>CP142460.1:33390000-34780000 GCA_038049695.1 Cinnamomum chago
TCAGTGAGATTTTTGATGTTTGGGGCATCGATTTCATGGGACCATTCCCTGTATTTTTCGGTTATGTTTATATTTTGCTTGTTGTTGATTATGTCTCAAAATGGGTGGAAGCTAAAGCCACCAGGACTGATGATTCTAAAGTTGTTGCAGATTTTATCAAATCTAACATATTCTCCAGGTTTGGAATTCCAAGAGCCCTAATAAGTGACCGAGGCACTCACTTTTGCAAAAGAGCTGTGGAGACGTTGCTGAGAAAGTACCATGTGACCCACAAGGTGTCCACTGCTTATCATCCGCAAACTAGTGGACAAGCGAAAGTGTCAAATCGAGAGATCAAGTCCATCCTTGAAAAGACAGTCAATCCAAGTAGGAAAGATTGGAGTTTGCGCTTGGATGATGCTTTGTGGGCATATAGGACGGCTTATAAGACGCCCATTGGAATGTCACCTTATCGGTTGGTGTTTGGGAAACCATGCCACCTTCCAGTTGAGTTAGAACACAAGGCTTATTAGGCTATCAAGAATTTCAACATGAAGATGGATGAAAATGGAGAACACAGGAAGTTGCAACTACAAGAGTTGGAGGAAATTCGGAATGATGCATATGAGAGTGCAAGGATTTACAAGGAAAAGGCGAAGGCTTTTCATAACAAGATGATCTCTAGGAAAGAGTTTAAAGTTGGTCAACAGGTCCTTCTATATCAGTCACGGCTTCGTTTGTTTCCAGGTAAGTTACGTTCTCGTTGGATTGGACCTTTTGTTGTTACTAATGTTTTTCCACATGGTGCAGTTGAAATTCAAAGTTTAGCCACTTCCAAAGTATTCAAAGTGAATGGCCATAGACTTTTGCCTTTCTATGAAAGTTTCCAAATAGAGAATGTGGAAAAATTAGACCTTGCAGATCCGATCTATCCTGATTGAGAAGGAAGCATTGAGTCGAGCCAACGACAATAAACAAAAGCGCTGCTTGGGAGGTAACCCAAGGGGAGTTCGTTCCTTTTCTTTTTATTTTCGCATTTATATTTTCTTTATTGTTTTGCCTTTTCTTTACATTTTACCTTACATTGGGGACAATGTAAGTTTTAAGTGTGGGGGAAAGGATTTAGGTTGTGTTCTAATTTTAAGTGTTTTAATTTTTTTTTTTAAATTGAAAAAAAAATTGGCTTTTTGTTTTTGTGGTTTTCAACGATTTTTGGTTATATATGTCATGAGCAAGATTTAATTGAGCTTGAGAAATTCATAACATGATTGAATAAGTAATCTTTCAACTTGTGATTAATTAGTACAGTTCCTTGAGGATGTTAGTGACTAAATTTGGTAGACAAAAAGCCGGTGAGATTTTGAGCCTTTCGGCTGACACATCCATATCAGTCTCACTATTTTCTTTCATGAGAGATATTCTTCCATAGATTTGTTTCTCTAGAACTTGCCTTGATACTCTTCGAGGTCACATAGACACACGCATGCATGAGCATGACTAAGGCCATCTTTGTTATAAGCTACATAAGCCAAATAGCCTACCTTGCAATTAATTTTTCCTTTGTTGAACCCCTTTGAGCTTTATATCTTTCGTTTATTGTAAACCCACGTTACAAGCTCTGAACCTGAAAAAAAAATACCTTTACCTAAGCCGTAGAGCTAGTGGAGCATTGTTCATCATTATGATAGGTGTGCAAGAATGAAGTTTGGGGGAATTTGGAATTGTAGTATAGCTATGGCTCGTGAAACGGAGCAGGTTTTCGTTCTCGATTGGTGAGTTCCATTGTTGGTATTTTATTGTGTTTAAAAAAAATGAAAAAAATGAAAAGAGAGCTTATGAAGTGATGGAAGAAATTGCTACAAACTCTCCATGTTCATAAAGCCTCCTAAAGTTCCAAGAAAGATGTATGTTTGTAAGTGATGTATACAAAGGTGGAAGTTGTTGCGAAGGATTGTCCTTACTGCAAATGAAAAGTATTTGTTAGACCCCGACCCAGACCAGTTCGATTAGTGTGCGATTAGTATGTGTTTAGTCTTAAGTGAGTTTAGTTGTGGTTGGGTTAGAAGTGATTAGTTTTAGTCCTGGACATAGCTTTGGGAATTTTGAGAACGTTTAGTATTGGTTAGACACACTCAAGAAGGCTTGAGTGCACGTGTAAGCTTGGGAAGATCGTATCGTTTTCCGTGTGAGTGTGGTTTTGATTTCATTTGAACGATCTTTTTATGTGTTGCAACTTTCGTTTTAAGCACATTCATGTTTGAAGCCCAAAAAAACCCATGTTTTGGCCCAAGGAGGGTAAAATTGTCTTTCTTGCACAAATCTGGACACAATTTTCGAGATCTCAAAACCGTGTCAAAAATATACTTTTTGGAAACTAGATATTTCGACGATCGTTTTATCCTTCTTCGTCGAAGTCATCCGAGACTCACAAGATCGTGTTTTGACCATTTCAAGTTCAAGCTAAATGGGACCCATGAGTCATCACTTAAGTCCCCATCTCCCTCTCTCTCATTCATTTCCCAATCTCTGCAACTTTTGAGTCTAGGGCAAGAGAGAAAACCCCTTTTCTCCTTCATCTTCCTCACTTGGTTTGATCTAGCTAGAGAGCTCCAAACGAAATTCTAAGACTACCATTTTCTTCATCTCCTTGCAAGCTCTCCATTGATACAATTTTCTTAAGGTTTCAAGTTGGGAAAGCTCTCCATTCTCTTCCATCTCTCTTGTTTGACCTTCTCTAGGTAAGAGCTTCAACCCATATTTTTCATGGAGTCATTTTAGTTCCTTAAGATCATGTTTTTCATGTTTTCGAACCCTATTTGGAAAATGGGTTCCTTGTTTCCATTTTGAGTGAGTTTTGTGTATTTTCTTGTTTTGCTTGTAGTGTGAGATTAGCTTGTGTGAAGAGCTTGGAGGAGAGTGTTTAGCATTTGGGCAAGGCAAGTAATCCCTATAGGATCATGGTGCATGTTTATTTGAAGCTACATTGTTGTTTTAGAAATTTTGTGCATGAATATGTTTACAAGCTTGATGATTTTGTTTTCATGAGTTTGGATGTGTGTTTTGTCCCTTGGAGAGTATGTAGACTCAGGGAATATAAGTGGAATGAGAATGAATGGAAGGGAAGAAGAGAAAGGTGAAAAATCTGTGCTGAAACGCATTCCCGTGCACTGGCGGTCAGCACAGCGGTCAGCTCACGGCTAGCCGCCTGTGCCCACTGCGGCTAACCGCAGGCTGACCGAGCTCAGCGGTTCCTTCTCCAGAAGCTAGCATTTTCGCCTGGGTTCAGCGGTCAGCTCCGCGGTCAGCCCACGGCTAACCGCCAGTTCCACTTGCGGTTAACCGTAGGCCAACCGAGGATTTCGGTTCCTTTTCCAGAAGCTGACATTTCGACCATGTTTCACGGTCAGCTACACGGTTAGCTAGCGGCTAGCCGCCTCATCCCATCACGGCTAACCGCCGGCCGACCGTGCATGGCGGTTCCTTTTCCCGAGAGCAAAACCCAGATTTGCATTCCAGCGGTCAGCCTGGCGGTCACCTAGCGGCTAGCCGCCAGACCCCAGTTCGGCTAACCGCCACCTGACCGCGAGGTGACCGAAATTCACTGTTCGTGTATTTTTAAGAGTTTTGCAAGAATGAAAAACTAGAACATGTTAGGTGACTTCTAACCTGATATTGTGCACTTGGAACCCAAGATGTCTTTGAACTTCCGGGGCATCAATTCCTTTCTAAATTTCCAATACTTGGGTCTCAATTGCACAAGGATCAATCAAAGGTCATTACGTGTGCTCGATAAGCTTTGTGTTCGTGTTTTGGTTTTGATATAATGAATATCATCGTGAACTCGTTTTGAAATACTAGTACAAGCTTGTTTTGAAGTTTTGTTTCAAGAAAAAGGGGATCACTTCCTAAGCGTGTTTTTGCATAAATATTATGCCTCGTGCTAGTCGTGCTCGTCGTGTTTGATAAGTGATTTCCCCCTTTTTACCTCGTCGTGCTTGATCGTGCTTTGCGTGTTTTGTGCATTCATGAACTAAGTAAACACCACTGAGCTTAGACTGCCCTTTCGGTTTGATCCACTGTCTGGGGGTCTTTAAACATGTGGACTGTCTGCAGACTGGTCGTGTATTTATTACACATCGTGCGTGTCCGGTTCCGCGGCCGGAATTCCCGTCTTTGTGGGAAATCGTGTCGTGCTTATATTATGTATATCGTGCTTGTCGTGCGTGCTTGCTCTTTTCATTATATAAATGATAGAGAAAGGATGGGCTCTTTGTGGATTGTAACTATTCATGATATATTATGTACTCATGCTAGTTTGTTTTGTATCTCAGTTTTTGTTCGTATTCTTGAAAATGTATCTCAACCTTGATAGTACTTCATACCAAAGATTTGCTTACATGTTTTCTCTAAATGTTATTGTTCATGTTCATGCCTACATTGATTACCTGCCAAACCGTCGTGTTTGACCCTTGCTTGTTGGTGCCCAGGTGCAGGAGACGTTGCCTTTGAGGAGGAACGTCAGGAGGAGGCTTGTGAGCCAACTCCCGTGAGAGAGTGGCAGCCCGATGATGTTGTCTAGACATCGGGTGGTCCCTGAGTTCGTCACATTTTGTCATGGGATTCTTGGGATTATTTTTGAGATGTGTATTGATCTTTATTGATCTCTTATGGGTTGTAACTAAACTTAACTCACCTTTGTCAGTTCTATAACTTGAATATTTATGGGAATGCCATGTTAGCTTTCTTTCCTTGATACCATGTCTTGTTATTAAAAGTTATAGTCCTTAAATATTTTATCAGGGCTCATCATGATGTGTTTTGCTACACGCTTCCACAAATCGTGTACGTGTGAGCCAGATTCCGCGTGTCCTTGGGAATCCTCACCGCGGGAACCTGTGGGAAAACAATGATCAAATAAGAATAATCACAATCGAAACCGTCGCGGGGCCCGGGATCCGTTCCGGGGTCGCGACAGTATTCATTTTGAACGATCGCTTTTTCAGTACAAGAGTTTACATGGTTTGAATGCTTTGAAGCCAAATTGAAGAAGCCACTGAATGGAGTAATTGATTTTGAATGTCCTATGTATTTGAGCTTGAGTTGATTCATTTTTTTGCTTCACTAGTTTTGATGGCTTTTTTAGCTACATTCCCAATATATCCCACCTTGATCCTAAACCCCGTTACAACCCTTGAAAAGTCCTTATGATTCGTGTTATGCATGTGATCCCAGTGGTGGAGAATGAGAAGATATGCAAGCCTATGGTAGATCATTTCTATTGGAATGACTTTGAGCGAAACACCTAACCTTCAAACACATGAGAGTCGAGTGTTTATTTCCGTGAGGGTCTACGTATTTAGTTTACTCCATCGTCAAGTGAAAATGCTTACTAAGAATATTTTCTCATGATATGTTAAGAGTTTTGAAGAGCTCGGTTGTTCTTTGTCGATGATGTTGCAACCTTGGTACTCTTGAAAAAAAAATTGAAATTAAGTGTTGCCCGAGGACGAGCATAAAGTTAAGTGTGGGGGAATTTGATAAGAACGAAAAATTTTATATTTTTGTCCATTAATATTTAGTTCTTTGTACCTATTTGATATCTAATTGCACTCATTATTCTTATATTTTGATTTAGGATGCAATTGGAGGGCTAAGCGCAAAACGAAGTTAAATTGGGCAATTTTAGATGAATTTTCGCATCGCCTCGCAAGCTGGGCATAACTCTCTCATCCGAGCTCCGGTGGAAACGATTCAAGATATTGTGGAATGTTAAAAGAAGGTGATCATATTTGATGCTGAATGGACGGAACTGATTCAGAGCCAGGTTGAGTTTAGAGGAAATCAAGCAGAAGGGCATTATGGTAAAATTGAAGAAATCAGGAGTTCGTCGAAACATATCCAATATTGGACTCATATTGTGCAGAACGAAAAATGGTGCAACTTTAATTCTTGGGTCGAGTCCAACAGAAGCCCGAGTGAAAAGATATGGCAAGAAGAAGATTTTGACGAAGTTAGAATTTAATTAAGTATTTTATTCCATCTCCAATCCCACATCACTTCAAATTCTCTCAAAACTCACGGGTGCATTCCATCTCCAACCCCAAGGGGTAGCTTAGTTGGCTTAGGACCACGGTTTGCTCCCGGAGGTTGTGGGTTCGAAACTCCGCTACCACACTAGGGCTACAGGGGATTTACCCGGCTTCCCTCTGGGCCCGGAGGGATTAGTCCAACCCAAAGGGTTGGGAACCCTCCGATAGCAAAAAAAAAAAAAAAAAATCCATCTCCAACGACCTTTTTCTATTCTCTCTTTCACATCTCATCCTCTCCTACTTTATCTCTACCTCATTACTTTTCTCTCCATCACATGGGCCCAATTACCTATTTTCTCTCCTTTTCCAACTCCAACGCCACCTCACCTTATTTCTCTCCTCTCTCTGCCATACATGCCATCTATAAATAACCCACTCCACATACAAAGCCGGTACCTTCTGCTCTAACGAATTCTCTCTCTCTCTCTCTCTCTCTCTTCTTTCTCCCTTCTTTTTCCATTTAATTAATTTTGCAAGTTTCTTTTATGGCCCTGCGTGGCTAATTTTCTGTAATTGGTTGAAGGAGACTGAAGCCTCGGAATAAATACTGTGAGATCTAATTTATTTTCATTGTTCAATTTATGCTTTGAATATGGGTTGTTCTTCTATGCTTAATTTGTTATCATGATTGTTTCGTTTAATTGCTAGGATGCATACTAGTATATTTTTCGTTGCAATCTACAGCTAAATTAGAAATCAAATCCGTAATGTTTGATCCCTCAAATTTGCGAAGCAACTGATATTTAATAATTTACTGCGTCAGTAATTATTAGATATTAGGAAGAACACTTGGCTAAATTAAATGCAACCGCATGTGCTTGTGTTATTTGGGTTCATCGATCTCTCTGATTTTAATGCTTTTGCTAAATTAAATCTATAGCGCTTGTCTCAGGTTGTTTAGTAATTAGGGTTAATTAGAGCGCGTGTTTTCTAATTAACTAATTAAGGAGGTAGGAATTTAATTCCAACGATGAATATTCAAAGTGTTAATTGATTTATTTTTGCATCAATGATCAGTTCTGAATTTCTGATGGTGGATGTTAACTTTGACCAATGCTTGCTCCTTTGATTGAATTCGTTACTTTACTGCTTTTTATTTGCTTTTATTTATTTTTACTTTCAGTATAATCAAAACCCCCATCTTTGATCACATAGCATAAAATTTGACTAAACACTCTCCGTGGGAATGATCCTTACTCGCACTACTATATATATATTCAGGAGTAAAGGTTTTATTATATTTGGGTGACGGCAACAGCACGACCAGTGTTGTTGCTTCAAGCATCAGATCTTGTTAGAATCAAACAAAAACTGCAAGATCCTTCAAGACAGCCAAAAGAGAGGTTCACATGAAGTTTCGGGCCATTCCGACATCATTTGGCCCAACTTCACTCCTCTGGCAGCCAAACAGGCACTCCTGGCGGCGGCAGCGTCAAAGACATCAAAACTTCGATCAGAGAATATGGATGGTTTCAAAATACCTCCAAAAGGCTCCATGTAGAATTTCAGGTCATTCCGACAACGTTTGACCCGGCTTTGACGCTCCGAAAGAAAATCAAGCCCCTCGGCGGCGAGAACCACCGGGACCATTACTCATCAAACGGAGCACATGGGTGGCTTCAATATGCTTCAAAAGGGTTGCACGACAAATTTTAAGTCATTCCGACAACGTTTGACCCAACTTTGACGCTCCGAAAGAAAATCAAGGCTACCGGCGGCGAAGCACCCCGGACCACGACATCCAAATCGGAGCTAATGGATCATCTCAAAATGTCTCCAATAGGCTCCCTATCAAATTTCAAGTCAATCGGACATCGGTTGACCGCACATCAAAGCGCAGTATCTTCCTCGCGGCGAAATCAAGCCTAGCAGTGACGGCACCCTAAACGGCTTTAGAACTCAAACGAAGGCCCATGGTTGGTCATAACTGCTGCTCAAGAGGCTCCACGTCAAATTTTAGGTCATTCCGATATCGTTTGACCTAGTTTCAACTCTTGACAAAAATTGGCAACTCTGTGCGGCAAAGTCTTCAGCTTTTCCAAAAAATAAGAAACTTTGTGCTCTGATTTGCACGACTTCTCGTCGGGTTTTCTTCAGGAGAACCAAGCCAGAAAATGAGGAAAAATGTCAAGAAAAATACAGGAGAAAAAAAGAAACAAAAAGCTAAAAAAACGGCCGACAAAGCGGCGACCAAAGGGGAGAAATTCCCCCATGGTCGCCGGCGACCATGGGTGCATGGTTGCCGGTGACCCTGGAAATCTGGGTTTCCGGATTTCCGCCGAAAGGCCCTTTTTCTGATTCTTTTCGCGTTTAGGGATTCTAGCCCTTGTGATTTCCTGAAAATCTGATTCTCGATGCTCGGAAACGACTGATCTTCGCCGACATCTCGGATCAGCCGTCAAAAGCATGAAATCATCATCGATCGTTTCAAGATCTCCAACCGGCCAACCAAGAAAGTACACTTTATGTCCGACCGATCGAGAAATTGACAAAACAAATGTCACCGGCCCGCTGGTATCAGCCAATGTCTGAAGTTGCATGATCATCCGACATCGATCAACATGAAGATCCATCGTCGATCATAGCAAGAAAAATTCCAAAAGACGCGGCACAGCCCGCGACTCTTCAAATCCCCGGCGACCACTTAATGTTGTTAATTGACCCAACTAAATGATGTCATTAACTCATTATTTTTTACAGCCCAATCATATTCAAGGAAATGGGAGTTACAAGTCAAAGCCATCATGACATTAAAGTTATGAAACTCCTCTCATCATGGAGATTAAAGGCGATTAAAAGCCCATCATTCTCCATCGGCCAATCAGATTTAAGGAAAAAGGAGTTACAAAATCAAGAAATAAAAACTTGTAACTCCTCCCATCATGAAGCTTTAAAGCCATCAATGCTCATAAACCCTCCTAATGGCTACCAAAGGCTTATAAATAGGAGACCATTTCAAGAAGAACGGATTTGGGAAATCGATCAAGAAATCCATCCAGAAAAATCAGAGAGATTTAGCCAGGAAGATCATCCAGAAGCCCTGCTACTCTGAAGAAATTATGCTGCAACAAACACCAAAAGGTGATTGAAGTCCCTTGGGGGGGCACTCCCCCCCAAGAAAAATCCTTCTCTTCTCCTATTCAACATGGCCAAGACGTGGCTCTTCAGCCCGTCTCTTCGTTTTTTATTGGGGATAGGACCTTCCCTTGGTCCTTATCCTCTAAAAAATTGAAGTCCAAGCCAAGCCAAAGAATCAAAGCATCAAGCGTTCTCATCTGAAGGACAATGGCGAAGTCCATACATGACTTGCGACCGTCGATCTGAACGGGTCCCCGCAATCTCCTGAGAAATCAGATTCTTTTTCTTACTTTTCTGTTGTATTTTGTATTTTCTTTAAGAGACAAAAAATCACATTTCTTGTCTTTCTTCATTGATGAGATTTGTAAATCGATTTTCACGGCACAAAATCGCATTCTACGGCACAAATCGCCTCCTACGGCACAAAATCTCCTTTCACGGCATCCAAAAAAAACTGTCTCTTTCCTTAATTCTATGTGCAATGGAAAGTTAGAAAAAAGGGTTGATTTCCTTTCTACTTGCGAAGGTGAATCTCCAAATCACCATTTCTAAATTCCAAGTAGAATAGAAAATCTGGCATACCCGTACAAAAATGTTGATGCCCTTTTTTCTCCCCCTTACTCCCCTCCATTCGGATCCTCTCGGTGACCCCAGGGACGGATGGGAGATGAGAGGAAGGAAAATCGGGCCCATCAAGCTGGCATACCCGGTGGGACACGTTCTTTTGAGAACGCGATGCTTGAATTCTTAGGCTCCTTTCTATTCAGTGGCCTATGTTGGATCTTGCATAAAAAATAAAAACATGAGATGGGATTTTTGGAAAATTCCTACCCTTGAACTTATGTCCATCATTTCTCATTTCAAAAAAAAAAAAGAAATCTGATTTCTCTTTTTTGGATTCAATTTTGAAAAACTTTGATCCTCTCCTCTTTGAACTTGATAGCTCACAGAAATGTTCGCTGATATTGTTCTTATCGGGGAATGGGCCATCTTTTCTCTTTGATGAGTCCGATAGGGAATTCCAAAAAAAAAACTCTTTCAAAATTTTTCTTTCTTTTGGAATCAAATTTGAGAAAGTTTGTCCCCTCCTTTTCGGATTTAGCGCTCGCAGAAATGTTTGAGCCCTTATTCGAATTGGAACACCGTTCGTTCTCTTTGATGAATCCATTTTAAAAATAAAGTCAAAACAAAATTTCAAAACCCACTAAGGTTACACCAATTGCGTTCTTTGACCAAAGTTAATCTAAGAAAAGCCTTGTCCAGAGTGTGGAAACAGCTAGACTCTTCGAGGCAAGGGTCCTCCAAACGGGTTCATTAAGTAATCCTACCCTTACTTGGGGGCTGATTTATCTACTAAAGTTTCATATGGCCGAATTGAAAACCTTTGTGTCTCTTCCAGAAAAAAGAAAAACAAAAATTTTCAAAAAAAATCGTCACCTTTAGGTTTACATCTGAGAAATCTTGGCTCCCTCCTTTTCAGATTTAGCGCTCACAGAAATGTTTGAGCCTTTATTCGGATTGAAACACCATTTGCTCTCTTTTATGAATCCGATTTTGACCTTTCATAAAAACCCATCTCGTGTCTATTCCAAGGATGCGATTTGCAACATTTGTGCCTAGGGTGCTAGTAAGCCCTACCGAGTCTACTGTGTTCGTAACCGACACATTTGTATCTCCAACCTTATATCATCTTACCTCGAGTGAGCCTCGCTTCTCGGAAAATTGAATTAAGGTCTACAATTGCTTCTAGCAGTTACTGGAATGCTCGTTCTGAGCCTCCCGTACATGCGTTCAGAACAATTGTATCTTCTATGGTCTTTTGCCTTCTTCACCTCTCTTGGACTGGGCCATGTTCCCTTAAGCGATTTCGAAAGACAAAACCATAGTTCATTCCCATTTTTTATCACTATATTCTTGTGATTACTAATGGACGTGGTCTTGTTTCAGAAGTTTTCCAAAACTAACAATGGAAGCTTCATTAACCATTATTGTCGATGAAAACAAGTACCAACTCATGCTCCAGGAAAAGCAGAACATGCGCACACATAAGCGCCCTGCTAGCTGCCGAAGCGTCACCTCCCTCAGCAAATCTCAGAACACCGAGTCGACCTCTACTCCCCGGACTACCATCTTCGGGTCGCTGGGACCGTTCCCACTTCCCGTAGAGGAAACCGCACCTGCTAAGAAACAAAAGACCGCCCCGCAACGTGTCACTACCATGACACCAAGGGTGAACGCGAAGAAGCCTGAAGCCCGTGGCAACCCCACGAAGCCTCAACTTACAAAGGTCTACCCTAAGACTTGGTCCCCAAGACCTTCACTAAAACAAAGGAGGTCCCGAGCATCTGCAAGGCCAGCATACCTGGCCCCTCTCAAAGAAAACCGATTCTATCCTCTTACATACATGAAGGAGGAGAAACCAGCCTCTTGCCTGACCAAGAAGGCAACCCATCATGAGTCGGCTTACTCTTACAAGCCAAAAATCAAATCATACATCACCAGGCCTCTGTAAGAAACTGCCAAGGCCTGCACTCCTGTAGTTCGACCCTTTATCTCAACAGGGGCTGAACTCGCAAAATTCAAAGCCACTACGACAGTCGAAGGACCGAGTCCAAATCCAGTCTATGCCCAGCTTCAAAGAAGACAGGCTTGGCTGCTGCGCTCGAGGGAGTACATCCTTCATTGCTAAAGCCCAGCCGGAGCTGACAGAAGCTCAAATTGCGCGTCGCATACGTCGCCGCATGTCATATCGACAAAAGATACTAGAGAAGCAAAGGACCCAACATCCTATCCTCCAAGTCTCCCAAAAATGGGTCGAAAATGAAAGACCCAATCAAGTTGTTGCTGTTCATATGGTTGGCAAAACCAGGAGACGTTAGAAATCAGCAACTAAACTTCATGTCCGACGATCGGTGACTCGCAACGTCTCCCGGACATGAAGACTTCTGGAAGAATCTTCTACTCCTTCAAGCGAAGGACAACGGAGTAACCCTTCCTCAAGCTCTTCAAGAATGAGCCCCAGCCCAGTCACCAGGACGATCTCCTCATTCGAATCACGACGGATGAACGTCTTGGCTACAAACTCTGAGCAACCTCGCAATCCACCGCCTGATGAAATGACCACACGCATCCAGCAATTGGAGCAAGGTCAGCAGAGGATTAAAGGCTCTGATGGAAAATCTTCTTCTCGCTTTTCAGCGTCAAGAACACAACCAATCTCCTCCAGATAAAGAGGAAAATGCAGAAAATAATGAGTCACGCGCCCTTACCAAAAAGGACGTTGACGATATCCTCGCAAAAGCAAAAGAAGAAGATACACTGAAGGAGCATGGGATCAAGCCACCATATTCCTTATGGATGGACTAGGTCCCGTTCCCTGCAAAATTCAAGCAACCTACTCTCCAAACATATACGGGGAAAGGTTCAGCCAGACAGCACGTCATTCACTTCAAAATACTGACAGAGCTATCGCGGATCAAGATGCCCTCAAGATCCGTCTCTTTGTAAGTACCCTAAAAGGTACGGCCTTCGATTGGTACTCCACTTTGCCAGAGGACTCCAACCCAAATTGGGCCATGCTAGAGACGTGCTTCCTAACCCACTTCAAAGGTGAGGATCATCCTGTTACTATGGCATAGCTCCGCAGCCTAAAACAGGGAGAGAATGAGTCAACTTACGACTTCATTCACAAGTGGAAGGCGATGGCGTACAAGTGCTCAGATGTGTTGCCACAAGCGTCGCTCGTCAACATCTGCCGTAACAACATGAGAGCGAGAATCCGCTCCATGATTATCGGCAACAAATCCAAGAACCTAGGAGAACTCCTAGAAGATTCCATGGAGGCTGAAACAGTGATCAAAGACATCAACAGTCAGCAGTCATCAAAGAAAGAGCCGTCCACCATTACGACCTCAAAGCCGAAGAAAAAGGAGGTTCTTAATGTGCAAACCAAGTCAGCTCCTCATCAGCCAAAGAAAGCTGAAAACAAAGCTGCAGGTAAGAAACCTGAACTCTCTGATGCCTTCAGAGAACGAGTAGAGAAAAAATACCCGTTCGATGAAGATGTCGAAGAAATCTTCGAGGCTCCTGTAGCAATGGTAAACTCACCTTGCCTGAGCCCAAAAGACCGGGAGATGTTGGAAAAACCAATGATCCTCGGTATTGTCCATACCATCAGATGATCTCGCATCCTCTCAATCAATACTTTGTTGTGAGAGAAAAGATCAACGAGATGTGAAAAAACGGAGTCATCACCTTTGACAAAAACTATAGGCCTGCCTCCGTCAACATGGTGTCGTATGGACAAACTTCAAAACCACCAAAGGAGAAGAACACCACTTCCTTCAAGGTGATAAAAATGACCCAAACGTCCCAACAGTTGGTTCCTTATATAATATCAGACGGACAACCTATATGGGTGCATCTCGATCTCCTAGAAGATGAAAATTGGGAGATCGTCAAAACAAAGCCTACCGCTCGACAGCGAAGGCAAGCCAAGAGACAACTCTGCAAGCTCAAGCAGCAGGAGAAAGCTCAACCAAAACAAGAAGTCCTAGAAAAGGCAGAAACCTCTTCCACTGCTTCGCTGGGGGCAACGGAAGAACCCAAGGCTTCAAAGGTGGAAAGAAAATTCACCCTTGGTGATTTCATGCCACCTCAATTCATAAATGAAACTGCGCAGGGGGCATCATACTCTTGCAATTCAGTAATTGGATTCTCCATGGATGGATACGAGTCCAGTGACACCGACGAGTGGGAGGAAACCCTTGAAACAAGAGAATATCTCTCCGATGAAGAATGGGCTCTTGAATCTCACCTTATGCCGGTAATCTGGTATGACCTGTATCAGCAACAAGGATCCTGGTCAAA
The DNA here is from genome assembly GCA_038049695.1 of Cinnamomum chago. Lineage (NCBI taxonomy): Eukaryota > Viridiplantae > Streptophyta > Magnoliopsida > Laurales > Lauraceae > Cinnamomum > Cinnamomum chago. The sequence continues at coordinate 33,404,016 of CP142460.1, forward strand.
TGATGAAGGGGACCAAGAGCCAGTCCACTCTGGGGGATCTCCTATCAGAGCAACTTGCAATGCGATAGTTCAGGATGACAGCGCCTCTGAAGCATCATCTACCGAAGACACGTACTCTTCGGCTACACCTGATAGTCTATCTTCCGAAGCTACATTTTCTCAGGTGACTTCCACAGAGATAACATCTTCTCAGCCTTCGTCCCATGAAACCGTGTTGTTGCAACTCACAGCTCTTCCGACCGATCATCCTGAAGAAACTTCAGCCGATGGAGACCTGGTCAGTTGGTCCCAGATACCCGACTTCATAGGAGATGTCTGGACCGACAAATTACTTATTGAAGGAGAAAAGTTGCTGGATGTTGCTCGGGACTTGTTCCCAGAAAATGCTCCATGTAACGCAATCACTGAGGATGGTGACTCTGCTGCAGACACATCTTTAGTAAATGAGAAGGATCGGCCCTTGGATCTCAAGGACGATCTTCCAAATGAAGACCCTTCTCAAGAAGCTCTTGAAGTTGGTAGAGGTACCCGCTCTGGCCGGGATTACCACAAAAACTACAACCAACCTTCTTATTCTTATATAAATCCTTCGGGAACACAAAATGTAAACGCCCCAAGTGGCAACAATAATGACCACGCAGGCCCGAAGGAGGCTTTCAAATACGACTTGATTGAGCACTTCAAACACATACCTGCATGACTGCACATCCTTGATTTACTATGAATGTCTCCACACAATCATGATAATCTCATTTCAGAACTGCAAAGGCTGAATGCAGATGTCAACAAACATGCCCCACAAGTCCTACAAATTGAAATGGACTATAGGGTCAAAAAATCAAATACTTCCTTAAAGCGAGAAAAGAAGAAAACTGAGGGACCAGGCATCGAATGCCTCTCAATCCAAAAAGCAGCAAGTGCAACAATTGCCTTCGGTAAGGATGACCTCCTGCTAGGTGAGACAAAGCACAACCGACCCCTGTACTTCACAGGGCACATCAAAGAAATGTCGATACACAGAGTCTAGATCGACCCAAGTTCTGCTCTCAACCTCATCTCTACTTCTGCGCTTGAAGAGCTGGGCATCCCACCTAGCAAACTGAGTCACACGTCTGTATCCATCTTTGGGTACGATGGTAGCGCTCAAAGGCTTATCGGCAAAATCAGGTTCAAATTGCAAATCGGTGATCTTATCTCTGAAGTCACTGTGTATGCAATAAGAACCCCTTCATGTTATAACATCCTTCTTGGACGCCCCTAGATACACGAGAATGGTGTCGTCCCTTCAACTCTACATCAATGCATTAAGTTCGTCGGCAACGACGGCTCGATACATCGAGTGTTTGCAGACAAAAAGCCCTTCAAAGGCAAAGAAGTCCATTTTGCAGATGCTCAAATGTACAAAGATGAAAAAAAAGAAAAGAAAAGGAGGAAGAAACAGCATCCTTTGCCAAATATCTACAGAAAGATAAAGGCAAGGCTCCTCAGCGATCATCAAAAGAAAACAAACCTTCCGATAAATCTGAAGAGAGAGATCCATCTCCCTTCGTTGTCTCCCTCAAATCTTCAAAGCCTTTGGTCATAACAACCAAAGTAAAGAAGGCAAAGCAAAAGTCTGGGGGCAAGCTTGTTGCCTCCTTCGTGTCTATCATGCAAGACACGGATTCAGAGTCAGAGCCAGAAGACGACACATTGTCAAGCCAAGCTGACACTTAACAAGTTCAGTCTGCTCTACCTCCAATAGAGACACCTGCTTTCATAAGACCAAATTGAAAAACTTTGTGTTTCTTTCAAGAAAAAAAAACAAAACAAAAAATTTTCAAAAAAAAAAAAACATTAAAAAAAAAAAAACAATCGTCATCTTTGGGTTTACATCTGAGAAATCTTGGTTCCCTCCTTTTCGGATTTAGAGCTCGTAGAAATGTTTGAGCCCTAATTCGGATTGGAATACCATTTGCTCTCTTTTATGAATCCAATTTTGACCTTTCAAAAAATTCAATCTCGTGTCCATTCCAAGGATGCGATTTGCAACATTTGTGCCTAGCGGTGCTAGTACGCCCTTCCGGGTCTACTGTATTCATGACCGACACATTTGTTTCTCCAACCTTATATCATCTTACCTCGAGTGAGCTTCGCTTCTCGGTAATTTGAATTAAGGTCCACTCTAGCAGTCACTGGAATGCTCGCTCTGAGCCTCCTGTACTTGCGTTCAGAACAATTGTATCCTATATGGCTTTTTGCCTTCTTTCGTCTCACTTGGACTGGGCCATGTTCCCTTGAGCGATTTGAAAAGACAAAATCATAGTTCTTTCCTATTTATGATCACTATATTCTTGTGATTACTAATGGATGTGGTCTTGTTTCAGAAGTTTTCCAAAAACTAACAATGGCAGCTTCATTAATTAACATGTTTGATGAGAACAAGTACCAGCCCATACTCCAAGAGAAACAGAATAAGCGCATCCATAAGCACCCTGCTAGCTGCCGGAGCGTCACCTCCCTCGATAAATCCCAGAACACCGGGTCGACCTCTACTCCCCAGAGTATCATCTTCAGGCCGCTGGGACCATTCCCACTTACCGTAGCGGAAATTGCACCTGCCAAGAAGCAGAAGATCGCCCCTCAACGTGTCACTGCCATGACACCAAGGGCGAACACGAAGAAGCCTAAAGCCCGTGGCAACCCCACGAAGCCTCAACCCGCAGAGAACCAGGTCTACCCTAAGACTTGGTCCCCAAGACCTTCACCAAAACAAAGGAGGTCCCGAGCATCTGCAAGGCCAGCATACCTGGCCCCTCTCAAAGAAAACCGGTTCTATCCTCATGCATACATGAAGGAGGAGAAACTAGCCTCTTGCCTGACAAAGAAGGCAACCCATCATGAGTCGGCTTGCTCTTATAAGCCAAAAATCAAATCATACATCACCAAGCCTCTACAAGAACCTGCCAAGGCCTGCACTCCTGCGGTTCGACCCTTTATCTCAATAGGGGCTAAACTCGCAAAATTCAAAGCTTCGCTACGACAGTCGAAGGACCGAGTCCAAATCTTGTCTATGCCCAGCTTCAAAGAAGACAAGCTCGGCTGCTGCGCTCGAGGGAGTACATCCTTCATTGCCAAAGCCCAGCCAGAGCTGACAGAAGCTCAAATTGCCCGTCGCATACGACGCCGCATGTTGTATCGACAAAAGAAACTAGAAAGGCAAAAGACCCAACATCCTACCCTCCAAGTCTCCCAAAAATGGGTCGAGAAAGAAAGACCCGATCAAGTTGTTGCTGTCCATATGGTTGGCAAAACCAGAAAACCCTAGAAGTCGGCAACCAAAATTCATGTCCGTCGACCGGTCACTCGCAGCGTCTCCCGGACACGAAGATGCATGGAAGAATCTTCTGCTATTTCAAGCCAAGGACAACGGAGTAACCCTTCCTCAAGCTCTTCAAGAATGAGCCCCAGCCCAGTCACCAGGACGATCTCCTCATTCGAATCACGACGGATGAACGTCTTGGCTACAAACTCTGAGCAACCTCGCAATCCACCTCCTGATGAAATGACCACACGCATCCAGCAATTGGAGCAAGGTCAGCAGAGGATTAAAGGCTCTGATGGAAAATCTTCTTCTCGCTTTTCAGCGTCAAGAACACAACCAATCTCCTCCAGATAACGAGGAAAATGCAGAAAATAATGAGTCACGCGCCCTTACCAAAAAGGACGTTGACGATATCCTCGCAAAAGCAAAAGAAGAAGATACACTGAAGGAGCATGGGATCAAGCCACCATATTCCTTATGGATGGACTAGGTCCCGTTCCCTGCAAAATTCAAGCAACCTACTCTCCAAACATATACGGGGAAAGGTTCAGCCAGACAGCACGTCATTCACTTCAAAATACTGACAGAGCTATCGCGGATCAAGATGCCCTCAAGATCCGTCTCTTTGTAAGTACCCTAAAAGGTACGGCCTTCGATTGGTACTCCACTTTGCCAGAGGACTCCATCCAAAATTGGGCCATGCTAGAGACGTGCTTCCTAACCCACATCAAAGGTGAGGATCATCCTGTTACTATGGCATAGCTCCGCAGCCTAAAACAGGGAGAGAATGAGTCAACTTACGACTTCATTCACAAGTGGAAGGCGATGGCGTACAAGTATCCAGATGTGTTGCCACAAGCGTCGCTCGTCAACATCTGCCGTAACAACATGAGAGCGAGAATCCGCTCCATGATTATCGGCAACAAATCCAAGAACCTAGGAGAACTCCTAGAAGATTCCATGGAGGCTGAAACAGTGATCAAAGACATCAACAGTCAGCAGTCATCAAAGAAAGAGCCGTCCACCATTACGACCTCAAAGCCGAAGAAAAAGGAGGTTCTTAATGTGCAAACCAAGTCAGCTCCTCATCAGCCAAAGAAAGCTGAAAACAAAGCTGCAGGTAAGAAACCTGAACTCTCTGATGCCTTCAGAGAACGAGTAGAGAAAAAATACCCGTTCGATGAAGATGTCGAAGAAATCTTCGAGGCTCCTGTAGCAATGGTAAACTCACCTTGCCTGAGCCCAAAAGACCGGGAGATGTTGGAAAAACCAATGATCCTCGGTATTGTCCATACCATCAGATGATCTCGCATCCTCTCAATCAATACTTTGTTGTGAGAGAAAAGATCAACGAGATGTGAAAACACGGAGTCATCACCTTTGACAAAAACTATAGGCCTGCCTCCGTCAACATGGTGTCGTATGGACAAACTTCAAAACCACCAAAGGAGAAGAACACCACTTCCTTCAAGGTGATAAAAATGACCCAAACGTCCCAACAGTTGGTTCCTTATATAATATCAGACGGACAACCTATATGGGTGCATCTCGATCTCCTAGAAGATGAAAATTGGGAGATCGTCAAAACAAAGCCTACCGCTCGACAGCGAAGGCAAGCCAAGAGACAACTCTGCAAGCTCAAGCAGCAGGAGAAAGCTCAACCAAAACAAGAAGTCCTAGAAAAGGCAGAAACCTCTTCCACTGCTTCGCTGGGGGCAACGGAAGAACCCAAGGCTTCAAAGGTGGAAAGAAAATTCACCCTTGGTGATTTCATGCCACCTCAATTCATAAATGAAACTACGCAGGGGGCATCATACTCTTGCAATTCGGTAATTGGATTCTCCATGGATGGATACGAGTCCAGTTACACCGCCAGTGACACCGACGAGTGGGAGGAAACCCTTGAAACAAGAGAATATCTCTCCGATGAAGAATGGGCTTCCTGACTCACTACAAAGGTGAGGATCATCCTGTTACTATGGCACAGCTCTGTAGCCTAAAACAGGGAGAGAATGAGTCAACTTATGACTTCTTAACAAAGTAAGTTAAAGTTTATACAAAGATCATTTAATTACATTCCCAAAAATTGAGGCCAACAAAGGCCAATACATCTCAAAGTATAATCCCCAAAAGAATGTGTTATCCACAAACTCCCAAAATGAATCGCATCCCAAGACAACCGAATGTCTAAATGACATCATCAGCTCGCCACTCAACTAACTGTTGCGGTTCTCCGACCGCCTCCTCGTGCTCCTCCTCGGGATAACCGACGACGGGACCTGAGTACCAAAGAGTGGGTCAAACACGACGGTTTGGCAAATGGGTAAAATACAATGATAATATGGTAATAAATGAATTTACCTTTAAAAGCATTTAAACATGTTTAAATAACAATTTCTACAAACGAGATAAAACATTTATTCAAATACGAGTGTGCATTATAAAACATGTAAGGTAACCAAGGAAACGGAAAACAAGCAAGATGGCAACCACACGAAGCTAAGTCCTCTATCACTAAAGTGACAGAGCAATAACTAGGCACTGATCTCAGTCACTCGAGGTGAGGAGAAACAGTGGATCTCATAAATACATATACATATACTATACATGACGACGGTAGCGAGCCGGGCATCGGGAACCACAGTAGCAATCTGCGGCATCGGGACAAGACCACGGTAATAACCAGATAACGGGATCCAAACTGCAGCTGGCGGGAAAAGAGGGGGATCTCCAAGTCGGTGGATCAGACCAACAGGGTTATCCAAGCTTAGTGGTGCCGACTAATAGGTCAAATAACAAATCGAGACGTATGCAAGTAAATCAAGTACAATAAATAACGGGCAAGACGGGGATGCTCAAGGGCACACTGTCGTTTCATGTCGTGGAATGCACTTCAAGACAAGTAACTATTATAAGTGTAATTCAATGTTTTCGGAAAAACAAGACATGTAGTATAAATTTCGGGATCGATAAAGTACAATAAACAATTGAAATCTCGGGTAAAGTACCGGGTTCAAGATTTATTTGAAGTGAATAGGGATCCCGTATGTCGATCTGATAATAATTTGGTACTCTTTGAGTTTAGGGACATTCTGGGCTTCTTAGACACTTTGAATTTTCAAAACTTCGAATGACATCTTCGTGATATGGTTTCTTTCTCGGATGGCCTCATACAATGCCTAGTGAATCTCCTTTGACCGACAAAGCTCAGCGCTCGAGCGAGGAGCTCTCCAGAATGGTTGTATGGGTAATTTCGGTTACCTTGTGGTCAGATGGCGGTTAGCCACCGTTGGATTCGGCGATTAGCCGTTGGCTGATCGCGGTTGGCCTGACAAAAAGACAGGTTACTGGAATTGTAACCGAAATGGTTCGGTTGGCTAGTGGTTAGCCGCCGATGGGTTCAGCGGTTAGCCGCTGGCTAACCGTGTTCTCAGGAGAAAATGTTGCTCTCTGGAAAAGCCACTGAATGGGTTGGTTGGCTGGCGGTTAGCCGCTGGCTAACCGTGAGGATGACCGTGCTTTCAGGAGAAAATGTTGCTCTCTGGAAAAGCCACTGAATGGGTCGGTTGGCTGGCTGTTAGCCGCCGATGGGTTCGGCGGTTAGCCGCTGGCTAACCGTGAGGCTGACCGTGCTTTCAGGAGAAAATGTTGCTCTCTGGAAAAGTAACCGCGACTGTTCGGCTAGCTGACGGTTAGCCGCCAATCACCAGATGGCTAGCCGACAGGTGACCGCTGGCTGACCGCCAGGTGTGGGAAACACCCGCTGTGTTCAGATTTGAGTCCATTTTCCTCCTCAAAACCACTCTCCTCACTTCCACTTAATCCTTGCCATAAAACTGAGCTAAAAGGTCCTCCAATGCAACTATCTACATTTCTCCACGACTCCAATATGGGTTCATTCCATCACCTCCTCCATTAACATCAAATCCAATACAAATAAAGAAAGAAGCAAATCATTTCACAATAGAGCACATTTGGTACAAACAAGAAGAAAATAAATGCCATTCACCAATACACTTATAAGTCATAAATGCACTACCAAATTCTATCATGAACATTTATTTCAAACCAATGCAATAAATAGGCATGAGTGGAAAATACCAAAATCATTGAAAGCTTATAAAAATCAAATCATCCACTTGCCTTGGTCTCTAATAAGCAAATCAAGCTCTAACAAGCCCTCCAAATCAATGGTCCAAGCTACAAGCAAAAACCCCAAAATAAAACCCTAAAAGAGTTAAAACAAGAAATAGGAAAGGAAACCTTACAACAATGGAGATGAAGCTTCTCTAGGGCTAGAAGAATACAAATCTATAAGAAGGAAAGGATTACTTACTTGTAGGTTCTCCAAATGGCAAGTGCTAGTTCTAAGAAGATCTCAAAGTTGGTGGATTTCTCAACAAATGGTATCAAAAGGAAGCTTGCAAGGTGGGGAAGAGAATGATAACCTCCATTTCTTTATTGATGCAAGTTTGGTGTGGATTGGAGGTGGAGAGAGCAAGAGGAAGAAGAAAAGTTGCCAAACAAACCCTAGGCTGCCTTTTGTGTTGGAAAAGGAAAAATGAGGAAGATGGGTCTCCTTATATAAGCAAATGGAGATGGGTCCCACTACTTAAGACATTCAAGGGCTGAAATCTTGGCTTTCGGGGCTTCTAATGAATCCGACGAAGAAGGATGAAATGATCGCCGAAATATCTAGTTTACAGAAAGTATATGTTTCGCTGGTTTCGGGAATATCAAGTTTTGGGTACAGATTTTGTGTACAATGACTGTTTTGCCCTCAAGGCTATGAAATCACATTTCGGGGTCTCGAACGGGCATGGGATCAACATGAAAGTTGTAGGGGTTAACAATACAAATAAAACGGGATTAAAACAATGAATGCAAAAATCTCCGATAAATCCTCAAGCGCATGCAAGGTCATAAAGAAGGAACCCCCAAAGGGCCCCACTAATCACAAGCAATCAAAATTCCCCAAAACTATATCAAAAGATATTCCAAGCCCAGCCTAACCAAAATCCAATAAACACGCTTAGAACTAAAACACAACTTAATCAATACTAATCGAGTTCACTCGGGTCGGGGTCTTACAATGAGGGTGAAGTCGACTCAGTAGGGCGTGTCAGTGGATGGTTAAAAGCATAGGAAATTAGTTTCCAGTAGCAGTGTAGAGAGTTGTATGTGCAACCTTAGTGGGTTTTGAACTTTTTATTTTTATTTTTATTTTTGGGAGATTTCTAATGGACTCATCAAAGAGAGCAAATGGTGTTTTAATCCGAATAAGGCTCAAACATTTCTGCGAGCACTAAATCCGAAAAGGAAGGAACCAAAGTTTCTCAAATTTGAATCCAAAAAAAGGCAGATTTTTTTTTGAAAGAGTTTTTTTTTTAATCCCTATCGGACTCATCAAAGAGAAAAGATGGCCCATTCCCCAATACAAACAATAGCTGCAAACATTTCTATGAGCTATCAAATTCGAAGAGGAGATGATCAAAGTTTCTCAAAATTGAATCCAAGAAAGAGAAATCAGATTTCTTTTCTTTTTTTTTAAACGAGAAAGAGTGGAAATAAATTCAAAGATAGAAATTTCCAAAAATCCCATCTCATGTTTTTTTTTTAAATGCAAGATCCAACATAGGCCACCAACTAGAAAGGAGCCTAAGAATTCAAGCATCGCGTTCTCAAATGAACGAGTCCCACCGGGTATGCCAACTTGATGGGGGCCCAGCCTTTCGTCCTCTCCTTCCCACCCCTGGGGCTGCAGGGGTACGGCGGAGGAGGAAAAGCGAGTCATCAATATTTTTTGTACGAATATGCCAGATTTTCTATTCTACTTGAAATTTGAAGTGGCGATCCGGATATTCACCTTCACAAGTAGAAAGGAAATCAATTCTTCTTTCTAACTTTCCACTGTACATATATTTTAAGAAAGAGACAAATTTTTTAAATGCCGTGAGAGGCGATTTCATTTTGTTTGCCGTGAAAGACAATTTTTGTTTGCCGTGAAAGGCGGTTTTGTGCCGTGAAAGGAGATTTGTGCCGTGAAAGGCGATTTACAAATCTCATCAATAATGAAAGACAAGAAATGTGTTTTTCTGTCTCTTTACTGTTGACACCAAAAATGTCACTTTGCCTCTTCACACCAAAAGCTACACGGAGCCGCATCCTACCAAAATAGGCAGGCGCCACTTCAAGCATCGGATCTTGTCAGAATCAAACAAAAACTGCAAGGTCACTCAAAAGAACCAAAAGAGAGGTACACATGAAGTTTCAGGTCATTTCGATATCATTTGGCCTAGCTTCACTTCTCCAACAGCTAAGCAGCAGCTCCCGGCGGCGGACCACCCTGGGACCATGGCACCTAATTCGGAGCTTGCGGATCATCTCAAAATGACTCCAATACGCTCCTCGTCGAATTTCAGGTCAATCGGACATCGTTTGACCGAAAGTCAAAGCTCGGCATCTCTCTCGCAGGAGAAACAAAGGCAAGCGTTTGCATGACTCCAAATGGCTTCAAAACTCAAACGAAAGCCTATGGTTGGTCTTAACTACTGATGAGGGAGTCACACGTCGAATTTCAGGTCAATCGGACATCGTTTGACCGAAAGTCAAAGTTCGGCATTTCCCTCGTAGTGAAATCAAAGGCAAGCATTTGCATGACCCCAAACGGCTTCAAAACTCAAAAGAAAGCCCATGGTTGGTCTTATTTAATGCTCAAGAAGCTTCACCTCAAATTTCAGGTCATTCCGACATCGTTTGACCCTGTTTCAGCTTCTGGCGGAAAATCAGCAGTTCTGCGCTTGGCTTTTCCCGGAAAATCGGAAACTTTGCAAACCAATTTGCAAGGATTCTCATCATGTTTTTCAGAGGAAAATCAAGCCAAAAATGTGGAGAAATGTCATAGAAAACAAACAAAAAAAACGGAAGCGAAAAACGACGAAAAACGGCCAGAAACGGGCCCCGGGAAGCAATTTTCCCCCAGGGTCGCAGAGCCCCGCGACCCTGGGCCATGGTCGCCGGCGACCATGGCCCATGGTCGCCGGAGACCATGGGGCCGGCGACCCTGGGAGGTCCGGGGCGCCGATTTCGCCCCGGGACCCCCCGTTTCGTCCGTTTTCGCGAGACGAGTTGTTCTGTCCCTGTGATTTTTCCAGATTCAGACTTTTGAGGCTCCAAATTCGTCGATATTCGCCAAGATCACAGGAATCCTTCCAAGAACTTCAAAAACTTCGTTGATCGCCAGCTGAACAACCAAAAAGTGCACTTTCTGCCCGCCCGATCGCGAAATCGACTGGACAGATGCTGCCGGCCCGCTGGTATCAACCAATGTCTGAAATTACATGATCATCTGATGTTGATTTACATAAGGATCCATCAATGATCATCGCGAAGGGAATTCCAAGAGACGCAACATGGCCCACGACTCTTCAGCTACCAAGGTGGCCACTTAGTGCAATCAATTGGCCCGTTTATGGCAAGTTAATGCGGTCATTAACCCATTATCTTGAACGGCCCAATCAGAAGCCTCCGTTCAGGAGTTACAAGTCCAAGCAATCATGGCATTCAAGCCATGAAACTCCTAACATAATGGAGATTAAAGGCGATTAAATGCCCATGACTCTCCTCCGGCCAATGAAATCCAAGGGTCAGGAGTTACAAAACAAAAAGCAATTAAACTCGTAACTCCTCCCTTAATGAGCTTTATTACCATAAAGGCTCATAAATCACTCCTAAAGGCTACCTAAAGGCCTATAAATAGGAGTCCCCTCCAAGCATTTCAGAAAAGGGGGGACACACACAGAAAGAGCCAGAAAATCGCCACAGAGCCGGAAAAATCGCCAGAAAATCATTCAAAAATCCTTGGAGAAATCTCTACAACCCTGCTCCTTCAAGAAAACTCTGCTGCAACAAGTTCAACAAGGTGATTGAAGCCCCTTGGGGGGGCCACCCCCCCCCAAAGACCACCTCTCCTTCTATCCAACATGGCTAGATGCGGCTTTTCAGCCCGTCTACTCAGTTTTTTACCGGATATAGGACCTTATCTTGGTCCTTATCCTCTAAAAATCTGAGGTTGGAGCCAAGCCAAGAAATCAAGCACTATGTTCTCATCTGAAGGACGATGGCGGAGCCCATACATGACTCGCGACCATCGATCTGAACGAGCCCTCCCACAATCGCATGAGAAGTTAGATTCCTTTTTCTTACTTTTCTGTTGTAAATTGTATTTTTTCTAAAGAGACAAAAAATCACATCTCTTGTCTTTCATTATTGATAAGATTTGTAAATCGCCTTTCATGGCAAAATCGCCTCCAACGGCACCAAACCGCCTTCTACGGCACAAAAACGCCTTTCACGGCATTCAAACAAAACTGTCTCTTTTATTAAAATATGTATGCAATGGAAAACTAGAAAAAAGTTTCATTTCCCTTTTTACTTGTGAAGGTGGATCTCCGGATCACCATTTCTAAATTCCAAGTATTAAAGAGAAATTGGCATACCCGTACAAAAAAACTGATGCCCGCTTTTCCTTTTTCCCTCCACCATACCCCGTCAGCCCCGGGGCGGAGGCAGCTTTGGAAAAAGACAAAAGCCGGGACCATCAAGCTGGCATACCCGGTGGGACTCGTTCATTTGATGAACATGTGCTTAGATTCCTTTTGGCTCCTTTTTAGTTGGTGGCCTATGTTGGATCTTGCATCTAAAAAAAAAAACACATGAGATGGGATTCTTGGAAATTTCTTCTTTTGAGTTTATTTCCAGTCTTTCTTGTTTCTAAAAAAATTTTCTCAAAAAAATCAAAAACAAAATCTGATTTACAAAAAATTTTCAGATTTTCCTCTTTTGGGTTTAAGCTGAGAAACTTTGGTTTCTTCCTTTTCGGACTTCGGGATCGCAGAAATGTTGAACCCATTTTCGGAATGGAACACCATTCGCTCTCTTCTATGAATCCATAAAAAAAATCAAAAACAAAATCTGATTTTAAAAAAAAATTCAGATTTTTCTCTTTTGGGTTTAAGTTGAGAAACTTTGGTTTTTTCCTTTTCGGACTTCGGGATCGCAGAAATGTTGAACCCATTTTCGGAATGGAACACCATTCGCTCTCTTCTATGAATCCATAAAAAAAATCAAAAACAAAATCTGATTTAAAAAAAAATTTCAGATTTTCCTCTTTTGGGTTTAAGTTGAGAAACTTTGGTTTCTTCCTTTTCGGACTTCGGGATCGCAGAAATGTTGAACCCATTTTCGGAATGGAACACCATTCGCTCTCTTCTATGAATCCATAAAAAAAAAAAAATCTTTCAAAAAAAAAGCCACTAAGGTTGCACCAATTGCGTTCTTTGACCAAAGTGGATCTAAGAAAAGCTTTGTCCAGAGTGTGGAGACAGCTAGACTGTTCTAGGCAAGGGTCCTCCAAACGGGTTCATTAAGTAATCCTACCCTTACCTGGGGGCTGATCTATCAACTGAGGTTTCATAAGATCGAATTGGAGATCTATGTGAACTCTTAAAAAAAAAAAAATCTTCAAAAAAAAAAAGAAAAAAAAAACTTCTGTCATTTTTGGATTCATATTTGAGAAATCATGGTTCCTTCCTTTTCGGACTTCGAGATCGCAGAAATGTTGAACTCATTTTTGGATTGGAATACCATTTGCTCTCTTCTATAAAGTCCAATCTTGACACTTTCAAAAAAAAACTTCCGTCACTTTTGGATTCACATTTGAGAAATCCTGGTTCCTTCCTTTTCGGACTTTCGAGCTCGCAGAAATGTTGAGCTCATTTTCGGATTGGAATACCATTTGCTCTCTCCTATGAATCCAATCTTGACCTTTCAAAAATCCCATCTCGTGTCCTTTCCAAGGATGCGATTTGCAACATTTGTGCCTAGCGGTGCTAGTACGCCCTTTCGGGTCTACTGTATTCGCAACCGACACATTTGTATCTCAACCTTATATCATTTTACCTTGAGTGAGCTTTGCTTCTAGGTAATTTGAATTAAGGTTCACAATTGCTTCTAGCAGTCACTGGGACGCTCATTCTGAGCTGACCCTACCTGCGTTCAGAACAATTGTGCCCTCTATGGCTTTTCTGCCTTCCTCATATTGCTTGGGCTGGGCCATGTCCCCTCGGGCGACTTGAAAAGGCGAAACCATAGTATTTTCCATTTATGATCACCATATTCTTGTGATTACTAATGGATATGGTCTTGTTTCAGAAGTTTTCCAAAAACTAACAATGGCAGCTTCATTAACCATCACCTTTGATGAGAACAAGTACCAGCTCATGCTCCAAGACAAACAAACCAAGCGCACTTACAAGCGCCCCGCCAGCTGCCGAAGCGTCATTTCCCTCGGCAACTCAGAAGACACCGGGTCAAACTCTACTCCCCGGACCATTGTCTTCGGGTCATTGGGACCATTCCCACTACCCGTAGAAGAAACCGCACCTGCCAAGAAGCAGAGAACCGCCCCTCAACGTATCACTACAGTGATACCAAGGGCGATCATCAAGAAACCTGAGGCCCGTAGTGCTCCTGCAAAGCCTCAACCAGCAAGAAACCAGGTCTGCTCAAAGACTTGGTCTCCAAGGCCTTCACCCAAACAGCGAAGGTCACAAACATCAGCAAAGCCAGCATACCTGGCCCCTCTCAAGGAGAACCGGTTCTACCCTCTTGCTTACATGAAAAAGGAGAAGCCTACCCTCCGCCAAACAAAACCAACTCAGCACGAGCCGGCTTGCTCATACAAGCCCAAAATCAAATCGTGCATCGTAAGGCCTCCGCAAGAACCTGTCAAGGCCTTCACACCTGCGAGTCGACCCTTCCTCTCAACGGGAGCCGAACTCGCAAAATTCAAAGCTTCGCTGCGACAGGCAAAGGACCGCGTCCAGATCCTGTCCCTGCCCATCTTCAAAGAAGACAAGCTTGGCTGCTGCGCACCAGAGACTACTTCCTTCATTGCTAGGGCACAGCCAGAGCTAACCAAAGCTCAAATCGCTCGTCGTATGCGTCGCCGAACGGCATATCGACAAAAGAGACTAGAGAAGCAAAGAACCCAGGATTCTGCACTTCAAGTCTCCCAAAAATGGGTCGAAAAAGAAAGACCCGACCAACTTGTTGCTGTTCATATGGTTGGAAAAACCAGAAAACGCCAGAAGTCAGCAACTAAAATCCATGTCAGACGACCGGTGACTCGCAGCGTCTCCCGGACACGAAGACATAAAGAAAACTCTCCCGCTTCTTCAAGCCAAGGACGTCGGAGTGACCACTCTTCGAGCTCTTCATCTAAAAGAACGAGCTCCAGCTCAGTCACCAAGACTGTATCCTCTTTCGACTCTCGAAGAATGAACGTCTTGGTCACAAATACTGAACAACCTCCGCCGCATGATGACGTAACCGCACGCATCCAGCAGCTGGAGCAAGGGCAACAGAGGATAGAGACTCTAATAGAGAACCTAATTCTCAATCTTCAGCGTCCACAAAACAATGAAGCTCCTCCGAGCCATCAAGGCGACGAGGAAAATGCGGAAAACAGTGAGTCACGCGCCCTTACCAAAAAGGACGTTGACGATATCCTCGCCAAAGCAAAAGAAGAGGATACACTAAAGGAGCATGGGATCAAGCCACCATATCCCTTGTGGATGGACTCGGTCCCGTTCCCTACAAAATTCAAGCAACCTACTCTCCAAACATATACGGGGAAAGGTTCAGCCAGACAACACGTCATCCATTTCAAGATCCTTGCGGGAGCTATTGCGGATCAAGATGCCCTCAAAATCCGCCTCTTTGCAAGTACCCTAAAAGGTACGGCCTTTGATTGGTACTCCACTCTGCCGGAGGACTCCATTCAAAATTGGGCCATGTTGGAGACACGCTTCCTAACCCACTTCAAAGGTGAGGATCATCCTGTTACTATGGCTCAGTTCTGCAGCCTAAAACAGGGAGAGAATGAGTCAACATATGACTTCATTCACAAGTGGAAGGCAATGGCATACAAATGCTCCGATGTACTGCCACAAGCATCACTGGTCGACATCTGTCGAAACAACATGAGAGCAAGAATCCGCTCCATGATCATCGGCAACAAATCAAAGAACCTGGGAGAACTCCTGGAAGCACTATGGAAGCTGAAACGGTGATCAAAGACCTCAACAGTCAGAAATCATTAAAGAAAGAGCCGACTACCATTGCAACCTCAAAACCAAAGAAAAAGGAGGTTCTCAATGTGCAAACCAAGTCAGCTCCTCAACAGCCAAAGAAAAATGAAAACAAAGCTACAGGTAAAAAGCCTGAACTCTCTGATGCCTTCAGAGAACGGGTAGAAAAGAAATACCCGTTTGATGAAGATGTTGAAGAAATCTTTGGGGCACTCCTAGCAAGCGGCAAACTTACATTGCCTGACCCCAAAAGACCAGGAGATGTTGGTAAAACCAACGATCCTCGGTACTGCCCATACCATCAGATGGTCTCGCATCCTCTCAATCAATGTTTTGTTGTGAGAGAGAAGATAAATGAGATGTGGAAAAACGGAGTCATTACCTTCGACAAGAACTATGGGTCTGCCTCCGTCAACATGGTGTCGTGTGGACAAAAACAAAAATCACCAAAAGAGAAGATCACTACTTCCTTCAAGGTGATAAAGATGACCCAAACGTCCCAAGAGTTGGTTCCATATCCAACATCAGAAGGACAGCCCATATGGGTACACCCCGATCTCCTAGAAGATGAAAATTGGGAGGTCGTCAAAACAAAGTCAACCGCTCAACAGCGAAGGCAAGCCAGGAGACAACTCCGCAAGCTCAAACAGCAGGAGAAAGCTCCGAAAAAGCAAGAAGTCGCTGAAAAGGCAGAAACCTCCTCTACCGCTTCACTGGGGGCAACAGAAGAGTCCTCTCCTAAGGCTTCAAAGGCGGTAAGAAAATTCACTCTTGGTGATTTCATGCCACCACATCTCAAAGATGAAACTACGCAGGGGGCATCATACTCTTGCAACTCAGTGGCCGGATTCTCCATGGATGGATATGAGTCCAGTGACACCGCCAATGACATCGATGAGTGGGAAGAATCCCTCGAAACAGGAGAATATCTCTCCGACGAGGAATGGATCCCTGAATCTCATCTTATGCCAGTAATCTGGTATAACCCATTACAGCCGCAAGGATCCTGGTCTGATGATGAAGAAGACCAAGAGGCTGTCCAAGAAAATACTCCAGTGGAACCCAACCATGTTGAACCACAAGGAGCAGACGAAGAAGAAGATTTGGCTCCCGTGCCTGATCTCGATGAATACGCAAGGATCTTGCAGCACCTTGCTATAGAGCAAGAACAAGGTCGCATCAATCAGCTTCGTCACAACCCAGCACCGGAAGTTCCTGAAAATCTACAGGAATCTCCTCCGGTAACCCCGGAAAACGAAGAAAGCTGTTGGATCGACGATCCTCTTACATCTGAGGACGAATCTGATTCCCAACAGTTCATCTTGGAGGCATCTTCCGTCAAAGTTACTTGCAATGCAATAACTCAGGATGATAATTCCTCACCTTCTCAGGCTTCGTCTCCTGGAACAGTGACATCGGAACTCAAACCTCTTCCGACCGATCACCTTGAAGAAATTCCAGCCGGTGAAATCTTCTTCGGAGAAAATCCGGTCAATTGGTCCCAAATGCCCGATCTCATCGGTGATGTCTGGACCAACAAAATATTCGACAAAGAAGGAAAGTTGCTGGATGCTGTTCAGGACTTGCTCCCGGAAAATGCTCCATGCAACACAATTACTGAAGATGGCAATGCTGACACAGAGAAATCTTCAGCAAATGAGAAGGAACAACCCCTCGATCTCGAGGGTGATCTTCTAAATAAAGACCCTTCTCCAGAAGCTCTTGAAGTTGGTAGAGGTACCCGTTCTGGCCGGGATTACCACAAAAACTACAACCAACCTTCTGCTTCTTATGTAAATCCTTTGGGAAAACAAGCTGTAAACGCCCCTAGTGGCAAGAATAATGAAAATGCAGGCCCCAAGGAGGCTTTCAAGTACGACTTGATTCAGCACTTCAAACACATACCTGCACGTCTGCACATCCTAGACTTGTTACGAATGTCACCACAGACTCGTGATAGTCTCATTTCAGAACTACAAATGCTGGATGCGGATGTCGACAAACATGCCCCACAAGTCCTACAAATTGAAATGGACCATAGGGTCAAAAAATCAAAAACTCCCTCAAAAGGAGAAAAGAAGAAAACTGAGGGATCCTGCATCGAATACTTCTTGGTTCAAAAAGCAGCAAGTGCAACCATCGCCTTCACCAAGGAAGACCTCCTGCTAGGCGAGACAAAGCACAACCGACCCCTGTACTTCACCGGGTACATCAAAGAGGTACCACTACGCAGAATCCAGATCGATCCAGGTTCTGCACTCAACCTCATCTCCACTTCGGCACTCGAAGAACTGGGCATTCCGCCTAGCAAGCTGAGCCACACGTCTGTGTCCATCTTTGGATATGATGGCAGCGCTCAAAGGCCGATCGGCAAAATCAGGTTCAAGTTGCAAATCGGTGATCTTATCTCCGAGGTCACTGTCTATGCGATAAAGACCCCTTCATGCTACAACATCCTTCTCGGACGCCCCTGGATACACGAGAATGGTGTTGTCCCTTCGACTTTACATCAGTGCATCAAGTTCGTTGGCAATGACGGCTTGATACATCGAGTGTTTGCAGATAAAAAGCCCTTCAAAGGCAAAGAAGTCTATTTCGCAGATGCTCAGATGTACAAAGATGAAAAAGAAGAAAGGGAGGAAGAAACAGCATCCTTTGCCGAAAATCTCCAGAAAGACAAAGGCAAGGCTCCTCAGCAATCACCGGAAGAAAATAAACCCTCTATCAAAACCGAAGAGAATAATCAATCTCCCTTCATGGTCTCCCTCAAGTCTTCAAAGCCTCTGGTGATCACCACCAAAGCAAAGAAGACAAAACAGAGGGCTGGGGGCAAGTTTGCTGTCTCCTTCGTGTCTATCTTGCAAGACACGGATTCGGACTCAGAGCCAGAAGACGATACATCGTCAAGCCAAGCTGATGATCAACAAGTTCAGCCCGCTCTCACTCCGATGGAGACAACCGTTGACATAGAAGATCCGGCATCTGCTTCCTTCGTTGTTCCAGCAACATCAGCAGAAGAAAAGCCAATCTTCTTCCATAAATCGGGAGTTTCTTCATCAAATTCTTCGCTTGAACCTTTCAAAAATGAAGGTATGCCTCAACTATCCCTGTATAGTCCAATGGCGCAAGCTATCATGAAGAAAATGGGCTACGACGCTCAGAACCCAACCGGTTTGGGAGATGGCCGTGGTATTATCACGCCATTGGAACCAACCCTGACCAAAAGTCAACTGGAAGGTTGGAAACCCCACCGCCACATAGAAAAGTCTTCATATGGGCTGGGGTATGATCCTGACGCCCCCTTGAGACAGTTGACACAAAGGCTGCAAAATCATCTTGCCAACCAAGCCTCAACATCTCATATTAATGAAGACATCGATCTCCCTGGATATCTCTTTGAAGAGTTGGTCGTCAAGGATCCAGGAAGTTCATCCAATTGGTACGATTTCTTTGATGATGAAGAGGAATTGTCCGATGATACAGACACACGGTTCTCTGACCTAGAAGAACCACTGTCTCCAAAGGAAGTGCCCTACTTCGACCTAGTTTCAACAGGTGATTGGGACCATCTCATAGCAAATCTTGAGAAAAGTACCAATCAAGAAGACCCATGGACAAAAGCAGAGCCGTGGTCTGTAGATACCTTTGGAACTCCAGAAGGCTTTGTTGGGTTGGAAGCCTCCGAAAATATTGTGGAGGAACCACCTTCAAATCTTCCAACAGAAGATTCTGTTCAAAAGATAGACTTGGGAAAACCTGATAACTCACGTCTTGTATTCATAAGCAAGAATATAAAGGATGATGAGTTACCCGAGTATATCGCGTTTCTTCATGAGTTCGTTGATTGTTTCGCATGGTCTTACGCTGAGATGCCTGGCTTAGACCCCAAAATAGCAATCCATAAACTCAATCTTCAAAAAGATATCAAGCCTGTCAAACAAGGCCAAAGAAAGTTCCGTCCTGACGTGATGGACAAAATTGAACAAGAAGTTCAAAAACTCAAAAGCGTTGGCTTCATCCGTGAGGAACAGCATCCTGAATGGTTGGCTAACATCGTCCCCGTGACAAAGAAAAATGGGCAAATCAGGGTCTGCATTGATTACAGAGACCTGAACAATGCATGCCCAAAAGATGAATTCCCGCTCCCTATACCGGAGGTGATGATCGACAATACCTGTGGGTTCGAGCGAATGACATTCATGGATGGCTTCTCTGGCTACAATCAGATAAAGATGCATCCTGAAGATGGAAAACACACAGCATTTCGGACCCCGTTTGGCGTGTATTGCTACACTGTCATGCCATTCGGTCTGAAGAATGCCGGCGCTACATATCAGAGGGCTATGATGAAGATATTCCAAGATATGCAGCACAAGACGGTCGAATGTTATGTCGATGATCTCGCCGTCAAAAGCAAAAGAAAAGAAGACCATCTCAAAGATCTTCGAGAAGTCTTCCTCCGACTTCGCAAACACAAACTGCGAATGAATCCCCTCAAATGCTTCTTCGGTGTTTCATCGGGTAAGTTTCTCGGATTCATAGTACGGAAAGCTGGCATAGAGCTTGACCCCACCAAAGTCAAGGCTATCCTAGAAATGCCATCTCCAAGAACCCTAAGACAATTAAAAGGGCTCCAAGGAAGATTGGCATACATTCGGCGGTTCATCTCCAACCTATCAGGAAAGTGCCGTCCATTCTCTCGGTTAATGAAGAAAGGTGTCGATTTTGTCTGGGATGCTGAATGTGAAGCCGCGTTCCAGGACATCAAGTCATACCTGACTAAACCTCCAGTGTTGGCTGCCCCCACAACTGGAAAACTGTACACAAGAGCCCTTGACTGTTCTTTAGGCGCTCTACTCGCACAAAAGAATGACCAGGGAAAAGAAGCTGCTCTATATTACCTTAGCCGCATGTTGGTAGGTGCAGAGCATCGCTACTCTCCAGTCGAAAAAGAATGCTTGGCAGTGATGTTCGCCGTACAAAAACTGCGTCACTATCTGTTATCCAACACAGTGTACCTGATTTCGAGGATCAACCTCCTAAAGGTCCTTGTCACAAAAGCAGGTTCTCTCAATGCCCGACTGGCAAAATGGTCCATCCTCCTGTCACAATTTGATATTAGGTATGTACCACAAAAAGCAATCAAAGGCCAAGCTCTAGCAGACTTCCTCGCGGAGCATCCATTGCCTAAAGATTCTCCACTCAGGGATGACCTCCCAGACGAATCAGTCTACAGTGTGGAGACTTCCTTATCAAATGCTTCCTGGCACATGTACTTCGATGGCGCAACCAGGACAAATGAAAGGGGAAATCAAATATCGGGAATTGGCATTCTCTTTGTTAGTCCCGACAAATACATGATTCCACACGCATTCTCGCTACTGGAACCATGTTCAAACAATGCAGCTGAGTACCAAGCCCTAATCATAGGATTGGAACTCGCCCTTGAATCCGGCATCACTACGCTGGAAGCTTTTGGAGACTCTCAACTGATCGTCAACCAGATGAATCAGAAATTTGAAGTCAGGAAGCCCGATCTGTTGCCTTACTACAACAAAGCACAATCGCTTCGACAAAAGTTCGACATCTGTCATATCACCCACATCCTCAGAGGTGGAAACATTCGTGCAGATGCCCTGGCTGGACTTGCTGCGTCTATGGCAATCCAAGAAGGGGAAAACATGCAAATTACAGTGTGTCAAAAAAGGATTCTCCCTCCTCTCAACACACATCAAGCAGTTGCTGAATGCCACCAAGTGGTTGGAAGTCGGATCTCCGTCCTTAAACCTCTGATCAGCGACTGGAGGGATCCGTTCATTGATTACATAATGTTCGGAATCCTACCTGAAGATCCAAAAGAACGGGTAAGCATCCAAAGACGAGCCCCAAACTTTCATTTGGATATTCCTTCAAAAATGCTGTATAGAAAATCCTACAATGGAGTACTTCTACGCTGCTTGTCACAACAAGAGGCTGAGGGAACACTCAAAGAAGTACATGCTGGTCTTTGTGGAGCCCATCAGGCTGGGCCTAAGCTCTACGATCAGATAAAAAAGGTTAGGTTATTATTGGCCTACCATGGTGGCTGATGCAATGCAATTTGCTAAGCGCTGCCAACAATGCCAAGTTCATGGAGATTATGTCCACATGCCTCCGGAATGGCTACATCCTACAGCAATCTCATGGCCTTTTGAAGCCTGGGGTATGGACATCATAGGTCCTATCTCCCCTCCATCGAGCAAAGGTCATCGCTTCATCTTCGCCGCTACGGATTATTTCTCCAAGTGGTCAGAAGCATTCGCGCTTAGTGAAATGAAGACGTCATCAGTCCTTCACTTCTTGCGCACCAACATCATTTGTCGCTTCGGCATACCTAAAAGATTCGTCCATGATAACGGACCACAGTTCCGCGATCACCGATTCTACAGGTTCTGCGACAAATACAAAATCCAAAGTTGTCCTTCAACTCCGTACAATCCGGCAGCGAATGGACTAGCAGAGGCCTTCAACAAGACGCTCTGCAAAATCCTCAAGAAAATGGTCTCTAGTCACAAAAGAGAATGGGGCGACAAACTGCCTGAAGCTTTGTGGGCCTATCGAACCACCGTTCGAGGACCAACCCATAGCACACCATTCTCCTTGGTCTATGGATGCGAAGCTGTTGTCCCTTTGGAGGTTCAAATTCCTTCCTTAAGGGTATCTCTACAAAATGACATGACGCAAGAAAGCAATGTCAAATTGAGACTCCAAGAGCTGGATAACCTCGATGAGAGACGGCTCGAAGCTCTACAAAGCATTGAACTCTACCAAGCACGCATGGCAGGATCTTTTGACAAGAAGGTCAGGCAACGCGCCTACAAAAAGGGAGACTTGGTTCTTACAGTAAAAAGACCAATGGTTTTTGCCAACAAATCCAAAGGCAAATTTGAACCAAAATGGGAGGGACCTTTCGTCATCGACAAAGTCTTCTCCAACGGCGCATACGCTCTTCTAAACATGGAGGGTGACAGATGTATGCTGCCCATCAATGGGAAGTTCTTGAAGCGGTACTACCCTTGAAGGCTTCTTCCATCGGGTCAGAGCGATGCCTGCACGGCCAAAGCCTATTCCTAGGTATCTGCTCGTCAAACCCACTCCTTTTGGAATTTTCATCAAAAAAAAACCCCTCAAAACAATGTTTCTTTCATCGTTTCATTGTTAAAAAAAAAAAAGAAGCAAATCCAAAAATCCAAGTTTAGGAGCTTCTTCCCAAACTTGACCAAAATTTTCGATCCTTGAAACCAAAATTCATGGTTTGAAACAAAATCAGGACCTAGGGATTTCAGCCCTAGTCCACCTCGACTTTTACCACCAAAATGGTTTTGAGTCAAAATTTACGACCCTCGTGTCTTTAAACAAAAAAATGGTTTTTCAAAAACCGCAAGGAAGCGACGTTCAGTCGATACTTGCAAAACCCAAAACCGGAAGGATGCGAACCCCATTCGATACTTCCAAAACCCCAAAATTTCAAAAATCGTGGAGACGCAACGTTCCAGTTGATATCCACAACCCAAATTTTAAAACAAACAAAAAAAAAACAAAACAAAGGTTCGAAAAAACCTTAAACTTCAAAAATCGTGGGGAAGCGACATTCCATCGATACCCACAAAACAAAATTTTTGAAGACAAAAGCAGGGAAGCGACGCTTAGTCGATACTTGCACCCAAATCCGCGAGGAGGCGACATTCCATCGATACTCGCAACCGAATGAGCAAGGAAGCGACATTCCATCGATACTTGCAATACCATTCAGCAGGGAGGCGACTTTTAGTCGATACTTGCATTTTTGAAAACCAAAAACCTGGCTTTCACGCCAAAAAACCCGGCTTCCATGCCAAAAATCCGGCTTTCACGCCAAAAAATCAAAAATCCGGCTTTCACGCCAAAAAACAAAATTCGACTTCCATGCCAACAAAACAAAATTCGGTTTTCAAAAAATCCGGCTTTCATGCCAAAAACAAAATCTGGTTCTTACACCAAAAACAAAAATTGGCTCTCATGCCATACCAAAACCGGCTTTCATGCCACTCAAAAAAAATCGGCTTTCATGCCACCTCAAAATCGGCTTTCATGCCACCCCAAAAACTGGCTTTCATGCCGCCTCAAAATCGGCTTTCATGCCACCCCAAAAACTGGCTTTCATGCCACCTCAAAATCGGCTTTCATGCCACCCCAAAAATCGGCTTTTATGCCACAAAATTCGGCTTTCATGCCATCTCAAAAAAAAATTGGCTCTCATGCCATCCCAAAATTTGGCTTTCACGCCATCAAAATCGGCTTCCACGCCACCTCAAAATTTCGGCTTCCACGCCATCCAAAATTTTGGCTCTCATGCCATAAACCCAAATCCGGCTATAAATGCCACCCAAAAATTGGCTTTCATGCCGCAAACAAAATCTGGCTCCCATGCCAAAACATGTCTCAAAAACTGGCTCCCATGCCAAAACAATCATTTGTCAAAAGATTTCTCGCAAAATGACAAACTTTTGATCACATCCCATTTAGCAATCACTTTAATCACAATATTTGAGTGAGCGTAGGGAAAACAAAAAAAAAAGTACCAAAAATACATTTGGTACCAAAAAAAAAGAAAAGAAAAGTGTTCACAAGCATTACAAAAATGTATACCAAAAAAATCCATGTGGTATATAAAAAAGAGAGAAAGAGTTCCTGTTAAAAAAAAAAAAACAAAAAAAAAAAAAAAAAAAACAAAAACAGGGCCTCAACCAAAAATGCTCTCCAGCCAAGCTTTCAGCTCCTCAAGCAAACTCTTGGCTTCATCCGTCAGAGTCTCCAAGGCACGCTTCTTCAAGAATCTGCCATGAGTAGCTGGAGAAGGCTCTATCCCTTCTGCTACACCAGGAAGACTATCCCGTGCAGTCTGCCATCGTTCATTCTCTCTAGCCTTCCTATTGAGAATCTGATCGGCCTCTGCAACTTGGCGAATCAAAGCACTCTCCCTGTCACGAGCCTCTGTTATGGCGGACCACGTACTGGCGACTTGGGCCTTTCGGAGTTCGAGATGCTTCCTTGCCTCCTCAACCTCTCCATCAAGGATGCTAAGGTCATGTTGCAGCCTGATGATGTCTAACTCCGCTCGGTTCCTCTCCCGAACCAGCTGCTTCCTGCCCTGTGTAGTCTCTTTCAAATCCGATTGAGCCTTCGCAGCAGGGTTCAGGAACATTTCTTGGAAGAACTGGTCATCAGGATAGCTGATGGTCTCAAACCATCCGTCGCCTAATGCAATGATCTTATCAACGATCGCCCGGGCGTCCTTAACATCCAGACCAATATCTTCCTCAGCATCTTTGAGAATCTCTTTCACATGCGAAATCTTGCTACGTGCAACATCCAAGTGTCCAGAAAGGAGGGTCTCAATCTAAGAACTCAAAACCCGCATCACCACCTTCTTCGCATACTGAAGAGATGGGCCAGATGAAGACTCACCCTTCTCTGTCGATTGGCTGCCCAAGTCATGTCCCATCGGAAGAGTAACAATAGAACACTTTCCAATCGGGGCCGCTGGAGAAGGAATCTCAACATGAGGTCTAGCCTCTGCCGCGTCAGAATTGGCTGGAGAAGTCCCAATTACTGGGTCAACTTCTGGCATCCCTGGCTCTGGCTCTGAAGGAAGCGATGGACTCTCTTCTGTCACTTCAAAATCTGCCAAACACAAAAAGGTATGAATATGATCTTGTCAAAAAAAAAATCAATATCAAGATTATCACTATGAAATACCTTCTTCCATGATGGGCGGATTACTTTCTATCTCCATTTGCTCATCCGAAGCATCGTCGAAAGCCATATCCATAGATGGCTCGAAGTCGGAACCCTCTGGCAAGTCAGCTGACAAGAAAACAAAAATATGTGTCAGCAAATTCAAAAAAAAAAAAAAAAAAAAAATCATCATCCTCATACCAGGTGGAGATTCTGGGTCCTCCCCAGAGTCCCTCAACTTTTCTTCAGATGCCGCAACTGGATCCATCACCGCCTCATCGGCAGGAACCTCGGGCATCACCAAGTTTTCATCTTCTGCAAAAGAAAGAAAACAACAGATCAAAAAAAAATCCCTCATAAAAGGAAAGAAGCGAAAATAGAGAAGAAAGAAAATCATACCAACATCAGCGGACTCTTCTTCACGACTCCTCTTCTCTGGAGGCTCATCAGCATCTCCTGATACCTCCTCAGCAATGGTAGGAGGGACTTCCAGATCAGGAAAGTCTTCGTGGCGTCTCTCTGTGCGACGCTGTCCTCTCCTCCTCTTTTTTCTACGAGCCGGTCTACTCGAAGTACCTGCCTCACTGTCAAAGTCAGGACTTCCACTTGGCTCCTCACTGGACGACCCGCTCCTACCAGTGGACCCCATGGAAGCCTTCATTCGCTCTGCTTGCATCCAAGTGTCGATCTCGGCTTCCTCCTCCTCGAGTTGTCTCAAGACCTCAGCAGGTATCTCTTGTGCGGCTCCGGATCTAATGACATCCTGTTCCTCGAGAAAGCCTATCCTATGCTTCTCTCCAGAAAGGAAGAACAAAACTTCCCCTCGACGGACGCCATCTGATCTACCAAGACCCTTCCCAGGAGATTGTTTGACATTCAGCTCCTTCTTGGAAAGCCCTCGGTACACAGCAAAGCTCTCCACGAACCACTTCGTGAAGCCAGCAGTCCGGAAAATGGGCAACTCAGGATAGGAAATCATGGCAGTAGTGTCCTCCGCACTATAGAAAGCCCATGCATTTCTCCCGTCTTGCAAACCTCCAAAACGCTTCACCATGCTCGAAGGCGCTCCAACAACGCCTTGAGAGAAGCCTAACTGCAACGCAAAACGCGAAGGGACATACGGCTGGATATCAACAAAAAGATGTCTGCGGTACACCATCGTGCCAACACGTATGTTTAAAAGCCACCTCTTCTCTGCGTTGGTCAAAGAATAGTGTCTTCCCGATCCCGCCCTGGTAGAATCTCGGGAGACACCAAAATCAAAAGCCTTCTTCCGCAAATCTGGAGAAAGCTTTACTGAAGATTGCCCAATCTCGACATCCCTGAATCGTCGGATTCTCAAGCGGGCAGACAAAAGTGAATCGGAAACGGCTTTTCCCCTAGCCAACCGAATCATAAAAGGTTCATCATCCTGAGCAGCGCCCAAACGGTGGAAGCCGGGACAGTGGTACACATACCACGAATAAAAAATATGGGCTGAAAATACCCTATTCATAGGAAGCCCAAGCCGAACCAGAAAAGCAGCAGCCTGCAGTTCGGTGCACAAATAGGAGTAAAGAGCAGGCACCAAAGCCAACTGCTCTCCGAACGCCATCTGACAAGCCGGAAATATACAATGCGGCCTGATGTGTGTTCCGTCTCCTCCAGCAAAAACAGCCTCACCCAGCCAATAAGTGAGGTACGCAGCAACGTCTCTCCGCAGCGCAATGTCAGAGCAAACGGCGTCTGTACTTGTGAGAAAGTTCTTCAAATTCTCTCGCGTGGCAGAAATCTTCTTCCCCGGATTCTTAGTCTTGGCTTCCTGGGTCATACTCTCAGAAGATTCTTCGTCGCCAAAAAAGTTTAGAGACAAAGAGCTGAAACTCCTCCAACTGCTACACCGGACTTTCAAGCCCTCCTTCTCCCTCAAAAAATTAGAAGGCGACGAGCTGAAAGTACAAAAGCCTGAACTCCTCAGACTGCTCCTCAAGGACGCTGTCAATCGGCATAAATTCCTCATAGAGTTTGCCGAGGATGGGTAACCCGGTAATGGCACTCAGCTCCTTCAAAGAAAAACCAATCTCACCATTCGTAACAATGAAGGTGTTGGTTTGTGGAAGGAAGGACTCCAGCATGGCCATAAAAGCCTCATCGGAGAAAAATACGGTTTGCCTAAAAGCGCGAACCGCATCAAAAATCTCGGCCTCCTTCAGAATGGCACCGCCGATCTGCAGGATGTGATCAGTCCACGACTCCCAGCCCGAGTCAACACTGAAACGGCCACGAAGTCGAAAAGGCTTCACCCAATTGCTGCCATCGCCCCTGAAAATGCCAAGGCCCACCGGTCTCAAATCAACCGATGGATGATCAGATCCTTGGTAGCCGCTGGCCGGCATCAACATGTCCAGACGGACAGGCGACTTCTCTGCATAACCAGAAGGACCGCCAACAAAAACCCCGGTCTTGACCACAGTGGTCCTCTTCACCCAGCTTGGAGGATCTTCTCTCTTAGAGCAAGTGGGAGAAAGACTCATGATCGAAATAGTACGATCAAAAGGCGACCGGGTAGAAATGGTTCTCTCCTCACCATCGGCTGTGTAAGAGAACTGAAAGCATCTCCTTTGATATGACGAGTCATCAGGAGCTGCATCACCAAAGAAAAAGGTAGGCTTGGGCACAACGCTCTGATCGTCCATGACCCAAGGACGATTGCTTGCCATAATCTTGTAAAACTCCTCATCCTTGAGACCGATCAGTCGCTGTCTCATCTCATCTC
The DNA here is from genome assembly GCA_038049695.1 of Cinnamomum chago. Classification (NCBI taxonomy): domain Eukaryota; kingdom Viridiplantae; phylum Streptophyta; class Magnoliopsida; order Laurales; family Lauraceae; genus Cinnamomum; species Cinnamomum chago. Next base: position 33,431,983 of record CP142460.1, read on the forward strand.
GGTTGAGCGAGTCACACTCTTCCAAGTTTCTCTCCACATACTGGACCTTCTCCCAAGCCTGCTGTACAGCAGCATTGGAAGATCTGGCAGATCGACGAGGTGTATCGGTAACGGGCTTCTTACCCTTGTTCGTTCTGGAGGAACTACCTGCAAAGATTGAAAAAAAAAATCAATCAACAGAATGACAGAATTTTGCTAAAAAAAATCCTAGCGAAATTTTGGCATGACTCCGGGGCAATTCCGAAGAAAAGGGAATCACCCCGAAAAGAAAGGAAGCCTGAAGATGAGCTCAACATCGCTGCGAGCTCATGATCAATGAAGGATTCTCAAAGAAGACTCGAACTCAAACATTGCTGCGAGATCAAGACAGTCTTCTCAAATTTCCGCAAGAATCGGAAAAGAGCTCAACATTGCTGCGAGCTTCAAATCCCAAAACTTGCAAAAAAAGCTCCTCGAAACCCCCGCAAGACTAAAGAAAGAGCTCAACATTGCTGCGAGCTTCAAATCTCAAGACTTGCAAAAGATTTCCAGGTGTGCATCATCATCATGCTCCCAATTCAATTTACCAAAAATCATGCATAAAAGAAAATCATCATGCACTAGATGCTAGGAAAACCTTGACAAAATTTGACCAATTCCAACCCAACTTGGTCAAAATCAAACTTTGTCTAAGTCAAAATTCATGTTGACTTAACATAGAAACTCTAGCCTTCTATCTTGATGCATCAAACAAAAAAAAAATGCATAAACATCTTGAAATGCATGAAACCTCATTATCATGATGATTCAAAAAGGGGAGAAAGGAAAGTTCTTTTTAAAAAAAAAAAAAAGAAGAAAAAAAAAAGAAAAAAATTATGGGCTGGCCCACAGGCCGAAGCCCACAGGCCGTGGCCCATGGGCCACATGGCCGTACGGCCCAAAGCTGTACGGACATGTCCGTACAGCAGCAAAAAAAAAAAGGGAGAAAAGAAAAAAAAAAGAAGAAGAAAGAAAAAAAAAAAAAAAAAAAGGGCGTGTAAAAAAAAAAAAAAAAAAAAAGAAGAAAAAAATGATGAAACTTTCTTTACATGGAATTTCTTGTAAAAAGAAATAAAAAACTTACTTAAAGCCATGGATGGAGAAGAAAGAAGAACTTGAAGACTCTTGATGAAGGAGGATTCTTGATCTTAGAGCAACTCTTGAAGACTTTTGCAAAAAGAAAGCAATAGGAGCAAGAGATCCCACCTCAATTGCTTTTATAGAAGAGAGCAAACCAAAAGAGGAAACAAGAGAAAAGCAAGGAGGAAAGGGCTAAAAATTAGCAACCTTCCCAAAAGAAAAGGAAACTTGGGATATTCTCTCCCAAAACAAAGATTCTTTGAGAAATTCTCTCCAAAAAGAAAGGGAATGAAAGATATTCTCTCCCAAATAAAGATATTTTGAGAGAATCTCTCCCAAAATCAAGGAAACTTGAGAAAATCTCTCAAAGTAAGGATATTTTTAGATATTCTTCACCCAAAGGAGATATCTTTAGATATTCTTTACAAAGTGACACCATATGAGATCTAAGCAATCCTTCAAAGCTTAAGGTCCCATGGGTTAGCCCATATGAGCCAGGTTTGACCACCTAGGCACTAAAAGTGGCTTTTAGTCAAAATTTCTCTTACCAAGAGCGTACAAAAATGGTCCCATGCCTCTTTTGAGTTGATTGGACCATACCATACAAAAATCCAAGCTTCATGAGTTTCCAAAAATCCAAACCATCCCACCTCATGAACCAAATTAAGCCAAAATCTTGAAATTGACATTCCACAAAAGCCCAAACCACTCCAATGGACCCAAAATTGTCCCAAAGAGTGAACCAAAAAACCAAACCATGGTCCCCTAACTCGCCACATACAGCCTGTTAGGTCACAAGACCAAAACCAAAAATCAAAACCAAAAACCTGACCCCCTAACCTGCCACATACAGCTTGTTAGGTCACAAGGTCAAAATCAAAACCAAAAAACCAAAACCAAATCCAAATCCAAATGTCATTCTCAAAATCTTGCCTTAAGGTGGTACGTGATCCCTCTCACTACCATAAAATCTCCTGGAAGCTCAAAAGGCTACTCCATAAAAAAAAAATGCTCAAAGACTCTTGGTCAAGTCAGAAGCTCTTCTTCAAGATTCTCTTCGAGGCACATCGACTACAAAAGCTATATCGTCGCTGTACCTCGAGGGGGCATTTGTTGACACCAAAAATGTCACTTTGCCTCTTCACACCAAAAGCTACACGGAGCCGCATCCTACCAAAATAGGCAGGCGCCACTTCAAGCATCAGATCTTGTCAGAATCAAACAAAAACTGCAAGGTCACTCAAAAGAACCAAAAGAGAGGTACACATGAAGTTTCAGGTCATTTCGATATCATTTGGCCTAGCTTCACTTCTCCAACAGCTAAGCAGCAGCTCCCGGCGGCGGACCACCCTGGGACCATGGCACCTAATTCAGAGCTTGCGGATCATCTCAAAATGACTCCAATACGCTCCTCGTCGAATTTCAGGTCAATCGGACATCGTTTGACCGAAAGTCAAAGCTCGGCATCTCTCTCGCAGGAGAAACAAAGGCAAGCATTTGCATGACTCCAAATGGCTTCAAAACTCAAACGAAAGCCTATGGTTGGTCTTAACTACTGATGAGGGAGTCCCACGTCGAATTTCAGGTCAATCGGACATCGTTTGACCAAAAGTCAAAGTTCGGCATTTCCCTCGTAGTGAAATCAAAGGCAAGCATTTGCATGACCCCAAACGGCTTCAAAACTCAAAAGAAAGCCCATGGTTGGTCTTATTTAATGCTCAAGAAGCTTCACCTCAAATTTCAGGTCATTCCGACATCGTTTGACCCTGTTTCAGCTTCTGGCGGAAAATCAGCAGTTCTGCGCTTGGCTTTTCCCGGAAAATCGGAAACTTTGCAAACCAATTTTCAAGGATTCTCATCATGTTTTTCAGAGGGAAATCAAGCCAAAAATGTGGAGAAATGTCATAGAAAACAAACAAAAAAAACGGAAGCGAAAAACGACGAAAAACGGCCAGAAACGGGCCCCGGGAAGCAATTTTCCCCCAGGGTCGCAGAGCCCCGCGACCCTGGGCCAGGCCTGCGACCATGGCCCATGGTCGCCGGAGACCATGGGGCCGGCGACCCTGGGAGGTCCGGGGCGCCGATTTCGCCCCGGGACCCCCCGTTTCGTCCGTTTTCGCGAGACGAGTTGTTCTGTCCCTGTGATTTTTCCAGATTCAGACTTTTGAGGCTCCAAATTCGCCGATATTCGCCAAGATCACAGGAATCCTTCCAAGAACTTCAAAAACTTCGTTGATCGCCAGCTGAACAACCAAAAAGTGCACTTTCTGCCCGCCCGATCGCGAAATCGACTGGACAGATGCTGCCGGCCCGCTGGTATCAACCAATGTCTGAAACTACATGATCATCTGATGTTGATTTACATAAGGATCCATCAATGATCATCGCAAATGGAATTCCAAGAGACGCAACATGGCCCACGACTCTTCAGCTACCAAGGTGGCCACTTAGTGCAATCAATTGGCCCGTTTATGGCAAGTTAATGCGGTCATTAACCCATTATCTTGAACGGCCCAATCAGAAGCCTCCGTTCAGGAGTTACAAGTCCAAGCAATCATGGCATTCAAGCCATGAAACTCCTAACATAAGGGAGATTAAAGGCGATTAAATGCCCATGACTCTCCTCCGGCCAATGAAATCCAAGGGTCAGGAGTTACAAAACAAAAAGCAATTAAACTCGTAACTCCTCCCTTAATGAGCTTTATTACCATAAAGGCTCATAAATCACTCCTAAAGGCTACCTAAAGGCCTATAAATAGGAGTCCCCTCCAAGCATTTCAGAAAAGGGGGGACACACACAGAAAGAGCCAGAAAATCGCCACAGAGCCGGAAAAATCGCCAGAAAATCATTCAAAAATCCTTGGAGAAATCTCTACAACCCTGCTCCTTCAAGAAAACTCTGCTGCAACAAGTTCAACAAGGTGATTGAAGCCCCTTGGGGGGGCCACCCCCCCCCAAAGACCACCTCTCCTTCTATCCAACATGGCTAGATGCGGCTTTTCAGCCCGTCTACTCAGTTTTTTACCGGATATAGGACCTTATCTTGGTCCTTATCCTCTAAAAATCTGAGGTTGGAGCCAAGCCAAGAAATCAAGCACTATGTTCTCATCTGAAGGACGATGGCGGAGCCCATACATGACTCGCGACCATCGATCTGAACGAGCCCTCCCACAATCGCATGAGAAGTTAGATTCCTTTTTCTTACTTTTCTGTTGTAAATTGTATTTTTTCTAAAGAGACAAAAAATCACATCTCTTGTCTTTCATTATTGATAAGATTTGTAAATCGCCTTTCATGGCAAAATCGCCTCCAACGGCACCAAACCGCCTTCTACGGCACAAAAACGCCTTTCACGGCATTCAAACAAAACTGTCTCTTTTATTAAAATATGTATGCAATGGAAAACTAGAAAAAAGTTTCATTTCCCTTTTTACTTGTGAAGGTGGATCTCCGGATCACCATTTCTAAATTCCAAGTATTAAAGAGAAATTGGCATACCCGTACAAAAAAACTGATGCCCGCTTTTCCTTTTTCCCTCCACCATACCCCGTCAGCCCCGGGGCGGAGGCAGCTTTGGAAAAAGACAAAAGCCGGGACCATCATTTACAAAGAATACAAAATACATTAGAAAAGTGAGAAAAGGGATCTAACTTCTCAAGAGATTGCGGGGACTCATTCAGATCGAAAAGTCGCAAGTCATGTATGGACTTCGCCATCGTCCTTCAGATGAGAACGCTTGATGCTTTGATTCTTTGGCTTGGCTTGGACCTTAGTTTTTTAGAGGATAAAGACCAAGGGGAGGTCCTATATCCAATAAAAAAAATAAGTAAACATGTTAAAGAGACGCGTTTAGGCCATGTTGGATAGAAGGAAAGAGGAGACCTTGGGGGGATGGCCCCCGAAGGGACTTCGATCACCTTGTGGTGTTTCTTTTGCTACAGAGTAGCAGGGTTTCTTTGAGAATTATTCGGGATTTTTCTTGAATTTTTCTTGGACTTTTCTAGGATTTTTCTTCTTCTTGGAATGACCCCTCTTTTATAGGCTTTTGGTGGCCATAAGGTGGGTTTATGAGCATTGATGGCATTGATGATCCATGATGAGAGGAGTTACAAGTTTTAATTCTTTGATTTTGTAACTCCTTTTTCCTTGAATATGATTGGTCGATGGAGAATGACGGTCATTTAATCGCCCTTAATCTCCATGATGAGGGGAGTTTCATGGTTTTAATACCATGATTACTTGGATTTGTAACTCCCATTTGCTTGATTTTGATCGGGCCGTCCAAAATAATGGGTTAATGACCACATTAAGTTGTCATAAAACGGGTCAATTAACTGCATTAAGTGGTCGCCAGGGCATTTGAAGAGTTACGGGTCGTGCCACGTCTTTTGGAATTCTTCCTGTGATGATCGCCAATGAATCCACATGTTATTTGATGTTGGATGGTGATGCAACTTCGGACATTGGTTGATATCAGTGGGCCAGTGACATCTGTCTTGTCGATTTCTCAATCGGTCGGACAGAAAGTGTACTTTCTTGGTCAGTCGGTTGGCAATCTTGGAGCGATCAGTGATGATTTCATGCTCTTGACGGAGGATCTGAGATGTTGATGAAGATAAGTCGATTTCGAGCGTAAAAAATCGAAATTTCGAAAAACTACAGAGGCTGAAACTCCCGAAACGCGAAAGGGGGGAAAACGGGCCACCCGGCAAAAAATCCGGCGACCCGGATTTCCATGATCGCCGGCGGGGACTCTTTCCCTTCTGGTCGCCGTTTTTCAATCCTTTTTACTCTTTCTTTCTTTTGTATTTTCTTGAAATTTCTCCGCATTTATTGGATTGATTCTCCTGAAGAAAACCTGACGAGAAGCCGTGCAAATCGAAGTACAAAGTTTCCTATTTTTTGAAAAAGCCGAAGACTTTGTAGCCGATTTTCCGTCAAGAGTCAAAACTAGGTCAAACGATGTCGGAATGACTTGAAATTTGAGGTGAAGTATCCTGAGCAATAGATAGGACCATCCATGGGCTTTTGTTTGAGTTTTGAAGCTGCGTGGGGTCTCGTCGCTAGTAGACTCGATTTTGCTGCGAGGAAGATGTCGCGCTTTGATGTACGATCAACCGATGTCCAATTGACTTGAAATTTGACAGGGAGCCTATTGGAGTCTTTTTGAGGTGATCCATTAGCTCCGATTTGGATGTCATGGTCCCGGGGTGCTCCGTCGCCGATAGCCTTGTTTTTGTTTTGGAGCGTCAAAGTTGGGTCAAACGTTGTCAGAATGACCTAAATTTTGACATGCAGCCATTTGGAAGCATGTTAAAGCCACCCATGTGCTCTGTTTGATGAGTAATGGCCTCGGTGGTTCTCACCGCCGAGAGGCTTGATTTTACTGCTTGAGGGTTGATGGAGGGTCAAACGTTGTCGGTTTGACTTGAAATTTGACATGGAGCCTTTTGGAGGTATTTTGAGACCATCTGTGGGCTCTTATCGAAGCTTTGATGTCTTCGACACTGTCGCCGCAAGGAGTGCTTGTTTGGCTGTTGGAAGAGTGAAGTTGGGTCAAATGATGTTGGAATGGCCCGAAACTTAATGTAGAGCCTCTTAGTGGCATCTTGGGGCCAACTGTGTGCTCTGTTTTGTGTGTCAGGGTCTCTGGCTTCACCACCACCGGGAGCTCCTGCCAAGTTGTTGGAGGAGTGAAGTTGGGCTAAATGATGTTGGAATGGCTCGAAAGTTAAGATGTACCCCTCTTTTGGCTATCTTGAAGGATCTTGCAACTTTTATTCGATTTTGACAAGATCTGATGCTTGAAGTAGCATTGCCTGTTTGTAGTAGGATGCAGCTTCTTGATGTTGAAGAGGCAAAGTGACATTTTTGGTGTCAACAAGTTAATGATTCCTTGCATTCCACGTTTGGTTGTAAGTGTGGAGATACCGATGATTTCATCAATCCATGTTTGGTATTGAACACCAAAACCCGTAGATAATAAACAACCCACCTATTCATTTCAACCTTACCGTCAATCTTTTCTAAAATTATTTTAATCTTAATGGCAGTATGTCTTTCTTCAGGGTGTCTATACTCATAGGTCTTATCCTTTTTGGATTTTTTTCAGAGTTTTTAAGACTATAAAATGTATTGTTTATCACTTATGTAGCTTAAAATCATTTCAAACTAGAATCCTGATATTAAATTTTAATAAATCTTGAGAATTTTCATTTTTACTTTGATCCATTTATCTCTCCAAACATCCAATCTACAATAAGCAATATGTGAGTTCGCAGGAGAGATCGAGACGGTAGGAAATGGGGGTGGGATTTTGGCTTTTATACCCACCCCTTTTGCATGCAAGATTTGCATATTCGATGGGGGGGAGACTGGAGCCCAAAATTATATCAATCACAGATTTTAGGCTCAAAAAATCAGCAATGATTTGCGGCTACCAAACTTGGATATAGCATACAATAGTGGAAAGAGAAAATCCTTTCACTGCATATTTTGGTACCAAACGTGCCCGCAATGTCTCTTTCAAAAGAGTCTATTCCCCCTCCTTCATTGGCGCACAGTCGATCCCAATCTGTAAGGTCAACTGCATCTGGTTGGCCAGAGATAGTGTCACCCACACTTCTTGTTAGCAGCTCTATTAGAATCACCCCAAATGCATATACATCAGCCTTAAATGATGGAAGTTGCTTGTTAGCAGTGGCAAGCTCTGGTGATCGGTCATCACACAAATCAACTAAAAATATATCCACGCCAAACTGGAATATTCAACCACCCCAATAAAACTCTTGTAAATACTAAAAATGAAACAAAATGAGTGATGGATAATTCGCCAAGTCTGCTTTTAATTATCAATCAGTAGCAGTAAGTAATTTATGAAGAGTTCTCTTTGTCCTTATCCCTTTTTTCCTTCTTCTTTTCTTTCTCAAAATAATGTCAAGTGCTTTCTTCCAAACACATAAAGTGGAAATGTTTAAATTCCTCTACACCTACCCAAAACAAAAACTGTGCAAATATAATCAATCACCTCTAAAATGATATTCCAAGCACCAATCGAGGTTTCTACCATTGCAAGTAATCCATCTTTCCCTTCATTTGATAAACCTGCAGAGAACCCAAAATATCTTTCATAAGAATAAAAACATAGGTTCATATTGCTATGCCACTGAGCAGAATACGGAATAGACCTCGAAGTAAACTCAATGATAATTAAAGACCCTTTTTTTAGACACTTTGCATGTCAATTTGGAGTGGAGAAGAATCTAAACAAACCACATCATGATTTCCCCATTCCACTGACCATTTCCCAAACGCATGATGATAAAATCCAAACCGAGAAAAAACTGCATCAGCAACGTCAATAATCTAAAAACAAACACTAGATCTTCGAAAAACAAGAACATCAACGCCCTCTAAAACACAACAATCAACACAAAAAAATCACAAACAAAACCTAATCTGAGAAATGCAATCCCTGAGAAAAAACACAAAAAAATCAAAACTTTCACCATAACAATACAATTCCTTTCACCAGTGTTAGACCCCGACCCAGACCAATTCGATTAGTATACGATTAGTGTGTGTTTAGTCCTAAGTGGGTTTAGTAGTAGTTGGGTTAGAAATAATTAGTTTTAGTCTTGGACATAGCTTTGGAAATTTTGAGAACGTTTAGTATTAGTTAGACACACTCAGGAAGGCCTGAGTGCACGTGTGAGCTTGGAAAGATCGTATCGATTTCCGTGTGATTGTGATTTTGATATCATTTGAATGATTTTTCTATGTGTTACAACTCTTGTCTTAAGCCCATTCATGTTTGAAGCCCAAAAACCCAAGTTTTGGCCCAAAGAGGGTAAAATTGTCTTTTATGCACAAATCTGGACACAATTTTCGAGATCTCAAAACCATGTCAAAAATATACTTTTTCGAAACTAGACATTTCGATGGTCGTTTTATCCTTCTTCGTCGAAGTCATCCGAGGCCCACAAGATCGTGTTTTGGCCATTTCAAGGTTCATGTTAATTGGGGCCCATTGTCATCACTTAATCCCCCTCTCCCTCTCTTTTCATTCATTTTCCCCCAAATCTCTGCAATTGTTCTTGACCTAGGGCTGAAAACCATTCTTTCTTTTCCATCTTCCTCACCTTAAATGATCTAGCTAGAAGACTCCAAAGAAGATTCCAAGGCTACCATCTTCTTCCTCTCATCTCAAGCTTCCTATTGATATCTTCTTCTTGAAAGCTAAAGTTGGGAAAGCTCTCCATTTGTTTTCATTCCTCTTGTGTGACCATTTCTAGTGTTGGAATAGCCTGAGTGAAGTGCTTGAGAAGGATTGATTAGCATTTGGGCAAGGCAAGTAATCTTTATAGGTTCAATGTGCATGTGTATTTTGATTTCATTGTGTTTTAGGAATTATGCATATAAACTTGTTTACAAGCTTCATGATTATGTTTTCATTAGATTGAATGTTTGAAATGGTGGAAATGAACCCTTGGTGAGCATGAAGGCTCAAGGGATTGTATGTGATTTATGGATGAGAAGGAGGAGAAAAATGTAGTGGAAGATGTGCAAGAAAAAGGCATTTTTTGCACTCTGCGAGCACAGGCAGAAGCTTGTCTGCTCGAACGACCCTTGGGTCCGCTCGAGCGACCAAGCCTCTGTTTGTTCCGAGCGCAGACAGAGAGCTGTTCGTTCGAGCGCACTTATTATCCGCTCGAGCGAACTGTCTCGCTCGAGCGAACCTGCCAGATTCAAGAGAAGAATTATTTCGTTGTGTATTTTCTTGAAGGTTGAAAAACTAGACTATGATAAGGGTTTTGACTTGACATTGTGTAAATGGGACTTCGAAATGCAACCCAACTTCGGGGACACCAATTCTTGTATATGCCGACATTTGGGGTCCCAATTACACAAAGGTCCATCAGTAGCCTTAACACATGCTTGATAGATTTCGTATTTGAATTCCATTTTGGTACGATAAGTACCATCGTGAACTCGTTTTGGATTTCAAGTATAAGCTTGTTTGAAGTTTTGTCTCAAGAAAAATGGGGATCACTTCCTAAGCGTGTTAAGCATATTAATTATGCCTTTTGCTAGTCGTGTTCGTCGTGTTTTGATAAGTGACCTCCCCCTTTTTATCTCGACAAGTTTTGATAGTGTTTCGCGTGTTTTGTGCATTCATGAATTAAGTGAACACCACTGAGCTTGGACTGCCCTTTCAGTTTGATCCACTGTTTGGGGGTCCTTAAACATGTGGACTGTCTGCAGACTGGTCGTGTATTTATTACACATTGTGCTTGTCCGGTTCCGCGGCCGGAAATCCCCGTATATGTGGGAATCGTGTCGTGAATATATTATGTAGATCGTGCTTGTCGTGCGTGCTTGCTCTTTTCATTATATATATGATAGAGAAGGGATGGGCTCTTTGTGGATTGTAACTATTCATGATATTATATTTACTCATGCTAGTTTGTTTTAGTATTCCAACTTTATTATGTATTCTCAAAGTTGTACCTCAGCTATTGTAGTATTTCAAATTAAGGATTTGCTTACATGTTTTCTAAAACGGTTATTGTTTCATGCTTGCACCTAAATTGATTACCTGTCAAACCGTTGTGTTTGACCCTTGTTTGTTGGTGCCCAAGTGCAGGAGATGTTGCCTTTGAGGAGGAGCGTCAGGAGGAGGCTCTTGAGCCACCCCCAGTGAGAGAGTGGCAGCCCGAAGATGTCATCTAGACGTCGGGCGGGTTTCTTGAGTTCGTCATTTTGTCTTGGGGTTTCCCTTAGTATTTTGAGAAGTGTATTGGCCTCTGTTGGCCTCTTATGGGTTGTAACTAAAACTTAACTTACTTTGTGTAGTCTTATAACTTGAATTATGTTGGGAATGCCATGTTAGCTTCTTTCTTTGATACTATGTCTTGTTATTATTGCTTTAGCACTTAAAGATTTTATTGGTGCTTATCTTGATGTGTTTAGCTACACGCTTCCGCAAACTTGATCATGTGAGATAGATTCCGCGTGTCTTTGGGAATCCTCACCGCGGGAACCTGTGGGGAAGTATATCTCCAATGTACAACAACAACAATCGTCGCGGGCCCGGGGTTCCGTTCCGGGGTCGCGACAACCAGATCCCTCAAATTCATCCAAAAAATAACAAAAATCTCAAAAAGAATTTACGTTAGAAACAAAGATCGAAGAACAGTAAAAAAAGAACTAACAAAACTACAAAGAAATCAGGAAATTTCAACTGACGAATTGGAGAAGAACTTACAAAACCTTCGTGAGTAAATCGACGCCATAGTTCCACTTTTTGCAAGTAAAATGTAGCTTCTAGTGCTGGATTTTAGGGTTTCGAAAGCTCAAAACCAATGGTTTTTACAGAGAAACTCTCTTCTCTCATTTCTAAAGAGAGAGAAAGAACGAAAGAAAGAAAGAGACTGACAGGAAGCAAATGAACGACATAGATTTTTGAGAGATTTTAGGATAATTCAAACTAGGGGTGTACACGGATCGAATTAGTGCGGATTGAGCCAAATTTGTCACCAATCCGTTACCTACGGATTGACGGATAAGGAATCCGTCACCAATCCGTGACTGTTAAAATCCGATCCGATCCGATCCGTGGAGGATTGGATCAGATCGGATTAATCCATTCAATCCGTTCAATCTAATGTTAAAAGAAAAATATCAAACATGTTGTAAAAAATTACATTTTGACCCCTTAAATTTGTTTTCTTATTTTAAATTTAAACATCTTAATTTATATTTTGACCCCTTATATTTTTTTATTTATATTTAATGTAAACGGATCGGATCAGATCAGATTGAATCCGAGGATTGAGGGTGAAATCCCCCACCGATTCGTTGCTAACGGATTATAAAATTTTCAATCCGTCACCAATCCGTTTACCTTCGGATCGGATAAAAATCCGCAGATTAGATCAGATTTAGGGATCGAAGGATGTTTTGTGCACCCCTAATTCAAACCATAATTAGATAAGGAAGTAATTTCCTTTTAAGTGTAAAATGATTGGACAATAACGAGTGTGTTGTTGATAATTTTAGGGTAATTCCTAGGGTAATTCAAAGAAGTTAATTTTCAGCAGCCAGTTGTCATTCTCCAAGGGATTCCCCTGCCGCAACGTGTCACTCTCCCATAGAATCACGTGCTGTCTTTTATTATATAATAATTAATATATATATAATGGCTCGTGCTTAGTTGGGAAGTCCTAATTTTAATATTATATATATAGAGGAATGTTCATGTGCATCCTTCCCTCACCATGTGGTGAGGGACAATGACGTGGCTTCTTTTGAAACGTTGGATGCAAAAGTGAGATCCTATGGTTGAGTTTCCCCAGTTAAAAGGCAGAATGAAAAATTAGTGCAGCCCTCTTTCGTTTCCCTCCAAAGCACATCAGCCCTCTTTCATTTCCCTCCAGCGCATACCCCTGCACTTTGGAACGACGACCTTCCTTCCCAAAACCTGACGACGGCGGAAGACGGAGGGGGCCATCTTCCTCATGGATCAGACGAGCGAGTTGCTATTGTTCCTCGATGCACCCGAGGATGGAGCTGCTCTGATATCTACATATCAGGATGGAGTATACCCATTCTGCTGCCCTCTTAGGGTGAGTTCTCACCACCTATAAGCCCATGCATGTGCCATGATTTTCTTCTCCCATACTCTCCTCCCCCTAGGTTTTGGAGTCGCCCAAGCCCCCACTCCCCCTGGGTTTTGGTCAGGTCCTCCCCCTACTCGAACCAAGTCCCTCCCTCCCTCCCTCCATCTGAACATAGCTCGCCCAAAACCCACGTCCGCCTACCCTGTTTCGTCCAAACACAGTGCCCCCCCACAAAATGAGAACCCACTACCCTGTCTCGCCCAACAACCCCCACCACCCCCATCATGGCTGTTTTTTTTTTTTTTCTGCAACCCGCTCCCCTGTATCTCCCAAACCAGCTCCTCCCTCTTTTGATCTTGTTGTGGTCGACCAAAACCCATGGCCCCTTTTTTTTTTCCTGGAACCACTCCACTGTCTCGCCCAAACTAGGTCCTCCCTCTCTCCACCTCCCTCCCTCCCTCCATATCATTGTGGTCTCTGAGTGTGATGAGCTTGGACTTTGATATTTTGTATCAGAGAGTTATAGGTTTTTTTTTTATTTTTTTGATATCATATATCTCTGGCCTTTTTTTAGCTTGTTGATGTCTATGGATAGTTGTTTATGAATCTGATCACATATTCATTTGATTGTATGTACTGTTTTCATGCACTTTGGAAAAAAATTAGATGGAACCGGCTACTTCTTCAATGATGAAATCATATACGCCAGCAGTTAATAGTGAGAAAACACCAAAGTTAGGAATGCTATTTAACACCATAGATGATGCGTTTGACTTTTACAATGCTTATGCTAAAGACGCATGCTTTAGTGTGAGAAAAAGTTTAGAAAAGAAGAGGATGAATGCTGAAAAAAATGGAAGCTACATATATTGGAAGAAATTTGTATGTTCAAAAGAAGGTCCATGATGTTAGGGATTTTGTATATTGCAATTTGATGGATGCATTAACATTTTAACATCATTTGATTTACACACATATGCATTGATTTAGAAAATCTTGAAATCTTGATTTATACATGCATTGTTTTTAAGACTTGTAAAAATACTGATTTATGCATGTTTTGTTTTTTAACTTGGATGCATTTTTATTTGAAAAGAAGTTTTAGAAATCAAGCTAGTTTATGAGTTTTAAATCTTTCAAATCTTTTTAGGCTTTTTATGTTTCATGTTTTTAAACCTCTTAGTTTGATTTAAAACATGATTCTAAGCTTGATTCAGTGGCCCAAAAATTCCCCTCAAAGAAATTTTTTGAAAAACGCATTTTTGGGGAATTTGGTCCCTGGGCCCGGGTCGACCCGCAGTGGGCTCGATCGACCGGGTCCATGGGCTCGGTCGATCGAGCACACTGCGGGTCGACCGGGGCAAAGAGTCGTTGGCTCTTCCAACGGTCATTTTTTTTACCGTTTGAATCCAGGTCGACCGGGCTCTGTACCAAGTCGACCGGGCAGCAGAAACCCATTTTTTGGGTATAAATAGTGGTTCATTCCTTTGAAAAATTTTAGGAACTAAGAGGCCCTCCTTGAGATGTTTTGAGGCCAATCAAAGGGGAATGAGCTAAGGGATGAAAGGGGTCATTAGGAAAGCTAAAGCTTGGTTCCATTGAATTAAATCACTAAGTAAGCTTTACTTTTCTTAATCATATGTTTTCATGCTTTGCTTTATTTTTAGTAAATCTTTTGTAGCATGATCAACTATGATTTGTTGTGTCCTTAACATGTATATGTTTTTGAATTGATTTATTGTTTTGGATGCATCACCTTGATTCAATCCAAGTAGTACTTAAATTGGTATATCTAAGTAAATCATGTTAATGAAAACATCTTTGAAATTATATGTAACATGATTCCTATACTTGGTTGAATCTTTGGTTGTTGTTTTTCATCATAAGAAAATCACTTTCAAATCTATCTTTTGTCTTGGATTCAACATCTTCACAAATCATATGTACTTTTGTTTTAAAGTTTCACAACTTGTTTAGCATTGATAGGTATATCATTTTCAAGTTGAATTTATAATTACATATGATTTGTCCCCTAACTTCAATCAAATCTATTTTTATTTTTTATGCTTATAGCATACACATATTGAGCTACATTGTTAATTTGATTGATATCCCTATGCATCACATGTTTTGTTCTTAGAATTTCACAACTTGTTTAGAATACATATGTATATCTTTTACAAGTTATTTTTAACATGTGATTAACATTCTTTCCTCAATCATAAATGTTTTTATGAGCTAAAACTTTCAAAAGCCTTTGGCATTCATTTATGAGCTTTCATTTTCAAATTGATTGAGGACATCATACATACACATTGTGCATTCATCTTTGCATTCATTTAGTGTTTGTGTGAGTTAGTTTTTCACTTTCATAACCGCCTATTTTAGAGGCAAATATATTGAGCTTAAATTGTATCTCTTTGAGTGTTTGTGTAGACACTTCTTTAAGAGAAATCTTTTTCTTGTAAACGTTATTGCTTAGCCTAAAAAAAGCATTGTGTAGAGGTTATTGCTTAGCCTTGAAAAACATATTGTAAAGGTTATTGCTTAGCCTATTGAAAAGCATAAATAGTGGAAATCCGGTGGGGTGTTGGATTACAAGCCGGTAGTGGATGTAGGCATTGAGGCCGAACCACTATAAATCTTTGTGTGTTGGTGAATGCTTGTGGTGATTGTTTTTATTAGCTTCCGCATCTTGTTTGGTAAATCATCACTTGTGACTAGTTTATTTTAAATAAGTTATAATTGGTCATAATTTGTCACATATTGTAGCTCACCCTATTCACCCCCCCCCCTCTAGGGTTCGGATCTATCGCGACCCCGGAACGGACCCCGGGCCCGCGACGAGTTGATTGCATTATTTTCCCACAGGTTCCCGCGGTGAGGATTCACGAAGCACGCAAAATCTGTCTCACACGATTAAGTTTGCGGAAGCGTGTAGCAAATCACATCAAGATAAGCACCAATAAATATTTAAGTGCTATGACAATTAATAACAAGACATAGTATCAAAAGAAAGAGTTAATATGGCATTCCCATCAAGATTCAAGTTATGAGGCTACACAAAGTAAGTTAAGTTTTGTTACAACCCATAAGAGGCCAACACAGGCCAATACAATTCTCAAAAAAATCAGATAACCCAATGACAAAATGTTGAACTCAAGAACCCGCCCGAAGTCTAGTTGACATCGTCGGACTACCACTCTCTAACTGGGGGTGGCTCAAAAGCCTCCTCCGAACGCTCCTCCTCAAAGGTAACGTCACCTGCACCTGGGCACCAACAAACAAGGATCAAACACAACGGTTTGGCAGGTAATCAATTTAGGTGCAAGCATGAAACAATAAACGTTTTAGGAAAACATATAAGCAAATCCCTGATTTGAAATACTACAATGACTGAGATACATTTTCGAGAATACAACAAAGCTGAGATACTAAAACAAACTAGCATGAGTACATATAATATCATGAATAGTTACAATCCACAAAGAGCCCATCCTTTCTCTATCATATATAATGAAAAGAGCAAGCACGCACGACAAGCACGATATACATAATATAATCACGACACGATTCCCACATATACGGGGATTTCCAGCCGCGGAACCGGACACGCACGATGTGTAATTAAATACACGACTAGTCTGCAAATAGTCCACATGTTTAAGGACCCCCAGACAGTGGATCAAACTGAAAGGGCAATCCAAGCTCAGTGGTGTTCACTTAAATTCATGAATGCACAAAACACGCGAAACACGGTCTAAACATATCGAGGAAAAAGGGGAGAATCACTTATCAAAATACGACAAACACGACTAGCAAAATGCATATTTAATATGCATAACACACTTAAGAAGTGACCCCTTTTTTTTTCTTGAAACAAGTCTTCAAAACGAGCTTATACTTGAAATTCAAAACGAGTGCACGATGGTACTTATTGTACCAAGACGGAAATTCAAATACGAAATCTGTCAAGCATGTGTTAAGGCTATTAATTGACCTTTGTGTAATTGGGACCCCACATGTCGGAATGTACAAGAATTGGTGTCTCCGAAGTTGAGTTGCATTTCAAAGTTCCATTTACACAATGTCAAGTCAAAACCCTTAACATAGTCTAGTTTTTAACCTTCAAGAAATACATAAATGGAACAATTCTCTATCCTGAATCTGACAGGTTCGCTCGAGCGGAATTGACACTTCGCTCGAGCGAGACAGTTCGCTCAAGCGGACCATAAGGTCACTCGGGCGGACAACTCTCTGTCTTGCTTCAGACTAGACAGTGGGCAGTTCGTTTGAGCGGACCATAAGGTCGCTCGAGCGGACAGCTCTCTGTCTGCGCCCGGACCAAGCAGTGGCCTGGTCACTCGAGCGGACCCAATGGTCGCTCAAGCGAACAGGCTTCTGCCTGTGCTCGCTGAGTGCAGAAATAACCTTTCTCTTGTACAACTTCTCATACATTTCTCTCCTTCTTCTCATCCTTGAGCCACATACAATCCCTTGAGCCTTCATGCTCACCAAGGGTTCATTTTTCACAATTTCAATCATTCAATCAAATGAAAACATGATCATGAAGCTTATAAACAAGTTTATATGCAAAATTTCTAGGATAGCAATGAAATCTAAAATACACATGCAACATTGAACCTATAGAGATTACTTGCCTTTGCCTAAATGCTAAACAATCCTCTTTAAGCGACTTGCCTTTGCCCAAATGCTAAACAATCCTCTTTAAGCACTCTTACTCAAGAGTTAAGCCAACACTACAAGAATCCCATGGAAATCCATTCAAAACTCAACAAAAATGAAAACAAAGAACCCATTTTCACAAAGGGGTTTGCAAACATGGAAAACAAGATCTTTAAGAACCAAAAAGACTTTATGAAAAGTATGGGTTGAAGCTCTTAACTAGAAATGGCCCAAAAAGAAGAGATGAAGAAAATGAGGAGCTTGTCCCACAAGAAACCCCAAGAAATTTGTATTAATAGAAAGCTTGCAAGGAGAGGAAGAAGATGATGGTCTTGGAATTCTATTTGGAGATCCCTAGCTAGAGCACGCAAGAGGAATGAAGTGGAAGGGAAAAAGGGATTTTCAGCCCTAGGTTAAGAAAGTTACAGGATTTTGGGAAAGTGAATGAAAGAGATGAAGGTTAGGCTTAAGTGATGCCAATGGGGCCCAATGAATCCAATCCTAGCATTGGCAAAAACGTGATCATGCAGGTCTCGAATGAATTCGACGAAGAAGGATAAAACGATCCTCGAAATATCTAGTTTCCAAAAAGTATATTTTTGACAAGGTTTTGAGATTTCGGAAATTGTATCCAGATTTGTGTATAAAAGACAATTTTACCCTTTTTGGGCTAGAACTTGGGTTTTCGGGCTTCAAACATGAATGGGCTGAAGACGAAAGTTGTAACCCATAGTAAAATCATTCAAATGAATTTAAAATCACAATTACACGGAAACCGATACGATCCTCCCAAGCTTACACGTGCACTCAGGCCTTCTTGAGTGTGTCTGACTAATACTAAACATTCTCAAAATTCCCAAAGCTATGTCCAGGACTAAACTAATTATTTCTAACCCAACGACACTAAACCCACTTATGACTAAACACACACTAATCGAACACTAATCGAATTGGTCTGGGTCGGGGACTAACAAGATCACAGGACTTTCACATGATTTTATTTGTGATAGGCGTGTTATGGAGACGAGAGAAAATTACAGGGTTGAGTTTCAAATTAAAAAAAAAATAGGGGGACTCGGAATATTCGGTTTGCAAATTTATCGCAAAGCATACGCATGTGTTGAGTACTCCTCACAAGAGCCATATGCTACGTTCACATAGAAAAATCACTCCGGCGCAAAAAAAATTGATAGACACTTATCAAGGGGCTAATGTACGAACAATGAACGCAATGGGGGTGTTTGAATTGCAGGCAACTGGTTTTGAAAATATAGGGTTTACACAAAGAGACTATCGTAACTATAATAGGGATAAAAGGATGGAAAAGCTTGAAAAAGATGGTCAGTTAGCATATGAATATCTCGTTCATCGTAGAGAAATGGACAAGAGGTTTGTTTTTTCTATAGAAAGAGATTCAAACAAGAAAATATCACATATTTTTTGGGCGGAACCTATTTTCAAACAGTCCTATGGTGTATTTGGGGATGTCGTTTCATTTGACACAACATACATGACAAATGAGTATGAGTTGATCTCTGGTGCGTTCACGGGAGCGAATCATCACGGTCAATCATGTTTGTTTGGGTGTGCTCTCATTTCAAAGGAAACTTTTGAAAGCTTTGTTTGGTTGTTTAAACAATGGCTTGAAGCAATGCCATCATCTGCACCAAAGGCAATTATTACTGATCAGGATCCGGCCATCACAAAGGCTATTAAACATGTTATGCCTAATACCATCCATCGATTCTGTTTGTGGCACATCTTGGAGAAGTTGCCTGTAAAGTTAGAGGGGATTGCCATAAATTCTGGAGATTTTGTGAGGAAACTGGGAGATTGCATACGCTATTCTGTTACTAAAGAACATTTTGAGATTAAGTGGAATGAGCTTGTGATTGAATATCATTTAACCGATCATGAGTGGTTAAACGACATGTACCAAAGACAGAAAATGTGGATACCAATATTTTGTAAGCATATATTCTTTGCGGGTATGACCAGCAGTCAAATGAGTGAAAGCATAAACGCCTTTGTGAAGGGGTATGTGTAAGACCCCGACCCGAGTGAACCCGATTAGTGCTAATTAAGTTGCGTGTTAGTGCTAAGCTTGATTTGTGATTTCTGGTTAAGTTGGGTTTGGATTAGCTTTGATTATGGTTTCGGGCTAATTCGATTGTCTTGATTTGCTTTGGTAGCTTGTGGGGCCCTTTGGGGGTTCCCTTTTCGGCTTTGTATTTTCTCGAGGAATTTCCCGATTTATTGTGGATTATGTTTTTGGCCCGTTGCATGCATCTTGTAGATCTCAACAACTTTCATGTTAATCCCGTATTCATTCGAGATCCCGAAACCCGATTTTCATAGCCTAGAGGGCAAAACAGTCATTGCACACCAAGTCTGTACCCAAAACTCGATATCCCCGAAACCCGCGAAACATGTACTTTTTGGAAACTAGATATTTCGACGATCATTTCTTCCTTCTTCGTCGAACCTATCCGAGGTCCCGAAGTAGATGATTTCAGCTAATATAGTTCCTTAAGTTGTGGGACCCAAGCTCCCTTTGTTAACAAAAGAGAACCCATCTCTTCTTTCTCATTCACTCTCCATTCTTGTTCCAGCACAACTGAGCCTAGGGTTTGCTCTTGTGCTTTTCTTCTTCTTCTTCTTGTTTCTTCATCCCCAAGCCACACCTAGGGCTCATCAATCAAACATTGGAGATCACCAATCACTCCCTCATCTCTCAAGCTTTCCATTGGTACCATTTGTGAGGAGAACCCTCCGTTCCAAGACCTTCATTGAGCTTACCATTGCCATTAGAGGACCTTCAAGGTAAGTGATCATTCTCATCTTCTAGATTTGTTGTCTCCTAGGCCATGAGGTACTACATTTGCATTATTGTTGGTTTGTTCATTGTCATTCCTTGTGTAACCCATTTTAGGGTTGTTTTTGGGATTTTTGATTTGTAGCTTGGCTTTGAGCAATGAGGTGATAAAAGGCTTGATTTCAACTAGCTTGGACTAGAGGCAAGTGGATGTTTTGATCTTTATAAGTTCCATGATTTTTTTGGTGTTTTTCACTCATGTCTATTTATTACATTGCTTTGACATAAATGTTCATAATGGAGCTTTGGTAGTGCATTCATGGTATTGCATTTATGACTTATAAGTGTAGTAATGAATGGCATTTAATTCTTCTCTTGTTTATACCCAAAGTACTCTATGGTGAAATGGTTTCCTTCTTTCCTTGTATGGAATGGGATGTTGATGAAGGAAGTGATGCATGAACAATTATGGGAGCCTTGGGAGAAGTGTAATTAGATGCATTGGAGGAGCTTTTAGCTCAGTTTTGTGTCAAGGATTAAGTAAAAGTGAGGAGGATGGTTTTGAGGAGGAAAGTGACTCAAAATCTGAACACAGTGGGTGATTCCCGCACTGGCGGTCAGCCTGCGGTCACCCGGCGGTTAGCCGCTTGGTGACTGGCGGCTAACCGCCAACTAGCCGAAATGTCACGGTGGCTTTTCCAGAGAGCACACTTCTTCTCCTCAAAACTCAATCAGCTCCACGGTTGGCCAGCGGCTAACCGCCGAACACATCGGCGGCTAACCGCCAGCTAACCGCACTTGGCGGTCAGCTTTCCAGTAAGCTGCATTTCTGCAGCCCAGCCGCGGTCAGCTGTGCGGTCAGCCAGCGGCTAGCCGCCCATCCCAGCGGCGGCTAACCGCCAGCTGACCGCCAGGTAACCGAAATTCCCCAGATTTCGAAAAGCTCCCCGCTCGAACGAACTCTCCGGTTCGTTCGAGCGTTGAGCTTTGTCAATCGAAGGGGATTCACTAGGCATTATTTGATGCCATCCGAGAAAGAAACCATATCACAAATATGTCATTCGAAATTTTGGAAAAATCGTAGGAGTGCATAAGGAGCCCGGAATGTCTCAAAACTCAAAGAGTACCAAGTAAGGGCTATAATAGACATACGGGACCCCTATTCACTTAATTGGATTTCTAAATTGATATTTTACCCGAATTTCATTATAGGGTATTGTTTCACCTCATTCCCAGGAATTTCATCGCATGACTTGTTTTCTCGAAAGCTTTGGAGCTACAATAGTAACAGTGAATTGCCCCGAAATGTATTGCCCGATATGGAAAGACAGTGTGCCCTTGAGCACCCCCGTTTTACCGTTTATTTACTATACTTGAATACTTGATATGCCTCGATTGGTTTTATCCTATGAGTCGGCATCACTAAGCTTGGATACCTTGTCAGTCTGATCCACTGACTTGGAAATCCCTCTCCCGTCCCGCCAGCTGCAGTTTGGATCCCGATACCCGGTCTAATACCGTGGTCCCGTCCCGATACCCGGTTCGCTACCGTGGTCCCGTTCCCGTATAATTATATTGTATATATGTATACGTTGTTTCTCCTCACCTTGTGTGACAGAGATCAACGTCCCGTGATACTGTTGTCACTTTAGTGACAGAGGACTTAGCTTTATGTGATTGCCACCTTGTTAGTTCCCGAATCCTTGGATACCTGATATGTTTTATATTGTTTACTTGTTCATCGCAAATGATTTATCTATTTTATGAGAGTTCTTGCTTAACTCAGATTTATACGCTATGCCAGAGATTTTCTTGTATTAGATATTGTTGTATCATTGCTTTCTCTTGCCAGACCGTCGTGTCTGACCCTTTGCTTTGGTACTCAGGTCCCGTTGTCGGCTTCCTTGAGGAGGAGCCGGAGGAGGCGGTAGGCGCGCCGCAACCTCTAGTCGAGTGGCGTGCTGACGATGTCATGTAGACATCAGATTGCTTTGAGAAGTGTAACATTTTGAGGGGAACTATTTAACCATTCTTTTGGGTTGTTGTTTTGTGTACATTGGCCTTTGTTGGCCTCTATTTTTGGGAATGTAATTAAATGATATTTTGTCTAACTTTAACAACCATTGGGAAACGTGCTATAAATCATTGCTCATTCTGATACAATATTTTAGTCTGGTGTTATTGTTTTTATGACCAAGGATGGTTTGACTATTTGATTTGCTACATGCTTCCGCATTTAATAGAAATATTCAATTATGGTTATGATATCCTCACCGCGGACACCTGTGGGAAATTAAATAAATCATATGGTATTATTAAGCAGTTGTGGATCATCCTAACATCAATATTAGTCCCGATCCCGGATCTCTCGGTCCGGGGTCGCGACAGTATGTAACAAAGAGAACTACATTGCAAGAATTCTTCGCCCAATTTGAACGAGGCGTTAGTCGTCGGAAACAATTGGAGCTGACAGAATAACACCACACACTAAATGGAAAGCCAAAACTAAAGAGCAAGATGCCAATGGAGAGACAAATGTATAATAATACTAAGTGGGGCCCACATCTTGCATTTTATTGGGCAAGTGTGTAGTGAAAAAGTACTACACTTTGTTCTCTTTTAGATAAGGGTGTATATATATATTACTTATCAGGTACACGCCTCGTGTATGTAGCATCCGAATGCGCGACGCGTTTTCGAACGTCGAATTTCATCCAACGGCTTTCCAGCTGTTCAACAACTTTTCAAGTTGTCTCATGAGATATTGACTAAATACATTAATATCTCATGATATTTTGAAAGTAAATTGGCCAATGAAATGACATTTAGGGCTCGTTTCTTTCCTAGAATTTATGGAATTCATGTCTGGTGGCTGTCTAGGATTTTGAAATGCTAGAATTTTGAAATGCTAATGAATCCTGTCATTTCTGAATTCCCTGTTTCATTAATTCCTGAATTCTTGTCTAAGAATTCTTGAATTCCTGAATTTTCCGAATTCCCTGTTTCATAACTAAAATGATTTCTCTGACATGAATTTTACTCCTGTATGCTTTGTGTGAGAACCCGACCACTAATTTCCTGGATTAGTGTTGTTTTATTTGCGGATTAGTTTCTTTTAGTGGGATTAGTGTTTGTTGGGTTGAGTTTGTGAGTTAGAATGGTTTTTCACTAGTTTTAGGGAGTTTTGAGTGCCTTTGTGATTAGTGGGACCCTTTGGGGGTTCTTTTAGTGACCTTGCGCGTGATTGGGAGATTATTCGAGATTTTCGATAATTCTTATTTTAGCCTCATTTGACTTATTTTGTTATTCTCTACAACTTTCGTGTTGACTTCGTCCCCGTTCGAGACCCCGAAACCCTACTTTCCTAATGTTAGGGGCAAAACGGTCCTTTCACACCAAATCTGGACCCAAATTTCGAGATCCCAAAACCATGCCAAAATTACACTTTTTGAAAACTAGATTTTATGAGAAACGTTTTCCTCTTCTTCGTCGATCGCATCCGAGGCCCAGAAATTGATGTTTTACCCTTGGCAAGTTTTAAGTGTGGTGGGGCCCACACCCACCCATTATAAAAAGATAACTCTCTCCTCTTCTCCCTCATTTGTTACAACCCAAAGGGCTCTCTGCAACTGAGCCTCCCCTCCCTCTTCTTCTTGTTTTCTCCTCCCCATTTATGGAGGAAACCCTTGCCATTTGGAAACCCAACCATGCCATCTTCTTCCCCATCTCTCTAGCTTCCCATGGATGCTATTATTGTACAAAACCAAGGTGGGCAGCCCCTATTTCAAGCTTTTTTTTTGTTGATTGATGGCCCTAGAGGTAAGGACTTCTTTCCATCTTCTATTGTTGAGCTATGGTTTTCCCTTAGGTTCTATTTCCTAGTTTGGTTTGAACCATTCCTTGTCTTTCATTGTTTGACCCATTTTAGGATTCTAAATGGGTTTGTTTTTGGGGGTTTTTGGCTATGCTTGTAGGGTTGCTTGAGAATGTTTGGAGAGCTTGATTAGCTAATTGGAACCCAAGGCAAGTGGATGAATGGATGGTTTGAATGTCATCAAGTTTTATGAGAAAATCCTAAATTTTATTACTTGTTCTTGATAATTTGACACATGTTTTGACATGTGCTTCTTGCCACATTTCTATTGATTTCGAAAATGCATATTAATGGGTCTTTCTCTCTTGTTAAATCTCTTAGAAATGTATGCATTTTATTTGGTCAAAGTTTGTTCATATGGTTTTATAGAAATGTGGTTGATTTTATTGTTTTTCCATACATGCTTATTTATTACTTTGAATTGAAATGAATGCTCATGAAGAGCCTTGATAGTGCATTTGTTGTCATAGAGCTGTATTGGTCCATAGCATTTAATTTCCCCTTGTTTTATCTCAAATGTACTCTTATGTGTAGTGGTTTCCTTCCCTCTATTCATTGTATTTGGATATGATATTGTTAAAGGAGGTTAGAATGGATGTTGTTGGAAAAGTTATGTTGATTTGGATGAAGTTTTGAGCCCCTCTTGTGGTGTATATAAAGGGGTTAAAAAGGAGATTGTAGAAGGAAGAGATAGAGAGGAGCTGAACTGTCCCGGAATCAGTTTCTAGACAGTTCGCTCGAGCGAACATGACACTTCGCTCCAGTGAAGTGTCCAGAAAAAGGTTCGGAGCATTCCAGTGGGTCGGTCGCTCGAGCGGACATCCCAGAACTTGTTCTAGAGAGTGGTTAGTTCGAGCGCACCAAAACTTCGCTCGAGCTAATGAGTTCACTCGAGCGACCTCAACTGCGCTCGAGCGAACCCACCCAGACAACCATTCCAGAGAGCTCCTCGCTCGAGCGAACTCTCCGGTTCGCTCGAGCGATGAGTTTTGTCGGTCAAAGGCTATGTTGGGACAATGATGAACTATTTAAACATTCTGGGACAATTCATTGAGAACCCCTCTATGTCAGGGAGATTTACTAAGAAATGTATGAGGACATTGGAGAAAGAAACCACATCACAAAGATGTCATTTGAAGTTTTGAAAATTCAAAGTGTATAAAGAGCCCGGAATGTCCCCAAACTCAAAGAGTACCAAATTGTTATTAGATTGACATACGGGATCCCTATTCACTTCAATTAAATCTTGAACCGACACTTTCCCGAAATCTTAATTGTTTATTGTATTTCACTGTTCCCGAGATTTATATTACATGACTTGTTTTCCCGAAAGCATCGAAGTTACACTGGTAACAGTTACTTGTCCCGAAATGTATTGCTAGACATGAAATGACAATGTGCCCTTGAGCACCCCCGTACTGCCCGTTTACTTATTGTACTTGATTTACTTGCACATGTCTCGAATTGTTATTTGACCTATTAGTTGGCACCACTAAGCTTGGATAACCCTGTTGGTCTGATCCACCGACTTGGAGATCCCCTTCTTGTCCCGCCAGTTGCAGTTTGGATCCCGCTACTCGGTCATTACCGTGGTCTTGTCCCGATGCCGTAGATTGCTACTGTGGTTCCCGATGCCCGGCTCGCTACCGTGGTCATGTATAGTGTATGTATTTATGAGATCCACTGTTTCTCCCCACCTCGAGTGACTAAGATCAGTGCCTAGTATATGTATATGTATTTATGAGATCCACTGTTTCTCATCACCTCGAGTGACTGAGATCAGTGCCTAGTTATTGCTCTGTCACTTTAGTGATAGAGGACTTAGCTTCGTGTGGTTGCCATCTTGCTAGTCCCCGATTCCTTGGATACCCTATATGTTGTATATTGCTTATTTGTTTTCCGGTAAATGATTCATTTCTTTTATGAAAGTTATTATTTAAACAGGTATTAATATTTTCCAAGGTAAAATTCAATTATTGTTATATTGTTTCCCGTTCCTTGTACACACACATGTTTTAAATGAATACCCGATTTGTTAAATACCCGTGCTTTTAAATATGTTTTAAATGACACGTGTTTTGCCAGATCCCTATGTTTTTACATGTCTTAAATGAATACCCGATTTATTAAATACCCGTGCTTTTAAATATGTTTTAAATGACACGTGTTTTGCCAGATCCCTATGTTTTTTTTACATGTCTTAAATGAATACCCGATTTGTTAAATACCCGTGCTTTTAAATATGTTTTAAATGACACGTGTTTTGCCAGATCCCTATGTTTTTACATGTCTTAAATGAATACCCGATTTGTTAAATACCCGTGCTTTTAAATATGTTTTAAATGACACGTGTTTTGCCAGATCCCTATGTTTTTACATGTCTTAAATGAATACTCGATTTGTTAAATACCCGTGCTTTTAAATATGTTTTAGATGACACTTGTTTTGCCAGATCCCTAGGTTTACACTTATTTTAAATAAATACCCGATTTGTTAAATATCCCTGCTTTTACATATGTTTCAAATGAACATCGGTTTTGCCAGATTTCTATGGTTACACCCGTTTTAAATGAATACCCGGTTTGTCAAATATTCATGCTTTTAAATATGTTTCAAATGAACGTTTGTTTTGCCAGACCGCTATATTTACACATGTTCTAGACGAACACCCGATTGTCAAATATCTATGCTTTTATAGATGATGTAAATGAACATTTGTCTTGGTAGATCTCCATGTTTTACCCATGCTTGAAACGAATACATGATTTGTCAAGAGATCCACGATTTTGCACCTGTTTAATTACATGCAGCATTTGATCAAATAACATGATTTATCATATGTTTTATTCTTCAGTATATTTATTATCTTTCCATCCACCTGCCAGACCATCGTGTCTGACCCACTACTTTTGGTACTCAGGTTCAGACTTCTTCGTCCCGAGATGAGTGTTTTTGTTGGCTATGGAGCCATGTTTTTGCAGGTTGTTTTGTCGACTATGTCATGTAGACATTGAGCTTGACATTGGAGTTGTGTCACATATGGGTAGTGGTTATTAGCTTGTTATTGTATGGCTTTATTAGCCTTTTCTTGGGATTCTTAATTAATGCACATTGATAATTGTAACTGGAACACATATGGGAATGTAATATCATGTTATTGTCAGCTCTGTACTTTGTTGTGATGGTTACTCCAGTCTGATATGGTTCTTGATATAATAGCTATATGCTAGAGGTTGAGTGCGACGCGGAATCCGATGGCCACGGACTCCGGGTTGTAACACCACGAAAGCTTCCGCAAAATATTCAGAGTGTGTTGGAATGTGTCGTCTTCACTCACGTGGATCTTGGGAGAAAGAAAAATATAATTACCCTTAATCCCATTCGCGCCCCGAGGTTCTGGTTTGGGGGCGTGACACTTTGTTTATATACCAATTGAACTCATTAATATTTTTTTATAACTCAATACGCAAAATTGTTTAATACTACACCCATGTGACATACATTGCAACAGAAATTTGGTCAGTAGTGGAGCACAGGGTGTATTGTACAGGACAGTCCATATCCAGGGCCTATCCCTGATTCAACTTTGATTAATCCTGACCATAGGCATATAATGAATATCATGATTAAAAATTTGGAAAACCTCATAAACTACACTAGCATCTCAAGATATCTCTAGTGACAGAACAACCCACTACTAAACTCTTTTTCATTAAAAAAAAACCATATACACAAAGAAAATGAAGTAAATAAATGGTCCGGAGATGGCAAGACACATCCGTGTGAACCCCTAATGATAACGCATGGAAAGAGACATCAAATCTAAAAAGTGAAGCAAAACATTTCTGGCAGTTGTAAATGCTGGAGGCGGCTAGCCGAACCAAGTTGGAGGCTAGCCTCTATAAGTTGGCGGCTAGCCGAACCATTAAATCCACGACCGCTGGAGCACCGGAGAGCTCTCTCGGAATTCCTGCATCGCTCGGTTTTGGGAATGCCCGATGGAGAGGTGGGTTTTGCAAATGCCTCTTTTCTGGCATTTGTAAATGCTGGAATTTTGGAATGCCACAAATTCTCGCCAAGAAACGCTGAATTTCTGACAGGAATTCCGGAATTCCCAGATAACCGGAAATAAAACAGGGCCTAAGCTTCTCGAGGACGGCCCATCCTTTTCTAATTTTCCAACTTTCTCATTTTTGGATGTTGTGAAGAGAGTAGATAGAGTGGATCATTCTTGATGGATGGAGTGGATTACTATGGTCAGTTGCGGTAGAGAAAATAGGATCAGATTTTGAAGGGACCTTTGCTGTATATCCTCATGGAAAGTGGGGATTTTGTGTATTTTTCACCACCACCGAATTAAAAGCCAAGTTTCGGTCATGAATTGTCACGTCCCCCAAAATAAGAATTGGGAAAACGTGAAAAATTAAATAAAATTCAAATTTCCTGTGTTTAATACAACACAAGCTTCCAAAAGCCAAAAGTGGACCCACAAAAAATTCCAATCTGTGGTGAGTCAAAATAAATTTCATTAAATGCAGCGGAAGCTTTATTCAATTGGTATCCAATGTTCATAAATGAGAACCAACACAAATTCAGATAAAACAATAATAGTTAAAGTTGCTGAATAAATTAAATAATTTCTAAAAGAGGTCTCAACACTAAAAGGAAAGTTCATGTAAAATAATTCTACGGTGTCTTCACTCTTGTGCAGGTTCAGACGGCTCCAAAGCCATCTCCGGCATCCCACTTGGGTTCATCAGTTGGCTCAAACGTTTGAAACGTTTGACCCTCCTCCATCTCCTCGGTAAAGTAGGGCTCGGTATCTATACACCAAATATTACAAAGTAAACAGCAAGTACATAATCATAATTCGAAATTTAATACAACAATGAGAAGAATATAGACGAGAGTGATCATGTAGAAGTAATGACAGTAATAATGACAAGAAAGAACGTATAGCATAATCCAAATAAAGCAAAATGAGCAATATGATTCACACGAAGACAAGTGTCCCCGTTTTGGGTGGTCAGCCCTAAATAAATCGGGAGAGCCCATCCATAATGTCGCTGGCCATAAACCGATCGAATTAAAAACAAATCAGGATAACATGTTCACATTCAAAGTGGATTATAAGTAATCCAGTCACATCGGTGATCAACCGTCCATATATCGATCTGCAGTCGTCCATAAATGACCCACATAAACATAAACATATAAGCATAATAGACCTGAATAATAAAGCTCCGACACAAGAGTCCTAAGTCAAAGTAAAGTGCTGGCTATTCCACATTCTATATTTTAATCAAATCGTCATACAAAATTTGCCAAGTCACTTTATAGTCCATAACACACAATGGGGTATGCATCTAAAGGAATACATATCCTAAATCAACATATATATGCATGCGAAGGTTAAGACATAGATACGAATTGATCCTAAGGTCAAACATAAGGTCTCGTACCCAACAACCATAGGAATCTCTAATAAATATTTATAAGATCAACGCATCCCTTTTTCCATCAATGGTGCATAGACCCAATTAAGGGTTTTCCAATAGAGATTGGTTGAACTTGAATCCATTAGGATTTCCTCGAGGTCATACAAAGTACTAAACCCCATGTTAGTAAGATACCGTTTGCCCGTACGGTATTTACTTAGTCCATTGATTCAATTAATAAAAATATAATTTTAACACATCAAAGATAGTAAAAGGTTATAATTTAGGTTTATAAAACAACCAAGGTCTTTTTCCTAATTTCCACAAACTAAAAGGGACAAGGTACAAAATTTAACATAACTTAAAAGTCAAATAAGTACATGGGTGATGGATACATTTTTCCATGCACTCCTGGACCACCAAATTCCTCCCCTCCATTCATCCGATCAAGTCTGTAGTAGTGTACTAATGTCGCATGGGAGTGACATGGGATGACATTGTCGTCATCTCCATTCCTTTCTTTCTTATTATAGAACCAGTTCTGCAGTAGCTCATTGTCAACACAGTTGTGCCTCTGTGTACTTCGGTTAGTGGCCCACTGATCCAAAGCCCACGATCAACCTTCATTAGTAAGGTCGCCCAAGGCCCTAGTGTAAGATCTATGGCCCGGATTGGTCATCAGGTCTCATCCTTTGGCCCCACTATCATATCTCATAAAGAAACAATTTCAAAAGTGTCTCACACCCCAACGGTGTAATCTCTCAGATGGTGAACCAAGAGGGGTCCACCTCACATAGGTCCACATCTCTAAGATCGTCCCGCTACGTCCGGCCCGATGAACGAACCAGATCTATGATCAGATCATCCGGTGGGTCCCATAACCGCCTGATGTCCAAAACTAATTATTTTCCCTCAATCACGCCATCTCTGATCAACCTAATGGATGGTGGGTCAGGGGTGTCCACTGCCTATGGGACCAGACCCTTCAAGGTCGTCCCACCATGTACGGCCATATGATCGGGCCAGATCTGTGATCCGATCAATCATGAGGTCCCACAACCTGATTAAATACCAAGAGCATCTACAAAGTGAACTGTGCACAGTTTAGTGAATCAATTCCAGCCCCAAATCTTGGATGATTAGGAAAGGGTTTTGAAAAACAGTTTGAGTGGGTAATGGCAGAAAGTAAAACCGATTGAATTGTCCCCAAATCTCCAATCTCATGTAACATAAATAATAACATTACGTAATGTGAAGAAGGGCATCAAAAAGGGTTTCCTACATGAATCAACATACTGATCAACAAGAAACATATGTATTAAATTCACAAATTATATTTAGATACTTGCCTTTTACCAGGGTTGAAAAATGCACAGATCCTAGCCAAAACCCAAATCGAGATTCCCACAGTGCTCAAGAATAATCCTATCACCAATCTGACATAAAAGATGGGATAAGAATGTTCAGATGAACACATCCATTGTATTCCTACCCCAAAACCTAACATTGGAAAGATTAAGGATGAAACCTAAAAGTATAGATCTACTCCTAAAGGTTTGAGGAGATGGTTACCTGTGTTGAGAAAGTTGAGTCAAGAATGATTGTGTCTTCAGATCTTGATTCTGATGGCTGGATCCAAAAGTTGCAGAGGCTTGGGAAGTTGAAAGAGGAAGAAGACGAATGGGAAACGGAAAACGGGAGGAGTTGCAGAGATAAGTGGGAAGGGATAAGTCTCATGCGGTTATTAAAATTAGGGATTAGGTTAAGAAGATATCATTTGGGCTTAAGTCATTGGGTCAAAACTACGGGTCAAGTCACCTACCCATTAACCTAACTCACCAATCCACACATCTAATCGAACGTGTACCCCACTTAATCCTAACCACTTAAATAACTAAAATACATTTAATTAAAATAATAGTAATATTCTAATTAAAATATAATAAAATATTAGAAGTGGGGCCGGGATCTTACATGAATGGTAATGTAGCACTGTATTGTCGTCGCTGCTGGAGAAGAAGACACCGGGGATCTAGACTCGTGTTGCCTTGAAGAAGCAGCAACAACAGCGATAGTAACTATTAAGTGTCAGCGAGAGGCTCATATCTGGTTTCACTGTTTCAGATGGCCATGCCGTGTAATGTTTTTACAGGTTACCTGTTGGAGGGAAATGTTTTTACGAGTTACTTGCTAGAGGAATTGTTGTGAAACAGTGTAGTGGAATGGGTTGGCTGGGTACAGTTTTGTAGCAATTCGAATTATGTTCAATTCTTTTTGGTTGAATGGGTTGATGAGTTTCTTTTTGTTCTGAATGCACTTGAAACTTTTGTCTTTCTATCTATATTTTGTAATTTGAATAGATTGACAGTCACAAAAGTTGTATTTTGAATGCACTTGGAACCTTTTGGTTCTGTTTGCATTCTGTATTCTAATTGGTATCTTTTGGGTTCTTAATACATTTATAGGCACAATTATGTGGAGTTGTGTTTTGTTAATGCTTCTGGAAAGCTTTTTCAATATCTGTAGTCCATGTTTAATGATGATTGCATTTGGTCCAATTCAAATTTTACTTGATTGATAAAATTTGTGCTTACATAATCTGATGTGATTTCAAAATAATAGGTCAGGACAAATCGCTCATGGATTGGAACACAAAATCCAGTTACAATATGAGCTGATACATAGCAGATTTCATTCCAACTGACACAATATGGACTGATACATATCAGAATCTATTAAAAAAAAATACAAAATCCCCTTGCAAATTCATACCCACTCCAATTGATACAATTTAAATTTGCAATATAACATAACCCATTCAACCCATACAACTTGAAAACTCAGGTATTGGCAGCAATTGAGTGGCGGGATAGCGTCCGAAATCTCTGCAGCAGTCTCTATTTACTCCAATGCCTGCGACTTAGGATGGAAACCTATGAGATCAGGATCATTTGCAGCAATAGATTGCTGCAACTTTTCTCTAATTGCAACCAACTAGGATGATCAGGCTTTCAGAAAATCGAAGAACCTTATCTTCTCTTCCAATATGAAAGAATATGGAGTTGGAGTGAAAGCGAGGTTGGTCATCCCTCTTCATCTCTGATTTTGATATTGGGTTTGCAGCTTGTTACCTGTGAAATGGTAGAAATGGACAGGCCGTTCTGGAGAAGCTAAATGTTATTTCATTGGCCTATTTACTTTCAAAATATCATGAGATATTATTGTATTTAGTCAATTTCTCATGAGTTAACTTGAAAAGTTGCTTGAGCTTAAAACCGTTGGATGAACAAAAAGTTTATTTGGATAAATTTTTGGACAGAATTTTACACAACTCTTATGATATTCTTTAAATATTTCTATGATATTCAAGAAAAATCATAGAAATTGTTCAAAATTCTGACAAAATTTTTTATCCAGACAACAACAAAATCCAACGTTCAAAAACGCGTCGCGCAATGGAATGCTACATACACGACGAGCGTACTTGATAAATACTCTATATATATATATATATATATATATATATATATATATATATATATAAAAAGCCCTAAGAGTGCGGCTAATATAAAACTAGGAACAACAAAGAATGGGAACATAACATAGTAAGCCATGGCGTGGTGCGCTGCAAGATCCATGTCTGCGCCGGTAGTCGACCTAGGCTCACTCCGCACTGGGGCACCGCTGGCCGTCGGCCTCTGCTGCATATCCATTGCCAGCAAGAAGCTTTGGTGCTCCTCAACTCTCTCACCAACCAAGCCTTTTGCCTGTATGAACGCCACTATCTCCTCCTCTGCTCCAGCTGTTGGTATATAACCTTCTTTCTCAAGAAAAGCTCGTGCTTTTCTTTTCTATTCCTTCGATTCTTTCACGGGTCGTCCTTTTTTCTTGCACATCTATCTCATTTTGCTGTCATTTCGATGTAGTATTTGGTTCAGATTCTAGGTTTTTGAGACACCCCTTTTATTTTTGGTTTCAGCTCTGTTGATGGAAAGGAAGTTGAGGAAAAAAACCCATTTCTTTGTTGGTTTTCTTGGTTTTAGTTTCGTGAAAGAAATTATTAGACAGAATGTTTGATCAAAGGCTTTATAAGGACTTGCTTGGCTCAGGCATTTCCATCATTCCATGCAATTTCGTTTTGTCGATTTCTAGTTGTTTGTACTGTACTAACTCAGGATATGTTTCTTTGGAGCATTTGAAAACAGAAATCGTTGTTGAGAGGAAATGGTTTTCAGTTGTTTTGTGTTAAAAATTTCCTGGGGTTTTCATTTTCTGAGGTGAGATCATTTTATGCAGCTTCTGCGGCAAGCAGATTGGACCCAAAAGGTAGAAAACCACAGGAAGTAATTCATTACTTCTGCAAAAATGTTTTTCCAAACCAAATAATAGAAACTGAAAACCATAGTAAAGGAAGTCTTTATTTTTTATTTTCTGCAGAAAATAAAAAAATCGGTGTGGTTGTATTCTCATTCTTAGGGCATGTTTGTGGGTGACTGCTTCACAAACCATTGTATTTTGATGTGATTTGATTTCTGAAAAAAATGGGAACTAAAGACATCATTTTCCATGGTTTCAGTGTCTATTGTTTGGGTGGGGCGTAACATTTCTGCCGTGAAATTTGTTTCTTACTCTTGTGTTAGACTGCATAAAGTGCTTCTATACCTCTAGGGCTATAAAAAAGAAAAAAAAGAAGAGAAAACTGAAGATGCTTTCACTTAGATAATGATAACAGCAGAAAATGTTCATCCAGAACAAAGAATATCACTCTTTCTTTCGTGTAAATCATTTCTTTCCGTGTGTAAGTGTTCTGGATAGATTGTTAAGGGTCCTACATGTTGAATGTGCTTGTTTAGACAGACGTGTAGAAGATGGTGTGAGGCAGTCAAGGAATTCCAAATCCTATTGACAGCAAACCCAAAAAAAAATCACAAAATCACACAATGAATTCTACGAATCACAAGGAGAAATAGTAGATTTCTCTTACTGATTAGCGCTCCAATCCACTTTCCATCTTCAAACCATTGGGAGCTTGCTCAAACTAGGAGAAGGAAAGAGAAAAGTCACCAACAACTTCTATTGATAATATATGAGAGATAACAAATTGAATTAAAATCCCTTTACATGCCTTTAAATAATGGCCCAACCACTTAACTGTAGAACTTATAATTAAATCAGATCCATCAATTTAATCCAAATAACGATAGAAAGAAATAATTGAACCAAATTAAAGCAGACCTAGTAAAATCTGTCGCTTGCTATGGTGACCTGATAACCAATACATATCGCCACAACCGATGCTTGCTGTTTTTAGGGGCCAGCTGATATGCCCTTCACAACTGCTTTTTCTTCTTCTTCTTCTTCTTTTTTTTTTTCAAAACCCAAGCCTCAGCACATGCTCAGGGAATAGTGGGTATTACAACTGCCTCGATTGCTTTTTAGAACTTGAGTTACATTAAAAGATCACATCTAATGGCTGTTTTGAAACTTGAATTGTATTACTCTTTAATTTCGAACACTTGCTGAAGGATTTTCAATTTCGAAACTGACATATGTAATTTTAGATACTTTGGCCTGATGGGTAACCGAAGCGCAATCCCAAGTCCAGCCAGAATTTCACTCAGGCCTCAAAGTCTATGCTCGAGCCTTAGTCCTTACCTGACAAGCCCAGCCTGAGTTGCGTTTTCATATGCACTTGGATCATGCAGGTTTTGGCCCAGCCAAAGTTACATCCCTTTAAATTGTCTTTTGAGAGAGACTTCCCTAACATAAACAAACTGCTTGTAACTGATCCTCAAGATCGCATCATCCTATGAACATTAATTTGATTTTTCTCCATTTCCTTTGGGATTAACATTTCATAATTCAAATACCATCAGAAGAATCTGGAAAAAATGAAAAATATAGTAAGAAAGGTTCTAAAAATCCTGTTGAATCAGGAATTTACATTTTTTTATGCCATGTTACCGACCTCTCCTAGGCTATAGCCCTTGTTAGCTTTTGTTTTCAGTATAATTTATTCTTGAATTCTTAATCCTGTTTTCCATGATAATCATGTGCTTTTAATGAGGACTGCCTTACTTGTTCTTAATTTAGGGGAAAAGGAGGCCATTCAAACAGAAAAAGCACCTGCAGCATTGGGACCTTATTCTCAGGCTATTAAAGCCAATAATCTTCTTTTTGTGTCTGGTGTCCTGGGTCTTGTTCCTGAGGTTTGTTATCTTCCCTGCATTCTTTATTTTTACATGTGTTATTGGATTGTTCCCTTATCCAGTTTCTACTAGCTGCATTAATGAATGTGGATTCTGTCCCGCAGACAGGAAAATTTCTCTCAGATAGTGTTGAAGAGCAAACAGACCAGGTAAATGTGTATGATATGTGAACTTGCACTTATTGGTCAATTATGTGATGTAGGTTGAGATTATAGAACTCTGAAGTGTGACTGCTATAGGGTAATGTCATCATGATATACTTGAGAAAACGGACCGACTAATTTAAGTAAAATGAATAAAATTGAGGTGTGTAAGAATCAAATGGTTTAAAATAATTCTTAACCAGCAAAAGGTGCTTGCACGAAGCAAAAGCAATGAACAATATTTGCACTTGCAAACAGCTAAAGACATGTTTTTATGAAGATTAGTAAGAATGTATAACAAATCCCTAAAAGAAGGGTTGGAAAACACCCTATACAAAATGAATCTCTTTCCATCTACTACTACACCTTGGTAAGGTGACCGGCAATGTCGAGGCATATGTAGACTTGCAGCGAGTAGAATCAGCAAGCGAAAAGACCAGAAAATTGGGAAAGCAGTCTGCAAACAAGGCCTGCTATACAAGGGAAACCAACTGGGAAAGATAAGAGGCCAGAGGAAGAGAAGTAAAGGCCTCTGAACCCAACAATATGCAGCCAGCAATCCTACAATCCTAACAAAGAATCTCCAAAACCAACCCCCCCCCCCCCCGCACACACACACACACAAAGTACAAACGACACACTAATAGCTGCAGAGACGAAGCCAACATTTGCGCAGCAGCGAACAACACGGCATTATCCAACACTGCCAAGCAATAGCAAACTGCAACCAGAACCTGGTATGCACCAAGCAACCTAGAAATAAGCTACTTAACATGCATACAATTTAAACTCGCAAGCGCACAAGATCATTGTGTAATATAATGAACTGTAAGTACGAGATCGATCCCAAGAAGACTCGTGATAAAATAATGTCAAAAGCAACTAAAAAAATCAGAATATTAAAAGAAACAATTGAATGATGAAAGATTGAATTAAACTACTAAAAACAATAAATTAAATTATAAAAAATAACCAAAAGCTAAATGGAAAGTAACCTAACAAGAATTCTAGTAGGTTTGAAAATAATAAAAATGAACGAACTAGGGTTTCATCTACTCCCCTAACCTATCCTATGCATGTCCCTTATTATCCTTTAATAAAAAATCAGAATTTATTAGTAACATCCATCAACCTTGACCATGGCATATGTATCTAGATTACTATTCCCCTAAACCTAATTTATGAGTGGCATACATCATACTACATGAATTGTTCATTATGATGCAAAAACTAAGCATGGCGTATGTCCTAGCCAGAACAAACATAATGCATAAAAACAATGGGAATGATAAATGCATGAGTTTAAGCATGGCATATACTTAGATTATTCATGGTTCTAAACCCTTGATGCTTAACATCAAGATCAGTCAAAAGTAAGCCACTCTTAAATTTAATTGAACATAACATGGTTGGCATAGCATATACACAACTCATCAATTAAAAACATGGTTTAGAAACTCAACCAACAAAACTGAAATCTGAATTAAAAGATGCCAAAAGAGACTACATAGAACTAGGTTAGGGTTTAAACTACACCCTGCCCCTAAAAAAATTAGCTACTCATGTCTTCTGAAGAATGAAGGAGAAGGAAGAATTCGGCCAACAATTGCTTGGATTTTTCTCCTCCAAAAGCTCTCCAAAGTTGCTCCAAATATGGCTTGTACGGCTGCTGTCTTTCTGGGATGATGGTGGCTGGTATGATGGATGATCATGGGTGCTGGACGTCCACCCCCTTGGATGTCTTTTTATATTTTTGCAACGGCCCCTTTAGTAAATAGTTCCCTTGTATGTTTAGGTTTCCATCTTGCTTTACAATTAATCTTCCTAATTAGAATGAGATAGGAGTCTTCTTTCTTGATTAGCAAGACTTTCTAAATCTGGTCCCATTTGTATCTTCTAGAAAGTTCCTCTCATGGACCCACAAATCTAAGATTTAATTGCAAGAGATTAAATCTGAAGCTTTTAACATAAAAGTGGGCTCATATGATGCGTGCAACATTGAGTGTGGGACCCCTTTTGGACTTCTAACTTGGCTTGAATTTTTGCTTTGAAATTTCCTTCTTTTTCTCCTCTATTCTTGGGCTCCACGTTGACTTGAACAAGACTTTCCAATTATGAAATTCAGCTTTTGCAATGGATGTGGGCCCCCCCTTTGGGCGTGTAACATGCTTGGGATTCTTCTTTTCCTTCTTTGTTTCATCTTCCTTATTTGATTATGCTTTCTTGTTCTCCCATTTTTTTCCTTCTAATTTGAATTGTAAGTTGTCCAAAGAATTAGAAAGTAGTCTTTGAAATCTGAAACAACTTGGATGGGACCCACCATGGCCCTTCTTAGTGATTCACGCCCATCATTCTTCATAAGTTCTTCTCTTTTAGCTCCTTTTGACCTTTTCATAAAATTAACAAAAACTATGTAAAATCAAATAAACCAACTATGAACTAGCACAAGATCAATCAAACATAAGGGCTCTAATTGCAAGCAATGAAGCACTTATCAAATTCCCCCAAACTTACCTTTTGCTAGTCCTCGAGCAAAACAATAAAATAAACAAGTAAGAAATTTGAAATACTAAAGTAGGAATCCTATCCTTCCACCATTAGTCTCAGAGATGCCTGATCAAAACACGATTCAAAGAAGCAAGAGTCTCAACCAGTTCTAAAGATTACCTAAATAATAAGTTAGCTCACATCCACATGCTCAAAGGGTCGTGTGTAAAACAATACCAACATTACTTTCAGTTTAGGCTTTCACACAACCAAACAATCATTTGCATATTAGTTTAACTTCAATCCTTACCATGGATGCACTCACAATAAAACACTCAATAATTGTCTAAGCGTGAACAGACAAGGATCTCAT
Source organism: Cinnamomum chago (assembly GCA_038049695.1). Classification (NCBI taxonomy): domain Eukaryota; kingdom Viridiplantae; phylum Streptophyta; class Magnoliopsida; order Laurales; family Lauraceae; genus Cinnamomum; species Cinnamomum chago. The sequence continues at coordinate 33,470,727 of CP142460.1, forward strand.
GAAAGATACCACATGCTTGAAGTGAAATCATACACCATAGGCTCCCATTCCATCTCATCTCCACACTCGGACTACACTTCACCTAGAATTAGTAAGGACTTTTACACATAGGTTATCATGGGCATGGTTCAAAATAGCGGCCGCTACGTAGCGTAGCGCCTGCATTATCGGAATATCGGCCGTAGCGGTCAAGGCCGCTATGCTATTTTGAAAATAGTGGTGCTACGGTGTAAAACCTAATAGAGCTAAGTAATTTTAGTTTTAAACACTGTTTTTCCTATTTCTTCTCCTTAATAGTCTTTCCTAAAGTTATCTCTACCCTTACATGATTTCAAATCACTAAAGAAATACAATTTTGTTTTCTATACAAGATTCAAAAAAATTTGACCATTTAAAAAATTCACATGGCTACACCGCTACGTATCACCGCAAACGCTACGTATCGCCCGCTACGTAGCGTTTTGGCCATTGACCGCTACGCCTGCCGCAACCGCTGTTTTGATCCTTGATCATGGGGCTAGGGTGAAGGCTTAAGAATGACAGGGAAAGGATAACAAGATCTAATGAATTTGCGTAGAATCACAATTCTGGTTCCTTATATACTTTTGATTTTGGCTGCTAAGGCTTGCATCTTGAATTTCCACCTTGTTAAGTCACACGTGTGCCCTCCTTTATTCCTTTTTTTTCTTTTCTTTTCTTTTTTATTTTTTAAGTAAAAACATGAAACTATGTAGATGCAGGGTAACGGCAAGCTTTCTTTTATTTTCTTTTTCTTGAGCCTTGCACACATTTTGTAGTGAACCTTGAATTCATCTTTATACTTCCTTAGATAAGGAAAGGCTATACATATGGTGAGGTAACTGCCGCAAACTTAGGAAATGGTAATAGGTGCAATAAATGGCTTAATTAAGGCTCAACATGGATAACTAGTGATAAACATCAAAGGGAATGGGTAGAAAAGCTCAAACTAGTCAAACATGGCCTAAAATCATCTCCTATGGTTCATGTAGTCGAAATATGCCTAAATCGGATAAAAATGAGAGTTCTAGCATGTTATTCCATATAAAATTCTAAGCATGTGATCAAATAATGATAATGAAATCAACTGCATCAAGAAATGAAAGATCAATTCACTCGGCATATAACCCTCTCAAGAATAAGCATTTAAGCTCAAATCTCCCTAGGTTATACAAGTTTCCACCAAAAGCATCTAATCTTTCAATTATGCAAGAGCTTTCGACGTCAAACTATATTAGCATTGTAATCCACACAGTGATTGCTCGAACATGCTTAAACGAGATTTATAGCAATTGAATAATATAAAGAACCAGCATAATTAAGTTCAATGAACCATGCAAGACAAATCATCATTTCTTATCATTGTGGTAGGAAGGAACTATGACTAAAAGAAAAATAAATATTTTTGGATTTTTTATTTTTATAAGTGACTCTATTTAATGACTCTATCCTAACTAAGACTCTTCCCCCAAACTAAAATTAAACATTGTCCCCAATGTTGTAAAATAAAGTAAGAAGGAAACACTAAAAACATAACAGAAAAGTAAGTTGAAAGACACGGAAAATGGTAAAAGGACTCAGCTGGATATGGAGTACATCCACACGGATTGGGTGTCTATCAAGCTAGAGGGGAATCTGTGAATGTAATCACATCCACATCCTTGTCAAAAATTTGCTCCCAATAGGGCTTGAGCCTATGTCCATTGACTTTGAGGTTGTTATCATTCTTTGGATTATAGATCTCAATAGCCTCATGCTCAAATACCTAAATGACCTCGAAGGGACCACGCCAATTGGACTTTAGCTTCCTTGGAAATAATTTGAGTCTTGAATCGAAGAGTAATACCTTATGTCCCATGTCAAACGTCTTCCTCACTAGCTTCTTATCATGGAACACTTTAGTCCTCTCTTTATACAGCTTGGCATTCTCATATGTTTTATATTGTAGCTCCTCAAGCTCATTCAGCTGTAACTTCCTCTTCTCACTTGCCTCCCAAATAGGCATACATGGCAAGGTCCCAGGCTCTCCCAAATAGGCATACTTGAAATGTTCAGGTAATGGCTTCAATTCTAACTCTGGTGCTTTTATAACAGAAGGAACGGGTTGCTTTATGGAAGAACCAAGAATTTCATAAGAATTAGAATATTTGCTTGGGATGGAGGGGAATACTTCTAGTTGATTTACATTCTCCACAAGTGCTGCCTCAAGTTCATCACCGTCTTGCACGATTTCAGATTTGATGAGGCCTTGCTGAATGCATGTGTCCAACTCCTCCTTGCACCCATGTTCTCTTGGAAACACCTCTCCTATATCCAACTCAATCACCTCGATCTGAAAGCAATCTTCATCTCTTGGCATTTTCATAGCTTCGAACACTTTGAACTCAATCTTCTGCCCATTGACTATCATTTCGATTGTGCCTTTTTGTACATCTATCTTGGAACCCGCGGTGGCCATGAAAGGTCGACAAAGTATAATAGAAAGGTGGTGAGGCAGTGATACACTCTCCATGTCTAGTACCACAAATTCAGCAGGTAATATGAATTCTCCTACCTTCACCAAAGTCTCCACTATTAAAGACGGGTGCACGGTTGATCCAACAGTCCGGACCATTCAAATGGGCTCAAACCCAAGGTTTGAGTAACACTATCAAGGGGTCCCTGTTTGTGGCCATTCAGATGGACCATCAAGTGAGCTGCCCACCTTGGGCCTCACTGGGGCTGAGACTGGGGGTGGGCTGATCATCTTCATTTGGGCCCCACAAGTTTAACGGGCGTACAATCCATTTGGATGGGTGTGCAGTTGATCCAGCGGTCCAATCCATTTCGATTTATCAAAACCCGGTGGGACATATGTACTTTTTGGGTTTGGTGGGGGTGGGGGGTTGGTTTGGTCCACTTGACAGGTGGGCCCTACGCTGCACCTGATAATGGAAAATATTCATATGCATCAATATGGTGAGGGACAACTTGATGGCCACACACATGCCTCTATAACTCCTTTATCCGTGGTCCACAAGGTTAACGACTTTATATTAAATAAAAAATTTGACCCTCAATCAAATCGTCCATTCCATTTGGATCGGTGAGAACTCAATAGATCCAATGTAATTCAAGGGGTCCTTTGTGTGTGGTCGCTTTAGATGGATGATAAAGTCAGCCCCATAGCTACTATATTGCCCAACACCCTATGGTGAGGGATGGATGCACCTGAACAGCTTCCTCTGTGTGCGCGCGCTAATGCGTCTATATAGACGCATAAGCGCGTGCACACTAGCGCGCTCGACTGGCGGTGGAGCCCACCTGGTGGACCAAACCTCCCCCCCTCCCTATTTACATGGGTCCCACTGAGTTTGCATCCATGCAAAAGGACTGTTAAACCTTTAAAATTGTGGGCCTAGATGAAGATGATTTGATGATCGGTTGGGGCTTTTTTTTTTTTTTTTTTTTTTTTTGCAAAGAGGAGAGGCCCAGGGAGATCTTCAAATCCCCTAGACCCAGCTCCAAGTGGGCCCAACAGCTAGGTGCAGACACATGCTCAGTGCGTGAGTCGCGCACCGAATAAGGTGGGCCCTGGTTTGTTATGTATGTATGCTGTTGAAACTTCTAAGGAACTATTATTTAGTTAGTGAATATAGATTGATTGTTATCAACCACAGTACTATGTTGATTCCTCGTTAAACTACTTGTTATGAGAGAGCCAGTGGTGCTGTCCAACTGCAAAGCAGTCACTGATGGAGAAACTGTCTTCTCAAAATTCATGCAGGTCCTGAAAAACATGGGTGAAATATTGAAAGCTAGTGGTCTTGGATATTCTTCAGTTGTTAAGACAACTATTATGTAAGATTTCTCATTTTCCAGACTCTGACATTTGAGTTTTTATGTCAAGTTATTTTCCTGACTGATCCTTCCACAGGTTGGCCGACTTGAAGGACTTCAAAAAAGTGAATGAGATCTATGCTAAATGTGAGTTCCATGGAAAATTTGTATATATAGCATACTTTAGGGGGGGAAAATGTACTTTTAGTAGTTGCAATGATGATTCCAGACAATAAAGTACTTTCCTTTGGTTGACAATTTTCTTGTTAAAGATAAGTTCAACCATCCTAGCAAAAGTTGTTTTCCTTTCAAAACTTTCATTGAAAGATAACTGATAAAAAAAAGTCTTGAAAGATTTAATACACTCAGTTTGAGTCGTGGTTATTTTGGTATCTCGAGTAATATATAATCTTTATCCCTAATTTCTGGCTTTTATGCTGGAAGAGACCAGTTTTATTTTCACTATCCCGTGGTTGGAATTTGGGAGAGGGGAGTTTTGGAAAAGGAGTTTGGGATTAAATATCAGTTCCTTCTAAAAGAGCGGAGCACTTTTCATTTTCTTTTATTCTTAGAATTACTATACTTGCTTCTGGGTCCGGTCCATAATGCTGTATCCAATTTTTGTCCACTTTTTTCCGACATTTTTATTATGCACTATGCTTTTATTTTCCTTGGCCGGTTAGTCATTGTGAGGCATTCTCCTTGTTGATCTCCATGATAGTTCTTGTTCTGAATTTCCAGCTTAAACCCAAACTCCAAGGTACTTTAACTAAAATAGAGAGGTCAAACAATAATGCAAAGGATCGGTATGTCTAAATATATCTAACAAAACCAATGGGCATGCATGCTGCGATCTCTTTGTTCTTTCACATTCACCAATAACGCTTTATCTGCTCCTCTTTTCATGGAGGCAAATATCAGTGGCTAGTAATATCCTATGAGCAACATTGCATGAATATGGTTTTCATGCTAATAATTAAACAGTTCATCTTTGTTCATGTATGTGTCATCTTTGTTTTTCCTTGAGTATTCATATAAGGTTTTGATATGAAATGTTAGTAATTTTGTGTTACAGACTTCCAGGCTCCTGCACCGGCTCGTTCCACTTACCAGGTTGCTGCATTGCCGTTGGATGCAAAGATTGAGATTGAATGCATTGCAGCTCTTTAGGACACCAACCTCGAGTTGCTCTGTTCTGCTGACAAAATTATAAATGAATAAAGAATTGAGGTATTGTTGAACCATATTTCTGGAGTCGGCCTTCATGGCTCCATCAGTGCTTTTGTAGAAACTTTAGTTAAATTTAGAAAGAACTGCTGCCTACATGAGTATCCCTGGAAAATGATCAGTTGTGCGTGGGTACTTGATGTTTTCCTGTGTGCTTCTAGAAAATCTGCGATCCGCACGCTGAAGTTTCTTTTTGTATGAACAGTTGACTGGGGTACTAAAATGTTTTTAGTAGGTAAAATGACTTTTAACTTCTATGAGGAATTTTGAAAATGAAACAGAAATCAAAGATGGGAGAAAAGTGAGGAAGAAAGCCTTCAAAATGATAGAGATAATTGAAAAACTTTAATAAAGTAAAAATAATATTAATCTAAGAAAAAGAAAAAATTGAAACATGAGAGAGAGAGAGAGAGAGAGAGAGAGAGAGAGCTAAATAAAATATATAAAAAACTAAATATTTTGAACAAAAAGGAATAATCAGCATAAAAAGCACAACAATAACGTACTCATGTAAGCAATAATTAGAAACGATGGGACAGTGCTACTGTTTTCGGAATGATCAAAGTACTTGATTCAGTAAATATACAACTTTCTTCAAAACCCCATAATTACTTGGGTAAAGTGGAATGACTCAACATGCTTATAGCCATGTCCATGAGGGTAGGACTTTAAGACACCATTATGCTCAAGTGTCCCTGGAGAATGAAGCTTCGGATTGACGTAGTCCAATATGGTGGTATAATGTTAGCCGCCTCTATCCGAGCTCACATCTTCAGTCTTATGGTTTAGCTGATTGTTGACTTTTGACTTTAAGTACATTACATGCATCATCAGCTTCAGATTCCTTCATCGGGTAGGGATAGGAAAATTGCAAGAGTCATCTATGAACAAGATGAAAACTTAGCTCCAATGAGGCATGGAGAAAGTTGACCACATATATCAACACGTACACCTATGGAACTATTGACAATCATTTCAGTATCTGGCTTATGTTTAATCCATTCTATGCACATACCAAAATCAGTGAAATCAAGGAAACTAAGCACACCCCATCTTTGCCACCCTCCATATCCTGTCCTTGGAAGAATGGCCAAAGCGGCATTGCCATTACAGTCAATTTTCTTTCATGATGTTTCACAACCCACGGTCACATTCGCATGCTTATGCATCAAAGATTGTTTATAAATTGAATTCAAATTAAATTTATATTGGCCGTTCTGGCCAACAACATCATCGAACTACACATAAAGACAATCGTTTTCAAATTAATAACTGCTTCCACTTCCTTCGTAGGTGTCAATTGTGCTCCAATCAATACTACAATCAGTTCGGATCCTGTATCTCGCTCACACTTCCATTTAGAGGGAGTGGGCTACACAGTGGGGCCCTCTTGTATAAAATCTGAGCCTCAAAATGGATGCTGTCTTCGTATGGGATGTCCCCAAATGTTGGTTCCAATTAATGGGATTCCTCCAAATTCCTCCCAAGTGTCCGTTTCGAGTTTATTTCCACGTTGCACTCCCGGAAAGTACGAGTGAAGAACCAGACACATGCTCAGTGTGGGTTCAGCAATGCAGAAAGCTACTCTAATTCCATCCCACAAATTGCATTCTTCATAAAATCATATAGAGCCCATGTGTTTACATGGGATTTCACTTATGGTCAAATGGGCTCCTAAGTCTCAACGGGCATTGGCAGCTCAGCCGGTCACGGATGTGTAATTTGATGTTCATTTTTGAAAATCACGGAGTTGATTTCTAAGATCACTTTAATGATTGCGAAGTGGGCTTTGGGTAGAAAGGAATTCTCTAATTTTTCACTTCATGACATTCTTATAAATTGGGAATCATGTATGGGGTGTAGCTCGGTCAAAGTAAGAAAATCTATTCTTTGGTCTCCTCCTCCTATTGGTGTGTTTAAGTTCAATGTTGATGGGGCCGCAAGAGGGAAGCCTGTACCAGCTGGTATTGGAGGGGTGCTTCGAAATTGCAATGGGGACGTTTTATTTATATTTTCCAAATATGTGGGGGTTTTTGACTCTAATGAAGCTGAGGTTTTAGCTATTCTGGAATCTCTTCGGTGTTTCTCGAGGTACTACCATGACAATTTTATTGTGGAGAGTGATTCTTCTAATACAGTGAGTTGGGTTTCGAACCGGAAGGCTTATTTATGGAAGTTTTAGTTCATCTTCAATGAAATTCGTGTTTTATCCATTGCCATTAATGTTAGTTTTCAGCATAAGAGTAGGTCATCAAACATGATGGCGGACGCTTTAGCCAAGTAAGGTGTTGAGAGAGTTTCCCCTTGGGAGGGTTTTATTATGTAGTTGTGGTGTGAGGGGGTACATTTCTCTTGTACCTCTGTGTTTCTTTTCCCTTTTTTTTTTTTTTTATTGTTCTCTTTATTTGTATTCTTTTCTCTTTTAATATAAGTTACTGTTACCGATAAAAACAAAAAAAAAGAAGAAAATCTACCTTTGATCTTCATTTTTAAGCACTTGTAGAATAAATCCAATGCATTCAGTTTCTATGTATTCTAATGCAAGCAAGCAGGACCTTAAAAGACCTTCATCATCAACATTAGTTTTAATCAGAAAAGGAAGGCTTAGTTGCTCCTTTTAATAGGGTCAGGGTGACACGAAATTGGCCAAATAGTGGGCCTAATGCATGTACTAATTGGGCATGAAGCTTTACTCAAGGTATGTCTTAACATATAATTGTTATTGGCTCTGAACTGTATTCCCAAAAGTACTTCAATTAATAAAACTCGAAATAGAGTAGTATGAGGCCCAAGCAGACTCCAAAGTATTCGGCCTAGGACCGATCCATATGCACAACTGCTAGCTATGCTCGTTAACTTCAGACAGATCTGGTCCAACATCAATGAAGATTTCAGAAAAAAATGTAATGACATGTGAGTTTGTGCAAGCTCAAGATTGGGATTTAATGTAAATAAACATTGAACGGGCCATGAATCTGGGATGTTATGGGCCTTACTCCAATTGAGTCAGTCTGTAAATCTTGGATAATGTTTCCATTAACATATGGACATCATTATAGCCTCAAAGCCCACGTTCTCATATTATTATATACAGAGACTTGGATTCTTGATCATACAGGGGTCCAAGTTTGGGCCTTCGTGAACTAAAAACCTATAAATTTTTTGCTTGATATGGTTTTCGGTTATTGAAATTTATTAGAAGTCTCACAAAATATTATGCCTAACACTAGGCCTAATTATATACACCTTAATTGAGGGTACAAGATCAGGATCACATGTTGGACTAGAATGAAAAGGCCACAGGCATTTATTATGAGACCTACAAAACCGCGTATATGCAGCGCTACCCTGTCAAGTTCACAAATGCATGCCCATGATTTTATTACATCAAATACTCAACCAATTAAATTAGATATATATATATATATATGTATATATGGAGAATATTCATGTGCATCCATCATCTCTCACGATAGGGTAGGGACACTTCCATAATTAAAAATTTTCATGTACAAAAAGAAGAAAAGTACTATTTTGTTATATGCATAAAATGAATATGCATGTGCAAAAAGGGAAAGTTCTCTCACCAAATAAAGTTCTCTCACCCTATGGTGAGAGATGGATGGATTATATATATATATATATATATATATATATATACACACACACACACACACACATACACTCACCCAATCGAGTCATATACGGACAGAATTAGGTTAAACACATCAAAGCACATCTAATAATTTGTTGGGATCTTCTCCCATGAAGTCCTTGTAAATCTTGTGCTACTCTCAACTTCTTAACAGGGTTCAGATTGTGTTGACTGGTAAAGATGGAATGATCAATAAGATGGATTGTGATCATGATGCTGAATTGAGTTCTAATACCACAATGGAATTATATTTAGTTGGATCTTAAGCACATAACCATGATTACACTATGATATAAACTATGTACCTTGAAAACGAACAGACAAACTATAGAAGGCCTAAAAAACATTTCAAAAGGCTACAAAGTATAGGATACAGATCTGAAAACTGTAAGGAAAAATAGAAACACCAGGTGCTACACTCAACAAATGAACATCAATGACCTGTCATGAGGAGGCGGTGAAGAGGAGGATGGAGTTGTTGCCTATCAATATGCTCTAGGAGGCTGTTGACCAGGGGCGTAACCGGGATTTCATGAGGAGGAGGCTGTTGACCAGGGGTGGAACCAGGATTTTTTTTTTTTTGTAGGGGGGGGGGGGGGGGGGGGGGGGGGGGGTTATTTTTATGTTTTCTTTCGACATAGTTGTAAGTTCAAGCATGAAAAATAGTTTACGATTCAAGACTAAATTTTACATGAAAATTAAAATCAGTATCTATTCAGCCTTAATAAAATATAGAGATAATTAGCCAAAGGTCCCTAAAATTGAATGTTTCCAGCCTCTAGTCCAGACGAATTCTTTTTAAGGGCTCTGGTCCAAGCAGCTAGACTGTTTGCAGCCAGAGGTTCCTGGATATAATTCTCATGACTGATTTACCCTTTCAACCATTTTAGGCATAAAATTTTGAAATTTCAAAATTACAAATCTTCTGTTTCCCCTCCTCATTTCTAGGTAAATTTCAAAATCACAGATCTGATCTCTGCGACCGATCCCGCAGGCCCAAAGGCCTCGATCCCACCGTCATCGAGACCTTCCCCGTCCTCGAAGACTTCGTCGTCAAGGGACTCAAGCTCGGCAAGAGCATGCTAGAATGCGTCGTCTGCTTGTGCGAGTTCGAAGACGACGACGGTGGGACGGTGCTAAGTTCCAGTGATTCTTTGAAACAGAAGCGTTAAAAATCATACCTTGTTAAGGAGACTTCGGGTGGAGAGGATAGTGACAGCGGGGCTCCACCTCAAGGATACGCTTCTGTTTCGAAGACGACGAAGGTGCGCCGACATGCCACGTTTGCCGCGCGGATCTCGTGCCGGGTTTCGATACGGAGGCTCAGGCCTCGACTGTAGTGAATCTCGTGCTGGGTTTCGCTGGGCCCCACCTCAAGGGTCTTCACTGCCGCCGCCGCATGTCGCCCCCGTCGCCGGAGAACAAGCGATGTTGCGCCGTTACCGTCGAAGGAGAAGAAGACCGGAAGAGGAACGATTCCGGTTCCTGTTGCAGAGAAACAGAGGAGGAAGAAGACCCTGATGGGTCGGTTCCAGCGCAGGTCAGGTCGGATCAAGCCCGACCCGTTTGCAGAAAAAGCCTAGTAGCCAGCCAGTCCAGTTTGGGTCAAGCCCAAGTTGACCTAACTCGTGAAAAATTTATCCGAGTCTTTTGACAAATCTATATGAGTTTTAATGAAATTTATCTGAGTGTTTGTAAAATTTATCTAAGTTTTTTTCAAATTTATCTGAGTTTTAACAAATTTATATGAGTTTTTGGAAAATTTAGCTGAGTTTTTAACAAATTTATCTGAGTTTCTAACAAATTTATCTTCATTTTGGAAATTTATCTGAGTTTTTTGCAAATTTATCTGAGTTCTGAAATAAATTTCTTTACGCTCTGGACAAATCTATCTGAGTTTTGGCTAATTTATCTGAGTTATTGGACAAATTTATCTGAGTTTGGACAAATTTATCCGAGTTTGTGGCAAATGTATTTGCGTTTTTATAAATTTATGTACACTTTTTTGAAATTTGTTTGGATCTTTTAAAATTGATTTTCACCTTTTGAAAATTATTTGCGTCATTTTAAATTGATTTTCATCTTTTGAAAATTTTTAGATTTTTTGAAATTTATTTGCGTCTTTTTAAATTTCTCTATGTTCTTTTGATATTATAGCATTTTTTGAAATTTATTTGCATAATTTTAAATTTATTTTTATTTTTTAAAATTAGTTTTTATTTTTTTAGAGTTTAATTTTTTTTAATTTTATTTACATCTTTTGAAATTTATTTTCGTCTTTTGAAATTTATTTACATTTTTTTAAATTTATTTTCGTCTTTTGAAATTTATTTGGATCTTTTGAGATTTATTTGCGTGTTTGAAATTTATTTCAGTTTTAGAAATTTATTTGAAATTTGTTTCCTGTTTTTTGAACTTTATTTGAAAATCTCATTAGTGGAATTTTATTAATCGTGACTAATTTAATGGTAGTTGACTATTATTAATGGCTTATCTCACTAATCATGGGATTTGATTTGAAGAAAGGGTAAATTAGACACTTTAGGCTTTCAAATTTGGAAAAATGACCTTTCACACTATAAAAAAAGACTGTGGACCTAAGGCAATAAAGTGAAATGTTCAGGGACCTCTCGCCGAATCCCCCTAAAATATAAGCAAAGAAAAGTCGTAAAATAATTAATTTTTAGTACATTTCAACTCAATCATTTATCAAAATGGAACTCGACGTTCTTTTAAATCTCGGAAATTGTCTATGATTGATTTTGTGCTAAGCTTCTCAGCAATTTCTTTTTCAATGTATACAATCAAAGAGTCAGAGAGAGAATTATCCTCCATTTTGCTGCGAAGCTTAGTTTTGACAACATTCATGGTTGAAAATGATCGTTTAGTAGTTGCAGTAGAAACTGGAAGAGTAAGCATACGTTCAATTACTCTAAAAACAAGTTGGTAGACTGTAAGCTCAATCATATGCAATTACTCTAAAAACAAGTTGGAAGTCTTCAATTTTCTAAAAGATCCCAAACAACCACTTTCAAAGAGATGAATATCTTCCATTTAGGAATTCTCCTTAAAGACTTCCGCATCTTATTTGTCAGATATATATTTTTTGCATTGAATACTTTATTGTAGTTAATGATACTGCTAAGCTTTTAATGTTAGACATACAATTATTCATTGAATCCTAAATCCTAGCCGCACAGAAAAAAATTATAAGGTTTACATATAGCTTTTGGAATTGAATTATTATTGCATGATGCAATTGAAGTCCTCTCTTTCACTGTATAACAAATACGAGCTATGTGTTAGACCCCGACCTAGACCAAGTCGATTAGTGCGCGATTAGTATGTGTTTAGTACTAAGTGGGTTTAGTGGTCGTTGGGTTAGAAGTAATTAGTTTCGTCTTGGACATAGCTTTGGGGATTTTTGAGAACGTGTAGTACTAGTCAGACACACTCAGGAAGGCCTGAGTGCACGTGTAAGTTTGGGAAGATCGTATCGGTTTCCGTGTGATTGTGATTTTGATTTCATTTGAATGATTTTTTTCTATGTATTACAACTTTCGTTTTAAGCACATTCATGTTTGAAGCACAAAAACCCATGTTTTGGCCCAAAGAGGGTAAAATTGTCTTTTATGCACAAATCTGGACACAATTTTCGAGATCTCAAAACCATGTCAAAAATATACTTTTTGGAAACTAGATATTCCGACAATCGTTTTATCCTTCTTCGTTGAAGTCATTCGAGGTCCACAAGATCATGTTTTCGTCGTTTCAAGGTTCAAGCCAATTGGGGCCCATTAGCATCACTTAAGCCCCATCTCCCTCTCTTTTCATTCACTTTACCAAATCTCTGCAACTTTCTTAACCTAGGGTTGAAAACCCCTCTTTCTTTTCCATCTTCCTCACCTTGCATGACATAGCTAGAGATCACCAAAGGAAATTCTAAGAATACCATCTTCTTCATCTCCTTGCAAGCTTTCCGTTGGTACCAATTTCGTGGAGTTTCTTGTGGGACAAGCTCTTCATTTTCTTTCTCCTCTCTTGTTTGACCTTCTCTAGGTAAGAGCTTCAGCCCATGCTTTTCATAAAGTCTTTTAGTTCCTTAAAGATCTTGTTTTCCATGTTACAAACCCTTTTGGTAAAATGGGTTTCATGTTTTCAAGATTTGAGTGAGTTTTGTGTGGTTTCCTTGGGTTTTTGTAGTCTTTGGATTGGCTTGAGTGAAGTGCTTGGAGAAGAGTGTTTGCTTGGGCAAGGCAAGTAATCTTTATAGGACCATTGTGCATGTGTTTTGTAAGATTCATTGTTGTTTTAGAAAGTTTGCCTATGAATATGTTTACAAGCTTCATGATCATGTTTTCTTTGGATTGAATGTTTGAGATTGGGAAAAATATGTGTTTTGTCCCTTGGAGAGCATGTAGGCTCAGGGAGTGCAAGTGGAATGAGAAACAAGAAGAAGGGAAGAAGAAAATGCAAAAATCTGAACTGGACTGCATTTCCCGTGCAGTTCGGTCAGCCGTCGGTCGGCTGGCAGCTAACTGAAATCCCCATTTCGGTTAACCGCGAGCTGACCGAGCTCGGCGGTTCCCTTTCCAGAAGCTGACATTTCGACAGTGCATTACGGTCAGCTTGACGGTTAGCAAGCGGCTAGCCGCCATACCCCATGTCGGCTAACCGCTGGCCAACCGTGCATTGTTGGTTCCTTTTCCCGAGAGCTACATTTCAGACTGGGTTCCCGCGGTCAGCCATACGGTCAGCTTACGGCTAACCGCCAAGTCTCAGTTCGGCTAACCATAAGCTAACCGCAGTCAGTTCGGTTTCTTTCCCAGAGGGCTGCGTTGGACCTGGATTTCCAGCGGTCAGCCTGTCGGTCAGCTGGCGGCTAGCCGCTAGACCTTAGTTCGGCTAGCCGACACCTAACCGCGAGGTGACCGAAATTGACAAATTTCCTATTTTGAAGAGTCTTTGCAAGAATGAAAACCAGAACATGTTAAGTGGCCTTTAGCCTGATATTAAGCACTCGAAACCCGAGATGTCCTTGAACTTCTGGGGCACCAATTCTATTTTAATTCCAACATCTGGGCTTCGGCTACACAACGATCAACCAAAGGTCCTTGCATAAGCTTGATAGGCTTTGTATTCGTACTTTGGTTTCGATATAATGAATATCATCGTGTAATCGTTTTGAAGTTAGTACAAGCTCGTTTTGAAGATGTGTTTTAAGAAAAAGGGGATCACTTCCTAAGCGTGTTATGCATATTAATTATGCCCTTGCTAGTCGTGTTCATCGTGTTTTGATAAGTGATTTCCCCCTTTTTATCTCGACATGTTTTGATAGCGTTTCGTGTGTTTTGTGCATTCATGAATTAAGTAAACACCACTGAGCTTGGACTGCCCTTTCAGTTTGATCCACTGTCTGGGGGTCCTTAAACATGTGGACTGTCTGCAGACTGGTCGTGTATTTATTACACATCGCGTGTCCGGTTCCGCGGCCGGAATTCCCGTCTTTGTGGGAAATCGTGTCGTGCTTATATTATGTATATCGTGCTTGTCGTGCGTGCTTGCTCTTTTCATTATATAAATGATAGAGAAAGGATGGGCTCTTTCTGGATTGTAACTATTCATGATATATTATGTAATCATGCCAGTTTGTTTTAGTACCTCAGCTCAATTATTTAGTTCTACAAATGTACCTCAGTCATGATAGTATTTCAAATCAAGTATTGCTTATATGTTTTCTTAAACATTATTGTTCATGCTTGCTCCTAAATTGATTACCTGCCAAACCGTTGTGTTTGACCCTTGTTTGTTGGTGCCCAGGTGTAGGAGACGTTACCTTTGAAGAGGAGCGTCAGGAGGAGGCTTGTGAGCCAACCCCTGTGAGAGAGTGGTAGCCCGACGATGTCATCTAGACGTCGGGCGGGTTCTTGAGTCTCGTCATCTTTTGTCTTGGGGTTTCTTTTGATTATTTTGGGAGAATTGTATTGGCCTCTGTTGGCCTCTTATGGGACTGTAACAAAACTTAACTTACTTTCGTGTTAGTCTTATGACTTGAATATTAATGGGAATGCCATGTTAGCTTCTTTCTTTGATACTATGTCTTGTTACTACTTGTCATGGCACTCAAAGATTTATCGGTGCTGATCATGACGTGTTTTGCTACACGCTTCCGCATATTTGATTGTGTGAGTTAGATTCCGCGTGTCTTTGGGAATCCTCACTGCGGGAACCTGTGGGAAAGTATATCTCCAAAATTTAATGTACATCAACTGCCGTCGCGGGCCCTGGGTCCCGTTCCGGGGTCGCGACACTATGGAGCCGCCTTCTTAGAAGTGTGGATCCAAACCATTAATACGCTATACAAGTCGATTTGAGCATTTTCAACCAAAGACAAGTGGATATTTATATATATGCTTAGATATGTTTGTCTCTTCTTTGATTCGATGACTTAATGATGATTTAGATGACCACATGCTCATTGATGTCTTTGATTTTGGAAAACATGATAATTATGTTTAATTGTTTAATGAAATGAATTCTTAATTGGATGGTTAGATTGGTTGGATGCATATTGTTTTGAATGGACTTGATGAGAGGGGGTATGGATGTATGTGGAGAGGGCTACACCCTATTCTTGTGTTTGTCTGCAGGTGTGGATGAAAAGAGGATTTCTCCCCAACTCAGTTTGGTTACAGAAGCTTGATTTTGTTTTTTGAAGACATGTAGTTGACCGAGTGGGTTCACCCGGTCTACTGACAACACTGGTATTTAGTCAGGTTTCCTGAAGCCTGACAACTTAGCCAATTCCCATTTATGTTTTAACTCTGATTGTGTAGCCAGTCGACCGGATGTCGACCGGCTATAAAGGAGGTCAACCGACCCTGTTTGAAGTCGACCGGATGAACTGGGGTTCTTTCTTAAAGGCCTCTTTGACTTAGAACTGGATGGACTTAGGTGGAAGCTTGGCTACCTTTTTGGACTCATTTGACTTTATACGAGGAGCGTTTTGAGCCAATGATTCCTCGTAGTTATTTCCGTTTTCTCGGGTTTCAATTCATCTCAATCTTGAACGGAATAGGACAATGGGATACCCTTTTTATATCTATGCATGAAAAGGTTCCGTCCGGGTATCGCGAACCCTAATTCCTTTCGTTGATTGAGTAGGGTTGTATGAGACTCCGGGGATAACAATTAACTTAGGATTGGATTGTCTATTGCTTTTGATTCTGAATTGTATCGTCTGGTACTTTTGACATGTAACGAACATGTTCAATAGCTCTGTTTGCTTTACTTTGTTTGGGGATCACATTGAGAACTTAGATGATGGACTTAGGTGTTGGAAAATAGGTAGGCCATTCAGATAGGTTTCAAAAACTTTTGACCCACTTGATGCAGGGATCAATTATCTAGAAGGCAACAAACCCAATCCTGGATGCAATCCCTCAAACTCATAAATCATGTACAGCAATATATCCTATCTAGAAGAAAGAAAACAACACCTAAACATGCAACCATGAAATCCACAACATACAAGGATGTAGATTATATCTTTGGAGCTTTGTAGTGCTCTAATGGAGAAGTTGATCTCTTTCTTTGATGATGAACACCTTCACTAATCAAATTAGAATCTCCAACACCTTTTGATCTTCCACGCTATGACCCGTATCAGATTCTCCTATCTCAAGAAGATGGTGGAATCTCCATGAGAAAACCCAACTAGTAACTCCAAGGAACTAGAGAAGGAAGAGAAGAGAACTAGAAGAGGGAAGGGAGGAAGAGATGCAACAATTGCACTCAAAATAGAGGGCTGGGCGTGAATCCCTAGATGGAATAGCATTAGGACGTCCAAGGCACTCCTCTCCTCCTTTTATAACATTCAAGCAACATCCTCTTACTAATTGAAATAGAAGTCTTACTTCCATAACAATTAGTTGCTTACCAAATCACAATTAGAAGTCTTACTTCAAATATGATTAGTAACTTCCTCTTTTACTAATTAAAATAGAAGTCTCACTTCCATTAATAATTAGTAACTTACTATTACCACTATTAGAAGTCTCACTTCAAATAGAAATAATAACTTTCTATTTCCTTTTAGAGTTCTACTATAATTAATATCTTTCTAATATCTTGGGCTAGCGTGGGGACCACTAGAGATTCCTTAGAAAGCTGGCTCCAACTGGGACACGGGACCCCACATCTCATTTGCAATCCGGGCCCACAGTTAATTGTAAATAACTCCAGTATATAAATGCAATTGCACTCCAGTCTTAGGAATATATTACAATGAAGACCCTAAACTTCCCAGTTACCACAAGTAGGCCCCTTCATCTATATCCATGGATCAATTGGATCTGTCCACCAAAATAGATCCATATCTTATTATCCTTGAGCCCCAATTAATTATAATGATCATTTGGTACCGATCCAATTAACTCTTAATTGGAATGGGTGCGCACTTAGCAATGATAAATCCATTAATTGGCACAAGGGGATATTAAAGATAGATTCCATCTTGACCATTGAATGTTCCCACAACTCTACTACCACGTACCTAAATCACCGAGGTGTTGACCTATAATTGGCCACACTCATTGGTGACTCAAAACAAATGAATAGATAGAAACTTGAGTTCATTAATGTCTCAGGATTATGAGCCTATTGCTAGGGAATTATGAGAGCAGATCTTAAAATAAAGACAGTGTATATAAGGTGCTTCTCATGGTCCTTCAATACATCCAATGTACCCGCACCATGATCCAGAATCTTACATTCCGATGATTGAGACAAATCACACTATCTTATAGTGATCAAAGTGCTGCAACCTTGTCAGATGAGATGCCCAATCTCATCACTGGTTGTGAAGATATTTAAAGTATAAGATTTGCAATACATGTCTCCTGTATGTGGATCTCATCCATACACATGTATTACATCTAGTATACTTGTGGACTCCGGTTCATCTCATGAACCATTATGTCATTTGTATTAGTTATGTGCAAACAAGTAATAAAACACCATTCATCTCATGAAAGAAAAACAAAAAATATATATTGATAAATAAAGAAATTAATTAATTTATTTATCATATACTGGTATTGAGACCATAAAACTAACAATCTCCCACTTGGGCTCAATGCCAGTCAGGGTTGCATCTCATGCAGATCCCATTTACTTACTGCCCAAAGACTTTAGTACTCAAAGGCTTAGTAAAGGGATCTCCCAGATTGTCTGCAGAGTCTATCTAGGTGATAGCAGTATCACCTCTCTGCCCAATCTCTCTGACCATTTGTTTTAACCTCTGTACATGCTTTTGGCTCCTGGGTTCCTTGGACTTATCGACTGCCCTGCTTCTCAAGCAGCTACAGCATAAACACATACCCAGAAGTTGATTTCTTGGAATCCTTATTTGACTGGAAGTCAGTATCTATGTAACTGACTCATTACTGCCGTAAATCAACATGTGATATTTAGTCCTTCTCAAGGATTTGAGAACACATGTTACAAATGGTTAGGACCTCGGTTAGACTGATATCTACTGACTAAGCCCAATGCTTGACAGATATCCGGTATAGTATATAGCATAGCATACATGAGGCTACCAACACCCGAAGCGTATGGTATCGACCTCATCTGCTCCTTTTCCTCAAGTGTCTTGGGACATTGATCCTTGGAAAGGTGGACTCCATGCCTGAAAGGTGTAATACCCTTCTTGAAGTCTTGCATAGCAAACCGTACCAGTACCTTATCTATGTATGCATATTGGGATAAGCCTATCATCCTATTTATCCGGTCTCAATGGAGTTTGATCCCTAGGATGCGAATGGGTTCTCCCAAGTCCTTCATATCAAAAGTCTTAGCCAACTAAACCTTTTACTGTTGACAACATCCATATACCACTCTCTAGGAGAAGGATGTCGTCGACTAGAAAAATTACCCTGCCTCCTTTACTTTTCATGTACACTCATGACTCATCCGGATTTTGACAAAAATCAACTGAATTGACTCCTTAGTCAAAATGAATGTTCCAGCTTCGGGATATCTGCTTCAGTCCATAAATGGACTTCTGCAGCTTGCAAACTCTTTGCTTTTGGTTACTCGCTATAAAACCGTCTGACTACATCATATAGATGTCTTCCTCAAGATGGCCGTTGAGAAACGTCGTCTTGACATCCATTTGCCAAATCTCGTAATCGAGATGAGCCGCTATGGATAAGAGTATCCGGATGGACTTGAGCATGGCTACCGGCGAGAAGGTTTCCTCATAATCGATATCTTCTTTCTGAGTATATCCTTTCGCAACAAGCCTGACCTTTAAAGGTCTCAACTCTTCCATCTGGTCCTCTGTTTCTCTTGTAGACTCACTTGCACCCAATAAGTTTGATATTGGCAGGCAAGTCCACAAGTGTCCAGACCTGATTAGAGTACATAGACTCCATCTCAGCTTTCATAGCATATTGCCAACGTCCCGAATCTATGTCATTAATTGCTTTATTATAGTTACAGGGATCTTGTTCCGGTTCTTCCGGGACTGCCTCGTAAGACTCTCCCAAGAACGAGAACCTGTCAGGGGGTCTAACAATCCTCCCACTACGACGAGGCACTGGTGTAACTACTGGGTCCGGTAAGGGCGCTTCTTCCTTAGGTTCGGTCATACTAGGATTTGGAATTGTTTGCTCTTGAATTTCTTCCAAGATCACCTTTTTCTAAAGGTTTCCGGTCTATCATATAATCTTCCTCCAGAAAACCGCATTAGTGCTCACCATCACTTTCTGCTCTCTGGGATTATAGAATAACCAACCTCTAGTTCATTTAGGATATCTTACAAACGTGCATACTTCCGACTTCGCCTCCAACTGATCCGTCTTAACCTTTAGCACATGTGCCGGACAACCCCAAATGTGTAAATGTTGTAGACTAGGCTTTTGCCCGGACCACAACTCCCGGGAGTCTTAGGTAAAGACTTAGATGGTACGAGGTTTAGTATGTACATCGCAGTATCCAAGGCGTATCCCTAAAAGGATATAGGTAATCCTAAGAAAACCAGTATAGACCTGATCATATCTAAAAGAGTCTGGTTCCTTCTTTCTACTACTCCATTCTGTTGAGGCATACCAGGAGTAGACAACTGGGATAAAATCCCATTTTCTGATAAGTATCCCATAAAATCAGTGAAGAGATATCCTCTTCTGGCTCTGACATTAATGGGTCCACACACATCAGTATACACTAATTCCAATAAATCTTTGGCCCCATTGCCCTTTGATGAAAAGGGCCTTTTGGTCATTTTACCTTCCAGACAGGACTCACAGACAGGCATTGGTTCTACCACCATTGAAGGCAAGATACCATCTTTCACTAGCCTGTCAATCCTATTTAGGTTTGTATGACCTAGCCTCAAGTGCCAAAGTTTTGTTGGATCAGATGAAGGTGATTTCCTCTTTAATGATGGTCTATTAGTTGTTTCAGTATCATGTATCTCATACATTGTGGGATTAACAAATAAATTCTATTGATTACCTTGTCAGAATACATAAAAATACCGTATCTCTTGATGACGATTTCAGTACCAAGAGTGATAGAATAACTCTTATTCACCATACTAGAAACTGAAATTGAATTCCGCCGTAAAGACGGTACATATAACGTGTCTGACAAAACCAATTTATCATTTGAAAAACATAATGTAATAACTCCCACTGAAACATCTGCCTTAGCATCATCCTAGGTTGACAATGATTTCTCTGTCACTGAACCTCTTGGTTTCCCTGAACCCCTGCAACGAATTACATATGTGATCAGTTGCCCTGGAGTCCATACACCAAGATTCTGAAATACCAGTTGCAAAACTAACTTCAGAAATAAGTGACTCAATCATACCTGAGGTCTTCTTCTTAGACAGATATTCTGGACAATTCCTTTTCCAATGTCCTGTCTTACCACAATGGAAACACTTTCCTTTTACTCCCGTACCCTTAGCCTTGGCCATACTACAAGTAGAACCATTCTCCACCTTAGGACCATTGATGACTGATTTCTTCTTGCTATCTCGGTCTTTGCCTTTCGGCTTGGTCCTAGCAAATGACTTTTCTGTCATGACGGAATTTTGCTCTTTCTTCATGATTTCCTCAGTCACTACCAGCTGGCGAGACAGCTCAGCTATGGTCATTTCCAATTTATTATAATTGATCTCAAAATGATTGAAAGAATCCGGTAGTGACTGAAGGATCATGTCTGTCACGCCCCCGAAACAGAAACCTCGGGGGCGGGAATTGGGATTAAGGATAAATGTATTTTACTTCTCCCAAGATCCGCGTGTGTGAAGACAACACATTCTGAATATTTTGCGGAAACATTTGTGGCGTTGCGACCCGAAGTCCGTGGCCATCGGATTCCGCGTCGCACTCAACCTTTAGCCCATAGCTAGTATATCAAGTATCATCTCAGACTGGAGTAAACATCACAATAAATCACAGAGCTGACAGTAACAGGATATTACATTCCCGAATATGTTCAAGTTACAATTATCAATGTACATTAATTAAGAATCCCAAGAAAAAGGCTAATAAAAGCCATACAACAATAAGCTATAAACTACTACCCAAATGTGACGTAGCTCCGATGTCAGACTCAATGTCTACATGACATAGCCGACAAAACAACCTGCAAGGCATGGCTCCAAAGCCAACAAAACACTCAACTCGGGGCAAATAACTCTGAACCTGAGTACCAAAAGTAGTGGGTCAGACACGACGGTCTGGCAGGTGGATGAAAAGATCACAAATATACTAAAGAGTAAAACATATAATAAATCATGCTAATCGATCAAGTACTGCATATAATTAAATGGGTGCAAAGTCGGGAATCTCGGGGAAAACTTGTATTCATTTCAAGCACGGGTAAAACATGAACATCTAATAAAACATGTATTCATTTCCATCATCTATAATCATAGATATTTGACAATCGGGTATTCGTCTAAAACATGTATAAATATAGCGGTATGGCAAAACAACGTTCATTTGAAACTTAAGTAAAAACACAAGTATACAACAAACCAGGTATTCATAGCAGTCTAGCAAAAACCAATGTCCCTTTGAAACATATGTGAAAATACGGATATTTAACAAACCGGGTGTTCATTTAAAACAAGTGTAACCCAAGAAATCTGACAAGACTAATGTTCGTTTAAACCTATTCCAAGATATGGATATTTAAACAAATCGGGTGTCATGTAGAATAGGTATAAACATAGGAATCTGGCAAAACAAGTGTCATCAAAAATATATTTCAAACCATGTATACTTGACAAATCGGGTAATCATTTAAAACGTGTATAAACATGGGAATCTCACAAGTCAAATGTCATTTAAAACAAAGCACGGATACTTAACAATTCGGGTTTTCGTTTAAGACATGTGAAATCATATAAATCTAGCAAAAGCCATCGATCGTTAGAAACATATGTAAAAGCACGGGTATTCACCCAACCGATATTCATGTAAAACATGTGCGTGTGCAAAGGACATAAAACAATATAATAGTGACTGAATTTACAATGGAGAGCATTAACACTTATCTAAATAACAACTTTCATAAAAGCAATGAATCATTTAACTGAAAACAAGTAAGCAATATAAACCATGTCGGGTGTCCAAGGAATCGGGAACTGGCAAGATGGCAATCACAAGAAGCTAAGTCCTCTATCACCGAAGTGACAAGAGCGGGACGTTGGTCTCAGTCACACAAGGTGAGGAGACTCAACGTATATCATATATACAATAATAAATATACGGGAATCGGGAATCGGGAATCGGGACCACGGTAGCGAACCGGGTATCGGGAATCGGGACCACGGTAATGACCGGGTATCGGGATCCAAACTGCAGCTGGCGGGACGGGAGAGGGATTTCCAAGTCAGTGGATCAGACTGACAAGGTATCCAAGCTTAGTGATGCCGACTCATAGGTTAAAACCAATCGAGACATATGCAAGTAATCAAGTACAGTAAATAAACGGGTAAACGGGGGTGCTCAAGGGCACGTAAATAAACGGGTAAACGGGGGTGCTCAAGGGCACACTGTCATATCATATCGGGCAATACATTTCGGGACAAGTAACTGTTACTAATGTAACTCCAATGCTTTCGGGGAAACAAGTAAATCAAGTACAATAAATAAACGGGTAAAACGGGGTGCTCAAGGGCACACTTTCATTTCATATCATGTGATGCAAATCTCGGGAAATGAGGAAATATAATGCACTATACCATTTCGGGAAGAATATTGATTGCAAGATCTACTTAAGTGAATAGGGGTCCCGTATGTCGATTATGATAATTACTTGGTACTCCTTGAGTTTGAAGACATTCCGGGCTCCTTATGCACTTTTACTATTTTCACAACTTAAAATGAGCTTATGGGTAGTACTAGATTTCATACTAGGAAAAATCAAGGTTATAGACGGTCCATCCTAGGCATGACGTTAATTCGGAAACATCGACCAACCTATTCAGTCATCGAAAGGAATGGAATTCGCGATAACCAAGGCAAAAGACTTATATTTGGGTATAAAGGAGTTATCGCGTCATTCCATCCCGTTCAAGATTGAAATCGATTGGACTTCGATGCCACTAAACTAACCGTGAGAAGCGTCGGCACAAGACATCTCACCCATAGTCCAATTAGTCCAAAAAGGGTAGCCAAGGTCCCACCTAGCACTAAGGAAAAAAATAAAAATCTCAAAATCCACGCCAAAATTTTCTGAACAGGGACCGATCGATCGGTCGAAATTTCCACACAGGGCCCGATCGATCGGTCCAAAAACCCTTACAGTTACTGACAGACCGATCGATCGGTCTGCACGTCCGATCGATCGGTCCTGGGCGCAGTGCAGGTCCGGGACTTGGATTTTCTTCATTTTTCTTTCCTTTCCTTCCAACATATAATCAATCACATAAACTATAAACAAGGGGGCTTAAACACATGTTTCCAAGACATTAAAATGAGCTAAAGAGCTCCTCATTTCAAGTTCCTCCATTTCCATCCTTTCCATCTATTCCATCCACAATAAAACTCAAAGTGGAGAAAACTCATTCATGTGAAACCATTTGAAATTCTTGACAATAGGATGCATGCACTTTCAAGAGCTTAACAAGAAAGAATAACTCATCAATAAGCACATCTCATAATCAATATTTATCATATAAAAAACAACTATTAAAATTACCAAAACCATCAATGAAATCAAGATTTTCACCAAAACATGTTAATAATCAAAACGATCCAATCAACCACTTGCCTTTGACTCTAATCAAGCAAATCAAGCTCCTAATCACCTCTCAAGCTCAAGATCCACAATCTCTACAAAAACCCCCAAAACAACCCAAAAATGGGTTAAACAATGAAGAAGAAGAAAGAACTCCCAATAATGAAAATGGAGCTTCTCAAGGGCAAGAAGAACACATATCTAGAAGATTTGAGGAGGGAACTTACTTGGATGACTTTCAAATGAGAAGAACAAGCTCAAGGAAGGTCTCAATGTTGGTGGATTTCTCTTCTAATGGCATCCATGAAAAGCTTGCAAGGTGGAGAAGAGAATGGTGATCTCCATTTCTAGTTTGGTGCAAGATTTGTGTGGCTTGGAGATGAAGAAGCAAGAAGAAGAAGAAGTTGCACAATGGGAAACCCTAGGCTCAGCTGGGACAATGGTGAATTGAGTGAATGAAGGAGAAGGGTCTCCTTTTATAAGCAAGTGAGAATGGGTCCCACAACTTAAGGGACTTGGGTGGCTGAAATCATCTAATTCGGGACCTCGGATGGATTCGACGAAGAAGGAAGAAATGATCGTCGAAATATCTAGTTTCCAAAAAGTATATGTTTCACGGATTTCGAGAATATCGAGTTTTGGGTACAGATTTGGTGTGAAAAGACTGTTTTGCCCTCAAGGCCAAGAAATCGGGTTTTTGGGTTCTCAAATGGATACGAGATCAACATGAAAGTTGTAGGATTCCTCAAGATGAATGCAATGGGCCAAAAACACGATACGAAACCAATCGGGAAAATCTCACAAGAAAATGCAAAGCCGAAAAGGGAACCCCCAAAGGGCCCCACAAGCTACCAAAGCACTCAAAAGCCCAAAACTAGAAGAAAACTCATTCTAGCTCACAAACTCAACCCAACAACTACTAATCCCACTAAAAGAACTAATCCACAAATAAAACAACACTAATCCAAGAGATTAGGGGTCGGGTTCTCACAATGTCAATCTGCGTTTCTTTATCAATCGTAACACCCAGTACATCTAACTCATTTAGTGTGAGACTCATTTTCAACAAATGTTTTTGTACTGGGGTTCCCTCAGCCATCTTAGTGTTTATCAGCATTTTCATAGCAGCTTGCCTAGCAGGTCTAACCTGGTCCGCAAACATCTCTTTTAAGTTCGATATAATATCGTATGCTGACTTATAGGATTGATGTTGGTGTTGCAAAACACTAGACATGGATGCCTGTATAAAACATCTGGCTACCTCATTGTCTTTTGTCCATTTGGTGTAAATGTCCTTTTCATACTGAGGTGCATGAAGCTCAGGCTCAGGAAGGGAGGGTATGGTAAGGACATATCTGCATCCTGAAGCTGTCAGGATAATATCCAGGGTCCTTTTCTAGTCTATAAAGTTGGATTCCATCAACTTATTCTGTTGAGGATGGTCGCAAGTGGATTGAAAGTATTCATGCTTAAAATACTGTAGCACATAACCATACATTTAATTAATGAATTGAAAAGACATTAGGGTTTAGTATTCTACCAAATTTATATGGAATCCTCATAACCACTAAACTCAGAATACATCGGAATCCCAATCCCTGGGGTATGCCTCCTTGGGGAGTGCGAATACCACCTAGATTGGTGCGGATCAAAGTTGGTCAAAATTAGGATTAAGACTAACTTTCCATGATCCCCTTCATTCATTATTATCTAGGTATCTCATACCAAATAATGAATGACTCCCGATTAGCTTCGGTTTCTAAAATAAATGAGGCAAATCCTTGGGGATACTACATCATTATTTTAGTTAAGTGTGACCCACCAACTAGCATTGCATGACAACCATTGTGAGCAACTCCTCCTTGGGGAGTGGGCCCCCGCCCCGTCTCACCAGCACTATCCATAGGAGATCCATATCTAGTAACCAGACAAGTGAAAGCCCTCCGTGGGGAACGGCCATTCTCAAGATGGAGCGAGGCTAATACTTTCCTTACAATGGACCTATGGTGAGAAACCATGGGGATTTCTAAATATAAATGCCCCACTCCCACTTAATATTTGAGAATTGAGGATTTCCTTGTAAGGTATAAGGGCCCACATGTATATATATACATATATATGAACATCAAATCATCTCATGATATGATTAAAGATTGGTTCCAAGTCAAGTTATTTTAAGGAAAGTCCAGTTTCTTAAATTAGTGTTGCCAATGTGTCCATCTCATGGGTCATCAACACTAATCAGAACTCTTTCCAAAAATTAATTTGATTTGACCAATTTTAGTAACTTGCTATGTTTGGATCAGATTTGGAAACATTCTAAATTAAGCAGACATCCATAAATAGAAAATGCTAAAATTAGAAATGAGTCCTCTCCTCCACATGGCGTAAGCGGAATAGACTTCTTGGACTTCTAGACTTTCCAAAACTTTGGGCATCACCAAAAGGCTTTTGGTAATCTTCAAACTCTTTGATTAGGAGTCCAACTTTACTTTCCTTCATCGTCTCGGACATCGCCAGAATTTACAAATTTAGAAAAAATTACATAAATTCCTATGCCTCTATTATGAGACTTACATGGTAATCTAAACATGGAAATAAAAAGGGCTATAGGAAAATTCACCATGCCTTGCCCTTTCACGGGAAACCAAGGAAAACATGATGCCCTTTACACTTAGCCTCAAATAAACCAATAACCATAAAAAGGAAGTAAAATACTTGTGGGCCATATGGAGAGGACATTATCACCTGCAAGTTAGTATCTCATACAACAAAGCATCTCACAAAACCAGGTTACCAAACCACAATGGAAAAACAAGATGCCAAAAATAGCCACCCTTTTAATACATGCACTTCGCAGAGGGGGTTCGGGGGTGTCCCTCGGCACCGGTCAGCTCGCGGGGGGCCAGGGGGTAGCGCCCCCGGTGGGGTTTCGGGGGTTGGTCCCCCGACGGGGGCACGGGGGCAGCGCCCCAGGACCAAAAAATTAGGATCAAATAATAATTGATCCTGTGTTCCCGGTCGACCAAGCACGAGGCCAGGTCGACTCGCCTGACGAAGGTAGAAAATTGGGTTTTTTCAATTCGAGTCCAAACACCTCCAAAACACTTTTGAAGGCTCTCAATGGCATCCTACCATCCTTCCAACATTATTAAACCCTTTTGTGACTATCCAAACATGAATCTACTATCAAACCCAGTAAATTCATCAAAACTGATCCTTACATAGCCCTTGCTTCATCTTCTTCGCATCTCATGCAAAGATTAAAACAAGCTTACTGATCTAACATGATTAGAGATGAGGTATGGCTCTGATACTAATTGTTGGGAAATAGGAAGGCCATTCAGATAGGTTTCAAAAACTTTTGACCCACTTGATGCAGGGATCAATTATCTAGAAGGCAACAAACCCAATCCTGGATGCAATCCCTCAAACTCATAAATCATGTACAGCAATATATCCGATCTAGAAGAAAGAAAACAACACCTAAACATGCAACCATGAAATCCACAACATACAAGGATGTAGATTATATCTTTGGAGCTTTGTAGTGCTCTAATGGAGAAGTTGATCTCTTTCTTTGATGATGAACACCTTCACTAATCAAATTAGAATCTCCAACACCTTTTGATCTTCCACGCTATGACCCGTATCAGATTCTCCTATCTCAAGAAGATGGTGGAATCTCCATGAGAAAACCCAACTAGTAACTCCAAGGAACTAGAGAAGGAAGAGAAGAGAACTAGAAGAGGGAAGGGAGGAAGAGATGCAACACTTGCACTCAAAATAGAGGGCTGGGCGTGAATCCCTAGATGGAATAGCATTAGGACGTCCAAGGCACTCCTCTCCTCCTTTTATAGCATTCAAGCAACCTCCTCTTACTAATTGAAATAGAAGTCTTACTTCCATAACAATTAGTTGCTTACCAAATCACAATTAGAAGTCTTACTTCAAATATGATTAGTAACTTCCTCTTTTACTAATTAAAATAGAAGTCTCACTTCCATTAATAATTAGTAACTTACTATTACCACTATTAGAAGTCTCACTTCAAATAGAATTAGTAACTTTCTATTTCCTTTTAGAATTCTACTATAATTAGTATCTTTCTAATATCTTGGGCTAGCGTGGGGACCACTAGGGATTCCTTAGAAAGCTGGCTCCAACTGGGACACGGGACCCCACATCTCATGTGCAATCCGGGCCCACAGTTAATTACAAATAACTCCAGTATATAAATGCAATTGCACTCCAGTCTTAGGAATATATTACAATGAAGACCCTAAACTTCCCAGTTACCACAAGTAGGCCTCTCCATCTATATCCATTGATCAATTGGACCTGTCCACCAAAATAGATCCATATCTTATTATCCTTTAGCCCCAATTAATTATAATGATCATTTGGTACCGATCCAATTAACTCTTAATTGGAATGGGTGCGCACTTAGCAATGATAAATCCATTAATTGGCATAAGGGGATATTAAAGATAGATTCCATCTTGACCATTGAATGTTCCCACAGCTCTACTACCACGTACCTAAATCACCGAGGTGTTGACCTACAATTGGCCTCACTCATTGGTGACTCAAAGCAAATAAATAGATAGAAACTTGAGTTCATTAATGTCTCAAGATTATGAGTGTGAGAACCCGACCCCTGATCTCTTGGATTAGTGTTGTTTTATTTGTGGATTAGTTTCTTTTAGTGGGATTAGTATTTGTTGGGTTGAGTTTGTGAGCTAGAATGGTTTTTCTTCTAGTTTTGGGCTTTTTAGTGCTTTGGTAGCTTGTGGGGCCCTTTGGGGGTTCCCTTTTCGGCTTTGCATTTACTTGTGAGATTTTCCCGATTTGTTTCGTATTGTGTTTTTGGCCCGTTGCACTCATCTTGAGGAATCATACAACTTTCATGTTGATCCCGTATCCATTTGAGAACCCGAAACCCGATTTCTTGGCGTTGAGGGCAAAACAGTCTTTTCACACCAAATCTGTACCCAAAACTTGATATTCCCGAAACCCACGAAACATATACTTTTTGGAAACTAGATATTTCGACGAACATTTCTTCCTTCTTCGTCGAATTCATCCGAGGACCCGAGAGAGATGATTTCCGCCAAGTTAGTTCCTTAAGTTGTGGGACCCTTCCCCTTCCTTCTCCATTTTCATGTTCCAGCACAACCATTGAGTCTAGGGTTTTCCTTGCTCCCACTTCTTCTTCTTGCTTCCCATCACTCAATCCACTTCCAAGCTTGCACCAAGAAGAGATTGGACGCCACCATCTTCTTCATCTCCTTGAGAACTTTCTTTCCATAGCTTTTGTGGAGCTCACCAACCATTACAAGATTCCCTTAGAGCTTACCATTTCCATTAGAGGACCTTACAAGTAAG
Source organism: Cinnamomum chago (assembly GCA_038049695.1). Lineage (NCBI taxonomy): Eukaryota > Viridiplantae > Streptophyta > Magnoliopsida > Laurales > Lauraceae > Cinnamomum > Cinnamomum chago. The sequence continues at coordinate 33,500,101 of CP142460.1, forward strand.
TGTTCCTCTTCATCTTCTAGATTTGTAATCTTCTAGCCTTAGAGAAGCTCCACCTTGATTATTGAATGGTTTCATTGTCATTTCATTGTTTAACCCATTTTAAGGCTTTTTTGGGGGTTTTTGTAGAAATTGTTGATCTTGAGCTTGAGAAGTGATTAGGAGCTTGATTTGCTTGATTAGAGTCAAAGGCAAGTGGATGATTGGATCGTTTTTATTATTAACATGTTTTGTGAGAAAAATCTTGTTTCATTAAGGGTTGTGGTGATTTTAGTGGTTGTCTTTACTATGATTAATATGGATTTCGAAATGTGCTTATTGATGAGTTTATTTCCCTCTTGTTCATGCTTGGAAAATGTATGCATCATATTGTCAAGGTTTCAAATGATTTCACATGAATGAGTTTCCTTCTCCTTGAGCTTTGTTGTGAATGGAAAGAATGGAAATGGCGGAACTTGAAATGAGGAGCTCTTTAGCTCATATTATTGTCTTGGAAACATGTATTTTAGTCTTCTTGCTCATAGTTCTATGTGATGGTTTAAGTGTTGGAAAGGAAAGGAAAAAGGAAGAGAAAGAGGACAGCTGAACTGGTTCGGAACCCATTTCTGGACAGTTCGCTCGAGCGACCATGAGGTCGCTCGAGCGACCTGTCCAGGAAAGGATTCGGGCATTTCCAGTAACTTGGTCGCTCGAACGCATTTTAATAACCGCTCGACCGATGGGTTTGCTCGAGCGAACTCTTCGATTCGCTTGAGCGATGCGGTCTGCCTGGCATGGGTCACGCTGGTCCAGAAATTTGATATTGTTTATTTTTGGAAACCTTTGGGCTTTCTATGAGTCCTAGGGGTATATACCTTAGTGTTAAGACCAATTATGCCCTAATCTAAGGTCTTTAAGACTAGGGAACTAAAAGAAAAGAATGGTGTTGATTTAGACACTAATTCGTGGTTTTAGGTGGGACCCTGACTACCCTTTTTGGACTGTTTGGACCATGTGTGAGAATGTCTTGAGCCGACACGCCTCACGGTTGGTTCGGTGGCATCGAAGTTCAATCCATTTCAATCTTGAACGGGATGGAACGACGCGATATCTTCTTTATATCTAAACAGAAGTCTTTTCCTTGGTTATCGCGAATTCTATTCCTTTCGGTAACTGAAAAGGTTGCTCGATGTTTCCGGATTAATGTCATGCCTAGGATGGACCGTTGATAATCTGGATTTTTGCTATTGTAACATCTAGTGCTACCCATAAGCTCATGTTAAGTTTTGAAAACAGTAAAAGTGCATAAGGAGACCGGAATGTCTTCGAACTCAAGGAGTACCAAGTAATGATTATGATCGACATACGGGACCCCTATTCACTTAAATAGATCTTGAAATTAATGCTTTTCCCGAAATTGTTATAGTTCATTGTTTCACCTCATTTCCCGAGATTTGCATCACATGACTTGTTTTCCCGAAAGCATTGGAGTTACTTTAGTAACAGTTATTTGGTCCGTAGTGCATTGCATCACATGATATGACAGTGTGCCTTGTGCACCCCGTTTTACCCGTTTATTTATTGTACTTGATTTACTTGTTTCCCCGAAAGCATTGAAGTTACACTTGTAACAGTTATTTGTCCCGAATGTATTGCCCGATATGAAGTGACAGTGTGCCCTTGAGCACCCCCGTTTTACCCGTTTATTTACTGTACTTGATTTACTTGCATATGTCTCGATTGATTTTGACCTATGAGTCGGCATCACTAAGCTTGGATACCTTGTCGGTTTGATCCACCGACTTGGAAATCCCTCTCCCGTCCCGCCAGCTGCAGTTTGGATCCCGATACCCGGTTATTACCGTGGTCCCGTCCCGATACCCGGTTCGCTACCGTGGTCCCGTTCCCGTATATTTATATTGTATATATGATTTGCGTTGAGTCTCCTCACCTTGTGTGACTGAGACCAACATCCCGTTATACTCTTGTCACTTCGGTGATAGAGGACATAGCTTCTTGTGATTGCCATCTTGCCAGTTCCCGATTCCTTGGATACCCTACATGTTTTATATTGCTTACTTGCTTTCCGATAAATGATTCATTTCCTTTATAAAAGTTGTTATTTAAACAAGTGTTAATATTCTCCAATGTAAATTCAGTTATTGTTATATTGTCTTCTATTCTTTGTACCCGCACATGTTTTAAATGAATGCCGGTTGGGTGAATAACCATGCTTTTACATATGTTTCAAACGATCAATGATTTTGCTAGATTTATATGATTACACATGTTTTAAAAGAATACCCGAATTGTTAAATATCCGTGCTTTGTTGTAAATGACATTTGGTTTGTCAGATATCTATGTTCATACCTGTTTTTAAATGAATACCCGAATTGTCAAATACCCATGCTTTGAAATATGTTTCAAATGACACTTGTTTTGCCAGATCACTGTGTTTATACCGGTTTCAAATGAATATCCGATTTGTTAAATATCCCTGCTTTGAGATATGTTTTAAATGAACACCCGGTTTTATTAAATATCTGTATTTTCACATATCTTTCAAATGGACTTTGGTTTTGCCAGACTGCTATGGATACCTGATTTGTTGCATACTTGTGTTTTTACTTAAGTTTCAAATGAACGTTTGTTTTGTCAAACCACTATATTTATACATGTTTTAGACGAACACCCGATTGTCAAATATCTATGATTATAGATGATGTAAATGAACACATGTTTTATTAGATATTCATGTTTTACCCGTGCTTGAAATGAATACAGGTTTTCCCGAGATTCCCGACTTTTGCACCCGTTTAATTATATGCAGCATTTGATCGAGTATCATGATTTATCTTATGTTTTATTCTTCAGTATATTTGTTATCTTTTCATCCACCTGCCAGACCGTCGTGTCTGACCCACTGCTTTTGGTACTCAGGTTCAGATTTCCTCGCCCCGAGTTGAGTGTTTTTGTTGGCTGTGGAGCCATGCCTTGCAGGTTGGTTTGTCGGCTATGTCATGTAGACATTGAGCTTGACATCGGAGCTACGTCACATTTGGGTAGTAGTTTATAGCTTATTGTTGTATGGCTTTTATTAGCCTTTTCTTGGGATTCTTAATTAATGTACATTGATAATTGTAACTTGAACATATTTGGGAATGTAATATCCTGTTACCGTCAGCTCTGTAATTTATTGTGATGGTTACTCCAGTCTGATATGATTCTTGATATAATAGCTATGTGCTAAAGGTTGAGTGCGACGCGGAATCCGATGGCCACGGACTTCGGGTCGCAACGCCACAAATGCTTCCGCAAAATATTCAGAATGTGTTGTCTTCACACACGCGGATCCTGGGAGAAGTAAATTACATTTATGCTTAATCCCATTTCCCGCCCCCGAGGTTTCGGTTCGGGGGCGTGACAGACTGGTATCAGAGCGGGCAGGTTTCTAGGAAATAAAACACTCAGGAACCTTAAGACGTGTGGTGAGGACTCGTTTTCTTTTGTCTAGTTAGTGTTTCTGTGAGTTTGTGCCTGTTTTTCTTCTAGTGGGGGAGACTATTTTGTCTCCTTTTCTTGTCCTTGTTGTTAGAGAATTTGGGGGACCAAATTCTTTCTAGTGGGGGAGAATTTAGTGTCTCCGCACCCACATTTAGTTCCTTTTCCTTATTTTCGCGCCAGAGAGTCGGAGTTTTGTGGACCTAGCAGGTGTTTCTCGAAGAACTTTTGCAGAGTCTTCAGCTTTTGGATGTCACAGATGGAGCTAGAGAAGGAATTTGCGACCAATTGTTTGTCAGTAAGGAATGTGAGCAGCATATGGAGACCCAATTACAGATGATCGTGTACCGTCAGAGGATTCGTCAGGCAAGTAAGTGTGGATTTTTGGAAAAACTTGGATTACTTTCCTAAGTCAGAAGACTCCATAGGCCAGATAAGTGGTGGATTTTATGAGGTTTGAGGTGAATTTTCAGTGGTGCAGCTTCAAAAGATGTGAAAAGTTAGAAATTTCTTGAGTATTGATGAGCTTGTGACGGAGAATTGTTTGAGGATGTTTAACAGTTGCAGTTATGATGATGAGTCAACTCGGCAGGATATGTCAGTGGATGGTTAAAAACATAGGAAATTAGTTTTCAGCAGCAGTGTAGAGAGTTATATGTGGAATTGATTGTTACTTGATCACATGATGAGAAGATTTAGTGGACTTTACCGACTTGTAGAACATCAGTTTGGGGCAGAGTACAGATACGAGCAGAAGAATCATCACCTATGGGCAATGACAGTTGAAGGATTCAGAGAAGAATGAATTTGACAGAAGCACACCTCACGAAGTTTGGACAAGTGGAGTAGCATGACAGTTAAAGTGTGGACGGGTCTAGTCAGAGTTGGAAACTTACAGAGCTGTGAACCTTGTGTTTTGATGAGCAGATAGAGATGAGTGAAGTGTTCAGAGGACCGTTCAAACATTTGATTGGATCAGCTTGGCATATGAAGGAGTGACAGATTTCCAAGTCATTCACCTTGAAGATCGTGCATTGGCAGGAGACCTAATTTCGACAACTTTGGCAGAAATGACAGAAGAGTACAGAGGACTGGACGACATTGCCTAAAGTAAGAGATATCTGGTAGTACTCAGCGCCACCAATTTTTCGAAGCCAAGGACAGATAGGAGAATAAGGCAATATTTTAGGGTAAAGACATGTCTAAGACCGACAGAAACCGACTATTGTGCAGTGGATCAAGAGCAACGAACAGAAACAGTTAGAGCTTCAAATGTTGAAGAATGGTGAAAGGACAAGCATGATTGTGTCAGAGACTGATTGCTGTGCAATGGATCAGGAGCACCGAGCAGCAAGAGTTAGAGTTAGCAAGAGTTCACATTGAAGATGGTGCAATTGACATGAGACCCTAGCTTCGACAGTTGTGATGAAGTCGACAGAATTGTTCCAAGAATTGTCGGCACCAGAATGGCTAGGACCGAGAGACTTGGTGGAACTTTGAAGGAGTCAGAGACGGCAAATTCCTTGAGCAGTAAGATTGGTAGAGCAGTAACAGATTTGAGCCAGTGGTGGAATGTCTGACAACTGTTGATGGTTGACCGAGGAGTTCTACAGCGAGGATGACCCAGTGAGTCCAGTGCTTCCGAGAGGACCAGTTGGAGTAGTCGTTTGAGGTTTTTCTTTTCGAAGTGTGGGATTGATGTCCCCACTTGTTTTTGAGTTTGTTTAGTTCATTTGGAGGACCAAATGTTCTAAGGGGGGGAGGATGTGAGAACCCGACCCCTGATCTCTTGGATTAGTGTTGTTTTATTTGTGGATTAGTTTCTTTTAGTGGGATTAGTATTTGTTGGGTTGAGTTTGTGAGCTAGAATGGTTTTTCTTCTAGTTTTGGGCTTTTTAGTGCTTTGGTAGCTTGTGGGGCCCTTTGGGGGTTCCCTTTTCGGCTTTGCATTTACTTGTGAGATTTTCCCGATTTGTTTCGTATTGTGTTTTTGGCCCGTTGCATTCATCTTGAGGAATCATACAACTTTCATGTTGATCCCGTATCCATTTGAGAACCCGAAACCCGATTTCTTGGCGTTGAGGGCAAAACAGTCTTTTCACACCAAATCTGTACCCAAAACTTGATATTCCCGAAACCCACGAAACATATACTTTTTGGAAACTAGATATTTCGACGAACATTTCTTCCTTCTTCGTCGAATTCATCCGAGGACCCGAGAGAGATGATTTCCGCCAAGTTAGTTCCTTAAGTTGTGGGACCCTTCCCCTTCCTTCTCCATTTTCATGTTCCAGCACAACCATTGAGTCTAGGGTTTTCCTTGCTCCCTCTTCTTCTTCTTGCTTCCCATCACTCAATCCACTTCCAAGCTTGCACCAAGAAGAGATTGGAGGCCACCATCTTCTTCATCTCCTTGAGAACTTTCTTTCCATAGCTTTTGTGGAGCTCACCAACCATTACAAGATTCCCTTAGAGCTTACCATTTCCATTAGAGGACCTTACAAGTAAGTGTTCCTCTTCATCTTCTAGATTTGTAATCTTCTAGCCTTAGAGAAGCTCCACCTTGATTATTGAATGGTTTCATTGTCATTTCATTGTTTAACCCATTTTAGGGCTTTTTTGGGGGTTTTTTTGTAGAAATTGTTAATCTTGAGCTTGAGAAGTGATTAGGAGCTTGATTTGCTTGATTAGAGTCAAAGGCAAGTGGATGATTGGATCGTTTTTATTATTAACATGTTTTGTGAGCAAAATCTTGTTTCATTAAGGGTTTTGGTGATTTTAGTGGTTGTCTTTACTATGATTAATATGGATTTCGAAATGTGCTTATTGATGAGTTTATTTCCCTCTTGTTCATGCTTGGAAAATGTATGCATCATATTGTCAAGGTTTCAAATGATTTCACATGAATGAGTTTCCTTCTCCTTGAGCTTTGTTGTGAATGGAAAGAATGGAAAGGGCGGAACTTGAAATGAGGAGCTCTTTAGCTCATATTATTGTCTTGGAAACATGTATTTTAGTCTTCTTGCTCATAGTTCTATGTGATGGTTTATGTGTTGGAAAGGAAAGGAAAAAGGAAGAGAAAGAGGACAGCTGAACTGGTTCGGAACCCATTTCTGGACAGTTCGCTCGAGCGACCATGACAGTTCGCTCGAGCGACCTTTCCAGGAAAGGATTCGGGCATTTCCAGTAACTTGGTCGCTCGAACGCATTTTAATAACCGCTCGACCGATGGGTTCGCTCGAGCGAACTCTTCGATTCGCTCGAGCGATGCGGTCTGCCTGGCATGGGTCACGCTGGTACAAAAATTTGATATTGTTTATTTTTGGAAACCTTTGGGCTTTCTATGAGTCCTAGGGGTATATACCTTAGTGTTAAGACCAATTACGCCCTAATCTAAGGTCTTTAAGACTAGGGAACTAAAAGAAAAGAATGGTGTTGATTTAGACACTAATTCGTGGTTTTAGGTGGGACCCTGACTACCCTTTTTGGACTGTTTGGACCATGTGTGAGAATGTCTTGAGCCGACACGCCTCACGGTTGGTTCGGTGGCATCGAAGTTCAATCCATTTCAATCTTGAACGGGATGGAACGACGCGATATCTTCTTTATATCTAAACACAAGTCTTTCCCTTGGTTATCGCGAATTCTATTCCTTTCGGTAACTGAATAGGTTGCTCGATGTTTCCGGATTAATGTCATGCCTAGGATGGACCGTTGATAATCTTGATTTTTGCTATTGTAACATCTAGTGCTACCCATAAGCTCATGTTAAGTTTTGAAAACAGTAAAAGTGCATAAGGAGCCCGGAATGTCTTCGAACTCAAGGAGTACCAAGTAATGATTATGATCGACATACGGGACCCCTATTCACTTAAATAGATCTTGAAATTAATGCTTTTTCCCGAAATTGTTATAGTTCATTGTTTCACCTCATTTCCCGAGATTTGCATCACATGACTTGTTTTCCCGAAAGCATTGGAGTTACTCTAGTAACAGTTATTTGTTCCGTAGTGCATTGCATCACATGATATGACAGTGTGCCTTGTGCACCCCGTTTTACCCATTTATTTATTGTACTTGATTTACTTGTATTGAAGTTACACTAGTAACAGTTATTTGTCCCGAATGTATTGCCCGATATGAAGTGACAGTGTGCCCTTGAGCACCCCCGTTTTACCCGTTTATTTACTGTACTTGATTTACTTGCATATGTCTCGATTGGTTTTGACCTATGAGTCGGCATCACTAAGCTTGGATACCTTGTCGGTTTGATCCACCGACTTGGAAATCCCTCTCCCGTCCCGCCAGCTGCAGTTTGGATCCCGATACCCGGTTATTACCGTGGTCCCGTCCCGATACCCGGTTCGCTACCGTGGTCCCGTTCCCGTATATTTATATTGTATATATGATTTGCGTTGAGTCTCCTCACCTTGTGTGACTGAGACCAACATCCCGTTATACTCTTGTCACTTCGGTGATAGAGGACATAGCTTCTTGTGATTGCCATCTTGCCAGTTCCCGATTCCTTGGATACCCTACATGTTTTATATTGCTTACTTGCTTTCCGATAAATGATTCATTTCCTTTATAAAAGTTGTTATTTAAACAAGTGTTAATATTCTCCAATGTAAATTCAGTTATTGTTATATTGTCTTCTATTCTTTGTACCCGCACATGTTTTAAATGAATGCCGGTTGGGTGAATAACCATGCTTTTACATATGTTTCAAACGATCAATGATTTTGCTAGATTTATATGATTACACATGTTTTAAAAGAATACCCGAATTGTTAAATATCCGTGCTTTGTTGTAAATGACATTTGGTTTGTCAGATATCTATGTTCATACCTGTTTTTAAATGAATACCCGAATTGTCAAATACCCATGCTTTGAAATATGTTTCAAATGACACTTGTTTTGCCAGATCACTGTGTTTATACCGGTTTCAAATGAATATCCGATTTGTTAAATATCCCTGCTTTGAGATATGTTTTAAATGAACACCCGGTTTTATTAAATATCTGTATTTTCACATATCTTTCAAATGGACTTTGGTTTTGCCAGACTGCTATGGATACCTGATTTGTTGCATACTTGTGTTTTTACTTAAGTTTCAAATGAACGTTTGTTTTGTCAAACCACTATATTTATACATGTTTTAGACGAACACCCGATTGTCAAATATCTATGATTATAGATGATGTAAATGAACACATGTTTTATTAGATATTCATGTTTTACCCGTGCTTGAAATGAATACAGGTTTTCCCGAGATTCCCGACTTTTGCACCCGTTTAATTATATGCAGCATTTGATCGAGTATCATGATTTATCTTATGTTTTATTCTTCAGTATATTTGTTATCTTTTCATCCACCTGCCAGACCGTCGTGTCTGACCCACTGCTTTTGGTACTCAGGTTCAGATTTCCTCGCCCCGAGTTGAGTGTTTTTGTTGGCTGTGGAGCCATGCCTTGCAGGTTGGTTTGTCGGCTATGTCATGTAGACATTGAGCTTGACATCGGAGCTACGTCACATTTGGGTAGTAGTTTATAGCTTATTGTTGTATGGCTTTTATTAGCCTTTTCTTGGGATTCTTAATTAATGTACATTGATAATTGTAACTTGAACATATTTGGGAATGTAATATCCTGTTACCGTGAGCTCTGTAATTTATTGTGATGGTTACTCCAGTCTGATATGATTCTTGATATAATAGCTATGTGCTAAAGGTTGAGTGCGACGCGGAATCCGATGGCCACGGACTTCGGGTCGCAACGCCACAAATGCTTCCGCAAAATATTCAGAATGTGTTGTCTTCACACACGCGGATCCTGGGAGAAGTAAATTACATTTATGCTTAATCCCATTTCCCGCCCCCGAGGTTTCGGTTCGGGGGCGTGACAGACTGGTATCAGAGCGGGCAGGTTTCTAGGAAATAAAACACTCAGGAACCTTAAGACGTGTGGTGAGGACTCGTTTTCTTTTGTCTAGTTAGTGTTTCTGTGAGTTTGTGCCTGTTTTTCTTCTAGTGGGGGAGACTATTTTGTCTCCTTTTCTTGTCCTTGTTGTTAGAGAATTTGGGGGACCAAATTCTTTCTAGTGGGGGAGAATTTAGTGTCTCCGCACCCACATTTAGTTCCTTTTCCTTATTTTCGCGCCAGAGAGTCGGAGTTTTGTGGACCTAGCAGGTGTTTCTCGAAGAACTTTTGCAGAGTCTTCAGCTTTTGGATGTCACAGATGGAGCTAGAGAAGGAATTTGCGACCAATTGTTTGTCAGTAAGGAATGTGAGCAGCATATGGAGACCCAATTACAGATGATCGTGTACCGTCAGAGGATTCGTCAGGCAAGTAAGTGTGGATTTTTGGAAAAACTTGGATTACTTTCCTAAGTCAGAAGACTCCATAGGCCAGATAAGTGGTGGATTTTATGAGGTTTGAGGTGAATTTTCAGTGGTGCAGCTTCAAAAGATGTGAAAAGTTAGAAATTTCTTGAGTATTGATGAGCTTGTGACGGAGAATTGTTTGAGGATGTTTAACAGTTGCAGTTATGATGATGAGTCAACTCGGCAGGATATGTCAGTGGATGGTTAAAAACATAGGAAATTAGTTTTCAGCAGCAGTGTAGAGAGTTATATGTGGAATTGATTGTTACTTGATCACATGATGAGAAGATTTAGTGGACTTTACCGACTTGTAGAACATCAGTTTGGGGCAGAGTACAGATACGAGCAGAAGAATCATCACCTATGGGCAATGACAGTTGAAGGATTCAGAGAAGAATGAATTTGACAGAAGCACACCTCACGAAGTTTGGACAAGTGGAGTAGCATGACAGTTAAAGTGTGGACGGGTCTAGTCAGAGTTGGAAACTTACAGAGCTGTGAACCTTGTGTTTTGATGAGCAGATAGAGATGAGTGAAGTGTTCAGAGGACCGTTCAAACATTTGATTGGATCAGCTTGGCATATGAAGGAGTGACAGATTTCCAAGTCATTCACCTTGAAGATCGTGCATTGGCAGGAGACCTAATTTCGACAACTTTGGCAGAAATGACAGAAGAGTACAGAGGACTGGACGACATTGCCTAAAGTAAGAGATATCTGGTAGTACTCAGCGCCACCAATTTTTCGAAGCCAAGGACAGATAGGAGAATAAGGCAATATTTTAGGGTAAAGACATGTCTAAGACCGACAGAAACCGACTATTGTGCAGTGGATCAAGAGCAACGAACAGAAACAGTTAGAGCTTCAAATGTTGAAGAATGGTGAAAGGACAAGCATGATTGTGTCAGAGACTGATTGCTGTGCAATGGATCAGGAGCACCGAGCAGCAAGAGTTAGAGTTAGCAAGAGTTCACATTGAAGATGGTGCAATTGACATGAGACCCTAGCTTCGACAGTTGTGATGAAGTCGACAGAATTGTTCCAAGAATTGTCGGCACCAGAATGGCTAGGACCGAGAGACTTGGTGGAACTTTGAAGGAGTCAGAGACGGCAAATTCCTTGAGCAGTAAGATTGGTAGAGCAGTAACAGATTTGAGCCAGTGGTGGAATGTCTGACAACTGTTGATGGTTGACCGAGGAGTTCTACAGCGAGGATGACCCAGTGAGTCCAGTGCTTCCGAGAGGACCAGTTGGAGTAGTCGTTTGAGGTTTTTCTTTTCGAAGTGTGGGATTGATGTCCCCACTTGTTTTTGAGTTTGTTTAGTTCATTTGGAGGACCAAATGTTCTAAGGGGGGGAGGATGTGAGAACCCGACCCCTGATCTCTTGGATTAGTGTTGTTTTATTTGTGGATTAGTTTCTTTTAGTGGGATTAGTATTTGTTGGGTTGAGTTTGTGAGCTAGAATGGTTTTTCTTCTAGTTTTGGGCTTTTTAGTGCTTTGGTAGCTTGTGGGGCCCTTTGGGGGTTCCCTTTTCGGCTTTGCATTTACTTGTGAGATTTTCCCGATTTGTTTCGTATTGTGTTTTTGGCCCGTTGCATTCATCTTGAGGAATCATACAACTTTCATGTTGATCCCGTATCCATTTGAGAACCCGAAACCCGATTTCTTGGCGTTGAGGGCAAAACAGTCTTTTCACACCAAATCTGTACCCAAAACTTGATATTCCCGAAACCCACGAAACATATACTTTTTGGAAACTAGATATTTCGACGAACATTTCTTCCTTCTTCGTCGAATTCATCCGAGGACCCGAGAGAGATGATTTCCGCCAAGTTAGTTCCTTAAGTTGTGGGACCCTTCCCCTTCCTTCTCCATTTTCATGTTCCAGCACAACCATTGAGTCTAGGGTTTTCCTTGCTCCCTCTTCTTCTTCTTGCTTCCCATCACTCAATCCACTTCCAAGCTTGCACCAAGAAGAGATTGGAGGCCACCATCTTCTTCATCTCCTTGAGAACTTTCTTTCCATAGCTTTTGTGGAGCTCACCAACCATTACAAGATTCCCTTAGAGCTTACCATTTCCATTAGAGGACCTTACAAGTAAGTGTTCCTCTTCATCTTCTAGATTTGTAATCTTCTAGCCTTAGAGAAGCTCCACCTTGATTATTGAATGGTTTCATTGTCATTTCATTGTTTAACCCATTTTAGGGCTTTTTTGGGGGTTTTTTTGTAGAAATTGTTAATCTTGAGCTTGAGAAGTGATTAGGAGCTTGATTTGCTTGATTAGAGTCAAAGGCAAGTGGATGATTGGATCGTTTTTATTATTAACATGTTTTGTGAGCAAAATCTTGTTTCATTAAGGGTTTTGGTGATTTTAGTGGTTGTCTTTACTATGATTAATATGGATTTCGAAATGTGCTTATTGATGAGTTTATTTCCCTCTTGTTCATGCTTGGAAAATGTATGCATCATATTGTCAAGGTTTCAAATGATTTCACATGAATGAGTTTCCTTCTCCTTGAGCTTTGTTGTGAATGGAAAGAATGGAAAGGGCGGAACTTGAAATGAGGAGCTCTTTAGCTCATATTATTGTCTTGGAAACATGTATTTTAGTCTTCTTGCTCATAGTTCTATGTGATGGTTTATGTGTTGGAAAGGAAAGGAAAAAGGAAGAGAAAGAGGACAGCTGAACTGGTTCGGAACCCATTTCTGGACAGTTCGCTCGAGCGACCATGACAGTTCGCTCGAGCGACCTTTCCAGGAAAGGATTCGGGCATTTCCAGTAACTTGGTCGCTCGAACGCATTTTAATAACCGCTCGACCGATGGGTTCGCTCGAGCGAACTCTTCGATTCGCTCGAGCGATGCGGTCTGCCTGGCATGGGTCACGCTGGTACAAAAATTTGATATTGTTTATTTTTGGAAACCTTTGGGCTTTCTATGAGTCCTAGGGGTATATACCTTAGTGTTAAGACCAATTACGCCCTAATCTAAGGTCTTTAAGACTAGGGAACTAAAAGAAAAGAATGGTGTTGATTTAGACACTAATTCGTGGTTTTAGGTGGGACCCTGACTACCCTTTTTGGACTGTTTGGACCATGTGTGAGAATGTCTTGAGCCGACACGCCTCACGGTTGGTTCGGTGGCATCGAAGTTCAATCCATTTCAATCTTGAACGGGATGGAACGACGCGATATCTTCTTTATATCTAAACACAAGTCTTTCCCTTGGTTATCGCGAATTCTATTCCTTTCGGTAACTGAATAGGTTGCTCGATGTTTCCGGATTAATGTCATGCCTAGGATGGACCGTTGATAATCTTGATTTTTGCTATTGTAACATCTAGTGCTACCCATAAGCTCATGTTAAGTTTTGAAAACAGTAAAAGTGCATAAGGAGCCCGGAATGTCTTCGAACTCAAGGAGTACCAAGTAATGATTATGATCGACATACGGGACCCCTATTCACTTAAATAGATCTTGAAATTAATGCTTTTTCCCGAAATTGTTATAGTTCATTGTTTCACCTCATTTCCCGAGATTTGCATCACATGACTTGTTTTCCCGAAAGCATTGGAGTTACTCTAGTAACAGTTATTTGTTCCGTAGTGCATTGCATCACATGATATGACAGTGTGCCTTGTGCACCCCGTTTTACCCGTTTATTTATTGTACTTGATTTACTTGTATTGAAGTTACACTAGTAACAGTTATTTGTCCCGAATGTATTGCCCGATATGAAGTGACAGTGTGCCCTTGAGCACCCCCGTTTTACCCGTTTATTTACTGTACTTGATTTACTTGCATATGTCTCGATTGGTTTTGACCTATGAGTCGGCATCACTAAGCTTGGATACCTTGTCGGTTTGATCCACCGACTTGGAAATCCCTCTCCCGTCCCGCCAGCTGCAGTTTGGATCCCGATACCCGGTTCGCTACCGTGGTCCCGTTCCCGTATATTTATATTGTATATATGATTTGCGTTGAGTCTCCTCACCTTGTGTGACTGAGACCAACATCCCGTTATACTCTTGTCACTTCGGTGATAGAGGACATAGCTTCTTGTGATTGCCATCTTGCCAGTTCCCGATTCCTTGGATACCCTACATGTTTTATATTGCTTACTTGCTTTCCGATAAATGATTCATTTCCTTTATAAAAGTTGTTATTTAAACAAGTGTTAATATTCTCCAATGTAAATTCAGTTATTGTTATATTGTCTTCTATTCTTTGTACCCGCACATGTTTTAAATGAATGCCGGTTGGGTGAATAACCATGCTTTTACATATGTTTCAAACGATCAATGATTTTGCTAGATTTATATGATTACACATGTTTTAAAAGAATACCCGAATTGTTAAATATCCGTGCTTTGTTGTAAATGACATTTGGTTTGTCAGATATCTATGTTCATACCTGTTTTTAAATGAATACCCGAATTGTCAAATACCCATGCTTTGAAATATGTTTCAAATGACACTTGTTTTGCCAGATCACTGTGTTTATACCGGTTTCAAATGAATATCCGATTTGTTAAATATCCCTGCTTTGAGATATGTTTTAAATGAACACCCGGTTTTATTAAATATCTGTATTTTCACATATCTTTCAAATGGACTTTGGTTTTGCCAGACTGCTATGGATACCTGATTTGTTGCATACTTGTGTTTTTACTTAAGTTTCAAATGAACGTTTGTTTTGTCAAACCACTATATTTATACATGTTTTAGACGAACACCCGATTGTCAAATATCTATGATTATAGATGATGTAAATGAACACATGTTTTATTAGATATTCATGTTTTACCCGTGCTTGAAATGAATACAGGTTTTCCCGAGATTCCCGACTTTTGCACCCGTTTAATTATATGCAGCATTTGATCGAGTATCATGATTTATCTTATGTTTTATTCTTCAGTATATTTGTTATCTTTTCATCCACCTGCCAGACCGTCGTGTCTGACCCACTGCTTTTGGTACTCAGGTTCAGATTTCCTCGCCCCGAGTTGAGTGTTTTTGTTGGCTGTGGAGCCATGCCTTGCAGGTTGGTTTGTCGGCTATGTCATGTAGACATTGAGCTTGACATCGGAGCTACGTCACATTTGGGTAGTAGTTTATAGCTTATTGTTGTATGGCTTTTATTAGCCTTTTCTTGGGATTCTTAATTAATGTACATTGATAATTGTAACTTGAACATATTTGGGAATGTAATATCCTGTTACCGTGAGCTCTGTAATTTATTGTGATGGTTACTCCAGTCTGATATGATTCTTGATATAATAGCTATGTGCTAAAGGTTGAGTGCGACGCGGAATCCGATGGCCACGGACTTCGGGTCGCAACGCCACAAATGCTTCCGCAAAATATTCAGAATGTGTTGTCTTCACACACGCGGATCCTGGGAGAAGTAAATTACATTTATGCTTAATCCCATTTCCCGCCCCCGAGGTTTCGGTTCGGGGGCGTGACAGACTGGTATCAGAGCGGGCAGGTTTCTAGGAAATAAAACACTCAGGAACCTTAAGACGTGTGGTGAGGACTCGTTTTCTTTTGTCTAGTTAGTGTTTCTGTGAGTTTGTGCCTGTTTTTCTTCTAGTGGGGGAGACTATTTTGTCTCCTTTTCTTGTCCTTGTTGTTAGAGAATTTGGGGGACCAAATTCTTTCTAGTGGGGGAGAATTTAGTGTCTCCGCACCCACATTTAGTTCCTTTTCCTTATTTTCGCGCCAGAGAGTCGGAGTTTTGTGGACCTAGCAGGTGTTTCTCGAAGAACTTTTGCAGAGTCTTCAGCTTTTGGATGTCACAGATGGAGCTAGAGAAGGAATTTGCGACCAATTGTTTGTCAGTAAGGAATGTGAGCAGCATATGGAGACCCAATTACAGATGATCGTGTACCGTCAGAGGATTCGTCAGGCAAGTAAGTGTGGATTTTTGGAAAAACTTGGATTACTTTCCTAAGTCAGAAGACTCCATAGGCCAGATAAGTGGTGGATTTTATGAGGTTTGAGGTGAATTTTCAGTGGTGCAGCTTCAAAAGATGTGAAAAGTTAGAAATTTCTTGAGTATTGATGAGCTTGTGACGGAGAATTGTTTGAGGATGTTTAACAGTTGCAGTTATGATGATGAGTCAACTCGGCAGGATATGTCAGTGGATGGTTAAAAACATAGGAAATTAGTTTTCAGCAGCAGTGTAGAGAGTTATATGTGGAATTGATTGTTACTTGATCACATGATGAGAAGATTTAGTGGACTTTACCGACTTGTAGAACATCAGTTTGGGGCAGAGTACAGATACGAGCAGAAGAATCATCACCTATGGGCAATGACAGTTGAAGGATTCAGAGAAGAATGAATTTGACAGAAGCACACCTCACGAAGTTTGGACAAGTGGAGTAGCATGACAGTTAAAGTGTGGACGGGTCTAGTCAGAGTTGGAAACTTACAGAGCTGTGAACCTTGTGTTTTGATGAGCAGATAGAGATGAGTGAAGTGTTCAGAGGACCGTTCAAACATTTGATTGGATCAGCTTGGCATATGAAGGAGTGACAGATTTCCAAGTCATTCACCTTGAAGATCGTGCATTGGCAGGAGACCTAATTTCGACAACTTTGGCAGAAATGACAGAAGAGTACAGAGGACTGGACGACATTGCCTAAAGTAAGAGATATCTGGTAGTACTCAGCGCCACCAATTTTTCGAAGCCAAGGACAGATAGGAGAATAAGGCAATATTTTAGGGTAAAGACATGTCTAAGACCGACAGAAACCGACTATTGTGCAGTGGATCAAGAGCAACGAACAGAAACAGTTAGAGCTTCAAATGTTGAAGAATGGTGAAAGGACAAGCATGATTGTGTCAGAGACTGATTGCTGTGCAATGGATCAGGAGCACCGAGCAGCAAGAGTTAGAGTTAGCAAGAGTTCACATTGAAGATGGTGCAATTGACATGAGACCCTAGCTTCGACAGTTGTGATGAAGTCGACAGAATTGTTCCAAGAATTGTCGGCACCAGAATGGCTAGGACCGAGAGACTTGGTGGAACTTTGAAGGAGTCAGAGACGGCAAATTCCTTGAGCAGTAAGATTGGTAGAGCAGTAACAGATTTGAGCCAGTGGTGGAATGTCTGACAACTGTTGATGGTTGACCGAGGAGTTCTACAGCGAGGATGACCCAGTGAGTCCAGTGCTTCCGAGAGGACCAGTTGGAGTAGTCGTTTGAGGTTTTTCTTTTCGAAGTGTGGGATTGATGTCCCCACTTGTTTTTGAGTTTGTTTAGTTCATTTGGAGGACCAAATGTTCTAAGGGGGGGAGGATGTGAGAACCCGACCCCTGATCTCTTGGATTAGTGTTGTTTTATTTGTGGATTAGTTTCTTTTAGTGGGATTAGTATTTGTTGGGTTGAGTTTGTGAGCTAGAATGGTTTTTCTTCTAGTTTTGGGCTTTTTAGTGCTTTGGTAGCTTGTGGGGCCCTTTGGGGGTTCCCTTTTCGGCTTTGCATTTACTTGTGAGATTTTCCCGATTTGTTTCGTATTGTGTTTTTGGCCCGTTGCATTCATCTTGAGGAATCATACAACTTTCATGTTGATCCCGTATCCATTTGAGAACCCGAAACCCGATTTCTTGGCGTTGAGGGCAAAACAGTCTTTTCACACCAAATCTGTACCCAAAACTTGATATTCCCGAAACCCACGAAACATATACTTTTTGGAAACTAGATATTTCGACGAACATTTCTTCCTTCTTCGTCGAATTCATCCGAGGACCCGAGAGAGATGATTTCCGCCAAGTTAGTTCCTTAAGTTGTGGGACCCTTCCCCTTCCTTCTCCATTTTCATGTTCCAGCACAACCATTGAGTCTAGGGTTTTCCTTGCTCCCTCTTCTTCTTCTTGCTTCCCATCACTCAATCCACTTCCAAGCTTGCACCAAGAAGAGATTGGAGGCCACCATCTTCTTCATCTCCTTGAGAACTTTCTTTCCATAGCTTTTGTGGAGCTCACCAACCATTACAAGATTCCCTTAGAGCTTACCATTTCCATTAGAGGACCTTACAAGTAAGTGTTCCTCTTCATCTTCTAGATTTGTAATCTTCTAGCCTTAGAGAAGCTCCACCTTGATTATTGAATGGTTTCATTGTCATTTCATTGTTTAACCCATTTTAGGGCTTTTTTGGGGGTTTTTTTGTAGAAATTGTTAATCTTGAGCTTGAGAAGTGATTAGGAGCTTGATTTGCTTGATTAGAGTCAAAGGCAAGTGGATGATTGGATCGTTTTTATTATTAACATGTTTTGTGAGCAAAATCTTGTTTCATTAAGGGTTTTGGTGATTTTAGTGGTTGTCTTTACTATGATTAATATGGATTTCGAAATGTGCTTATTGATGAGTTTATTTCCCTCTTGTTCATGCTTGGAAAATGTATGCATCATATTGTCAAGGTTTCAAATGATTTCACATGAATGAGTTTCCTTCTCCTTGAGCTTTGTTGTGAATGGAAAGAATGGAAAGGGCGGAACTTGAAATGAGGAGCTCTTTAGCTCATATTATTGTCTTGGAAACATGTATTTTAGTCTTCTTGCTCATAGTTCTATGTGATGGTTTATGTGTTGGAAAGGAAAGGAAAAAGGAAGAGAAAGAGGACAGCTGAACTGGTTCGGAACCCATTTCTGGACAGTTCGCTCGAGCGACCATGACAGTTCGCTCGAGCGACCTTTCCAGGAAAGGATTCGGGCATTTCCAGTAACTTGGTCGCTCGAACGCATTTTAATAACCGCTCGACCGATGGGTTCGCTCGAGCGAACTCTTCGATTCGCTCGAGCGATGCGGTCTGCCTGGCATGGGTCACGCTGGTACAAAAATTTGATATTGTTTATTTTTGGAAACCTTTGGGCTTTCTATGAGTCCTAGGGGTATATACCTTAGTGTTAAGACCAATTACGCCCTAATCTAAGGTCTTTAAGACTAGGGAACTAAAAGAAAAGAATGGTGTTGATTTAGACACTAATTCGTGGTTTTAGGTGGGACCCTGACTACCCTTTTTGGACTGTTTGGACCATGTGTGAGAATGTCTTGAGCCGACACGCCTCACGGTTGGTTCGGTGGCATCGAAGTTCAATCCATTTCAATCTTGAACGGGATGGAACGACGCGATATCTTCTTTATATCTAAACACAAGTCTTTCCCTTGGTTATCGCGAATTCTATTCCTTTCGGTAACTGAATAGGTTGCTCGATGTTTCCGGATTAATGTCATGCCTAGGATGGACCGTTGATAATCTTGATTTTTGCTATTGTAACATCTAGTGCTACCCATAAGCTCATGTTAAGTTTTGAAAACAGTAAAAGTGCATAAGGAGCCCGGAATGTCTTCGAACTCAAGGAGTACCAAGTAATGATTATGATCGACATACGGGACCCCTATTCACTTAAATAGATCTTGAAATTAATGCTTTTTCCCGAAATTGTTATAGTTCATTGTTTCACCTCATTTCCCGAGATTTGCATCACATGACTTGTTTTCCCGAAAGCATTGGAGTTACTCTAGTAACAGTTATTTGTTCCGTAGTGCATTGCATCACATGATATGACAGTGTGCCTTGTGCACCCCGTTTTACCCATTTATTTATTGTACTTGATTTACTTGTATTGAAGTTACACTAGTAACAGTTATTTGTCCCGAATGTATTGCCCGATATGAAGTGACAGTGTGCCCTTGAGCACCCCCGTTTTACCCGTTTATTTACTGTACTTGATTTACTTGCATATGTCTCGATTGGTTTTGACCTATGAGTCGGCATCACTAAGCTTGGATACCTTGTCGGTTTGATCCACCGACTTGGAAATCCCTCTCCCGTCCCGCCAGCTGCAGTTTGGATCCCGATACCCGGTTATTACCGTGGTCCCGTCCCGATACCCGGTTCGCTACCGTGGTCCCGTTCCCGTATATTTATATTGTATATATGATTTGCGTTGAGTCTCCTCACCTTGTGTGACTGAGACCAACATCCCGTTATACTCTTGTCACTTCGGTGATAGAGGACATAGCTTCTTGTGATTGCCATCTTGCCAGTTCCCGATTCCTTGGATACCCTACATGTTTTATATTGCTTACTTGCTTTCCGATAAATGATTCATTTCCTTTATAAAAGTTGTTATTTAAACAAGTGTTAATATTCTCCAATGTAAATTCAGTTATTGTTATATTGTCTTCTATTCTTTGTACCCGCACATGTTTTAAATGAATGCCGGTTGGGTGAATAACCATGCTTTTACATATGTTTCAAACGATCAATGATTTTGCTAGATTTATATGATTACACATGTTTTAAAAGAATACCCGAATTGTTAAATATCCGTGCTTTGTTGTAAATGACATTTGGTTTGTCAGATATCTATGTTCATACCTGTTTTTAAATGAATACCCGAATTGTCAAATACCCATGCTTTGAAATATGTTTCAAATGACACTTGTTTTGCCAGATCACTGTGTTTATACCGGTTTCAAATGAATATCCGATTTGTTAAATATCCCTGCTTTGAGATATGTTTTAAATGAACACCCGGTTTTATTAAATATCTGTATTTTCACATATCTTTCAAATGGACTTTGGTTTTGCCAGACTGCTATGGATACCTGATTTGTTGCATACTTGTGTTTTTACTTAAGTTTCAAATGAACGTTTGTTTTGTCAAACCACTATATTTATACATGTTTTAGACGAACACCCGATTGTCAAATATCTATGATTATAGATGATGTAAATGAACACATGTTTTATTAGATATTCATGTTTTACCCGTGCTTGAAATGAATACAGGTTTTCTCGAGATTCCCGACTTTTGCACCCGTTTAATTATATGCAGCATTTGATCGAGTATCATGATTTATCTTATGTTTTATTCTTCAGTATATTTGTTATCTTTTCATCCACCTGCCAGACCGTCGTGTCTGACCCACTGCTTTTGGTACTCAGGTTCAGATTTCCTCGCCCCGAGTTGAGTGTTTTTGTTGGCTGTGGAGCCATGCCTTGCAGGTTGGTTTGTCGGCTATGTCATGTAGACATTGAGCTTGACATCGGAGCTACGTCACATTTGGGTAGTAGTTTATAGCTTATTGTTGTATGGCTTTTATTAGCCTTTTCTTGGGATTCTTAATTAATGTACATTGATAATTGTAACTTGAACATATTTGGGAATGTAATATCCTGTTACCGTGAGCTCTGTAATTTATTGTGATGGTTACTCCAGTCTGATATGATTCTTGATATAATAGCTATGTGCTAAAGGTTGAGTGCGACGCGGAATCCGATGGCCACGGACTTCGGGTCGCAACGCCACAAATGCTTCCGCAAAATATTCAGAATGTGTTGTCTTCACACACGCGGATCCTGGGAGAAGTAAATTACATTTATGCTTAATCCCATTTCCCGCCCCCGAGGTTTCGGTTCGGGGGCGTGACAGACTGGTATCAGAGCGGGCAGGTTTCTAGGAAATAAAACACTCAGGAACCTTAAGACGTGTGGTGAGGACTCGTTTTCTTTTGTCTAGTTAGTGTTTCTGTGAGTTTGTGCCTGTTTTTCTTCTAGTGGGGGAGACTATTTTGTCTCCTTTTCTTGTCCTTGTTGTTAGAGAATTTGGGGGACCAAATTCTTTCTAGTGGGGGAGAATTTAGTGTCTCCGCACCCACATTTAGTTCCTTTTCCTTATTTTCGCGCCAGAGAGTCGGAGTTTTGTGGACCTAGCAGGTGTTTCTCGAAGAACTTTTGCAGAGTCTTCAGCTTTTGGATGTCACAGATGGAGCTAGAGAAGGAATTTGCGACCAATTGTTTGTCAGTAAGGAATGTGAGCAGCATATGGAGACCCAATTACAGATGATCGTGTACCGTCAGAGGATTCGTCAGGCAAGTAAGTGTGGATTTTTGGAAAAACTTGGATTACTTTCCTAAGTCAGAAGACTCCATAGGCCAGATAAGTGGTGGATTTTATGAGGTTTGAGGTGAATTTTCAGTGGTGCAGCTTCAAAAGATGTGAAAAGTTAGAAATTTATTGAGTATTGATGAGCTTGTGACGGAGAATTGTTTGAGGATGTTTAACAGTTGCAGTTATGATGATGAGTCAACTCGGCAGGATATGTCAGTGGATGGTTAAAAACATAGGAAATTAGTTTTCAGCAGCAGTGTAGAGAGTTATATGTGGAATTGATTGTTACTTGATCACATGATGAGAAGATTTAGTGGACTTTACCGACTTGTAGAACATCAGTTTGGGGCAGAGTACAGATACGAGCAGAAGAATCATCACCTATGGGCAATGACAGTTGAAGGATTCAGAGAAGAATGAATTTGACAGAAGCACACCTCACGAAGTTTGGACAAGTGGAGTAGCATGACAGTTAAAGTGTGGACGGGTCTAGTCAGAGTTGGAAACTTACAGAGCTGTGAACCTTGTGTTTTGATGAGCAGATAGAGATGAGTGAAGTGTTCAGAGGACCGTTCAAACATTTGATTGGATCAGCTTGGCATATGAAGGAGTGACAGATTTCCAAGTCATTCACCTTGAAGATCGTGCATTGGCAGGAGACCTAATTTCGACAACTTTGGCAGAAATGACAGAAGAGTACAGAGGACTGGACGACATTGCCTAAAGTAAGAGATATCTGGTAGTACTCAGCGCCACCAATTTTTCGAAGCCAAGGACAGATAGGAGAATAAGGCAATATTTTAGGGTAAAGACATGTCTAAGACCGACAGAAACCGACTATTGTGCAGTGGATCAAGAGCAACGAACAGAAACAGTTAGAGCTTCAAATGTTGAAGAATGGTGAAAGGACAAGCATGATTGTGTCAGAGACTGATTGCTGTGCAATGGATCAGGAGCACCGAGCAGCAAGAGTTAGAGTTAGCAAGAGTTCACATTGAAGATGGTGCAATTGACATGAGACCCTAGCTTCGACAGTTGTGATGAAGTCGACAGAATTGTTCCAAGAATTGTCGGCACCAGAATGGCTAGGACCGAGAGACTTGGTGGAACTTTGAAGGAGTCAGAGACGGCAAATTCCTTGAGCAGTAAGATTGGTAGAGCAGTAACAGATTTGAGCCAGTGGTGGAATGTCTGACAACTGTTGATGGTTGACCGAGGAGTTCTACAGCGAGGATGACCCAGTGAGTCCAGTGCTTCCGAGAGGACCAGTTGGAGTAGTCGTTTGAGGTTTTTCTTTTCGAAGTGTGGGATTGATGTCCCCACTTGTTTTTGAGTTTGTTTAGTTCATTTGGAGGACCAAATGTTCTAAGGGGGGGAGGATGTGAGAACCCGACCCCTGATCTCTTGGATTAGTGTTGTTTTATTTGTGGATTAGTTTCTTTTAGTGGGATTAGTATTTGTTGGGTTGAGTTTGTGAGCTAGAATGGTTTTTCTTCTAGTTTTGGGCTTTTTAGTGCTTTGGTAGCTTGTGGGGCCCTTTGGGGGTTCCCTTTTCGGCTTTGCATTTACTTGTGAGATTTTCCCGATTTGTTTCGTATTGTGTTTTTGGCCCGTTGCATTCATCTTGAGGAATCATACAACTTTCATGTTGATCCCGTATCCATTTGAGAACCCGAAACCCGATTTCTTGGCGTTGAGGGCAAAACAGTCTTTTCACACCAAATCTGTACCCAAAACTTGATATTCCCGAAACCCACGAAACATATACTTTTTGGAAACTAGATATTTCGACGAACATTTCTTCCTTCTTCGTCGAATTCATCCGAGGACCCGAGAGAGATGATTTCCGCCAAGTTAGTTCCTTAAGTTGTGGGACCCTTCCCCTTCCTTCTCCATTTTCATGTTCCAGCACAACCATTGAGTCTAGGGTTTTCCTTGCTCCCTCTTCTTCTTCTTGCTTCCCATCACTCAATCCACTTCCAAGCTTGCACCAAGAAGAGATTGGAGGCCACCATCTTCTTCATCTCCTTGAGAACTTTCTTTCCATAGCTTTTGTGGAGCTCACCAACCATTACAAGATTCCCTTAGAGCTTACCATTTCCATTAGAGGACCTTACAAGTAAGTGTTCCTCTTCATCTTCTAGATTTGTAATCTTCTAGCCTTAGAGAAGCTCCACCTTGATTATTGAATGGTTTCATTGTCATTTCATTGTTTAACCCATTTTAGGGCTTTTTTGGGGGTTTTTTTTGTAGAAATTGTTAATCTTGAGCTTGAGAAGTGATTAGGAGCTTGATTTGCTTGATTAGAGTCAAAGGCAAGTGGATGATTGGATCGTTTTTATTATTAACATGTTTTGTGAGCAAAATCTTGTTTCATTAAGGGTTTTGGTGATTTTAGTGGTTGTCTTTACTATGATTAATATGGATTTCGAAATGTGCTTATTGATGAGTTTATTTCCCTCTTGTTCATGCTTGGAAAATGTATGCATCATATTGTCAAGGTTTCAAATGATTTCACATGAATGAGTTTCCTTCTCCTTGAGCTTTGTTGTGAATGGAAAGAATGGAAAGGGCGGAACTTGAAATGAGGAGCTCTTTAGCTCATATTATTGTCTTGGAAACATGTATTTTAGTCTTCTTGCTCATAGTTCTATGTGATGGTTTATGTGTTGGAAAGGAAAGGAAAAAGGAAGAGAAAGAGGACAGCTGAACTGGTTCGGAACCCATTTCTGGACAGTTCGCTCGAGCGACCATGACAGTTCGCTCGAGCGACCTTTCCAGGAAAGGATTCGGGCATTTCCAGTAACTTGGTCGCTCGAACGCATTTTAATAACCGCTCGACCGATGGGTTCGCTCGAGCGAACTCTTCGATTCGCTCGAGCGATGCGGTCTGCCTGGCATGGGTCACGCTGGTACAAAAATTTGATATTGTTTATTTTTGGAAACCTTTGGGCTTTCTATGAGTCCTAGGGGTATATACCTTAGTGTTAAGACCAATTACGCCCTAATCTAAGGTCTTTAAGACTAGGGAACTAAAAGAAAAGAATGGTGTTGATTTAGACACTAATTCGTGGTTTTAGGTGGGACCCTGACTACCCTTTTTGGACTGTTTGGACCATGTGTGAGAATGTCTTGAGCCGACACGCCTCACGGTTGGTTCGGTGGCATCGAAGTTCAATCCATTTCAATCTTGAACGGGATGGAACGACGCGATATCTTCTTTATATCTAAACACAAGTCTTTCCCTTGGTTATCGCGAATTCTATTCCTTTCGGTAACTGAATAGGTTGCTCGATGTTTCCGGATTAATGTCATGCCTAGGATGGACCGTTGATAATCTTGATTTTTGCTATTGTAACATCTAGTGCTACCCATAAGCTCATGTTAAGTTTTGAAAACAGTAAAAGTGCATAAGGAGCCCGGAATGTCTTCGAACTCAAGGAGTACCAAGTAATGATTATGATCGACATACGGGACCCCTATTCACTTAAATAGATCTTGAAATTAATGCTTTTTCCCGAAATTGTTATAGTTCATTGTTTCACCTCATTTCCCGAGATTTGCATCACATGACTTGTTTTCCCGAAAGCATTGGAGTTACTCTAGTAACAGTTATTTGTTCCGTAGTGCATTGCATCACATGATATGACAGTGTGCCTTGTGCACCCCGTTTTACCCGTTTATTTATTGTACTTGATTTACTTGTATTGAAGTTACACTAGTAACAGTTATTTGTCCCGAATGTATTGCCCGATATGAAGTGACAGTGTGCCCTTGAGCACCCCCGTTTTACCCGTTTATTTACTGTACTTGATTTACTTGCATATGTCTCGATTGGTTTTGACCTATGAGTCGGCATCACTAAGCTTGGATACCTTGTCGGTTTGATCCACCGACTTGGAAATCCCTCTCCCGTCCCGCCAGCTGCAGTTTGGATCCCGATACCCGGTTATTACCGTGGTCCCGTCCCGATACCCGGTTCGCTACCGTGGTCCCGTTCCCGTATATTTATATTGTATATATGATTTGCGTTGAGTCTCCTCACCTTGTGTGACTGAGACCAACATCCCGTTATACTCTTGTCACTTCGGTGATAGAGGACATAGCTTCTTGTGATTGCCATCTTGCCAGTTCCCGATTCCTTGGATACCCTACATGTTTTATATTGCTTACTTGCTTTCCGATAAATGATTCATTTCCTTTATAAAAGTTGTTATTTAAACAAGTGTTAATATTCTCCAATGTAAATTCAGTTATTGTTATATTGTCTTCTATTCTTTGTACCCGCACATGTTTTAAATGAATGCCGGTTGGGTGAATAACCATGCTTTTACATATGTTTCAAACGATCAATGATTTTGCTAGATTTATATGATTACACATGTTTTAAAAGAATACCCGAATTGTTAAATATCCGTGCTTTGTTGTAAATGACATTTGGTTTGTCAGATATCTATGTTCATACCTGTTTTTAAATGAATACCCGAATTGTCAAATACCCATGCTTTGAAATATGTTTCAAATGACACTTGTTTTGCCAGATCACTGTGTTTATACCGGTTTCAAATGAATATCCGATTTGTTAAATATCCCTGCTTTGAGATATGTTTTAAATGAACACCCGGTTTTATTAAATATCTGTATTTTCACATATCTTTCAAATGGACTTTGGTTTTGCCAGACTGCTATGGATACCTGATTTGTTGCATACTTGTGTTTTTACTTAAGTTTCAAATGAACGTTTGTTTTGTCAAACCACTATATTTATACATGTTTTAGACGAACACCCGATTGTCAAATATCTATGATTATAGATGATGTAAATGAACACATGTTTTATTAGATATTCATGTTTTACCCGTGCTTGAAATGAATACAGGTTTTCCCGAGATTCCCGACTTTTGCACCCGTTTAATTATATGCAGCATTTGATCGAGTATCATGATTTATCTTATGTTTTATTCTTCAGTATATTTGTTATCTTTTCATCCACCTGCCAGACCGTCGTGTCTGACCCACTGCTTTTGGTACTCAGGTTCAGATTTCCTCGCCCCGAGTTGAGTGTTTTTGTTGGCTGTGGAGCCATGCCTTGCAGGTTGGTTTGTCGGCTATGTCATGTAGACATTGAGCTTGACATCGGAGCTACGTCACATTTGGGTAGTAGTTTATAGCTTATTGTTGTATGGCTTTTATTAGCCTTTTCTTGGGATTCTTAATTAATGTACATTGATAATTGTAACTTGAACATATTTGGGAATGTAATATCCTGTTACCGTGAGCTCTGTAATTTATTGTGATGGTTACTCCAGTCTGATATGATTCTTGATATAATAGCTATGTGCTAAAGGTTGAGTGCGACGCGGAATCCGATGGCCACGGACTTCGGGTCGCAACGCCACAAATGCTTCCGCAAAATATTCAGAATGTGTTGTCTTCACACACGCGGATCCTGGGAGAAGTAAATTACATTTATGCTTAATCCCATTTCCCGCCCCCGAGGTTTCGGTTCGGGGGCGTGACAGACTGGTATCAGAGCGGGCAGGTTTCTAGGAAATAAAACACTCAGGAACCTTAAGACGTGTGGTGAGGACTCGTTTTCTTTTGTCTAGTTAGTGTTTCTGTGAGTTTGTGCCTGTTTTTCTTCTAGTGGGGGAGACTATTTTGTCTCCTTTTCTTGTCCTTGTTGTTAGAGAATTTGGGGGACCAAATTCTTTCTAGTGGGGGAGAATTTAGTGTCTCCGCACCCACATTTAGTTCCTTTTCCTTATTTTCGCGCCAGAGAGTCGGAGTTTTGTGGACCTAGCAGGTGTTTCTCGAAGAACTTTTGCAGAGTCTTCAGCTTTTGGATGTCACAGATGGAGCTAGAGAAGGAATTTGCGACCAATTGTTTGTCAGTAAGGAATGTGAGCAGCATATGGAGACCCAATTACAGATGATCGTGTACCGTCAGAGGATTCGTCAGGCAAGTAAGTGTGGATTTTTGGAAAAACTTGGATTACTTTCCTAAGTCAGAAGACTCCATAGGCCAGATAAGTGGTGGATTTTATGAGGTTTGAGGTGAATTTTCAGTGGTGCAGCTTCAAAAGATGTGAAAAGTTAGAAATTTATTGAGTATTGATGAGCTTGTGACGGAGAATTGTTTGAGGATGTTTAACAGTTGCAGTTATGATGATGAGTCAACTCGGCAGGATATGTCAGTGGATGGTTAAAAACATAGGAAATTAGTTTTCAGCAGCAGTGTAGAGAGTTATATGTGGAATTGATTGTTACTTGATCACATGATGAGAAGATTTAGTGGACTTTACCGACTTGTAGAACATCAGTTTGGGGCAGAGTACAGATACGAGCAGAAGAATCATCACCTATGGGCAATGACAGTTGAAGGATTCAGAGAAGAATGAATTTGACAGAAGCACACCTCACGAAGTTTGGACAAGTGGAGTAGCATGACAGTTAAAGTGTGGACGGGTCTAGTCAGAGTTGGAAACTTACAGAGCTGTGAACCTTGTGTTTTGATGAGCAGATAGAGATGAGTGAAGTGTTCAGAGGACCGTTCAAACATTTGATTGGATCAGCTTGGCATATGAAGGAGTGACAGATTTCCAAGTCATTCACCTTGAAGATCGTGCATTGGCAGGAGACCTAATTTCGACAACTTTGGCAGAAATGACAGAAGAGTACAGAGGACTGGACGACATTGCCTAAAGTAAGAGATATCTGGTAGTACTCAGCGCCACCAATTTTTCGAAGCCAAGGACAGATAGGAGAATAAGGCAATATTTTAGGGTAAAGACATGTCTAAGACCGACAGAAACCGACTATTGTGCAGTGGATCAAGAGCAACGAACAGAAACAGTTAGAGCTTCAAATGTTGAAGAATGGTGAAAGGACAAGCATGATTGTGTCAGAGACTGATTGCTGTGCAATGGATCAGGAGCACCGAGCAGCAAGAGTTAGAGTTAGCAAGAGTTCACATTGAAGATGGTGCAATTGACATGAGACCCTAGCTTCGACAGTTGTGATGAAGTCGACAGAATTGTTCCAAGAATTGTCGGCACCAGAATGGCTAGGACCGAGAGACTTGGTGGAACTTTGAAGGAGTCAGAGACGGCAAATTCCTTGAGCAGTAAGATTGGTAGAGCAGTAACAGATTTGAGCCAGTGGTGGAATGTCTGACAACTGTTGATGGTTGACCGAGGAGTTCTAC
Organism: Cinnamomum chago; assembly: GCA_038049695.1. Lineage (NCBI taxonomy): Eukaryota > Viridiplantae > Streptophyta > Magnoliopsida > Laurales > Lauraceae > Cinnamomum > Cinnamomum chago. The sequence goes on from CP142460.1 coordinate 33,529,081, forward strand.
AGCGAGGATGACCCAGTGAGTCCAGTGCTTCCGAGAGGACCAGTTGGAGTAGTCGTTTGAGGTTTTTCTTTTCGAAGTGTGGGATTGATGTCCCCACTTGTTTTTGAGTTTGTTTAGTTCATTTGGAGGACCAAATGTTCTAAGGGGGGGAGGATGTGAGAACCCGACCCCTGATCTCTTGGATTAGTGTTGTTTTATTTGTGGATTAGTTTCTTTTAGTGGGATTAGTATTTGTTGGGTTGAGTTTGTGAGCTAGAATGATTTTTCTTCTAGTTTTGGGCTTTTTAGTGCTTTGGTAGCTTGTGGGGCCCTTTGGGGGTTCCCTTTTCGGCTTTGCATTTACTTGTGAGATTTTCCCGATTTGTTTCGTATTGTGTTTTTGGCCCGTTGCATTCATCTTGAGGAATCATACAACTTTCATGTTGATCCCGTATCCATTTGAGAACCCGAAACCCGATTTCTTGGCGTTGAGGGCAAAACAGTCTTTTCACACCAAATCTGTACCCAAAACTTGATATTCCCGAAACCCACGAAACATATACTTTTTGGAAACTAGATATTTCGACGAACATTTCTTCCTTCTTCGTCGAATTCATCCGAGGACCCGAGAGAGATGATTTCCGCCAAGTTAGTTCCTTAAGTTGTGGGACCCTTCCCCTTCCTTCTCCATTTTCATGTTCCAGCACAACCATTGAGTCTAGGGTTTTCCTTGCTCCCTCTTCTTCTTCTTGCTTCCCATCACTCAATCCACTTCCAAGCTTGCACCAAGAAGAGATTGGAGGCCACCATCTTCTTCATCTCCTTGAGAACTTTCTTTCCATAGCTTTTGTGGAGCTCACCAACCATTACAAGATTCCCTTAGAGCTTACCATTTCCATTAGAGGACCTTACAAGTAAGTGTTCCTCTTCATCTTCTAGATTTGTAATCTTCTAGCCTTAGAGAAGCTCCACCTTGATTATTGAATGGTTTCTTTGTTTAACCCATTTTAGGGCTTTTTTGGGGGTTTTTGTAGAAATTGTTAATCTTGAGCTTGAGAAGTGATTAGGAGCTTGATTTGCTTGATTAGAGTCAAAGGCAAGTGGATGATTGGATCGTTTTTATTATTAACATGTTTTGTGAGCAAAATCTTGTTTCATTAAGGGTTTTGGTGATTTTAGTGGTTGTCTTTACTATGATTAATATGGATTTCGAAATGTGCTTATTGATGAGTTTATTTCCCTCTTGTTCATGCTTGGAAAATGTATGCATCATATTGTCAAGGTTTCAAATGATTTCACATGAATGAGTTTCCTTCTCCTTGAGCTTTGTTGTGAATGGAAAGAATGGAAAGGGCGGAACTTGAAATGAGGAGCTCTTTAGCTCATATTATTGTCTTGGAAACATGTATTTTAGTCTTCTTGCTCATAGTTCTATGTGATGGTTTATGTGTTGGAAAGGAAAGGAAAAAGGAAGAGAAAGAGGACAGCTGAACTGGTTCGGAACCCATTTCTGGACAGTTCGCTCGAGCGACCATGACAGTTCGCTCGAGCGACCTTTCCAGGAAAGGATTCGGGCATTTCCAGTAACTTGGTCGCTCGAACGCATTTTAATAACCGCTCGACCGATGGGTTCGCTCGAGCGAACTCTTCGATTCGCTCGAGCGATGCGGTCTGCCTGGCATGGGTCACGCTGGTACAAAAATTTGATATTGTTTATTTTTGGAAACCTTTGGGCTTTCTATGAGTCCTAGGGGTATATACCTTAGTGTTAAGACCAATTACGCCCTAATCTAAGGTCTTTAAGACTAGGGAACTAAAAGAAAAGAATGGTGTTGATTTAGACACTAATTCGTGGTTTTAGGTGGGACCCTGACTACCCTTTTTGGACTGTTTGGACCATGTGTGAGAATGTCTTGAGCCGACACGCCTCACGGTTGGTTCGGTGGCATCGAAGTTCAATCCATTTCAATCTTGAACGGGATGGAACGACGCGATATCTTCTTTATATCTAAACACAAGTCTTTCCCTTGGTTATCGCGAATTCTATTCCTTTCGGTAACTGAATAGGTTGCTCGATGTTTCCGGATTAATGTCATGCCTAGGATGGACCGTTGATAATCTTGATTTTTGCTATTGTAACATCTAGTGCTACCCATAAGCTCATGTTAAGTTTTGAAAACAGTAAAAGTGCATAAGGAGCCCGGAATGTCTTCGAACTCAAGGAGTACCAAGTAATGATTATGATCGACATACGGGACCCCTATTCACTTAAATAGATCTTGAAATTAATGCTTTTTCCCGAAATTGTTATAGTTCATTGTTTCACCTCATTTCCCGAGATTTGCATCACATGACTTGTTTTCCCGAAAGCATTGGAGTTACTCTAGTAACAGTTATTTGTTCCGTAGTGCATTGCATCACATGATATGACAGTGTGCCTTGTGCACCCCGTTTTACCCGTTTATTTATTGTACTTGATTTACTTGTATTGAAGTTACACTAGTAACAGTTATTTGTCCCGAATGTATTGCCCGATATGAAGTGACAGTGTGCCCTTGAGCACCCCCGTTTTACCCGTTTATTTACTGTACTTGATTTACTTGCATATGTCTCGATTGGTTTTGACCTATGAGTCGGCATCACTAAGCTTGGATACCTTGTCGGTTTGATCCACCGACTTGGAAATCCCTCTCCCGTCCCGCCAGCTGCAGTTTGGATCCCGATACCCGGTTATTACCGTGGTCCCGTCCCGATACCCGGTTCGCTACCGTGGTCCCGTTCCCGTATATTTATATTGTATATATGATTTGCGTTGAGTCTCCTCACCTTGTGTGACTGAGACCAACATCCCGTTATACTCTTGTCACTTCGGTGATAGAGGACATAGCTTCTTGTGATTGCCATCTTGCCAGTTCCCGATTCCTTGGATACCCTACATGTTTTATATTGCTTACTTGCTTTCCGATAAATGATTCATTTCCTTTATAAAAGTTGTTATTTAAACAAGTGTTAATATTCTCCAATGTAAATTCAGTTATTGTTATATTGTCTTCTATTCTTTGTACCCGCACATGTTTTAAATGAATGCCGGTTGGGTGAATAACCATGCTTTTACATATGTTTCAAACGATCAATGATTTTGCTAGATTTATATGATTACACATGTTTTAAAAGAATACCCGAATTGTTAAATATCCGTGCTTTGTTGTAAATGACATTTGGTTTGTCAGATATCTATGTTCATACCTGTTTTTAAATGAATACCCGAATTGTCAAATACCCATGCTTTGAAATATGTTTCAAATGACACTTGTTTTGCCAGATCACTGTGTTTATACCGGTTTCAAATGAATATCCGATTTGTTAAATATCCCTGCTTTGAGATATGTTTTAAATGAACACCCGGTTTTATTAAATATCTGTATTTTCACATATCTTTCAAATGGACTTTGGTTTTGCCAGACTGCTATGGATACCTGATTTGTTGCATACTTGTGTTTTTACTTAAGTTTCAAATGAACGTTTGTTTTGTCAAACCACTATATTTATACATGTTTTAGACGAACACCCGATTGTCAAATATCTATGATTATAGATGATGTAAATGAACACATGTTTTATTAGATATTCATGTTTTACCCGTGCTTGAAATGAATACAGGTTTTCCCGAGATTCCCGACTTTTGCACCCGTTTAATTATATGCAGCATTTGATCGAGTATCATGATTTATCTTATGTTTTATTCTTCAGTATATTTGTTATCTTTTCATCCACCTGCCAGACCGTCGTGTCTGACCCACTGCTTTTGGTACTCAGGTTCAGATTTCCTCGCCCCGAGTTGAGTGTTTTTGTTGGCTGTGGAGCCATGCCTTGCAGGTTGGTTTGTCGGCTATGTCATGTAGACATTGAGCTTGACATCGGAGCTACGTCACATTTGGGTAGTAGTTTATAGCTTATTGTTGTATGGCTTTTATTAGCCTTTTCTTGGGATTCTTAATTAATGTACATTGATAATTGTAACTTGAACATATTTGGGAATGTAATATCCTGTTACCGTCAGCTCTGTAATTTATTGTGATGGTTACTCCAGTCTGATATGATTCTTGATATAATAGCTATGTGCTAAAGGTTGAGTGCGACGCGGAATCCGATGGCCACGGACTTCGGGTCGCAACGCCACAAATGCTTCCGCAAAATATTCAGAATGTGTTGTCTTCACACACGCGGATCCTGGGAGAAGTAAATTACATTTATGCTTAATCCCATTTCCCGCCCCCGAGGTTTCGGTTCGGGGGCGTGACAGACTGGTATCAGAGCGGGCAGGTTTCTAGGAAATAAAACACTCAGGAACCTTAAGACGTGTGGTGAGGACTCGTTTTCTTTTGTCTAGTTAGTGTTTCTGTGAGTTTGTGCCTGTTTTTCTTCTAGTGGGGGAGACTATTTTGTCTCCTTTTCTTGTCCTTGTTGTTAGAGAATTTGGGGGACCAAATTCTTTCTAGTGGGGGAGAATTTAGTGTCTCCGCACCCACATTTAGTTCCTTTTCCTTATTTTCGCGCCAGAGAGTCGGAGTTTTGTGGACCTAGCAGGTGTTTCTCGAAGAACTTTTGCAGAGTCTTCAGCTTTTGGATGTCACAGATGGAGCTAGAGAAGGAATTTGCGACCAATTGTTTGTCAGTAAGGAATGTGAGCAGCATATGGAGACCCAATTACAGATGATCGTGTACCGTCAGAGGATTCGTCAGGCAAGTAAGTGTGGATTTTTGGAAAAACTTGGATTACTTTCCTAAGTCAGAAGACTCCATAGGCCAGATAAGTGGTGGATTTTATGAGGTTTGAGGTGAATTTTCAGTGGTGCAGCTTCAAAAGATGTGAAAAGTTAGAAATTTCTTGAGTATTGATGAGCTTGTGACGGAGAATTGTTTGAGGATGTTTAACAGTTGCAGTTATGATGATGAGTCAACTCGGCAGGATATGTCAGTGGATGGTTAAAAACATAGGAAATTAGTTTTCAGCAGCAGTGTAGAGAGTTATATGTGGAATTGATTGTTACTTGATCACATGATGAGAAGATTTAGTGGACTTTACCGACTTGTAGAACATCAGTTTGGGGCAGAGTACAGATACGAGCAGAAGAATCATCACCTATGGGCAATGACAGTTGAAGGATTCAGAGAAGAATGAATTTGACAGAAGCACACCTCACGAAGTTTGGACAAGTGGAGTAGCATGACAGTTAAAGTGTGGACGGGTCTAGTCAGAGTTGGAAACTTACAGAGCTGTGAACCTTGTGTTTTGATGAGCAGATAGAGATGAGTGAAGTGTTCAGAGGACCGTTCAAACATTTGATTGGATCAGCTTGGCATATGAAGGAGTGACAGATTTCCAAGTCATTCACCTTGAAGATCGTGCATTGGCAGGAGACCTAATTTCTACAACTTTGGCAGAAATGACAGAAGAGTACAGAGGACTGGACGACATTGCCTAAAGTAAGAGATATCTGGTAGTACTCAGCGCCACCAATTTTTCGAAGCCAAGGACAGATAGGAGAATAAGGCAATATTTTAGGGTAAAGACATGTCTAAGACCGACAGAAACCGACTATTGTGCAGTGGATCAAGAGCAACGAACAGAAACAGTTAGAGCTTCAAATGTTGAAGAATGGTGAAAGGACAAGCATGATTGTGTCAGAGACTGATTGCTGTGCAATGGATCAGGAGCACCGAGCAGCAAGAGTTAGAGTTAGCAAGAGTTCACATTGAAGATGGTGCAATTGACATGAGACCCTAGCTTCGACAGTTGTGATGAAGTCGACAGAATTGTTCCAAGAATTGTCGGCACCAGAATGGCTAGGACCGAGAGACTTGGTGGAACTTTGAAGGAGTCAGAGACGGCAAATTCCTTGAGCAGTAAGATTGGTAGAGCAGTAACAGATTTGAGCCAGTGGTGGAATGTCTGACAACTGTTGATGGTTGACCGAGGAGTTCTACAGCGAGGATGACCCAGTGAGTCCAGTGCTTCCGAGAGGACCAGTTGGAGTAGTCGTTTGAGGTTTTTCTTTTCGAAGTGTGGGATTGATGTCCCCACTTGTTTTTGAGTTTGTTTAGTTCATTTGGAGGACCAAATGTTCTAAGGGGGGGAGGATGTGAGAACCCGACCCCTGATCTCTTGGATTAGTGTTGTTTTATTTGTGGATTAGTTTCTTTTAGTGGGATTAGTATTTGTTGGGTTGAGTTTGTGAGCTAGAATGGTTTTTCTTCTAGTTTTGGGCTTTTTAGTGCTTTGGTAGCTTGTGGGGCCCTTTGGGGGTTCCCTTTTCGGCTTTGCATTTACTTGTGAGATTTTCCCGATTTGTTTCGTATTGTGTTTTTGGCCCGTTGCATTCATCTTGAGGAATCATACAACTTTCATGTTGATCCCGTATCCATTTGAGAACCCGAAACCCGATTTCTTGGCGTTGAGGGCAAAACAGTCTTTTCACACCAAATCTGTACCCAAAACTTGATATTCCCGAAACCCACGAAACATATACTTTTTGGAAACTAGATATTTCGACGAACATTTCTTCCTTCTTCGTCGAATTCATCCGAGGACCCGAGAGAGATGATTTCCGCCAAGTTAGTTCCTTAAGTTGTGGGACCCTTCCCCTTCCTTCTCCATTTTCATGTTCCAGCACAACCATTGAGTCTAGGGTTTTCCTTGCTCCCTCTTCTTCTTCTTGCTTCCCATCACTCAATCCACTTCCAAGCTTGCACCAAGAAGAGATTGGAGGCCACCATCTTCTTCATCTCCTTGAGAACTTTCTTTCCATAGCTTTTGTGGAGCTCACCAACCATTACAAGATTCCCTTAGAGCTTACCATTTCCATTAGAGGACCTTACAAGTAAGTGTTCCTCTTCATCTTCTAGATTTGTAATCTTCTAGCCTTAGAGAAGCTCCACCTTGATTATTGAATGGTTTCTTTGTTTAACCCATTTTAGGGCTTTTTTGGGGGTTTTTGTAGAAATTGTTAATCTTGAGCTTGAGAAGTGATTAGGAGCTTGATTTGCTTGATTAGAGTCAAAGGCAAGTGGATGATTGGATCGTTTTTATTATTAACATGTTTTGTGAGCAAAATCTTGTTTCATTAAGGGTTTTGGTGATTTTAGTGGTTGTCTTTACTATGATTAATATGGATTTCGAAATGTGCTTATTGATGAGTTTATTTCCCTCTTGTTCATGCTTGGAAAATGTATGCATCATATTGTCAAGGTTTCAAATGATTTCACATGAATGAGTTTCCTTCTCCTTGAGCTTTGTTGTGAATGGAAAGAATGGAAAGGGCGGAACTTGAAATGAGGAGCTCTTTAGCTCATATTATTGTCTTGGAAACATGTATTTTAGTCTTCTTGCTCATAGTTCTATGTGATGGTTTAAGTGTTGGAAAGGAAAGGAAAAAGGAAGAGAAAGAGGACAGCTGAACTGGTTCGGAACCCATTTCTGGACAGTTCGCTCGAGCGACCATGACAGTTCGCTCGAGCGACCTGTCCAGGAAAGGATTCGGGCATTTCCAGTAACTTGGTCGCTCGAACGCATTTTAATAACCGCTCGACCGATGGGTTCGCTCGAGCGAACTCTTCGATTCGCTCGAGCGATGCGGTCTGCCTGGCATGGGTCACGCTGGTACAAAAATTTGATATTGTTTATTTTTGGAAACCTTTGGGCTTTCTATGAGTCCTAGGGGTATATACCTTAGTGTTAAGACCAATTATGCCCTAATCTAAGGTCTTTAAGACTAGGGAACTAAAAGAAAAGAATGGTGTTGATTTAGACACTAATTCGTGGTTTTAGGTGGGACCCTGACTACCCTTTTTGGACTGTTTGGACCATGTGTGAGAATGTCTTGAGCCGACACGCCTCACGGTTGGTTCGGTGGCATCGAAGTTCAATCCATTTCAATCTTGAACGGGATGGAACGACGCGATATCTTCTTTATATCTAAACACAAGTCTTTCCCTTGGTTATCGCGAATTCTATTCCTTTCGGTAAGTGAATAGGTTGCTCGATGTTTCCGGATTAATGTCATGCCTAGGATGGACCGTTGATAATCTTGATTTTTGCTATTGTAACATCTAGTGCTACCCATAAGCTCATGTTAAGTTTTGAAAACAGTAAAAGTGCATAAGGAGCCCGGAATGTCTTCGAACTCAAGGAGTACCAAGTAATGATTATGATCGACATACGGGACCCCTATTCACTTAAATAGATCTTGAAATTAATGCTTTTTCTCGAAATTGTTATAGTTCATTGTTTCACCTCATTTCCCGAGATTTGCATCACATGACTTGTTTTCCCGAAAGCATTGGAGTTACTCTAGTAACAGTTATTTGTTCCGTAGTGCATTGCATCACATGATATGACAGTGTGCCTTGTGCACCCCGTTTTACCCGTTTATTTATTGTACTTGATTTACTTGTATTGAAGTTACACTAGTAACAGTTATTTGTCCCGAATGTATTGCCCGATATGAAGTGACAGTGTGCCCTTGAGCACCCCCGTTTTACCCGTTTATTTACTGTACTTGATTTACTTGCATATGTCTCGATTGGTTTTGACCTATGAGTCGGCATCACTAAGCTTGGATACCTTGTCGGTTTGATCCACCGACTTGGAAATCCCTCTCCCGTCCCGCCAGCTGCAGTTTGGATCCCGATACCCGGTTATTACCGTGGTCCCGTCCCGATACCCGGTTCGCTACCGTGGTCCCGTTCCCGTATATTTATATTGTATATATGATTTGCGTTGAGTCTCCTCACCTTGTGTGACTGAGACCAACATCCCGTTATACTCTTGTCACTTCGGTGATAGAGGACATAGCTTCTTGTGATTGCCATCTTGCCAGTTCCCGATTCCTTGGATACCCTACATGTTTTATATTGCTTACTTGCTTTCTGATAAATGATTCATTTCCTTTATGAAAGTTGTTATTTAAACAAGTGTTAATATTCTCCAATGTAAATTCAGTTATTGTTATATTGTCTTCTATTCTTTGTACCCGCACATGTTTTAAATGAATGCCGGTTGGGTGAATAACCATGCTTTTACATATGTTTCAAACGATCAATGATTTTGCTAGATTTATATGATTACACATGTTTTAAAAGAATACCCGAATTGTTAAATATCCGTGCTTTGTTGTAAATGACATTTGGTTTGTCAGATATCTATGTTCATACCTGTTTTTAAATGAATACCCGAATTGTCAAATACCCATGCTTTGAAATATGTTTCAAATGACACTTGTTTTGCCAGATCACTGTGTTTATACCGGTTTCAAATGAATATCCGATTTGTTAAATATCCCTGCTTTGAGATATGTTTTAAATGAACACCCGGTTTTATTAAATATCTGTATTTTCACATATCTTTCAAATGGACTTTGGTTTTGCCAGACTGCTATGGATACCTGATTTGTTGCATACTTGTGTTTTTACTTAAGTTTCAAATGAACGTTTGTTTTGTCAAACCACTATATTTATACATGTTTTAGACGAACACCCGATTGTCAAATATCTATGATTATAGATGATGTAAATGAACACATGTTTTATTAGATATTCATGTTTTACCCGTGCTTGAAATGAATACAGGTTTTCCCGAGATTCCCGACTTTTGCACCCGTTTAATTATATGCAGCATTTGATCGAGTATCATGATTTATCTTATGTTTTATTCTTCAGTATATTTGTTATCTTTTCATCCACCTGCCAGACCGTCGTGTCTGACCCACTACTTTTGGTACTCAGGTTCAGATTTCCTCGCCCCGAGTTGAGTGTTTTTGTTGGCTGTGGAGCCATGCCTTGCAGGTTGGTTTGTCGGCTATGTCATGTAGACATTGAGCTTGACATCGGAGCTACGTCACATTTGGGTAGTAGTTTATAGCTTATTGTTGTATGGCTTTTATTAGCCTTTTCTTGGGATTCTTAATTAATGTACATTGATAATTGTAACTTGAACATATTTGGGAATGTAATATCCTGTTACCGTCAGCTCTGTAATTTATTGTGATGGTTACTCCAGTCTGATATGATTCTTGATATAATAGCTATGTGCTAAAGGTTGAGTGCGACGCGGAATCCGATGGCCACGGACTTCGGGTCGCAACGCCACAAATGCTTCCGCAAAATATTCAGAATGTGTTGTCTTCACACACGCGGATCCTGGGAGAAGTAAATTACATTTATGCTTAATCCCATTTCCCGCCCCCGAGGTTTCGGTTCGGGGGCGTGACAATGAGCCTATTGCTAGGGAATTATGATAACAGACCTTAAAATAAAGACAGTGTATATAAGGTGCTTCTCATGGTCCTTCAATACATCCAATGTACCCGCACCATGATCCAGAATCTTACATTCCGATGATCGAGACAAATCACACTATCTCATAGTGATCAAAGTGCTGCAACCTTGTCAGATGAGATGCCCAATCTCATCACTGATTGTGAAGATATTTAAAGTATAAGATTTGCAATAGATGTCTCTTGTATGTGGATCTCATCCATACACATGTATTACATTTAGTATACTTGTGGACTCCGGTTCATCTCATGAACCATTATGTCATTCGTATTAGTTATGTGCAAACAAGTAATAAAACACCATTCATCTCATGAAAGATCCCTTCTGATGTTCCGTTTGTTTTGAGGTTTGGTTGAAGTGTTGAGGCTAGGGGGCTTTGATTGTATGGCTTGAAGAGAACTACTATTGAAGTTTGTTTGAAGTTTGATTCGATTTGGAATAAAGTAGTTTCTCTAATGTTGTTGAATCTTGTTTGCGCAAGAAAGCCTAGCCCCTCACTGATGTTTATTTAGAACTCTTTGTGTCAGGCACCACTCAGCTGTTAACGTTCAACACAACTGGGGCACCACTTGTGTGAGGACTTGAATTTAGAACCTTGAGGTAAGATTGGGCTAGAGCCCACGGGGCCCGAGCCGCATGAGCCCAAGAAGACCATCTGCAGTTCGGATTTGGTGTAATGGACACCACTTTGAACACTTTGATTGAAGGGTTATGATCCCAAACTATTTATATCTCCACCACGACTCAATGTGAGTAAGGGGGGGCAATGACACTCTCCCGTGGTAATTAACATATGTGGACCGCCTACTTTGATAATCTATTTTTGATTTGAATGCAATGCGTTTCTTATGATCAGACCACTATGCGTTTCACATGATCTTGTTTATCGTTTACTCTCTTTAGTACTGCATATCTTTGGTGATTTATTTATCTATCTGCTTGCTGACCGTTGTGTTTGATGATGCTACTCTTGGTGCATAGGTACCGAGCCTTTCTACCCTGAGGAGGAGGAGGCGACGGAGGAAGTTCATATAGATCAGTGTCACGCCCCCGGACCGAGGCCCTGATAATCAAGTCCTTTATCCAGGAGAAGCGGCGCGACGGGTCAGAAAATTCCGCCCGCACACGCTAATTATTTTCCTACAGGATTCCGTGGTGAGGATTCCAGACGATCCATCACTACCAATTAATCGAATTAACAACAAATAATAATATGCGGAAGCATATAACAAAATAAAAACCAAACGAAATATAAGATAATTGCACAAACTCTGTATCAAAAGAGAAATATATAGATGAGCATAACCCAAAGTTAGTTAAAGTTGTGAGGATTACAAAAGTATATTTAATTGATACAACCCAAAAAGAAAATGCCAACAGAGGCCATAAGCAAATTTCCCAAAAAAAAATTATTATCGAACTCCAGGCCCAACATGATGTTTACATGACATCATTTGGCTGCCACTCGTGCTCCACTGGAGGCCCTACTGCCTCCTCCGCGTGCTCCGCCTCAAAGGTTGCGGGTCCAACATCTGACACCAAACAGAAAAGTATCAGACAAGACTGTCTGGCAGATGAATAAAACAGATAAGGTCTACAAGTTTTATAAATACTATGTTAAAATCATAAAAGTGTAATTGAAACGAGACATATATAAAGAGTAAATCAAATGAACCATTTCTAAACAAATAAAAGAAATTCATAATTTAATTGTTTCAAACTAACTGACAGATAATTAAAACATTGGCAAACCACATTTAGCTATATTCTCCTATTATCGAAGTAACAAGAGCACACAAACAAATAACCGTTGGCATATGAAATGGCCGGAACAGACAGACAGAAACCGTTGCCACTACTCGTGGGACCGGAATACAGAACTGTTGCCATAGCCGGAGCAAACAAACAAAATCCAAACTGCAGTTGGCAAATAATTTTAAAGATCCCAAGCCGGGTGATCAGCCCAACTAGGTGACCTAAGCTTAGTGGTGCCTTTCCAAAACCTGAATCGAATTAAATCAAATCATAGCAATAAATCTCAAAATCGATAAGAAGAACTACTTCGAACAAATACAAGCAGACAGAATTGAACAAATCAAATGAGTAGTCTTACTGATAATTTCAAATGTGGTGAACTACTTAATTCTATTTCAAAACCATTTATGAGAAAACATGTAATTTGTCTAACTTGGAATGAGATGATTAAGATGATTGATAGTGTTTGATGGGCTTACCGGGGGCCGTCTCGATATACACTTAGTGTCTCCATGTCGATTTATAAGTGAAGGAGTTGGTGTCTCTGAAGGTTTATGACATACGAGGCATAAAGTGTATATTAAGACTAATGGAATATCCCTGGGTAATTTATTTACTAAACTTTCTCCATAGGTTTTATTCAAACGAAGTGGGTTGGGCTCAAATTCTTAATTTATGATGATTAATAAGTCATTAGGAAGTTTTTTACACTCGAACCGGGTTCAAAACTACCCAACCGGGCCCAAAAAATGCATCACAATGATCTAGCCAGAACCTAGGCCCCCTCGAGCGGGCCGTCATAGCAACCAGGTCCGCTAGAGCGAGCTGGGCTTCTACCTAGCCCGAGAACAGTCAGCTTGTAGCTGACTGTTTCCTGTCCTTTCTTCCTGTATTCAAATTTCATTCTCCTTTCATCAGATTCCCACTCTTATTTATAGCATGTTGAACTCCCATTAGCTTCCATTAAACTCCCTTCAATCGCTAATAATCACTCATTCATTCTAATCACATATCAAAGAGAAAGAAAGCAAAATTGCAGAATTCAAAAAGATAAGCTCAGAGGTTACCAAATTGAATTTCCATCCTTGCCAAAACAAAACTGAAATCTCAACAATCCAATGTAACTTATAACAAATCACCTTAAACCATTCCCTACACCAAATCATATATAACCTGAACCAAATCATTGAGAATATAATCCTTCCAAATCTAAGAAAATAATTTAGCTAAACATTGAGAATAAGACCCATTTTATTTGCATGCATCCCAATCTAATTTATTCACTTGCCTCAACTGAAATGGGTCTCAAGTACACTCCAAAAGAAGCTCTAACACAGCTGCACTCAATCTACACCAAAATCCATGGAAAAACCCATTCAAGAAATTCATTATTTTGAAAAGGGAAGGAGCTCTTAAAGAGCCCCCTTGCTGTTAGATTGTGTGGTCTCAATCCATCAGTTGATGTAATAAATTGATTAATTTCTTTATTTATCAATAAAATCATGCTTTCCTTTCATGAGATGAATAGTGTTTTATTACTTAATGCACATGACCAGTACATATGATATAATGGAGTATGAGATGAACCGGGTCCCATTAGTATATTAGATGTGATAAATGTATATGGATGAGATCCACATACGGGAGACATGTGTCACAAATCTTATACTTAAAATATATTCACAACCAGTGATGAGACTGGGCATCTCATCTGATAAGGTTGTAGCACTTTGATCACTATGAGATAGTGTGATTTGTCTCGATCATTAGAATGGAAGATTCTGGATCACGGTGCTGGTACAGTGGATGTATTGAAGGACCATGAGAAGCACCTTATGAAATACTGTCTCGATTTAAGGACTGCTCTCATAATTCCCTAGTAATAGGCTCTCAATCCTGAGACATTGATGAACTCAAGTTTCTATCTATTCATTTGCTTTGAGTCACCAATGAGTGAGGCCAACTGTAGGTCAACACCTCGGTGTCTTGGGTACGTGGTAGTAGGACTGTGGGAACATACAATGATCAAGATGGAATCTATCTACATTATCCCCTTGTGACAATTAATGGATTTATCATTAGTAAGTGTGCACCCATCTCGATTAAGAGTTAATTGGATGGTACTGATGATCACTATGATTAATTGGGGCTCAAGGATAATAAGATGTGGATCTAAGATTGGATGAGACATATTGATTCCAATTGATCGATGGATATTGATAGAGGGGCCTACTTGTGGTACTGTGGAAGTTTAGGGTCTTCATTGTAATTTATTCCTAAGACTGGAGTGCAATTGCATTTATATAGTGATGTTATTTGCAATTAGCTGTGGGCCCGGATTGCACATGAGATGTGGGGTCGCGTGTCCCAGTTGGAGCCAGCTTTCTAAGGAATCCCTAGTGGTCCCCACGTTGCCCCAAGTATTAGAAAGATTCCATTGTTAGTTTTATGGTCTCAATACCAGTATATGATGAATAAATTGATTAATTTCTTTATTTATCAATATATATTATTGCTTTCATTTCATGAGATGAATGGTATTTTATTACTTGTTTGGACATAACTAATACGAATGACATAATGGTTCATGAGATGAACCGGAGTCCACAAGTATACTAGATGTAATACATGTGTATGGATGAGATCCACATACAGGAGAGATGTATTGCAAATCTTATACTTAAATATCTTCACAATCAGTGATGAGATTGGGCATCTCATATGACAAGGTTGCAGCACTTTGGTCACTATGAGATAGTGTGATTTGTCTCGATCATCGGAATGTAAGATTCTGGATCATGGTGCTGGTACATTGGATGTATTGAAGGACCATGAGAAGCACCTTATATACACTATCTTTACTTTAAGGTTTGCTCTCATAATTCCCTAGCAATAGGCTCATAATCCTGAGACATTAATGAACTCAAGTTTCTATCTATTCATTTACTTTGAGTCACCAATGAGTGAGGCCAATTGTAGGTCAACACCTCGGTGATTTGGGTACATGATAGTAGAGCTGTGGGAACATTCAATGGTCAAGATGAAATCTATCTTTAATATCTCCTTGTGCCAATTAATGGACTTATCATTGGTAAGTGCGCACCCATTCCAATTAAGAGTTAATTGGATCGGTACCAAATGATCACTATAATTAATTGGGGCTCAAGGATAATAAGATATGGATCTATTTTGGTGGACAGGTCCAATTGATCCATGGATATAGATGGAGGGGCCTACTTGTGGTACTGTGGAAGTTTAGGGTCTTCATTGTAATTTATTCCTAAGACTGGAGTTCAATTGCATTTATATAGTGGAGTTATTTGCAATTAACTGTGGGCCCGGATTGCACATGAGATGTGGGGTCACATGTCCCAGTTGGAGCCAGCTTTCTAAGGAATCCCTAGTGGTCCCCACGCTAGCCCAAGATATTAGAAAGATACTAATTATAGTATAACTCTAAAAGGAAAAAGAAAGTTACTATTACTATTTGAAGTGAGACTTCTAATAGTGGTAATAGTAAGTTACTAATTATTAATGGAAGTAGGACTTCTATTTTAATTAGTAAAAGAGGAAGTTACTAATCATATTTGAAGTAGGACTTCTAATTGTGATTTAGTAAGCAACTAATTGTAGTGGAAGAAAGACTTCTATTTCAATTAGTAAGAGGAGGTGGCTTCAATGCTATAAAAGGAGAAGAGGAGAGCCCTTGGACGTCCCTAATGCAATCCCACCTAGGGATTCACGCCCATATCACTCTTCCTCTCTTTGTGCAAGTTGTTGCACATCACTTCCCTCTTCTAGATTCTCTTCTAGTTTCCTCTAGGGTTTTTCTCTTGGAGATTCCACCATCTTCTTGAGAAAAGAGAATCTGATACGGGTCATAGCGTGGAAGATCAAAAGGTGTTGGAGATTCTAGTTTGATTAGTGAAGGTGTTCATCATCAAAGTAAGAATTCAACTTCTCCATTAGAGCACTACAAAGCTCCAAAGGTATATCTAAATCCTTGTATGCTGTGGATTTCATGGTTGCATGTTTATGTGCTATTTTCTATCTTCTAGATAGGTTATGTTGTTGTACATGGTTTATGAGATTGAGGGATTGCATCCTGGATTGGGTTTGTTGCCTTCTAGATAGTTAATCCTTGCATCAAGTGGGTCAAAAGTTTTTGAAACCTATCCGAAAGGCCCACCTATTTTCCAACATCTATTCTTACTTAAACTCTAATAGGAAGGAATTAGAAACTTACTAATTCTATTTGAAGTGAGACTTCTAATAGTGGTAATAGTAGCATGAGAAGTTGCTAATTTATATGGAAGTGAGACTTCTTATGCAATTAGTAAGAGAAGTAAGAAAATGAGGTTGCATGAGGACTATAAGGGGAAACACCCCTTGGACGTCCAAGACACACACCCATGCCCAAGAGCCTCTAGTGCAAGTGTTGCACAACTCTTCTTCTCCTCTTCTCTTTTCTAGTTGCCTTCTAGTTCCTTAGAGTTTCTAGTAGGGTTTTCTCTTGGAGATCCCACACATCTTCTTGAGAAAAGAGATCTGATAGAGGGTCATAGCGTGGAAGACAACAAGGTCTTGGAGATCTCTAATTGCTTCAAGAAGAGTTCTTGTTCTAGTTAATCGTCTTCTCCTCGATTAGAGCACTACCGGGCTCCAAAGGTATAATCTGCTTCTCCTCTTGTGGTAGATTATTTTGTTGCATGTAGTTGCTGATTTCTATCTTTTAGATAGGTTATATTACTGTACATGATTGATGAAAAGGAGGGATTGCATCCTAGATTGGGTTATAGCCTTCTGGATAGTTGATCCTTGAGTCAAGTGGGTCAAAAAAGTTTTGAAAACCTATCCATGAGGCCCACCTACTTCCAACACTTGCATGCATAAAGAAAGGGCTCTAATGGCCCATTCAAAACTAGAAATTCAAGGAAGAAGTCATTGCTAACCTTGAGAAGCTCTAAGGAAGAAGAAGAGCTTGGAGAAGGGAGAAATCCCAGCTGGAATCTCAAAAGATGGTACCAATGGGTAGCTTGGAAAATGAAGAAGAGATTGATGTAATTTGTTTTCCAATATGGGTGAGTTTACTATACATGCAAGAGGAGTGAAGATGAGGGGAAAAGAAAATGCTTCTCCCTGGTTGTTGCAGGAAAATGCAATGAAGAGAAGTAGAAGATAACCCAAACGTGCGTCTTGGTTTTTAAATGGGTTTAAGTTGTAAAAAGTGGGCCCCAATCTTCAAGTGGCTGGATCGATCATTTGTGAGTCCCGAATGAAAATGACGAAGAAGACAGTTGATCGTCGAGATATCTAGTTTTAAAAAAGTATATTTTCCTCATGAATTAAAAATATTGAAATTCATGTACAGATTTGGTGTGAAAAGTCATTTTTGCCCCTTTTTCTTGAAAAGCGCGATTTCTGGGTTTCGAATGCAAATGGAACAAACATGAAAGTTATTGGGATCAAAATAACAAATTCAAACATGTCGAAATCCGTATTTTTCATAAATCAAATAAATCAAATTCCCATACTAACACATGTCACACGGGCCACCTCGGGCCCGATCAAGCCAGACTCAACGCGCTCAAAATTCCCCAAAGCTATCCAAAATTTTAATCTAATTAAAAATCTAAGTTAATCGTCCGCTACTCCCACTTAGAGACTAATCACAGTTAAAATAATAATAATAATATATACTAAACTTGGGTCGGGGTCTAGCAATCAGCTTGATGACTTCCTTGAGTACAGTACGTGTCGAGACCCCGGACCGGGAAATCCGGGATCGGGACTAATAATGATGGTGGTGTGGTGAGTGGTTAATATGTAGAGTGTGTCAACAACGTGCACACACTTATTTAATTTCCCATAGGTGTCCGCCATGAGGATATCACAACCATATTTGAACATTTCTATTAAGTGCGGAAGCGTGTAGCAAATCAAATATCCAATCCATCTCAAATCATAAAGACAATAACACAAGTATGGTACCGTATCAGAATGAGCAATGATCAATAGCATGTTACCCAAAAGCAAGTTAAAGTTTATACAAAGGTCATTTAATTACATTCCCCAATAATAAAGGCCAACAAAGGCCAATACATCTCAAAAGGTAACCCCAAAAGTATGAGTTATCCACAACTCCCAAAATGAAACGCATCTCGACACGACCGAATGTCTAAATGACATCATCGGTGCGCCACTCAACTAACTGCTGCGGTTCTCCGACCGCCTCCTCGTGCTCCTCCTCGGGATAACCAACGACGGGACCTGAGTACCAAAGAGTAGGTCAAACACGATGGTTTGGCAAATGGGTAAAAAAATACAATGACAATATGATAGTAATTAAATTTACCTTCAAAAGCACTTAAAACTTGTCTCAATATCAATTTCTATGAAAATATAAAATATTTATTCAAATACAAGTATGCATTATAAAACTTGTAAGGTAACCAAGGGAAACGGGAAACAAACAAGATGACAACCACACGAAGCTAAGTCCTCTATCACTAAAGCGATAGAGAAATAACTAGGCACTAATCTCAGTCACTCGAGGTGAGGAGAAACAGTGGATCTTATAAATACATATACATATACTATACACTATAATAACCACGACAGCGAGCCGGGCATCGGGAACCACAGTAGCAATCTGCGGCATCGGGACAAGACCACGGTAATAACCGGGTAGCGGGATCCAAACTGCAGCTGGTGGGACAAGAGGGGGATCTCCAAGTCGGTGGATCAGACCAACAGGGTTATCCAAGCTTAGTGGTGCCGACTCATAGGTCAAATACAAATCGAGACATGTGCAAGTAAATCAAGTACAAATAAATAAACGGGCAAAACGGGGGTGCTCAAGGGCACACTGTCATTTCATGTGGTGCAATGCACTTCAGGACAATTAACTATTATAAGTGTAATTCAATGCTTTCGGGAAAACAAGACATGTAGTATAAATCTCGGGATCGATCAAGTGCAATGTACAATTGAAATCTCGGGTAAGGTATCGAGTTCAAGATTTATTTGAAGTGAATAGGGACCTCGTATGTCGATCTAATAACAATTTGGTACTCTTTGAGTTTGGGGACATTCCGGGCTCCTTATATAGCGAGGAGCTCTCTGGAATGGTTGTCTGGGTGGGTTCGCTCGACCGAAGTTTAGGTCGCTCGAGCGAACTCATTGGCTCGAGCAAATTATTAAGTGCACTCGAACTAACGACTCTCTAGAACAAGTTCTGGGATGTACGCTCGAGCGACCAAGCTACTGGAATCCTTCGAACCCTTTTCTGGACAGGTCGCTCGAGCGAACTGTCCAGAAACTGAATCCGGGGCAGTTCAACTCCTCTCTAACTCTTCCTTCTACAACCTCTTTCTAGCCACTTTTATACATCCAATGAGGAGTCTAAAACTTCATTCAAATCACATCAAATCTCTCACAACATCCATCCCATTCTCCTCTATCATCATCACATTCAATACAAGGAAAGAAAGAAGGAAACCATTTCACATAAGAGTGCATATGTGACAAAATAAGAGGAAATTAAATGCTATGAACCAACACATCTTTATGACCATAAATGCACCATTAATACTACCATGGACATTTATTTCAAAACAAAGTAATAAATAGGCATGAGTGGGAAAATACCAAAATCATTGAAAACTTATAAAATTCAAATCATCCACTTGCCTTAGGTCTCTACTCAAGCAAATCAAGCTCTAACAAGTCTTCCAAGTCAATGGTCCAAGCTGCAAGGAAAAACCCCAAAATAAAACCCTAAAAGAGTCAAAACATAGCATGGGGAGGAAGAAGCTTCAACAATAGGGATGGAGATTCCCTTAGGCTAGGAGAACACAAATATAGAAGAAGGGAAGGATTACTTACATGAGGGTTCTTCAAAATGGCAAAGTGAGCTCAAAGAAAGTCTTGGAATGGAGGGTTTTCTCTAGCAATGATATCAATAGAGAGCTATAGTGATGAGGAAGAAGATGATGATCTCTACCTCTCAATTTGTGCAAGGTTGGTGGTGGATTTGGTGATGGAAGGTAAGAGCAAGAAGGAAGGCAATGGAAACCCTAGGTTCTCTCTCTTGTGCTGGAAAAAGGGAAATGAAAGGGGAAGGGGTTCCTTATAAACAATTGGGGAGTGGGCTCCATTACTAGTAATCTAATTGGGCCGAAATCATGGCTTTCGGAGCTTCTAATGATTGCGACGAAGAAGAGAAAAGTGATCGTCGAAATATCTAGTTTCCAAAAAGTATATGTTTCACGGGTTTCGAGAATATCAAGTTTTGGGTACAGATTTTGTGTGCAATGACTGTTTTGCCCTCGAGGCTAAGAAATCGGGTTTCGGGATCTCGAACGGGGACGGGATCAACATGAAAGTTGTAGGGATTAACAATACAAATAAAACGGGATTAAAACCATGAATGTAAAAATCTTCGATAAATCCCCAAACACATGCAAGGTCATAAAAAGGAACCCTGAAAGGGCCCCACTAATCACAAAGCAATCAAAATTCCCCAAAACTATTTCAAAAGCTATTCCAAACCCAACTTAGCTAAAATCACTAATCAAGCTTAGAACTAACACACAATTTAATTAGTACTAATCGAGTTCACTCGGGTCGGGGTCTTACAGTACGCACGACATTGTATAGCCGTATCGACCCCGTACACGAGAGCCTTCATGCTATATCTGATTAGTTTCATCTTTTGGTTTTATTATCATTTTGATTAGGCCCAATTTTAGTGTGGCTTTCTTATTTTTAACTAATATTTTTGTTAACAGTCTCAAACTTGAATTCTAAATATGATATTCAGTATTTGCTCTTAAACTATACATCTTTAAGATACCACTTGCATTTATGAAGCTTCTGCTAATTGTTATATATATATATATTTGAGGAAATGTCTACACCTCACAGCGGTCTTCGATCCAGATGGGACATGATTGGGGCCATGTTGCATTTGATTAACGTTAGAAAATGTTTAATTGGCCCTAATTTCATGCATAACCCCGGTTTCACTTCTGGGGGTGTGACATTTAGATCAAAAGATAGTAACCGCCCTTCTCTCTAGCCAAAAAGAGAAGATAGTCCACCTTTAGCTTGATTCTATTCATGCGTGTTCCATGTTCTTGACTTCTTGTAAACTTGTAGTTGTTGATCTGATGGCCCCTCATTGATGAGGAATGACCCACAATTCTTGAATGTTAAAGAAATCTTAACCCATTTTGTCACGCCCCTAGAAGTGAAACCGGGGTTATGCGTGAGATTATGACCAATTAAAACTTTTTCTAACATTAATCAAATGCATTCTGGCCCCAATCAGGTCCCATCTGGATCGAAGACCGCTGTGAGCTGCAAAACATTTCCTCAAACATAAATAACAAATAGCGGAAGCTTTATAAATGCAAGTGGTATATTAAAGATCTATAGTTTAGAGCAAATACTGAAATATCATATCTCGAGTTCAAGTTTAAGATTGTTAACAAAGGTGTTAGCTACAATAAGAATGCCACACTAAAACTGGGCCTAATCAAAATGATAAAAGAACCAAAAGATAAATTTAAGTCCAGAATAAACGTGAAGGCTCTCATGTACGGAGTTGATACGGCTATACAACGCTGTCCATACTATACTCTAGGAAGTCATTAGGCTGATCTGCCTGAACTTCTTCCATCGTCGCCTCCTCGAGATAGAAGGGCTCGGAACCTATGGACCAAGAGTAGCGTCATCAGACATGACGGTCGGCAAGCAAATATATATATAAATCACCAAAGATATGCAGTACTAAAGAGAGTAAACAATAGACAAGATCATAAGAGATGCATAGCATTCCGATCGTAAGAATTGTATAGCATTCGAATCATAAAACAAACTAATAAAACATCTAAACAAATAGGCAGTCCACATAGGCTAATCACCACGGGATAGTTCCACATGTCCCTCTCGGTTCAACATGAAAGCTGTGGTATAGTAAGCAATAGGCTTACCATTTGGTATAATCCTCATATCCATTTCTCATTGCATTGTAAGCTTAGTACATTTGCTAGAGTGGAGATGTTGCATGATAGGTTAATGGATCATTTTAGAAGAATTGGAAGCAATCCATTGTTCTTAATAGGTATATCCATATATGTGATCCATCTTCATCTATATGCGATCCATGATATCCTTCTAACTTCATACCTTCTTGTGCATGCATAGTTATATTCTTTATTGATGATATGGTATGAGTTAGATCTTGAGTGTTGATTGATCATCTCTATGCAAATGTCAAATCGTTCCATGTATGGTTGTGATATTAGTTATATTTGTAGAAACCATACTAGAACTCAAATCCATCCTCTATGCCTTCTAGTCATTTCTTTTTGGATGGTTATGATGTTGATTCATGTATATTCTCTATTTGATGTCATCCTTATACATGTTTCAACATCATAGTAGTGATCTTGATCATATGAAACTCTTTGAAATCCATCCCTCGTATATCTATATGTTTGATGGATATCTTAGTTGTTGAATTCATATGGTTTTGTCACTTTGAAAATTGCATGCATTACTAAGTTATATCCTTTTGCATTGCAATTTACCTTGTTTATCACTATGTTCATTAGTTATATCTTTAAAAGTGATTAATATCCATTTATGATGCTTGATGGAATTTTGTGTTTGTCACATCCTTGCTATTTATCATGTTGTCAAATTCAATTGGTTTCAATTGGTATAATTTTCGATTGATTTGATGTCATTTCTTGTGAATGTGATAGACCTTGTGCACATTGGACTGAACTTGATAGTAATATATTTCATTCCATGTCACACTCCATTAGCATCATAATTTTCATGTTTGCCACCTCTCTTGCTCATATAGGTAAATCTCATGACCACCATGTTTATATATATATTCATAATCTTGATTGGTTATTAGTTGAGGTTGGCTTCATGTTTGAATTTCATTTAACTCATCTTGCACTTTAATAGTTATATTTATTGATTGAATGAAATGATTTCAAAACTTTCATAGCATATGTTTTTCATAGTTAAATTGATTGATGCTATGTTTAGTAAACCCCATTTCATCATGGATAGCTCTAATTTGGATTTTTCGTTATAGTTATATTTTTTACTCCATCTTAGAGTTATTTTTTTAATAGAATTATCCTTGAATCTCAATTGGTATTCTTTATTTTTCCAATTGGTATCCATGATTGCTTTTCTCCTTGACCTTGCTTTCTTTTGGTAATTTGATCATATTGAGCCTTATAGTTAAACATGTCAAATCCTTTCCTTGAAGTTGACCCTCAATTGGTTAAACCATCTTCTTCTTGCACCAAATAGTTAAATCTTAGTCAACATGTTGACAAAAGGAGAGAATGGATTGAGGGAGAGTGTAAACCTTCATAGGAAGTATTAGTTTTGATCAAATTCACCCTTGTATTGACTCTTTACCCTTTTAAGCTTGCTAACCATACGTGATAACCTGTTATGAATTTCATTTTTGATTTCTTTTGTTAATAGGTGCTTCTAAAAGGTATTTTCCTTGTTTCATGTGTGTAGGTACCTTTGCAATTTAATGTCAAAGGGGGAGAGAGCATTCAAATTCTCTAAAGGGGAAGAGAATGTCCAAGCTTCCTAAGGGGAGATATTGTATGATCTTCTACAGGGAGAGAGAATGCATATCTTGCCAAAGGGAGAGAGAGGCATGGTCAAAGGGGGAGAGGTGAAAGAAGAAAGCTTGGGAGCTAAAGAAGATGCTTGGCCTTAAAGAAAGAAAGGAGAAGAGAGAGCTTGAAGAATGATTAAGCTCCAAGCATCAAGAAGAATGGAGAAAAATTCCAAGAGCCCAAGCTAAGAGAAGAAGCATCCAAGAGATTTCAAGACTTGTCCAGCTTAGGGGGAGCTGAAGACTTAGTGTGTTAATTCGGTGTTGAGTAAGTTGCCATCAAATTGCAAAGGGGGAGCTTGAAGAATGATTAAGCTCTAAGCATCAAGAAGAATGGAGAAAAAGTCCAAGAGCCCAAGGTAAGAGAAGAAGCATCCAAGAGATTTCAAGACTTGTCTAGCTTAGGGGGAGGTGAAGACTTAGTGTGTTAATTCGGTGTTGAGTAAGTTGCCATCAAATTGCAAAGGGGGAGATTGTTAGGAATTTTGTGTATTGCAATTTGATGGATGCATTATCATATTAGCACCATTTGAATTTTCACACACGCATTGTTTTAGAAAAACTTGAAATCTTGATTTACACATGCATTGTTAGAAATATTGATTTATGCATGTTTTGATTTTTAAACTTGGATGCATTTTTATTTGAAAAGAAGTTTTATGAATCACGCAAGCCTATGAGTTTTAAATCTTTCAAATCATTTTAGGCTTTTTATGTTTCATGTTTTTAAACCACTTAGTTTGATTTAAAATATGCTTCCAAGCTTGATTCAGTGGCCCAAAAGTCCCCATATAAAAATACTTTGAAAAATGCAAGTTTAGGGGATTTTGGTCCAAGGCCCGAGTCGACCCGCAGTGTGGTCGGTCCTGGGCCGGTCGACCGACCACACTGCGCGGTCGACCTGGAAAGAGCTGTTGTGCCTTTTTCAAACGGTCAGTTTTATGACCGTTGAAGGCCAGGTCGACCGGGGAAGAGCCGTTGGGCACTTTTTGGCTATAAATACTAGTTCATTCCTTTGTCAAAAGTTAGAAACTTTAAGGCCCTCCTTGAGATGTTTTGAGGCCAATCAAAGGGGAATGAGCTAAGGGATGAAAGGGGTCATTTGGAAAGCTAAAGCTTGGTTTCATTGAGTTAAATCACTAAGTAAGCTTTACTTTTCTTAATCATATGTTTTCATGCTTTGCTTTAATTATTGGTAAATCTTTTCTAGCATGATAAACTATGATTTGTTGTGTCCTTAACATGTTTATGTTTTGAATTGATTTATTGTTTTGGATGCATCACCATTGATTCAATCCAAGTAGTACTTAAATTGGTATATCTAAGTAAATCATGTTAATGAAAACATCTTTGAAATTATATGTAACATGATTCCTATACTTGGTTGAATCTATGGTTGTTGTTTTTCATCATAAGAAAATCTCTTTCAAATCTATCTTATGTTTTGGATTCAACATCTTTACAAATCATATGTACTTTTGTTTTAAAGTTTCACAACTTGCTTTGCATTGATAGGTATATCATATTCAAGTTGAATTTATAATTATATATGATTTGTCCCCTAATTTCAATCAAATCTATTTTTATGTTTTATGCTTTTATAGCATACACATATTGAGCTACATTGTTATTTGATTGATATCCCTATGCATCACATGTTTTGTACTTAGAATTTCACAACTTGTTTGGAATACATATGTATAACTTTTACAAGTTATTTTTAACATGTGATTAGAATTCTTACCTCAATCATAAATGTTTTTATGAGCTAAAACTTTCAAAAGCCTTTGGCATACATTTATGAGCTTTCATTTTCAAATTGATTGAGGACATCATGCATACACTTTGTGCATTCATCTTTGCATTCATAGTGTGTGTGTGTGTGTGTGTGTGTGTGTGTGTGTGTGTGTGTGTGTGTGTGAAGTAGATTTTCACTTTCATATCCGCCTAATTAAGAGGCATTGTAATGAGCTATTAATTGTATCTCCATCAAGTGTATTTTAGACACTACTTAGAGAGATAACCAACCTTTTGGTTGAAGAGGTTATTGCTTAGCCTAAGAAAAGCATAATGTAGAGGTTATTGCTTAGCCTTGAAAAGCATATTGTAAAGGTTATTGCTTAGCCTATTGAAAAGCATAAATAGTGGAAATCCGGTGGGATGTTGGATCATAAGCAGGTAGTGGATGTAGGCATTGAGGCCGAACCATTATAAATCCTTGTGTGATGATGCATGCTTTGTGGTGATTGTTTTTGTAAGCTTTCGTATTTATTTACTTAATCACCACTTGTGACTAGTTTAATTTAAAAAAGTTAAAATTGGTCACATATTGTAGCTCACCCTATTCACCCCCCCTCTAGGGTTAGGATCCCAGGACTTTCAGGTGCTTCAATTTCTCAAAGATTGATTTGAGATCCGATTACCATCAGCTGAGAGTCAGATGTACTGAAGACAACTTTCCGGACGAAATATGGCCACTATGAGTTCTTAGTGATGCCATTTGGGTTGACTAATGCACCGACAGTGTTCATGGCATTGATGAACAAGATATTTGCACAATATCTGGATTTGTTTGTGGTAGTGTCTATCGATGACATTTGTGTGTACTCTAGGACCAGGGAAGAGCATGAAGAGCACTTGAGGATAGCACAATAACTTCCGAGAGAGAATCAGCTATATGCAAAGCTCAATAAGTGTGAATTCTGGCTAGAGCAAGTAGCGATTTTGGGACACATCATTTCCAAAGATGGATTGTCAGTAGATCCGTCCAAGATTGAGGCAGTAGTGAAGTGGGAAAGACCGAAGAATGTGACAGAACTCAGAACTTTTCTGGGATTGGCAGAATATCACTGGACGCTTTTGTAAGGATTTTCATCGATTGCTTCACCATTGACGAAGTTGACCACAAGAAAGAATGTGCCGTATGTGTGGATAGAACAGTGTGAGGCTAGTTTCCAAAAGCTGAAAACGAGATTGACTATAACACCAGTCCTTTACCATCCGGAAGCGGTGGTTTTACCATTTCATCGATGCTTCGAATGTTGGACTTGGTTGCGTGCTGATGCAAGAGGGAAAAGTTGTTGCTCATGGATCCCGGCAGTTGAAAGATCACGAGAAGAATTATGCCACCCATGACCTTGAGCTAGCAGCGGTGGTCTTTGCGTTGAAAACGTGGAGACATTACCTCCACAGAGAGAAGTTCAAAGTCCACTTCGACCACCGTGTTAGAGTTTTTGTTTTGTTGCAATTTGATAGGATGCATTCATTTTCATAAGCTTGACCTCTCATTCATTCATGTTCTTATTCATAAGATCTTCATGCATATTTCTCTTTCTTAATCTTTGTTTTTATCATATGATATGCATGGTTCTCAATTCAGTTTGTCTCTTAAGATCATGGAGTTTTAATTTCAGATTTTCAAGCCTCTAAGTGTTTAAAACCTTTAAGGTCTAAATCATTCAAGCTTTCCAAAGTTTCTATCTTTAAAATCATTATTTTTATTTGGAGTTTTCATGACTTTATAAATCCAGTTTTCATCATTTTTCAGTCATGAATTCATGCTTGAGATATGTGTCTCAAAGTCCCCTGGAAAGATGCTCTCAATATTGCAAGTTTCTAAAAAATCAGGATTTCTAGGCATTCACCAGGTCGACCTGCCTGTGTGGCCGGTCGACCGGGCACACTGCAGGTCGACAGGGTTTTTGAGAACCAACGGTCACTTTTCTAGCCGTTGTGTGTACCCGTTCGACCCGGCCCTGTTCCAGGTCGACCGGGCACTAGCCGTTGGGAACTTTTTCTTTATAAAAAGTGGTTTTTTTGTTTGGAAAAAGTTGCTGAACTTCAAGAGACTTTTGAGGCCAAGGACTTGCAACTTTTCTAGAGCATCTTTGAAGGGATTATGAAGCCATTCCATTGATTCAAACTTTTTTCTTCTAAATGGGTGTGCTTCTCTTATCCTAAGTCCTTTAAAAATCATGTTTTGGTTCTTTACCTTTGATTTTCTTCAATGCATGATTAGTTAGATGTTTTTCTATTGTAGTGTTGTTTTTCATAACATGCTTAGAACTTTAAACATCTCATAGCATTATGAATCCAACATATAGTCTATGTTTCACATGAATTTGTTTTCTTGTTTCAAAACCAACTTGTTAAGATTTAGTTTATCTTCTTTGAAAACAAGTTAGTTCACTTTGTTAAATTCATGTGTTAGGCAAACAACTCTTTCTCAAACATATAATTATCATCTTTGCATCATTCAAAGTTTCATCTTTTCAAAAAGAGGAAGAGTAATTTCTAGTAAATGCATTATTCATAGACTTTGTCATTCATATGCATGTTTCTAGAAGTTGAGATTTCATTGTCTATTTAGCCTATTTAGAGGCACTCTTTTGCACTTATATAGTTCTCTTAATCCATGCATTCATAGGCATATTTCTTAAGAGAGAAAATTTCTAGTTGTAAGGTTTATGCTTTAGCCTTGAAAAGCATATGTTGTAAAGGTTTATGCTTAGCCTTGGAAAGCATAGTGATGAATTGTAAGGTTTAAGGTGATCCTAAACCTTAATTGAGTTAGTGAAATCCGGTAGGTGTACCGGGAGTGGATGTAGGCAATTTGGCCGAACCACTATAAATGTGCTTGTCATGGTGATTGATCTTTTGCCTTCTTTTCATGAATGATTTACTTTTGGTTGATTGAAGATTGTCGTTGGTGATTTCTTGTGTATGCTTATCTTAGAGATTCCTATCCATCACAAGATAATTAATCTTCATCAAAACTTAATTGACTTAGAAGTTAAAAGGATTCAATTTGGTCTAGGTTCTTAGAACTCACCCTATTCACCCCCCCTCTAGGATTCGGTCTTGGTCTTTCAATTGGTATCAGAGCAAGGTTGCTCTTGTTTTGGTTTAACCACCTAGAGTTAGAATCCTAGTGAGTGTTTTTCTGTTGTTGCCACCATGCAATCTCAATTGAGTGAAGGAAATGCCACCAATAGACCTCCCTTGTTTAATGGAACACACTATCGCTATTGAAAAATTAAAATGCAAGTGTTCTTAGAATCCCAAAGCTTAGATGTGTGGAACATCATTGAAGATGGCTATCATCCTCCCACTACCACAGAAAAAGACTCTGAAGGGAATGTCATATCCATAAAAATCAAACCCAAAAATACTTGGACTCAAGGGGAAAAGGATAGATCAAACTTAAATGCTAAGGCAAAAAATTCCCTATATTGTGCTCTATCCCAAGAAGAATTTAATAGAGTATTAAATTGCAACACTGCTAAGGAAGTTTGGGATACCTTAGAGACCACCCATGAAGGCACAGATCAGGTCAAGATAGCCAAAATTCAAATGTAGACCTCTAAATTAGAAGACATTAAAATGCTTGTAGAAGAAACTTTTGATGAGTTCTACTCTGAATTCATGGAAATTGTCAACTCTCTTATAGGTCTAGGAGAAAAGATGGATGAATCTAAAGCTGTCAGAAAAATTTTAAGATCTCTTCTAAAAAGATTCAAACCTAAAATTGTAGCCATAACAGAAAGCAAATATGTTGACAAAATCAAAATTGAAGAACTAAGAGGAAATCTCCTTACATATGAATTAGACTTTGAAGTTCAAGACAAAAAGAAAGGAGTAGCTTTTTCCTCTCAATCTAAAGAAAATGAAAGTGAAGTTGATAGTGATGAGGACAATGCTTTATTTGTTAAGAAATTTAAAAAGTTCTTTAGTAACAACAAGAACAATAGAAATTTTAGTGAAAGCAAAAGTCCTAGATTCCAAAGAAATCCCAAAGGATCTCTAATTAAAAAGGATGTGCAATGTTACAATTGCAAGGGGTTTGGACACATTGCTCAAAATTGCTCCACCCCTAAAAATTTGAAAAAGGGGATAAGAAAGGAAAAAAGGCATTAAACATAACTTGGCATGAGGAAGATGAAGATTGTGACAAAAATGAATCCTCAAATGATGAAGATGAAAACTTCCCTAATTGGCTTCTACTTTCATCTATTGAAGATCCCAATGAGCATAATACATTAATAGATGACACATTAGGGCAAGAAGAAACAAATGAAGAAGATGAAGATAATGAAATTCAACAAGCTTATGATGAACTATATGAAAATTGGGAAATCTTAATTAAGAAAAATAAAATTTTAAAAGAAGATTCCAAAAAGCTTGTAAATGAAGTAAGTATCATAAAAGATGAATTGAAATTAACAATCAATGAGAAAAACAACTTGGAACATCAAATCACCACTCTTAATGAAGATTTAGCTCATGCTCAAAAACAAATTCATAATTTACAATCCAAGCTTGAATCTAGTCAACTTGAAACAAACTCTCTCCAAATAAAACTTAATAAAGGAAAATTCATTGTTGACAAATTCACCTTGGGAAATGACAAATTTTATCAAATGTTGGGCATGCATAAAATTTATGGTGACAAGAAAGGAATAGGTTTTGAAGGTTCCCCTAGTGTCATGAAGAATAGTTTTCAAGCATCTACTAAGAGTCCCCACAAACCTATAGTTGAAAGAAATTATACACCTAGATGGACTTGTCATTTTTGCAATCGTAGTGGACATTTGGTCCCTAATTGCCCATACAAAATTAGGTTGTCTCTAAAAAATCCTTCTAGAATACCTTTCAAATTTGTCCCCAAGACTATTCCATATAAATCTCATTTATCTACTTGGATGGTAAAAGGAATAAACTTTGAGAGTCTCTTAGTTCAAACCGCCTTAAAAGCTAAGGAAAACCCTACTTGGTTCTTAGATAGTGGTTGTTCTAAACACATGACAGAAGACCGATCTAGATTCAACTCTATAGTGGAATATGATGGAGGAAATGTTTCATTTGGAGACAATAGTAAAGCTCAAATCATTGGCAAGGGAAGTGTAAAAGGAGATCAAATGCCAACTTTAAATGATGTATTTCTTGTGGAAGGATTGAAACATAATCTTCTTAGCATTAGCCAATTATGTGACAAAGGAAACAAGGTAGTCTTTGACAGTCAATCATGCAAAGCGGTAAATGATAGAACCCATCAAGTTATTCTTACTGGATCAAGGACAAAAGGAAACATTTACATTATAGAAGAATGTGATGACAATGAATCTAGGTGCTTGATAACTAAAGATCAAGAGAATTACTTATGGCACCAAAGGATGGGTCACATAAATTTCAAATTGATGAAAACCTTGTCTAAGAATGAAATTGTGAAAGGGATTCCCAAGTTAAGTGATGAAAAAGCTGAACTCTGCAAGGCTTGCTAACTGGGAAAACAAATCAAGAAG
This sequence comes from Cinnamomum chago, assembly GCA_038049695.1. NCBI lineage: Eukaryota > Viridiplantae > Streptophyta > Magnoliopsida > Laurales > Lauraceae > Cinnamomum > Cinnamomum chago. The sequence continues at coordinate 33,560,122 of CP142460.1, forward strand.
AGCTTTAAAGGTTTAAAGGATATATCGTCTTCTCGTCCTCTTGAATTAATCCACATGGACTTGATTGGACCTGCACCAGTGCAAAGTATTGGAGGAAAGAAATTTATTCTGGTTATGGTAGACGATTATTCTCGTTTTGGATGGGTTGCTTTTCTACATGCCAAATCAGATGCTGTGGACAATATCATAAGAATTTGCAATAAAATACAAGTGGAAAAGGATTGTAAAATTCGGAAGATTAGAAGTGATCATGGGGGAGAATTTGAAAATGAAAAATTTGCTAAATATTGTGAGAGTCAAGGAATTAATCATCAATATTCTGCTCCTAAAACTCCTCAACAAAATGGAGTAGCTAAAAGGAGAAATAGAGTTATTCAAGAAATGGCTAGGACCATGCTTAATGAAAAGAATCTCTCTCGTAATCTATGGGCTGAAGCTGTGAATACTGCTTGTTATCTCATCAACAGAGTCTATCTCACTAAGAATACCAACAAAACCCCTTACGAACTTTATTTTGAAAGGAAACCTAATTTGGGGTATTTGAAAGTGTTTGGAAGCAAATGTTATATTCTAAGAGATAGGGAGCCGTTAGAAAAATTTGAGCCTAAATCTGATGAAGGAATTTTTCCTAGGCTATTCTGAAAGGAGCAAAGCATACTGAGTTTTTAATCATAGAACTATGTGTTGGAATTTGAGATACTATGGAGAGTTTTAATGAAGGGTCAAGCATGATTATGTGTTGGAATTATTGTCAACACATTGTCACACACATTGCAAACAAGTGTGGTGCATAATAGAGTGAGGTGCAGAACCACAACACAGCTGTGAACCAAATGTTGCTTGGCATATATCTTCATCTAACATCATCTGAATTAAAAAGTGGTCAACATGACTGTTGTGCATCAGTGAGAGGGCTTGATTTTTGGTTTTGGAATCGGGTCGATCTGACTTCTGGTTTTAAAGTTATGGCCCGGACAGCAGGACATCTTTGCCTCCATTCAGGTTGCTGTTTTCTTTAACCAGTAAGCTTCATGGTGTTTTTACTCTATCTTCCATTCAATCTGGGTTAAATCTCAAAACATAAAAGTTGTAGCTCTCTGATATATCTTTCCTTTGGCTCAAGAATCATGTCATTTCGAGCTCGGAAGAGGAAGTTACGAATTTTCTAATGGGATACATTTTGCAGTTTTTCTGCACTACAAGATTAACATATCTTCTTGGTAGGCTGCTGTAGGTCCCATTTAGTGCTGGATAGTAATAAGCAGATGGCCCATCATACTCATCTGATTAAAATGGTAAGTCAGTCTAGCCAAAACGAGAATAGCATGATGGATTCTTTTGCTCGGCAAGAAAATCAAAAAGGATATCCCTCCTATCTTTTTGGCGTGAGCAACCTTCTCTATTGGCTTGAGATCCAACTTTCTGGGATCTGAATAATATGAGGTTGGAGATTTGCATTATTAAAAAGAGAGGATGATGAGAGTTTGAGGAGGGGCGAGAGAGCTTGCCAATGAGATACTTCTGAGATTTCTTTACAGCAAGTCAAGAAGAAAAGCTACATCAAGAAGATGCTTCTTCATCATTAGTTCTTTTAAGATAAGTTTCTTTTCTCAATTCATATTTATTGAAAATCTGATTGTAAGGGTCTTTGAGAGAGAAAGAGAGATTGTAGTGAGGAAATCTGTAAAGGGTTCTTCATTTTTCATTGTAAAACGACAGTGGGTGCTGTTCGTAAGTTTGGTGATTCTGTTGTTGGTGCAGGAGAATTAAGGGGGTTGGTGCTTCCCAGATAGTGGGAGCTATCTAAAACAGGGGTTGGTGCTCCTTGTTGTTGGTGCAACTAAATTGTGCAATAAGATTTGGACTGGTCTCGGATCGGTGTCCGGACTGTCGTTTTGCACCGTGGACGTAGCCTTCGGGTGAACCACGTTATATTGGTGTCTGCATGTGATTGCTGCTTGTTTATTGTTTATTTCATCTTGTCAACTCAGTAACTGGGTCAAAATTAAAGAAACCACTGATTCACCCCCCCCCTCTCAGTGGTCCCGTGATTCAACATTTGGTATCAGAGCCAAGACCCTCTAGCAAGCTTTAACACGCTGAGGTTGTTTTTCGATTGAATCACATGGCATCCAATACTGGAAACAGCAAGGCACCTCTGTTTGACGGGACTAACTATTCTTTTTGGAAGTTAAGAATGCATGCCTACATCAAGTCTCTAGGTTATGATGTTTGGGAGACTGTCAAGGTCGGCTACAACACGTCGGTCACACCAACTGATGCTACAATGAAAAAGGCAGCAGACAACGACTCCAAGGCGCAGAACGCTTTGTACAGCGGCCTTGTCGACAGCGAGTTGGTGAAGGTGATGACATGTAAATCTGCCAAAGAGGTATGGGACAAGTTGCAGAGCATCCATGAAGGAGATGACAGAATTAAAGAGGCAAAACTTCAGACTCATCGTGGACAATTTGAGTCACTTCGAATGGAGGAAAGTGAGAACGTTGATTCTTTCATGCAGCGAGTCAACGAAATCATCAATGCCATCAGGGGACTCGGGGAAGAGATTAAAGAACCAGTTATCATCAAGAAGGTTCTAAGATCACTTCAACCTCGGTTCGATTCAAAAGTCTCTGCCATTGAAGAAGCCAAGGACCTGAACACGTTCTCCATGGAAGAATTGCATGGTTCTCTCACAGCCTATGAGATGCGCATAGGAAAGACATCTCCAACTGACAGAGAGGCAGCCTTCAAAGTACTGAAGAAGGAAAAAGGTACTGATGCTGATGATGAGCTTGAGGCTCAATTCGTCAAAAGATTGAAGAAAGGCAGCAACGGAAAGTACAAAGGGAAGCTACCCTTTAAGTGCTTCAATTGTGGTGGTGTCGGCCACTTTGCTGCGAAGTGTCCGTTCAAGGACAATGATGAAGAGGACTCTAATACTATTAAGAGTCAGAGGAAGCAGAGGTTCAACAAAAGAGGCAAGACAAAAAGTTTCATCAGCCAACACAATGAAAGCATGTCTGAAACTTCAGACAATGATGACACAGAAGAGTCCACTGAAGCCCTCTTCATAGTCACTGTTGAGGAAGTTGAACTGAAGGCTGATGGTAATGAAACCGAGGTGAACCTCGTGGAAGAACTCAACTCGGCAGAAGAAGCCAATGTCGAATCAAAAGCTGATGAGACCGAGAGCAATCTCAGAGGAGAACTCATCTCGGCAGATTCTGATGATGAAGCCGAGGTCGACCTCGAAGGAGAACTCATCTCGGCACTTGAAGAATTAAGTTTGGAGAGAAAATCTGGTAAGAAAAATCTGAAACTTCTCCATGACTGTGAAAATTCTATTATTGCTTTAAAAACTGAAGTAGAGGAATACAAGAGGACCATAGAAGTTCTAGAAATTCAAATCAGTACCAAAACTGAGAAAGTGGTGAAACTTGAGAATGAAATCCTTGGAGCAAGGGCTGAAAATATAAAAATGAATCAAAAGCTCAAGGAATTTCAAGCAATCAATGGAACATTGAAGCTGAATGAACTATTGAAAGTTCAAAGGCCTGCACACTTCAGAATTGGTCTAGGATTTGAGAGTGGAGAATCCTCTAAGATTGCACCTCCTGAAAAGACAAAGTTTGTGAAGCCCACCCAACCTGAAAAAGAGTCCATTCACGTGAGAAAGGTAATGAAGACTACCCAGCCACAAAGAAGATTCAAATTTTATGGTTACTGTTATCATTGCAATAAGTTTGGACATAAAATTGCTGAATGTAGACTGTATGTTAAACCTAGTAGGATTGTAACTAGGAACCCTTTCTCAATCCTAAGTAGCCAAAACATTGAGTGCCATAAGTGCAATAATTATGGTCACTTGGCTAGGGACTGCAGGTTGCAAATTGCTAACCAATTTCAGGTTAATAAGGAGCCCAAACTGGTCACGGTTTGGAGAGCAAAGAATGTTGCAGGAAAAGTCAAAGACTCTCTCATTGTGCAAACTGCTTTCAATGCACAAAAGAACTCTGCACCATGGATCCTTGACAGTGGGTGTTCAAGTCACATGACTGGTGACAAAGCAAAGTTCACAAAGCTACAGCAATTTGAAGGTGGCACTGTGAAATTCGGCAACAATGACGGTGCTAAAATATGTGGCAAAGGCACTGTTCAGCTGAAAGAAGGCAAGATCCGATCTGAGGAAGTGCTGTACGTGTCTGGACTAAGACACAATCTGCTGAGTGTTAGCCAAATCTGTGACAAACGTCATGAGATCGTCTTCACAAAGAATGGTTTCACCATCAAGAAGAACAGCAATGGCAAAACAATGGCTACAGGGTCAAGAACCACTGGTAATCTCTACACCTTGTCCAATGGGTTGGAGAAATCCTGTCTAATAAGCCAAGCTGAGGAAAGCTGGCTATGGCACAAGCGGTTAGGACATCTCAACTTTGACAACATGTCTAAGTTGTGTGCTTCGAAGGCGGTGAGAAATTTTCCAAAAGTTAGCAAACCCGCCAACCCGATATGTGACTCATGTCAAAAAGGCAAGCAAACACGAGTCACATACAAAACAAAGGAGCACCACACGTCCAAGCCTCTGGAACTTGTGCACACAGATCTCTGTGGACCAATGCGGACTCAAAGCACAAATGGAGATGAGTACTTTATGCTCTGTATTGATGATTATACTCGCATGACATGGGTTTTATTTTTAAAACATAAACATCAAGCACTTGATCGGTTCAAAGTGTTTAAAGCACAGGTTGAAAACATGCTAGGGAAGCGAATCAAGACGCTAAGGTCTGATCGTGGAGGCGAATTCACATCTGAAGAATTCACCAAGTTCTGTGAGCATCATGGCATTCAACGGCAATACTCAGCCCCTAGAACTCCACAACAGAATGGAGTTGTTGAACGCAAGAACCGCACCGTGCAGGAGATGGCACGCACTATGCTGGTTGAGAGCAAATTGGCTGATAAATACTGGAAGGAAGCAATCCATACAGCTGTGTATATACAAAATCGCTGCATGATCAGGCGATTTGAAAATAAGACACCATATGAGCTATGGTTTGGAAGGGCAGCTTCAGTTAAGCACTTCAAGATATTCGGCAGCAAGTGTTTCATCAAGCGACTTGAACAGAATCCGGGCAAGTTCGAAGAAAGAGCTGATGAAGGTATATTTTTGGGCTATTCTGCCACTAGCAAAGCATATAGGTGTCTTAACAAAAGAACCAGAAAAATCATAGAAAGTGCTGATGTTAGAATTGATGAACATCATGAACCCATGCATATCATCCAAGAAGAAAGTCCAGTTCATGAAGACGTGGATGAATCGGATAATGAAAAGTCTGAACCTCATGGTCTTGAAGGACCAAAGGCTGAACCTGATGATACTGAGAAATCAAGCTCAGAAGATGCTGCTCCAAAGAAACATAGCACTTGGGTCAAAAAACACCCTAAGGATCAGATAATTGGAAATCCGAAGGCTGGTGTTCAAACTAGACATAGTGTGGGGAACACTTTCTCACTAGTATCAATGGTCGAACCCAAGACAGCAGCTGAAGCAAGCCTTGATGAAAACTGGCTAAAGGCTATGCATGAGGAGTTAGAACAAATAGAGAAAAACTCCACTTGGGAATTAGTTCCCAGACCCTTTGACAAGAATGTTATTGGAACTAAATGGGTCTTTAAAAATAAGCTGAATGAAGATGGTCAAGTGGTAAGAAACAAAGCAAGGTTGGTTTGTAAAGGCTATGCTCAAGTTGAAGGCATAGATTTTGAAGAGACCTTTGCACCAGTAGCCCGTCTCGAAGCTATTCGAATGTTCCTTGCATTGGCTGCATACAAAAACTTCAAAATTTTTCAGATGGATGTGAAGTCAGCCTTCTTAAATGGGCTGCTAGAAGAAGAGGTCTACATTGAGCAGCCTGACGGTTTTGTGAATGACAAAAGTTCAGACCTGGTGTGTAAGTTGAGGAAGGCTTTATATGGCCTGAAACAAGCACCGAGGGCCTGGTATTCGAGACTGGATAATTATCTTCGCAAAATTGGTTTCGGCAAAGGACTGGTTGACAGCAATCTCTATGTCAAAACAGAACAAGACAAACAACTGGTTGTCATAGTTTATGTAGATGACATAATTTTTGGTGGCAATGACGAGGAGATGTGCAGACTCTTTGCAGAAGAAATGAAGAAAGAATTTGAGATGTCCATGCTTGGAGAGCTGAGTTTCTTCCTTGGTCTTCATGTACAGCAGTTGAAGCATAGCATCTTCATATCACCGTTAAAATACATTAAAGAGATGCTGAAACGCTTCAACATGGAGGACAGCAAGCCTGTAAGCACGCCCATGTCCACAGGCACAAAGCTAAGCAAGGATGACAATGCTCCATTTGTTGATCACACTACTTACAGATCCATGATTGGGAGTTTGCTCTATCTGACAGCTACAAGACCGGACATTCTACAGGCCGTGTGTATGGTGGCACGATTTCAGTCTTCCCCAACTGAAGAGCATCTTACAGCAGTGAAGAGGATATTTCGATATCTAAAGGGCACTATGGAGCTCGGAATATCGTATCCCAAAGGTAAATCCTTCACTCTTGTTGCATATTCTGACGCTGATTGGGCCGGCTGTGTCGATGATCGCAAAAGCACAAGTGGAGGAGCATTCTATCTTGGTGATAGATTGGTGGCTTGGCACAACAAGAAGCAAGATTCAGTATCCCTTTCGACAGCGGAAGCAGAGTACATTGCAGCAGCATCTTGTTGTACGCAAGTGCTATGGATTCGACAAATGCTCTCAGATCTAGGAGTTCTAACGAAAGATCCTACTCCAATCCTCTGCGACAACACAAGTGCCATTCATATCTCCAAGAACCCTGTCCAGCACTCCCGAACGAAGCATGTTGCAATCCGCTATCACTTTCTCAAAGAAAAGGTTGCTGCTGGAGAGGTAAAGTTGGAATACGTTCCAACCACTGAGCAAGTGGCTGATATCTTCACAAAGCCACTTCCAAAGGAAGTCTTCGAATATCTACGCAAGAAGTTGGGCGTTACTCCTTCTCCAAAGACTTAGCAGACCTTCAAGGAAGAGGGAGCAGGTACTCATGCTTACTTTATTTGCTCCCATGAACAGTCCCTTTGGATTTGTTGTCAAAGGGGGAGAAAATGTGTAGAACAAGTTGCTCTGAGACTGCTGTCATCAGTGCTTCATCTCGGCCAGAGACTATGAGAATTAGAATGATGACAGGGGGAGTCAATGATAGATGACAGGGGGAGTCTATGATATGGATTATTGAAGCACTGTCAATATGATATCTGAGAGAAGAGAGGAGACAACGCTGACATAAAGCCGAAGATCAGAAGATCAGAACCTTGTTTGCAAGCAACATGAAGATCAACCTGTTCCATGTGTTGCCAACAATTCCAAAGGGGGAGATTGTTGGAATTTGAGATACTATGGAGAGTTTTAATGAAGGGTCAAGCATGATTATGTGTTGGAATTATTGTCAACACATTGTCACACACATTGCAAACAAGTGTGGTGCATAACAGAGTGAGGTGCAGAACCACAACACAGCTGTGAACCAAATGTTGCTTGGCATATATCTTCATCTAACATCATCTGAATTAAAAAGTGGTCAACATGACTGTTGTGCATCAGTGAGAGGGCTTGATTTTTGGTTTTGGAATCGGGTCGATCTGACTTCTGGTTTTAAAGTTATGGCCCGGACAGCAGGACATCTTTGCCTCCATTCAGGTTGCTGTTTTCTTTAACCAGTAAGCTTCATGGTGTTTTTACTCTATCTTCCATTCAATCTGGGTTAAATCTCAAAACATGAAAGTTGTAGCTCTCTGATATATCTTTCATTTGGCTCAAGAATCATGTCATTTCGAGCTCGGAAGAGGAAGTTACGAATTTTCTAATGGGATACATTTTGCAGTTTTTCTGCACTACAAGATTAACATATCTTCTTGGTAGGCTGCTGTAGGTCCCATTTAGTGCTGGATAGTAATAAGCAGATGGCCCATCATACTCATCTGATTAAAATGGTAAGTCAGTCTAGCCAAAACGAGAATAGCATGATGGATTCTTTTGCTCGGCAAGAAAATCAAAAAGGATATCCCTCCTATCTTTTTGGCGTGAGCAACCTTCTCTATTGGCTTGAGATCCAACTTTCTGGGATCTGAATAATATGAGGTTGTAGATTTGCATTATTAAAAAGAGAGGATGATGAGAGTTTGAGGAGGGGCGAGAGAGCTTGCCAATGAGATACTTCTGAGATTTCTTTACAGCAAGTCAAGAAGAAAAGCTACATCAAGAAGATGCTTCTTCATCATTAGTTCTTTTAAGATAAGTTTCTTTTCTCAATTCATATTTATTGAAAATCTGATTGTAAGGGTCTTTGAGAGAGAAAGAGAGATTGTAGTGAGGAAATCTGTAAAGGGTTCTTCATTTTTCATTGTAAAACGACAGTGGGTGCTGTTCGTAAGTTTGGTGATTCTGTTGTTGGTGCAGGAGAATTAAGGGGGTTGGTGCTTCCCAGATAGTGGGAGCTATCTAAAACAGGGGTTGGTGCTCCTTGTTGTTGGTGCAACTAAATTGTGCAATAAGAGTTGGACTGGTCTCGGATCGGTGTCCGGACTGTCGTTTTGCACCGTGGACGTAGCCTTCGGGTGAACCACGTTATATTGGTGTCTGCATGTGATTGCTGCTTGTTTATTGTTTATTTCATCTTGTCAACTCAGTAACTGGGTCAAAATTAAAGAAACCACTGATTCACCCCCCCCCCCCTCTCAGTGGTCCCGTGATTCAACACTATGACCATAATGGAGTCAGCTCATGTTGTCATCGATGACACGAATCAAGTTGGAAGAATTCTTCAAGATGATGATGAAGTTGAAATGGATATTGATCAATCTAGTCCAAAAGATAGTAATGAGATCATTCCTTCCAAAGTCATTGTCCCAACAAAATTAATGAAAAATCACACATTGGATAATGTTATTGGAGATATCAGCAGTGGGGTTATGACCCGGAGACAAGTCCAAAACCTATGTGCTCATTACTCCTTTGTCTCTCAAATCGAGCCTAAGAATTTTTACGAAGCTGAATCAAAATCTGAATGGATGGAAGCTATGCAAGAAGAACTGAATCAATTTAAGAAGAATGATGTTTGGGATCTTGTCCCACTGCCTGCAGAGAAAAATCCCATAGGAACTAAGTGGATTTCCAAGAACAAGTCAGATGAATCTGGAAATGTTGTGAGAAACAAAGCTAGACTAGTAGCAAAAGGATATGCTCAAATAGAAGGAATTGATTTTGAAGAAACTTTTGCTCCCGTAGCCCGTTTGGAGTCAATAAGGATCCTATTGAGTTATGCGAGTAGCATGAGAATCAAACTATTTCAGATGGATGTCAAAAGTGCCTTCTTGAATGGAGAAATTGAAGAAGATGTTTATGTTACTCAACCAGAAGGCTTTGAAGACCCTCATCATCCTGAGTATGTATACAAACTCAAGAAAGCTCTATATGGATTAAAACAAGCACCAAGGGCTTGGTATGAAAAGCTTACAAATCATTTGATTGAAAATGATTTTGACTGTGAGAAAGTTGATAAGACTCTGTTTATCAAGAAGATTGATCAAGACATTCTTGTAGCTCAAATCTATGTTGATGATATAGTGTTTGGATCTACTTCAGAGAAACTAGCACAAGGATTTTCGGAATTGATGAGCTCCACTTTTGAGATGAGTCTGGTCGGTCCCCTGCAATTCTTTCTAGGATTACAAGTTAGTCAGATGGTATCTTTCTTAGTCAATCCAAGTTTGCTCTAGAAATAGTGAAAAAGTTTGGCTTAGGAGAATTTAAGACTAGTTGCAATCCCATGGGCTCCATTACTAAAATATCTAGTGATCTTCAGGGTAAGAAAGCTGACCAGAAACTTTATAGGAGCATGATAGGAAGCCTTCTCTATCTCACTGCTAGCCGCCCTGATATCTCTTTTAGCGTTGGAATATGTGCTAGGTATCAATCTGATCCCCGAGAGTCTCATATTAAAGCTGTTAAACATATCATAAAATATATTAATGGGACTTCTCATTATGGTATTTGGTATCCTCATGACTTAACTCTGCAATTAATTGGATATAGTGATGCAGATTGGGCAGGATCAATAGATGATAGGAAAAGCACTAGTGGCTGCTGCTATTTCTTAGGAAACTGCTTAATAGCCTGGCATAGCAAAAAGAAAAATTATGTATCCTTGTCTACTACAGAAGCGGAATATATTGCTGCAGGTAGCTGTTGTGCCCAACTGTTGTGGATGAAACAAACCTTGTTAGACTATAATGTTCCACAACAATGCATGCCTATCATGTGTGACAACTCTAGTGCCATTAGTATTTCTAAAAATCCTGTTTAGCACTCTCGCACTAAGCACATTGACATTCGCTATCATTTCTTGCGTGATCATGCTGACCAAGGCACTATTGAGTTAATGTTTGTTCCTACAGATATCCAATTTGCTGACTTATTTACTAAACCCCTTGGAAATGATCGTTTCATAAAATTGAGACATCAATTAGGCATTGGCCCTTGCCCTGAATTCAAAATTCTTGTTGGCTAATCACCTGTTACCACATTTTATTTTTATATCTCTTATAAACAGGTGCTACTAACAAGGTTGTATGTTTTATCTTTGATGGGCAAGCTCCTTTGCAATTAGATGTCAAAGGGGGAGAGAAATATCATTTGTTCCTCAAGGTGTTCACCAATTGAGGGGGAGAAGATTCAAAGGTCGCTATTGTTGAGGGGGAGTAGCTTTGCCTAGAGTGTTATTTTGTATAGCTTCTAGGTTCGTCGTCTAATGTCGTCGCTCTCGCAAGGAAAATCCAAAGCTCCAAAATATCGAAATGCTCCCGAAAATCCAAAGCTCCTTAAATATCCAAAGAAGTTGCTGTTCAAGATTTAAAGGAGATTGAGAGAGAGTTCAAGCTTCAAGAGTTTCCATCAAATTGCAAAGGGGGAGATTGTTAGAGTTTTTGTTTTGTTGCAATTTGATAGGATGCATTCATTTTCATAAGCTTGACCTCTCATTCATTCATGTTCTTATTCATAGGATCTTCATGCATATTTCTCTTTCTTAATCTTTGTTTTTATCATATGATATGCATGGTTTTCAATTCATTTTGTCTCTTAAGATCATGGAGTTTTAATTTTAGATTTTCAAGCCTCTAAGTGTTTAAAACCTTTAAGGTCTAAATCATTCAAGCTTTCCAAAGTTTCTATCTTTAAAATCATTATTTTTATTTGGATTTTTCATGACTTTATAAATCCAGTTTTCATCATTTTTCAGTCATGAATTCATGCTTGAGATATGTGTCTCAAAGTCCCCTGGAAAGATGCTCTCAATATTGCAAGTTTCTAAAAAATCAGGATTTCTAAGCATTCACCAGGTCGACCTGCCTGTGTGGCCGGTCGACAGGGTTTTTGAGAACCAACGGTCACTTTTCTAGCCGTTGTGTGTACCCGGTCGACCCGGCCCTGTTCCAGGTCGACCGGGCACTAGCCGTTGGGAACTTTTTCTTTATAAAAAGTGGTTTTTTTGTTTGGAAAAAGTTGCTGAACTTCAAGAGACTTTTGAGGCCAAGGACTTGCAACTTTTCTAGAGCATCTTTGAAGGGATTATGAAGCCATTCCATTGATTCAAACTTTTTTCTTCTAAATGGGTGTGCTTCTCTTATCCTAAGTCCTTTAAAAATCATGTTTTGGTTCTTTGCCTTTGATTTTCTTCAATGCATGATTAGTTAGATGTTTTTCTATTGTAGTGTTGTTTTTCATAACATGCTTAGAACTTTAAACATCTCATAGCATTATGAATCCAACATATAGTCTATGTTTCACATGAATTTGTTTTCTTGTTTCAAAACCAACTTGTTAAGATTTAGTTTATCTTCTTTGAAAACAAGTTAGTTCACTTTGTTAAATTCATGTGTTAGGCAAACAACTCTTTCTCAAACATATAATTATCATCTTTGCATCATTCAAAGTTTCATCTTTTCAAAAAGAGGAAGAGTAATTTCTAGTAAATGCATTATTCATAGACTTTGTCATTCATATGCATGTTTCTAGAAGTTGAGATTTCATTGTCTATTTAGCCTATTTAGAGGCACTCTTTTGCACTTATATAGTTCTCTTAATCCATGCATTCATAGGCATATTTCTTAAGAGAAAATTTCTAGTTGTAAGGTTTATGCTTAGCCTTGAAAAGCATATGTTGTAAAGGTTTATGCTTAGCCTTGAAAAGCATAGTGATGAATTGTAAGGTTTGAGGTGATCCTAAACCTTAATTGAGTTAGTGAAATCCGGTAGGTGTACCGGGAGTGGATGTAGGCAATTTGGCCGAACCACTATAAATGTGCTTGTCATGGTGATTGATCTTTTGCCTTCTTTTCATGAATGATTTACTTTTGGTTGATTGAAGATTGTAGCTGGTGATTTCTTGTGTATGCTTATCTTAGAGATTCCTATCCATCACAAGATAATTAATCTTCATCAAAACTTAATTGACTTAGAAGTTAAAAGGATTCAATTTGGTCTAGGTTCTTAGAACTCACCCTATTCACCCCCCTCTAGGATTCGGTCTTGGTCTTTCACACCGCAGCCTACAGTACTTGTTTTCTCAAAAGGAACTGAACATGAGGCAGAGAAGATGGATGTAATACGTTAAGGATTATGATTTTCCAATCAAGTATCACTCAGGGAAAGCTAATGTAGTCGCTGATGCATTGAGCAGGAAATCAGTAGGCCTGGCAAATCTAAGTGGCACTTGTATTTTTTAGCAATTTGAAGAATTAAGTATAGATCTACAACCACTAAGGAAGGGTGTATTGTTAGCTAACATGTCAGTATCCGAGCCTTCCTTCATTCAGAAGATCAAGGATAGTTAATTGCAAGATCCAGAGTTGGCCATGTCGAGACCCCGGATCGGGCCCACGGGACTAATCCGGGATCGGGACTAATTGTGGTGTGGTCAATGAATGGTTTGTTAGTTCTATGTAGTTTGCAATTTGATGGTCAACACATGCATTCATTTTCATCACATCACCTAATCTCTATATTGCATTTTAATTTATTGAAAATTAACCCTATCTTGTTTTATTCAAAATCCCTTTGGTTGATTTCATTTTGTGTCAAAATGTTATTTTATTTGGCCTAGAAATCTTTTTATTTTCTGTGTTAATCCTTGTTCCAAAGATTTTCTAGTCAAAACTTTCAGATTTTCTGACTGTTTTTGCTGTCACTCAGCCTGTCAGTCAGGTGTCTGCTAACCGACAAGTGAACCGAGGTCAACCGAGCGTGTGTCGGTTCCATTTCCAGCAAGCTGTTTTTCTGTCGGTCAGCCTGTCGGTCGACCGAAGCTGTTTCAGTACCTGACCGAACTTTGTGTCGGTTCCATTTCCAGAGTGCGTGTTTTCAGTTCTTTTTTCTCTGTCGGTCAGGTGTTGGTCGACCGAATGAGTCTCATTGAACCGACAAGATAATTGTTTCAAAAATTTATGATCGTTGTTATTTGACCATTGGGGCTCGGTCGACTGAACCCTCCTTGTCGGTCGACCGACAAGAGATCCGTTGGACTTTGTTTTCCTTATTTAAGAAGAACTCTCCTTGTTTTGTGTGAGACCTTTTAGAGAGTCTTCTTGGAGACCAATCTTGGGAGTTTTTCCTTTAAACATTTTTCAAACCCAAGATCAAGTTTAATACAAGGGAGCAAGGGAAACATCTTGAAGAGACAAAGCTTGATTTCATAAGTTAAACATCTTAGTAAGCTTTGCTTTTCTCATTCGTTACATGCTAATGTATCTTATTGAAAAATTTCTTGTAGCATGCTAACTTTGATGTGTTGAATCCTCTATATTATCTTTGATTTATTCTTTATAGGATTCATCAATTAGTCTCATACCAAGTCATTGCCTTCTTATATAAATCATGCTTACTTCAACTTTCTTGTTTTCATTTGATGCATGATTACTCTACTTGGTTGAGTCTTTAACTAGTTGTTTTGACTTTATGATCTCATAGTAAATCTTTAAGTTGTGAAAACATATTTGCTCTCTTATTACATGTTCCTCTTGATTTAAATTTTCATACAACTTGCAATTCTTGCTTATTGAAATCTTTACAAGTTGTCTTTTGAAAAAGAACATGTGATTTGCAATACAACTTCAATCTAATCATTTCTGTTCTTTAAACTTTGAATTGCTTTGAGTACATATCATTTGTTCCTTACTTCAACTTTGATTGAAGTTTACACACATACATCATGTGCATTCATCTTTGCATTACATAGAGTATTGTATGAGTTTACTTTACACTTTCATATCCACCTATTTTAGAGGCATTGTATTTGAGCTTAAATTGTATCTCTTAGAGTGTTTGTAAAGACTCTTTCTTTGAGAAATCTTCACTTGTAAAGGTTATTGCTAAACCTTAGAAAAACATAGTGTATAGGTTATTGCTTAGCCTTAGAAAAGCATAGTGTATAGGTTATTGCTTAGCCTTAGAAAAGCATATTGTAAAGGTTATTACTTAGCCTATTGAAAAGCATAGTTAGTGGAAATCCGGTGGGATGTTGGATCACAACCCGGTAGTGGATGTGGGCTTTGAGGCCGAACCACTATAAATCTTTGTGTGATGGTGCATGCTTTGTGGTGATTGCTTTTAGCTTCCGCATTTATTTTGTTAATCATCACTAGTGACTAATTGATTTAAAGAAGTTAAAATTGGTCACTAATTTGAAGCTTGCCCTATTCACCCCCCTCTAGGGTTCGGATCCCGGACTTACATGGTTAACATGAAGAGTGTGTCAACAAGGTGCACACACTTATTTAATTTCCCACAGGTGTACGCAGTGAGGATATCACAACCATATATGAACATTTCTATTAAGTGCGGAAGCGTGTAGCAAATCAAATATTCAATCCATCTCTAGTAATAAAGATAATAACACAAGTATAGTACTGCATCAGAATGAGCAATGATCATTAGCATGTTACCCAAAAGTAAGTTAAAGTTTATACAAAGATCATTTAATTACATTTCCCAAAAATAGAGGCCAACAAAGGCCAATATAAACAAAATACCAATCCCCAAAAGAATGGTTAAAAGTTTTCCCAAAATGTTATCTCTCTCTAGCAATCCAATGTCTAAATGAGATCATCAGCATGCCACTCGACTAGGCGTTGCGGTTCACCGATCGCATCCTCAAGCTCCGTCTCGGGATGGACAATGTTCTGACCTGAGTACCAAAGAGTGGGTCAAACACGACGGTTTGGCAAATGAGTAAAATACAATGACAGTATAATAATAAATGAATTTACCTTCAAAAGCATTTAAACCTGTTTAAATAATAATTTCTATAAACATGATAAAATATTTATTAGAATACCAGTAGGCATTGTAAAACATTTAAAGGTAACCAAGGAATCGGGAAACAAGCAAGATGGCAACCACGCGAAGCTAAGTCCTCTATCACTAAAGTGACAGAGCAATAATTAGGCACCGATCTCAGTCACTCGAGGTGAGGAGAAACAATGGATCTTATAAATACATATACATATACTATACATGACCACGGTAGCGAGCCGGGCATCGGGAACCACAGTAGCAATCTGCGGCATCGGGACAAGACCACGGTAATAACCGGGTAGCGGGATCCAAACTGCAGCTGGCGGGACAAGAGGGGGATCTCCAAGTCGGTGGATCAAACCAACAGGGTTATCCAAGCTTAGTGGTGCCGACTCATAGGTCAAATGACAAGATTAAAACATGTATGAAATACATCGATTGCAAGTACATAAATAAACGAGACCAAGGGGGGTGCTTAAAAGCACAACTGTCACTTCATGTCGGGCAATGCATTTCGAGGCTAGCAATTAATACAAGTACAATTTCAATGCTTTCGGGAATAATAAATCATGTAGTATAAATCTCGGGAACAATGAAATACAATAAACAATTGAAATTTGGGGTAAAGTATCGGTTCAAGATTTATTTGAAGTGAATAGCGATCCCGTATGTTGATCTAATAACAATTTGGTACTCTTTGCGTTTGGGGACATTCCGGGCTCCTTATACACTTTGAATTTTCAAAACTTCAAATGAATTCTTCGTGATGTGGTTTTTTTCTCAAATGGCCTCATACATTGCTTAGTAAATCCCCCTGACATAGAGGGGTTCTCAATGAATAGTCCCAAAACATTTAAACAACTCATCACTGTCCCAAACATAGCCTTTGACCGACAAAACTCATCGCTCGAGCGAATCGGAGAGTTCGCTTGAGCGAGGAGCTCTCTGGAATGGTTGTCTAGGTGGGTTCAGTCGAGCGAAGTTGAGGTCGCTCGAGTGAACTCATCCAGTAGCTGGTTGGCTCGAGCGAAGTATTGGTTCGCTCGAACTAACCACTCTCTGGAACGAGTTCTGGGAGGTTCGCTCGAGCGACCAAGGGGTCCGCTCGAGCGAACTGCCTACTGGAATGCTCCGAACCCTTTTCTGGACACTTCGCTTGAGCAAAGTGTCATGTTCGAGCGAACTGTCCAGAAACTGATTTCGGGACAGTTATTCTCCTCTCTTTCTTTTACCTTTTCAATCCTTTTTGGCTCCTTTGTATACACCAAGAGAGGGGGTTCAAAACTCCATCCAAATCAACATAAATTTCTAACAAAACCCATTCTAACCTCCTCCAACAATATCACATCCATAAACAAGGAAAAGAGGGAAGGAAACCACTACACACAAGAGTACATTTGAGATGAAACAAGAGAATATTGGATGCCATGAACCAAAACATTTCTATGACAATAAATGCACTATCAAGGCTCTTTCTTGAACATTTATTTCAAGTCAATGCAATAAATAAGCATGGGTGGAAAATAACAAAACCAATCACATTTCTTATAAAACCATTGAAAACTCATAAAAGATCAAATCATCCACTTGCCTTGGGTCCAAGCTAAAAAATAATAAACTCTAACACCCCTCTAAGCCAAGAATCCAAGCTATAGCAAAATTCCCCAAAGGCAAACCCTAAAATGGGCCAAAACAAGAAATAGAAAGGGGAACTTTACAATAATGAGAATGGAACCTCTTCAAGATCAAGGAAACACAAATCTAAGAGATGGGGAAGGTGCTTACTTGTAGGTTCTCTAAATGGGTAAGGTGAGCTCAAAGAGAGTCTTGGAATGAGGAGTTTTCTCTAAAAAGGATATCAATGGAGAGCTTTGGTGATGAGGAAGAAGATGATGACAAGCATCATCCCTAAAGCAAAGGTTTGGTAGTGGATTGGGAGATGGAAAGCAAGAAAAGAGAGAAAAGGGGGAAGCCCTAGTTTGAGAGATTGTAGTTTGCTAGTTAAAAAATAGAGAAATGAGGAAGAAGAGTTCTCTTATAAGCAAATGGGGAGCGGGCTCCACTACTAATAATCTAATTGGGCTAAAATCATGGCTTTTAGGGCTTCTAATGAATTCGACGAAGAAGAGAAAAGTGATCGTCGAAATATCTAGTTTCCAAAAAGTATATGTTTCGCGGGTTTCGGGGATATCAAGTTTTGGGTACATATTTAGTGTGAAAAGACTGTTTTGCCCTCAATGCTAGGACAATCGGTTTTTGGGATTTTCAAACGGGTACGGGACCAACATAAAAGTTATAGGGATTAACAATAAAAATAAAACGGGATTAAAACAATGAATGCAAGAATCTCCGATAAATCCCCAAGCACATGCAAGGTCATAAAAAGGAACCCCCAAAGGGCCCCACTAATTAATAAGCAATCAAAATTCCACAAAGCTATATCAAAATCTATTCTATTCCCAACTTAACCAAAATCCACTAAACACGCTTAAAACTAAAACACAACTTAACTAATGCTAATCGAGGTCACTCGGGACGGGATCTTACAGTCAGGATTTCAAAACATATAGCAGACCGTCCTGACTTTCGTATCGTTGATGGAGTTTTGTACTACCGTGACCGTCTTTGTGTGCCCAACATTGAAGATTTGAGGAATGATGTTATCACCGAACCTCACAGTACGAACTATTTAATGCATCCAGGCAGTACGAAGATGTATCAGAATTTGAAATGCATATTTTGGTGGAATAACATGAAGTGAGAGATTGCAGCATTTGTCTCCCGTTGTATGACTTGTCAGTTGATAAAAACAGATCATCAGAAGCCTCCAAGATTGTTACAACCATTAGAGATCCCAGAATGGAAATGAGAACACATTACTATGCATTTTATTTCGAGACTACCGAGGACCAGCAGAGGTAACGATGCGATATGGGTCATTGTGGACCGTCTCACCAAGTCAACTCACTTCATTCCTATGAGAATTGAAAGTCCGGGATCCAAACCCTAGAGTGGGAGTGAATAGGGGGAGCTACAAATTAGTGATCAATTATGACAAATTTTAACTTTTTTAAAAGTAACTAGTCACTAGTGATGATTATCAAACTAAATGCGGAAGCTAACAAAAACAATCACAACAAAGCATGCACCATCACACAATGATTTATAGTGGTTCGGCCTCAATGCCTACATCCACTACCGGCTTGTGATTCAACACCCCACCGGATTTCCACTATCTATGCTTTTCAAAAGGCTAAGCAATAACCTTTACAATATGCTTTCGAAGGCTAATCAATAGCCTCTACAATGTTGTTTTTCTAGGCTAAACAATAACCTGTCAATGTGCTTTTCTATGCTAAGCAATAACCTTTACAAGATGTTTTTCCAAGGCTAAGTGTTAGACCCCGACCCAGACCAATTCGATTAGTGTGCGATTAGTGTGTGTTTAGTCCTAAGTGGGTTTAGTTGTCGTTGGGTTAGAAGTAATTAGTTTTAGTCTTGGACATAGCTTTGGGAATTTTGAGAACGTTTAGTATTAGTCAGACACACTCAGGAAGGCCTGAGTGCACGTGTAAGCTTGGGAAGATCGTATCAATTTCCGTGTATTTGTGATTTTGATTTCATGTGAATGATTTTACTATGTGTTACAACTTTCGTATTAAGCCCATTCATGTTTGAAGCCCAAAAACCCAAGTTCTGGCCCAAAGAGGGTAAAATTGTCTTTTATGCACAAATCTAGACACAATTTTCGAGATCTAAAAACCATGTCAAAAATATACTTTTTGGAAACTAGATATTTCGAGGATCGTTTTATCCTTCTTCGTCGAAGTCATTCGAGGCCCACAAGATCATGTTTTCGTCGTTTCAAAGTTCAAGTTAATTGGGCCCCATTTTGCTAAGGTCTTAAGCCAAATCCCCCTCTCCCTCTCTTTTCATTCATTTCCCCCAAATCTCTGCAACTTCCTTGACCTAGGGCTGAAAAACCCTCTTCCCTTCCCATCTTCCTCATCTTGCATGATCTAGCTAGAGTTCTCCAAATAAAATTCTAAGGCTATCACCTTCTTCCTCTCATCCTAAGCTTTCCATTGATGCAAATTGTTGGGCAAGAACTCCATTTCCTTTCCTCTCTCTTGTTTGGCCATTTCTAGGTAAGAGCTTCAACCCATGTTTTTCATGAAGTCCTTTAGTTCTTAAAAATCTTATTTTTCATGTTTACAAACCCTTTTGTAAAAATGGATTCTTTGTTTTCATTTGTGTGGAGTTTGAGTGGATTTTCCATGGGATTCTTGTAGTGTTGGAATAGCTTGAGTGAAGTGCTTGAAGAGGAGTGTTTAGCATTGGGGCAAGGCAAGTAATCTCTATAGGAAATGATGCATGTGTATTTTGATTACATTGTTATTTTAGAAATTGTGCATATAAACTTGTTATAAACTCCATGATCTTGATTTTTATTGGATTGAATGTTTGAAAGTGTGAAAATGAACCCTTGGTGAGCATGAAGGCTCAAGGGATTGTATGTGGCTTAAGGAGGAGAAGAAGGAGTGAAATGTGTTGGAAGTTGTACAAGAGAAAGACATTTTCTGCACTCAGCGAGCACAGGCAGTAGCTTGTTCGCTCGAGCGACCCTTGGGTCCGCTTGAGCGACCAAGCCTCTGTTTGGTTCGAGCGCAGATAGAGAGCTGTCCGTTCGAGCGACCTTATTGTCCGCTCGAGCGAACTGTCTCGCTCGAGCGAAGTGTCAATACCTTACAAGGTCCGCTCGAGCGAACCTGCCAGATTCAGGAAGAAGAATTATTTCATTTGTTTATTTTCTTGAAGGTTGAAAAACTAGACTATGTTAAGGGTTTTGACTTGACATTGTGTAAATGGAACTTCAAAATGCAACCCAACTTCGGGGACACCAATTCTTGTATATTCCAACATTTGGAGGTCTCAATTACACAAAGGTCAATTAGCAGCCTTAACACATGCTTGTCAGATTTCGTATTTTGAATTTCCGTCTTAGTACGATAAGTACCATTGTGTACTCGTTTGAATTTCAAGTATAAGCTTGTTTTGAAGATTTGTTCAAGAAAAAGGGGATTACTTCCTAAGCGTGTTATGCATATTTATTATGCCTTTTGCTAGTCGTGTTTGTTGTGTTTGATAAGTGATTTTCCCCCTTTTTATCTCGACATGTTTTGATAGTGTTTCGCGTGTTTTGTGCATTCATGAATTAAGTGAACACCATTGAGCTTGGACTGCCCTTTCAGTTTGATCCACTGTCTGGGGGTCCTTAAACATGTGGACTGTCTGCAGACTGGTCGTGTATTTTATTACACATCGTGCGTGTCCGGTTTCGCGGCCGGAAATCCCCGTATATGTGAGAATCGTGTCGTGATTATATTATGTATATCGTGCTTGTCGTGCGTGCTTGCTCTTTTCATTATAAATATGAGAGAGAAAGGATGAGCTCCTTGTGGATTGTAACTATTCATGATATTATACGTACTCATGCTAGCTTGTTTTAGTATCTCAGCTTTGTATGTATTCTCGAAAATGTATCTCAGTCATTGTAGTATTTCAAACCAGGGATTTGCTTATATGTTTTCTAAAACGTTTATTGTTTCATGCTTACACCTAAATTGATTACCTGCCAAACCGTTGTGTTTGACCCTTGTTTGTTGGTGCCCAGGTGCAGGAGACGTTGCCTTTGAGGAGGAGCGTCAGGAGGAGGCTCTTGAGCCACCCCCAGTGAGAGAGTGGCAGCCCGACGATGTCATTTAGACGTCGGGCGGGTTTCTTGAGTTTCGTCATTTTGTCTTGGGGTTTCCTTTATTATTTTGAGCAGTGTATTGGCCTCTGTTGGCCTCTTATGGAATGTAACTAAAACTTAACTTACTTTTGAGTTAGTCCTATAACTTGAATTATGTTGGGAATGCCATTTTAACTTCTTTTTTTGATACTATGCCTTGTTATTATTTGTTATAGCACTTAAAAATTTATTAGTGCTTATCTTGATGTGATTTGCTACACGCTTCCGCATACTTGATCATGTGAGTCAGATTCCGCGTGTCTTTGGGAATCCTCACCGCGGGAACCTGTAGGAAAGTATATCTTCAATAAACACAACAACGTCGCTGGCCCGGGATCCGTTCCGGGGTCATGACACTAAGCAATAACCTCTACAATGTGCTTTTCTTAGGCTAAGCAATAACTTTTACAAGAAGAAACATTTCTCTCAAAGTAGTGTCTACACAAACACTCAAAGAGATACAATTTAAGCTCAATACATTTGCCTTTTAACTAGGCTGATATGAAAGTTTAAAACAAGATACAAACATACACAAACAATTAGCTAAGGTGTGTGCTCAAAGTGTATGAATGTTTACTTCAATCAATTTCTAAAATGAAGTTCTTAAATGAATGCTTGATGCATTTGAAAATCTAAGTGCAAAAAAAGATGATTGAAGTGATAAATATTCAAAACAACTTGGAAAGACATACTTGTTAGTTTTATGGTCTCAATATCAAGGGTATATGATGTAATAAATTGATTAATTTCTTTATTTATCAATATATATTATTGCTTTCCTTTCATGAGATGAATGGTATTTTATTACTTGTTTGCACATAACTAATACGAATGACATAATGGTTCATGAGATGAACCGGAGTCCACAAGTATACTAGATGTAATACATGTGTATGGATGAGATCCACATATAGGAGATATGTATTGCAAATCTTATACTTAAATATCTTCACAACCAGTGATGAGATTGGGCATCTCATCTGACAAGGTTGCATCACTTTGATCACTATGAGATAGTGTGATTTGTCTCGATCATCGGAATGTAAGATTCTGGATCATGGTGCTAGTACATTGGATGTATTGAAGGACCATGAGAAGCACCTTATATACACTGTCTTTACTTTAAGGTCTGCTCTCATAATTCCCTAGCAATAAGCTCAAAATCCTGAGACATTAATGAACTCAAGTTTCTATCTATTCATTTGCTTTGAGTCACTAATGAGTGAGGCCAATTGTAGGTCAACACCTCGGTGATTTGGGTATGTGGCAGTAGAGCTGTGAGAACATTCAATGGTCAAGATGGAATCTATCTTTAATATCCCCTTGTGCCAATTAATGGATTTATCATTGGTAAGTGCGCACCCATTCCGATTAAGAGTTAATTGGATCGGTACCAAATGATCACTATAATTAATTGGGGCTAAAGGATAATAAGATATGGATCTAATTTGGTGGACAGGTCCATTTGATCCATGGATATAGATGGAGGGGCCTACTTGTGGTACTGAGGAAGTTTAGGGTCTTCATTGTAATTTATTCCTAAGACTGGAGTGCAATTGCATTTATATAGTAGAGTTATTTGCAATTAACTATGGGCCCGGATTGCACATGAGATGTGGGGTCTTGTGTCCCAATTGGAGCCAGCTTTCTAAGGAATCCCTAGTGGTCCCCACGCTAGCCCAAGTTATTAGAAAGATACTAATTCTACTTGAACTCTAAAATGAAGGTTACTATTTCTATCTGAAGTGAGACTTCTAATAGTGGTAATGGTAAGCTACTAATTATTAATGGAAGTAGGACTTCTATTTTAATTAGAAAGGAGAAAGCTACTAATTGGTGTGGAAGTGAGACTTCTATGGCAACTAGCAAGGGAGAAGTTTACTATTTTGTAATGGGAGTTAAACTTCTATTTCAAATAGGAAAAGAGGTGGATTGGAGGGCTATATAAAGAGGAATAAACCCCTCTTGGTCGTGCATAATACATAGAGCAAGTCCAGCCCCTTTGTGCAAGAGTTGCACAAGTTCTCTTCCTCTCTAAGTTCCCCTCTCTTTCACCTTTAGTTCCTTAGAGTTACTAGTTGGGTTTTCTCTTGAAGATTCCACAATCTTCTTGAGAAAAGAGATCTAATACGGGTCATAGCGTGGAAGATCAAACGGAGTTGGAGATTCTGAATTGGATAGTGAAGGTGTTCATCATCAAAGGAAAGAACTCAAATTCTCCATTAGAGCACTACAAGGCTCCAAAGGTATATCTACATCCTTGTATGTTGTGGATTTCGTGGTTGCATGTTTATGTGCTATTTTTTATCTTCTAGATAGTATATATTGCTGTAAATGATTTATGAGTTTGAGGGAATGCATCCTGGATTGGGTTTGTTGCCTTCTAAATAGATGATCCCTGCATCAAGTGGGTCAAAAGTTTTTGAAACCTATCTGGAAGGCCCACCTAGTTTCCAACAATACTACACAAGTTGTATGAAGTTTAAAGACTAAAACACATGTGATTGAGACATGAGTGTTTGCAAAACAATCTAATATGCTAAAGTGATATGGTGTTTGCAAAACAACTCAGTTAAAGCTAGAAATCATGCAAATATGAAGTTACAAATAGTTAACCATGCGTGGATTTTAAATGGAATGGAAATCAATCTAAACTTGAAAGATATACCTTTAAATCTCAAACATTTTGATTTCCAATAGCTCTCTAGCTTTCTCAGCTTATTCCTCTTCCTTAGGCTTCAAAATGGTTCCAAAGATTCACTCAACAAGCCTCTAGAAAGAAAGGAATGAAATGGACTTTTATAGAAAAAACAGTCCAACGGCTAGTTGGCTCGGTCGACCCCATGACCCTCGGATCGACCGGGCCCAACGGTCATATTAGCCAACGGCTAGTTTCCGGGGTCGATCTGGACAGGGCTCGGTCGACTGGGTATACTGGCCATAAATCCTAAAGGCTAGTTGGCTCGGTCTACCGGGTGCAGGGGTCGGTCGATCGGGTAAACTGGCCTGGGTTGAGTTCCTGCAGAAATTCCAATTTTCCAAAGATGAAACTTGGAACTCATGGCCAGTGTGATTTAAGCATAATAACAAGATTCTAAAATAAGGAATGTATGCAAATCACAAACCTAGATGTCTAACTCGATTTTCCAAAAATATGCATGAAGAACTAGGTTTTCAAAATTGCATTTTAAGTTCTAAAACATGCATGATTAAATCATTTGAAAATCAAATTCAAATGCAAGGTAGAAACTTAGATTTCAAAGTCCAAACTAAGATGGATGAGTGTGTGATCAAATGATGGTGAAAGTGATAGTGAATCTATCAAATTAGCAACAAACAAAAACCTAACAATCTCCCCCTTTGCAATTTGATGGCAACTTACTCAACACTGAATTTACACACTAAGTCTTCAGCTCCCCCTAAGCTGGACAAGTCTTGAAATCTCTTGGATGCTTCTTTTAACTTGGCTTGGGCTCTAGGTCTTTTTCTTTAATCTTCTTGATGCTTGGAGCTTGATCATTCTTCAAGCTTTCTTTTCATCTTTCTTTCATTAGCCAAGCATCTTCTTTAACTCCCAAGCTTTCTCTTCTTTCAACTCTCCCCCTTTGCCCATGCACTCTCTCCGTTTGGCAAGATATGCATTCTCTCCCCCTGTAGAAGATCATACAATATCTCCCCTTAGGAAGCTTGGACATTCTCTCCCCCAGTAGACAATTTGAAAGCTCTCTCCCCCTTTGACATTAAATTGCAAAGGTACCTATACACATGAAATAAGGAAAATACCTTTTAGTAGCACCTTTTAACAAAAGAAATCGAAAATGAAATACATAACAGGGTATCATGTATAAAAGTAGTCTCTAAGGGTTCAAAGCCAATACAAAGGTGAATTTGATAAAAACTATTACTTCCTATGAAGGTTTACACTCCCCCTCAATCCATTCTCTCCTTTTGTCAAACTTTTGACAAATATTTAACTATTTAGTGCAAGAAGAAGATGGTGTTACCAATTGAGGGTCAACTTCAAGGAAAGGATTAGACACATTTAACTATAGAGCTTAATATGATCAAATTACCAATATAAAGAGCAAGGTCAAGGAGAAAAGCGATCATGGATACCAATTGGAAAAAAAATACCAATTGAGATTCAAGGATAAGACTATTAAATAAATCACTCTAAAATGGAGTTAAAAGGAATATAACTACTAGGATAAACCCAAATTAGAGCTATCCATGATGTTATGGGGTTTACTAAACATAGCATCAATCAATTTAACTATGAAAATCATATGCTATGAATGTTTTGAAATCATTTCATCCAATCATTAAATAGAACTATCAAGTGCAAGATGAGTGAAATGAAGTTCAAACATGAAGCCTACCTCAACCATTAACCAACCAAGATTATGAATACATAAACATGGTGGTTATGAGATTTACCTATCTGAGCAAGAGAGGTGGTAAACATGAAAATTATGATGCTAATGGAATGTGACATGGAACAAAAATATATTACTATCAAGTTCAATCTAATGTACATGGTCTATCACATTCTCAAGATATGACATCAATTGGATATGACAACAATCGAAAATGATACTAATTGAAACCAATTGAATATGACAACATGATTAATTGCAAGGATGTGACAACACAAAAATTCCATCAATCATCATAAATGGATATTCATCACTTTTAATGATATAACTAATGAGCATAGGGATGAACAAGTTAAATTGCATAAAAGGATATAGCTTGGTGATGCATGCAATTTTCAAAGTGCCAAAATCATATGAATTTAACATATAAAAGATATCCATCAAACAATAGATATAACTATGAAATACAATGAATGGATTTTAAAGAGGTTCATATGATCAAGATCACTACTATGAAGTTGAAACATGTATAAGGATGACATCACTTAGAGAATATACATGAATCAACATCATAACCATACATTTTAAAAAAATGACTAGAAAGCATAAAGGATGGATTTGAGTTCTAGTATGGTATCTACAAATATAACTAAGACCATAACCATACATGGAACCAAATGACATTTGCATATAAAAAGAATGTAACCAAATGAGCAAAGATACAAATAGCTTATAACAATATTCATTTTTATTTTTAAGATGATATAACCAAATGCATAAGGAAATGAGAACATGGAACATGCTTTGATGATTATAACTAATGATGTTTTAGAGCATTTCCATTCATACAATCTTCAAATCATTTCAATAAACAAAATCCAACAATGAGCATAAAAAGAATGATTTTGAAGATAACACATTATCAATTTTCAACTTTGCATTTTAAAAAATATAATTTATTTGAAACACATACAAGTTGATTTTTCAAATCAATAATTTTCCATATTAAAGTATAACTTAGAAATCCATGGAAAATCCAAATTGATTCAAATCATTTGTTTTTAAAAATAATCTAACTATGATATCTACACAAATGATTTTGCAACAACAATCGATCATGAATAATCTAGCTATGAAAGCTTTTGAAATCACAATCAATTGATCATATATAGAAATGCAATGCAAGAGATATAACTAAATTTGAGCAAAAAACAAATCTAACATGATGAAATTATAATCAAATGATTTTGAAAACCATGATATGTAACTAGAATGGTGTATGAAGACAAAATCAATTGATCACAAATAAACATTGCATTTTAAGAAATGTAACTATGAAAGAACAAAATGCAAATGTAAATATGACCAACAAAATGATTTAACTATAAAGGATAGGTTGGTCAAGGAGGTTCAAGGCCTTAAGGTTTGTCTAAGTATCTAACTTTAGGAATCCACCTAAGGTCTTGAGAGGGTTGATCTTTGAGGTCTAGTTTAGAAGTCCCACCAACTTTAGGAGATTTGACTTGATAAAATTTTAATTTGGACTTATCACCATGATAATTAGATTTGACTAAATTTAGCTTAGACTGGTGATTAGTCTTTTGAGGTTGGTGAGTTTGTTTCTTAGGGGATTGATTCCTTTTTCTTTTCTTCTTATTTTCTCCCTTTATTTGACTTTTGAATTTTAAATTTAACTTTGCTATTTTCTTCAAAAGTTCTTTCATGGGTTGATTTAAGGGAGATAGGTTGAGAAGCTTTTTGTTGATAGATTCTTTTATACTTGGTTTAACTTGTTTAACCTTTTTAGAATCCATCTTAGGAGACTCCTTTTTAATTGATTTAACTTGTTTGATCTTGTCGCGACCCCGGACCGGGAATCCCAATCCGGGATCGGGACCATTAGTGTGTGATGATTATTCAAGAGGATTACCTACATCCTCAAAATAATCTTATTTAATTTCCCACAGGTGTCCGCGGTGAGGATATCAAAACCTTGCACGGATATTTCTTTTTAATGCGGAAGCGTGTAGCAAATCAAATAGTTAGACTATCTCTAGTCATGCAAGCATTTACATCAATATCAAACTGTATCAGAAAGAGCAATGATATATAGCAATGTTTCCCAAAAGTTGTTAAAGTTAGACAAGTTATCATTTAGTTACAATCCCCAAAATTAGAGGCCAACAAAGGCCAATATTACAAAATAATAACCCAAAGAATAGTTAACAAGTCCTTCCCAAAATGTTACGCCTCTTGGCAACCCGATGTCTACATGACATCGTCAGCACGCCACTCAACTAGAGGCTGCAGCTCACCTACCGCCTCCTCCGGCTCCTCCTCAAGGAAACCGGCAACGGGACCTGAGTACCAAAGCAAAGGATCAGACACGACGGTCTGGCAAGAGAATGACAAGATACAACAACAATAATAGAGGAAATCTCTTGAAAAGCATATAAATCTGTTTAAGCAAGAACTCTCATAAAACAGATAAATCATTTGCTATAAAACAAGTAAACAAGATAAAACATATGAGGTAACCAAGGAATCGGGAATAACAAGGTGGCAATCACATAAAGCTAAGTCCTTTGTCACTAAAGTGACAACAGTATCACGGGACGTTGATCTCAGTCACACAAGGTGAGGAGAAACAACGTATACATATATACAATATAACTATACGGGAACGGGACCACGGTAGCGAACCGGGTATCGGGACGGGGCCACGGTGGTAAACCGGGCATCGGGATCCAAACTGCAGCTGGCGGGACGGGAGAGGGATTTCCAAGTCAGTGGATCAGACTGACAAGGTATCCACGCTTAGTGATGCCGACTCATAGGTTAAAACCAATCGAGACATATCAAGTATTCAAGTACAGTAAGTAAACGGGTAAAACGGGGGTGCTCAAGGGCACACTGTCTTTTCATGTCGGGCAACACATTTCGGGACAATTCACTGTCACTATTGTAGCTCCAAAGCTTTTGAGAAAACAAGTCATGCGGTGAAATTCCTGGGAATGAGGTGAAACAATGCACTATAATGAAATTCGGGCAAAATATCAATTTAGAAATCCAACTAAGTGAATAGGGGTCCCGTATGTCTACTATAGCCCTTACTTGGTACTCTTTGAGTTTTGAGACATTCCGGGCTCCTTATGCACTTCTACGATTTTCCAAATTTCGAATGACATATTTGTGATATGGTTTCTTTCACGGAGGCCTTGTACAATACCTCAAGGATCTCCTTCGACTGATAAAGCTCAGTGCTTGATCGAACCATAGAAACTGGCTCGAATGAGGAATTCTCTGAAACCTGGGGAATTTCGGTCACCTGGGGTCACCTGGCGGTTAGCCGCCGTTGGGGCATGCGGCTAGCCGCTGAGTGACCGCCCAGCTGACCGCCACTGTGCTGCAGGAGATACAGCTTACTGGAAGGCTGGCCACCCAAAAGCGGTTACCTGGCGGTTAGCCGCTGATGCATTCGGCGGTTAGCCGCTGGGTAACCGTGGATCTGACCGGATCTCAGGGGAGATTTCTGATGCTCTCTGGAAAGGTAACCGAGAGTGGGCGGTTGGCTAGCGGTTAGCCGCCGATGTGTTCAGCGGTTAGCCGCTGGCTAACCGTGAGGCTGACCATGTTTTAAGGGGGAAAATGATGCTCTCTGGAAAAGTCACCGCGGTGCGCGGTTAGATGGCGGTTAGCCGCCGATGTGTTCGGCGGTTAGCCGCTGGCTAACCGTGAGCTGACCGTCAGTTACGAAAATGCTCACTGAGTTCAGTTTTGAGTCATTTTCCTCCTCAAAACCATCTTCCTCACATCCACAAGGTCCTTACAATAACATTGGGCTAATAGTTCCTCCAATGCATCTCTTTATACTTCTCCAAATCCCCATTATGAATGCTCTCCATCACTTCTTCCATGTCAAGTCCAATGCAAAGAAAAAGGGAAGTAAACCATTTCACAAACATTCATCTAGGCTATCACAAGGACAATAAATGCTCTACTAACATGTTTATAAAACCTTGCATGAAACTATCAAAATACATCATGAGCATTTATTTCAAACAAACCTCATTAATGAAAGTATGGAAAATCCATAAAGACTATACCAAATCATTTCAAAATTAAAAACATCCAAACATTCACTTGCCTCTAATCCAAGCTAGCTGAAAACAAGTCTTTGATCACCTCTATTGCTCAAAGCCAAGCTACAATCAAAAATCCCCAAAACAACCCTAAAATGGGTTACACCAAGCTTGAAAATGAAAGAGCTTCCAATAATGCACATGTAGAATCTCAATGACTAGAGGAACACTAATCTAAGAGATGGAAATGATCACTTACTTGGATGACCTTCAAATGAAGAGGACTAGTTCAAAGAAGATCTCAATGTTGATGAATCCCTCCACAAATAGTATCAATGGAAAGCTTGTGAGATGAGGGAGTGATTGGTGAGTTCCAATGCTTGATCTATGAACTATTGATATGGCCTGGAGATGAAGAAGCAAGAAGAAGAAGAAGAAGAAGCAAGGGAAACCCTAGACTCAAATGTGTGCTGGAGCAAGGAAGAGTGAAATGAGAAATGGAGGGTTGGGTTCTCCTTTGTAAACAAATGAAGCTTGGGTCCCACAACTCAAGGTACTACATTAGCTGAAATCATCTCTATCGGGGCTTCTAATGAATTCGACGAAGAAGAAATAAATGGTCGCCGAAATATCTAGTTTCCAAAAATTACATGTTTCACGGGTTTCGAGAATATCGAGTTTTGGGTACAGACTTGGTGTGCAAATGATTGTTTTGCCCTCTAGGCTATGAAATCGGTTTTCGGGGTCTCGAATGAATACGGGATCAACATGAAAGTTGTTGAGATCTACAAGATGCATGCAACGGGCCAAAAACACAATTCACAACAAATCGGGAAATTCCTCGAGAAAATACAAAGCCGAAAAGGGAACCCCCAAAGGGCCCCACAAGTTACCAAAGCAAATCAAGACGATCGAATCAGCCCAAAACCAAAATCAAGGCTAATCCAAACCCATCTTAACCAGGAATCACTAATCAAGCTTAGCACTAACACGCAACTTAATTAGCACTAATCGGGATCACTCGGGTCGGGGTCTTACATCCTTCACCCCTTAGGGCATTTGGTCCTCCAAATGAAACATAAGACTCACCTCTGGTAGAAGATGTGGGTACTTCTTCTGCACTTGATCTCTTAATTCCCAAGTTGCCTCTTCCGGTCCATGATTCTCCCAAAGTACCTTCACCCACTGAATAGTCCGAGTCCTCAGCTCTTGCTCCTTTGTGTCAATGACCTCAACGGGCTTCTCAACATAGGTAGCATCCTCTCTGATCTCTAATGGTTCATGCCGGAGCACATGCAAAGGATCGGGAACATACTTCTTAAACATAGACACATGGAAGACGTTGTGTACACCAGATAGCTCAGGTGGTATGGCCAACCTATAGGCCACATCACCGATCTTGCTCACAATGTCATACGGTCCAATGTATCTCCTTGATAGCTTGCCCTTCTGTCCAAATCTCAATGTTCCCCTCGTAGGTGACACTTTCAAGAAAACCTTATCTCCTTCCTTGAACTGTAGATCTCTGCGATGGGAGTCTGCATAGCTCTTCTGTCTACTCCGGGACACTTTCAGACGCTCTTGAATCAACTTGATCTTGTCGCTGGTCTCACTAACCATAGTCGGTCCATGAAAACTACGAGTACCAACTTCTTCCCAACAAACAGGTGTCCTACACCTTCTGCCATACAAAGCTTCAAAAGGAGCCATCCCAATGCTCGAGTGGTAGCTGTTGTTGTACGCGAACTCACAACGGTAGAGTCTCATCCCATTGAGTCTTGAAATCTAACACACAAGCACGGAGCATATCCTCAAGAGTCTGAATCGTCCTCTCTGACTGGCCATCTGTCTGAGGGTGATAAGCTGTGCTGAACTGTAATCTCGTACCCATAGACTCATGCAATGTCTTCCAGAATCTCGAGACAAATCTGCTGTCTCTGTCGGATGTGATCGAAACTGGCTGCCCGTGACGACTGACAATCTCGCTGACAAACAACTCTGCCAAAGGTAGCATATGCATCTTCTTCCCTGTCTTCATAGCAAGGAAATGCGCTGACTTGGTGAGACGGTCCACAATGACCCAAATCGCATCGTTACCTCTGCTAGTCTTCGGTAATCCCGAAATAAAGTCCATGGTAATGTGCTCCCACTTCCATTCCGGAATTTCTAACGGTTGCAACAACCCTGGAGGCTTCTGATGCTCTGCCTTAATCAACTGACAGGTCATGCAACGGGAGACAAACGCTGCAATCTCTCTCTTCATATTGTTCCACCAAAATCTGCCTTTCAAGTTCTGATACATCTTCGTGCTGCCAGGATGCACAGAGTACTTCGTGCTATGAGCCTCAGTCATGATGTCGTTTCTCAAATCTTCAATGTTAGGCACACACAAACGGTCACGGTAGTACAAAACTCCATCAACAAAACGGAAGTCAGGACGTTCTGCTATATGTTCTGAAATCTTAACCAACTCTGGATCTTGCAACTGACTGTCCTTGATCTTCTGAATGAAAGAAGGTTCCGACACTGTCATGTTACCCAACAAAACACCCTTCCTTAAAGGCTGCACGTCTAGACTCAACTCTTCAAACTGCTCAAAAATACAAGTGCCACTAAGATTCGCCAAGCCTACCGATTTCCTACTCAAGGCATCTGCAACTACATTGGCCTTCCCCGGGTGGTACTTGATTGGAAAATCATAGTCCTTGATATATTCCATCCATCTTCTCTGCCTCATGTTCAAATCCTTCTGTGAAAACAAGTACTGTAAGCTGCGGTGGTCGGAGTGAACTTCGAACTGCTCTCCATAGAGGTAATGTCTCCACATTTTCAACGCGAACACAACCGCTGCTAACTCCAAATCATGGGTGGCATAGTTCTTCTCGTGCTCTTTCAACTGCCGGGATCCATAAGCAATCACTTTTCTCTCTTGCATCAATACACAACCAAGTCCAACATTAGAAGCATCGGTAAAAATGGTGAAACCGCCGCTTCCGGATGGCAAAGTAAGGACTGGTGCTGTAGTCAATCTCTTCTTTAGCTCTTGGAAACTCTCTTCACACTGCTCTGTCCACACATATGGTGCATTTTTCCTTGTCAACTTCGTCAATG
The DNA here is from genome assembly GCA_038049695.1 of Cinnamomum chago. Taxonomy (NCBI): domain Eukaryota; kingdom Viridiplantae; phylum Streptophyta; class Magnoliopsida; order Laurales; family Lauraceae; genus Cinnamomum; species Cinnamomum chago. The sequence goes on from CP142460.1 coordinate 33,592,891, forward strand.
GTGACGCAATCGACGAAAAACCTCGCACAAACCTCCGATAGTAACCTGCCAATCCCAGAAAACTCCTGATTTCTGTCACATTCTTCGGTCTTTCCCAATTCTCTACTGCCTCAATCTTGGACGGATCCACTGCCAAACCTTCTCTAGAGATAATGTGCCCCAAAAATGCTACTTGGTCTAGCCAAAATTCACACTTGTTAAGCTTAGCATACAGCTGATTCTCTCTCAAGAGTTGCAATGCGATCCTCAAATGCTCTTCATGCTCTTCCTTGGTCTTGGAGTACACCAAAATGTCATCAATAAACACTACAACAAACTGATCTAGATACTCTGCAAATATCTTGTTCATCAATGCCATGAACACTGCCGGTGCATTAGTCAACCCAAATGGCATCACTAGGAATTCATAGTGGCCATATCTCGTCCGGAAAGCTGTTTTCAACACATCTGCTTCTCTAACTCTCAACTGATGGTAACCGGATCTCAAGTCAATCTTCGAAAAGAATGATGCACCTTGCAACTAATCAAACAATTCATCTATTCTTGGTAAGGGATACTTGTTCTTGATGGTCACTTGATTCAATCTCCTATAATCAATACACATCCTCATTGAACCATCTTTCTTCTTAACAAACAACACTGGAGCTCCCCACGGTGAAACACTTGGTCTCACAAAACCTTTGTCCAACAACTCTTGCAACTGGGTCTTCAATTCTCCCAACTCTGCTGGAGCCATTCTATATGGTGCAATAGATATCGGAGCGGTCCCTGGTAGCAACTCGATAGTGAAATCGATCTCTCTCATGGGTGGCAAACCTGGAATCTCCTCCGGAAAAACATCCGGGAATTCCCAAACAATTGGGATCTCCTCCACCCCTTGGGACCGTTTATCCTCCGTGATAAACGCTAAATAGGCTTCACAACCACTTCTCAAAAGTCTGTCAGCCTTCAACGCTGAAACAAACCCTGCACGAGGATTCCTCCTCTCTCCCTGAAATGACACTCCTGCTGGTGTCTCAACCAACTTGAAAGTAAGGGTCTTATGGAAACAATCCATTGTGGCATGGTACCCTGCCAGCCAATCCATCCCTAGGATGACATCATAATCAAACATCTCCAAAGAAATGAGATCTGCGGTTAAAACCACTTCTCCTATCTGGACTGTGCAACTAGGATAAAAGGTTCTACAAACAACTTGTTTACCTACTGGGGTTGCCACAGTCAAAATGAACTCCAATTCTATAGCATGCATATCAATCAACTTAGCAAACTTATGGGACACGAAAGAATGTGTAGAGCCAGGGTCAAACAAAATCATAGCTTTAATCCCACAAACAAGGAGTGTACCTTCCACTACGTTACCCGCTGCCTCTGCATCCACTCTGTTGACTCCGTAGATTTGGCCTCGCAGTTGGGGCCTATTTTGTGCCTGCTGTGGCCTGCCTTGGGGTGCATTCCTATTCTGTTGTGGTGGACGCTGCTGTCCTTGCTGATTTCGGGCCTGCTGTTGTGGCTGCTGTTGCTGTCTGAACTGTTGTTGCTGTGGTGCTTGCTGCTGAAGTGGCCTAGGTTGGTTTTGGATAGCCAATGCATGCTGTGGTGGTGGTGGTGGACGTTGTGGCCCTTGCTGCTGCTGCTGATGGCCCTGTCTGTTGGGCCTAGGGCAATCCCTCATCCTATGGTCCATCGAACCACATCTAAAGCACGCTCCTGTCATGGTGCGACATTCAGCACTAGGATGGTTCTTTCCACAGTGGATACAAACCACAGGATTCTACACATTGGGCCCTGTCCTCTGCCTCTTATTTTGATGATTCCTTTGCTGCTGATAGTTCTGCTGCTGCTGGGCTGGACCCTTGCCTTGCACCTTGAGGATCTTGTTGTGGAAGTTTTCGAACTTGTAGGCTCTCTTCACAGCTTCATCAAAAGTTACCGGTGGCACCACTCCGGTGGCATCTCTCTCAATGAAGGGATTGAGCCCGTCAAAGAATTTAGCAATCTTCTTCTCCACCGTATCTATTAACTCCGGGGCATACCTAGACAATCTCTCAAACTTAGTAAGATATTCCAAGACTGTCATGTTCCCCTGCACCAACTGTTGAAACTCTATAGCCTTCTGCTTCTTGACGTGGGCGGGCACATATTTGTCATGAAACTGCCTCTTGAAATTTGCCCAAATCTCAGCATCAGGCATTGTTCTATATTCTTCTCTCACTGTCTTCCACCATCTATCTGCTGTGCCAACAAAAAGGGATGTTGCAAGCTTCACTCTATCTGCTCCTGTACACTGAAAGATCTCAAATATGTTCTCTGTGTGCTCTAGCCAATCATCTGCAGCTATGGGGTCCTCTTCCCCAAGAAACTCCTTTGGAGCCCTCTTCATGAACCGTTCAAATAAGGCATTTGGATCATTTTGCCTTTGGTTTATGACTATGGCAGGTTGGGGTTGCACCGGTTCAGGTCTCCTCTGCAAGACCTCAAGCAATTGCCTCTGCATTTCTTGCATCTCTCTAGCATGGTCTTCCTCTCTCTTCAGCATTTGTTCTTGTAACCTCGCTTGATTTTCATTAGCCTGACGCTGCTGATCAAGCATTGCCCTCATCATATCCTGGAATTGGTTAGGTGGATGACCATGGTTCTCAACTATATCTTCTTCTAAAGGCCCTGTATGCTCACTATTGTTTGTAGTAGGGTTGCCATTCAATGGTCTCTTACGTGGAGGCATGATGCTGCAAAACAAATGGTTAGCACATAATAATCCAATAAAGGTTCACACATTGCTCACACGATACTAGCTAACGAAAGATCTAACGGATCCTCGCCACGTCCTTAGGATTTCTAGTTTCTTTTAATTGCTTGAAACACGTCTCGCTCTGATACCAGTCTGTCGCGACCCCGGACCGGGAATCCCAATCCGGGATCGGGACCATTAGTGTGTGATGATTATTCAAGAGGATTACCTACATCCTCAAAATAATCTTATTTAATTTCCCACAGGTGTCCGCGGTGAGGATATCAAAACCTTGCACGGATATTTCTTTTTAATGCGGAAGCGTGTAGCAAATCAAATAGTTAGACTATCTCTAGTCATGCAAGCATTTACATCAATATCAAACTGTATCAGAAAGAGCAATGATATATAGCAATGTTTCCCAAAAGTTGTTAAAGTTAGACAAGTTATCATTTAGTTACAATCCCCAAAATTAGAGGCCAACAAAGGCCAATATTACAAAATAATAACCCAAAGAATAGTTAACAAGTCCTTCCCAAAATGTTACGCCTCTTGACAACCCGATGTCTACATGACATCGTCAGCACGCCACTCAACTAGAGGCTGCAGCTCACCTACCGCCTCCTCCGGCTCCTCCTCAAGGAAACCGGCAACGGGACCTGAGTACCAAAGCAAAGGATCAGACACGACGGTCTGGCAAGAGAATGACAAGATACAACAACAATAATAGAGGAAATCTCTTGAAAAGCATATAAATCTATTTAAGCAAGAACTCTCATAAAACAGATAAATCATTTGCTATAAAACAAGTAAACAAGATAAAACATATGAGGTAACCAAGGAATCGGGAATAACAAGGTGGCAATCACATAAAGCTAAGTCCTCTGTCACTAAAGTGACAACAGTATCACGGGACGTTGATCTCAGTCACACAAGGTGAGGAGAAACAACGTATACATATATACAATATAACTATACGGGAACGGGACCACGGTAGCGAACCGGGTATCGGGACGGGGCCACGGTGGTAAACCGGGCATCGGGATCCAAACTGCAGCTGGCGGGACGGGAGAGGGATTTCCAAGTCAGTGGATCAGACTGACAAGGTATCCAAGCTTAGTGATGCCGACTCATAGGTTAAAACCAATCGAGACATATCAAGTATTCAAGTACAGTAAGTAAACGGGTAAAACGGGGGTGCTCAAGGGCACACTGTCTTTTCATGTCGGGCAACACATTTCGGGACAATTCACTGTCACTATTGTAGCTCCAAAGCTTTTGAGAAAACAAGTCATGCGGTGAAATTCCTGGGAATGAGGTGAAACAATGCACTATAATGAAATTCGGGCAAAATATCAATTTAGAAATCCAACTAAGTGAATAGGGGTCCCGTATGTCTACTATAGCCCTTACTTGGTACTCTTTGAGTTTTGAGACATTCCGGGCTCCTTATGCACTTCTACGATTTTCCAAATTTCGAATGACATATTTGTGATATGGTTTCTTTCACGGAGGCCTTGTACAATACCTCAAGGATCTCCTTCGACTGATAAAGCTCAGTGCTTGATCGAACCATAGAAACTGGCTCGAATGAGGAATTCTCTGAAACCTGGGGAATTTCGGTCACCTGGGGTCACCTGGCGGTTAGCCGCCGTTGGGGCATGCGGCTAGCCGCTGAGTGACCGCCCAGCTGACCGCCACTGTGCTGCAGGAGATACAGCTTACTGGAAGGCTGGCCGCCCAAAAGCGGTTACCTGGCGGTTAGCCGCTGATGCATTCGGCGGTTAGCCGCTGGGTAACCGTGGATCTGACCAGATCTCAGGGGAGATTTCTGATGCTCTCTGGAAAGGTAACCGAGAGTGGGCGGTTGGCTAGCGGTTAGCCGCCGATGTGTTCAGCGGTTAGCCGCTGGCTAACCGTGAGGCTGACCATGTTTTAAGGGGGAAAACGATGCTCTCTGGAAAAGTCACCGCGGTGCGCGGTTAGATGCCGGTTAGCCGCCGATGTGTTCGGCGGTTAGCCGCTGGCTAACCGTGAGCTGACCGTCAGTTACGAAAATGCTCACTGAGTTCAGTTTTGAGTCATTTTCCTCCTCAAAACCATCTTCCTCACATCCACAAGGTCCTTACAATAACATTGGGCTAATAGTTCCTCCAATGCATCTCTTTATACTTCTCCAAATCCCCATTATGAATGCTCTCCATCACTTCTTCCATGTCAAGTCCAATGCAAAGAAAAAGGGAAGTAAACCATTTCACAAACATTCATCTAGGCTATCACAAGGACAATAAATGCTCTACTAACATGTTTATAAAACCTTGCATGAAACTATCAAAATACATCATGAGCATTTATTTCAAACAAACCTCATTAATGAAAGTATGGAAAATCCATAAAGACTATACCAAATCATTTCAAAATTAAAAACATCCAAACATTCACTTGCCTCTAATCCAAGCTAGCTGAAAACAAGTCTTTGATCACCTCTATTGCTCAAAGCCAAGCTACAATCAAAAATCCCCAAAACAACCCTAAAATGGGTTACACCAAGCTTGAAAATGAAAGAGCTTCCAATAATGCACATGTAGAATCTCAATGACTAGAGGAACACTAATCTAAGAGATGGAAATGATCACTTACTTGGATGACCTTCAAATGAAGAGGACTAGTTCAAAGAAGATCTCAATGTTGATGAATCCCTCCACAAATAGTATCAATGGAAAGCTTGTGAGATGAGGGAGTGATTGGTGAGTTCCAATGCTTGATCTATGAACTATTGATATGGCTTGGAGATGAAGAAGCAAGAAGAAGAAGAAGAAGAAGCAAGGGAAACCCTAGACTCAAATGTGTGCTGGAGCAAGGAAGAGTGAAATGAGAAATGGAGGGTTGGGTTCTCCTTTGTAAACAAATGAAGCTTGGGTCCCACAACTCAAGGTACTACATTAGCTGAAATCATCTCTATCGGGGCTTCTAATGAATTCGACGAAGAAGAAATAAATGGTCGCCGAAATATCTAGTTTCCAAAAATTACATGTTTCACGGGTTTCGAGAATATCGAGTTTTGGGTACAGACTTGGTGTGCAAATGACTGTTTTGCCCTCTAGGCTATGAAATCGGTTTTCGGGGTCTCGAATGAATACGGGATCAACATGAAAGTTGTTGAGATCTACAAGATGCATGCAACGGGCCAAAAACACAATTCACAACAAATCGGGAAATTCCTCGAGAAAATACAAAGCCGAAAAGGGAACCCCCAAAGGGCCCCACAAGTTACCAAAGCAAATCAAGACGATCGAATCAGCCCAAAACCAAAATCAAGGCTAATCCAAACCCATCTTAACCAGGAATCACTAATCAAGCTTAGCACTAACACGCAACTTAATTAGCACTAATCGGGATCACTCGGGTCGGGGTCTTACAGATCTTTTTGGAGTCTTCTTTGATTTTTAGTGTCTTACCCTTCATAGATTTTGATTCTACTTTCTTGGGTTCATAGATGGGTTTAGACACATGACTTCTTCTTAGTTTGCACTCAAACCTAAAATGCCCTTTAATGCCACAATAATTACATTTAGTCATGGGCAAGGAAGAATGAGTACTAGAGAATGAGGACTCACCTTTCACAAATGTGTTGGTGAAGCTAGGGTCATGTGAAATATACCTATCAAATCCAAGACCCGTCCTATCTCTTTGAGATTTACCCAATTTAAATAACTTTTCAAAATTCTCATCACTTTGGGTAAATTTGCACTCATACTTTTGTTTGTAGCTTCCAAGTTGAGTGACTTGGTTTATAAGGATTGAATTTTCATTTTTAACTTTTGATGATTCATATTCAATTTCCTTATAGTTGTTTAGTTCTTCATGGGCAAGTTTTAAATCAAATTTAAGTTCATTAATCACATTAGATTCAAGTTCTAGAGTTTTTATCTTATTTTGAGCATTAGATAAATTTTCCTTAGTATTAGTCAACTTGGATTCTAGGTTGTTAATATTTTTGTCTTGCCTTTGTAATTGAACTCTTAGTTTAGAATTTTCCTTATTAAGATTATCATTTTCTATTTTTAATTCATTTAGATCATCTTTAATATTATATAGGTTATTCAAAGAGATCATAAACTTATAGTCTAAACAATGTATTACTTCTTCTTTCTCTCTAAGTTCATCTTTTGAAGAAACTAAATCTTTGTTTGGCGTTTTAGATTTTTCTTTTAATTTTTTAATTTTCTTAACAAGCTCTAAGGAAAATGTACATAAATCATCATAACCTTGTTGAAAGTCATCTTCATTTTCATCATTTTCTTTTTCTTTTAAATCAAATTGAGATTCATTAAATTGAAAGCAATTGCGTTCTTTGACCAAAGTGGATTTAAGAAAAGCCTTGTCCAGAGTGTGGAGGCAGCTAGACTGTTTGAGGCAAGGGTCCTCCAAACGGGTTCATTTAGTAATCCTACCCTTACCTGTGGGCTGATCTATCTACTAAGGTTTCATAAGACCAAATTGGAAACCTATGTGTACTCTTAAAAAAAATCTCTTCAAAACAAAAAAAACTTCCGTCACATTTGTGTTCGGATTTCAGAAATCTTGGTTCTCTCCTTTTCGGATTTAGTGCTCGTAGAAATGTTTGAGCCTTTATTCGGATCGGAACACCATTTGCTCTCTTTGATGAATTCAATCTTAACATTAAAAAAAAACCTCCGTCATTTTGAATTCAGATATGAGAAATCTTGGTTCTCTCCTTTCCGGATTTAGCGCTCGCATAAATGTTTGAGCCTATGTTCGGATTGGAACACCATTTGCTCTCTTTGATGAATTCAATCTTGACATTTCAAAAAAAAAAAAGTTCCCTTACTTTTGAGTTCAGATTCAAGAAACTCTGGTTCCCTCCCTTTCGGACTTAGTGCTCACAAAAATGTTTGAGCCTTGTTCGGATTGGAATACTATTTGTTCTCCTTTATGAATCCAATCTTGACCTTTCGAAAAATTCTATCTCGTGTCCTTTCCAAGGATGTGATTTACAACATTTGTGCCTAGCAGTGCTAGTACACCCTTTCGAGTCTACTGTATTTGTGACTGACACATTTGTATCTCCAACCTTATATCATCTTGCCTCGAGTGAGCCTTGCTTCTCGGTAATTTGAATTAAAGTTTACAATTGCTTCTAGCAGTCACTGGAACGCTCGCCCTGAGCCTACCATACTTGCATTTAGAACAATTGTACCCTCTATGGCTTTTTGCCCCTTTCATTTTGCTTAGGCTGGGCCATGTCCCCTCAAGCGATTTGAAAAGACAAAACCATAGTTATTTTCCATTATGATCACCATATTCTCGTGATTACTAATGGATCTGGTCTTGTTTCAGAAATTTTTCAAACTAACAATGGCAGCTTCATTGACCATCACTTTCGATGAGAACAAGTACCAACTCTGCTTCAAGAAAAACAAAACAAGCGCACCCACAAGCGCCCTAGCGGCTGCCCAAGCATCATCTCCCTCGACAACTTTCAAGCCTGGTCGACCTCTCTTCCCCGGACCATCGTCTTCTGGTCGTTGGGACCATTCCCACTCCCCGCAGAAGGAACTGCACTTGCCAAGAAGCAGAAAATCACTCCTAAACATGTCGCCACTCCGACACCAAGGGCAACAATCAACAAATCTGAAGCCCGTGGCAACCCCACGAAGCCTCAACCTGCAAAACACCAGGTCTGTCCCAAGACCTGGTCCCCAAGATCTTCCCCAAAGCAAAGGAGGTCCCGAACATCTACAAAGCCGGCATACCTGGCTCCTTTCAAGGAGAACCGGTTCTACCCTCTCTCTCACATGAAAGAGGAGAAACCTATCCTCCACCAATCAAACAAATCAACTCAGCATGAGCTGGCTTGCTCCTACAAGCCCAAAATCAAGTCATGCATCACCAGCCACTGCAAGAACCTGCTAAGGCCTACACTCTTGCGAGTCGACCCTTCATCTCAATAGGGGCTGAACTCGCAAAATTCAAAGCCTCATTGCGACAGGCAAAGGACCGCGTCCGGATCCTGTCCATGCCTAACTTTAAAGAAGACAAGCTCGGTTGCTGTGCATGGGGGACTACGTCCTTCATTGCCAAAGCACAACCAGAGCTGACCGAAGCTCAAATTGCTCGTCGTATGCGTCGCCGCGCGACATATCAATAGAAGAGACTAGAGAAGCAAAGAACCCAGCGTTCTACCCTTCAAGTTTCTAAAAAATGGGTCGAAAAAGAAAGACCTAACCAAGTTATTGTTGTCTATATGGTTGGCAAAACAAGAAGACGCCAGAAGTCGGCAACCAAAATTCATGTCAGGCGACCGGTGACTCGCAGCGTCTCCCGGACACGGAGACATCAGGAGGATTCTCCCGCTCCTTCAAGCCAAGGACATCAGAGTAACCACTCCTCGGACTCTTCATCCAAGAGAATGAGCTCCAGCTCAGTCACCAAGATGATATCCTCATTCGACTCTCGAAGGATAAACGTTCTGGTTACAAATGCTGAGCAGCCTCCGCCGCATGATTACGTAACATCACGAATCCAGCAGTTGGAGCAAGGACAACAGAGAATTGAGGCTCCGATGGAAAACCTCCTCCTCACTTTCCAACGTCCACCGAACAATGAAACTCCTCTAAGTCATCAAGATGACGAGGAAAACAATGAATCTCGCGCCCTTACCAAAAAGGACGTTGACAATATCCTCGCCAAAGCAAAAGAAGAGGATACACTAAAGGAACATGGGATCAAGCCACCATATCCCTTATGGATGGACTTGGTTCCGTTCCCTGCAAAATCCAAACAACATACTCTCCAAACATATACTGGGAAAGGTTTAGCTAGACAGCATGTCATCCACTTTAAGATCCTGACGAGAGCAATTGCGGATCAAGATGCTCTCAAGATCCATCTCTTCTAAGTACCCTAAAAGGTACGGCCTTTGATTGGTACTCCACTCTGCTGGAGGACTCCATCCAAAATTGGGCCATGCTGGAGACACGCTTCCTCACCCACTTCAAAGGTGAAGATCACCCTGTTACTATGGCACAACTCTGCAGCCTAAAATAGGGAGAGAATGAGTCAACATACGACTTCATTCACAAGTGGAAGGCAATGGCGTACAAGTGCTCAGATGTACTGCCACAAGTGTCATTGGTCGACATCTGCTGTAACAACATGAGAACAAGGATCCGTTCGATGATTATTGGCAACAAATCAAAAAACCTGGGAGAACTCCTAGAAGCAGCGATGGAGGCTTAAACTGTGATCAAAGACCTCAACAGTCAGAAATCATCAAAGAAAGAGTCGGCTACCATTACAACCTCAAAACTAAAGAAAAAGGAGGTTCTTAATGTGCAAACCAAGTTAGCTCCTCAGCAGCCAAAGAAAGCTGAAAACAAAACTGCAGGTAAGAAAGCTGAACTCTCTGAAGCCTTCAAAGAATGAGTAGAGAATAAATATCCGTTCGATGAAGATGTTGAAGAAATTTTTGAGGCTCTCGTAGCAAATGGTAAACTCACCTTACTTGAGCCCAAAAGACCAGGAGATGTTGGCAAAATCAATGATCCTTGGTATTGTCCATACCACCAGATGGTCTCACATCCTCTCAATCAATGCTTCGTTGTGAGAGAGAAGGTCAATGAGATGTTGAAAAATGGAGTCATCACCTTTGACAAAAACTATGGATCTGCCTCCGTCAACATGGTGTCATATGGACAAACTTCCAAGTCACCAAAGGAAAAGATCACTACTTCCTTTAAGGTGATAAAAATGACTCAGACAACCCATACGGGTGCATCCCGATCTCCTAGAAGATGAAAATTGCGAGATCGTCAAAACAAAGCCTACTGCTCAATAGCGAAGGCTAGCCAAGAGACAACTCCGCAGGCTCAAACAGCAGGAGAAAGCTCAATCAAAGCGAGAAGTCCCTGAAAAGGCAGAGACCTATTCCACTGCTTCACTGGGGGCAACGGAAGAATCCAAGACTTCAAAGGTGGTAAGAAAATTCACCCTTAGTGATTTCATGCCAACTCATTACAGAAATGAAACTATGCAGGGGGCATCACACTCTTGCAACTCAGTAATTGGATTCTCCATGGATGGGTACGAGTCCAGTGATACTGCCAGTGATACCGATGAGTGGGAAGAATCCCTTGAAACAGGAGAATACCTCTCCAATGAGGAATGGATTCCCGAATCTCATCTTATGCCAGTAATTTGGTATAACCCATTACAACCACAAGGATCCTGGTCTGATGATGAAGAAGACCAAGACACTGTTCAAGAAAGTGTTGTTGATCCAACACAAGCAAACGCTCCGGTGGAACCTAACATTGATGAACCACATTGAGCAGATGACAAAGAAGATTTGGCTCCTATGCCCTATCTCGAAGATTATACAAGAATCTTGCAATGTCTTGCCATAGAGCGGGAGTAGGATCGCACCGATGAGCTTCGTCAAAATGAAAATCCAGAGCCAGAAATCCCGAAAAATTCACAGGCATCTCATTCGGTAACCCCGAAAAATGAAGAAAACTGCTGGATTGATGATCCTCTCACATCTAAAGACGAGTATGAATCTCAACAATGCGTTGCTTGCAATGCGATAGTTCCGGATGATGGTGCCTTTGAAGCTTCGTCTGCCGAGGCCTCAGATTGTCAGACTACGTCCGATAGCATGTCTTCTGGAGCTAGATCTCCTTAGGTGACTTCCACAGAGATATCATCTTCTCATCCTTCGTCTCCTGAAACTGTGACGTCAGAACCCAAGCCTCTTCCCGACTGATCATCTCGAAGAAGCTCCTTTCAATGAAGTCTTCTTCAATGAAAACCCGATCAACTGGTCTCAGATACTCGACCTCATAGACGATGTCTGGACAGATAAACTACTCAAGGAAGAAGAGAAGTTGCTGGATGCTGTTCAGGACTTGTTCCCAGAAAATACTTCGTGCAACGCGATCACTGAGACATCTTTAGCAAATGGCAAGGATTAACCCCTTGATCCCGAGAGCTATTGTCACGACCCAGGAACGGATCCCGGGCCTGCGACGTTGTTTGTGTACATTAAATTTTGGAGATATACTTTCCCAAAGGTTCCCGCGGTGAGGATTCCCAAAGACACGCGGAATCTGACTCACACGATCAAATATGCGGAAGCGTGTAGCAAAACACAACAAGATGAGCACCAATAAAATGTTTAAGTGCCATGACAAATAGTAACAAGACATAGTATCAAAGGAAGAAATTAAACTGGCATTCCCAACATAGTTCAAGTTATAAGACTGACTCAAAGTAATTTAAGTTTAATTACAACCCAAGAGAAGCCAACAGAGGCCAATACACTTCTAAAAAATAATCCAAAAGAAACCCCAAGACAAAAGATGATGAGACTCCAGAAACCCACCCGTCGTCTAGATGACATCGTCGGGCTGCCACTCTCTCACAGGGGTTGGCTCACAAGCCTCCTCCGTCTCCTCAAAGGTAACGTCTCCTGCACCTGGGCACCAACAAACAATGGTCAAACACAACGGTTTGGCAGGTAATCAATTTAGGTGCAAGCATGAAACAATAAACGTTTTAGGAACATATAATAAATCCTTGATTTGAAATACTATAATGACTGAGATACTAAGACAAACTAGCATGAGTACTTATAATAGCATGAATAGTTACAATCCACAAAGAGCCCATCCTTTCTCTATCATTTATATGATGAAAAGAGCAAGCACGCACGACAAGCACGATATACATAATATAATAACGACACGATTTCCCACAAAGACGGGAATTCCGGCAGCGGAACCGGACACGCACGATGTGTAATAAATACACGACCAGTCTCCAGACAGTCCACATGTTTAAGGACCCCCAGACAGTGGATCAAACTGAAAGGGTAGTCCAATCTCAGTGGTGTTACTTAATTCATGAATGCACAAAACACGCGAAACACTATCAAAACATGTCGAGATAAAAAAGGGGGAAATCACTTATCAAAACACGATGAACACAACTAGCAAGGGCATAATTAATATGCATAACACGCTTAGGAAGTGATCCCCTTTTTCTTGAAACACATCTTCAAAACGAGCTTGTACTTAACTTCAAAGCGAGTACACGATGATATTCATTATATCGAAACCAAAGTACGAATACAAAGCCTAGCAAGCTCATGCAAGGACCTTTGGTTGATCGTTGTGCAGCCGAAGCCCAGATGTTGGAATTAAAACAGAATTGGTGCCCCAGAAGTTCAAGGACATATCGGGTTTCGAGTGCATAATAACAGGCTAAAGGCCACTTAACATGTTCTAGTTTTTCATTCTTGCAAGGACTCTTCAAAATAGGAAATTTATCAATTTCGGTCACCTCGCGGTCAGGTGTCGGCTAGCCGAACTGAGGTCTGGCGGCTAGCCGCCAGCTGACCGACAAGCTGACCGCTGGAAATCCAGGTCCAACATAGCCCTCTGGAAAAGGAACCGAACTGACTGCGGTTAGGTTACGGTTAGCCGAACTGAGACTTGGCGGTTAGCCGTAAGCTGACCGTAGAGCTGACCGCGGGAAATCCAGTCTGAATGTAGCTCTCGGGAAAAGGAACCGACAACGCGTGGTTGTCCAGCGGTTAGCCGACATGGGGTATGGCGGCTAGCCGCTTGCTAACCGTCCAGCTGACCGAGACCCACTGTCGAAATGTCAGCTTCTGGAAAGGGAACCGCCAAGCTCGGTCAGGTCGCGGTTAACCGAAATGAGGATTTCGGCCAGCCGCCAGCCGACCGACGACTGCCCGAAACTGCACGGAAAATGCAGTTCGGTTTAGATTTTCACATTTCCTTCTTCCCTTCTTCTTGTTTCTCATCCCACTTGCACTCCCTGAGCCTACATGCTCTCCAAGGGACAAAACACACATTTTCCCAATTTCAAACATTCAATCCAAGGAAAACATGATCATGAATCTTATAAACATATTTATATGCAAAATTTCTAAAACAACAATGAAGCTTAAAATACACATGCACAATGGTCCTATAGAGATTACTTGCCTTGCCCAAATGCTAAACACTCTTCTCCAAGCACTTCACTCAAGCCAATCCAAAGAACTACAAAAACCCAAGAAAACCACACAAAACTCACTCAATCTTGAAAACAAGAAACCCATTTTACCAAAAGGGTTTGTAACATGGAAAACAAGATCTTTAAGGAACTAAAAAGACTTTATGAAAAGCATGAGTTGAAGCTCTTACCTAGAGAAGGTCAAACAAGAGAGGAGGAAGAAAATGAAGAGCTTGTCCCACAAGAAACTCCAAGAAATTTGTACCAATAGAAAGCTTGCAAGGAGAGGAAGAAGATGATGGCCTTGGAATTCTATTTGGAGATCTCTAGCTAGATCATGCAAGGTGAGGAAGATGGAAAGGAAAGAGGGGTTTTTCAACCCTAGGTTAAGAAAGTTGCAGAGATTTGGTAAAGTGAATGAAAAGAGAGGGAGATGGGGCTTAAGTGATGCTAATGGGCCCCAATTAGCTTGAACCTTGAAACGACGAAAACATGATCTTGTGGACCTCGAATGACTTCGACGAAGAAGGATAAAATGATCCTCAAAATATCTAATTTCCAAAAAGTATATTTTTGACATGGTTTTGAGATCTCGAAGATTGTGTCCAGATTTGTGCATAAAAGACAATTTTACCCTCTTTGGGCCAAAACATGGGTTTTTGGGCTTCAAACATGAATGTGCTTAACACGAAAGTTGTAACACATAGAAAAATCATTCAAATGAAATCAAGATCACAATCACACGGAAACCGATACGATCCTCCCAAGCTTACACATGCACTCAGGCCTTCCTGAGTGTGTCTGGCTAATACTAAACGTTCTCAAAATTCCCAAAGCTATGTCCACGACTAAAGCTAATTACTTCTAACCGAACGACAACTAAACCCACTTAGGACTAAACACATACTAATCGCACACTAATCGACTTGGTCCGGGTCGGGGTCTAACAACTATCTTCCAAAAGAAGACCTTTCTCTAGAAGCTCTTGAAATTGGTAGAGGTACCCGCTCTGGCCGGGATTACCACAAAAACTACAACCAACCTTCTTCTTCTTATGTAAATCCTTCAGGAAAATAAGTTGTAAATGCCCCAAGTGGCAACAATAATGAAAATGCAGGCCCGAATGAGGCTTTCAAATACTACTTGATTGAGCACTTCAAGCACATACCTGCACGACTACACATCCTTGACTTATTACGAATGTCTCCACAAACTCGTGATAGTCTCATTTCAGAACTGGAAAGGCTGAATGCAGATGTCGACAAACATGCCCCACAAGTCCTACAAATTGAAATGGACTATAGGGTCTAAAAATAAAGTACTTCCTCAAAGGGAGAAAAAGAAGAAAACTGAGGAATCAAGCATTGAATGCCTCTTGGTTCAAAAAACAGTAAGTGCAACAATTACCTTTGATAATGATGACCTCCTGTTAGGCGAGACAAAGCACAACCGACCCCTGTACTTTATAGGGTATGTCAAAGAAAAGTAAATACACAGAGTCCAGATCGATCCAGGTTCTGCACTTAATCTCATCTCCACTTCGGCACTCGAAGAGCTGGGCATCCCACCTAGCAAGCTGAGTCACACGTCTGTATCCATCTTTGGATACGATGGGAGCGCTCAAAGGCCTATCGGCAAAATCAAGTTCAAATTGCAAATCGGAGATCTTATCTCTGAAGTCATTATGTACGCAATAAGAACCCCTTCATGCTACAATATCCTTCGTGGACGCCCCTGGATACATGAGAATGGTGTTGTCCCTTTAACTCTACATCAGTGCATCAAGTTCATTGGGAATGACGGCTTAATACATCGAGTGTTTACAGATAAAAAGCCCTTCAAAGGCAAAGACGTCCATCTTACAGATGCTCAGATGTACAAGGATGAAGAAGAAGAAAAGGAGGAAGAAACAACACCCTTTGCAAAAAATCTCCGGAAAGCTAAAGGCAAGGCTCTTCAGCAATCATCGGAAGAAAACAAACCTTCTAACAAAATCCAAGAGAGCATTCATTCTCCCTTCGTTGTCTCCCTCAAACCTTCAAAGCCTTTGGTAATCACCACCAAAGGAAAGAAGACAAAACAAAAGACTGGGGGTAAGTTCGCTGTCTCCTTTGTGTCCATTATGCAAGACACAAATTCGGATTCAGAGCTAGAAGACGATACATCGTCAAGCCAAGCTGATACACAACAAGTTCAGCCTGCTCTCACTCCATTGGAAAAACATGCCAATGTAGAAGACCCTACGTTTGCTTCCTTCGCCGTTCCGGCAACTTCGGCATAAGAAAAGACAATCTTCTTCCACAAATCGGAAGCCTCTTCACCAAATTCTTTGCTTGAACCTTTCCAAAATGTAGGTATGCCTCAATTATTCCTGTACAGTCCAATGGCACAAGCTATCATGAAGAAAATGGGCTACGATGCTCAGAATCCAATCGGTTTGGGAGGTGGCCATGGTATTCTCACACCATTGGAACACACCCTAACCAAAAGTCAACTAGAGGATTGGAAACTCTCTCGTCACATAAACAAGTCTTCATACAGGTTGGGGTATGATCCTGACACTCCCATGAGACAGTTGACACAAAGGCTACAAAGTCGTTTTGCCGACCAAGCCTCTACATCTCGTGTCCATGAAGACAGCCCAGAAGAACCATCGTCTCCAAAAGAGGTACCTTACTTAGACCCAGTTTCAACAGGTGATTGGGATCATCTCATTGTCAGTCTTGAGAAGAATACCGATCAAGAAGACCCGTGGACAAAAGCAAAGTCTTGGTCAATAAATGCCTTTGGAACTCCAGAAGGTCTTGTTAAGTTGGAAGCCTCCGAAAACAATGTGGAGGAACCACTTTCAAACCTTCCTACAGAAGATCCTATTCAAAAGATGGACTTGGGGACACCTGATAACCCATGTCCTGTATTCATAAGTAAGAATATAAAGGATGATGAGTTACCCGAGTATATCGCTTTTCTTCGTGAGTTCGTTAATTGTTTTGCATTGTCTTATGCTGAAATGCCTGGCTTAGACCCCAAAATAGCAGTCCACAAACTCAATCTGTAAAAAGATATCAAGCTTATCAAACAAGGCCAAAGAAGATTCCGTCCTGATGTTATGGACAAAATTGAACAAGAAGTTCAGAAACTCAAAAGCGTTGGCTTCATCCGCGAGGAATAGCATCTTGAATGGTTGGCCAACATCGTCCCCGTGACAGAAAAATGGGCAGATCAGGATCTATATTGACTATAGAGACCTGAATAATGCATGCCCTAAAGATGAATTTCCGCTCCCCATACCAAAGGTGATGATCGACAACACCTACGGATTTGAGCGAATGACATTCATGGATGGTTTCTCTGGCTACAATCAGATAAAGATGCATCCTAAAGATGAAAGACACATATAATTTCGGACTCCATTTGGTGTGTATTACTACACAGTCATGCCATTTGGTCTAAAAATTGCTGGTGCAACATATCAAAGGGCTATGATGAAAATATTCCAAGATATGTAGCACAAGATGGTCGAATGTTACGTTGATGACCTCGCCGTCAAAAGCAGAAGAAAAGAAGACCATCTCAAAGATCTTCGAGAAGTCTTCCTCTGACTTCGCAAAGACAAACTGCGGATGAATCCACTAAAATGCTTCTTCGGTGTCTCATCGGGTAAGTTTCTTGGATTCATAGTTCGGAAAGGGGGAATAGAACTTGACACCACCAAAGTCAAGGCTATGTTAGAAATGCCATCTCCAAGAACCCTAAGAGAACTAAAAGGGCTTCATGGAAGGTTGGCATACATTCAACGGTTCATCTCCAATCTGTCAGGGAAGTGTCGTCCATTCTCTCTCCTAACGAAGAAAGGTGTGGACTTTGTTTGGGATGCTGAATGTGGAACCACATTTCAAGACATCAAGACATACCTGACTAAACCTCCAGTGTTGGTTGCCCCCACAACTGGGAAACCATTCATCTTGTACACAAGGGCTCTCGATTACTCTTTGGGCACTTTACTGGCATAAATGACGAAGGAAAAGAAGCTGCTCTATATTACCTCAGCCGCATGTTGGTAGGTGTAGAGCATGTTAGCGATTTTGTGTTTTGCAATTTGATGGATGTATTAACATTTTAATCATTATTCGAATTCTCACACATGTATTGATTTAGAATATCTTGAAATCTTGATTTTCACATGCATTGGTTTTAAGACTTTTAGAAATCATGTTTCATGCATATTTGGTTTTAGATCTTGGATGCATTTAAATTTGAAAAGAATTTTTTTTAATCAAGCAAGCCATTGGTTTTAAAGTTTCGAATCATTTTTGGCTTTTTATGTTTCATGTTTTAAAACCCTTAGAATGATTTAAAACATGTTTTCAAGCTTGATTAAATGGCCCAAAAATTTCCACCAAAATTACTTTAAAAACACATTTTTGGGAAAACAGGACTTATACCGGCGGCCAAAACCACTTTTACCGAAGGTCTCTGGCCCCCGCTAAAAGCAGTTTTTCAAACGGCTATATTTTTTACCGTTGAGTACCCGGTCGACCATGCAAGGGTCCAGGTCGACCGGGTACTAGCCGCTGGGCATTTTTTGGCTATAAAATGAAGTTCATTCATTTGCCAAAGTGAGATTTTTAAGCCATCCTTGAGGTGTTTGGAGACAAGGAAAAGGGGAATGAACTAAGAGAGACCAAGGGGTCATTTGGAAAGCTAAATGTTGGATTAATGAAGTTAAATCTCTAAGTAAGCTTTATCTTTCTTAATCATATGCTAGATGCTTTGTTTAAATCTTTTTTAAATGATTTTTAGCATGTTAACTATGATGTGTTGAATCCATTCTTCATTTAATATTTGATCTAAGTTGGATTGGATTCTTCACCCTTGATTTCAAACCAAGTTGTTTTAAAATCTTCTTTAATCATGCTTAGCCAAAATCTTTGATTTCTTTTATAGCATGATTCATTTACTTGGTTGAATCTTTATTTGTTGTTTTCATTCATTTAAATCTTAGTCAAATTTGTTTAGTTTTGAAGACAACATTGCACATGCATTACATGTCTTAAGTTAATTAATGTCATACAACTTGTGAACCTTTGATTTTCATTTCATTAACAAGTTTGTATTTATACATGTGATTTGCATTTCACTTCAATCAAAATTTTTTATGTGCCTTAAACTTTTAAATGCTTTGAGCATATATTGATTGAGCTTACTTTTCAAACTTGATTGAAGTTATCACACACACACACACACACATCATGAGCATACACCTTTGCATTCATTTAGTGTTTGTGTGAGTTAGTTTTTCACTTTCATATCCGCCTAATTAAGAGGCATTGTAATTAAGCTTTAATTGTATCTCTTTGAGTGTTTGTTTAGACGCTTCTTTAAGAGAAATCTAATTATTGTAAAGGTTATTTCTTAGCCTAAGAAAAGCACATTGTAGAGGTTATTGCTTAGCCTTGGAAAAGCATCTTGTAAAGGTTATTGCTTAGCCTAGAAATGCACGTTGATAGGTTATTGCTTAGCCTAGAAAAGCACATTGTAAAGGTTATTGCTTAGCCAATTGAAAAGCATAAATAGTGGAAATCCGGTGGGGTGATTGGATCACAAGCTGGTAGTGGATGTCGGTATTGAGGCCGAACCACTATAAATCCTTGTGTGATGGTGCATGCTTTGTGGTGATTGTTTTTGTAAGCTTAGGCATTTATTTACTTAATCACCACTTGTGACTAGTTTATTTTAAAGAAGTTAAAATTGGTCTAAATTGGTCACTAATTTGTAGCTCACCCTATTCAGCCCCCTCTAGGGTTCGGATCCCGGACTTTCAAAGCATTGCTACTCTCCAGTCGAAAAGAATGCCTTGTAGTGATGTTCGCTGTACAAAAGCTGCGCCGTTATCTGCTGTCCAACACACTATACCTGATTTCGAGGGTTAATCTCTTAAAGGTCCTTGTCACAAAAACAGGTTCTCTCAATGCCCGATTGGCAAAATGGTCCATCCTTCTGTCGTAATTCGATATTAGGTATGTACCACAAAAAGCAATCAAAGGCCAAGTCCTAGCAGACTTTCTTGTAGAGCACCCATTAACCAAAGATTCTCCACTAAGGGATGATCTCCTAGACGAATCTGTCTTCAATGTGGAAACTTCCTTACCAAATGATTCTTGGGGCAAGTACTTTGACGGCGCAACCAGGACAAATGAAAAAGGAAAGCAAATATCAGGAATTGGCATCCTCTTTGTCAGTCCCGACAAATACATGATTCCACATGCTTTCTCGCTACTAGAACCATGTTCAAAGAACGCAGCTGAGTACCAAGCCCTGATTGTAGGATTGGAACTCACCCTCAAATCTGGCATCACCATACTGGAAGCTTTTGGAGACTCTCAACTGATCGTCAACTAGATGAATCAGAAATTCGAAGTCAGGAAGCCTGATCTATTGCCTTACTATAGCAAGGCGCAATCACTTTGATAAAAGTTTGACACCTGTCACATCACCCACATCCCCAGAGGTGAAAACATCCGTGTAGATGCCCTGGCCGGATTCGCCGTACCTATGGTGATCCAAGAAGAGGAAAACATGCAAATTCCAGTGTGTCAAAGAAGGATTCTCGCTCCTCTTAACACGCACCAAGCAGTTGCAGAATGTCATCATGTGGTTGGAAGTCCGATGTCCATCCTCAAACCTCTGATTGGCGACTGGAGGGATCGGTTCATTGATTACATCATGTTCGGAATCCTACCTGAAGATCCAAAAGAACAGGTAAGCCTTCAAAGAAGAACCCCAAACTTTCATTTGGATATTTCTTAAAAAATGCTTTATAGAAAATCCTTCAACAGAGTACATCTACGCTGCTTGTCACAATAAAAAGCCGAGGAAACTCTCAAAGAAGTACATGCTGGTCTTTGTGGAGCTCATTGGGCTGGTCCTAAGTTCTACGATCAGATAAAATGGTTAGGTTATTATTGGCCTACCATGGTAGCTGATGCTATGCAACTAGCTAAATGCTGCCAACAATGTCAAGTTCTTGGAGATTATGTCCACATGCCTCCAGAATGGCTACATCCCACAGCAATCTCATGGCCTTTCGAAGCGTGGGGTATGGACATCATAGGTCCTATCTCTCTCTCATCAAGCAAAGGTCATCGCTTCATCTTCGCCGCTACGGATTATTTCTCCAAGTGGTCAGAAGCATTTGCGCTCAACGAAATGAAGACCTCATCAGTCCTTCAATTCTTGCGCACCAACATTTATTGTCGCTTCGGCATACCTAAAAGATTCGTCCATGATAACGGACCATAATTTCGGGATCACAGATTCTACAGGTTCTGTGACAAGTACAAAATCCAAAGTTGTCATTCGACTCCATACAATCCGGTAGCGAACGGACTAGCAGAAGCTTTCAACAAGACACTGCAAAATTCTCAAGAAAATGGTCTCTAGTCACAAAAGAGATTGGGGAGACAAACTACCTAAAGCTTAGTGGGCTAATCGAACCACTGTTCAAGGACCAACCCATAGCACGCGATTCTCATTGGTCTATGGATGCAAAGTTGTTGTCCCTTTGGAAGTACAAATTCCTTCCTTAAGGGTATCTTTGCAAAATGGCATGACACAAGAAAACAATGTCAAATTGAGACTCCTAGAGCTGGATAATCTCGATGAAAGACGGCTTGAAGCTCTACAAAGCATTGAGCTATACTAGGCACGCATGGCAGGATCTTTCGACAAGAAGGTCAGGCAACGCGCCTATAAAAAGGGTGACTTGATTCTTGTAGTAAAAAGGCCAATGGTTTCTGCCCACAAAGCCAAAGGGAAATTTGAACCAAAATGGGAGGGACCCTTCGTCATCGACAAAGTCTTCTCCAACGGCGCATACGCTCTTCTAAACATGGAAGGTGACAGATGTATGCTACCCATCAACGACAAATTCTTGAAGCGGTACTACCCTTAAGGACTTACGCCACTGGGTCAGAGCAATGCCTGCACGGTCAAAGCCTATTCCCAGGTACTTGCTCGTCAAACCTACTCCTTTTGAAATTTTCATCCTTATGTTGAAATTCCTAAGAAAAAAAAATAGAAAAACAATGCTCACTTTCATAGTTTCTTTGTTCAAAAAAATAAAATCCAAGTTTAGGAGCCTCTTCCCAGACTTGACCAAAACTTTCGATCCTTGAACCCAAAATTCATGGTTTGAAACAAAAATTAGGACTCAGGAATTTCCACCCTAGTCCACCCCGACTTTTACAACCAAAAATGGTTTTGAGTCAAAATTTACGACCTTTGTGTCTTTAAACAAAAAAATGGTTTTTTAGAAACCGCGGGGAAGCGACGCTCAGTCGATACTCGCAAAGCCCAAAAATTGGAAGGATGCGAACTCCATTCGATACTTCCAAAATTTCAAAACCGCAAGGAAACGACACATTGTCAATACTTGCAAAATTTTAAAAATCGTCGAAACGCAACATTCAAGTTGATATCCACAACCCAAATTTAAAAAAAAAACTCAAATTAAAAAAAAATCATGGGGAAGCGACATTCAGTCGATACCCATAAAACCAAATTTTTTGAAAAAGCAAGGAAACGACGTTCAGTCGATACTTGTACCCCAATTTGCGAGGAGGCCACATTCCATTGATACTCGCAAATCGAATGAGTAAGGAGGCGACATTCCATCGATACTTGCAATACCATTTAGCAGGGAGGCGACTTTTAGTCGATACTTGCATTTTTTTGAAAACCAAAACCTGGCTTCTACGCAAAAAAAAAAAAACGGCTTTCACGCCAAAAACAAAATCGGCTTTTACGCCAAAAATAAAATTTCGGCTTTTATGCCAAAAACAAACTTCAGCTTTCACACCACAAAAATCCGGCTTTTACGCCACAAAATTTCGGCTTTCATGTCGCAAACAAAATTGCTCCTACGCCACAAAACCTGGCTCTCATGCCAATTCAAAAATCCGGCTTTTACGCCACGAAACCTGGCTCTCATGCCAATTCAAAATTCATCTTTCATGCCATCTAAAAAACCTGGCTCTCATAGCAATTCAAAATCGGCTTTCATGCCATCTCAAAACCTGGCTCTCATGCCAATTCAAAATCGACTTTCATGCCATCTAAAAAACTTTAGCTTCCATGCCACAAACAAATTTTGGCTCTTACGCCACAAAACTTGGCTCCCACGCCATCTCAAAATCCAGCTTTCAAGCTATCAAAAACCAGACTTTCGCCACAAAATCTGGCTTTCATGCCCAAAAAATACCCTTTGACAAAAGATTTTCACAAAATGACAACCTTTTGGTCAAATTTTCAAACAAACATCTGTTAGATTGTATGGACTCAATCCATCAGTTGATGTAATAAATTGATTAATTTCTTTATTTAGCAATATAATCATGCTTTCTTTTCATGAGATGAATGGTGATTTATTACTTAATGCACATGACCAATACATATGACATAATGATTTATGAGATGATCCGGGTCCCATTAGTATATTAGATGTGATATATGTATATGGATGAGATCCACATACGGGAGATATGTGTCACAAATCTTAAACGTAAAAATATCTTCACAACCAGTGATGAGACTGTGCATCTCATCTGATAAGGTTGCAGCACTTTGATCACTATGAGATAGTGTGATCTGTCTCGATCATCAGAATGTAAGATTCTGGATCATAGTGCTGGTACATTGGATGTATTGAAGGACCATGAGAAGCACCTTATGAAATACTGTCTCGATTTAAGGAATGCTCTCATAATTCCCTAACAATAGGCTCTCAATCCTGAGACATTGATGAACTCAAGTTTCTGTCTATTCATTTGCTTTGAGTCACCAATGAGTGAGGCCAACTGTAGGTCAACGCCTCGGTGTCTTGGGTACGTGGTAGTAGGACTGTGGGAACATGCAATGATCAAGATGGAATCTATCTACATTATCCCCTTGTGCCAATTAATGGATTTATCATTAGTAAGTGCGCACCCATCTCGATTAAGAGTAAATTGGATGGTACTGATGATCATTGTGATTAATTAGGGCTCAAGGATAATAAGATGTGGATCTAAGATTGGATGGAACAAATTTATTCCAATTGATCCATGGATAATGATAGAGGGGCCTACTTATGGTAATTGGGAAGTTTAGGGTCTTCATTGTAATTTATTTCTAAGATTGGAGTGCAATTGCATTTATATGGTGGTATTATTTGTAATTAATCGTGGGCCCGGATTACACATGAGATGTGGGGTCGGGTGTCTCAGTTGGAGCCAGCTTTCTAAGGAATCCCTAGTGGTCCCCACGCTAGCCCAAGTATTAGAAAGATTCTATTCTTACTTAGACTCTAAAAGGAAGGAATTAAAAAGTTACTATTTCTATTTGAAGTGGGACTTCTAATAGTGGTAATAGTAAGCTACTAATTTGTGTGGAAGTGTGACTTCTAATAGTAAGAGAGATAAGTGTCACGCCCCCGAACCAGAACCTCGGGGGCGGGAAATGGGATTAAGCATAAATGTATTTTACTTCTCCCAAGATCCGCGTGTGTGAAGACAACACATTCTGAATATTTTGCGGAAGCATTCGTGGCGTTGCGACCCGAAGTCCGTGGCCATCGGATTTCGCGTCGCACTCAACCTTTAGCACATAGCTATTATATCAAGAATCATATCAGACTGGAGTAACCATCACGATAAATTACAGAGCTGACAGTAACAGGATATTACATTCCCAAATATGTTCAAGTTACAATTATCAATGTACATTAATTCAGAATCCTACGAGAAAGGCTAATAAAAGCCATACAACAATAAGCTATAAACTACTACCCAAATGTGACGTAGCTCCGATGTCAAGCTCAATGCCTACATGACATAGCCGACAAAACAACCTGCACAACATGGCTCCACAGCCAACAAAACACTCGACTCGGGGCGAAGAAATCTGAACCTGAGTACCAAAAGTAGTGGGTCAGACACGACGGTCTGGCAGGTGGATGAAAAGATCACAAATATACTGAAGAATAAAACATATGATAAATCATGCTAATCGATCAAATGCTGCATATAATTACACGGGTGCAAAAGTCGGGAATCTCGGGGAAAACCTGTATTCGTTTCAAGCATGGGTAAAACATGAAGATCTAATAAAACATGTATTCAATTACATCATCTATAATCATAGATATTTGACAATCGGGTATTCGTCTAAAACATGTATAAATATAGTGGTTTGACAAAACAAACGTTCATTTGAAACTTAAGTAAAACACAAGTATACAACAAATCAGGTATCCATAGCAGTCTGGCAAAACCAATGTCCATTTGAAACATATGTGAAAAATACGGATATTTAACAAACCGGGTGTTCATTTAAAACCGGTGTAACCAAAGAAATCTGACAAAACTAGTGTTCATTTAAACGTATTTCAAAGCATGGATATTTAAACAAGTCGGGTATCATTTAAAACAGGTATAAACGTAGGGATCTGGCAAACAAGTGTCATTTGAAACATATTTCAAAGCATGGATTTTGACAAATCGGGTAATCATTTAAAACGGTATAAACATAGGAATCTCACAAGCCAAATGTCATTTAAAACAAAGCACGGATATTTAACAATTCGGGTATTCATTTAAAACATGTGTAATCACATAAATCTAGTAAAACCATCGATCGTTTGAAACATATGTAAAAGCATGGGTATTCGCCCAACCGGCATCCATTTAAAACATGTGCGGGTACAAAGAACAGAAGACAATATAATAATAATTGAATTTACATTGGAGAATATTAGCACTTGTTTAAATAACAACTTTCATAAAGGAAACGAATCATTTATCGGAAAGCAAGTAAGCAATATAAAACATGTCGGGTATCCAAGGAATCGGGAACTGGCAAGATGGCAACCACACGAAGCTAAGTCCTCTATCACTAAAGCGATAGAGCAATAACTAGGCCCTGATCTCAGTCACTCGAGGTGAGGAGAAACAGGGGATCTCATATAAATACATATACTAGGCACTGATCTCAGTCACTCGAGGTGAGGAGAAACAGTGGATCTCATGAATGCATATACATATACTATACATGACCACGGTAGCGAGCCGAGCATCGGGGACCACAGTAGCAATCTGCGGTATCGGGACAAGACCACGGTAATAACCGGGTAGCGGGATCCAAGCTGCAGCTGGCGGGACAAGAGGGGGATCTCCAAGTCGGTGGATCAGACCAACAAGGTTATCCAAGCTTAGTGGTGCCGACTCATAGGTCAAATACAATCGAGACATATGCAATTAAATCAAGTACAATAGATATACGGGCAAGACGGGGGTGCTCAAGGGCACACTAGCATATCATGTGGTGCAATGCACTTCGGGACAAGTAACTGTTACTAGAGTAACTTCAATGCTTTCGGGAAACAAGTCATGTAATGCAAATCTCGGGAAATGAGGAAATATAATGCACTATACCATTTCGGGAAGAATATTGATTTCAAGATCTATTTAAGTGAATAGGGGTCCCGTATGTTGATTATAATAATTACATGGTACTCCTTGAGTTTGAAGACATTCCGGGCTCCTTATGCACTTTTACTACTTTCAAAACTTAAAATGAGCTTATGGGTAGTACTAGATGTCACAATAGCAAGAATCAAGATTATAAACGGTCCATCCTAGGCATGACATTAATCCGGAAACATCGAGCAACCTACTCAGTCATCGAAAGGAATAGAATTAGCGATAACCAAGGAAATAGACTTGTGTTTAGATATAAAGAAGATATCGCGTCGTTCCATGCCGTTCAAGATTGAAATGGATCAACTTCGAAGTCACCGAACCCACCGTGAGGAGTGTCGGCTCAAGACATCCTCACACATAGGCCAAACAGTCCAAAAAGGGTAACCAAGGAACCACCTAAAACCAAGAATTAGTGTCTAGATCAACACCATTCTTTCCTTTTAGTCCTCTAGTCTTAGAGACCTTAGATTAGGGTACAATTGGTCTTAACACTAAGGTATACACCCCTAGGACTCATAGAAGGCCCAAAGGTTTCCAAAAAAAACAAGTATCAAATTTCACTGTAGGTCCGATCGATCGGACCTGGGCGTGCAGTAGGTCCGGGACACTGATTTTTCTCCTTTTTGTTTCCTTTCCTTCCAACATATAATCAATCACATAGAATTATACATAAGGAGACTTAAACACATGTTTCCAAGACATTAAAATGAGCTAAAGAGCTCCTCATTTCAAGTTCCTCCATTTCCATCCTTTCCATTCACAATAAATCTCAAAAGTGGAGAAAACTCATTCATGTGAAACCATTTGAAATCTTGACACTATGATACATACATTTCCAAGAGATTAACAAGGGAGAAATAACTCATCAATAAGCACATCTTGAAATCAATATTAATCATATTAAAGACAACTATTAAAATCACCAAAACCATTAATGAATCAAGATTTTTTCACAAAACATGTTAATAATCAAAACGATCCAATCAACCACTTGCCTTGGGTTCCAATCTCACAAACCAAGCTCCTAATCCCTTCTTAAGCTCACTTCCAAGCTACAATAAAAAACCCCCAAAAACAACCCTAAAATGGGTTACACAAAGAATGAAAATGAAAGAGCTTTCAATAATACAAATGGAGCTTCTCAAGAGCTAGAGGAACACTAATCTAGGAGATGGGAAGAATCACTTACTTGGAAGGTCCTCTAATGGCAAGAGTAAGCTCAATGGAAGCCTTGTGATGGAGGGTTCTCTTCACAAATGATACCAATGGAAAGCTTGTAAGATGAGGAAGAAGATGATGATCTCTATTGCTTGATTGATGAGCTCTAGGTGTGGCTTGGAGATGGAGAAGCAAGAAGAAGAGGAGAAAGCAAGAAAACCCTAGACTCAAAAGGGTTGTGCTGGAACAATGAAAAATGGAAGAGGAAGGGGAAGGGTCTCCTTTTATAAGGAATTGAGAATGGGTCCCACAACTTAAAGAACTTGGGTGGCTGAAATCATCTAATTCGGGAACTCGGATGGATTCGACGAAGAAGGAAGAAATGATCGTCGAAATATCTAGTTTCCAAAAAGTGTATGTTTCACGGATTTCGAGAATATCGAGTTTTGGGTACAGATTTGGTGTGAAAAGACTGTTTTGCCCTCAAGGCCAAGAAATCGGGTTTCGGGTTCTCAAATGGATATGGGATCAACATGAAAGTTGTAGGATTCCTCGAGATGAATGCAACGGGCCAAAAACACAATACGAAACAAATCGGAAAAATCTCACAAGAAAATGCAAAGACGAAAAGGGAACCCCCAAAGGGCCCCACAAGCTACCAAAGCACTCAAAAGCCCAAAACTAGAAGAAAACCCATTCTAGCTCACAAACTCAACCCAACAAATACTAATCCCACTAAAAGAACTAATCCAAAAATAAAACAACACTAAACCAAGAGATTAGGGGTCGGGTTCTCACAATAAGAGAGGAGACTTGAGGGCTATTTAAAGGGGAATACACCCCTTGGACGTCCATGACATAATACCCACGCCCAAGAGCCTCTAGTGCAAGTGTTGCACAACTCTTCTTCTCCTCTTCTCTCTTCTAGTTGCCTTCTAGTTCCTTAGAGTTTCTAGTACGGTTTTCTCTTGAAGATCCCACACATCTTCTTAAGAAAAGAGATCTGATAGAGGGTCATAGGGTGGAAGACAACAAGGTCTTGGAGATCTCTAATTGCTTCAAGAAGAGTTCTTGTTCTAGTTGGTTGTCTTCTCCTCGATTAGAGCACTACCGGGCACCAAAGGTATAATCTGCTTCTCTACTTGTTGTAGATTATTTTGTTGCATGTAGTTGCTGATTTCTATCTTCTAGATAGGTTATATTGCTTTACATGATTGATGAGAATGAGGGATTGCATCTGGATTGGGTTATAGCCTTCTGGATAGTTGATCCCTGAGTCAAGTGAGTCAAAAAGTCTTGAAAACCTATCCACGAGGTCCACCTACTTCCAACAACATCCTCAACCAATTTTTGTTTATTTTCATCAAAAAAGAATTTGAGTAAAAGGTATATAAAGTACCAAAAATGTTTTTACATGGAGGTACCAAAAAGAGAAGAAGAAAAAAGAGTTTGTTACAAAAGTCAGGAGCTCAGTCTAACATGGTATTCAACCAAAGATTCAACTCTTCAAGCAGACTCTTGGCCTTAGCCTCTAAAGCTTATAGGACACGCTTCTTCAAAATCTTTTCATAAAATGCGGCAGCACGCATTGACCCATCTACAGCACGGGGAAGCTCTTCCCAAAGAATTTGCCATTGCTCGTACTCTTGAGTCTTCCTTTGGAGATTGCTCTCAGCCTTCTCAACTTGGCGAATCAGAGTCCCTTCTCTAGCACAAGCTTCCACAATGGTGGCCCATTTGGCAGCAACTTGTTCCTCCAATAACTCAAGACGCTGCCTGGTCTCAACGACCTCCCTATCAAGACGGCGCAGGTCTTCTGTTAGCTCAATGATCCCTAACTCAGTAACATTCCTCTCCCGAACGAATTGCTTTCGAGTTCGTGAGATCTCGTTCAATTCAGACTTGACCTCACCAGAAGGCTTCAAAAACATCTCATTGAAAAAGTCACCGCTTGGGAAGCTCTTGGTCTCATTCCATTTGTTGCCGAGAGCAATAACTTCATCAACAAAAGCCTTCGCACTTGCAATGTTCAGACCGACCTCTTCGCTATCAGCAAGGATGTCCTGTACATGCTTGATCATACCAAAGCCAACTTCCAAATGGTCAGAAAAAAAAGAGTTTCGACCCAGGAGCTCAAAACGCTTTTCAACACTTTCTTCGCATACTGAAGAGATGGCACGGATGAAGGCTCCCCCGTCTCCATTGGTCGACTGCCCATGTCATGCCCTGTTAGAGGAGTGATCATTAGACTCTTTCTAATCGGAGACACTGGCGAAGGAATCTCCTCGGAAGATTTCGCCCTTGCTGTATTGAAACTGGAAGAAGAAGTCCCTACTTCTGGATCAACTGCAGGCATCCCCTACTCTGGCCTTGAGAAAGATGGGGGAACTTCTCCTGTTACTTCACAACCTGCCAGTAAAACAAAATAAAAAATGTATGAATATGATCCTGTTGAAAAAAAAATCATTATCATCAGGGTTATTGCTACAAATACCTTCTTCGGCGATTGGCGGAATACTTTTGCCTCCATGAGTTCATCCGAAGCATCGTCAAAACTCGCGTCCATGGATGGCTCGAAATCGTTAGATTCCCGTGTCAAGTCAACTGACAAGAAAACAAGCAACATGTTAGCAAATGACAACATAGATAAAAAAAAAGAAAGAAAACACAAAGAAGTCATACCAGGTGAAGATTCTGGAATCACTCTAGAGTCCCTTGGCTCTTCTTCAGATGCCGCAATTGGATCCGTCATTGCTTCATCAGCTGGAACCTCAGGCATCACCAAATCATCATCTCCCACTAAAAAAAAGAAGGGAGAGAAAGAAAATAAAAAATAAGAAAATCTCAATGAAAGAAACGAAAAAGAGAAAGAAGAGGAATCATACCCTCTCGACTCCTCTTTTCCTGAGGCTCATCAGCGTCCCCTGACATCTCTTCAGTAATGGCGGGAGAGACTTCTGAATCAGGAGAGTCATCGGGTCATCTCTTATTACGGCGCTGCCCTCTCTTCCTCTTGCTTCTATGGGCCGGTTTACTTGAAGTACCCGCCCCATCATCAAAGTGAGGACCTCCGCTTGACCCCTCGCCAAATGGTTTGCTCCTCCTAGTGGACTTCAAGGAAGCCTTCGTTCGTTCCGCTTGCATCCAAGCGTCGATATCGGTCTCCTCCTCTTCTAGCTATTTCAAGACCTCACCAAGTATCTCTTTTACAGCTCCTGATCTGATGACGTCCTGTTCATTGAGAAAGCCTATCTTATGCTTCTCTCTAGAAAGGAAAGCCAGAACTTCCTCTCGTCGGACTCCATTTGATCTGCCAAGACCCTTCCCAGAAGATTACTTGACATCGAGCTCCTTCTTGGAAAGCCCTCGGTATACGAAAAAGCTCTCTACGAACCATTTCGTAAAGCCAGCAGTCCAGAAAGTGGGCAACTCAGGATAAGAAATCATGGCGGTAGTGTCCTCTGTAGTGTAAAAAGCCCATGCATTCCTTCCATCAAGCAAACCTCCAAACCGCTTCACCATGCTCGAAGGCACTCCAACATCGCTTTGAGAGAAGCCCAACTGCAGCGCAAAACACGAGGGAACATACGGTTGGATGTCGACAAAAAGATGTCTACGGTACACCATCGTACCAACACGTATGTTGAAAAGCAATATCTTTTCTGCGTTTGTCAAAGAGTAGTGTCTTCCCGACCCTGCCCTGGTGGAATCACGGGAGACACCAAAATCAAAAGCCTTTTTCCTCAAACCTTGAGAAAGATTCACTGAAGATTGCCTAATCTCGACGTCCCTGAACCATCAGATCCTCAAACGGGCAGACAAAAGAGATTCGGAAATGGTTGTCCCTCTAGCCAATCAAATCATGAAAGAGTCATCATCCTGTGCAACTCCTAATCGATGGAAGCCGGGATAGTGGTATACAAACCATGAATAGAAAATATGGTCTGAAAATACCCTGTTCATAGGGAGCCCAAGCAGAACAAGAAAAGCAGCAGCCTGTAGTTCGGTGCACAAATAGGAGTAAAGAGCAGGCACCAAAGCAAGCCGCTCTCCAAATGCCATCTGACAAGCCGGAAAAATACATTGTGGCCTGATGTGCGTACCATCTTCTCTAGCAAAAACTACCCCACTAAGCCAATAAGTGAGGTAAACAGCGAGATCCCTCCGCAGCACAATGTCCGAATAAATGGCATCTGTGCTCATGAAGAAGTCCTTCAAGTCTCCTTGCGTGACAGAAGTCTTCATCAAACCTGGAGTCTTAGCTCTGGCTTCCCGGGTGGTACTATCTGAAAATTCTCTGCTGTCAAAGAAGTTGGGGAACAAGGAGCCAAAACTCCTCCAACTGCTGGACCTGACTTTCAAGTCCTCCTTCTCCTTCAAAAAATCATAGAAGGCGACGAGATGAAAGTACAAAAGCCTGAACTCCTCAGACTGCTCCTCAAGGACATTGTCAATAGGCAGGAACTCCTCATAAAGTTTGCCGAGGACAGGCAGCCCGGTAATGGCGCTCAATTCCTTCAAAGTTAAACCAATCTCACCATTCGTGACAATGAAGGTGTTGGTTTGTGGAAGGTGTAAGACACTGTCCTGAGTGACCTCGATTAGCATTAATTAGGTCGTGTTTTAGTTTTAAGCGTGTTTAGTGGATTTTGATTAAGTTGGGAATATAATAGAATTTGTTATAGCTTTGGGAATTTTGATTTGCATTGTGATTAGTGGGGCCCTTTGGGGGTTCCTTCTTTATGACCTTGCATGCGCTTGAGGACTTATCAGAGATTCTTGCATTCATTGTTTTATTCTTATTTTATTTGTATTGTTAACCCCTACAACTTTCATGTTGATCCCGTCCCCGTTCGAGATCCCAAAACCCGATTCCCTAGCATTGAGGGCAAAACAGTCATTATACACTAAATCTGTACCCAAAACTTGATAACCTCGAAACCCGTGAAACATATACATTTTGAAACTAGATATTTCGGCGATCATTTCTTTCTTCTTCGTCGAATTCATCCGAGATCCCGAAAGACATGATTTCATCCCAAAGGGTGTCTTAAGTAGTGGGATCCATTCCCATTTGCTTATATAAGGAGAACCCATCTTCCTCATTTCCCTTTTTTCCAACACAAGCTTTAACCTAGGGTTTCTTGTAACTTTTTCCTTCTTCTTCTTGGTCTCTCCATCTCAATCTCCCACCAAACTTGCACCAACAACAAAATGGACTTCACCATTCTCTTCCTCATCTTGAAGGCTACCTTTTGATACCATTTGTGAAGAAAACCTCCCATTCCAAGATCTTTTTTGGGCTAGCTCTTGCCATTTAAAGGTCATCCAAGTAAGCAATCTTCTCCATCTTCTAGATTTGTATTCTTCTAGTCCTAGAGAAGTTTCATCTCCATTATTGTGAGTTCTATCTTCTTCATTCATTGTTTGACCCATTTTAGGGTTTGTTTTGGGGGTTTTGTTTGTGCTTGTAGGATTCTTGAGAGAGCTTTGTTTAGTAGCTTGATTTCCTTGATTAGAAGACCCAAGGCAAGTGGATGAGTTAATATTATAAGCTTTCAATGGTTTTCATGAGGAATGTGGTCGATTTGTCATTTTCATTCATATTTATTGGCTTGCATTGCTTTTTGAAATAAATGCTTTGAATGAACCTTGCTAAATCATTTAATGTTTTGGAAACATGTTGGTTATGGTACTTGTTGTCTTTTGGATATATCTTAAATGAATGTTTGTGATTTGGTTTCTCTTTCCTCTTGTGGTTGTTGTGGTTAAGAAGGAGGTGATGGAATGAACACATATTGGAGTTTGGGAGAAGTGTAGATAGATGTATTGGAGGAGTTCTTAGCTCAGTTTTATTGCAGGGATTAAATGGAAGTGAGGAGAATGGTTTTGAGGAGAAAAAAGGGCTCAAATCTGAACACAGCGGGTGTTTCCCGCACCTGCCGGTCAGCCAGCAGTCACCTGTCGGCCAGTCGTCTGGTGACTGCCGGCTAACCGCCAACTAGCCGAACAGTCACGGATACTTTTCCAGAGAGCAACATTTTCCTCCTGAAGGCACAGTCAGCCTCACAATTAGCAAGCGGCTAACCACCTAACCCATCAGCGGATAACCGCCAGCCAACCGAACCATTTCGGTAACATTTCCAGTAACCTGTTTTTCTGTCAGGCCAACCATGGTCAGCCGCGCGATCAGCCAGAGGCTAAGCACCTAACCCAACGGCAGCTAACTGCCATCTGACCACTAGGTAACCGAAATCACCTAGACAACCATTCCTGAGAGCTCCTCGCTCGAGCGATGAGCTTTGTTGGTCGAAGGCTATGTTTGGGACAATGACGAAATGTTTAAACGTTTTGGGGTTATTCATTGAGAACCCCTTTATATCAGGGAGACTTACTAGGCAACGTATGAGGCCATTCGAGAAAGAAACCACATCACGAAGATTTCATTTGATGTTTTGAAAATTCAAAGTGTATAAGGAGCTCGGGATGTCCCCAAACTCAAAGAGTACCAAGTTGTTATTAGATCGACATACGGGATCCCTATTCACTTTAAGCAAATCTTGAACCCTGGTACTTGTCTTGAGATTTTGAAAGATTCATTTGTATTTTTCTATTTCTCGAACTTCCCATGTATTCTCGAAAATGTTGAAATTGCAATTGTAGCATCTTGCTAGCCTGATAAGCATGCCCGAATTGATATGACAGTTGTGCCTTTGAGCACCCCGTCCCGTTTATTTATGTACTTGCACTTGATGTATTTCATAGATGTTTTTAATCTTGTTATTTGACCTATGAGTCGGCATCACTAAGCTTGGATAACCTTGTCAGTCTGATCCACTAACTTGGAGATCCCCCTCTTGTCCCACCAGCTGCAGTTTGGATCCTGTTACCCGGTTATTACCGTGGTCTTGTCCCGATGCCGCAGATTGCTAATGTGATTCCCGATGCCCGTCTCGCTACCGTGGTCATATAGTATATGTATATGTATTTATAAGATCCACTGTTTCTCCTCACCTCGAGTGACTGAGATCAGTGCCTAGTTATTGCTCTGTCACTTTAGTGATAGAGGACTTAGCTTCGTGTGGTTGCCATCTTGCTTGTTTCCCTATTTCCTTGGTTACCTTTACATGTTTTATAATGCATACTGGTATTTGAATAAAGGTTTTATCTCGTTCATAGAAATTGTTATTTAAATTGGTTTAAACGCTTTTGAAGGTAAATTCATTTATTATCATATTGTCATTGTATTTTACCCACCTGCCAAACCGTCGTGTTTGACCCACTCTTTGGTACTCATGTCCAAACGTCGTGTTTCCCGAGGCGGAGCCTGAGGAGGCGGTCGGAGAACTGCAACACTTAGTTGAGTGGCACGCCGATGATGTCATTTAGACATTCGGTTGTCTCGAGATGCGATTCTTTTTGGGAGTTTGTGGATAACTCATTCTTTTGGGATTATACTTTGAGATGTATTGGCCTTTGTTGGCCTCTATTTTTTGGGGAATGTAATTAAATGATCTTTTGTTTAAACTCTAACCTTACTTTTGGGAAACGCTAATGATCATTGCTCATTCTGATACTTAGTTATACATGCATTATTATCTTATCGCATGACTTGAATTATCAATTTGATTTGCTACACGCTTCCGCACTTAATAAAAATGTTCTTATATGGTTGTGATATCCTCATCGTGGACACCTGTGGGAAATTAAATAAATGTATGACATTAAACTGATTAGTCCTTCGGGCCCGGTCCGGGGTCGGTACAGAAGGAATGACTCCAACATGGCCATGAAGGCTTCATCGGAAAAAACCACGATTTGCCGAAATGCGCGAACCACATCGAAGATCTCGGCCTCCTTCAAAATGGCCCTGCCAACCTGCAGGATGTGATCAGTCCATGACACCCAGCTTGAGTCCACTGAAACGGCCACGAAAGTCGAAAAGGCTTCACCCAATTGTTGCCGTCACCCTGGAAAATGCCCAGGCCAATCGGTCTCAAATCGATCGATGGATGATCAGAACCTTGGTAACCACTAGTTGGCATCAACATGTCCATGCGGATAGACGACTTCTCTGCATAACCGGAAAGGCCGCCAGCAAAAACCCAGGTCTTGATCACATTGGTCCTCTTCACCCAACTCGGAGGATCTTCCCTCTTGGGGCAAGTGGGAGAAAAGCTCATGATCGAGATAGTGTGATCAAAGGTTTATCGGGTAGAAATAGTTCTCTCCTCACCATCTGCCGTGTAAGAGAACTGAAAACATCTCCTTTGGTACGTCAAGTCGTCAGGGACTGCGTCACCAAAGAAAAAAGGTAGGCTTGAGCACAATGCTTGATCGTCCATGACCTAAGGACGACTACTTACCATAATCCTTGAAAACTCCTCATCCTTTAGAGCGATTAATCGCTGCCTCATTTCATTGCGGTTGAGGGAGTTGCACTCTTCCAAGTTTCTCTCCACAAATTGGACCTTCTCCCAGGTCTGCTGTACGACCACATTAGGAGACCTGATAGACCGACGAGGTGCATCAGTAATAGGCACTCTGCCCTTGTTCATTCTGGAGGAACTACCTATAAAGGATGGAAAAGAAAAAATCAATCATCAAAATGACAGAATTTTGCTAAAAAATTCTAGCGAAATTTTGGCATCGCTCCGGGGCAATTCCGAAGAAAAGGGAAACATCCCAAAAAAGATAGGAAGCTTGAAGATGAGCTCAACACCACTACAAGCTCATAGCCAATGAAGCATTCTCAAAGAAGGTTTGAACTCAAATATTGTTGCGAGATCGAACCAGTCTTATCAAATCTCCACAAGTTTGAAGAAGGGCTCAACACTGCTGCGAGCTTCGAACTCCAAAACTTGCAAAGCTCCTAAAAATCCCGCAAGACTAAGAAAGGGCTCAACATTTCTGCGAGCTCCAAATCTCAAAAGTTGCAAAAGACTTCTAGGTATGCATCATCATGCTCCCAAACCAATTTACTAAAAATCATGCATCAAAGAAAATCATCATGCATTAGATGCTAGGAAAACCTTAACCAAAGTTTGACCAATTCCAACCCAACTTGGTCAAAACCAATCAAACTTTGTCCAAGTCAAAAATCATGTTCGCTTGACCTAGAGATTCTAGCCTTCTATCTTGATGCATAAAAAAAATGTGTGAGAACCCGACCCCAAATCTCTTGGATTAGTGTTGTTTTATTTGTGGAATAGTTCTTTTAGTGGGATTAGTAGTTGTTGGGTTGAGTTTGTGAGCTAGAATGAGTTTTCTTCTAGTTTTGGGCTTTTGAGTGCTTTGGTAGCTTGTGGGGCCCTTTGAGGGTTCCCTTTTCGGCTTTGTATTTACTTGCGAGATTTTCCCGATTTGTTTCGTATTGTGTTTTTGGCCCTTTGCATTCATCTTGAGGAATCCTACAACTTTCATGTTGATCCCGTATCCATTTGAGAACCCGAAAACCGATTTCTTGGCCTTGAGGGCAAAACAGTCTTTTCACACCAAATCTGTATCCAAAACTCGATATTCTCGAAACCCGTGAAACATACACTTTTTGGAAACTAGATATTTCGACGATCATTTCTTCCTTCTTCGTCAAATCCATCCGAGGTCCCGAATTAGATGATTTCAGCCACCCAAGTCCCTTAAGTTGTGGGGCCCAAACCTCACTTGTTTATAAGAGGAACCCATCTCCTTCATTCACTCCATTCTCCATTGTTCCAGTTGAGCCTAGGGCTTTTCTTGCAACTTCTTCTTCTTCTTCTTGCTTCTTCATCTCCAAGCCACACCAATAGTTCCTCAATCAAGAAATGGAGACCATCTTCTTCTTCCTCTTCACCATGGCTCCCCATTGATACCATTTTTGGAGAAATCTCCCAACCTAGAGACCTCCCTTGAGCTTGTTCTTCTCATTTGAAGGTCATCCAAGTAAGTGATTCTTCCCATCTTCTAGATTTGTAATCTTCTAGCCTTAGAGAAGCTCCACCTTGATTATTGAAAGGTTTCATGGTCATTTCATTGTTTAACCCATTTTACGGTTGTTTTGGGGGTTTTTGTAGAGATTGTGGATCTTGAGCTTGAGAGGTGATTAGGAGCTTGATTTGCTTGATTAGAGTCAAAGGCAAGTGGATGAATGGATTGTTTTGATTATTAACATGTTTTGTGAGAAAATCTTGATTCATTAATGGTTTTGGTGATTTTAATAGTTGTCTTTAATATGATTAATAT
This sequence comes from Cinnamomum chago, assembly GCA_038049695.1. Taxonomy (NCBI): domain Eukaryota; kingdom Viridiplantae; phylum Streptophyta; class Magnoliopsida; order Laurales; family Lauraceae; genus Cinnamomum; species Cinnamomum chago. Next base: position 33,630,565 of record CP142460.1, read on the forward strand.
TGATTTCAAGATGTGCTTATTGATGAGTTATTTCTCCCTTGTTAATCGCTTGGAAATGTATGTATCATAGTGTCAAGATTTCAAATGGTTTCACATGAATGAGTTTTCTCCACTTTTGAGATTTATTGTGGATGGAAAGGATGGAAATGGAGGAACTTGAAATGAGGAGCTCTTTAGCTCATTTTAATGTCTTGGAAACATGTGTTTAAGCCTCCTTATGTATAATTCTATGTGATTGATTATATGTTGGAAGGAAAGGAAACAAAAAGGAAAAAAATCAAGTTCCCGGACCTGCACTGCGCCCAGGTCCGATCGATCGGACGTTCAGACCGATCGATCGGACTGACTTTTAACTGTAAGGATTTTTCAGCCGATCGATCGACCGATCGATCGGACCCTGTACATTTCTGGTACATAAATGTGTGAGAATGTCTTGAGCCGACACGCCTCACGGTTGGTTCGGTGGCATCGAAGTTCAATCCATTTCAATCTTGAACGGGATGGAACGACGCGATATCTTCTTTATATGTAAACACAAGTCTATTTCCTTGGTTATCGCTAATTCTATTCCTTTCGATGACTGAGTAGGTTGCGCGATGTTTCCGGATTAATGTCATGCCTAGGATGGACCGTTTATAATCTTGATTCTTGCTATTGTAACATCTAGTACTACCCATAAGCTCATTTTAAGTTTTGAAAGTAGTAAAAGTGCATAAGGAGCCCAGAATGTCTTCAAACTCAAGGAGTACCAAGTAATTGTTATAATCGACATACGGGACCCCTATTCACTTCAATAGATCTTGAAACCGATATTTTTACCCGAAATTGTTATAGTTCATTGTTTCACCTCTTTTCCCGAGATTTGCATTACATGACTTGTTTTCCCGAAAGCATTGAAGTTACACTAGTAACAGTTATTTGTCCTGACATGTATTGCCCGGTATGAAATGTTAGTGTGCCCTTGAGCACCCCCGTCTTGCCCGTATATCTATTGTACTTGATTTAATTGCATATGTCTCGATTGTATTTGACCTATGAGTCGGCACCACTAAGCTTGGATAACCTTGTTGGTCTGATCCACCGACTTGGAGATCCCCCTCTTGTCCCGCCAGCTGCAGCTTGGATCCCGATACCCGGTTATTACCGTGGTCCCGTCCCGATACCCGGTTATTACCGTGGTCTTGTCCCGATACCGCAGATTGCTACTGTGGTCCCCGATGCCCGGCTCGCTACCGTGGTCATGTGTAGTATATGTATATGCATTCATGAGATCCTCTGTTTCTCCTCACCTCGAGTGACTGAGATCAGGGCCTAGTATATGTATATGTATTTATGAGATCCCCTGTTTCTCCTCACCTCGAGTGACTGAGATTAGGGCCTAGTTATTGCTCTATAGCTTTAGTGATAGAGGACTTAGCTTCGTGTGGTTGCCATCTTGCCAGTTCCCGATTCCTTGGATACCCGACATGTTTTATATTGTTTACTTGCTTTCCGATAAATGATTCGTTTCCTTTATGAAAGTTGTTATTTAAACAGGTGCTAATATTCTCCAATGTAAATTCAGTTATTATTATATTGTTTTCTGTCCTTTGTACCCGCACATGTTTTAAATGAATGCCGGTTGGGTGAATAACCATGCTTTTACATATGTTCCATACGATCAATGATTTTGCTGGATTTATATGATTACACGTGTTTTAAAGGAATACCCGAATTGTTAAATATCCGTGCCTTGTTTTAAAGGACATTTGGTTTGTCAGATATCTATGTTTATACCTGTTTTTAAATGAATACCCGAATTGTTAAATACCCATGCTTTGAAATATGTTTCAAATGACACTTGTTTTGCCAGATCACTATGTTTATACCGGTTTCAAATGAATATCCGATTTGTTAAATATCCCTGCTTTGAGATATGTTTTAAATGAACATTAGTCTTGTCAGATTTCTTTGGTTACACCTGTTTTAAACGAGCACCCGATTTGTAAAATATCCGTATTTTTCACATATGTTTCAAATGGACAGTGGTTTTGCCAGACTGCTATGGATACCTGATTTGTTGTATACTTGTGTTTTACTTAATTTCAAATGAACGTTTGTTTTGTCAAACCACTATATTTATACATGTTTTAGACGAATACCCGATTGTCAAATATCTATGATTATAGATGATGTAAATGAATACATGTGTTATTAGATCTTCATGTTTTACCCATGCTTGAAAAGAATACAGGTTTTCCCCGAAATTCCCGACTTTGCACCCGTTTAATTATATGCAGCATTTGATCGAGTATCATGATTTATCTTATGTTTTATTCTTCCGTATACTTGTTATCTTTTCATCCACCTGCCAGACCGTCGTGTCTGACCCACTACTTTTGGTACTCAGGTTCAGATTTCTTCGCCCCGAGTTGAGTGTTTTTGTTGGCTGTGGAGCCATGCTTTGCAGGTTGGTTTGTCGGCTATGTCATGTAGACATTGAGCTTGACATCGGAGCTACGTCACATTTGGGTAGTAGTTTATAGCTTATTGTTGTATGGCTTTTATTAGCCTTTTTCTTGGGATTCTTAATTAATGTACATTGATAATTGTAACTTGAATATATTTGGGAATGTAATATCCTGTTACTGTCAGCTCTGTAATTTATTGTGTTGATTACTCCAGTCTGATATGACTCCTGATATAATAGCGATATGCTAAAGGTTGAGTGCGACGCGGAATCCGATGGCCACGGACTTCGGGTCGGAACGCCACAAATTCTTCCGCAAAATATTCAGAATGTGTTGTCTTCACACACGCGGATCTTGGGAGAAGTAAAATACATTTATGCTTTAATCCCATTTCCCGCCCCCGAGGTTTCGGTTCGGGGGCGTGACAAAATGCATGAACATCTTGGATTGCATAAAGCTCATTATCATTCTGAGCATAAGATGGAAATAAAAAAAAAGGGAAAAAAAATACTAGAGAAATCTCTTAAATTTTTTTTTCTTGGTTGGCCCGCAGGCCGTGGCCCACTACCACGTGGTAGTACAGCCAGAAAAAAATGTGCATAAAAAAAAACGTGAGCAAAAAAAAAAAAAAAGAAAAAAAGAGAGGAAAGTGCACGTGTAAAAAAAAGAGGAGAAAACACGTGGAAAAAAAAGAAAAAGAAAGAGAAAAGAAAGAAAAGAAAGAAAAAAGAAAAGAAAGAAATTTTTACTTCTACATGGAGTTTCTTGTGAAAGAAGAAAACTTACTTGAAGCCATGGATGGAGAAGAAGAAAGAGAACTTGAAAATTCTTGAAAAAGAGGAGAAGTTCTTGATCTTGGAGCACTCTTAAAGACCTTTGCAAAAAGAAAGCAATAAGGGCAAGAGATCCAACCTCCTTTGCTTTTATAGAGGAGAGCAAACCAAAAGAGGAAACAAGGAGAAAACCAAGGAGGTAAGTGCTAAAACTAGTAACTTTCCCAAAAGAAATGATTCTTTGAGAAATTCTCTCCCAAAAGAAAGGGAATGAGAAATACTCTCTCCGAAAGAAAGATACTTTGAGAAAATCTCTCCCAAAATCAAGGAAACATGAGAGATTCTCTCCAAGTAAGGATATTTTTAGATATTCTCTACCCACAAGAGATATTTTTAGATATTCTTTACAAAATGACACCATGTGAGATCTAATCCATCTTCTAAAGCTTAAGATCCCATGGGTTAACCCACACGAGCCAGGTTTGACCACCTAGGCACAAAAAGGGGCTTCCTATAAAAATCTCCTTTACCAAGAGCATACAAAATGGTTCCATGCCTCTTTTGAGTTGATTGAACCATTAAAAAAAAAAAGAAACCCTCATCAGTTTTCAAAAATCCAAACCATCCAACCTCATGAACCAAATTAAGCCAAAATCTTGAAATTGACATTCCACAAACTCTGGTCCCCTAACTTGCCAAATATAGCTTGTTAGGTCACAAGGCCAAAACAAAAAAAAAATCAAATCCTAACCCCCTAGCTCGCCACATACAGCTTGTTAGGTCACAAGGTCAAAACCAAATCTGACCCCCCAATTTGCCACATACAGCTTGTTGGGTCACAAGGTCAAAATAAAAAATCAAACCTCGACCCCCTAACCTGCCACATACTACTTGTTAGGTCACAAGGTCAAAAACAAAAAACCAAAAAACTCTCTTGACCGCCTAATACGCCACATACAACCCTTAGGTTCACAAGGTCAAAAGGAAAACTCAAAATCAAAAACCCAAATCCGACTCCCTCATGTCATTTTCAAAACTTTTCCTTGAGATGGTACGTGATCCCTCTCACTACTATAAAATCCCCTTGGAAACTCAAAAGGCTATTAAGAAAAATGCTCAAAGACTCTTGGTCAAGTCAGAAGCGCTCCTTCAAGTTTCTCTTTGAGGAACATTGACTCCAAAAGCTACTCGTCGTTGTATCTAGAGGGGGCATTTGTTGACACAAAAAATGTCACTTTGCCTCTTCAACATCAAGAAGTTGCATCCTACTACAAACAGGTAATGCTACTTCAAGCATCAGATCTTGTCAGAATCGAACAAAAACTGCAGGATCCTTCAAGATAGCCAAAAGAGGGGTACATCTGGAGTTTCGGGCCATTCCAATATCATTTGACCCAACTTCACTCCTCCAACAACTTGGTTGGTGCTCCTGGCGGCGGTGAAGCCAGAGACCCTGACACAGAAAATAGAGCACACAGTTGGCCCAAAGATGCCACTAGGAGGCTCTACATCAAGTTTCAAGCCATTCCAACATCATTTGACCCAACTTCACTCCTCCAACAGCCAAACAAGTGCTCCTGGCTGCGACAGTGTCGAAGACATCAAAACTTCGATCAGAGCCCACGGATGGTCTCAAAATACCTCCAAAAGGCTCCATGTCAAATTTCAAGTCAAACTGACAACGTTTGACCCTCCATCAACCCTCGAGCAGTAAAATCAAGCCTCTCTACGGTGAGAACCACCGAGGCCATTACTCATTGAACAAAGCACATGGGTGGCTTCAACATGCTTCCAAAGGGCTGCACGTCAAATTTCAGGTCATTCAGACAACATTTGACCCAACTTTGACGCTCCGAAAGAAAAACAAGGCTACCGGCGACGGAGCACCCCGGGACCATGACATGCAAATCAGAGCTAATGGATCGTCTAAAAAAGACTCCAATACGATCCCTATCAAATTTCAAGTCAATTGGACATCGGTTGACCGTACATCAAAGCGCGACATCTTCAAAGCGGCAAAATCGAGTCTACTGGCGACGGGACCCCACGCGGCTTCAAAACTCAAACGAAAGTCCATGGGTGGTCCTATCTACTGCTCAAGAGACTTCACCTCAAATTTCAGGTCATTCCGACATCGTTTGACCTAGTTTTGAGTCTTGACGAAAAATCAGCTACAAAGTCTTCGATTTTTCCAAAAAATAGGAAACTTTGTGCTCCGATTCGCACACCTTCTCGTCAGGTTTTCTTCAAGAGAATCAAGCCAATAAATGAGGAGAAATTTCAAGAAAAATACAGAAGAAAGAAAGAGCCAAAAAGATTGAAAAACAGCCGAGAAATGGCGACCGGAAGGGGAAGAATCCGGCGACCCCAGCCCATGGTAGCCGGATTTTTTGTCAGGTGGCCTGTTTTTCGCCCCTTTCGTGTTTCGGGAGTTCCAGCCTTTGTGGTTTTCCGAAATTCTGATTTTTTATGCTCGAAATCAACTGATCTTCATCAACATTTCGGATCCGCCGTCAAGAGCATGAAATCATCATTGATCGCTCCAAGATCGCCAACCGGCTGACCAAGAAAGTACACTTTCTGTCTGACCAATCGAGAAATCGACAAGATAGATGTCATCAGCCCACTGATATCAACCAATCTCTGAAGTTGCATCGCCATCCGACATCAAATAACATGTGGATCCATCGACGATTATCACAAGAAGAATTCCAAAAGACGCGGCACGGCCTGCGACTCTTTAAATGCCCTGGAGACCACTTAATGCAGTTAATTGACCCTTTTTATGACAACTTAATGCGGTCATTAACCCATTATTTTGGACGGCCCAATCGAAATTAAGAAAATGGTAGTTACAAATCCAAGTAATCATGGTATTAAAACCATGAAACTCCCCTCATCATGGAGATTAAGGGCGATTAAATGCCCATCATTCTCCATCGGCCAATCATATTTAAGGAAAAAGTAGTTACAAAATCAAAGAATTAAAAATTGTAATTCCTCTCATCATGGAGCATCAATGCCATCAATGCTCATAAACCCACCTTATGGCCACCAAAAGCCTATAAAAGGGGGGTCATTCCAAGAAGAAGAAAAATCCAGAAAAATCAAGAAAACTCCCGAATAATTCTCAAAGAAACCCTGTTACTCTGCTACAAAGGAAACACCACAAGGTGATCGAAGTCCCTTGGGGGGCCATCCCCCTAAGGTCTCCTCTCTCCTTCTATCCAACATGGCCTAAACGCGGCTCTTCAGCCCATTTCCTCATTTTTTTTATTGGATATAGGACCTTCCCTTGGTCTTTGTCCTCTAAAAAACTGAGGTCCAAGCCAAGCCAAAGAATCAAAGCATCAAGCGTTCTCATCTGAAGAACGATGGCGAAGTCCATACACGACTTGCGACAGTCGATCTGAACGAGTCCCGCAATCTCCTGAGAAGTTAGATCCTTGTCTCAATTTTCTATTGTATTTTGTATTCTTTGTAAAGAGTAAAAAAATCACATTTCTTGTCTTTCATTATTGATGAGATTTGTAAATCGCCTTTTACGGCACAAATCGCCTTTCATGGCACAAAACTGCCTTTCATGGCAAACAAAAATCGCCTTTCACAACAAACAAAATGAAATCGCCTCTCATGACATTCAAAAGATTTGTGTCTCTTTCTTAAAATATATGTGCAATGGAAAGTTAGAAAGAAGAATTGATTTCCTTTCTACTTATGAAGGTGAATCTTCGAATCACCACTTCAAATTCCAAGTAGAATAGAAAATCTGGCATACCCGTACAAAAAATGTTGATGACTCGCTTTTCCTCCTCCGCCGTACCCCGGCAGCGCTAGGGGTCGGAAGGAGAGGACGAAAGGCCGGGCCCCCATCATAGCTATCCAAATCCTTGGCAAGAATTTTACTTCTCCCTTGGAAGAGATGAATCCTAAATCCTACAGATTCCTCTCTAGAAACCAAACATGCCCTGCAGGTGCAAAGGAAGCTCCAAAAGCAATGGATGAATTACTTGCCATATCGCTTACGTGTATTCTTCTTGTAGATGAGAGACCTAATATTAGAAAAGTCTTTGAAGAACTCTATTCTATAAAAACAATTTAAAGTTTGTCTACATAATGTTAGAAGATTGTAGTCCCAACATAATATAACTACATTTTTCACGTGTCCTTACTTTGATTGACCTATAATTTGAAGTGTGCATGAATGCATGAAGGAAAGATTGAATCGATGGTTTGGATCCATATAAATATCAGCGATAGGGGTCTCCTGATCATTTTAAGCTAGGATGTTCTCCCTTTTAACTCTCTCTCTCTCTCCCCCCCAATTATTTTTAATTTTATTAATTTTGATGCTATAAAACTTTTTCCCTTCTTTTAGAATCAGAACAAGAAAGCTTGGGACTTGGAGAAGTTTATCCAAGTGCCCCTTTGGGTTGTAGTAATTATCTTACTCTAAAGTTCTTACATTTCTTTTATGGAATTGAAAATGGGCACTTAAAAATGGGCATTTCTTTTCCTTTATAAGAGTCTTCATCAGAAGTTACAATCATGAAACTTGGGCACTTGAAAATGGGTGTCAGCCAATGTTTTGGATTTTTATTAGGTTATTTAGGCAATTCTGAGAATGAAGTTTTCTTTAACATCTCATTCCAAATTTGAATAAATAAGCTGAGTCCATCACATAGCCAGTTGGAAAGACTTGCAAACAAGAAAAAGCCAGAAAGGCATATAAACAACAGACAAAGCTTTGAGAGCTTATGGATAGGAAAAACAAATATTATGGGAAATGAACACCTTTCCTTGTGTGAGTGTGTGACTTCCAAAACTATCAAAAGTTAAGTAAATATATTTGGGAAGTTCCCTAAAATCCCTCTCTATTTCTAAAAACAATCTCATTAAATCCTAATGGCTCATGCAAAGATACCAAACGATTCGTCAACCTATTTAAAATCCTTTCAAAGTATTCTCATGCGATATGTGATTTGAGTGGGCCCATCTAACAAATATCTTTAAACAAATCCGAGATCTCCACTAAAATCTGAATTTGGTATGATGTTTCAAGGGATATGTAGGTGGTGTTGGAAGTAGGTGGGCCTCGTGGATATGTTTTCAAAACTTTTGATCCACTTCACTCCGGGATCAAGTACCCATAAGGCCATAAACCACATCCAGGATGCAATCCCTCCATCTCATCAATCATGTACAACAATAAACTTTATCTAGAAGGTAGAAATCAACAACAAACAAGCAACCAAAAATCTACAACATCCACTGAAATAGATTATACCTTTGGAGCTCAGTTGTGCTCTAATGGAGAAGAAGATTTGCTAGTTGAAGAAACTCTTTCTTTGTAAGCAACTTATGATCTCCAAGACCCCTTAGTCTTCCACGTTATATCCCGTATCAAATCTCTTCTTCAAAGGAGATGGGTGGGATCTCCTAAAGAAAACAACTAGAAGCTCTAAGGAACTAGAAGAGAAAGAGAAATTGTGCAACACTTGCACAATGTGGAAGCTTGGGCGTGAATCCTTGTAGTGGACGTCCAAGGGGTTTGTTCCCCTTTTTATAACTTGGCAATCCTCTTCTTACTAATAATTAATTAGAAGTCACACTTTCAAAAGAATTAGTAACTTTCTCCTTTCTAATTATTATAGAAGTCTCACTTCAAATAGAAATAGTAACTTTCTAATTCCTTCCTTTTAGAGTTTAAGTAGAATTAGTAATGATCCAATAACTTGGGCTAGTGTGGGGACTACTAGGGATTCCATAGAAAGCTGGCACCAACTGGGACACCACGACCCCACATCTCATGTGCGATCCGGGCCCACAGTTAATTGCAAATAATACCACACTATAATTGCAATTGCACTCCAGTCTTAGGAATAAATTACAAAGAAGACCCTGAACTTCCAATTACCACAAGTAGGCCCTCTATCAATATCCATGGATCAATTGTATTAAACCTATCCCTTCCAATCTTAGATCCACATCTTATTATTGTTGAGCTCCAATTAATCACAATGATCATTAGTACCATCTAATTAACTCTTAATCGAGATGGGTGCGTACTTACTACTGACAAATCAGTTAATTGGCACAAGGGGATAATATAGATAGATTCCATATTGACCATTGAATGTTCCCACAGTCCTATAACCACTTACCCAAGACACCAAGGTGTTGACCTATACTTGGCCTCACTCATTGGTGACTCAAAGCAAATGAATAGATAGAAACTTGAGTTCATCAATGTCTCAGGATTGAGAGCCTATTGCTAGGGAATTATGAGGGTAGATCTTAAAATCGAGACTGTATTCCATAAGGTGGTTTTCATGATCCTTCAATACATCCAATGTACCAGCACCATGATCCAGAATCTTACATTCTGATGATCGAGACAAATCATACTATCTCATAGTGATCAAAGTGCTGCAACCTTATCAGATGAGATGCCTAGTCTCGTCACTGGTTGTGAAGAATTTAAGTATAAGATTTGCGACACATGTCTCCCATATGTGGATCTCATCCATACACATATATGACATCTAATATACTAATGGGACCCGGTTCATTTCATGAACCATCATGTCATATGTATTGGTTATGTGCATTAAGTAATAAAAACATCATTCTTCTCATGAAAGGAAATCATGATTTTATTGATAAATAAAGAAATTAATCAATTTATTACATCATCTGATGGATTGAGTCCATACAATCTAACAATTTCCAACTTGGGCTCAATGCTAGTCAGTGTTGCATCTCATGCCCATCCTGTCTACATGTTGCTCAACGACTTTGATAGTCAATGGCTTAGTAAAGGGATCTGCCAGACTATCTGCAGAGGCTATCTTGGTAATAGCAATATCACCTCTTTGCACAATCTCTCTGACCAAATGATACTTCCTTTGTACATGCTTTTGGCTTTTATGGCTCCTGGGTTCCTTGGACTGAGGACTGCCCCGCTGCTGTCACAGTAAACTGTGAGCGGCTATCGTGTCAAAGGTACCACCCCAAGTTCCATAAGGAATCTCTTGAGCCATACTGCTTCCTTAGCTTCTTCACAAGCCACTACATATTCAGCCTCCGAGGTGGAATCAGTGGTACATTCCTGTTTAATAACCCTCCAGCTGATAGCTCCACCACCAAGCATAAACACATAACCAAAGGGTGATTTCCTGGAATCCTTATCTGACATGAAGTCAGAATTTGTGTATCCAACTAGAATTAGCTCATTACTGCCATAAATCAACATATAATCTCTAGTCCTTCTCAAGTATTTGAGAATACATTTTACAGCAATCCAATGTTCAGGTCCTGGATTGGATTGATATCTGCTGACTAGGCCCACTGCATGACAGATATCTGGTCTAGTACATAGCATAGCATACATGAGGCTACCAACAGCCGAAGTGTATGGTATCAACCTCATCTGCTCATATTCCTCAGGTGTCTTAGGACACTGGTCCTTGGAAAGGTGCACTCCATGCCTGAAAGGTGTAATGCCCTTCTTGGAGTCTTGCATAGCAAACCATACGAGTACCTTATCTATGTATGTAGCTTGGGATAAGCAAATCATCCTATTTTTCCGGTCTCGATGGAGTTTGATCCCTAGGATGTAGTTAGCTTCTCCCAAGTCCTTCATATCAAAAGTGTGGGAGCCTAAAAGTTAAGGACCCAGATTAGGTTGATGTAGGATTTTGGATTGTTGGTTAAGCTTCTTTGGGTAAGATAGACCGCCTTAGGACCTGAAAGAGAAGAAAAAGTATGGATCAGAGACCCTGGCAGCTGTCAGCCGAAGGCTCTCCGATGCTTGAGTTAGTGTTGTCACTGAACAAAGTATGGAGATGAGAGGCAAGTATGCTCTGATGCAAGGCGTTCTGTAACGCATTATGCAGTGTATGATGAACATAACATTAGTCCATGAATTCATTAATTCATAGTCTATATTTTCATACCTTAGAAGTCACTGGTATTGCTCTATATGTAGAGGTTTTACCTAGCGCACCCTTAGTGGGAGTAGGTGGAAATACTGTTAGGTCGAATCAAGAGATGACCCCTGGTATTAATGCAGATGTGATCGATCAAGACGACGCCTGACCACTATTCGGCGCCCGTCTGTTTGTCAGCACGTTCTAGTACCCATGTTACTTCATGGAAGTACAATGATGACCTAGTACCCATCCCTGTGGACAGAACGAGCTGAGGATGGTACTGAGGCCAGGTTCGGATGCATCCTGACACTACTGTCGAGGTGCCTTATACCGAGACCGAGATGAGTCCGTTGGTACTCTGTAGCGACCCCGAATCGGGAATCCGGGATCGGGACTAATAATGATGATGATAATGACATCACATCGGATTTTTGCTATACATTTATTTAATTTCCCACAAGTGTCCGCGGTGAGGATATCACAACCATATATGAATATTTCTATTAAGTGCGGAAGCGTGTAGCAAACCAAATATTCAATCCATCTCCAATCATAAAGATGATAACACAAGTATAATACCGTATCAGAATGAGCAATGATCATTAGCATGTTATACAAAAGTAAGTTAAAGTTTATACATGATCATTTAATTACATTTCCCAAAAATAGAGGCCAACAAAGGCCAATATAACAAGATACCAATCCAAAGAATGGTTAAACAGTTCCCAAAATAGTAAGTCTCTCATAGCAACCAAACGTCTAAATGACGTCATCCGCACGCCACTCAACTAACTGTTGCGGTTCTCCGACCGCCTCCTCGTACTCCTCGGGATAACCGACAACGGGACCTGAGTACCAAAGAGTGGGTCAAACACGACGGTTTGGCAAATGGGTAAAATACCATGACAATATGATAATAAATGAATTTACCTTCAAAAGTATTTAAACCTATTCAAATAACAATTTTTATAAACGAGATAAAACATTTATTCAAATACGAGTGTGCATTATAAAACATGTAAGGTAACTAAGGAAACGGGAAACAAGCAAGATGGTAGCCACACGAAGCTAAGTCCTCTATGTGAGAGCCCGACCCCTAATCTCTTGGATTAGTGTTGTTTTTTTTGTGGATTAGTTCTTTTAGCGGGATTAGTGTTTGTTGGGTTCAGTTTGTGAGCTAGAATGGTTTTCTTCTAGTTTTGGGCTTTTGAGTGCTTTGGTAGCTTGTGGGGCCCTTTGGGGGTTCCCTTTTCGGCTTTGCTTTTACTTGTGAGATTTCCCCGATTTGTTTCGTATTGTGTTTTTGGCCCGTTGCATTCATATTGAGGAATCCTACAACTTTCATGTTGATCCCGTATCCATTTGAGAACCCGAAAACCGATTTCTTGGCCTTGAGGGCAAAACAGTCTTTTCACACCAAATCTGTACCCAAAACTCGATATTCTCGAAATCCGTGAAACATACACTTTTTGGAAACTAGATATTTCGACGATCATTTCTTCCTTCTTCGTCGAATCCATCCAAGGTCCCGAATTAGATGATTTCAGTCACCCAAGTTCTTTAAGTTGTGGGACCCAAACCTCACTTGTTTATAAGGGGAACCCATCTCCTTCATTCATTTCATTCACCATTGTTCCAGCTGAACCTAGGGTTTTCCCTTGTGCAACTTCTTCTTCTTCTTGCTTCTTCATCTCCAAGCCACACCAATAGTTCCTCAATCAAGAAATGGAGACCACCTTCTTCTTCCTCATCTTGCAAGCTTTCCATTGATACCATTTGTGAAGAGAACCCTCCATCACAAGATTTCCTTTGAGCTTACCTTGTCCATTAGAGGACCTTCCAAGTAAGTGATTCTTCCCATCTTCTAGATTTGTAATCTTCTAGCCTTAGAGAAGCTCCACCTTGATTTTTGGAAAGTTTCATTGTCATTTCATTATTTAACCCATTTTTGGGTCGTTTTGGGGGTTTTTGTAGAGATTGTGGATCTTGAGCCTAAGAGGTGATTAGGAGCTTGATTTGCTTGATTAGAGTCAAAGGCAAGTGGATGAATGGATTGTTTTGATTATTAACATGTTTTGTGAGAAAATCTTGATTCATTAATGGTTTTGGTGATTTTAATAGTTGTCTTTAATATGATTAATATTGATTTCAAGATGTGCTTATTGATGAGTTATTTCTCCCTTGTTAATCTCTTGGAAATGTATGTATCATAGTGTCAAGATTTCAAATGGTTTCACATGAATGAGTTTTCTCCACTTTTGAGATTTATTGTGAATGGAAAGGATGGAAATGGAGGAACTTGAAATGAGGAGCTCTTTAGCTCATTTTAATGTCTTGGAAACATGTGTTTAAGTCTCCTTATGTATAATTCTATGTGATTGATTATATGTTGGAAGGAAAGGAAACAAAAAGGAAAAAAAATCAAGTTCCCGGACCTGCACTGCGCCCAGGTCCGATCGATCGGACGTTCAGACCGATCGATCGGACTGACTTTTAACTGTAAGGCTTTTTCAGCCGGTCGATCGGCCGATCGATCGGACCCTGTACATTTCTGGTACAGAAATTTCGACCGATCGATCGAAATTTGATATTGTGTTTTTTTGGAAACCTTTAGGCTTTCTATGAGTCCTAGGGGTATATACCTTAGTGTTAAGACCAATTATACCCTAATCTAAGGTCTCTAAGACTAGAGAACTAAAAGGAAAGAATGGTGTTGATCTAGACACTAATTCTTGGTTTTAGGTGGTTCCTTGGTTACCCTTTTTGGACTGTTTGGACCAAGTGTGAGAATGTCTTGAGCCGACACGCCTCACGGTTGGTTCGGTGGCATCGAAGTTCAATCCATTTCAATCTTGAACGGGATGGAACGACGCGATATCTTCTTTATATCTAAACACGAGCCTTTCCTTGGTTATCGCGAATTCTACTCCTTTCGGTGACTGAATAGGTTGCTCGATGTTTCCGGATTAATGTCATGCCTAGGATGGACCGTTTATAATCTTGATTCTTGCTATTGTAACATCTAGTACTACCCATAAGCTCATGTTAAGATTTTAAAATAGTAAAAGTGCATAAGGAGCCCGGAATGTCTTCAAACTCAAGGAGTACCAAGTAATTGTTATAATCGACATACGGGACCCCTATTCACTTAAATAGATCTTGAAACCGATATTTTTACCCGAAATTGTTATAGTTCATTGTTTCACCTCTTTTCCCGAGATTTGCATCACATGACTTGTTTCCCGAAAGCATTGAAGTTACTCTGGTAACAGTTATTTGTCCCGAGATGCATTGCCCGACATGAAATGTTAGTGTGCCCTTGAGCACCCCCGTCTTGCCCGTATATCTATTGTACTTGATTTAATTGTATATGTCTCGATTGTATTTGACCTATGAGTCGGCACCACTAAGCTTGGATAACCTTGTTGGTCTGATCCACCGACTTGGAGATCCCCCTCTTGTCCCGCCAGCTGCAGCTTGGATCCCGATACCCGGTTATTACCGTGGTCCCGTCCCGATACCCGGTTATTACCGTGGCCTTGTCCCGATACTGCAGATTGCTACTGTGGTCCCCGATGCCCGGCTCGCTACCATGGTCCCGTATAGTATATGTATATGCATTCATGAGATCCTCTGTTTCTCCTCACCTCGAGTGACTGAGATCAGGGCCTAGTATATGTATATGTATTGATATGAGATCCCCTGTTTCTCCTCACCTCGAGTGACTGAGATCAGGGCCTAGTTATTGCTCTATCGCTTTAGTGATAGAGGACTTAGCTTCTTGTGGTTGCCATCTTGCCAGTTCCCGATTCCTTGGATACCCGACATGTTTTATATTGCTTTTATGTTTTCTGATAAATGATTTGTTTCCTTTATGAAAGTTGTTATTTAAACAAGTGTTAATATTCTCCAATGTAAATTCAGTTATTATTATATTGCCTTCTGTTCTTTGTACACGTACATGTTTTACATGAATGCCGGTTGGGTGAATACCCGTGCTTTTACATATGGTTCTAACGATCGATGGTTTTGCTAGAGTTATATGATTACACATGTTTTAAAATGAATACCCGAGTTATTAAATGTCCATGCTTTGGAATGCATTTTAAATGACACTCGTTTTGTTAGATCCCGATGTTTATACATGTTTTAAGTGAATACCCGAATTGCTAAACATTCGTGCTTTGTTTTAAATGACACTTGTTCTGCCAGATCACTATGTTTATACCGGTTTCAAATGAATACCCGATTTGTTAAATATCCCTGTTTTGAAATATGTTTTAAATGACACGTGTTTTGTCAGGTTTCTATGTTATACCTGTTTTAAAGGAATGCCCGATCTGTTGAAGATCCATGCTTTGAAATATGTTTAAATGAACGTGGTTTTGCCAAACTTCCATATTCATACATGTTTTCCACGAACACCCGATTGTCAAATATCTATGCTTTTATAGATGATGTAAATGAATACATATGCTTTATTAGATCTTCCTGTTTTAACCATGTTTGAAAAGAATACAGGTTTTCCTCGAAATTCCCGACTTTGCACCCGTTTAATTATATGCAGCATTTGATCGAGTATCATGATTTATCTTATGTTTTATTCTTCCGTATACTTGTTATCTTTTCATCCACCTGCCAGACCGTCGTGTCTGACCCACTACTTTTGGTACTCAGGTTCAGATTTCTTCGCCCCGAGTTGAGTGTTTTTGTTCGCTGTGGAGCCATGCTTTGCAGGTTGGTTTGTCGGCTATGTCATGTAGACATTGAGCTTGACATCGGAGCTACGTCACATTTGGGTAGTAGTTTATAGCTTATTGTTGTATGGCTTTTATTAGCCTTTTTCTTGGGATTCTTAATTAATGTACATTGATAATTGTAACTTGAATATATTTGGGAATGTAATATCCTGTTACTGTCAGCTCTGTAATTTATTGTGTTGGTTACTCCAGTCTGATATGACTCCTGATATAATAGCGATATGCTAAAGGTTGAGTGCGACGCGGAATCCGATGGCCACGGACTTCGGGTCGGAACACCACAAATGCTTCCGCAAAATATTCAGAATGTGTTGTCTTCACACACGCGGATCCTGGGAGAAGTAAAATACATTTATGCTTAATCCCATTTCCCGCCCCCGAGGTTTCGGTTCGGGGGCGTGACACTCTATCACTAAAGTGACAGAGCAATAACTAGGCACTGATCTTAGTCACTCGAGGTGAGGAGAAACAATGGATCTTATAATTACATATACATATACTATACATGACCACGGTAGCGAGCCGGGCATCGGGAACCACAGTAGCAATCTGCAGCATCGGGACAAGACCACGGTAATAACCGGGTAGCGGGATCCAAACTGTAGCTGGCGGGACAAGAGGGGGATCTCCAAGTCGGTGGATCAGACCAACAGGGTTATCCAAGCTTAGTGGTGCCGACTAATAGGTCAAATAAAAAATCGACACATATGCAAGTAAATCAAGTACAGTAAATAAACAGGCAAGACGGGGGTGCTCGGGGGCACACTGTCGTTTCATGTGGTGCAATGCACTTCGGGTCAAGTAACCATTTCAAGTGTATTTCAATGCTTTCGGGAAAACAAGACATGTAGTATAAATCTCGGGCTCGATAAGATACAATAAACGATTGAAATCTCATGACAAGTATCGGGGTTCAAAACTAGTTCGAGGTGAATAGGGATCTCGTATGTCCATATGTATATATATAAAACTTGGTACTCTTTGAGTTTGGGGACATTCCGGGCTCCTTATACACTTTGAATTTACAAAACTTCGAATGACATCTTCGTGCTATGGTTTCTTCCTCGAATGGCCTCATACAATGCCTAGTGAATCTCCTTTGATCGACAAAGCTCAGCGCTCGAGCGAACCGGAGAGTTCGCTCGAGCGAGGAGCTCTCTGAAATGGTTGTCTGGGTAATTTCGGTTACCTTGCGGTCAGATGGCGGTTAGCCGCCGTTGGATTCGGCGGTTAGCCGCTGGTTGACCGCGGTTGGCCTGACAGAAAGACAGGTTACTGGAATTGTAACCGAAATGATTCGGTTGGCTGGCGGTTAGCCGCCGATATGTCCGGCAGTTAGCCGCTAGCTGACCGTGAGGCTGACCATATTTTCAGGTGGAAATGTTGCTCTTTGGAAAAGTAACTGCGACTGTTCGGTTAGCTGGCGGTTAGCCGCCAGTCACCAGACGGCTAGCCGCCAGGTGACCGCTGGCTGACCGCCAGGTGCGGGAAACACCCATTGTGTTCAGATTTGAGCCATTTTCCTCCTCAAAACCATTCCCCTCACTTCCACTTACTCCTTGCCATAAAACTGAGCTAAAAGCTCTTCTAATGCAACTATCTACACTTCTCCACAACTCCAATATGGATTCATTCCATCACCTCCTCCATCAACATCAAATCCAATACAAGGAAAGAAAGAAAGAAAGAAGGAAACCAGTTCACCATAGAGTACATTTAGTACAAGACAAGAGGAAATTAAATGCCATGCACCAATACACTTATAAGTCATAAATGCACCATTAATACTCTATCATGAACATTTATTTCAAAACAAAGCAATAAATAGGCATGAGTGAAAATTCCAAAATCATTGAAAGCTTATGAAAATCAAATAATCCACTTGCCTTTGGTCTCTAATCAATGAAATCAAGCTCTAATACTCTTCCAAGCCAAAGATCCAAGCTATGAACAAAATCCCCAAAAACAAACCCTAAAATGGTCAAACAATGAAATAGAAAGGGAAACCCTACAATAATGGAGATGAAGTTTCTCTAGGTCTAGAAGAATACAAATCTAGAAGAAGGGAAGGATTACTTACTTGTAAGGTCCTCTAATGGCA
Organism: Cinnamomum chago; assembly: GCA_038049695.1. Taxonomy (NCBI): domain Eukaryota; kingdom Viridiplantae; phylum Streptophyta; class Magnoliopsida; order Laurales; family Lauraceae; genus Cinnamomum; species Cinnamomum chago. The sequence goes on from CP142460.1 coordinate 33,648,583, forward strand.
AGAGTAAGCTCAATGAATATCTTGGAATGGTGGGTTTTCTTCACAAAGGGTATCAATAGGTAGCTATGGTGATGAAGAAGAGAATGATGACCTCCAATATGATGTTGGTGCTAGATTAGTAGGAGGTTGAGATTGAGAGAGCAAGAAGAAGAAGAAAAGTTGCTAACAAACCCTAGACTCTCTTCTTGTGCTAGAAGAAGGAAAAATGAGGAAGATGGGTCTCCTTATATAAGCAATGTAGATGGGTCCCACTACTTAAGACATTCAAGGGCTGAAATCTTGGCTTTTGGGGCTTCTAATGAATTCGACGAAGAAGAGAAAAGTACTCGTCGAAATATCTAGTTTCCAAAAAGTATATGTTTCGTGGGTTTCGGGAGTATCAAGTTTTGGGTACAGATTTAGTGTACAATGATTGTTTTGCCCTCAAGGCTATCAAATCACGTTTCGGGGTCTCGAACGGGTACGGGATCAACATGAAAGTTGAAGGGTTTAACAATACAAATAAAACGGGATTAAAACAATGAATACAAAAATCTCCGATAAATCCTCAAGCACTTGCAAGGTCATATAAGGAACCCCCTTAAGGGCCCCACTACCACAAAGCAACCAAAATTCCCCAAAACTATATCAAAAGCTATTCCGAACCCAACTTAGCCAAAATCACTAATCAAGCTTAGAACTAACACACGACTTAATTAGTACTAATCGAGTTCTCTCGGGTCGGGGTCTTACATACTCTTACCGAGACTGGCTCAAGCTTCGAGCAAGCTGATACTTTTTGCCGAGCTGAGATGAGACGTCTAGCTAGTACCGTTACCGAGCTAGATGGATCTTGGCGCTGTGGCCGGACTTGGATACCGAGATCGGGATGCATTGAGATGGTACTGCTGCCGAGACCAATGTAATCTTTCTCTTAGGAAAACACCCCATACAATTGCCCCCCAGCTCGCAATTTCTTGGAGTTCCCTAACTCTTTGAGGTCGGGAGTTGAGTATTGTGTTGAGAGGATCTGACGTATCAGCTCTGAAATTCACCTCGGTGTTTGGCTGATGACATCTGATCTTTATCATGAAGTCTGCCTGTCTTTCTAGGAAAACGAATATCACGCCGGTGACGCTTCATCTTTCCGAGGCGATAAATATTAGGTAGGTGGCGCTTTATCAGCCCGAAGCAATAAATTACATGTTGATGTTTCGCCTTCCCAAGGCAATAAATGTAGCGTTTGAATCTTCGCATGAGATTAACTGGCAGTGCAACGTGTCTTCATCTGGTCGGTCGTTCAACGAAATCTAAGCGATGCGAGCCTTTAGGAATTGGAACGGGCGCCATACCGCCTATAAATAGGGCTCTTTCCTCTGTTGCCTTTTTCACTTTGACATTTCATCAAAGAAAGTGCTGCTGCAAGAGAGAAGAGAACTTTGTCGGAGACACTGCCGGAGCCTTGCCAGAAGCCTGACTTAGCGAACCGGAGCCTGGAATCTGCCATTCTATCTGTGAGTCTGTTTCTCCCTTATCCCTATTTTTGCATTCCGCCTTTCTATTTTTAGGGGCTTTGCTATAGGGTTTAGGGTTTTTGTATTTCTGCCCCTTTTTCCAGTATCACCACCCATAGAAGAATGGGATCTTATAGGAGTTAGGTGGAGACCCCTGTGTTAGATTGTGTGGTCTCAATCCATCAGTTGATGTAATAAATTGATTAATTTCTTTATTTATCAATTAAATCATGCTTTCCTTCCATGAGATGAATGGTTTTTATTACTTAATGCACATGACCAATACATATGACATAATGGTTCATGAGATGAACCGGGTCCTATTAGTATATGAGATATAATATATGTATATAGATGAGATCCACATACGGGAGATGTGTGTCACAAATCTTATACTTAAAATATCTTCACAACCAGTGATGAGACTGGGCATTTCATCTGATAAGGTTGCAGCACTTTGATCACTATGAGATAGTGTGATTTTTCTCGATCATTAGAATGGAAGATTCTGGATGACGGTGTTGGTACATTGGATGTATTGAAGGACCATGAGAAGCAACTTATGAAATACCGTCTCAATTTAAGGACTGCTCTCATAATTCCCTAGCAATAGACTCTCAATCCTGAGACATTGATGAACTCAAGTTTCTATCTATTCATTTGCTTTGAGTCACCAATGAGTGAGGCCAACTGTAGGTCAACACCTCGGTGTCTTGGGTACGTGGCAGTAGGACTGTGGGAACATACAATGATCAAGATGGAATCTATCTACGCTATCCCCTTGTGCCAATTAATGGATTTATCATTAGTAAGTGCGCCCTCATCTCGATTAAGAGTTAATTGGATGGTACTGATGATCACTGTGATTAATTGGGGCTCAAGGATAATAAGATGTGGATCTAAGATTGGATGGGACAAATTTATTCCAATTGATCCATGGATAATGATAGAGGGGCCTACTTATTGTAATTGGGAAGTTTAGGGTCTTCATTGTAATTTATTCCTTAGATTGGAGTGCAATTTCATTGATATAGTGGTGTTATTTTCAATTAACTTTGGGCCCGGATTGCACATGAGATGTGGGGTCGCGTGTCCCGGTTGGAGCCAGCTTTCTAAGGAATCCCTAGTGGTCCCAACGCTAGCCTAAGATATTAGAAAGTTACTAATCTTACTTGAACTCTAAAAAGAAGGAATTAGAAAGTTACTATTTCTATTTGAAGTGGGACTTCTAATAGTGGTAAAAGTAAGCTACTAATTTGTGTGGAAGTGAGACTTCTTATACTATTAGTAAGAGAGTAGAAAGAGGAGGCTTGTGGGGTTATAAATAGGGAACCATCCCCTTTTGGACAACTAATAAAGAGGATTCATGCCCAGCCCCTTTGTTTTGTGCAAGTGTTGCACAATTCTTCTCCTCTTCTCTCTTCTCTCTTCTAGTTCTCTTCTAATTTCTTTGAGTTTCTAGTAGGGTTTTTCTCTTGGAGATCCCACACATCTTCTTGAGAAAAGAAATTTGATAGAGGGTCATAGCGTAGAAGACAACAAGGTCTTGGAGATCTCTAATTGCTTCAAGAAGAGTTCTTGTTCTAGTTCATTGTCTTCTCCTCGATTAGAGCACTACCGGGCTCCAAAGGTATAATCTGCTTCTCCTCTATGTGGTAGATTATTTTGTTGCATGTAGTTGCTGATTTCTATCTTCTAGATATGTTATATTACTGTATATGATTGATGAGAAGGAGGGATTGCATCCTGGATTGGGTTTTGTAGCCTTATGGATAGTTGATCCCTGAGTCAAGTGGGTCAAAAGTTTTGAACACTTTGGAAGTGATTTGATGAAGTTTGGACACGAACTGCAGAAACCCAAGTTGCAGGTCGGTCGATCGAGACTCGTGCTTGGTCGACCGAGCACATGCAGGTCGGTCGACTGAGCTCTCTGTTCGGTCGACCGAGGACACTGCTTCAGGAATGCAGATTTTGGATTTTTCAGTTTCGGGTCTTCTCTGATGTTCTATTATTCTAGCATTGTTTGGCAGCCTATTTTGTGGTTTGTATGGTTGTATGAGATACTAACATGAAGGTGATCTTGTCCTCTCCATATGGCCCACAAATCTTTTACTTTCTTTATATGGTTGATGGTTGTTTTGGGCTACTTGTAAAGGGCATCGTGATTTCCTTGGTTTCCCGTGAAAGGGCAAGGCATGGTGAATTTCCCTACAACCCTTTTATTTTCATGTTTAGATTACCATGTAAGTCTCATAATTGAGGCATAGGAATTTATGTAATTTTTTCTAAATTTGTAAATTTTGCCGATGTCCGAGACGAAGAAGGAAAGTAAAGTTGGACTCCTAATCAAAGAGTTTGAAGATTACCAAAAGCCTTTTGGTGATACCCAAAGAGTTTGAGGAATCCCAAAGTCTTGGAAAGTCTAGAAGTCTAAGAAGTCTATTCCGCTTGGGCTATGTGGAGGAGAGGACTAGTTTCTAATTTTAGCTTTTTCTATTTATGGATGAATGCTTAATTTAGAATGTTTCCAAATCTGATCCAAACATAGCAAGTTACCAAAATTGGTCAAATCAAATTAATTTTTGGAAAGAGTTCTAATTAGAGTTGGTGGGCCCATGAGATGGATCCATTGGTAACACTAATTTAGAAACTGGACTTTCCTTAAAATAACTTGACTTGGAACCAATCATCTGTCATATCATGAGATGATTTGATGTGTATATATGTGGGCCCATGTACCTTAAGGGAAATCCTCAATTCTAAAATATTAAGTGGGAGCGGGGCATTTATATTTAGAAATCCCCATGGTTTTCCACCATAGGTCCATTGTATGGAAAGTATTAGCCTCGCGCCATCTTGAGAATGGCCGTTCCCCACGGAGGGCTTTTACTAATCTGGTTACTAGATATGGATCTCCTATGGACAGTGTTGGTGAGACAAGGAGGAGCTGCTCGCAACGGTTGTCATGCAATGCTAGTTGGTGGGGTCACACTTAACTAAAATAATGTTGTAGTATCCCCAAGGATTTGCCTCATATATTTTAGAAACCAAAGCTAATCGAGAGTCATTCATTATTTGGTATGAGATACCTAGATAATAATGAATGAAGGGGATCATGGATAGTTAGTCTTAATTCTAATTTTGACCAACTTTGATCCGCACCAATCTAGGTGGTATTCGCACTCCCCAAGGAGGCATACCCTAGGGATTGGGATTCCGATGTATTTTAAATTTAGCGGTTATGAGGATTCCCACATAAATTTGGTAGAGTACTAAACCCTAATGTCATTTAAATTCATTAACTGAATGTATGGTTATGTGCTACAGTATTTCAAGCATTAATTCAAATACTTTTAATCCATTTGCGACCATCCACAACCAGAATAAATTGGTGGGATCCAACTATGTAGACTGGAAACGAAACCTGGATATTGTCCTGACTACTTCAGGATATAAATTTGTCCTTACCAAAACCCCCCTTGATGAGCCTGGCCCGGATGCACTGGAAGAAGAAAAGTAACTTTACACCAAATGGGCTAAAGATGATGAGATGGCCAGATGTTACATTCTGGCATCCATGTCTAGTGTTTTGCAACACCAACATCATTCCTATAAGATTGCATACGATATTATATCGAACTTAAAGGAGATGTTTGCGGAGCAGGGCAGGCAGCTAAAGGTACATCAGTGCAGGAACACATGTTGAAAATGATGGACTCATTAAATGAGTTAGATGTACTGGGAGCTGCGATTGATGCAGAATCGCAGATCGACATAATCCTTGTGTCACTACTAGAGTCATTCAACAATTTAAAGGTTAATTACAATATGAAAAGATGAATTTGACTCTGGCTTAGCTGTCAAGCCAGCTGGTGGTGACTGAAGGGATTATGAAGAAGAAGCCAATTGCCCTAATGATAGAAAAGTCAAATGCCAAGTCCAAGCCAAAAGGCAAAGGGCGGAAAGGCCAAAAGAAATCCGTTCCGAAAGGTCCTAAGGTGGAGAATGGTCCTAATGGTGGCGTGGCCAAGGCTAAGGGTTCAGGGTCAAAGGGAAAGTGTTTCCATTGTGGTAAGACAGGACATTGGAAAAGAATTGCTCAGAGTATCTGTCTAAGAAGAAGACCTAAGGTATGATTGAGTCACTTATTTCTGAAGTTAGTTTTGCAACTGGTACTTCAGAATCTTGGTGTGTGGACTCCGGGGCAACCAATCACATATGTAATTCGTTGCAGGGGTTCAGGGAAACCAGGAGGCTCAGTGACGGAGAAATCATTGTTAACCTAGGATCTGATGCTCAGGCAGAGGCCGTTTGAGTGGGAGTTATTACTTTATGTTTTTCAAATAATAAGTTGGTTTTGTCAGACACGTTATATGTACCGTCTTTACGGCGAAATTTAATTTGAGTTTCTAGTTTGGTGAATAAAAGTTATTCCATTACTTTGGGTACTGAAGTTGTCATAAAGAGGAATGGTACTTTTATATGTTCTGGCAAGGTAACTAGTTGGCTTTATTTGTTAACTCCTACAATGCATGAGATACATGATACTGAAATAATTAATAGACCATCATTAAAGAGGAAGTCACCTTCATCTAATCCAACAAAACTTTGGCACTTGAGGCTAGGTCATATAAACCTAAACAGGATTGACAGGCTAGTGAAAGATGGTATCTTGCCTTCATTGGTGGTAGAACTAATGTCTGTCTGGAAGGCAAAATAACCAAAAGACCCTTTTCATCTAAGGGCAATGGGCCAAAGGTTTATTGGAATTAGTGCATACGAATGTGTGTGGACCCATTAATGTCAGGGCCAGAGGAGGATATGAGTATTTCATCACTTTCATAGATGATTACTCAAGATATGGATACATATGCCTTATGCACCGCAAGTCCGAGGCTTTTGAAAAGTTCAAAGAGTTTCGAGCGGAAGCGGAAAAACAATTAGGTAAGAGTATCAAGACTGTTCGATCAGATCGAGGAGGGGAATATCTCTCTGCTGATTTTATGGGATACTTATCAGAAAATGGGATTCTATCCCAGTTGTCTGCTCCTGGTATGCTTCAACAGAATGGAGTAGCAGAAAGAAGGAACAAGACTCTTTTAGATATGATCAGGTTTATGCTGAGTTTCTCAGGATTACCTATATCCTTTTGGGGATACGCCTTGGATACTGCGATGTACATACTAAACCTCGTACCATCTAAGTCTGTACCTAAGACTCCCCAGGAGTTGTGGTCCGGGCGAAAGCCTAGTCTACAACATTTACACATTTGGGGATGTCCGGCACATGTGCTAAAGGTTAAGACGGATAAGTTGGAAGCGAAGTCGGAAGTATGTACGTTTGTAGGATATCCTAAAGGAACTAAAGGTTGGTTATTCTATACTCCCAGAGAGCAGAAATTGCTGGTGAACACTACTGCGGTTTTTCTAGAGGAAGATTATATGATTGACCGAAAATCTTTAGAAAAGGTGATCTTGGAAGAAATTCAAGAGCAAACAATTCCAAATCCTAGTATGACCGAACCTGAGGAAGAAGTTTCCTTACCAGACCCAGTAGTTACACCAGTGCCTCGTCATAGTGGGAGGATTGTCAGACCCCCTGACAGGTTCTCGTTCTTGGGAGAGTCTTACGAGGCAGTCCCGGAAGAATCGGAACAAGATCCCTGTAACTATGATGAATCAATTAATGACATAGATTCGGGGCATTGGGAAGATGCTATGAAAGCTGAGATGGAGTCTATGTACTCCAATCAGGTCTGGACACTTGTGAACTTGCCTGCCAATATTAAACCTATTGGGTGCAAGTGGGTCTACAAGAGAAAGAGAGGACCCGATCGTAGAGTAGAGACCTTTAAGGATAGGCTTGTTGCGAAAGCGTATACTCAGAAAGAGGGTATCGATTATGAGGAAACCTTCTCGCCGGTAGCCATTCTCAAGTCCATCAAGATACTCTTATCCATTGCGGCTCATCTCAATTATGAGATTTGGCAAATGGATGTCAAGATGGCATTTCTCAACGGCCATCTTGAGGAAGACATCTATATGGTGCAGCCAGACGATTTTGTAGCTAAAAACACAGAGCAAAAGGTTTGCAAGCTACAGAAGTCTATTTATGGACTGAAGCAGGCATCCTGAAGCTGGAACATCAGTTTTGACCAGGCAATCAAGTCATTTGGTTTTTGTCAAAATCCGGATGAGTCATGTGTGTACACAAAAAATGAAGGTGATAGGGTAGTCTTTCTGGTTTTATATGTCGATGACATCCTACTCCTTGGGACAGACGTGGGAATGTTGTCAACAGTGAAAGTTTGGTTGGCAAAAACTTTTGATATGAAGGACTTGGGAGAAGCTAGCTACATCCTAGGGATCAAACTCCATCAAGACCGAAAAAATAGGATGATTGGCTTATCCCAAGCTGCTTACATAGATAAGGTACTGGTATGGTTTGCTATGTAAGAATCCAAGAAGGGTATTACACCTTTCAGGCATGGAGAACACCTTTCCAAGGATCAGTGTCCTAAGACACCTGAGGAAAAGGAACAGATGAGGTCGATACCATACGCTTCGGCTGTTGGTAGCGTCATGTATGCTATGTTGTGTACTAGACCGGATATCTGTCATGCAGTGGGCTTAGTCAGCAAATATCAGTCTAACCTAGGACCTGAACATTGGATTGCTGTAAAGTGTATTCTCAAATACTTGAGAAGGACTAGAGATTACATGTTAATTTATGGCAGTGATGAGTTGATTCCAGTTGGATACACAGATTCTGACTTCATGTCAGATAAAGATTCCAAAAAATCCACCTCTAGTTATGTATTTATGCTTGGTGGGGGAGCTATCAGCTGGAGGAGTATCAAAACAGGAATGTACCATTGATTCCACCTCGGAGGCTGAATATGTAGCGGCTTGTGAAGCAGCTAAGGAAGCAGTATGGCTCAAGAGATTCCTTATGGAACTTGGGGTGGTACCTTTGGCATGACAGCCGCGAGGCAGTCGCTTAGTCCAAGGAGCAGTCACTTAGTCCAAGGAGCCCAGAAGTCATAAAAGCCAAAAGCATGTACAGAGGAGTTATTATTTAGTGAGAGAGATTGTGCAGAGAGGTGATATTGCTATTACCAAGATAGCCTTTGCGGACAATTTAGCAGATCCCTTTACTAAGCCTTTGACTACCAAACTCTTTGAGCAACATGTAGACGGGATGGGCATGAGATGCAACCTTCACTGGCATTGAGCCCAAGTGGGAGATTGTTAGATTGTGTGGTCTCAATTCATCAGTTGATGTAATAAATTGATTAATTTCTTTATTTATCAATAAAATCATGCTTATTAATTTCTGAGAATTTCTTTATTTATCAATCCATGAGATGAATGGTGTTTATTACTTAATGTACATGACCAATACATATGACATAATGGTTCATGAGATGAACCGGGTCCCATTAGTATATTAGATGTGATATATGTATATGGTGTTGGAATATAGGTGGACCTTCCAGATAGGTTTCAAAACCTTTTAACCCACTTGATGCAGGGATCAATAATCTAGAAAGCATTAAACCCAATCCAGGATGCAATCCCTCAATCTCATAGCCATGTACAACAACAAAAACTATCTAGAAGATAGAAAATTGCACATAAACATGCAACCACGAAATCCACAACATACAAGGATGTAGATATACCTTTAGAGCTTTGTTGTGCTCTAATGGAGGATTTGAGTTCTTTACTTTGATGATGAACACCTTCACAATCCAATTCAGAATCTCCAACTCCTTTTGATCTTCCACGCTACGACCCGTATTAGATCTCTTTTCTTAAGAAGATGGTGGAATCTTCATGAGAAAACCTAACTAGTAACTCTAAGGAACCAAAGGTGAAAGAGAGGGGAACTTTGAGAGGAAGAGGACTTGTGCAACACTTGCACAAAGGGGCTGTTCTTGCTCTATGTAAAGTGCACGACAATGAGGAGTTTCTTCCTCCTTTTATAGCCCTCCAAACCTCCTCTTATCCTATTTGAAATAGAAGTTTAACTCCCATTACAAAATAGTAAACATCTCCCTTGCTAGTTGCCATAGAAGTCTCACTTCCATAACAATTAGTAGCTTTCTCCTTTCTAATTAAAATAGAAGTCCTACTTCCATTAATAATTAGTAGCTTATCATTACCACTATTAGAAGTCTTACTTCAAATAGAAATAGTAACCTTCCTTTTAGAGTTCAAGTAGAATTAGTATCTTTCTAATAATTCGGGCTAGCGTGGGGACCGCTAAGGATTCCTTAGAAAGCTGGCTCCAACTGGGACACGCGACCCCACATCTCATGTGCAATCCGGGCCCACAGTTAATTGCAAATAACTCTACTATATAAATGCAATTGCACTCCAGTCTTAGGAATAAATTAAAATGAAGACCCTAAACTTCCACATTACCACAAGTAGGCCCCTCCATCTATATCCATGGATCAAATGGACCTGTTCACCAAATTAGATCCATATCTTATTATCCTTGAGCCCCAATTAATTATAGTGATCATTTGGTTCCGATCCAATTAACTCTTAATCGGAATGGGTGCGCACTTACCAATGATAAATCCATTAATTGGCACAAGGGGATATTAAAGATAGATTCCATCTTGACCATTGAATGTTCCCACAGCTCTACTACCACGTACCCCAATCACCGAGGTGTTGACCTACAATTGGCCTCACTCATTGGTGACTCAAAGCAAATGCATAGATAGAAACTTGAGTTCATTAATGTCTCAAGATTATGAGCCTGTTGCTAGGGAATTCTGAGAGCAAACCTTAAAATAAAGACAGTGTATATATAAGGTGCTTCTCATGGTCCTTCAATACATCCAATGTACCAGCACCATGATCCGGAATCTTACATTCCGATGATCGAGACAAATCACACTATCTCATAGTGATCAAGGTGCTGCAACCTTGTCAAATGAGATGTCCAATCTCATCACTGGTTGTGAAGATATTTGAGTATAAGATTTGCAATACATGTCTCCTGTATGTGGATCTCATCCATACACATGTATTACATCTAGTATACTCATGGACTCCAATTCATCTCATGAGCCATTATGTCTTTTGTATTGGTTATGTGCAAGTATATAAAACACCATTCATCTCATGAAAGGAAAAACATGAATTGTATTGATAAATAAAGAAATTAATCAATTTATTACATCAGATACCCTTGGTATTGAGACCATAAAACTAACATATGGATGAGATCCACATATAGGAGACGTGTGTCACAAATCTTATAGTTAAAATATCTTCACAACCAGTGATGAGACTGGGTATTTCATCTGATAAGGTTGCAACACTTTGATCACTATAAGATAGTGTGATTTGTCTCGAGAATGGAAGATTATGGACCACAGTGCTGGTACATTGGATATATTGAAGGACCATGAGAAACACCTTATGAAATACTGTCTCGGTTTAAAGACTGCTCTCATAATTCCCTAGCAATAGGCTCTCAATCCTGAGACATTGATGAACTCAAGTTTCTATCTATTCATTTGCTTTGAGTCACCAATGAGTGAGGCCAACTGTAGGTAAACACCTCGGTGTGTTGGGTACGTGGTAGTGGGACTGTGGGAACAGACAATGATCAAGATGGAATCTATCTATGTTATCCCCTTATGCCAATTAATGGATTTATCATTAGTAAGTGCACACCTTTCTCGATTAAGAGTTAATTTGGTGGTACTGATGATCACTGTGATTAATTGGGGCTCAAGGATAATAAGATGTGGATCTAAGACTGGATGGGACATATTTATTCCAATTGATCCATGGATAATGATAGACTACTTGTGGTAATTGGGAAGTTTAGGGTCTTCATTGTAATTTATTCCTAAGATTGGAGTACAATTGCATTTATATAGTGGTGTTATTTGCAATTAACTGTGGGCCCGGATTGCATATCAGATGTGGGGTCTCGTGTCCCAGTTTGAGCCAGCATTTTAAGGAATCCCTAGTGGTCCACATGCTAGCCTAAGATATTAGAAAGTTACTAATCTTACTTGAACTCTAAAGAGAAGGAATTAGAAAGTTACTATTTCTATTTGAAAGGGGACTTCTAATAATGGCAATAGTAAGCTATTAATTTGTGTGGAAGTGCGACTTCTTATACTATTAGTAAGAGAGTAGAAAGTGTTAGGGTTTTTGTATTTGCAATTTGATGGATGCATTTGCACTTTAGCATCATTTGATAATTCACTCATGCTTTGATTTAAAATATCTTGAAATCTAGTTTTATACATGCATTGGTTTTTAGAATTGGAAAAGTTTTTGGTATATGCATGTTTTTGTTCTAATCTTGGGTGCATTGGTTTTAGAACCCAAAACTCTTTTGAAAACCTAATTCCTTGTGCATTATACTTGGAAAATCATCTTGTGATTTTAGGTTTGAACCTTGCATACTTTCAGCACTTTTAGAATCAATTTTGTATGCAATCTCAATTGAAAAGAGTTTTTACTAATCAAGCTAGCCTTTGGTTTTAATCTTTTGAATCATTTTAGGCTTTGGGTGTTTCATGTTTTTAAACATCTTAGAATGTCTTAAAACATGTATTCTAACTTGGTTTAATGGCCCAAAAAATTCCCAACCAAAATTACTTTAGAAAAATACATTTTTGGGAATACAGGACCTTTAGCGGCGGAAAAACCACTTTTAGCGGCGGTTTCTGTGTCCGCCGCTAAAAGCAGTTTTTCAAACGGTCATTTTTTTGCCCGTTGTGTGATCCCGGTCGACCGAGACCTCTTTGCCGGTCGACCGAGGACTAGCCGTTGGCAACTTTTTTGCTATAAAGTCCATTCTTTTCCAACTTTTTTCAAGGCTTGAACTATGAACCTTTGAGAGCATTTTGGAGCCAAAGAAAGGGGAAGAAGTTGGAAAGGCTAGAGGGCAATTTGGAAATCAAACTCATGAGTTTTTAAAAGGTACATCTTCTAAGTTATTTTGATTTCCATTCAAATGAAATTCATGCATGTTCAAATCCTTGGTATTTTCATTTATGCATGATTTCAAGCCTATAAAGAGTTGTTTTGCAAACTCAATATCTTCCTTGGTAAATTAGATTAGTTTGCAAACTCTCTTAACTAAATCACATGCTTTCTTAGACTTTTACATTCATACAACTTGTTTAGTTCATTTATTAAAGTTGTTTGAATTTCACATGTGATTAGTTTTCTCTTCAATCATCATTTTATAAGCTTTGATTTTAAAATGCATCATGCATTCATTTAAGAGCTTCTTTGTTAAGATTGATTGAAGAAACACACTCATACACTTGTGCACACACTTTAGCTTGTTTTAAGTGTATGTTTGTAATTTGTATTAAACTTTCATATTAGCCTATTCAAGAGGCAATTTCATATGAGCTTAAATTGTAATCTCTTAGAGTGATCTTTTAGAAAGACACCTTCTTTGAGAAATCAACTTTGTAAAGGTTATTGCTTAGCCTTTGAAAAGCATCTTGTAAGGTTATTGCTTAGCCTTTGAAAAGCATTTTGTAAGGGTTATTGCTTAGCCTAGTTAAAAGCATAAATAGTGGAAATCCGGTGGGGTGATTGGATTCACAAGCCGGTAGTGGATGTAGGCATTGAGGCCGAACCACTATAAACATTGGTGTTGTGGTGCTTGCTATTGTGGTGATTGTTTTATTAGCTTCCGCATATTGTATGGTTAATCATCACATTTGACTAGTTTAGTTTAAGAATTTAAAATTGGTCTAAATTGGTCACAATTGTAGCTCACCCTATTCACCCCCCCTCTAGGGTTAGGATCCCCAAGGACTTTCAGAAAGAGGAGGCTTGTGGGGTTATAAATAGGGAACCATCCCCTCTTGGACATCTAATATAGAGGATCCACGCCCAGCCCCTTTGTTTTGTGCAAGTATTGCACAATTCTTCTCCTCTTCTCTCTTCTAGTTCTCTTCTAGTTTCTTTGAGTTTCTAGTAGGGTTTTTCTCTTTGAGATCCACACATCTTCTTGAGAAAAGAGATTTGATAGAGGTTCATAGCGTGGAAGACAACAAGGTCTTGGAGATCTCTAATTGCTTCAAGAATAGTTCTTGTTCTAGTTGACTGTCTTCTCCTCCATTAGTGCACTACCGGGCTCCAAAGGTATAATCTGCTTCTCCTCTATGCAGTAGATTATTTTGTTGCATGTAGTTGCTGATTTCTATCTTCTAGATAGGTTATATTACTGTACATGATTGATGAGAAGGAGGGATTGCATCTTTGATTGGGTTTTGTAGCCTTATGGATAGTTAATCCCTGAGTCAATTGGGTCAAAAGTTTTAAAAATCTATCCACGAGGCCCACCTACTTCCAACACCCTGAGGCTATGGCCTGCTTCAGGGAAATGTACGAGATCCCAGAGGATGTCCCGACGAAACTGGACAACCCGAATGACCTCTTCGAGGGCCAGTCCTTCCGGGACGGCTGGATGCCATTCCCATTAGTTTCAGTGATAGAGGGAGGGGTTAGGTTCCCCATCCACCCTCTGCTCAGGGCCTACTTGGCGACATGGCACCTTGGCCCATGTCAGCTGATGCCCAATGGCTTCAAAGTCATAATGGGCGTTGCCGAGCTGAACAAGATACTGGGTATAAACCTCGGTGTCCATGACATCGAGGATGTATACGACCTGTGCAAGGCCGCAGGGGACGGTCACAGTTATTATCTTCGTGGGAAGCCGAAGATGGAGGCCTTCGTCCGTGATCTGGAGGACTCGAATAGACATGCCAGGGGCGATCGTCTGCTCATCTCTGGCAACTGGGAGTTCGGCAGGAACGAGACCGAGGCGGAGAAATTGTACAGGATTTATCGACACTTCGGGGTTCCTCCAAGTAATCACCGAGCTCAAAATGCTATCTTCTATCGTGTAGAGACCGGCTAGAGGAAGCAGCGAGCTGAGCGTGCCGGCTGGGAACGGAACGACATCAGGCTGAGACTCGTGCGCGAGTACCACAGCCACAATGGGCGAGCTGCCTGGTCCTTGCTCGATACGAGCCGAGGTACCATACGTACATCAGGAGGAAAGAGCTTGAGCCTGCCAGCTCGGAGGCTGTCAATTTGGCCCAGTTCGTTGAGAGTTATTCATCTCCCTCCAACCGTGAAGAAGAAAGGGGAGAGGAGATGGAGAGGAGGAGGCCGGTTTTGAAGGTGAAAGATCTGGGGGCGACTCTTCCTCAACAGTCTTGCGCGGCGCCGAGGGTTCTTGATGGACCCGAAATTTTCCTTCCTCTCCTCTCCCATCCGTCCCCGGGGTCACCGAGAGGATCCGAATGGAGGGAAGAAAGGGGGAGAAAGGCGAGCATCTATATTTTTGTACGGGTGTGCCAAATTTCCTATTCTAGTTGGAATTTAGAAATGGTGATCCGGAGATCCACCTTGGCAATTAGAAAGGAAATCAACCTTTTTCTGACTTTCCATTGCACATATATTTAAGAATAGAGACAGTTTTTAAAATGCCATGAGAGGCGATTTCATTTTGTTTGCCGTAAAAGGCGAGTTTGACGTGAAAGCCGATTTTTTTTCCGTAGGAGGCGATTTTGTGCCGTGAAAGGCGATTTACAAATCTCATCGATGAAGAAAGACAAGAAATGTGATTTTTTGTTTCTTAAAGAAAATACAAAGTACAACAGGAAAGTGAGAAAGGGAATCTGACTTCTCAGGAGATCGTGGGGACCAGTTCAGATCGACGGTCGCAAGTCATGTATGGACTTCGCCATCGTCCTTCAGATGAGAACGCTTGATGCTTTGAAGAGATGAGCTGAAGAGCCGCGTCTTGGCCATGTTGAATAGGAGAAAAGAAGGCTTTTTCTTGGGGGGGGACTGCCCCCCCAAGGGACTTCAATCACCTTTTGGTGTTTGTTGTAGCAGAGTTTCTTTTGAGTAGCAGGGCTTTTGGATGGATTTCTGGATCTTGAGTTCGAAATTCCGGGATTTGGGCTTGTTTCTTCTTGGAATCACCTCCTTTTATAGGCATTTGGTAGCCTTTAGGTGATTTTATGGGCTTTAATGCATTTAGAGCCACATAATGGGAGGAGTTACAAGTTTTAATTCCTTTATTTCGTAACTCCTTTTTCTTGGCTTTTAATTGGCCGGTGGAGATAATGGGCATTTAATCGCCTTCAATCTCCATGATGAAAGGAGTTTCATGGCTTTAATGCCATGATGGCTTTGACTTGTAACTCCCATTTCCTAGAATCTGATTGGGCTGTCCAAAATAATGAGTTAATGACCGCATTTATTTGGGTCAATTAACAGCATTAAGTGGTCGCCGGGGATTTGAAGAGTCGTGGGCCGTGCCGCGTCTTTTGGAATTCTTCTTGCGATGATCGTCGATAGATCTTCATGTTGATCGATGTCGGATGATCATGCAACTTCAAACATTGGTTGATACCAGCGCGCCGGTGACATCTGTCTTGTCGATTTCTCGATCGGTCGGACAGAAAGTGTACTTTCTTGGTCGGCCGCTTGGAGATCTTGGAACGATCGATGACGATTTCATGCTCTTGATGGCGGATCCGAGATGTCGACGAAGATTAGTCGTTTCTAGGCGTCGAAAATCAAATTTTCATGAAATCACAAGGGCTAGAACTCCCGAAACGAGAATAGAATCGGAAAAAGGGCCTTTCGGCGGAAATCCGGCGACCCGGATTTCCAGGGTCGCCGGCGACCATGGGGGAATTTCTCCCCTTTGGTCGCTACTTTGTCGGCCTTTTTTTGAGCTTTTTGTTTCTTTTTTTTCTCTTCTATTTTTCTCAACATTTTTCCTCATTTTTTGGCTTGGTTCTCCTGAAGAAAACCCGATGAGAAGTCATGCAAATCAGAGCACAAAGTTTCCTATTTTTTGGAAAATACGAAGACTTTGCCGCGCAGAGCTGCCGATTTTTGTCAAGAGTCGAAACCAGGTCAAACGATGTCGGAATGACCCAAAATTTGGCGTGGAGCTTTCCGAGGAGTAGATAGGACCAACCATGGGTCACATCACTAATAGGCTTGAATTCGCCGCGAGAAAGATGTCGCGCTTTGAGGTGCGGTCAACCGATGTCCGATTGACCTTGAAATTTGACAGGGAGCCTATTGGAGTCATTTTGAGATGATCCATTAGCTCCGATTTGGATGTCATGATCCCGGGGTGCTCCGCCGCCGGTAGCCTTGATTTTCTTTTGGAGCATCAAAGTCGTGTCAAATGTCGCCGGAATGACCTGAAATTTGACGTGCTGCCCTTTTGAAGCATGTTGAAGCCATCCATGTGCTCCGTTTGATGATTAATGGTCCCGGTGGTTCTCGCCGCCGAGGGGCTTGATTTTCTTCCAGAGCGTCAAAGCCGGGTTAAATCGTTGTTGAAATGACCTGAAATTCGACGTGGAGCCTTTTGGAGGTATTTTGAAACCATCTGTAGGCTCTGATCGAAGTTTTGATGTCTTCGACGCCGCCGCCGCCAGGAGTGCCTGTTTGGCTGCTAGAGGAGTGAAGTTGGGCCAAATGATATCGGAATTGCCCGAAACTTCATGTGAACTCCTCCGTTGGTTGTCTTGAAGGATCTATTAGTTTTCAAATGATTATGACAAGATCTGATGCTTGAAGTAGCATTGCCCATTTGTAATAGGATGCGGCTTCATGTGGCTTTTTTATGTTGAAGAGGCAAAGTGACAATTTTGGTGTCAACAAATGTCTCCTCGAGGTACAGCGACGTGTATCTTTTGGAGTCGAGGTGCTTCGAAAAGAAACTTGCCTGAGAGTTTTTGATTTGACCAAGAGTCTTTGAGCATTTTTTTAATAGCCTTTTGAGTTTCCAAGGGGATCTTGTGGTAGTGAGAGAGATCACGTACCATCTTAAGGCGAAATTTCGAAAATGACATGAGGGAGTTGGGTTTGGGCTTTGGATTTTTTGTTTTCCTTTTGACCTTGTGACCCTAAGGGCTTTATGTGGCGCATTAGGCGGTCAAGAAGGATTTTTTGGTTTTTGACCTTGTGACCTAACGAACTGTATGTGGTAGGTTAGGGGTCGGGGTTTTATTTTTGGATTTTAACCTTGTGACCCAACAAGCTGTATGTGGCAAGTTGGGGGCTCAGATTTGGTTTTGACCTTGTGACCCAACAAGCTGTATGTGGTAAGTTGGGGGGTCAGGTTTTTTGTTTTGGCCTTATGACCTAACAAGCTTTATGTGGCAAGTCAGTGGACCAGAGTGTGGTTTTTGTGGGTTGTCAATTTCAAGATTTTGGCTTAATTTGGTTCATGACGTTGGATGGTTTGGTTTTTTGGAAACTCATGAGGCTTTCTTTTCCCTTTTTTTTCTAAATGGTTCAATCGACTCAAAAGAGGCATGGAACCATTTTGTATGCTTGTGGTCAAACCTGACTCATATGGGCTAGCTTATGGGACCTTAAGCTTTTAAAGATGGCTTAGATCTCACATGGTGTCATTTTGTAAAGAATATCTAAAATATCTCTTTTGGATAGAGAATATCTAAAAATATTCTTACTTGGAGAGAATCTCTCAAGTTTCCTTTCTTTTGGGAGAGATTTTCTCAAAGTATCTCTCTTTGGGAAAGAATATTTCTCATTCCGTTTCTATTTGGTGAAAATTTCTCAAAGAATCTTCTCTTTGGGAGAGAATATCTCAAATTTCTTTTTTTTTGGGAAGGTTGCTAATTTTTAGCACTTACCTCCTTTCTTTTCTTCTTGTTTCCTCTTTTGGTTTGCTCTCTTCTTTAAAAGCAAGAGGAGATTGGATCTTTGCTTCTTTGCTTTCTTTCTTTGCAAGAGTCTTCAAGAGTGCTCCAAGATCAAGAATTCTTCTTCTTCTTCAAAGATCTTCAAGCTTTTCTTCTTCTCCTCCATCAATAGCTTCAAATAAGTTTTCTTCCTTCACAAGAAATTTTCCATTGTAGAAGTAGAATGCGTTTTCTTTTCTTTTCTTTTTTTTTTCACGTGCTTTTTTTGTTTTTTTTTTGCACGTTTTTTTTCTTTTCTTGGCTGTATGGAAAGGTCCGTATGGACCTGGCCGTACTACCTTGTGGCAGTGGGCCACGACTTGCTGTCCAAAAAAAATATTTTTTTTGAAGCTTCTCTCTTTTTTTCTTCTTATTATTATTTTCGCCAAAATAATGAGGTTTATGCACCATGATGATGAGGTTTATGCATTCCAAGATGTTCATGCATATTTCTTTCTTTCTTTTTTTCTTTGATGCATCAAGATAAAAGGCTAGAATCTCTAGGTCAAGTCAACATGAATTTTGACTTTGACAAAGTTTGATTGGTTTTGACCAAGTTGGGTTGGATTTGATCAAACTTTGGTTAAAGTTTCCCAAGCATCTAATGCATGATGATTTTTGATGCATGCTTTTAGAAAATTGATTGGGAGCATGATGATGCATACCTAGAAATCTTTTGCAAGTTTTGGGATTTGGAGCTCGCAGCAATGTTGAGCCCTTTCCTGATCTTGCTGGATTTTTTAGGAGCTTTGCAAGTTTTGAAGTTTGGAGCTCGCAGAAATGTTGAGCCCTTCTTCGAGCTTGTGGAGATTTGATGAGATTGGTTTGATCTCGCAGCGATGTTTGAGTTCAAACCTTCTTTGATGAGGCTTCGTTGAGCTCATCTTCAAGCTTCCTATCTTCATCGGGATGTTTCCTTTTCTCCGGAATCATGCCAAAATTTCGCTAGAATTCTTTTAGCAAAATTTTGTCACTTTGATGATTGAATTTCTTTTTTTCATCATTTGCAGGTAGTTCCTCCAGAACGAACAAGGGCAAAGAGCCTGCTACTGATGCGCCTCGTCGGTCTACCAGGTCTCCTAATGTGGCCGTACAACAGGCCTGGGAGAAGGTCCAGTTTGTGGAGAGAAATTTGGAAGAGTGTGACTCCTTTAACCACGATGAGATGAGATAGCAATTGATCGCTCTCAAGGATGAGGAGTTCCACAGAGTTATGGTAAGCAACCGTCCTTGGGTCATGGACGATCAGAGTGTTGTGCCCAAGCCTACCTTCTTCTTTGGTGACGTAGTCCCTGACGACTTGACGTACCAAAGAAGGTGTTTTCAGTTCTCTTACATAGTTGATGGTGATGTGAGAACTATTTCTACCCGGTCGACTTTTGATTGGACTGTCTCGATCATGAGTCTTTCTCCCACGTGCCCCAAGAGGGAGGATCCTCCAAGCTGGGTGAAGAGGACCAATGTAATAAAGACATGGGTTTTTGTTGGCGGCCCTTCCGGATATGCGGAGAAGTCGCCTGTCCGTATGGACATGTTGATGCCTTCCAGTGGCTACCAAGGTTCTGACCATCCGTCGGACAATTTGAGCCGGGTTGGCCTTGGTATTTTTCGGGGTGACGGCAGCAATTAGGTGAAGCCTTTTCGACTTCGTGGCTGTTTCAGTGCTGATTGGAGCTGGGAATCATGGACTGATCCCACCCTGCAGGTTGGTGGAGCAATTTTGAGGGAGGTCGGGATCTTCAACGCGGTTCGCGCTTTTCGGAAGACCGTGGTTTTCTCCGATGAGGCCTTTATGGCCATGTTAGAGTCATTCCTTCCACAAACCAGCACCTTCATTGTAACTAATGGTGAGATTGGTTTTACCTTGAAGGAATTAAGCGTCATCACTGGGTTGCCTATCCTTAGCAAACTCTATGAGGAGTTTATGCCTATCGACAACGTTCTTGAGGAGCAGTCTGAGGAGTTCAGGCTCCTGTAATTTCAGCTCGTTGTCTTCTATGATTTTTTAAGGAGAAGGAGGGCTCGAAAGTCCGGTGTAGCAGTTGGAAGAATTGTAGCTCCAACTTTTTTTACGGCGGAGAGTCTTCTGATGGTATGGCCCAAGATGCTAGGGCCAAGAACCCAGGTTAGAAGAAGATCTCCGTTATGCGAGATGACTTGAAGAAGTTCTTTGGGAGTACAGATGCCATTTATTCTGACATTGCACTGCGAAGAGATATCACTGTTTACCTCACTTATTGGTTGGGTGAGGCTGTTTTCGCTAGAGGAGATGCAACACACATCAAGCTGCACTATATTTTTTCGGCTTGTCAGATGGTGTTCGGAGAGCGGTTGGCTTTGGTGCCAGCTCTTTACTCCTACTTGTGTACCGAACTGCAGGCTGCTGCTTTCTTGGTTCGGCTTGGGCTCCCTATGAACAAGGTATTTTCAACCCATATTTTCTATTTGTGGAATGTTTACCACTGTCCTGGCTTCCATCACTTAGGAGTTACGCAGGATGTGTTGGAAAATAGTTGAGCCATTCAGATAGGTTTCAAAAACTTTTGACCCACTTGATGCAGGGATCAACTATCTAAAAGGCAACAAACCCAATCCAGGATGAAATCCCTCAAACTCATAAACCATGTACAGCAATATATCCTATCTAGAAGATAGAAAACAATACCTAAACATGCAACCATGAAAACCACAATATAAAAGGATGTAGATTATACCTTTGGAGCTTAGTTGTGCTCTAATGGAGAATTTGAATTCTTTCTTTGATGATGAACACCAACACTAATCAAATCAGAATCTCCAACACCTTTTGATCTTCCACGCTATGACCCATATCGGATTCTCTTTTCTCAAGAAGATGGTGGAATCTCCAAGAGAAAAACCCTAGAGGAAACTAGAAGAGGGAAGTGATGTGCAACAACTTGCACAAGAGAGGAAGATGATGATGGGCATGAATCCCTAGGTGGAATCAATGCATGGGACGTCCAAGCCTCCTCTCTCTCCTTTTATAACACTTAAGCAACCTCCTCTTACTGATTGAAATAGAAGTCTTACTTCCATAACTGTCACGTCCCCCAAAATAAGAATTGGGGAAAAACGTGAAAAATAAATTAAATTCAAAATTTTCTGTGTTTAATACAACACAAGCTTCCAAAAAGTGGAACTACAAAAAAAATTTCAACCTGTGGTGAGTCAAAATATATTTCATCAAATACGACAGAAGCTTATTCAATTGGTATTCAATGATCATAAATAAGATCCAACACAAAAATCAAATAAACATTAAATGTTAAAGTTGCAGAAAGAATAAAACAATTACTAAAGAAATGTTTATCATTAAGAAAGTTCATCTAAAGAATTGCTAAGATGACGTTCACTCTCATGCAGGCTCAGACGGCTCCAAAACTGTCTCCGGCATCCCACTCGGGTTCATCAGTTGGCTCAAACGTTTGAAACGCTTGAAACCATTTAGGTTGAAAGCCATGGTGCTGATACCTAAAGCAGTGAACCAGATACCTACTACAGGCCAAGCTGCTAGGAAGAAATGTAAGGAACGGGAGTTGTTAAAACTAGCATATTGGAAGATCAATCGGCCAAAATAACCATGAGCAGCTACGATATTGTAAGTTTCTTCCTCTTGACCGAATCTGTAACCTGCATTAGCAGTCCGTCTCCTGGGTAAAGTAGGGCTCGGTACCTATGCACCAAATATTACAAAGTAAACAGCAAGTACATAATCATAATTCGAAATTTATACAACAACGAGAATAATATAAACGAAAGTGATCATATAGAAGTAATGACAGTAATAATGATAAGAAAGGACGTATAGCCTAATCCAAATAAAACAAAAGGAGCAATATGATTCACACGAAGACAAGTGTCCCCGTTTTGGGTGGTCAGCCCTAAATAAATCGGGAGAGCTCGTCCATAACGTCGGTGGTCATAAACCGATCGAATTAAAAACAAATCAGGATAACCTGTTCACATTCAAAGTGGATTATAAGTGATCCGGTCACATCGGTGATCAACCGTCCATATATCGATCTGCAGTCGTCCATAAATGACCCACATAAACATAAACATATATGCATAATAGACCTGAATGATAAAGCTCCGACACGAGAGTCCTAAGTCAAAATAAAGTGACGGCCACTCCACATCCCATATCATAATCAAATCGTCATACAAAATTTGCCGAGTCACTTTATAGTCCATAATACACAATAGGGTATGCATCTAAAGGAATACATATCATAAACCAACATATATATGCATGCGAAGGTTAAGACGTAGATACGAATCGATCCTAAGGTCAAACATAGGGTCTCGTACCCCACAACCATAGAAATCTCTAATAAATATAAGATCAACGCATCCCTTTTCCATTAATGGTGCATAGACCCAATTAAGGGTTTTCCAATAGTGATGGGTTGAACTCGAATCCATTAGGATTTCCCCGAGGTCATTCGAGGCATTAAACCCCATGTTGGTAATATACCGTTGCCCGGACGGTATTTACTCGGTCCAAAGATTCAATTAATAAAAATATAATTTTAACACATTAAAAACTAAGATGTCATTTAATATTAATTTGCAAATAAAAATAATCTTGGTCTATAATTTTAGAAAACTCAAGGACCCACCTAAGATATCTCCCAAATCAATTCTTTATAAAATAAGTTAAGGGAGTCTAATTTGAATTCATTAAAACTAATGGTCCTTTTTAAATTCAAGATTTAATGGCCATAACTTTTAAAAGTCAAATTCCCATGTCCCAAGTCACAACAACTGTACATGACTTATCTTTAATTGTCAAATGCCCGTGTCCCAAGTCACAACAACTGTGTACAGGATGTTTTCTTTTTTATCCCATGGCCAGGTGTTATAAGTCATCTACCCTCACACGTCTCCATCACTCTCTCTCTCCTTATCTCACTCACATCATCATTCTCTCTCCATCATTCTCTCTCTCCTTCATTCTTCTTCTTCCTGCAACAGAGCCTAAACAAGTTATGTAATGAACTCGGCACCAAACAGGAACTGGGCCACTCGAATAGGGGTCCCACTGATCAAGAGCACACGATCAGTCCCCATCATTATGGTCGCCCAAGCCCACTCTTCAAGATGTAGGGACCCGATCTAAAATTAATGGTCCACATGGGTCCCACAATCCCAAAAATGAAACTAACCAAACCCTCTTCAATACCTTCAACCCTCCTCTACAGTTGCTGAATGGTGGACCAAACTAGGCCCACCTCACACGGGTCCGTCATCCCTATGGTCGCCCGTGGGTCCCCTACCAGATCTACGGTCTTGATCATTCATCAATGGGGTCCACCTGGGTCCCGCAGTCAAACACACGGAAAGTCCCCAAACTTCCTGCGTCCGAGAACTACTTCCTTGGTTCTCTGCCGTTTTCCAATGGACTGTATTGAGTCCAAAAACATGTCTACATACTACCCGATTTACAGAGTCTTAATTGTGGAAAGGTGGGTTTTGAAACTCAAATAAAAGTGATGTAACAGTAGCAGTTGAAACAAAAATCAATATAAGAAAATTGAGATCGCAACATTATCTTATAAAAAGGGCATCAGACGATTTCTATATGCATCACATACAAATGAAGAAGAACATAAGCATTAAATTTACAAATTATTATTAGGTACTTGCCTTTTTACCGGGGTTGAAGAAAAAGCAACAGATCCTAACCAAAACCCAAACCGAGATTCCCACAGCGCTCAATCACAATCCTAACACCGATCTGATATAAGAGATGAGAAAGAAATACCCAGGTGATCAGATCTATGATATTCCTACCCAAAACCTAGCATTGGAAAGAAAAAGGGGATAACCCAAGAATACAGATCTACTCCTAATGATTTGAGGAAAGGGTTACCTGAGATGAGAAAGTTGAGCCAAGAATGCTGGTATCCTCTGATCTTGATTCTGATGGTTGGATCCAAAAGCTGGAATGGCTTGGGAAGTTGAAAGAGGAAGAAGACGAACGAGAAGAGTTGCAGAGAGATAAGTGGGGAGGGATGAATCGTGAGATTAGTTAAAATAGGGATTAGGTTAAAAGGTGGGCTTAAGTCATTGGGTCAAAACTACGGGTCAAGTCACCTACCCATTAACCCAACTCACCAATCCAAGAATCCCATCTAACGTGTGACCCACTTAATCCTACCCACTTAAATAACTAAAATACATTAAATTAATATAATACTAATATTTTAATAATAAATACAAATAATGGTGGGGCCGGATCTTACAATAACAATTAGTTGCTTACCAAATCACAATTAGAAGTCTTACTTCAAATATGATTAGTAACTACCTCTTTTACTAATTAAAATAGAAGTCTCACTTCCATTAATAATTAGTAACTTACTATTACCACTATTAGAACTCTCACTTCAAATAGAAGTAGTAACTTTCTATTTCCTTTTAGAGTTCTACTATAATTAGTATCTTTCTAATATCTTGGGCTAGCGTGGGGACCACTAGGGATTTCTTAGAAAGCTGGCTCCAACTGGGACACTGAAAGTCCTGGGGATCCGAACCCTAGAAGGGGGGTGAATAGGGTGAGCTTCATTTATGACCAATTACAACCAATTTTAACTTCTTTAAAACAAAACTAGTCACATGTGATGATTAATCATACAAGATGCGGAAGCTAACAAAAGAATCACCACAAAGCAATCACCATCACACAAGGATTTATAGTGGTTCGGCCTCAATGCCTACATCCACTACCGGCTTGTGAACCAACACCCCACCGGATTTCCACTATTTATGCTTTTCAATAGGCTAAGCAATAACCTTTACAATATGCTTTTCAAGGCTTAGCAATAAGCTTTACAATGATGTTTTTCAAGGCTCAACATCAACCTATACATTATGCTTTTATAGGCTAAGCAATAACCTCTTCAACCATAGGTTGGTTATCTCACTAAATTAGTGTCTAACATACACTTGATGGAGATTCTATTTAGCTCATTACATTTGCCTCTAAAATAGGTGGATATGAAAATGAAAATCTAATACACACACACACACTATGAATGCAAAGATGAAAGTACATGATGTGTGTGTGTGATGTCCTCAATCATTTTGAAAATGAAAGCTCATAAATGAATGCCTAAGGCTTTTGAAAGTTTTAGCTCATAAAACATTTATGATTGAGGAAATGCTAATCACATGTTAAAACTAACTTGTAAAAGATATACATTTGTATCCTAAACAAGTTGTGAAAATTCAAAGACCAAAACATGTGAAGCATAGGGATGTCAATCAAATCAACATGTAGCTCATAAAACATAAAATTAGATTTGATTGAAAATTGGGGACAAATCATATGTGATTATAAATACAACTTGAATATGATATACCAATCAATGCAAAGAAAGTTGTGAAACTTTAACACAAATTCACATATGATTTGTAAAGATGTTGAATCCACAACATAAGATATATTTTGAAAGAGATTTTCTTATGATGAAAAACAACACCCAAAGATTCAACCAAGTATATGAATCATGTTACATATAATTTCAAAGATTATTTCATTAACATTATCTACTTAGATTTCCCAAATAAAGTACTACTTGGATTGAATCAATGGTGATGCATCCAAAACAATAGATCAATTCAAAATATAAAACATGCTAAGGATACAACACATCATAGGTTAGCATGCTACTAAAGATTTATCAAAGATAAAACAAAACATGAAAGCATATGATTTGTAAAGAAGTTGAATCCAAAACATAAGATAGTTTTGAAAGTGATTTTCTTATGATGGAAAACAACAACCAAAGATTCAACCAAGTATATGGATCATGTTACATCTAATTTCAAAGATGTTTCCATTAACATGATCTACTTAGATTTACCAAAGATGAAGTACTACTTGGATTGAATCAATGGTGATGTATCCAAAACAATAAATCAATTCAAAACATAAAACATGTTAAGGATACAATAGTTTATCATGCTACAAATGATTTACCAAAAATAAAACAAAGCATGAAAACATATGATTAAGGAAAGTAGAGCCTACTTGGTGATTTAACCTCATTAATCCAAGCTTTAGCTTTCCTAAAGATCCCCTTCATCCCTTAGTTCATTTCCCTTGAATATGCCTCAAAACCCTTCAAGGAGGGCCTTAAAATTCCCAACTTTTGGCAAAGGAAAGAACTCATATTTATAGCAAAAAGTGCCCAACGGCTAGTCCCCGGTCGACCTGGAAACAGGTCTCAGTCGACCCGGAACACACAACGATCAGAAATATGACCGTTGGGGCACCAGGGCATTTTCTGCCTGCAGTGTTCCCGGTCGACCGGGACCCCTGGGCCGGTCGACCGGCCACACTGCTGGGGCAAAAAATTCGAACTTTGCATATTTCAAAGATTTTCTTGGTGGAACTTTTTGGGCCATTAAATCAAGCTTGAATACATGTTTTAAATCATTCTAAGGGGTTTAAAAACATGAAACACACAAAGCCTAAAATGATTCAAAACTTTAAAACCAAAGGCTAGCTTGATTTCTAAAACTCTTTTAAAAAACAAATGCATCCATGTTTTAAAAGCAAATCATGCATAAATCAATACTATTACAACTCTTAAAAACAATGCATGAATAAAACAAGATTTCAAGTTTATCTAAAACAATGCAAGTGTGTAAATCAAATGATGCTTGAATGATTATGCATCCATCAAATTGCAACCTACAAAATCCCTAACAGACACGTGACCCCACATCTCATGTGCAATCCGGGTCCACAGTTAATTGCAAATAACTCCACTATATAAATGCAATTGCACTCCAGTCTTAGTAATAAATTACAATGAAGACCCTAAACTTCCACATTACCACAAGTAGACCCCTCCATCTATATCCATGGATCAATTGGACTTGTCCACCAAATTAGATCCACATCTTATTATCCTTGAGCCACAATTAATTATAATGATCATTTGGTACCGATCCAATTAACTCTTAATTGATATGGGTGCGCACTTACCAATGATAAATCCATTAATTGGCACAAGGGGATATTAAAGATAGATTCCATCTTGACCATTGGATGTTCCCACGCTCTACTACCACGTACCAAAATCACCGAGGTGTTGACCTACAATTGGCCTCACTCATTGGTGACTCAAAGCAAATGAATAGGTTGAAACTTGAGTTCATTAATGTCTCAGGATTATGAGCCTATTGCTAGGGAATTATGAGAGCAGACCTTAAAGTAAAGACAGTGTATATAAGGTACTTCTCATGGTCCTTCAATACATCCAATGTACCAGCACTATGATCCAGGATCTTGCATTCCGATGATCGAGACAAATTACACTATCTCATAGTGATCAAAGTGCTACAACCTTGTCAGACGAGATGCCTAATCTCATCACTGGTTGTGAAGATATTTAAGTATAAGATTTGCAATACATATCTCCTGTATGTGGATCTCATCCACACATGCATTACATCTAGTATACTTGTGGACTCCAGTTCATCTCATGAACCATTATGTCATTCGTATTGGTTATGTTCAAGTATTTAATTAAACGCCAATCATCTCATGAAAGGAAAGCATGATTGTATTGATAAATAAAGAAATTAATCAATTTATTACATCATATACTTGGTATTGAGACAATCAAACTAACAATCTCCCACTTGGGCTCAATGCCAGTCAGGGTTGCATCTCATGCAGATCACATCTACTTACTGCTCAAAGACTTTGGTACTCAAATGCTTAGTAAAGGGATCTCCCAGATTGTCTGCAGAGTCTATCTAGGTGATAGCAGTATCACCTCTCTGCACAATCTCTCTTACTATTTGTTATAACCTTTGTATATGCTTTTGGCTCCTAGGTTCCTTGGACTTATTGACTGCCTTGTTGTTATCACAGTAAACTGTGAGCGGTTGTCCTGCCAAAAGTACCACTCCAAGTTCCATAAGGAATCTTTTGAGCCAATCTGCTGCTTTAGCTGCTTCTCAAGCAGTTACAACATAAACACATACCCAGAAGTTGATTTCTTGGAATCCTTATTTGACTGGAAGTCAGTATCTATGTAACCGACTCATTACTGTTGTAAATCAACATGTGATATTTAGTCCTTCTCAAGGATTTGAGAACACAGCTTACAGCAGTCCAATGGTTAAGACCTGGGTTAGACTGATATCTACTGACTAAGCCCAATGCATGAAAGATATCCGGTATAGTATATAGCATAGCATACATGAGGCTACCCACACCCGAAGCGTATGGTAGAATACTTTCAATCAGAATAAGTTAGTGGGATCCAATTATGTAGACTGGAAACGGAACCTGGATATAGTCCTGACAGCTTCAGGATATAAATATGTCCTTCCCAAACCCTCCCTTGATGAGCCAGTGCCGGAAGCATCGCAGGAAGAAAAGGAACTTTACACCAAGTAGGCCAAAGATGATGAGATGGCCAGATGTTATATACAGGCATCCATGTCTATTGTTTTGCAACACCAACATCAATCCTATAAGACTGCATATGATATTATATCAAACTTAAAGGAGATGTTTGCGGAACAGGGTAGGCCTGCTAGACAGGCTGCTATGAGGGTGCTTATAAGCACCGAGATGGCTGAAGGCACACCAGTACAAGACCACATGTTGAAAATGATGGACTCATTGAATGAGTTAGATGTATCGGAGGCTGCGATTGATGCAGAATCGCAGATTGACATAATCCTTGAGTCACTACCAGAGTCATTCAACAATTTCAAGGTCAATTATAATATGAATAAGATGAATTTGACTCTAGCTGGGCTATCTAGCCAGCTGGTGGTGACTGAAGGGATTATGAAGAAGAAGCCAACTGCCCTGATGACATAAAAGTCATTTGCCAAGTCCAAACCGAAAGGCAAAGGGCGGAAAGGCAGGAAGAAATCAGTTTCGAAGGGTCCTAAGGTGGAGAATGGTCCTAATGGTGGTGTTGGCAAAGCTAAGGGGACGGGGACAAAAGGAAAGTGTTTCCATTGTGGTGTGACAGGACATTGGAAAAGGAGTTGTCCAGATTATCTATCTAAGAAGAAGACCTCAGGTATGATTGAGTCACTTGTTTTTTAAGTTAGTTTTGCGACTGGTACTTCAGAATCTTGGTGTGTGGACTCCGGGGCAACTAATAACATATGTAATTGTTGCAGGGGTTCAGGGAAACCAGGAGACTCAGTGACGGTGAAATCATTGTCAACCTAGGATCTGATACTAAGGCGGATGCGGTCTCTGAAAGGAAGTGCGATTCAAATCTGAACTCTTAATGAAACAAAGAGTTCTATGGCTGCAATTTAAAACATTTTACTAGGATCATATTTAGAAAGTAAATCAGCCATCAAAATTGCACTAGAAACACCATGAAACCAAGACCAACTTGTGTGTAATCAAATTAGATATAATGGAGAAGACATACCTGATGTTCTTGGGCTGAATAAACTCCAAGATCTGAACTTGAAGATCAGATCTACTGCCTTTAAATTCCTGCACACCTTGCTGGAATTTCTTGCAATAGTTTCCTTCTAGTCTTCTTCTCTATTCCTCTTTCTCCAAATCTGATCGGTTAGTGTTGGTGGGAACACAATAGGCTTCCTTCTTCTTGTTTTTCTCTTGATCTTATGTGCAAAGACCAGGTCTGATATGGGTTTTCTTTAAGAAGAAAACAAGGACCAGCAGGAACTTCTACTTGTGCAAAGATGCCTAGGACGTCCAAAGGCTTTTTGTGGCTGGTTTTTCCCTCACCAATGTAACCCACTCCCCAAGGTGTTTCTCTCCTCTTTTTAATGTTGACGCACGCCCAAGGGAGGGAACTACCAGCTATAAATAATAGCTGAAACCCTTTTAGAGAAGACCTTTCCTTAAAGAATAAGGAAACCAAGAGGACTTTCTAAAAAAGGAAACAAACACATGTGGACGTCCAACCCTCTTCCCTTTTCTTGTTTAGTTTCTAAATAGAATTAGAAAGCTACTAAACTTTAGGAAAACTTGCACAAAGAGAACTCCTTCCAAGTAATGGGACCTACACAAACTTGGGACCCACATACTAGGGACCACTTTGACTAGCCCACACTTACTATGGCCCATGTACCAAATAATTTATCTAGAGTTGTAATTCATGTATGCCATCATGGGCCTATTTGAATTTACACTCAAAATTATTTCTCCACACATTTAAACAATTTAGGAAACCTTGCCAATCTAGGAAAGTGGCTAGAGAAGGGACCAAAAGACATATTTGCCCTTGGCTTCCAAAATGACCAAAATGTCCATGCTAACCCCATAGCAACACTAGGATCATTTTAACCTTAACTCATTCCACTAGAGAGTTACGGTTGCACTCCAGGGACAAATATTAAATGCAAATTAAGCTCATCATAAACCGACGATTGTCTTTGACCTACCAAGTACAATGACCACAATGCCCCTCTATGTAATATCCATAATCAAGTAGGTTAACCGATGTACTATCTACCTTCTTGATTACATCTCATCCTTAGAACTTCATACCCTTGACTTAATCATCATCCGGATATCATTCTCTTGATCCAGGGAGCGACCCACAAGTTCAATATCCATATGGAACATCCATATACTAAGATCTTAGATTCTGATGATTAATCGGATAATTCTAAGGGGACGATCATTCCATCACACGATGGCATAGATTCCATATTGCATTTGCACGTCCCAACTAATCAAGCCCGAGCACCCAAAACACAGAGCTGTTGACCCATGAACAGGATCTCACCCATAGTGAATTGAAGCACAAGAACTTGACTTTGTCAGTTCATCCACAAATGCTCAAGATTAAGAGCACTGGTCACTCAGTAGCAAGAGGTGACTTGATCTCTCTCTGTGATAGTACTATTTTAGAAATCA
The DNA here is from genome assembly GCA_038049695.1 of Cinnamomum chago. Taxonomy (NCBI): domain Eukaryota; kingdom Viridiplantae; phylum Streptophyta; class Magnoliopsida; order Laurales; family Lauraceae; genus Cinnamomum; species Cinnamomum chago. Next base: position 33,679,751 of record CP142460.1, read on the forward strand.
CACCTACAAGTGGTCCTGATCAATGCATGACACATGCACTAATGAGATAAATCCGGAAAGACCTCCGTGACTAAGGTAAGTCACTCTGAATACAGGAGAGTATCTCATTATAACTTATACCAAGATGAAGTGCCCAACTCCATCTCTCAGTTATGAACAAGTTTATCGTTTCAAGTGTCCATGACTCAGACCTTACTGTGTGTAGCCACTACACACCCAAGTCATTACTAGAAAACAATGGGCCTTACACAACCATACATATACACAAGTAATAAGAGAAAGATGTCATTCTATTAAATAACCAATAAATATCCAGTAACAGAGATGTGAGTGTAGTCAGTGGGTTTTAGGGCATACACCAATCCCAACAATCCTGAGACCTTTGTCGAGTTCCGTAATTGCGATGCTTTGCAGCTGGTTCTGTAACTGAGTTGTGGTCTCTTCTGTGCTGGTGCTCGAGCTAGAGCTGAGACCTTTGTCAAGTTCCATAACTGCGATGCTTTGCAGCTGTTCTGTAACCGAGCTGTGATTGTTGCCGAGTTCTGTAACTTTACGAGGATCAGAGTTGTTGAAAGTGAAGCTTCCGGGTCGTGGCTGGTGCTATCACCGAGGCCGTCGCCAAGGCTTTATAAGTCGAGGTTGGTGTTGCCACCAAGGCCTAACGCTGAAGCTTTGTAGCTGAGGCTGGTGTTGTCACCGAATCCACTGCTGAAGCTTTGTTTCATGTTCGAAGAAGCTGGACTGAGGCTGGTGCTTCCACCGAGGAGGCAGCCGAAGCTAATGAAGATTGGAACTTGTATGAGCTGTGGCCGGTGCTATCATCGAGGCCGTTTTTGGAGCTGTCAAGATCGAGATTTGTCTGAGCAGCATCTGGTGCTATCACCGAGGCCGCTGTTGGAACTATCAACTGAAGGAGCTAAGTTGAAGTCGGTGCTGTCACCGAGGCCATAGTTGAAATTCCTGCTGGGTTGCGCTTCTACCTGAGTTGTGGCTGGTGATATCGCCGAGGCCGTTGCTGGAGCTGTTGCGATTGGAATTGTCAGAGCTGTGGCTGGTGCTTCGTCCGAACCGGGACTTGAGGGTGAAGACAACATGGTTAGTCAAGGAACTGTTTCCTGTAAGGGATTTTGTGTTTTGCAATTTGATGGATGCATTATCATTTTAGCATCATTCAAATTTTCACACATACATTGATTTAGAAATTCTTGAAATCTTGATTTACACATGGATTGTTTTTTAGACTTTTAGAAATATTGATTTATGCATGTTTTGATTTTAAACTTGGATGCTTTTAGTTTTCAAAAGAAGATTTTCGAATCAAGCTTGCCTATGGTTTTAAACGTTTCAAATCATCTTATGCAGTTTAGGTTTCATGTTTTTAAAACTCTTAGAATGATTGAAAACATGTTTCCAGGCTTGATTCAATAGCCTAGACCTCCAGGACCAAGCTTCCCTTTAAAAAATTATTTTTATAAATCTTTATAATCAGGGAAAGTTCGGTCAACCAAACCCTTTTCGGTCAGCTGTTGGTTCCGATTCCAGAATATGAAATATGTGTTTTTGGGAACTTCGGTCACCTGTCGGTCGACCGAACTTTAGTTCGGTTAACCGACAAGTGTATTCCGGTCAGCAAATTTTCGAAATATATTACCATTGGAATATGACCGTTGAGTTCGGTCGACCAAACTCCAAGTGTCGATCGACCGACAAGTTAGCCGTTGGACAACGTTTTCTATAAATTGAAGTTCATTCCTTGTCCAAATTTGAGGATCCAAGGGATACTCATTGAGGTGTTTTGAGACCAAACAAAGGGGAATGAGCTAAGGGAGGCTAGTTGGTCAAAAAGGTAAACTAAAGCTTGGAATCAAAAGTAAATCTTCTATGTAAGCTTAGTTTTCCTTTTCATATGTTTTCATGCTTTGCTTAAATTAATTAGTAAATCTTTTTTGGCATGTTAACTATGATTTTTTGTGTCCTTAACATATATATGTGTTGAATTGATTTATTGTTTTGGATACATCACCTTGATTCAAACCAAGTAGGACTCAAATTAGTATATCTAAGTGAATCATGTTTTGGAATCATCTTTGAAATTATATGTAACATGATTCCTATACTTGGTTGAATCTTTGGTTGTTGTTTTTCATCATAAGAAAATCACTTTCAAGTCTATCTTATGTTTTGGATTCAACAACTTCACAAATCACATGTATTTTGTTTTAAAGTTTCACACAACTTGCTTAGAATTGATATACATCATTTTCAAGTTGGTTTTTAAATTACATGTGATTTGTTCCTTGAATCCTCTTTGAAATTATATGTAACATGATTCCTATACTTGGTTGAATCTTTGGTTGTTGTTTTTCATCATAAGAAAATCACTTTCAAGTCTATCTTATGTTTTGGATTCAACAACTTCACAAATCACATGTATTTTGTTTTAAAGTTTCACACAACTTGCTTAGAATTGATATACATCATTTTCAAGTTGGTTTTTAAATTACATGTGATTTGTTCCTTGAATCCTCTTTGAAATTATATGTAACATGATTCCTATACTTGGTTGAATCTTTGGTTGTTGTTTTTCATCATAAGAAAATCACTTTCAAGTCTATCTTATGTTTTGGATTCAACAACTTCACAAATCACATGTATTTTGTTTTAAAGTTTCACACAACTTGCTTAGAATTGATATACATCATTTTCAAGTTGGTTTTTAAATTACATGTGATTTGTTCCTTGAATCCTCTTTGAAATTATATGTAACATGATTCCTATACTTGGTTGAATCTTTGGTTGTTGTTTTTCATCATAAGAAAATCACTTTCAAGTCTATCTTATATTTTGGATTCAACAACTTCACAAATCACATGTATTTTGTTTTAAAGTTTCACACAACTTGCTTAGAATTGATATACATCATTTTCAAGTTGGTTTTTAAATTACATGTGATTTGTTCCTTGAATCCTCTTTGAAATTATATGTAACATGATTCCTATACTTGGTTGAATCTTTAATTGTTGTTTTTAATCATAAGAAAATCACTTTCAAGTCTATCTTATGTTTTGGATTCAACAACTTCACAAATCACATGTATTTTGTTTTAAAGTTTCACACAACTTGCTTAGAATTGATATACATCATTTTCAAGTTGGTTTTTAAATTACATGTGATTTGTTCCTTGAATCCTCTTTGAAATTATATGTAACATGATTCCTATACTTGGTTGAATTTTTAATTGTTGTTTTTCATCATAAGAAAATCACTTTCAAGTCTATCTTATGTTTTGGATTCAACAACTTCACAAATCACATGTATTTTGTTTTAAAGTTTTACACAACTTGCTTAGCATTGATATACATCATTTTCAAGTTGGTTTTTAAATTACATGTGATTTGTTCCTTCACTTCAATCAAGTCTATTTTTGTGTTTTACACTTTCAAAAGCTTTAAGCTTGCTTTCATTGAGCTATCATTTTTAACTTTGATTGAAGTTTACACAAACACATCATGAGCATTCATCTTTGCATTACATAGACTGTTGTGTGAGTTTGTCTTACACTTTCATATCCGCCTAATTTAGAGGCATTCTAATTGAGCTTATATTGTATCTCTTAAAAGTGTTTGTATAGACACTTTCTTTGAGAAATCATCTCTTCTAAAGGTTATTGCTCAGCCTTAGAAAAGCATAGTGTAAAGGTTGATGCTCAACCTTAGAAAAACATAGTGTATAGGTTATTGCTAAGCCTAATAAAAGCATAGTGTTAGAGGTTATTGCTTAGCCTTTTGGAAAGCATATATAGTGGAAATCCGGTGGGGTGATTGGGTCACAAGCCGGCAGTGGATGTAGGCATTGAGGCCGAACCACTATAAATCATTGTGTGATGGTGTATGCTTTGTGGTGATTGTTTTAGCTTCCACATTTAGTTTGATAATCATCACTAGTGGCTAATTTAATTTAAAGAAGTTAAAATTGGTCATAATTGGTCACTAATTTGAAGTTCACCCTATTCACCCCCCCTCTAGGGTTAAGGATCCCGGACTTTCATTTCCGTGACCGCCGTTCTCTACTGGGGGAGGGGCCTCGCCAGAGGATGAAGCTCTGGTGAGCTTGACCTCAAGCTTTGTCTTGGGTCGCCCTATCGATCAGTACTTTCAAAGTGACTACGGGGATCCGAATAAGGTCCCTTTGAGGCTTGCTAGTTGGCAGTGAAGCTTGCCCGAAAGATGCTAGGGTTGCAGCTGTGGACCCTGGTATCAACAAGGGATGGATCTTCATCATTATCGCTATCGCGACCCGCTTGGTGGAGGAAATGACGAGACCCGGCTGCTGCAGGAACTTTTGCTCCGCGGGGGAGTCTCCAACAGGGCAGTACCCAGTTTGGGGTGCTTCGGTGGAGGAGCGCTTTCATGGGGAGGTGCTGTCACCTCCTTTGCTGAAGAACCTGTCTGAGATACAGGTCATCTCGCGCCTGTTGCATCAGACTTTCCCTAGAACTCGTTCGACAGGGGATTGTCGATGATGAAGGCTGGGCTTTGCAGATCCTTTGTCGCTGCTAGAGGTATCTCCGATGCCTGAGTTAGTGTTGTCACTGAATAAATGATGGAGATGAAAGGCAAGTATGCTCCCATGCAAGGCGTTCTGTAACGCATTATGCAGTGTATGATGAACATCACATTAGTCCATGAATTCATTAATTCATAGTTTATATTTCCATACCTTAGAAGTCACTGGTATTGCTCTATATGTAGAGGTTTTACCTGGCGCACCCTTAGTGGGAATAGGTGGAAATAATGTCAGGTCGAATCAAGAGATGAACCCTGGTATTAATGCGGATGTGATTGATCAAGGCGACGCCTGACCACTATCCGGCGCTCGTCTTGTCTGTCAGCACGTTCTGCAACGTAGCCATAACTTCATGGAAGTATAGACCGAGCTGAGGATGGTACTAAGGCCGGGTTCGGATGCATCCTGGCACTATTGCCGATGTGCCTTATACCGAGACCAAGATGAGTCCAGTTGGTACTCTTACCGAGACTGGCTCAAGCTTGGTGCAAGCTGGCACTTTTTTCCGAGCTGAGATGAGACGTCTAGCTAGTATCGTTGCCAAGCTAGATGGATCTTGGCGCTGTGGCCGAACTTGGGTATCGAGATCAGGATGCATTGAGTTGGTACTGCTACCGAGACCAATGTAATCTTTCTCTTAGGAAAATACCCCACACAAAAAGTCTTAGCCAACCAAACTTTCACCGTTGACAACATTCCTATGTCCTTCCAGAGGAGAAGGATGTCGTCGACATATAAAACAAGAAAAACTATCCTGTCACCTTCACTTTTCATGTACACACATGACTCATCCGGATTTTGACAAAAACCAAATGATTTGATTGCATGGTCAAAACGGATGTTCTAGCTTCGGGATGCCTGCTTTAGTCCATAAATAGACTTCTGGAGCTTGCAAACTCTTTGATCTTGGTTTTAGTTACCAAACTGTCTGGTTGCACCATATAAATGTATTCCTTAAGATGGCCGTTGAGAAACGCCGTCTTGACATCCATTTGCCAAATCTCGTAATCGAGATGAGCCACAATGGATAAGAGTATCCGGATGGACATGAGCATGGCTACCGGCGAGAAGGTTTCCTCATAATCGATACCCTCTTTATGAGTATGCCTTTTGCAACAAGCCTGGCCTTAAAGGTTTCCACTATTCCACGTGTTCCTCCTTTTCTCTTATAGACTATTAGAACCCGACCCAGATTAGCCCGATTAGTGTGTACTTAGTGCGTGCTTAGTATTAAGAGGGTTTAGTGACCGTTGGGTTAGAGTATGATTGGTTTTAGTCCTGGGCAGAGCTTTAGGAATTTTGAGAGCGTTTAGTGCTAATCAGACACGCTTAGGGAGGCCTGAGTGTACGTGCAAGCATGAGAGAATCATTCTGGTTTTCCAGTTTAACTGTGGTTTTGATTTCACTTGAATGGTTTTAGTATTCACTGCAACTTTCATTTCCAGCCCATCTGTGTTTGAAGCCCAGAAACCCAAGTTTTGGCCCAAAAGGGTAAAATTGTCTTTTTACCCCTAAATCTGGACACAAATTTTGAAATCTCAAAACCATGTCAAAATTATACTTTCCGAAAACTAGATTTTTCGAGGATCATTTTATCCTTCTTCATTGATTTCATCTGGGGCCTACAAGATCATGTTTTTGTCAACACAAGCTTTAGACCTGTTGGGCCCCACTTCCAGGCCACTTAATTCACCTTCTCCTTTCTATTTCATTCATTTCATTTTCCTGCAACCATTTGAAATAAGAACTAGAGTTGAGAGGGGAGCTTCTTCCCTTCCATCTTCTCCACCTTGCATGCCATAGCTAGGGGTCTTGGATTGGAATTCTGAGACCATCTTCTTCTTCCTCTCCTTCCAAACTTTCTATTTCTACAATTTGCGTGGAGTTCCCAGCTGGAAAACCCCTTCATCTATTTCCTTACTTCTTGTTTGTCTAACTATAGGTAAGAGCTTCAACCCTCCTCTTCATTGTATTCATTTTAGCTCCTAAGGAGCTTATTTCTCTAGCATGCAACATCCATTTCGAAATGGGTTCTTTGTTTTAAAATTTGTTAGGTTTTTGAATGGTTTTCATGGGGTTTTTGTAGTGTTTGGGCTCAGCTCTGAATAGGATTGCTTGAGGAAGATTGTGTGATAGTTTGGGCTAAAGGCAAGTAATCCTTATAAGAATTTGATTGCTATGGATTTCATCCTTTCTTTTAAATGTACTCATATTTGTATTACTAAGCTCATAATTATGTTGTTTTAGACTCTGCAATTGTTGTTTTTCATTTATTTTCATGCATTGATGTTAATTGATTTTCAAACTTCTGAAATTCTGTTTTGACTTTGAAGTTTATGTCTTGTATAGTCAATGGTTTTGTTTGATGAAGAATTGGAGAATGAAAGTTTTAGATTGTGATGTGTATGGTTTAAAAATGTTTAAATGAACCCTTGGAGAGCATGGAGGCTCAGAGGGATTTGCAGATGGTTTAGAATTGAGAAGAAAGGGAGAAGAGATCAGAATATTTGCAAAAAAAGAAGAAGTGCATTTCTGCACTCAGCGGAGACAGCCAGAGCCGTGTCCGCAAGCCTCTGTCAAGTCCGCTCGAGCAAACCTGGGCAGATTGCCTTTCATGGGTTCTTGAGGATTGAAAAACTAGACTATGCTGAGGGTTTTTAACCTGACATTGTGCAATTGGAAACATGAAATGTATTCTAACTTCAGGGACACCAATTCGCTTTATTTTCTGACAATTGGGTTCCAATTATGCAAAGGTCAATGATTGGTCTTAGCATATACTTGATGGACTTCGTGTTTGAGTTTCCGTTTTGATGCAAAAAAAGATTATTGTGTGCTCGTTTTGAATTTCAAGAATAAGCTCGTTTGAAGATTTGTTTCAAGAAGCAAAATGGGGATCACTTCTTAAGCGTGTTATGCATATAATTTATGCCTCTTGCTAGACGTGTCTTGTCTCGTTTTTATAAGTGATTTCCCCCTTAAGTTCGATCGGTTTAAGGCGTGTTTCGCCGTGTTTGTGCATTCATTAATTCAAGTGAACACCACTGAGCTTAGACCGCCCTTTTAGTCTGATCCACTGTCTGAGGGTCTTTAAACATGTGGACTATCTGCAGATTGGTCATGTATTCTATTACACATCGTGCGTGTACTGGTTCCGTGGCAGGCCTCCCCTTCTACCTTGTGTGGCGTGGGAATCGTGTTTTTCGTGTCGTGCTTACTCTTATCATCATGTATGATGGAGAAATGATGGGCTCAATGTGGATTAACTATTCTTGATATTATATGTATTCATGCTATATTTGTTTTGTATTTTCGAAATATATTTCAATCATGTGTTTGTATTAAGTTCAGTAAATTGTTTTAATATGGTTTCTTCAAACATTTATTGTTCCATGCTCATGCCTAAATTGATTACCTGCCAAACTGTTGTGTTTGATACATGTTATTTGGTGCCTAAGTGCAGGCGACATTGCTTTTGAGGAGGAGCGTCAGGAGGAGGCTGTTGAGCCACCCCCAGCTCAAGAGTGGCAGCCCAACGACGTCAACTAGACGTCAGGTGGGATCATGAATTCCATTTCACTTTGTTTGGGATGTTCTTGTTAGAATGTATGGTCTCAATCCATCAGTTGATGTAATAAATTGATTAATTTCTTTATTTATCAATAAAATCATGCTTTCCTTTTAGGAGATGAATGGTGTTTTATTACTTAATGCACATGACCAATACATATGACATAATGGTTCATGAGATGAACCGGGTCCCATTAGTATATTAGATGTGATATATGTATATGGATGAGATCTACATACGGGAGACACGTGTCACAAATCTTATACTTAAAAATATCTTCACAACCAGTGATGAGACTGGGCATCTCATCTGACAAGTTTGCATTACTTTGATCACTATGAGGTAGTGTGATTTGTCTCGATCATCAGAATGAAAGATTCTGGATCATAGTGTTGGTACATTGGATGTATTGAAGGATCATGAGAAGCAACTTATGAAATACTGTCTCGATTTTAAGGACTGCTCTCATAATTCCCTAGCACTAGGCTCTCAATCCTGAGACATTGATGAACTCAAGTTTCTGTCTATTCATTTGCTTTGTGTCACCAATGAGTGAGGCCAACTATAGGTCAACACCTCGCTGTCTTGGGTACGTGATAGTAGGACTGTGGGAACATCCAATGATCAAGAAGGAATCTATCTCCATTATCCCCTTGTGCCAATTAATGGATTTATCATTAGTAAGTGCGCACCCATCTCGATTAAGAGTTAATTGGATGGTACTGATCATCACTGTGATTAATTGAGGCTCAAGGATAATAAGATGTGGATCTAAGATTGGATGGGACAGATTTATTCCAATTGATCCATGGATATTGATAGAGGGGCCTACTTGTGGTAATTAGGAAGTTTAGGGTCCTCATTGTAATTTATTCCTAAGACTAGAGTGCAATTGTATTTATATAGTGGTGTTATTTGCAATTAACTGTGGGCCCGAATTGCACATGAGATGTGGGGTCGCGTCTCCCAGTTGGAGCCAACTTTCTTTAAAATCCATAGTGGTCCCCACGCTAGCCCAAAATTGGATCATTACTAATTCTACTTGAACTCCAAAATGAAAGGAATTAGAAACTTACTATTTCTATTTGAAGTGAGACTTCTACTAGTGGTAATAGTATGTTACTAATTAGTGTGGAAGTGTGACTTCTAATACAAATTAGTATGAGAGTTAAAAGAGGAGACTTAAGGGCTATTTAAAGGGGAATACACCCCTTGGACGCCCAACACTTGTATCCCACGCCCAAAACCCCTTAGTGCAAGAGTTGCACAATTCTTCCTCCTCCTCTTTCTCTTTTAGTTATCTTCTAATTCCTTGGAGTTTTTAGTAGGGCTTTCTCTTGGAGATCCCACCCATCTTCTTGAGAAAAGAGATCTGATAAGCGGGTCATAGTGTGGAAGATCAATAGGTCTTGGAGATTCCTATTTGATATATGATAGAGTTTCATCATCAAAGAAAGGCGCAACTTCTCCATTAGAGCACAACCGAGCTCCAAAGGTATAATCTACTTCCTTGCATGTTGTAGGTTTTTATGGATTCTTGTTGGCTGCTGTTCTATCTTCTTGATAGGTTTATTTACTGATCATGATGGCTGAGATAGAGGACATGGATCCTGGATTGGGTTTTATAGCCTTCTGGATAGTTGAACCCTGAGTCAAGTGGGTCAAAAGTTTTGAAAACCTATCCACGGGCCCACCTATTTCCAACAGTTCTCTTTAAACTTTGGATGTATTGGCCTTAGTTGGCCTCTTATTGGGAATGTAATTTAACCTAACTTACTTTTGGTTAATTTTGAAACTTGAATCATGATGGGAATTGTTAGACCCCGACCCAGACCAATCCGATTAGTGTGTGATTAGTATGTGTTTAGTCCTAAGTGGGTTTAGTTATTGTTGGGTTAGAAGTGATTAGTTTTAGTCTTGGATATAGCTTTGGTAATTTTGAGAACGTTTAATATTAGTTAGACACACTCAGGATGGCCTGAGTGCACGTGTGAGCTTGGGAAGATCGTATCGATTTCCGTGTGATTGTGATTTTGATTTCATTTGATTGATATTTCGACGGGTTACAACTTTCGTATTAAGCCCATTCATGTTTGAAGCCCAAAAACCCAAGTTTTGGCCCAAAGAGGGTAAAATTGTCTTTCTTGCACAAATCTGGACACAATTTTCGAGACTTCAAAACTATGTCAAAAATATACTTTTTGGAAACTAGATATTTCGACGATCGTTTTATCCTTCTTCGTCGAAGTCATCCGAGGCCCACAAGATCATGTTTTAGCCATTTCAAGTTCAAGTTAGTTGGGACCCATTTTCCTTCACTTAAACCCTTTCTTCCTCTCTTCCATTCATTCCCCCAAATCTCTGCAATTTCTGAAGCTAGGGCAAGGAAAACCCCTTTTTCCCTTTCTCTTCATTTCCTCTTGCATGAGCTAGCTAGTGAGCTCCAAAAAGAACTTCAAAGTCATCATCTTCTTCATCTCCTTGCAAGCTCTCCATTGATACAATTTTCTTAAGGTTTCAAGTTTGGAAAGCTCTCCATTCTCTTCCATCTCTCTTGTTTGACCTTCTCTAGGTAAGAGCTTCAAGCCATGGTTTCCATAAAGTCTTTTTAACTCCTTAAGATTGTGTTTTTCAAGTGTTCAAACCCTTTTTGTTAAAATGGGTTCTTTGCTCCATTTTGAGTGAGTTTTGTGTGTTTTCTTTGGGTTTTGTAGTTCTTGATTAGCTTGGGAGAAGTGCTTGAGAAGATTTTTAGCATTGGTCAAGGCAAGTGATCTTTATAGGCTTCATGTGCATTGTATTTTGATTCTATTTCGTTTTAGGAATTGTGCATGTGATTTGTCTACAAGTTTATGATTTTATCTTACTTGATTTGGATGTGTGGATGATGATAAATAAACCCTTGGTGAGCATGAAGGCTCAAGGGATGATATGTGGTTGGTGGATGAGAAGAAGGAGAAGAATGTAGTGAAAGATGTGCAAGGAAAGGGGATTTCCGCACTCAGCGAGCTCAGGCAGCAGCCTGTTCGCTCGAGCGACCCTGGGTTCGCTCGAGCGAACAAGCCACTGTCTCCCACGGAGCGAGGCAGTGAGTCGTTCGTTCGAACGCATTTTATTATTCGCTCGAGCCAACATTCGCTCGAGCGAACAGTCTACGCCTTGTAAGGTCCGCTCGAGCGAAGTGTCTCGCTCGAGCGAAGTGTCATCAACGTGACAGGTTCGCTCGAGCGAACCTGCCAGACTCAGGAAGATGATTTCTCTCCATTTTGTGTATTTCTTGAGGGTTGAAAACTAGACTATGTTAAGGGTTTTAACTTGATATTGTGTAAATGGAACTTCGAAATGAAACCCAACTTCGGGGACACCAATTCTTGTATTTTCTGACGTTTGGGGTTGCAATTACACAAAGGTCAATTAGTAGCCTTAGCACATGCTTGTCAGATTTTGTAGTTGAACTTCCGTCTGGATACGATGAGTATAAACGTGCACTTGTTTTGAGTTTCAAGTATAAGCGTGTTTTGAAGTTTTGTTTCCAGAAAAAATGGGATCACTTCCTAAGCGTGTTATGCATAATTATTATGCCCCTTGCTAGTCGTGCTCGTCGTGTTTTGATAAGTGATTTCCCCCTTTTTATCTCGACGTGTTTTGATCGTGCTTCGCGTGTCTTGTGCATTCATGAATTAAGTAAACACCACTGAGCTTAGACTGCCCTTTCGGTTTGATCCACCGTCTGGGGGTCTTTAAACATGTGGACCGTCTGCAGACTGGTCGTGTATTTATTACACATCGTGCGTGTCCGGTTCCGCGGCCGGAATTCCCATCTTTGTGGGAAATCGTGTCGTGCTTATATTATGTATATCGTGCTTGTCGTGCGTGCTTGCTCTTTTCATTATATAAATGATAGAGAAAGGATGGGCTCTTTGTGGTTGATAACTATTCATGATATATTATGTACTCATGCTAGATTATTTTGTATCTCAACTTTGATAGTACTTCATACCAAAGATTTGCTCACATGTTTTCTCTAAATGTTATTGTTCATGTTCATGCCTAAATTGATTACCTGCCAAACCGTCGTGTTTGACCCTTGTTTATTGGTGCCCAGGTGCAGGAGACGTTGCCTTTGAGGAGGAGCGTCAGGAGGAGGCTTGTGAGCCAACTCCCGTGAGAGAGTGGCAGCCCGACGATGTCATTTAGATGTCGGTCTGGTTCTCGAGTTTCGTCACCCTTAGTCTTGGGGTTTCTTTTGACTATTTTGAGATTGTATTGACCTTTATTGGTCTCTTATGGGTTGTACTAAACTTAACTTGTTTTTGTATTAGTTCTATAACTTAAATATTAATGGGAATGCTTGTTAGCTTCTTTCTATGATACCATGCCTTGTGATCATTTATTATGGCACCCAAATGTTTTGTTGGGCTCATCTTGATGTGTTTTGCTACACGCTTCCGCATACTTGTACGTGTGAGCCAGATTCCGCGTGTCTTTGGGAATCCTCACCGCGGGAACCTGTGGGAAAGCAATTAACAACACCGAATGCAATGCAACACTCGTCGCGGGCCCGGGATCCGTTTCGGTGTCGCGACAGGACTGGTATCAGAGCGAGACATATTTCAGGCACTTAAAAGAAACTAGAAAGATCTTAGGAACGTGGCGAGGATTCGTGAGTTCGATAGATTCGTTCGTATAGGATCTTAGAAACCCTTGTACCATGATTTTGTGTTCCAACTCTTTGTGTTACAGCAATATGCCTCCGAGAAAAGCTCCAAATCATCATGCTTCAGGCTGTAATCAGAATGAGTCAGATGCATCTGAGACACCGACAGCTACACAGTTTCAAGAATTGATGCAAGCCATGATAGCACAGCAAAGGCAGGCAAATGAGAACCAAGCAAGATTTCAAGAACAATTGGCTAAGAAGGATGATGAAATGGCACAAGTCCAAAGGCAGTTGTTGGAAGTGCTTCAGAACAGGAATGTAGCACCACCCGCAGGTCCACAGATTGTTATTCAGAATAGGGATCCTGACCCTAATGCTCTGTTTGAGAAGTTTAGAAAGAGAGCACCAAAGGAGTTTTCGGGCAATGAGGACCCGCTTGTGGCAGATGACTGGCTAGTCAATACGGAGAAGATCTTTGATGTCTTCATGTGCACGGGTATACAGAAGGTCAACCTCACAGCTTCATTGTTCTACGGGCTTGCAGACAGGTGGTGGCAAACAGTCAAGGACCCATATGCAGTGATGGCTGATGATGAGGCATGGGCAGCTTTCAAGATACAGTTCCAGGACAAGTATATTCCCTCTCATGTCAAGAGGCAGAAGGCTATTGAGTTTCAGCAACTCAAGCAAGGTAGCATGACCGTGTTAGACTATGTCACCAAATTTGAGAGATTGGCTAGATATGCTACCGAGCTAATTGATACGGAAAGGAAGAAGATAACTAAGTTTTTGGAAGGGCTGAATCCGATCATTATGAGGGATGTCATAGGAGTAGTGCCTCCAGCTACATATGATGAGGCAGTCAAGCGGGCTTATACATTTGAGGATATTAATAACATGATAGTTCAGGATAGGAAGCAGCAGTATCAATAGCAGAATCAGAGGCAGCAGCAGGGCAAGAAACCAAGGCAAGAGCAAGGCCATGTGAGGCAGGGTTGTGGACATTGTGGCAAGAATCATGAGACACACGAATGTCGTAAGGCCATGGGTGCCTGTTTCAAGTGTGGGGCTATGAACCATTCAATCAAGGATTGCCCACTACTTCAGAATCAAGGGAACAGAAACCAGCAGCAGAGAGAAGTAGCTCCTCAGAACCAAGCACCAGTTCAGAATCAAGTCAGACCACCTCAGCAGCAGCAGCAGGTTAGGCCACCAGTCCAGAATCAGAACGCTCGTCCTCCACAGCAGAACAGACAAGGCCAGGGAAGGCAGAACCAAGTACCGAACAGACTACAGATGCATGGACGGTTATACTATCTCAACCGTGCAGATGCTGAAGCTGCAGGAGACGTGGTAGAAGGTAAACTTCTTGTTTGTGGGGTAGAAGCCCAGATTTTGTTTGACCCTGGATCCACACATTCATTTTCATCTCCTAGTTTTGCTAAGCTGATTGATGCACCATGTAGTGAATTGGATTACATCTTAGTAGTGACCACTCCAGTAGGGAAACAAGTTGTGTGTAGAAACCATTACCCTAGTTGTACAGTGTTGTTAGGAGATGTGAATTTACCGGCCAACCTCACAGTTTTAGACATGCATGATTTTGATGTTATTTTAGGCATGGATTGGTTAGAAGCATATCATGCCACCATGGACTGTTTTAGTAAGACCATCACATTCAGATTCCAAGGACCACAGGCAGAATTGATATTTCAGGGGAACAGGAGAAAGTCTCAGGCAGGATTTATTTCAGTGTTGAAGGCAAGCAGATTAGTGCAGAGTGGATGTCAGGCATTTATTGCGTTTATCACGGAGGATAAACAGTCCCAAGGGGTGGAGGATATCCCCATTGTGTGTGAATTTCCGGATGTTTTTCCAGAAGAAATCCCGGGTTTACCACCAATTATAGAGGTTGAGTTCACGATTGAGCTCCTTCCAGGGACAGCTCCGATCTCGATTGCACCATATAGGATGGCTCCAGCAGAAATGGGTGAGCTAAAGCTCCAATTGCAAGATTTGTTGAGCAAAGGTTTTATTAGGCCAAGTGTTTCACCGTGGGGAGCACCGGTGTTGTTTGTGAAGAAGAAGGATGGAAGCCTGAGAATGTGCATTGACTACCGGAAGTTGAACCATGTGACCGTGAAGAACAAGTATCCTTTGCCAAGGATAGACGAATTGTTTGACCAATTGCAAGGAGCAGCCTATTTTTCCAAGATAGACTTGAGGTCAGGATACCATCAGTTGAGAGTTAGAGACTCAGATGTCCAGAAGACAGCCTTTAGAACAAGATATGGGCACTATGAGTTCTTAGTGATGCCCTTTGGTTTGACAAATGCACCAGCAGTCTTTATGGCTTTGATGAACAAGGTCTTTGCACCTTATTTGGATCATTCCACAGTAGTATTTATTGATGATGTCCTTGTGTATTCTAAGAGTAAGAAGGAACATGAGGAACATTTGAGGACAGCGTTGCAGCTCTTGAGGGACAACCAGCTATATGCAAAACTCAGTAAGTGTGAATTCTGGTTAGAGCAAGTTGTTTTTCTAGGCCACATCATATCCAGAGAAGGTTTAGCAGTTGATCCAGCCAAGATAGAGGCAGTTGTTAGTTGGGTGAGGCCAAGCAGTGTGACAGAAATTAGAAGCTTCTTGGGGTTAGCAGGCTACTACAGAAGATTTGTCCAAGGTTTTTCGTCCATCGCAGCCCCTTTGAAGAAATTGACTAGGAAGAATGTCCCATTTGTGTGGACCGATCAGTGTGAAACCAGTTTCCAAGAGTTGAAGGGAAGGTTAACCACAGCCCCGATTCTTACATTACCCTCGAGCAACGGCGGATTTATTGTTTATACAGATGCTTCGAATGTGGGACTAGGTTGTGTATTGATGCAAGATGGCAAGGTGATTGCCTATGGCTCGAGACAGTTGAAGGACCACGAGAAGAATTATGCGACTCACGACTTGGAGTTGGCAGCAGTTGTTTTCGCATTGAAGATGTGGAGACACTATCTCTACGGAGAGAAATTTGAGGTCCACTCAGATCATCGAAGTTTGCAATATTTGTTCTCGCAGAAGGATTTGAATATGAGGCAAAGAAGGTGGATGGAATATATCAAAGATTATGACTTCCCAATCAAATATCATCCAGGCAAAGTGAATGTGGTAGCAGATGCGTTGAGCAGAAAATCAGTAGTCATGGCTAATTTGAGAGGAATGGGTGTCTTACAGCAGTTCGAAGAGTTGGGTGTAGAGGTACAAACCCTGAGATTGGGTGCGATGTTAGCGAACATGACAGTATCAGAACCTACCTTCATCCAGAAGATTAAGGAAAATCAGTTGCAAGACCCAGACTTGGCCAAGATAGTAGAAGTTATTGCAGAACGCCCAGATTTCAAAATGGTGAATGGAATATTGTATTTTCGCGACCGGTTGTGTGTGCCAAGTGTGGATGATTTGAAGAATGAGATAATGAACGAAGCTCACAGTACGAGATATTCTATGCATCCGGGTAGCACGAAGATGTACCAAAATTTGAAGAATAGGTTTTGGTGGAACAACATGAAGAGAGAGATAGCAGCTTTTGTGTCTCGTTGTCTAACTTGTCAGTTGATCAAGGCAGAGCATCAGAAGCCTCCAGGTTTGTTACAGCCTTTGGAGATTCCGGAGTGGAAATGGGAGCACATTACCATGGATTTCGTCTCCGGTTTGCCTAATACTAAGAAGGGAAATAATGCAATTTGGATCATTGTAGATCGTCTGACAAAGTCTGCTCACTTCATTCCGATGAAGACCGGGAATATGATGCATATGGCACCACTTGCGAAGCTATTTGTTGATGAGATTGTTAGTAAGCATGGTCAACCCGTCTCCATTACTTCAGATAGAGACAGTAGATTTGTTTCAAAGTTTTGGAAAACTCTTCATGAGTCGATGGGTACCAAGCTCCAGTTCAGCACAGCTTATCATCCTCAGACCGATGGTCAGTCAGAAAGGACGATACAGACTCTCGAAGACATGTTGCGTGCATGTGTATTGGATTTCAAGATTTAGTGGGATGAATGCCTACCGCTTTGCGAATTTGCTTATAACAATAGTTACCACTCTAGCATCGGTATGGCACCTTTCGAGGCACTTTATGGTAGAAGATGCAGAACTCCGGTTTGCTGGGAAGAAGTCGGTGAACGTAGTTTCCATGGACCGACGATAGTTGGAGAGACAAGTGAAAATGTCAAGTTGATTCAGGAAAGGTTGAAGATTGCCCGAAGTAGGCAGAAGAGTTATACAGACACTCGCAGAAGAGAATTGCAGTTTCAAGTGGGTGACAAGGTGTTTTTGAAAGTCTCACCAACTAGGGGGACATTGAGATTTGGACAGAAGGGCAAATTGTCTAGAAGGTTTATTGGTCCGTATGAGATTTTGAGCAAGATTGGAGATGTAGCTTATAGACTTGCGTTATCGCCGGAATTCTCCGGGGTACACAATGTTTTTCACGTTTCGATGCTCAAGAAGTATGTCTCTAGTCCTGCACACATTCTACAACATGAGCCTTTAGAGATTCGAGAAGATGCCTCGTATGTGGAAAGACCGATCAAGATCATTGACACCAAAGAGCAAGAATTGAGAAACCGGACTATTCATTGGGTCAAGGTACTTTGGGAAAATCACGAGCCAGAGGAAGCCACCTGGGAATTGAGAGAGCAAGTGCAAAGGAAGTATCCACAGCTTTTACCAGAGGTAATTGTTTGATTTATTTGGTGGACCAAATATCCTAAGGGGTGGAGGATGTTAGACCCCGACCCAGACCAATCCGATTAGTGTGTGATTAGTATGTGTTTAGTCCTAAGTGGGTTTAGTTATTGTTGGGTTAGAAGTGATTAGTTTTAGTCTTGGATATAGCTTTGGTAATTTTGAGAACGTTTAATATTAGTTAGACACACTCAGGATGGCCTGAGTGCACGTGTGAGCTTGGGAAGATCGTATCGATTTCCGTGTGATTGTGATTTTGATTTCATTTGATTGATATTTCGACGGGTTACAACTTTCGTATTAAGCCCATTCATGTTTGAAGCCCAAAAACCCAAGTTTTGGCCCAAAGAGGGTAAAATTGTCTTTCTTGCACAAATCTGGACACAATTTTCGAGACTTCAAAACTATGTCAAAAATATACTTTTTGGAAACTAGATATTTCGACGATCGTTTTATCCTTCTTCGTCGAAGTCATCCGAGGCCCACAAGATCATGTTTTAGCCATTTCAAGTTCAAGTTAGTTGGGACCCATTTTCCTTCACTTAAACCCTTTCTTCCTCTCTTCCATTCATTCCCCCAAATCTCTGCAATTTCTGAAGCTAGGGCAAGGAAAACCCCTTTTTCCCTTTCTCTTCATTTCCTCTTGCATGAGCTAGCTAGTGAGCTCCAAAAAGAACTTCAAAGTTATCATCTTCTTCATCTCCTTGCAAGCTCTCCATTGATACAATTTTCTTAAGGTTTCAAGTTTGGAAAGCTCTCCATTCTCTTCCATCTCTCTTGTTTGACCTTCTCTAGGTAAGAGCTTCAAGCCATGGTTTCCATAAAGTCTTTTTAACTCCTTAAGATTGTGTTTTTCAAGTGTTCAAACCTTTTTTGTTAAAATGGGTTCTTTGCTCCATTTTGAGTGAGTTTTGTGTGTTTTCTTTGGGTTTTGTAGTTCTTGATTAGCTTGGGAGAAGTGCTTGAGAAGATTTTTAGCATTGGTCAAGGCAAGTGATCTTTATAGGCTTCATGTGCATTGTATTTTGATTCTATTTCGTTTTAGGAATTGTGCATGTGATTTGTCTACAAGTTTATGATTTTATCTTACTTGATTTGGATGTGTGGATGATGATAAATAAACCCTTGGTGAGCATGAAGGCTCAAGGGATGATATGTGGTTGGTGGATGAGAAGAAGGAGAAGAATGTAGTGAAAGATGTGAAAGGAAAGGGGATTTCCGCACTCAGCGAGCTCAGGCAGCAGCCTGTTCGTTCGAGCGACCCTGGGTTCGCTCGAGCGAACAAGCCACTGTCTCCCACGGAGCGAGGCAGTGAGTCGTTCGTTCGAACGCATTTTATTATTCGCTCGAGCCAACATTCGCTCGAGTGAACTGTCTACGCCTTGTAAGGTCCGCTCGAGCGAAGTGTCTCGCTCGAGCGAAGTGTCATCAACGTGACAGGTTCACTCGAGCGAACCTGCCATTCTCAGGAAGATGATTTCTCTCCATTTTGTGTATTTCTTGAGGGTTGAAAACTAGACTATGTTAAGGGTTTTAACTTGACATTGTGTAAATGGAACTTCGAAATGAAACCCAACTTCGGGGACACCAATTCTTGTATTTTCTGACGTTTGGGGTTGCAATTACACAAAGGTCAATTAGTAGCCTTAGCACATGCTTGTCAGATTTTGTAGTTGAACTTCCGTCTGGATACGATGAGTATAAACGTGCACTTGTTTTGAGTTTCAAGTATAAGCGTGTTTTGAAGTTTTGTTTCCAGAAAAAATGGGATCACTTCCTAAGCGTGTTATGCATAATTATTATGCCCCTTGCTAGTCGTGCTCGTCGTGTTTTGATAAGTGATTTCCCCCTTTTTATCTCGACGTGTTTTGATCGTGCTTCGCGTGTCTTGTGCATTCATGAATTAAGTAAACACCACTGAGCTTAGACTGCCCTTTCGGTTTGATCCACCGTCTGGGGGTCTTTAAACATGTGGACTGTCTGCAGACTGGTCGTGTATTTATTACACATCGTGCGTGTCCGGTTCCGCGGCCGGAATTCCCATCTTTGTGGGAAATCGTGTCGTGCTTATATTATGTATATCGTGCTTGTCGTGCGTGCTTGCTCTTTTCATTATATAAATGATAGAGAAAGGATGGGCTCTTTGTGGTTGATAACTATTCATGATATATTATGTACTCATGCTAGATTATTTTGTATCTCAGCTTTGTTCGTACTCTTGAAAATGTATCTCAACTTTGATAGTACTTCATACCAAAGATTTGCTCACATTTTTTCTCTAAATGTTATTGTTCATGTTCATGCCTAAATTGATTACCTGCCAAACCGTCGTGTTTGACCCTTGTTTATTGGTGCCCAGGTGCAGGAGACGTTGCCTTTGAGGAGGAGCGTCAGGAGGAGGCTTGTGAGCCAACTCCCGTGAGAGAGTGGCAGCCCGACGATGTCATTTAGATGTCGGTCTGGTTCTCGAGTTTCGTCACCCTTAGTCTTGGGGTTTCTTTTGACTATTTTGAGATTGTATTGACCTTTATTGGTCTCTTATGGGTTGTACTAAACTTAACTTGTTTTTGTATTAGTTCTATAACTTAAATATTAATGGGAATGCTTGTTAGCTTCTTTCTATGATACCATGCCTTGTGATCATTTGTTATGGCACCCAAATGTTTTGTTGGGCTCATCTTGATGTGTTTTGCTACACGCTTCCACATACTTGTACGTGTGAGCCAGATTCCGCGTGTCTTTGGGAATCCTCACCGCGGAAACCTGTGGGAAAGCAATTAACAACACCGAATGCAATGCAACACTCGTCGCGGGCCCGGGATCCGTTCCGGGGTCGCGACAGGAATGCTATGTTATAATTCCTCCTTTTGATACCTTGTCTTAAGTTTTGTTACTCATACACTTGGAGTTATTATTCATGCTTTGTTTTGATGTGATTTGCTACACGCTTCCGCAAACTTGATCGTATGAGTTAGATTTCCCTTGTCTCGGAATGCTCACCGCGGGAACCTGTGGAAAATTAACCGTCAATCCGCAATTGACGTGCTGTCACGGGCCCGTGCCTCGGTTTGGGGTCGCAACATAGACCCACTTGCACCCAATAGGTTCAATATTGGCAGGCAAGTCCACAAGTGTCCAGACCTAATTGGAGTACATAGACTCCATCTCAGCTTTCATAGCATCTCGCCATTGTCCCGAATCTATGTCATTAATTGCTTCATCATAGTTACGGAAATCCTGTTTTCGTTCTTCCGGGACTGCCTCTTAAGACTCTCCCAAAAACGAGAACTTGTCAGGGGGTCTGACAATCCTCCCACTAGGATGAGGCACTGGTGTAACTATTGGGTTTGGTAAGGGCGGTTCTTCCTCAAGTTCGATCATACTTGGATTTGGAATTGATTGCTCTTGAATCTCTTCAAAGAGCACTTTCTGCTCTCTGGGATTATAGAATAACCAACCTTTAGTTCCTGTATGATATCCTACAAATGTGCATACTTCCGACTTCGATTCCAACTTATCCGTCTTAATCTTCAGCACGTGTACCGGACAACCTATAATGTGTAAATGTTGTAAACTAGGCTTTCACCCGGACCACAACTCTCGGGGAGTCTTAGGTACAGACTTAGATGGTACAAGGTTTAGTATGTACATCGTAGTATCCCATGCATATCCCCAAAAGTATATAGGTAATCCTGAGAAACTCAGCATAGACCTAATCATATGCAAAAGAGTCTGGTTCCTTCTTTCTGTTGAGGCATTCCAGGAGTAGACAATTGGAATAGAATCTCATTCTTTGATAAGTATCCCATAAATTCAGCAGATAAATATTCCCCTCCTCAATTTGATCGAGAGTCTTGATACTCTTACCTAATTGTTTTTCCGCTTCCGCTCGAAACTCTTTGAACTTTTCAAAAGCCTCGGACTTGCGGTCCATAAGGTATATTTATCCATATCTTGAGTAATCATCTGTGAAAGTGATGAAGTAGTCATATCCTCCTCTGGCTCTGAAATTAATGGGTCCACACACATCAGTATGCACTGATTCCAATAAATCTTTGGCCCTATTGCCCTTAGATGAAAATGGTCTTTTAGTCATTTTGCCTTCCAGATAGGACTCGCAGACAAGCATTGGTTCTACCACCAATGAAGGCAAGATACCATCTTTCACTAGCCTATCAATCCTGTTTAAGTTTATATGACCTAGCCTCAAGTGCCAAAGTTTTGTTGGATTAGATGAAGGTGACTTCCTTTTTAATGATGGCATATTAATTGTTTCAATATCATGTATCTCATACATTGTGGGAGTCAACAAATAAAGTCCATTGGTTACCTTGCTAGTACATATAAAAGTACCGTTCATCTTTATGACAACTTCAGTACCAAAAGTAATAGAATAGCTTTTAGTCACCAAATTAGAAACTGAAATTAAATTCCATCTTAAAGACGGTACATATAAAGTGTCTGACAAAACCAATTTATTATCTGAAAAACATAAAGTATTAACTCCCACTGAAACAACCTCCGCCTTAGCATCAGAAACTAGGTTGACAATGATTTCTCCGTCACTACGCCTCCTGGTTTCCCTGAACCCCTGCAACGTATTAAAAATGTGATTAGTTGCACTGGAGTCAACACACCAGGATTCTGAAGTACCAGTTGTAAAACTAACTTAAAAAATATGTGTCTCAATCATACCTGAGGTCTTCTTCTTAGACAGATAATTCGGACAATTCCTTTTCCAATGTCCTGCCATACCACAATGGAAACACTTTCCTTTTGTTCCTGAACCCTTAGCCTTAGCCACACCACGATTAAGACCATTTTCCACCATAAGACCCTTTGAAATTGATTTTTTCTTGCCTTTCCGCCCTTTACCTTTCAGCTTGGACTTGGCAACTGACTTTTCTGTCATCAGGGCAGTTGGCTTCTTCTTCATAATCCCTTCAGTCACCACCAGCTGGCTAGACATCTTAGCTAGAGTTAGATTCATCTTATTCATGTTATAATTGACTTTGAAATTGTTGAATGACTTTGGCAGTGACTCAAGGATTATGTCAATCTGTGATTCTGCATTAATCGCAGCCCCTAGTACATTTAACTCATTCAATGAGTCCATCATTTTCAACATGTGGTCCTGTACTTGTGCCTTTAGCCATCTTGGTGCTTATAAGCACCCTCATAGCAGCCTGCCTAACAGGCATGTCCTGTTTCGTAAACATCTCCTTTAAGTTTGATATAATACCATATGTTGTCTTATAGGATTGATGTTGGCGTTGTAAAATACTGGACATGGATGCCTGAATGCAACATCTGGCCATCTCATCGTCTTTTTCCCATTTGGTTTAGAGTTCCTTTTCTTCCTTTGATGTATCCGGCCCTAGCTCATCAAGGGAGGGTTTGGTAAGGACATATTTATATCCTGAAGTTGTCAGGACAATATCCAAGTTCCATTTCCAGTCTACATAGTTGGATCCCACCAACTTATTCTGGTTGAGGATGGTCACAAGTGGATTGAAAGTATTTGAATTCATGCTTGAAATACTATAGCACATAACCATACATTCAATTAAAGAATATAAATGACATTAGGGTTTAGTATTCTACCAAATTTATGTGGGAATCCTCATAACCACTAAATTCAAAATACATCGGAATCCCAATCCCTTAGGGTATGCCTCATTGGGGAGTGCGAATACCACCTAGATTGGTGCGGATCAAAGTTGGTCAAAATTAAGATTAAAACTAACTATCCATGATCCCCATCATTCATTATCATCTAGGTATCTCATACCAAATAATGTATTGTTAGAGATTTTGTATTTGCAATTTGATGGATGCATTTGCACTTTAGCATCATTTGAATTCTCACACTTGCATTGTTTTAGAAAACCTTGAAATCTGGTTTTATACATGCATAGCTTTTAAGATTTGGAAAAGCTTTTGTTTTATGCATGTTTTGGTTTTAAACTTGGTTGCATTGGTTTTGAAACCCAAAACTCTTTTGAAAACCTAATTCCTTGCGCATTATACTTGGAAAATCATCTTGTGATTTTAGGTTTGAACCTTGCATACTGTCAGCACTTTTAGAATCAGTTTTGTATGCAATTTCAATTGAAAAGAGTTTTTACTAATCAAGCTTGCCTTTGGTTTTAAATCTTTGAATCTTTTTAGGCTTTGTGTATTTCATGTTTTTAAACATCTTAGAATGCCTTAAAACATGTTACCAAGCTTGGTTTACCAGCCCAAAAATCCCCCCAAAGAGTTGCCCTTAAAAGCCTCATGTTTCTCTCATTTATGAAAATCTGGGCTAACTTTCTGCAGGTATCTCGGTCGACCGAGACCTGCATCTCGGTCGACCGAGACCACTGCAGGGCAAATGGACTGTTTTTTGAACTGAAGCCCCAACGGTCAGAAATCTGACCGTTGTACCTTCTCGGTCGACCGAGACCTCTTTGCCGGTCGACCGAGAACTAGCCGTTGGCTACTTTTTGGCTATAAAGTCCATTCATTTCCAACCTTTTTCAAGGCTTGAACTATGAACTTTTGAGAGCATTTTGGAGCCAAAGAAAGGGGAAGAAGTTGGAAAGGCTAGAGGGCCATTTGGAAATCAAATGCTTGAGATTTAAAAAGGTAGACCTTACTTATCATTTTGATTTCCATTAAAATTAGAATCCATGCATGACAAATCTTTGTATTTCCTTTTATGCATGATTACTAGTTTTTAAAGAGTTGTTTTGCAAACTCATTTTCATCATTGGTATATTAGAATGGTTTGCAATCACTCTTATCAAATCACATGCTTTCTTATACTTTATTTTTCATACAACTTGTGATTCTTTGAAATTCATGTCATTAACAAGTTGTTTCTCATACATGTGATTTGCATTAGACTTCAATCCAATCTTTCATGAGCTTTGAACTTTGAAATGCTTCAAGCATATAATTGATTAAGCTTTCTTTTTAAACTTGATTGAAGTCATCACACACACACATCATAATCATACACTTTTGCATACATAGAGTGTTTGTGTGAGTTTGTATTAAACTTTCATATCCGCCTATTTAAGAGGCAATTTCATTGAGCTAAAATTGTAATCTCTTAGAGTGTTGAGTAAACACTTTCTTTGAGAAATCTTGAATTGTGTAAGGTTATTGCTTAGCCTAAGAAAAGCATTTTGTAAAGGTTATTGCTTAGCCTCTAAAAGCACATTGATAGGTTATTGCTTAGCCTTGAAAAGCATCTTGTAAAGGTTGTTGTTGAGCCTTAGAAAAACAACATTGTTAGGGTTATTGCTTAGCCTTTGAAAAAGCATACTTAGTGGAAATCCGGTGGGGTGATTGGTTTCACAAGCCGGTAGTGGATGTAGGCATTGAGGCCGAACCACTATAAACATTGGTGTTGTGGTGCTTGCTTGTGTGGTGATTGTTTATTAGCTTCCGCATATTGATTGTTTAATCATCACATGTGACTAGTTTAGTTTAATTGTTAAAATTGGTCGAAATTGGTCATACTTGTAGCTCACCCTATTCACCCCCCCCCCCCCCCCCCGCCTCTAGGGTTAGGATCCTCGTGGACTTTCATGTATGACTCCAGATTAACTTCAGTTTTCAAAATACATGAGGCAAATCCTTGGGGATACCACATCATTATTTTAGTTAAGTGTGACCCACCAACTAGCAATTGCATGACAACCGTTGCGGGCAGCTCCTCCTTGGGGAGTGGGTCCCCGCCCCATCTAACCAACACTATCCAAAGGAGATCCATATCTAGTAACCATACAAATAAAAGCCCTCCGTGGGAAACGACCATTCTCAAGATGGCGTAAGGCTAGTACTTTCCTTACAATGTACCTATGGTGGGAAACCATGGGGATTTCTAAATATAAATGCCCCACTCCCACTTAATATTTTAGAATTGAGGATTTCCTTATAGGTATATGGGCCCACATATATAGACATCAAATCATCTCATGTTATGACCAATGATTGGTTCCAAGTCAAGTCATTTTAAGGAAAGTCTAGTTTCTAAGACTAGTGTTACCAATGGGTCCATCTCATGGGTCCACCAACACTAATTAGAACTCTTTCCAAAAATTAATTTGATTTAACCAATTTTGGAAATTGCTATGTTCGGATAAGATTTGGAAACATTCTATAAAAGAAACCATTCACAAACAGAAAGTGCAAAAATAGAAACTAGTCCTCTCCTCCACATGGCCCAAGCGGAATAGACTTCTTGGACTTCTAGACTTTCCAAAACTTTGGGATTTCTCAAACTCTTTGGGCATCTCCAAAACCTTTTGGTA
Organism: Cinnamomum chago; assembly: GCA_038049695.1. Lineage (NCBI taxonomy): Eukaryota > Viridiplantae > Streptophyta > Magnoliopsida > Laurales > Lauraceae > Cinnamomum > Cinnamomum chago. Next base: position 33,705,597 of record CP142460.1, read on the forward strand.
ATCTTCAAACTCTTGGATTAGGAGTCCAACTTTACTTTCCATCTCCGTCTCGGACATTGGTAGAATTTACAAATTTAGAAAAATTACATAAATTCCTATGCCTCGATAATGAGACTTACATGGTAATTAAAAACGTTGTAGGGAAATTCACCATGCCTTGCCCTTTCACGGGAAACCAAGGAAACATGAATAAACCAATAACCACAAAAAGAAAGTAAAAAACTTGTGGGCCATATGGAGAGGACAAGAACACCTGCAAGTTAACATCTCATACACAATAGGGACTTGGGTTAAGAAGCCATCCATCATCTCATGATGAACAAACCAGAATAGCCACATAAAAAAGGAAACTGCCTATAGTGGGGTTCGGTGCCACCAGTAAAAGTGTATTATGGCCGTCGGTAAAAGTCTGGAACCCAACTCGGGGTTTTTGGAGAAAACAACGATTTTGCCCGAACTTGTCCCTTCTTGTGCATTCATAAAACATAATAAATGCAGAAAAATACCATAATTGATCTTTACATAGCCCTGGGTCTATTCTCTTCGCATCTCATGTAAAGATTAGATCTAGGCAATTGATCTAACATGATTAAAGATGAGGTATGGCTCTGATACCAATTGTTGGAAGTACGTGGGCCTCGTGGATATGCTTTCAAAACTCTTGACTCACTTGACTCAGGGATCAAGTACCCATAAGGCCATAAACCACATCCAGGATGCAATCCCTCCATCTCATCAATCATGTACAACAATAAACTCTATCTAGAAGATAGAAATCAGCAACAAACAAGCAACCAAAAACCCACAACATCCATTGAAATAGATTATAATTTGGAGTTCGGTTGTGCTCTAATGGAGAAGAAGACATACTAGTTGAAGAAACTCTTTTTTTTTAAGCAACTTAAGATCTTCAAGACCTCTTAGTCTTCCACGCTATATCTCGTAGTAGATCTCTTCTTTAAAGGAGATGGGTGGGATCTCCTAAAGAAAACAACTAGAAGCTCTAAGTAACTAGAAGAGAACTAGACGAGAAAGAGAAATTGTACAACACTTGCACAATGTGGAAGCCTAGGCGTGAATCCTTGTAGTGGATGTCCAAGGGGTTTGTTCCCCTTTTTATAGATTGGCAATCCTCTTCTTACTAATAATTAATTAGAAGTCTCACTTCCAAAAGAATTAGTAACTTTCTCCTTTCTAATTATTATAGAAGTCTCACTTCGACAACAATTAATAACTTACTATTACCACTATTAGAAGTCTCACTTCAAATAGAAATAGTAACTTTCTAATTCTTTCCTTTTAGAGTTCAAGTAGAATTAGTAATGATCTAATAACTTGGGCTAGTTGAGGACCACTAGGGATTCCATAGAAAGTTGGCTCCAACTGGGACACCGTGACCCCACATCTCATGTGCAATCCGGGCCCACAATTAATTGCAAATAATACCACTATATAAATGCAATTGAACTCCAGTCTTAGGAATAAGTTACAAAGACCCTAAACTTCCAATTATCACAAGTAGGCTCCTCTATCAATATCCATGGATCAATTGGATTAAACCTGTCCTTTCCAATCTTAGATCCACATCTTATTATCCTTGAGCCCCAATTAATCACGGTGATCATCAGTACCATCCAATTAACTCTTAATTGAGATGGGTGCGCACTTACTAATGACAAATCCATTAATTAGCATAAGGAGATAATATAGATAGATTCCATATTGACCATTGAATGTTCCCACAGTCCTACTACCACATACCCAAGACACCGAGGTGTTGACCTATAGTTGGCCTCACTCATTGGTGATTCAAAGCAAATGAATAGACAAAAACTTGAGTTTATCAATGTCTCAAGGTTGAGAGCCTATTGCTAGGAAATTATGAGAGCAGGCCTTAAAATCAAGACAGTATTCCTTAAGGTGCTTCTCATGGTCCTTCAATACATACAATGTACCAGCACCATGATCCAGAATCTTACATTCTAATGATCTAGACAAATCATATTATCTCATAGTGATCAAAGTGTTGCAACCTTATCAAATGAGATGCCCAGTCTCATCACTGGTTGTGAAGATATTTAAGTATAGGATTTGTAACACATGTCTCCTGTATGTAGATCTCATCCATACACATTGTCGCGACCCCGGATCGGGTCTATGGGCCTAATCCGGGATCAGAACTAAGTAAGGATGATGTAGATGGAATGATGATGCCAAAACATACAATGCGTACACGTGTCTACGAAGAATAAGATACTACCCGTGCACGTGATTTCCCACATGTGTCCGCGATGAGGATAACACATCAATATAATATATTTTTGTCAAGTGCGGAAGCGTGTAGTAAATCAAACATTCAATCCAACTGTAGTCATAAGACGATAACACATGTATAAAAAAAGTATCAGAATGAGCAATAATCATTAGTGTTTTCCCAAAAGAAATGTTAAGGTTTATACAAAAGATCATTTAATTACATTCCCAAAAATAGAGGTCAACAAAGACAAATACAACCCAAAACAATAGTTAGCCACGATCCCCAAAATGTGTCATAACTCAAGCAACCGAATGTCTAGACGACAACATCGGCATGTCACTCGACTAAAAGTTGCGGTTCACCGACCGCCTCCTCAAGCTCCGTCTCAAGATAAACGATGTTTGGACCTGAGTACCAAAGAAATGGGTCAGACACGACGGTCTGGCAGGTGGGTGAAAGGATATAACAATATAACATAATAGATTTACCTTGGAAAACATTTAAATTTGTTTAAACAATAAATTTCGTGGAAGAAATAATTCATTTATTCAGAAACATATATGCAGTATAAAACAAGTAAAGGTAACCAAGGAATCAGGAAACAAGCAAGATGGCAACCACACGAAATTAAGTCCTCTATCACCGAAGTGACAAGAGCATATCAAGGAGTTGATCTCAGTCACACGAGGTGAGGAGATTCAACGATATATACATATACATATAATAATATGGGACATGACCACGATAGCAAGCCAGGCATCGGGAACCACAGTAGCAATCCGGGGTATAGGGACAAGGCCACGGTAATAACCGGGTAGTGGGATCCAAACTGCAACTTGCGAGACAAGAGGGCGATCTCTAAGTCGGTGGATCAGACTAACAAGGTTATTCAAGCTTAGTGGTGCTGACTGATAGGTTAAATAACAGAAATTGGGACATGTATAAAATCTGCCAAGTGCAAGTACATAAACAGGCGAGACGAGGGTGCTCAAAAGCGCAATTATCATTATATTTCGAGAATGCACATCGGGGCTAGCAAAAATGCTACAATTGCAATTTTGATATTTTCGGGAGTGCATATAAAATCCGGGAACAATGAAATACTATTGAACTTTCGAAATCGCAAGAAAAGTATCGGGGTTCAAGACTAGTTCAAGGTGAAGGGCTCCTTATACTCCTTGGGAATTCTAAAACATTCAATGAATCTTCGTGATGTGGTTTCTTTCTCAAACGGCTTCATGTATCGTTTCTTCATACTTCCATTTCATTAGGGTTCTCAACAAACCTCTCCCAACTAACTAAACATTTCATTTTTGCTCCCGAGATGGCCCCAGGTGAACAGTACCCATTGCTTGAGCGGACCTAGAGTTCGCTCGAGCTGTGAGCTCTCTGGAATGATTTCCTGGGTGGTTTCACTAGAGCGAAGTTGAGTTTGCTAGAGCGAAGTCATCCAGTTCAGGTTGGCTCGAGCAAAATTTCACTTTGCTCGAGCTAACCATTCTCTGGAATGGGTTCTGGGAGGGTTTGCTTGAACGAATTGTCCACCGGAATGGTTCGAAACCCTTTTCTGGACGATTCGCTCGAGCGAACTGTCCAAAAATTGGTTCCGTGACAGTTTTGTTCCTCTCTTTCTCATCCTTTAAAAACCCCCTTTTGAGCTCCATTTCTACATCAAACTAGGAGGCTCAGAATCTCCTACAACCATCATTCAAAATACCCTAAAATCTTCCACAATCAACTAACCATTCACCTCTTTCTCAACCATGTTCAACCACATAAGTGAAGAGAAATTCACCAATCACAAACATTCATTTGAGTCATAAACAAGCAATAAATGAAAAGCCATAAATGTCAACATTTTCAAGAGTTAAACAAGCTAACAAGGTGCATGAACATTTATTTCAAAATCAGTGCAAGTTAAGAATAAATAGTGAAATCATATGCATTTCATATAGAAGCCATTTATTACTAATAATATCAATTCATCCACTTGCCTTTGGTCTCTAACAAGTAAATCAAGCCCTAATCACACTCCCAAGCCAAGAATCCAAGCTACAAACAAAAACCCCCAAAAACAAACCCTAAAAGGGTCAAAACAAGGAACAAGGAAAGAAAGTTTTCAATGATGAAAATGGGGACTCCTATAGGCTAGGAAAACACAATATCAATAGATGGGAAGGATTACTTACATGAGAGTTCTCCAAAGACACAAGATTAGCTCAAGGAAGGTCTTGGGATGGAAGGTTTCCCTCAAGAATAGTATCAATGGAGAGCTTTAATGGTGAGGAAGGAGATGATGACCTCCATTTCTCAATTTGTGCAAGGTTGGTCGTGATTTGGTAATGGAAAAGCAAGAGGAAGAAAAGGAAGAGAGAAAACCCTAGCTTGGGTGGCTTTTGTGCTGGAAAAAGATAAGGGGAAAAGAGAAGAAGAGTCTCTTTTTATAGCAAATGAGATGGGCTCTACCACTTGAAATTCTTGTGGGGCTGAAATCATGGCTTTCTGGATCTCGGATAAGTTCGACGAAGAAGGAAAAAAATCGTCGAAATTTCTAGTTTCCAAAAAGTATATATTTCAAGGGTTTCGGGAATATCAAATTTTGGGTACCGATTTAGTGTAAAAAGACTGTTTTGCCCTCAATGCTAGGAAAATCAGGTTTCGAGGTTTCGAACGGGATCAACATGGAAATTGTAGAGATTAACGAGATAAGTAAAATGGGATTAAGATGCAAATCACAGGAATATCAGAAAATTGCCCAAGCAAACGCAAAGTCTCAAAAGGAACCCCCAAAGGGTCCCACTAAGTATAAAGGCACTCAAAATTCCCCAAAGCTATAAAAGATTTATTATAATCCCAACTTAACCAACATCACTAATCACGCCTAGAACTAAAACACGACTTAATCAGTACTAATCGAGGTCACTCGGGTCGAGGTCTTACACACATATATCACATCTAATATATTAATGGGACCCGGTTCATCTCATGAACCATCATTTCATATGTATTGGTTATGTGCATTAAGTAATAAAACACTATTCATCTTATGAAAGGAAAGCATGATTTTATTTATAAATAAAGAAATTAATCAATTTATTACATCATCTGATGGATTGAGTCCATGCAATCTAACAGGTGGGACACACCAATAATACACTTAACCAAATTTAAAATAGATATAATAAAGTGGTCCACAAAAGGCCATCACAACCATATAGTTAAATTTAGTGCCTACACACAAATATAATTAAATAAAGATCCTAAACCTAGATAAATTGATGAATCATTGAGAGAGAGAGATCGCAGCTGATCTCGCATGATTTAATCATTAATAGATTTTTTCCCATGTTGAGAAATTTAGTTCATGTGGTTTGCCTACATATGGATGGGGTCCACCCTTTGGCGCTCGATTCCATATCAAAGCTACAATGGCCCATATCAGATTACTACAATGATTGGACAATTGGAATGGCCAAAAATCATTGTGGTTATGCCATTTACATGAGAGTTCAAGATGATCTGGACTCTTGCATTCTGCGTGTCCTGGCCAATTTTCTTAAATCCCACCAATGATTTTGTAGTTAAATATGCTAATTTAATTTAATGATACTTTGTTAAATCCCACCAATGATTTTAATTTGTAGTTAAATTAGCTTTAATGATGGAGAACAGAACATACCAATCGTTACCAAAATCATTGTATTTAAAAACCTAAGATAATAATAATAAAACTATAATATAGAATTAAATTAGCATATTTAACTACAAAATCATTAGTGGGATTTAAGAACAGGAGTGTTTTAAGCCAACGCGAGCCTTGAAGCGCTATTATATATTAAAGCAAACAGGGAGGAGGGCTGTGAGGGTGCCAAGTCAGCACCTAACTGAGTTTTCCTTTTAGAAAAATACTTATAAAAACACACAGAACTTTGGGTTTAATGTGGGCCACTCCAAATCTCTCACTCTTATACTTCTCTAAAATCTCTCATTCTAATACTTCCTGAAATCTCTCATCCTCCTAAATTCTCTCATTCTAATACTTCCTAAAATCTTCCATCCTCTTAATAGGATTGAATAACTGCTCAATAGGGCCCATATTTCAATAGTTATGAAAGCTTATCACTCCATCTGTATTTTCCTAACTTTTCTCTTGATCATCTCTATCCCCAAAATCTCTACGATTTGGATAATCATCCTATGGATAGGATTGAATAACTAATGTCATTTTTTTATAATAAAAAAAATAGCTACTCCGTGGCTCTTTCAAATATTTCAACCATTAGTCCCAAAATCTATCAAGAGTCGTTGGATTGATCTCAAGAATTTTATGGCCCAGTGATGGACAAACATTTCTTATGCTGATGCAAGCTATGAGACCATGATTTTGTGTAGTATACTCTCACAAGAAGGACCGGAACTATCAAAACAAGAAGCTTGGATTGGATATCAAGCTGAGGAGCCCACCAAGCAATGTCGCCAAATTAGTAACCTTCCACACTCTCAAAGGTCTAGTTCAGATTAATATTTATGTACAATCCAAACCGTTTAAGTTATCTACCTCACTCTCAATCGAGAATGGCTTGAAAAAGGAGGGGAGCAGATGGGCCGGTGGGGGCCAAAATATGTCTAAGGCTAAGCCCAGTTAATTTTGTTTGTGGGGGCCTAATATTCATCTTAGGACAGTTCATAGGCCTGAAATTGAGGCCCTGGTCCAACCCATTTACAAACTAGATACCCTCTTTTGTATTAAGATGTTGGGTGATGCCAAGCAACCCCTACGCCACCCACACCAACACACACGCAAAGTTACACTAATTAATACAAAATCCAATAAATGTTTGCCACTACATATTGAAACAAATTTTGAATTTATAAGTAGAAATTAAGGGTCAAAGAAGTCTAATCAAATCATTGTAACTAATTATTATGTAAGAATCAAAATTCAATCCAAGGTGGGTACAGTAGATTGTACGTAAGATCTCATATAATGCTTGTGGGCTTTATTATTATTTTTTCTAAGTGAAAATCATATTATTATCCATTATATTGGGCATTTTCATTCCTTTGAATTTTTTGGACTTTGCTTTTTAAAAAAATTATAATCACATTTTATGAATTTCATTGAGGTTTTTTATACATTATTTCTTTTCCAAGGAAAGCAAGATCTTATTTTTATTAATTTGTTAGGGTTTTTTTTTTCCTAAATCCACTAGCATATGGTTTTTCTTTCTGTTTCTATGGATTTCATTTGGAAAAATAAAGATATTATTTTTAGTGGATTTTATGATCTATCATAATATAATTCCTTACATCTATTCTTTATAATATATTATTTTAGATTTTCTTTTCATTAATTATATTTAAAAACTCTTAAATTTTTATATATCTTCAATTTTAGCCCTGGGCTTAGCACAGGGCTTTGCTGCTAGTATCTATTTTAAGACAAATGTTTTCTAATAAATTTGCTATCTTTAAGTTTAGTTTTTTACTATAAAAAAATCTCGTTAGAGATTTTTTTTTTTGGTGTCCCAGCTTAGGGGGGCTGGGTCCCTACCTCAGGTGGGGTGGGGGAACCTCTGGTAAGGGGAGTTGACCTTTGGAGAGGGGCATAACCTCGTTTGAGGAAAGGCGCCCATGTTCGAACCCTGGGCAGGCGAGTAAGAACCGACACCACTTACCACTATGGTAAGAGGCCTTTCATTAATCCCCTTAGTGACAAAAAGGACCCTTAAATTTTAACTGACAATATCGCAGTTCACATGTTTTGCTGAGTGGGAATATTGTCGCTTACCTATATTTTCTTCTTCCTAAATCCATCCATCAACCTAGACAACCTCTCTACCTTCGCTCTGCACTCCCCACTCTGGCAACAACCCCTCTCTCCTCACCACAAATCCTTTCAAAGTGGCTAGCGATGCTGCCATAGCATCCACTAGTCCATCTCCACCCTCACCAATCGCCTCCTATAGAGCATTCTCAATAATATCCAAGCTTATGTCATCCTCAAACTTTTTCATGAAAAACTCACATTCAAATTTGAGGAGAGGGGGTTTGAAAAGGTGTTTTGATTGGAGGATAGGGTTTGGAGGATTTGAAAATGGCAAGAGGGGAAGAGAGGGAAGGAGGAGAGAGGTTAGAGTGGTGGTGATGGAAAGAATGGAGAGTAAAGGAGGTTGTAAGCATGGCGATCGTGAAAGATGGAAGACACAAGGGGCGCTATCGCTGCCCAGGTTTAGAGGTGACCGAGGATATAGCTGCTTGGCAACACGAAAAAAAAGAAAAAGGAAAAAAAAGTTGACGGAAGGGCTTTCATTGTCTATATTGAAATTTGAGGGCATTTTTGGTGTTTCGAGACTCTGAGAGGATTTTCCTTATAAAATTCTCTAAAAAATAATAATTGTAAGTGCCTAAAATTTACGGACTTGGTTAGATGAGGATTAAGCTCTAGATTTGATGATTTTGGGAAGGGATCGACCTCCAGTAATCTGAAAGGAAAAACAAAGGTCAGAGCCCCTTGCTGTAGGCAGCCGAGGGCACTCCGATGCCTGAGTTAGTTTTATAACTGAGGAAAAAATAAGGAAGAAAGAGTCTAGAGAGCAGATTTGTTGCATACCTTCTGTGGTTTTTCTTAATGCATTATATAGACGTGAGAGTCATCATCGGATTGGGCCCCTCAGGGAGAGAGGGAAGTCCCATCAGCATGTACTTTCTCTCCTGAGCGGGGGTAGGTAAAAAGGGAACGTCCCATCAGACCATCCCCCTATGCCTGCGGATGGGACCTTGAGATAAGGCGTGCCACTTATCTAGGTCCGGCGCCCACTCTATCTATCAGTTCGTCGTCTACCGCCATGGCAGCACATTTATGGTCGCATTTATGGTTGAATGACAGGTGGCCGAGATCAAGTTAAGACCGAGACAGAGGTGAGCACCTGCAGACATGGTATCTCTACCGAGTTGGGTAACGCCGAGGCCAGGGATTATCCCGCCATTGGGGAGCGGCCCCACATAAATTTGTAATTAGAAAGTGACCCCACACAATTGCCCCCTAGCTCTCGACTTCTTAGAATTCTCTCTGAGGTCGGGAGCTAAGATTAAAAGGATGCGTTGGCGCCTATCTTGACGCCCCCTGCTGAAGTGCGATCCTCATTATGATGTTGTTTCGTTTGCCCTAGGCAATAAATATGGTATCATAGTTATTTCAACAAAGTGGGCACGCGGACGTCGTTTCGTATGCCCGAGGTGATAAATAATGTATCAGAGTTACAGTGGGAGATGAACTGGTGGTGCCACGTGTCACCTTTCGTCTGGTTGTTCACTGGGATCGAAGTGACGCGTGGAGAGTCCGAAGCGTTGCCTCACACGAGTGACATTCAAGAGGTGCATCCCTCTATAAAATAGGGAGGCCCTCTTTCCTTTCTTCCCTTATCTTTGCTCTCGCTCGGAAGAAGATTCTACTGAAGAGGGCACTTTTCTAAAACCAGACCCTCAACGAACCCGGAGACTTTCACTCTCGAAAACCTTCACATTCCCTCTGTGAGTTCTCTTCTTCCTCATCCTCTTCTCACCTCTTCTGCCTTTCGTCTAGAGGGTTTCCATCCCTTAGGGTTTATAGGTCTTGTTCCTTCTTCCCTGCTTTTTGCTCCTCTTTAGTCTTTAGGAAATGAGAATTTACAACCACTGGTTAGAGAGCCCCCAAGCCCTGGAGGGACTCAGGAAGGCGTACGATATACCAAATGACGTTCTGGTGAAGCCCAACGACCTCCAGGGCCTCTTTGACGGCCTCATCCGATTAAAGGACTAGATGCCCTTCCCTTTCGTGTTTGTAATCAAAGGTGGGGTTAGGTTCCCTATCCACCCACTTCTCCGATCCTGCCTCAGCTCGTGGCGGATCTGCCCTTTCTAACTAATGCCAATTGGGTTCAAAATAATTATGGGCGTGGTGAAGTTGAACCGAATTCTCGACATTGACCTTGGCGCGCACGACATAGAGGATGTCTACGATATCTGTAAGTCCGCGGGGGGCGAAGATTCATGTTATCTTCGGGTGAAGGCGAGACGCCGACCCTTGATTAACGCCTTGTAGGACTCGAGCAAGTACGTCGGGGAGGACCGCCTGCTAGTCTCGGGGAACTGGGAGTTCGGGGCGGCCGAGACCGAGGTGGAGCGGAGAATCCAGGTTCCACGGAGACCTGGGACCCGTCCGAGTAAATACTCGTTTCCCCGGGTTATTTGTGTTGTTTTATTGCTGATTAGCCAAGCTGATGTCTTTTGCCTTCTGCACAAGTGTTTAGCGAAAGAGGAAGGAACCGGTCTCGATCGTTGGAAGAGGAATAACGCCTGGCTCGAGAAGATCTATCAATATCATGGCCACAACAATCGGGTCGCCTTCTCGCTGCTCTAGTACAAGCCACGGTACCAGTCTTATACAAGGAAGACTGCCGAGATCCCCCTTGAGCCGATAGGGGAGATCGTACTTATACTTGCGGAAACCGGTGGTCAAGCCTCGGAGCCCCTCAGTCTGATCCGGGTTAAAGATAACCCCCCCGTCCGAGACCCAACAGAAGAGGAAATGGACGAGCAACGTCCTCCTTTGAAGGATCTGGGGGCCTTGGTTCTCAAAGGCCGAGCTCCTCCCGCTCCAAGGCGTGCCCCCAGTGGGTCTGGAGCCGCTCAAGGCTCTTCAGCTAGCGCTGCTTCTGGTCCCTCGGGCACAGCAGGGGCCTCCTCCTCCGCGAAGGACAAAGGCGCGTGAGGTCCCCCGCAGGAGAAGAGGGGGACACTACAAGAAACTTGACATTTAGCGGCGACTTTTTTTGCCGCGGTCTAATTTTCGCCACTAAAAACCCACATTTAGTGGCAAATATTTGATTTTGCCACTGAAGGCATTATAATGCCCACATTTAGTGGCAACTGATATGTTGTAGCTAAATTTCGCCACTAATTCCTTGGCGGGAATTTTTGGCGCCATGGGATTTTGGAGGGAAAGAGATTTAGTGGCAAGTCTTAATTTATCGCCACTAATTGTGTACGGTTTTAGTGACAACTTTTTATGATCGCCACTAATTTCCTAGATTCTTACATTTAGCAGCAGTATATTTTTTTCCACTGTATGTTCTATTTTTTGTGGCTAGTTTATATTGCCACTAAAGATATATCACAAGAAAGTTGACTTTTAATGGCAACACTTTTTGCCATAATTGAATTTTCGCCACTAAAAACTCACCTTTAGCGGCAAAGCTGGATGTTGACACTAAACCTATTATGTGATCACATTTAATGACAACTTATATGTTGTAGCTAAAGGTCATTTTGGAGGGGAAGGAGATTTAATGGCGAGTTTTCTTTTTTTGCCACTAATGGTCTAGGAGTTTAGTGGCAACTTTTTATTTTCATGGCTAATTGCTTAGTTGTCTTATTGTCGCCGCCTTTTGCGGTGACTTTCTATTGCCACTAAAAATATATTATATGAAAGCCAGCTTTTAGTGGCGACACTTCTAGCCACAAAGTTATTTTTGCCACAAAACACTCACTTTAGCGAAGGTATTATAGTGATTACATTTAGTGGCAACTTATATGTTGTGGCTAAAGGTCATTTTGGAGGGGAAAGAGAATTAGTGGCGAGTTTTAATCTTTTACCCCTAATGTGGTCCAAAAGCTAAATCAACTGAGAAGTATCAAGAACAAGATATTCAAATGGAATTAATGCAAAAGTGGATAGAAAAACAGGTTCCAAAAGAAACACTTCAGGCATTTTCTTTCAAAAATATTATCCTACTAGTCTAATACATTTTCTTCTATAAACAATGATTTTGAAGAACCCATTTTAAATCTACACCATTAATCTATCATCCCATGGCCCTATAACAAAATAATAATAATGCAAAACTCATTGCCAAAGTTACTTTGCCCTGGACCTCATAAAGCATTGGCTCCAATCAGGATGCCATAATAAAAGGCCTAACAGCAAGGTCCTAAAGTACCTAAATAAAAACAGAGCACATGATTGCAGAGCATAATTTACAAAAATTTCTCAGCACCGACAGTTTTCGAAGATTGAATTTTATGGGCTATGGAGGTTTTGTGAGGTCCACCTCAACTCACACCAATTAAATCGAAAATGTTTCATTGTGTGTATAAGATTATGCTAACCATGTTATCAATTATACACTCAATCTTATGGTGGAACCATCTTCTACCGAAATAAAGTATGATGATAAATCACTGGAGGGGATGGCATTCATTTTTAACGGTTCAGATTATCAATAGGTATGGCCAATGGTAGAGTTGGACACGTGCCACATTCCAATAAGCAGAAGGGTGTGGCCTGTGGGAGAATTTGTTATGACATTGAACCCATCTCCTATATATAGGAATAAAATCTATTTGAGGCCTTATTATGGAGGAATTTGTTATGAGTGGTTTATTTTTTTTTATTAGTGGTTTCTAATACAGGTGTGTAGGTCATGAAAAAATTTCAATACCCGATGGGATTTTCATTAGATTAACTACTATAAAGCATTTGGATTTTACCTTTTATATTTTTAATTTAGGTTACTTAATAAGTGACAAATCGGATGGGCTCAATTTTAGTTGGATTAAAATTATTGAGGACCCACATCAAGGGAGGCATTTATTTTCAATGGCTTATATTTTTATAAGTAGGCTCACTATAAAATCTTTCAATTAAAAAAATAACTTGGGTCCATTAGATAAAAGAGGGGGATTCTCCAAGGACTTGGTTCTACCTTCATATATATTTTTTATTCAAATGGCTTAAAAGTAACAAATTTGATGGACCCAATTTTAGTTTGATTAAAATTTGTTTAGGGCCAATATTAAGAGGAGGCATTTATTTTTAATGACTCATGTTTTTATGAATAGGCCAACAGGGTAAAGTATTTAGATTAACAAAAATAACTTTGGTTCACTTAATTAAATAAGGGTGAATATGTTAGTAAAACCCTGTGCGCCCATTCCTTCCAATTAGTAAGTCCCGCGCCCTCATCCCATTCCTTCCCGCCATCAAATTGCATTCTCTAATAGTAGAAAGAGAACCCTCTCGGTCTCTGTCTCTCTCGCCATTCCAAAACGCAGAAGGGGGAAAAACTCTCTCCGTCTCGGTCTCGATCTCGATCTCGGTCTCTGTCTCTCTCTCCGATCTAAAGCTGCGGTGCTCGGGTATCCTCCCCAGCAGATCCGAACCCTCTCTCTATCTCGGTAACCCCCTCCCTGTATTACTCTTTTTTTGTTTTTGTAAACCCCTCTCTATCTTAGTAACCCTCTCTCCCTTTCTCTTTGAGTTTGGATTCTCTCCAACAACACATAAGAATTGGGGATCTGCTTAAAAAATTGTAACATATTTATTGTTCTATTTGTGAGGGTTTCGGGTTTGTTTTTTAGAGGTTTTCTCACTTTGGGATTTACACTTGTTTGGGTTTTTCTCTTTAATGGGGTTTGATATGGAACTAGGAATTACGATTTGAGTTGCTGTAGTTCTTTTTTGTTTCATATTGTTGTGATGTGACTGTTTCTTGCTTATATGATTTGCATTCGTTGTTCAAGAATTGCATTCGTTGTTCAAGAACAATTGATCTTTCTGGTGCTGCAATTCACGAACTGGGGCTTAGTTTCAGTTATAATGTATAAGTTAGAATTGGCTAATTGTTTGATTCAAAGGTGAATATCTAACACTAAAATATTTTAATATCGCATTACAGAGATTGATATTGAATCTTGTAATACCTAGTGCCTTTGCGATTGGATTGTTACTAATGTGATAGTGTATAATATTTATATATTGAGAATCTATAATATTAATACTATCCAGTGACTCCAAAACCTAATGAAAGATTGAATTTTTCTTGTTCTAGTCCTCTTTATATAATTATACCATGTATCAATTTTACATATATCGTATAAAAAATATATGTTGTTGCCCTATCTTTTTGGATTGTTTCTCATGCTGTTGTCCTGTTAAACCAATTCATGTTTCACTGCTAATACAAATCCATTAGTCCCATTCAATCCATTTAAACATTTTTAGACTTCCAAGCCTAAATCCTAGAAAAGGGAAAATCTTGGTGGTTTTCCTTTGCTGAGATTTTCTAACGAAGTCTGTATTTTGTTAGAAATAAAAGAAACCTTACTTTTCATTATTTCAATAGCTACTTCATGTTAAGTGCTTGTCATGTACTCAAATAACATAGTGCTTTGTTGTCATAGTGTAGCAAGGATCATAGTGCTTGTCATGTACTCAACAAAGCACAATGAGAACTTCCTTTGTTTGAGTGCTTTAATTGAGAACATAGTGCTTGTCATGTACTTTTCATTGAAGTGCATAGTGGACCATATATGAAAATTGAAGTGCCTGGGAACTTTTCATTCTCAGCACGTTGTTTTCTCTTGGCATTGCATTGGTGTGCAGAAGGTTTCTATTTTCCTCAAAAGCAAAGATAAAATTTTCTAAAAGGGATGTCAGACTTGTAGGGGGTACATTGCATTGGTGGTTGATGCTAACATGGTTACTTGAATTCCTTCCCAAACCAATCCAATGCTTACATTGCATGCCATGAATGTAATTTAGGTAGAGAAAAGCATATCTTTTAGTTGCACCCATATGGGTTCTTCTAGGTAACTCTTCAAGAGGAAAACGAAGAAGAAAGAATTCAAAAGGAAGGATAACGTCTAGATATTCAAACTGGTCTCATATTGTGTCTTTCAGATGACTATGGAGACTGGTGCATCTGAAATATTAAAAAAAAAAAAAAAAAAAAAAAACAGGAACTCTTTTTGATAAGTGTCTCATGATTTGTGTTGAAGAATATATTTTTAAACTTGTATGTATGTCTCAATTTGTAAGTATATTATTCATCTCTTACACTCCATGTTACTTGTAAGTATACCTGGGTGGTGGTTTTAAAATATGATGTGTTTTTGGTTAGCGAAAGCTACAATTTTCAAAAATTTACCCTCAAGAAATTTGTATTGCACCCTTTAGCAGCTCTCATATGGTGGGGGTTTTTAGGATTCGAATCCTACTTCTAGGATAATTCCAAAAAAGAAAAATATTCAGCAGAACTAAGGGACAAATAAACAAAGAGATCCATTGTGATTTCCTTGTCCATTACCGGTATAGTGATACTCCTTACTGCATGGAACAGTCTCCTACCTTATGAGGTTCATAGTTTGGTGAACTCTTATAAGTTTTCTCATGGTATCAAGCAATTGCATGAGATACCTATATCCCTGTCCTGGATTTATTGAAATTTGAGTAATTTCCGTCTCCCTTCATCTGAGTCTGTATATGGTCATTAAATTTTTTTTAATGCATGAGATTTCCCATGCCTTATCGTTGACTCACTGTTATGCATTGCAGTTCCGATGCATCATGGTCTACTTTGTTTGAATTTGAGATGTCACCATGATATGTTATACTGATACCACCTATATAGGTTATATGGTGCATGAAATTAGTGTTGGTATGTTAATTGAAGTCAATATCTTGATTGCAGTTTTGTAAATTCTTCCGCATGTGGAAGCAGATGGTCTGAAGGCTTGGCACAGACATTGCACACTAGTAAGATGAAATTGATGCATGTTGATTTGGTTGATATATAGATAAATAATCTGTATTGTCGAACAGAAAAAGAAACCCTGTTTGACAACATGAAGAAGTTCCGGCCCTGCTCAGAGCTCTTCAGTGGTTTGGGGAAGTTCCAGCCCTGTTCAGAGCTCCATTTTCTATGTGGTCGTTTGGTTTTCCTCTAGTAGAGTCTTGCTGTGAGCAGCGCCTGCAATGCCTTGAATGCAGTTTGTTTGGTGGTGGCTCTCTTCTTTTTGCTGAGTTGCTCTTAGTTGCTGTTGTGCTGGATTTTGTAGTGCAGTTTCAGGTTTTTCTTGGGTTGTGATCCGGATCTTTTCCTCTTTGTTCTGGGCAAAGAGTTGGCTCTTTTCCTCCCATTTCAGACTTTCTGTTTCTTCCTGTGCTCAGCTCTCAGCCTTCGTTTTTTTGTTCTGTGCTGCTCCGGGTGCTCTGTTCAGCAAGGGCACTATCTCTGTCCTGATAGTGAATTGCTACAGCAAGTCACAGTTGCTTCCGTAGAGCTTCAAGTTGATTAGTATTTTTGTTTTTTCTTTTTGTTGCTTGGTTTCCTGTTCATCATTGTTCTTAGTTCCTGCTGTTTTGCTCCCTGCTCTGTCCATCCTTTATTTAGAGGTGGCCTTTATTGTATTGCTTGCTGCCAGATGGTTGTATTTTTATTCTCCTTCTCCTGGGGGCTTTGCCCCTCTTTCCCTTCTAATACACATTTACCATTTAGCAAAAAACAAAGTTGTTGTAAAAGAATACAACAAAGACAAAAACAACAGAAAGCCATGATGGGTGTTGGACTTCCAACAGACATCATTTAGCATCCTGTGGCCGGTCCCCTTATTCGGTCCAAGTAGACTTTTACGTTAGACAAAGTTGGAACTATTTTTCTGGCATTGTTTGGTTTGGTTCTATATCTGAAGTCTTAGGGAAAGTTGTAGTGTGTGTGTGTGTGTGGTGGTGGTGGGTTGTGTTAGTGTGTTGGGGTGGGGGTTGGGTTTGTGGGGAGCACTTGCTTGTCTTCTAGCCTTGTGCAAGTGCAAGATTGGGGAATACTGAAATTTTATTTCTTCATTGTGCATTTGTTAGACAAAGTTGGAGCTATTTTTCTGTCTCTCTCAAGAGTATTCCCCAACCTTTTTCTGGTAGACCTCTTCAGAACTTTTGTAATTTTTTTTTTTTTGCCAATTTTTAGGCCTGGCATGTCATCTTGGCCTCTGTTTCTTTCTTTTCTTCTCCTCTTGTTTCGTGGCCTTCTGTGCTTCTCTCCTGTGGGCTTTCTGCCTCTGTTCTCCCTTTCTTTTTCTTCTTTCTTGCTGTGGAGCTGTGCTATGTTCTGATTTTTTTCCTTCCATGTTGGAGCTGTGCTGTGCTTGGCTGTGGCTGTGCTGAGCAGTGATTCGTGTTGTTGTTTTCTGCTGTCTTGCGGTGCTGTGGAGTTCTTCCTGTGGTGCTGTGAAGCTCTCTGTTTTTGTGGCGTTGTTTTGTTCCTCTGTTGCAAAGTGGAACTGTGCAGTGTACTGCTTCTGCAGGCCTTCTGTTTTCTCTTGCTTGCTCCTCTAGTTGATGTGCTGTGCGGTTTTGTTTTACTTCTGTTGTCCTGCGCTGCTGTGGTTTTTTGTGCTGCTTCTGCTATGCCTCGGTGAGCCCAGCTGCAGTGCGGGTTGGGTGCTGCAGTGCTTCTGTAGCTTCCGGTGATGTTGTTTTGGTTCTTGTTGGGTAGCTTTTGCTAGAAGTGCATTGAATTTCCAGAGCTGAGGATGGCAGCTGAAGTTGTCTCCAGTTATGAGAGGTGCTCTTTTCTTTGCCGATGTTTTCTTCCCAGAATCTCCATTCATTCTTGCTGCTTGGCATCTTGCTGCGGCAGTGGGTGTTGGGTCCTGTTTATTGGTTTTTCCTTTTGTTTTTCCGTCTCCTCTGTATTCTGTCCCTCTTTTGGTTGGTCTGCCATTTGGGGTTGGGATTTTTTGTATGTTTCCCCTGTTTGTTTTCTTCTTGTTTTTTGGGAGCTTTTGTCCTGTTCCCTTTCTTTCTTTAATACAAAGTAACCTTACAGAAAAAAGAAAGAAACTTTCCATTTCTCTCCACAATAGGATCCCAATTAGGTGGTAATCAAACGGTAACCCCAAGTACTGCATAGGGAAGGCAGCAATTGAATCCATGAGGAGGAGAATTCCAAGTTTCCAACTGTGAGCTCTTGCCAACATTGACTTAATACCTCACACCATGTCAAGTGTCTTAAGAACAATAGACACCACACAAGTTAGGGTGAGGTGATCGGAAAAAAATGAGCATTTTTCTTAATTTCTTTTTTCCTTTAATTGGTAATGGAGGCTGGGAGGTTCTTTTCTCTCTTAATTGGTAATTAAAAGAGAATAAACTTTGCACGCTCATAGTTGAGTGGTGTTGGCACTTTAGTTTGACATACATGACTAGGGATCATTCTCAGAGAAAGAAAAGAGAATAAACTTCTTGAAATAATAATGATCACCATTAGTTCTATTCCCCCTAGTTTGTGGTTCTTGTTAGTTATTAGAACTTAGAAGGACAAACCTTTTTCTCCAAACTATTAAAGTGCTGATTGTTGATTGCTTGTTAGAGGAAAATATGCTGGGTTCCTTTGAAACCACTTTAATTGTGGCTATTGGTGTTTGTTGTTATTTGATAGGATCAGGTCTGTGGTGTGCCAACTCATTTCGTATCTATATCTTTGTTTTTGTTTTTGGTTTTTTCCCCTTTATGTTTAATGGATTGTTTCGTGGGGCTATATTTTTCTATGCAGTTTTAATGACCTTATTCACCCATGACATTGTATGGTTGTTATTGCAGTTCTAGTCTTTGGCCATATAGTATCATATTTATCAAAAAAAAAAATTTGCTTTGATATAGCTACGTAAGATGTATTGGCTGCAGGCATTTAATCAAACAGCATATGATGGTGGCCGTTTTAATAATATATAAGAATTTACCAAATATGGCGAATGATCGTCACACCTTTTCACTTTCATTTATCAAACATGGTAAAGTTGCAATATATATTGTGTGTTATAGTTATGATGTTGGACTATAGAAATTGATATGTCCTAGTTATCAGATGATTCAGAACTGATCCACTAGATTATGCAGTCTTTGGATGTTGTATTTTACAGTTTCAGAGATTACAAGAAAATGAGCAGGTGCTTTTATTTGACTTTCTATCTCATATGTATTCCCACATGGGATTTCTTTATACCAAGATCTGGAATCTTTTGGAAATGTAAGGGCTGGCCTACATGATTGAGTAGTGAGGAGGGACCATTGAGAGAATGAGTTATGCATTTATTTAGCTCATGTGATTGTGATCATTAGGATATGTGTTAAGATAGGATTAAGGTAATAACTTGTTATGGTCTTAATAAAGGTAAACCAAAGAGCTACAAGAGAGAGAGAAGAGCTACAAGGTAAACTTTGTATTAAGCAAGAAGAAGAGCTACAAGAGAGAAAGCTCTCAAAAGAAAACCAGAGAAAGAGGCAGAAAGCAACCTCCAATGTGCAAGGTTTTTGGTGCAGAGTGGAAGTGGAAATCACTTCTGAAAAGATTTTGGCAGGCTGATATTGATTTTGCTTTTTAGTTTACATGACTAAATGAACAAATTTTAGTTTCCTTTCTTTGCATGCTTTATACAATTTAAAAAAAAAATTAAATGTGTGTCTGAGAGAAAGACACACAAAGAGAGAGGGAGGGGTCAATAAGAAGTGCCCTTTTCATCTCAAAGTTCCTGCCTTTATATATTCCATTTTCACATGTTCTTTTGTAATTTTGGTTTTAAGCTGATTTGTTAAATAATAAAAAAAAACCAAGATACCTCACCCTTTTTTTCTTTTCAAGGTTTATAATGCTTATGTTATGTAATTTTTGGTATTTCATAATTATTGGTATAAATTTCTGATTCTCAGGATGGTGATTTTATCTGTGTTTCTTTTTTCTAACTTGCTGTTTTCTGTTTGATGTGTAGGCCTTTGGTCACTCTAGCTTATCCCTTGTAAGTGTATTCCTGGTTTTTCCTTCAGTTAGCTTGAGTTATATTCATGTATTAGCATTTTGAATGTTTACCATTTGTATTAAATAGAGTTGATTATTGAAGTCCAAGTAAACCTCCTGCTTTGGAGAATTACCTGGTCGCTTTGATTTTACAAATGGATGAACTTGTTGAATATTCTCAACCCAAATGCACTTGATGAATTCAAATAATGTAATTCACTAATTCTTATCATTGATCGGTAATGATGTGAAGGCAATGCACTTACTTCTATTCTTTTTTTCCCTTTTCCATCTCCGGATTATTTTGTTGAGTTGTTGATCAATTCCATCACAAGCTATGAGTTATATATTTATTTATTTATTTATTTATTTATAAAGTACTATATAATCTCCATTTCTTGTCCTGCAACTTATTACAAATAAATATTCATCTACATTATGTGGCATTCAGCTTTGAGTTTACATCTCCAGTTTCACCGTCAATAATGTTCAAGGCCTCTGTCTTGGACACCTGCAACCTCACACGCAAGATCATGCCTGAGGTCATTTTTAGTGTAATCTCTGTTCTTGCCATCAACTGTATAAGTCTTCCTAACTCCAGACAAGAAGCAATGAATGGATTTAAAGTGTAATCTCTGTTCTTGCCATCAACTTTATCAGCCATAGTTCCCTTTTATTAGTACTTTGAATATTACTTGAATGGTGGAATTATGACTCAAGAACAACATAGATTAAAAAACAAGAAGAAATGTTCCACTTTATTGCTGTCACTCATCTTGTATAGAAGACCACCTGTTCAATCCAAAAACACCATTGAGATTGCCAGACTATAAGAGAGGCAAAGGACAATAAGCAAAAGAGGCAATGAGAAAACGCGGGGTGTATTGGGCTTGAGAGAAAGGAGCTCCTGGTATGAGAGAGCATGTGTAGTTATCTGCGTGCCCTTTGTAGTCATGGAGGGATCTCACATTTTGGATGAGAAAAGCCTGAAAACACACCAACCAACTAAGAATGTGTAAGAAAAAAAGAAAACCCATATCAAAGAAATTGTGTTCCTTTTCTCTCCTGCAATACCAAGATGGAAAAGAGAAGGCATGAAAAGACCAGACATTGGAAAGAAGGATCCTAGCCCCTATATGTTTGTTATCCCATCCAAAGGTATTGTCAGTCTCATCAGCTACATGCATCTGCCAATCGTTTGAATGTAATTCAGATAAGCTGGGTTTTTGGTAGCTTTGTGCAACCATGCAGCTCCCCACAAGAGCTCATCCTTCAATAGAAAACAAGAACAGGGGACAAAAGATAGTGAAAACAAAGGACTCTACAAACAAGAAATCCATTGAAGACTTGTCAATGCAAACTGAAGGCACACCTGGTAGCCAGAATATGAGCAGTAAAAGGGGCAGACATAAGACTTTAACTCATTGCTGTAGGAGCCTCTGTACTTATTAGCAAATGCAAAAACCTGGAAGCCAACATAATCAGAAAGGCCCAATAAAATAAAATAGGCTCAAATGATGTGTCATTGGATTAGCTTTGTCTTTTTTACCCTAATAGCAGTCTTGAGGAGAAGCTTGGAGTAGGAAGGGTCAGATCTTCTAAAGACCAATGAAGCAGCTGCAAGAGCAACAACTGTTTCATCAACAACATCAGACCCTGGGTTGTTCTTATCTATCTTGAAGACACTTCTTAGAGTGTCCAAGTCTTCAGGTCTCTCCCAACAGGTTTGGTCCTTGTTAGCATCGCCCACCTGCAACAGCAACTCAAAATCAACTCTGTTATATCTGTTAAATCTTAAATGAGGAATCCTCCAAAGAAAAACATTATACTGACAAAATCAACTGCCCCTTAAATAATCCATTTAGAAGTTTTATTCCAGTAATGGAATTAAGATTTCTATGGAAAAATACCTATCACTATCAGAACATCAACATTTCTAGTACAAAGAAAGTGTAAAACAACCTACATTCCCAACCTTTAACCTAAAAAACTACATTGCAAACAATGTTCCTCTTCTTTTGCTAATAAAATCAAGTTCCCCTTAAATAACCCAGTAAGATTCTAGAAATTTGTGAATGAGAATTTCTAGTCCACAATGTCTTTATCAGAACATCAAAAATCCCAATGTAAAAATGTCTAAAGCAACCTACATTGCCTAACCTTTAGATAAAAAACCTACATTGCTAACAATCTTCCCTCTTCTTTCTCTCCTTTCATTTAGACTAGTAACTAATAGTGTCTCTCTGAATATAATTGATTGGCAACTGCCCAGTTTGACATAAAATCATTCTGATCAAGTATCATAAGCATGTGTTCTATCCAACATTAAATCACATGCGTTAATATATACCCGCAGGTCATGCCACAAATATACATTGCATTCCCGGAGAATTTCAAATGTTTAAATGGTTTCATAACATATATCAATCAGCTGAAAGTGGAAAAGAATTTACCCATCGTCTATACCATCCAAGTCCATATCCTCCATGATCTTCATCATTTGCTTCTCACATGCAACACTAGTGTCAAGAAATTGTTTCTGATTATCTGAAATGCCTGTACATCTTTTTGCTGATGTCATTGTCCCTCACTCTCACAGATAGGACAACCGCTACATTAGAGGTAGGCCCTTCAGACCCCACACAGGTTGAGTCATTTGTTCGAGATAAGGTCGACGTCGACAATGCCGGTATGTTTAACAACCATTTTAAATTATGCATGTACTTTTTTTTTTATGGTTTATGCAACAATATATAAATTTGTGTTGACGAAAGCTAATAAATTTAATTATATTTTGAGTGAACAGGCCATGTGTGTCCAGGAAGAGAGGACGAGGGAAGACTAGGGGTATTGCACTCACAAAGAGGAGGCGTGATGGGGAAAAGCTAGTGGTAGACATTCCACCAAACTTGATGCAAGTTGTAGGAAACAATGCTCAAGCATTAATAACTGAGTGTGGCATTATTGTTAGACAGATGGCCCCACTTGGGTTTCCCAAATGGAAGACAATCCCAGATGACGAGATGACTAAGATGTGGCAAGCTATACATCCTCCTCCAGCAATTCAAGGAGTCGGGCCAAATTCCAATGTGATGCATAACTACGCAAAAGTCGGATGAAAATGATTTTTTTATTTTATTTATATTTTTTCTATGCTGATGTAAATTTTACTCTTGCTACTCAAGTACCTTAGAACTTAATGTTTTTAAATTTGAGGTTATTTTCTAATACTTAATGGTGATGAAGTTTTCATTTTCTTATATTATATAAGCAGGTTCATGAAAATTTGAAAAGGGATCAATAAATTAATTTATTCTTCCTTTTAATTAATTTTAACCTTTTAGTTGCGGGAACAAGTCGCTGGTAGAACTATAATACTTAATAGTTTTAGTCATGACTTTGTGTTGTAGCTGAAAGGAAAACGTTTAGCCGCGATTGCAAGTCGCCGCTGAAACTACCACTAAAGGTGCTATACCTAGTACTTGTAGTAGCGATTGTTATCGCGGCTAAAATTTAAACATTTAGCCGCGATAACAAGTTGCCACTAAAATTACTATACATACTACTTTTAGTGGCGACTTATAGTTGCTGTTAAAATTAAACTTTTAGCCGCGATAATAAGTTGCTACTAAAATTACTATACACACTACTTTTAGTGGCGACTTATAGTTGCCGCTAAAATTAAACTTTTAGCCGCGACTTAAGATCGCCCCTAAAACCCTACTTTCATATGTTTGTAATAAATTTTAGCGGCGATTTTATACTTTTAGTGACAATAAATTTTTAAATAAGCGGCGATAAATCTTGTGGCTAATTATTAGACTTTTAGCTATAATTTTGGAGTTGCGGGTAAAAGTCCAACTTTTAGCCGCGATGTTTTAAAATCGCGGCTAAAACAATTAGTGACAGCACTTATAGCAACGACTCAGCGGCGATCAAAATATTGTCGCTAAAACTTTTAGCCGCATCTTTAAGACCTTTAGCCGCGAAAATTTTCGCAGCTAAATGTCAAGTTTCTTGTAGTGGGAGGTCGGAAGAGCCGCCTAAGGACTCTCGGCCACGGGTCGCCGAGACTGAGAAGTAGGGTGAGAGGCCCCCTCCCGAAAAGAGGCCTCGCGTGGGGGGGGGAGAAGGAGCAGACTCCTGGAGCGGCCCCCCAACTCCAGCTTGTCAAGCCGCCCCCTTTCAGGCCCAACCTCGAGGTCAACCTCGGCCATCCTCTGAACGTGGAGGACCGGATGGTGACCTCAGCCGCGACAATCTCGGCAGTTGCCAGGGCCTGTGCTCTCCCTCGGGACATGGAGAAGCATAATAAAGTCGGGCAGCTGAGCCTAATCTATTTTGACGATGAAGGCGTCGCTTGAGGTAATTCTCAGTCCTTTCTGTCTTCTAAGCATTATTCCTTAGTTGCTTGCTTTGACCCCTTTTCCCCCCTTTTTCTTTGCAGAATGTACAGAGGCTTCAAATAATACTGGAAAGGACGGAGAAGACAGCTTCAAAGGTCATCGAGATGGATACCGAGAAGAAGAGGATGGGAAACGCCCTGGAAGCTAGCGCGGGAGAGGTGAAGAAGGCGGAGGAGAAGATTGCTGAGCTCGTAACAGAGCAACAAACGGCGAAGGCCGAGATCATCAAGTTGCGAGCTGAGAACAAACACTTGAAGGGCGCGGCCGAGGGCAAGGCGAAGAGGGTGCACGAACTAGAGACCGAGCTCGTGAAGAAAGAAACTGAACTGACTGGAAAAGAAGTCGAGCTCGAGTCCTCTAGGAAGGAGCGGGCCGAGGCCGAATCCACTTTGCGGGCCCAGGTCACAAAAGCTTATCAAGAAGGAGTGGATTGGGGATCGGCGGAGTATGTGGCTCAGATCAAGGACTTGAGCGTTGTGCTGTACGAGATGGGATGCCGGGAAGCGCTTCGGGAGTATGAGGTCCCTGAGGATGACCCCATATTTGCGAACCTTCCCCAATTCCAATCTGTGATACCCAGTCCGGAGTCAGAGCCCGACTCCAACCCTCCGAAAGCTCCTCCTGAAGACCCGGGACCCCCTCCTCCGCCCCCCGACTCCCGCCGAGGGCGACCAGGCCTAGGCCTCTTCCGCGGCTCCTCCGCTTGAGACCACAGGCGCTTCTAACCCTGCTCCATCCGTCCCTCCAGTGGATAAAGCCGCGGCGCCCGAAAAATAATGCAGAGAAATAATGTATTTTTCTCTTTTCTTTCTGAGTGTACAGAATTTTGTAACTATTTCCTCCCATTAATGAAAAAGCAATTTTCTTTTACTTGCTCAGTTGTCTTCCCATTTCTTTCTTCTGGCAATAGTGTGTGAATGTTCTTTTAATCCTGAACGAAATTGAGGCCCTACATTCTGACCAATTCTCCAAACCCTTAAGTGGCTGAGATCGGTGAACTCATAGAACTGGGACTTAACCTCCTAATCTCGAGAAGGATATTGATCAAAATTGAGGCCCCATCATCGATCAATTCTCCAAACCTTCAAGTGGCCTAGATCGGTGGATCTATAAGACAGGGACTTAACATCTTCTGGCTATATATAATACCGTGCGTATATTAATCTTCTAGCCCCAAGATATCGAACGCAATTGAGGTCCTTTGTCCCTGACCTTCAAGTGGCTGGGGTCGGTGAACGTCTGGCTATAAGACCGGGACCCAACAATATGCTTCTGAGGGAGTCGCCTCATTAAAAGACTTGGTAGTTAGCTTGGACTCATACCCGGGGGTGCGACCTTGCTGCTGGAGGTATGATTTCATAATCGAGTTGGGGTTGTATTGCCAATTTTGATACCTCGGGTTCTTCGGCTGAGCTTAAAGGTAGACCGAATTCCGCGACTTGGGAAAGAAGTAAGACGGCTAATTCTGTTCTTGACCCAAGGGGCCGGGGAGTTGGTCCAATGACCGAACTTGAGGAGGCTAGTCCTACGACAGGAGCCTTGGGACTTGGCCCAATGACCGAACTCGAGGAGGCTGGTCCTATGACCGGAGCCTTGGGAGTTGGCCCAACGGCCGAACTCGAGGAGGCTGGTCTTATGACCGGAGCCTTGGGAGTTGGCCCAACGACCAAACTCGAGGAGGCTGATCCTACGACCGGAGCCTTGGGAGTTGGCCCAACGGCCGAACTCGAGGAGGCTGGTCTTATGACCGGAGCCTTGCGAGTTGGCCCAACGACCGAACTCGAGGAGGCTGGTCCTACGACCGGAGCCTTGGGAGTTGGCCCAATGGCCAAACTCGAGGAGGTTGATCCTATGACCGGAGCCTTGGGAGTTGGCCCAACGACCGAACTCGAGGAGGCTGGTCCTACGACCGGAGCCCTGATCCACAACTTGAAAAGGACAAGGGACACGTCTTCCACAAGATCCTTCTTTTATTGACTTATCACATGGGTACATGTTAGAAGTAGTATTTTTTGAGGTGCACGACATTCCATGGTCGCGGCAATTCTTTACCATCCATGCTCTCAAGTCTGTAAGCCGATCTCCCAGACGCCGAGATCACCTTAAAAGGCCCGAGCCAGTTCGATGCGAGTTTCCCTTCGTTAGGATCTTTGTCTGCTGGAAGCGCCCTCTTCAAGACCAGTTCCCAGATTGAAAACTTCCTTTATTTGACCCTCTGATTGTATCCCCTGGATAACTACTGCTGGTAGGAAGCTAGGCGGACGGATGATGTTTCTCTCCGCTCCTCGGCCAAGTCGAGCTCTTTGGCCAAATTTACTTCATTCTGCCCCTGGTCGAAGAGATCCGATCTCAAGGTCAGAAGGCCGACCTCAAGTGGGATTACAGCCTCCATTCCGTAGGCTAGGGAGAAGGGAGTTGCCGAAGTGGATCGTCTTGGGGTGGTCCTGTACGCCCAAAGGACACTTGGTAGTTCCTCTACCCATCTGCCTTTAGTTCTGTCGAGTCTTTTCTTGAGTCCGTCCAGTACCACCTTATTCGAGATCTTTGCTTGTTCGTTGCTTTGTGGATAGGCTGGGGTTGCATAGAGGTTCCTGATACCGAGCTCTTGGCAGAAGTTTTTAAAGAAGTTGGAGTCGAAGGGTCCCATTGTCTGAGACCAGAGCTCAGGGGATCCCGAACCTCGTGAGAATGTTCTTCCATACAAAATTCTTCGTATCCCGCTCGGTGATGGAGGATAAAGCTTCTGCCTCTATCCATTTGGTGAAATAATCAGTGGCCATTATCAGTCACCTCTTGTTCCCTGGAGTCCCGTGAAGAGGTCCCACGATATCTAGTCCCCACTGAGCAAAGGGCCATGGGCTGGAGAGAGGACTCAAGTCCTGCACCGGTTGGTGCAGTGAGTGGGAGAACTTCTGACATTTTTCACATTTTCTGGCGTAGAGCTGGGCATCCTTCTACATATAGGGCCACCAGTAGCCCTGACTGATGGCTCTGTACGCCAGTGATCTCCCTCCGATGTGGCTTCCGCAGATTCCTTTGTGAATTTCAAAAAGGAAGTCTTCCACCTTGCTCGGATGGACGCATTGGAGATATGGTCCTGTGAAGGACTTTCTATAGAGCTTCCCATTTGGGGATAACAAAAAATGAGCTGCTTTCATTCTTACCTTGTGGGCTTCGTTTTTGTCGCCAGGGTGTTTATCTTCTTTTAAGAATGCTATGATCGGATCCATCCAACTAGGACCGAGACTGACGCACAAGACTTGCCGAGATGGGAGTAGATCTATACTTGGTCTTTTCAAAGTCTCCACGTCAACTGTCCTTCTTTTTCCTGCTTCTATGGCCGAGGCTAAGTTGGCGAGGGCATCTACATGGCAGTTGGATTCCCTGTCGATTTGCTTATCTTCTGCTTTCTCGAACTAGGAGAGGAGCTGCTTTGTGTAGGCTAGGTAGGCTGTCATCCTTTCGTCATGGGCTTGATAGTCTCCGCTTAGCTGGTTCGTCACCAACTGGGAGTCGCTAAAGACTACTAGCCAACGTGCCCCCAGGATTTTTGCGCTACTGAGACCCGCGATCAGCGCCTCATACTCCACTTCATTGTTGGAGGCTTTGAAATCAAGGGTTAGGGTTTGCTCGATGACTAGGCCTTCTGGAGATTGGAGGACTACGCCAACGCCAGCCCTTCTGGATGTTGAGGATCCGTCGACGAAGACTTTCCAGGCTGACTCAAGAAATTGTCTCCAAGATCGGTCTTCCACGGTCTCTTTGCTATCTCGTTGTCCTTATTGCCCCCCAGTTCGGTATCGAACGAGGTCAGTGCCAAACTAGGAGAAGTGAACTCGATGATGAAGTCTGCCAGAATCTGTACTTTGATTGCCGTCCTGGGTTGATATTGGATATCGAATTGCCCCAGTTCGACGGCCCATTTGGAGATTCTTCCGGAAAAGTCCGCCTTCCGAGAAAGGGACTTGAGCGGGTGTTCTGTGACAACCACCACTGTATATGTCTGGAAATAGTGGGAGAGTTTGTGAGAGGCACTGATTAGTGCCAGCGCAAGTTTCTCGAGTGGAAGGTACCTGGTCTCGGCGTCGAGCAAGATTTTGCTCGTGTAGTAAATGGGCTGTTGCTACTTGCCGTCCTCTCTGACTAATACCGAGCTCACTGCGTGGTCCGAGACTGCTAGATAGAGATAAAGGAGGTCACCTTGTGTTGGAGTGGACAATAGTGGATGCGAGGAAAGGTATCCTTTGAGTTTCTCCAACGCTTGATCACACTCAGGGGTCCACTGAAATTTGGAGCTCTTTTTCAGGAGTTGGAAGAAGGGGTGACATTTGTCCGAAGCTCGGCTGATGAAGCGATTGAGCGCAGCGGACATCCCCGTGAGCCTCTGGACTTGTTTTGCCTAGGTCGGGCTCTGAATTGCCTGGATTGCCGAAATCTGCTCTGGATTAGCTTCAATCCCTCTCCGGGTCACCAGGCTTCCGAAGAACTTGCCTAATCCGAAGCCAAACGCACACTTGGAGGCATTCAATTTAAGCTGGAACTTTCTGAGGATGGCGAATGTCTGGCGTAAGTCAGCCAAATGGTCTTGTGACTTTTTGGATTTGACATCCATGTCATCGATGTAGATTTCCACCGTCTTCCTGAGCTGTGCTTAAAACATCTTCGTAACCAGTCTTTGGTACGTCGCCCCAGCATTCTTTAACTCGAAGGGCATCACTTTGTAACAATAGATGCCTCGAGGTGTTATGAATGCAGTTTTCTCCTCATCAGCCCATGCATGGGGATCTGGTGGTAACCTCTGTAGGCGTCGAGGAAACTCATCCTGTCATGGCCCGCAATGGTGTCGATCATCTGGTCGATCTTTGAGAGCCAGAAGCTATCCTTGCGGCAGGCTTTATTAAGGTCGGTGAAGTCCACACAAACCCTCCATTTACCGTTCTTCTTCTTGACCACCACGGTGTTGGCCAGCCACTTCGGATAATGCACTTCGCAGATTGCTTCGGCCTTGAGGATCTTGTTTACTTCTTCAACGACTGCTTCTGTCTGCGGGACGCCTGTTCTACGGGCTTTCTGCACTATGGGCTTGTGTCTGGGGTCCACGTTTAGCTTATGACACATGACCTCGGGGTTGATCCCAGGCATCTCGTATGAGGTTCAGGCAAAGACGTCTTTATTCTGCAGTAGGAAATCGAGCAGCTCGGACCTCTCGTTGTCGAGGAGCTGGCGTCCCAGTAGGAAATACCTCTCGGGGTCATCGAAATTGATCCTGACCTTGGTGAGTTCCTCTATGCTCTTCTGCTCTGCCGATCGACTGACGTCCTCAAGTTCGGCTTCGAGTTCGGCCATATGCACTTGCTGCGGCTCTATTTCGCCAGGCACTATGGCCGTGAGGCACTCTCTGGCCATCTGATGATCTCCCCGTACGGTTACTATCTCGATCACCCCACTGGCCTTCTTTAGTAGAAACTTGAGCTTCTGGTGAAAGGTAGAAGGTTTTGCCTCCATGGCATGCAACCAAGTATGCCCGATTATCACATTGTAAGGGGACGGTGCGTCCACCACCATAAAGTTGGCCATCTTCGTGACTCCTCCTATTCGGACCTCGAGCGAGACCCTTCCCTTGGGATACACTGACTTGGCGCTGAAGCCTACTAAGGGGACGCAGGCTTCCTGCAGATCAGACTCAGTCAAGCCGAGTTGCTTGAAACAGCTGAATTAGAGGATCTAAGATGAGCTCCCTAGATCTACATGGACGCGCTTCACAGTGTAATTGTTCAGTCGAAGGGTGAGGATGAGTGCGTCGTTGTGGGGGAGTTGGACCCCTCCTAGGTCCTCGTCCGAGAACCAGATCTTGGGCTTTTCCTTCCTAGCTTTCTTCGGTGCAGGCTCTAGCTGTTAGTTTTATGGTGTCAATTCCAGTATATGACAAATAAATTGATTAATTTCTTTGTTTATCAATATATATTATTGCTTTCCTTTCATGAGATGAATGGTGTTTTATTACTTGTTTGCACATAGCTAATACGAATGACATAATGGTTCATGAGATGAACCGGAGTCCACAAGTATACTAGATGTAATACATGTGTATGGATGAGATCCACATACATGAGACATGTATTGCAAATCTTATACTTAAATATCTTCACAACCAGTGATGAGATTCGGCATCTCATCTGACAAGGTTGCAGCACTTTGATCACTATGAGATAGTGTGATTTGTCTTGATCATCGGAATGCAAGATTCTGGATCATGGTGCTGGTACATTGAATGTATTGAAGGACCATGAGAAGCACCTTATATACACTGTCTTTATTTTAAGGTATGCTCTCATAATTCCCTAGCAATAGGCTTATAATCCTGAGACATTAATGAACTCAAGTTTCTATCAATTCATTTGCTTTGAGTCACCAATGAGTGAGGCCAATTGTAGGTCAACACCTCGGTGATTTGGGTACGTGGTAGTAGAGTTGTGGGAACATTCAATGGTCAAGATGTAATCTATCTTTAATATCCCCTTGTGCCAATTAATGGATTTATCATTGGTAAGTGCGCACCCATTCCAATTAAGAGTTAATTGGATTGGTACCAAATGATCATTATAATTAATTGGGGCTCAAGGATAATAAGATATGGATCTAATTTGGTGGACAGGTCCAATTGATCTATGGATTTAGATGCAGGGGCCTACTTGTGGTAATTGGGAAGTTTAGGGTCTTCAATGTAATATATTCCTAAGACTGGAGTGAAATTGAATTTATATAGTGGAGTTATTTGCAATTAACTGTGGGCCCGGATTGCACATGAGATGTGGGGTCGCGTGTCCCAGTTGGAGCCAGCTTTCTAAATAATCCCTAGTGGTCCCCACGCTAGCCCAAGATATTAAGAAGATACTAATTATAGTAGAACTCTAAAAGGAAATAGAAAGTTACTATTTCTATTTGAAGTGAGACTTCTAATAGTGGTAATAGTAAGTTACTAATTATTAATGGAAGTGAGACTTCTATTTTAATTAGTAAATGAGGAAGTTACTAATCATATTTGAAGTAAGACTTCTAATTGTGATTTGGTAAGCAACTAATTGTTTTGGAAGTAAGACTTCTATTTCAATTAGTATGAGGAGGTTGCTTCAATGCTATAAAAAGAGGAGAGGAGTGCCTTGGACGTCCGAATGCACGATCCCACCGAGGGATTCACGCCCATCATCTCTCTTCCTCTCTTGTGCAAGTTGTTACACATATCTTCCCTCTTCTAGTTTCTCTTCTAGTTTCCTCTAAGGTTTTTCTCTTGGAGATTCCACCATCTTCTTGAGAGAAGAGAATCTGATATGGGTAATAGAGTGGAAGATCAAAAGGTGTTGGAGATTCTGATTTGATTAGTGAAGGTGTTCATCATCAAAGAAAGAATTCAAATTCTCCATTAGAGCACAACTAAGCTCCAAAGGTATAATCTACATCCTTGTATGCTATGGATTTCGTGGTTGCATGTTTAGGTGTTGTTTTCTATCTTCTAGATATGTAATATTGTTGTACATGATTTATGAGTTTGAGGAATTGCATCATGTATTGGGTTTGTTGCCTTCTAGATAATTGATCCCTGCATCAGGTGGGTCAAAAGTTTTTGAAACCTATCTGAATGGCCCACCTATTTTCCAACACTAGCTCGACCGTCATCACCTGCTTGTCATGGGAGGCCCTCTTGGCCACTGAGCGACCTTGAGAACTTCCTTTGTTGGGAGCAGGGGCCAGGTGAATGACGTTGATGATACCTACTGGCTCGTCATTGTCCTCAACAGTGCTGGGTGGAGCGCGCTGCTGAGCCTGGTTGACCCTCTCCCCCTCTTTAATGTACTCCCGAAGGTGCCCGTTCCTAACGAGCTTCTCGAGGTGGGATTTCAGGGCCATGCAATCTTTAGTCTTATGCCTATGCTACTTATGGTACAACCAGTTCTTGCTCTAGTCTCGGGTGGATGGGTCGCTCCTCATCGACCGCGGCCACTGGAAAAAGAGTTCTGCTTTGATTTTGCCGAGGAGTATGTAGATGGGCTCCTTGAAGATAACATTGACGGCTCTGTAAGGATCTCCGGCCGGCTCGGCAGGCTTGAAATTTCGGTCTCTTGCTGCTACCCGAGATGGAGGTTGAGAAGGTCGCCGAACTGGCGGGGGCCCTCTTCTTATCTAACTTCTGTTTCGGGAACATCCCCTCTCCTCTGGAGGTTTGGTCCTTTTGCGGGAGGCCGAACCGCTCGTTGCCTCGAGCTTCATCCTCTTCCTGCTCGATGTACTGATTCACCTTAGCCATCAGCGCTTTCATGGTGGTCACGGGGGTTCGGACCAGGTCTCTGCGGAGCTCATTGCCTGGGAGCAAGGCCTGCCGAAAACACATGATTGCGACGTCATCTTTGGCGTCCGTGACCTGGCTATAGATCGTCCAGAATATTTTGGAGAATGCAGTGATGCTTTCATCGTCCTTCATCCGGATTGCCATGAGGTTGCCACCCATCTTCGGGATGACTCGGTGCGCTTAAAACTTCTCAATGAAGAGCTTCGGAGCTGCCGCCAGCTTGAGACCGACCCTCCAGGGAGCGGGCAGAACCATCGGAGTGGGAGGTCGCCTAAACTGGAGGAGAAGACCCTGCAGTTCAGGTGGTCGACATCCCCCCAAACCGACATCCTCCTAGTGAAATGCCGAAGGTGCGCTTCTGGGTTCAAGGTCCCGTCATAAAGGACGAACATCGGGACGCTGAATCTCTCGGGAATGGAGAAGTCCTTTATTTCCTGGCAGAAGGGGGACATACCCTGGTCTTCTGCGTCGCCGGCCTTTGATCGGTCTCGGGCGAAATCGACCTCCGCCATCCGGGCATGGACCTCTTATTTTACGTAATGGTCGAGCAATTCCCTCAGGCCCGCCATGTTCTCTGGTCACGGGGACTCTAGCTCGTGACGCAACCCCCCGAGGTTGCTAGGTAGGTGGCTGCTGCTCGAGCCTTCTTCTTTGCAGCGATTCCTTCTTCTGTCGTTGAGGACTTGCCTTAAGTCTCGGCTGTCCGGACGATGCTGTTGTCGTCCAGGAGGTGGCACAAGAGTCCTCCTTTCCTTTGCCTTGAGTTGTTCTTGGAGGTGGTGAATCAGCTCCTCTTTTTCTTGGAGGACCCGATTTTGGGCCTTGAGCTCTTCAAGCAGAGGGTCATCTTCATCATGGGCTCGATGAAAGGACTGAGCATCATTGTGAATGTGACGATGGGAGTGATGAGATTTTAGCCCGACTAGGGTTTTACCTCGTCATCGAGGGTCCGACGGGGAAACATTCTGCTGTGGACCGTTGGGTGGCCGAGCATCGCGGGGGTGAGGAGCCATATGGCGGTCGTCACTTCGGGGGAGTACTGTCACAGATCGGGATGAGGAGTCCGACTGGAAAACACCCTCAATGTACACGGGACCGGATTTTCATCCAGACCTTCTCTAACGGGGAATCGCCGACGACTCCAGTAGGACAGGGGGAACCTCCGTTGGACCCGGAGGGGGAAGAAAACTGGAATGAGCGCCAGTGGGCACCACTGGAGGCAACGACTAGAGCGGCTGGGATGCGGCTCCGGCCGCGAAAATGATGGTAACGGCGGTTGTTCTGGAGGTGGGAAGGACGACGCCTTCCGGGATTTCGACGATCCTTCGCCGCTGTTCCCGGTTTTTGGTGGCATGGCTTTCGTAGGTTTGGTTTGGGCAAAGATCCTGTTCCCACAGACGGCGCCAATTATAAGTGCCTAAACTTTACGGACTTGGTTAGATGAGGATTAAGCTCTTGATCTGATGAATTTGGGAAAGGATCGGCCTCCAGTAATCTGAAAGGAAAAACAAAGGTCAGAGGCCCTGGCTGTAGGCAGCTGAGGGCACTCCGATGCCTGAGTTAGTGTTGTAACTGAGGAAAAAATAAGGAAGAAAGAGTCTAGAGGGAAAATTTGTTGCATACTTTCTGTGGTTTTTCTTCATGCATTATATAGACGTGAGAGTCATCATCGGACTGGGCCCCTCAGGGAGAGAGGGAAGTCCCATCAGCATGTACTTTCTCTCTTGAGTGGGGTAGGTAAAAAGGGAACGTCCCATCAGACCATCCCCCTATGCCTGCCGATGGGACCTTGACATAAGGCGTGCCAATTATCTAGGTCCGGCGCCCACTCTATCTGTCAGTTCGCCGTCTACTGCCATGGCAGCGCATTTATGGTTGCATTTATGGTTGAATGATAGGTTACCGAGATCAAGTTAAGACCGAGACCAAGGTGAGCACCTGCAGACGTGGTCACTGAGATGGGCTTCGAGCTCCCCCGACCTGGCATCTCTACCGAGCTGGGTAACGCCGAGGCCAGCGATTATCCTGCCATTGGGGAGCGGCCCCACATAAATTTGTAATTAGAAAGTGACCCCACACAATAACAATATGTAAATCCATGTCAAATAACCTTAAAAAAGTATAAATATCTCTCTCAAAGTATGATTTAGAGCAAATGATGCATGCTTGAGTTAGGCTTCAAAGACAAAGCTCTTGCACATTTACAAGTTCTAAAGGAGTGTGAAGGTCATGCCGATAAACAATCTTATATGCAGACTTTATAGTGAGCCTACCTGTGGGCTCAATAGTCCAAATCACCTTGTCCTCAAATTCCATCATTGGAATGATTTCAGTTGTGATTTTTGCCCAAATAAGAATGAGATCACTAGAAGTTGGAGTAGGCAAGGCCAAACCCTCATTAGCCAAGAAATGGTTTGCCTTGAGATCTAAGCCCAAGCAAAAGTCAAAAACCGACTTCTCACCAAATAAATCAAAAGGCGTTTGGTTGGAGGTACCTCAATATTGGTTTTTCTTGCAAACGGTCTAGGAATTAATTTCGTAGAGGCAAAGGTTCCTTCTGTCGTTTCAAATACTTGAAAGGGCAACAATACCCACATAATCTCTTATCTCTTTATTAAAAAAATTAACCCAAAAAACGCTAAGGCTAAAATCGTTGTAACTTGCCAAAGAATGAATGAAAGCGAGAAATTAGGGATTTTGTACATCAGGCGCAACGAGAAGGAGGGAAAGTGAATTAGGGAAGGAGAAAGTTCATCAGGTGGATCCCACTGTGGATGGGAATCGATCAACAAATCCAACTAACCAGACCTTCGTGACTGTCAAATTGGTGAAAAACATCCCACCCAAAACTGATAGTACCAAATGTAAAGATCTATTGTCCATTCATGGCCATCGATTAGGTGGGTAACGTTGCCCAATCAAAAGCCAATGTCCCCAGAAATGCCCTTTTCATAGTTGGGACACACCAACTAAACGGCATTGATTGGAAGCATTTGTGCCTCGTATCCAATTAAATTGTTATAGTACTTAGATAAATTTGTTTTAGAACTTAGATAATTTGTCCAAAAACTCAGATAAATTTGTTCAGAATTCATATAAATTTGTTCTAGAACTCAGATAAGTTTATGCAGAACTCGGATGAATTTTTTCAAAACTCAAATAAATTTATCCGAGTTAGTGATATATGAATTTGTCTGAGTTTGTGACATAAACTCAGTTAAATTTATAGCAAATGACATGACTGGATTGTACAAAATTCCCTCAATATTGTCATTTAAGACCTTTTGCAATACCAAACTCAGATAAATTCATATTAGGATGGATCAAATCCACAGGCTTATAAAAAAAAACTCCACTCTCCACCCTTCATTCAAATCTAGTCACTCTAAAATAAAATAAAAAAAGAAA
Source organism: Cinnamomum chago (assembly GCA_038049695.1). NCBI lineage: Eukaryota > Viridiplantae > Streptophyta > Magnoliopsida > Laurales > Lauraceae > Cinnamomum > Cinnamomum chago. The sequence continues at coordinate 33,741,621 of CP142460.1, forward strand.
AAAAAAACATCAAGACCATAACTAAAATTTCATAAGAAAAAACAAGACCCAAATCTCAGAATACTACCAAAATGAAGTTATTCTCACATCCGGGTCGGTAGGGAGCATCCTCGTCATCATTAATGTAAGGACCCGATTTCTTAACCCTATGGTTCGCACTAGTATTTCAGTGGTTAGGATTGCTAAGTGGAGATTAGAGGCCGTTGGGCTGTTTTCTGTGTTAGATTAGTCCTTGATCAACTTTGAGGAGTTTTGAGAGCCTCTGAGTCTAGTTTGACCCCATTTTGGAACCCTTTTGTGTTTTCGATTGAGACCGAGGAGTCATTCTTAAATTTTGACAAAATGTTATCCTGAGCTCATTTAATTGAGATTATCATTCCGGACAACCTTTGTATCAACTCGAGTCAATTTGAGATCCTGAAACTCTTCGATTAACCAATTCCATCATAAACTGATAGGCTTTGACCAAAAAGTTGACTTTTTCCTTGGAACACTGAATTGAGCGATTCGTGAGCTCAAAATCTAGATCTCAACCAGCCTAACAACTTTCATGTTCAACCCGAACTCATCCGAGGCCCAGAAAGCAAAATTTGACCCCTGACACACTTTTCGAGGTAAATATCGTAGTTGGGAAAATGACAACTTTTGTCTCCGATCTCAGAAAATTATTATTGGCTTGTTGGAAAACCCTTCTTGAGACATGCAATTCTTCTTCTTTGACCAAATCTGTCTGGAATCCCAAAGATCTTCGTTATTGCGTCCTAAGTTCATTTAGGGTGGTAGTAAACTCACAACATAAGTCTTTGCAAAATATCCCAACTACCCCACCTACCCCATTAAATGTTCCCACCTACCGCCACTACTAACATTGTCGCGACCCTGGAACGGAGCCCCGGGACCGCGATGTGCGATTGTTGAATTGTACATTGGAGATATACTTTCCCACAGGTTCCTGCGGTGAGGATTCCCAAAGACACGCGGAATCTGACTCACACGATCGAGTATGCGGAAGCGTGTAGCAAAATACATCAAGATGAGCACCAATAAAATATTTAAGTACCATGACAAATAGTAACAAAACATAGTATCAAAGGAAGAAGTTAAAATGGCATTCCCATCAAAGGTCAAGTTATAAGACTAACACGAAAGTAAGTTAAGTTTTTGTTACAACCCATAAGAGGCCAACAGAGGCCAATACACTTCTCAAATAAACAAGGAAAACCCCAAAACAAAATGATAACGAGACTCAATAAACGTCTCGGGCCCATCGTCGGGCTGCCACTCTCTCACAGGGGTTGGCTCATTTACTATAATGACTGAGATACATTTACAGAAATATTTAATTGAGTTGAGATACTAAAACAAACTAGCATGAGTACATAATATATCATGAATAGTTATCATCCACAAAGAGCCCATCCTTTCTCTATCATTTATATAAATGAAAAGAGCAAGCACGCACGACAAGCACGATATACATAATATAATCACGACACGATTTCCCACAAAGACGGGAATTCCGGCCGCGGAACCGGACACGCACGATGTGTAATAAATACACGACCAGTCTACAGACAGTCCACATGTTTAAGGACCCCCAGACAGTGGATCAAACTGAAAGGACAATCCAAGCTCAGTGGTGTTTACTTAATTCATGAATGCACAAAACACGCGAAACACTATCAAAACATGTCGAGATAAAAAGGGGGAAATCACTTATCAAAACACGATGAACACGACTAGCAAAGGCATAATTAATATGCATAACACGCTTAGGAAGTGATCCCCTTTTTCTTGAAACAATTCTTCAAAACAAGCTTATACTTGAAATCCAAAACTAGTACACGATGGTACTTATCGTACCAAAACGGAACTCAAATACGAAATCTGACAAGCATGTGTTAAGGCTACTAATTGACCTTTGTGTAATTGGGACCCCAAATGTCGGAATGTACAGGAATTGGTGTCCCCGAAGTTGGGTTGCATTTCGAAGTTCCATTTACACAATGTTAAGTCAAAACCCTTAACATAGTCTAGTTTTTCAACCTTCAAGAAAATACAGAAAATGAAATAATTCTTCTTCCTGAATCTGGCAGGTTCACTCGAGCGAACTTTATAAGGTGATGACACTTCGCTCGAGCGAGACAGTTCGCTCGAGCGGATAATAAGTGCGCTCGAACGGACAGCTCTCTTGCTCTAGATTATACAGAGGGCAGTTCGCTCGAGCGGACAGTTCTCTGTCTGCACTCGGACCAAACAGAGGCTTGGTCGCTCTAGCAGACAAGCTGCTGCCTGTGCTCGCTGAGTGCAGAAATTACCTTTCTCTTGTACAACTTCCACTACATTTTCCTCCTCCTTCTCATCCATCAATCACATACAATCCCTTGAGACTTCATGCTCACCAAGGGTTCATTTCCACCATTTCACACATTTAAACCAATGAAAACAAGATCATGAAATTTATAAACAAAGCCATATGCACAATTTCTAAGATGACAATTTAATCAAAATACAAATGCATCAATGAACCTATAAAGATTACTTGCCTTGCCCAAATGCTAAACACTCCTCTTCAAGCACTCTTACTCACAAGCTAAGCCAACACTACAAATAAACCCAAGGAAAAACCATTCAAACTTAACAAAAATGAATGCAAAGAACCCATTTTCACAAAAAAGGTTTTCAATTGAAAAACAAGAGCTTAAGGAACCAAAATAACTCCATGAAAGATATGGGTTGAAGCTCTTAACTAGAAATGCCCAAACAAAAGGAATGAAAACAAATGGAGAGCTTTCCCAACTTTAGCTTTCAAGAAGAAGATATCAATAGGAAGCTTGAGATGAGAGGAAGAAGATGACGGTCTTGGAATCTTCTTTGGAGTCTTCTAGCTAGATCATGCAAGGTGAGGAAGATGGAAAGGAAAGAGGGTTTTCCAGCCCTAGGTCAAAGAACAATTGCAGAGATTTGAGGGAGAGGGGGATTTAGTGATGACAATGGGCCCCAACTAGCTGAACCTTGAAGTGACCAAAACACGATCTTGTGGGCCTCGGATGACTTCGACGAAGAAGGATAAAACGAACATCAAAATATCTAGTTTCCAAAAAGTATATTTTTGACATGGTTTTGAAATCTCGAAAATTGTGTCCAGATTTGTGCATAAAAGACAATTTTACCCTCTTTGGGCCAAAACATGGGTTTTTGGGCTTCAAATATGAATGTGCTTAAGACGAAAGTTGTAACACATAGAAAAATTATTCAAATGAAATCGAAATCAAAATTACAATCACACGGAAACCGATACGATCTTCCCAAGCTTATACGTGCACTCAGACCTTCATGAGTGTGTCTGACTAATACTAAACGTTCTCAAAATTCCCAAAGCTATGTCCAAAACTAAAACTAATTACTTCTAACCCAACGACAACTAAATCCACTTAGAACTAAACACATACTAATCGCACACTAATTGAATTGGTCTAGGTCGGGGTCTAACAAACGTTCACTCCCTCATTTCACCGGTGAAAAACAAAAGAGAACTCTCTCTTTCTCGATCTCTCTGCTTCTCCTCTCCTCTCCCTCCATGACTTGTTGAAGAACATTTCCTTAGAGGCTTCTCTTGGAAACTCCGATCCGGCCAAGCAACTCCTCGTCATCTTCTCCGTAACATAGCTGGTTGTCAGATCTTACACCCCATTGAACTACCACTTATCCCAAAATCAATTGGTGATAGAAAACGATACAACAATAGTTTTATGGTGAGGGCGAGGGCTCGACCACGATTATGATTGCTCAGGATATAATGGACCAACTGCTGCCAGCCAACAGCCAGCCACAACTGATGGCCGGCTACCAGTAGCCCCAAAATTTTCCAGCGGCCAGTGTCTTCTCCCCTCCCAGCGGTCATGAAACCACCCCCCCTGCCAGCTGCCCTGTACATCAGCACCAGCGGCTACTGCCCCAAACTTTTCCATCGGCCAATGCACTAGCTACTGCTACTGCTCTTGCACTCCCAGCGGCCAGCGGTCCAACCACCACCAGCGGCCAGAAATTTCTGATTTCAGCAGCCTGCCAGTCCACATGATTTCAGCAGCTACTCCATTAAAATTTCAGTAGCCAGTCCACCTGATTTCAGCAGCTACTCCATTTAAAAAATTCAGCAGCCAGTCCATTGAAATTTCAGCAGCTACGCCATTTAAAACTCAGCAGCCGGTCCCACGAGCAATTCAGTAGCTACTCTTTTTAGAACTCAGCGGACACTCCATTTGTAATTCCAGCGGCCACTTCTCCCTCTTCCTGATTTCAGCGGCCTCTGGGCCCAACCTCGGGACCCGCAAACCCGTTTTCAAAGCGGATTTTTAGCCTCATTTAAACTGTTTTTGACTTGTTTAAACCTCATGTGAATTTTATGAAACTCGAACCCAAGTTTGATGTTTCAAACCATGGTTTAAAGAAAATTAAAATAAGGGCTCTTGACTTAAAAACCCGAGTAATGTGAAGAGGCCCCAAATGTTATTTACATATTGATGAGACTTTCTTTTCTTGAAAAGAGACCGAGACCTAGATTATGATGAACCCAGTACCCCGACTTTCCCGATATAAATTTTAAATTAATATTTAGACCTAAACAATTATGGATGCATGTGGAGCACGGTGACTCGTATTTTTATCCAAATTTAGGGGCTGGATAGTCCCACCTTCCGAATGCATCAAGTGTACGAAAATATACCAATATCCATTCCTTTGAGTGTATAACTTTGAGAATCACCGTATGTGAGACCCCGACCCCTAATTTCCTGGATTAGTGTTGTTTTATTTGTGGATTAGTTTCTCTAAGTGGGACTAGTGTTTGTTTGATTGAGTTTGTGAGTTAGAATGATTTTTCACTAGTTTTGGAGAGTTTTTAGAGCCAGTGAACCTAGACAATGACCGTAGGGTCATACTTGTTTTACATGATCAGCTTGGAAAGGTTCTTCGTGATTCCCAAAAATTCCCATTTCGACTCCGTTTGACTAATCTCGTCATTCCTTACAACTTTTGTGTTCACCCCGTACCCATTCGAAGCTCCGAAAATCAGTTTTTCCAGCCCTAAGGGAAAAATTATCTTTTTACACCAAATCTGGACCCGAATTTCAAGATCTCAGAATGTGAGACCCCGACGCCTAATTTCCTGGATTAGCATTGTTTTATTTGTGGATTAGTTTCTCTAAGTGCGTTCAGTGTTTGTTTGGTTGAATTTGTGAGCTAGAATGGTTTTTCACTAGTTTTGGGGAGTTTTGAGAGCCAGTGAACCTAGATAGTGACCGTAGGGTCTTACTTGTTTTGCGTGGTCAGCTTGGAGAGGTTCTTCGTGATTCCCAAAAATTCCCATTTTGGTTTCGTTTGACTTATCTCGTTAATCTCTACAACTTTCGTGTTGATCCCGTCCTCGTTCGAGACCCCGAAACTTGACTTTTCCGACTTCGAGGGTAAAACAATCTTTTTATACCAAATCTGGACCCAAATTTCGAGATCTCGCAACCATGCCAAAATTAAACTTTTTGAAAACTAGATTTTATGAGAAACATTTTTCTCTTCTTCGTCAAGTCCATCCGAGGCCCAGAAAGCCCAGTTCTTAGCCCATGCAGTATTATTAGTTGTGGGCCCGACTTGAACCTTTAAATAATGGTCAAAACCCATGTTTTCTTCTTCACTCTTGCCCTCCGCAAGATGGAACACGCCCAACCATAAAACAGCAGCTTCCTTCCCTTCTTTTTCTCACTTTGTTGCTTCCAAACTCAAGATCTATGCTACCAATCACCAAACGAAGCTTGCCATTGCATTCTCCTACATCTCTTCTTGCTCTAGACACCATTTTCGTGGGAAACCATGAATGGCAGCCCCCGCATTTAGTAATCCATTGCTGGTTGGACCACCTACAGGTATGTAATCACTTTCTCTCTTCCATTTTATGTAATAGCATCCCCTTAAGTTCTATTTCCTAGTTTGATTTGAACCCATTCCTTGTCTTTCTTGATTTGCCATTTTAGGGTTTGTAATGGTTTATTTTAGGGGTTTTTGTATACCTTGGAGGTCTTTGGCTTGGGTGTGTGATTAGGAGCTTGATTTGCTAACTTGGACCCAAGGCAAGTGGATGAATGGATTGTTTTGATTATTGACATGTTTTGTGAGAAAAGCTTGATTTCATTAATGGTTTTGATGATTTTAATACTTGTCTTTTGCTATGATTAATATTGATTTTGAAATGTACTTATTGATGAGTCTATTTCTCTCTTGTTCATATCTTGGAAATGCATATATTATGTTGTCAAAGTTGCAAATGGTTTTCATAGCAGATGGGTTTTTCTCTCTCTTGTGATTGAATGTGAATGGAAAGAAAGTGAATGGAGAAATGTGAAATGATGAGAATGGAAGTGTTGAATGATGAATTGGAGGAGCTTTTGAGCTCATTTTATTGCAGGAAATGAATGGGAAGTAAGGAGAGTGGTTTTGAGGATGAAAGGAGCTCAAATCTGAACACAATGGGAGTTTCCCGCACCTGGCGGTCAGCGGACGGTCACCTGTCGGCTAGCTGCTTGGTGACTGGCGGCTAACTGCCAGATAACCGAACCGTCGCGATTACAATTCCAGAGAGCATTCTTTTCTTCCTGAAGACGCGGTCAGCCTCACGAACCCATCGGCGGCTAACCGCCAGCTAACCGAACCTATTCACGGTTACAATTCCAGCAAGCTTCATTTTGTCAGAGCAACTGCGGTCAGCTATCGGCTAACCGCCGAACGTATCGGGCGCTAACTGCCAGCTAACCACTAGGTGACCGAAATTACCTAGGAAAAATTGAAATGAAGAGAAATAGAAGGGGTTTCTGTCCCAATCAATTGTGAACCCTTTTAGAGAATGATGGGGACCGTTCACTTGGAGATATGTATGAAGTCCGTTTGAGAAAGAAACCACATCACGAAGATTCATTGAATGTTTTGAAATTATCACGGTGTATAAGGAGCCCGGAATGTCTCCAAACTCAAGGAGTACCAAGTTGTTATTAAATCGACATACGGGACCCCTATTCACTTTAAACAAATCTTGAACCCAGTACTTGCCTGAAACTTCAAAAGTTTAATTGTATTATCTTCTTTCCCAAGATTTATGCTACATGACTTGTTACTCCCAAAAGCAATGAAATTGTACTTGTAATACTTGTTAGCCCTAAGTGCATTGCCTGACATGAAATGAAAGTTGTGCCTTTGAGCACCCCTGCCCCACCCGTTCATTTATTGCACTTGACGTATTTTTATACATGTCTTGATTTCAGTTAAATAACCTATGAGTCGGCACCACTAAGCTTGGATAACCCTATTGGTCTGATCCACCGACTTGGAGATCCCTCTCTTGTCCCGCCAGCTGCAGTTTGGATCCCGCTACCCGGTTATTACCGTGGTCTTGTCCCGGTACCCCGGATTGCTACCGTGGTTCCCGATACCCGGCTCGCCACCGTGGTTCCCGATGCCCAGCTCGCTACCGTGGTCATGTCCTGTATATTATATGTATATGTATATTTCGTTGTTTCTCCTCACTTCAGTGACTGAGATCAACGCCCCGATATGCTCTTGTCACTTCGGTGACAGAGGACTTAGCTTCTTGTGGTTGCCATCTTTTTAGGTCCCGATTCCTTGGATACCTTACATGTTTTATATTGCTTATTTGTTTTCCAGTAAATGATTCATTTCTTTTATGAAAGTTACTGTCTAAACTGGTTTTAATGCTTTCCATGGTAAATTCAGTTATTGTTATACTATTTCCCGTTCCTTGGTGCACTTACATGTTTTAAATGAATACCCGGTTTGTCAAACATCCATGCTTTTACATATGTTTCAAATGAACACATGTTTTGCCAAATCTCTATATTTACACATGGTTTAAAGGAGCACCCGATTTTGTCAAATATCTATGCTTTTACAGATGTTGTAAATGAACACATGTTTTGCTAGATCTCCATGTTTTACTCATACTTTAAATGAATACATGTTTTGTCAGAGATCCTTAATCTTCCACCCGTTTTAATTATATGCAGTCTTTGATCAAATAATAGGAATTATCACATGTTTTATTTTTCAGTACATTTATTATCTTTTCATCCACCTGCCAGACTGTCGTGTCTGACCCACTATTTTGGTACTCAGGTTCAGACTTCTCCGCCCCGGGCTGAGTATTTTGTTGGCTGTGGAGTCACAAGTTTGCAGGTTGTTTTGTCGGCTATCTAATGTAGACATTGAGCTTGACATCGGAGTTGCGCACATATGGGTAGTGGTTATTAGTTTGTTATTGTATGACTTCTATTAGCCTTTTCTTGGGATTCTTAATTTATGTACATTGATAATTTGTAACTTGAACATATGTGGGAATGTTTATCCTGTTACTGTCAGCTCTGTACTTTGTTGTGATGGTTTATTCAGTCTAATATGATTCTTGATATAATAGCTATATGCTAGCGGTTGAATGCGACAAGGAATCCAATGGCCACGGACTCCGAGTCGCAACACCACGAAAGCTTCCGCCAAATATTCAGAGTGTGTTGGAATGTGTTGTCTTCACACATGCGGATCTTGGGAGAAAAATATAATTATCCTTAATCCCATTCTCGCCCCTGAGGTTCTGGTTTGGGGGCATGACATAAAACCTTGCCAAAATTATACTTTTTGAAAATTAGATTTTATGAGAAACATTTTTCTCTTCTTCACCGATCGCATCCGAGGCCTAGAAATTGATGTGTTAATCCCGACAAGTTTAAGTGATGGTGGGGCCGACACCCACCCTTTTATAAAAGGGACCAGCCCCTCTCTTCCTCTCCCATTCGTTCCAGCACACTTGAGGGAGAGGTGCTTCAGCTCCTTAGGGCTTTTGCCCTTTTCTTCTTCTTTTTTTCTTGCTTCCTCTCACAAAATCCACCTCCAAACCTTGCAAAAATGGAGATTGGAGCTCAACTTCTTCTTCTCCATCCTTCTAGTTTCCCATGGACACCATTATTGTACAAATCTTAGCTGGGCAGCCCCTATTTCAAGCTCCTTCTTGTTGATTAATGGCCCTAGAGGTAAGAACCTCTTTCCATCTTCTATTGTTGAGCTATGGCATTCCCTTAGGATCTATTTCTTAGCTTGCTTGAACCCATTCCTTCTCTTTGATGAGTTACCATTTCTAGGGTTCTAAATGGTTTATTTTGGGGGTTTTTGTATAGATTGGAGATCTTTGGCTTGGGAGTGAGCTTAGGAGCTTGTTTAGCTATCTTGGAGGCCAAGGCAAGTGGATGAATGGATTGTTTTGATTAATGGCACGTTTTGTGTGAAAAGCTTGACTTCATTAATGGTTTTGATGATTTTAATACTTGTCTTTTGCTATGATTAATATTGATTTCGAAATGAACTTATTGATGAGTCTATTTCTCTCCTGTTCATATCTTGGAAATGTAGGTATTATGTTGTCAAAGTTGCAAATGGTTTTCATATAAGATGGGTTTTCTCTCTCTTATGATTGAATGTGAATGGAAAGGATGGGAAGGGTGAAATTTGAAATGAAGAAAATGGAAGTGTTGAATGATGTATTGGAGGAGCTTTTGAGCTCATTTTATTGCAAGGACTGAGATGGGTTATAGGAGAAATGTTTTGGTGGAAAAAGGGGATGGAAAACAACTAAAAACTGAACTGCCCGCTGACTGGCCGCACAGGGTCATTCACCAGATCAGTAAGCAGGAATTTTGATTTCTACAAGGGCGGTCACTAGGCGGTGACCAGGCGGCTAGCTGCCTGGTGACCGACCAGTAACTGACGTCCTAGTATTTTCTTGGGAATTGAGAAGAAAGAAAGACTGTTTCGAACCATATGTTCCTGAAATGGGTAGGAAGGACTGTTTTGGAAATTAAGGGAGAAAAATCTCATCCCAGAAATATGTAAGGGGGAAATCTCATCCCGAAGATTTTATTTATGACTTTTAAGTTACCAAGGTGTATAAGGAGCCCGGTATGTTTCCAAAATTTAATGAGTACCAAATCTATATTGAAATCGACATGCGAGACCCCTATCCACCTTGAACTAATCTTGAATCCCGATACTTGTCTCAGAATTTCGAAAGTTTAATTGTATCCCATTGTTCTCGAATTTTGATATGCAATCCCGAAATTCATGATTTATGATTTGTCATTCCCGGAAACACTGAATTTGTACTTGTAGCATTTTGCTAGCCCCGATGTACATTACCCGAAATGAAGTGAGATTTGTGCCTTGAGCACTCCCGTCCCTCCCATTTATACAATTGCATCATATGTATTTTATAACGTCCCGATTGCTCGCATATGACCTATGAGTCGTCACCACTAAGCTTGGATGACCATGTCGGTTTGATGCACCGACTTGGAGACCCCCCTCCCGTCTCGCCAGCTGTAGTTTGGATCCCGATGCCTGGTTTATTACCGTTGTCCCTGTAAGTCCATGGGATCCGAACCCTAGAGGGGGGGTGAATAGGGTGAGCTCCAATTATGACCAATTCTAACAAATTTAACTTCTTTAAAACAAACTAGTCACAAGTGATGACTAATCATACAAGATGCGGAAGCTAACAAAAGAATCACCACAAAGCAAACACCAACACACAAGGATTTATAGTGGTTCGGCCTCAATGCCTACATCCACTACCGGCTTGTGAAACAACACCCCACCGGATTTCCACTATTTATGCTTTTCAATAGGCTAAGCAATAACCTTTACAATATGCTTTCCAAGGCTTAGCAATAACCTTTACAATGATGTTTTTCAAGGCTAAACATCAACCTATACATTATGCTTTTATAGGCTAAGCAATAACCTCTTCAACCACAAGGTTGGTTATCTCACTAAGTTAGTGTCTATAATACACTAGATGGAGATTCAATTAAGCTCATTACAATGCCTCTTAATTAGGCGGATATGGAAGTGTAAAACTAATACACACACACTATGAATGCAAAGATGAAAGTATATGATGTGTGTGTGTGATGTCCTCAATCATTTTGAAAATGAAAGCTCATAAATGTATGCCTAAGGCTTTTGAAAGTTTTAGCTCAAAAACATTTATGATTGACGAAATAATGCAAGTCACATGTTAAAAGAAACAACTTGTTAATGATATCAAAGTTACACAAGTTGTATGAAATTAATTAGCTCTAAACAAGTGATGCATAGGGATGTCAATCAAATCAACAATGTAGATCAAAACATAAAAATAGATTTGATTGAAATAAGGGGACAAATCATATGTAATTATAAATACAACTTGAAAAAGATATACCAATCAATGCAAAGCAAGTTGTGAAACTTTAAAACAATAATACATATGATTTGTAAAGTTTTTTTAATCCAAAACATAAGATACATTTGAAAAAGGATTTTCTTATGATGAAAAACAACAACCAAAGATTCAACCAAGTATATGGATCATGTTACATCTAATTTCAAAGATGTTTCCATTAACATGATCTACTTAGATTTACCAAGGTTAAAGTACTACTTGGGTTGAATCAATGGTGATGCATCCAAAACAATAGATCAATTCAAAGTGTAAAACATGCTAAGGATACAACACATCATAGGTTAACATGCTACTAAAGATTTATCAAAGATAAAACAAAACATGAAAACATATGATTTGTAAAGAAGTTGAATCCAAAACATAAGATAGTTTTGAAAGTGATTTTCTTATGATGGAAAACAACAACCAAAGATTCAACCAAGTATAGGAATCATGTTACGTATGATTTACCAAGTTTCTTTCATTAACATGATCTACTTAGATTTACCAAAGATTAAGTACTACTTGGATTGAATCAATGGTGATGTATCCAAAACAATAAATCAATTCAAAACATAAAACATGTTAAGGACACAACACAAACATAGTTTATCATGCTACAAATGATTTACCAAAAATAAAACAAAGCATGAAAACATATGATTAAGGAAAGTAGAGCTTACTTGTAATTTAACTCATTAATCCAAGCTTTAGCTTTCCTAATGATCCCCTTCATCCCTTAGTTCATTTCCCTTGAATATGCCTCAAAACCCCTCAAGGAGGGCCTTAAAATTCCCAACTTTTGGCAAAGGAAAGAACTCATATTTATAGCAAAAAGTGCCCAACGGCTAGTCCTCGGTCGACCTGCAAACAGGTCTCGGTCGACCGGGATCACACAACGGGCAGATTTCTGACCGTTGGTGCTCCCAGGCACTTTCTGCCTGCAGTGTTCCCGGTCGACCGGGACCTCTGCGCCGGTCGACCGGCGACACTGCGGGGACCAAAAAATCCAACTTTTGCAAATTCAAAGTTTTTCTTTGTGGAACTTTTTGGGCCACTAAATCAAGCTTAAAAACACGTTTTAAATCATTCTAAGGGTTTTAAAACTTGGAACATAAAAAGCCTAAAACATTTTGCAAGATTTAAAAATCATAGGCTAGCTTGATTTTCTAAAACTCTTTTCAAATCAAATGCATCCAAGTTTTAAAAGCAAATCATGCATAAATCAAAACTTTTGCAAATCTTAAAAACAATGCATGAATAAAACAAGATTTCAAGTTTATCTAAAACAATGCAAGTGTGTAAATCAAATGATGCTTGAATGATTATGCATCCATCAAATTGCAATCTACAAAATTCCTAACAATCTCCCCCTTTGCAATTTGATGGCAACACACTCACCACTGAAATAACACACTTAGTCTTCAGCTCCCCCTTAGCTGGACAAGTCTTGAAATGTTCTTGGATGCTTCTCTTTGCTTGGGCTCTTTTCTTCATTCTTCATGATGCTTGGTGCTTGATCATTCTTTGAGCTTTCTTTCTTCTTTCTTTCTTTATCCAAGCATCTTCTTTAGCTTCCAAGCTTTCTTCTTCTATTTGCTCTCCCCCTTTGACCATGCCTCTTTCTCCCTTTGGCAAGGTATGTATTCTCTCCCATTGTAGAAGATCATACACAACTCTCCTTAGGAAGCTTGGGCATTCTCTTCACCCTTTTGAGAACTTGAATTCTTTCTCCCCCTTTGACATTAAATTGCAAAGGTACCTACACACATGAAATAAGGAAAAATACCTTTTAGTAGCACCTGTTAACAAATGAAATCGAAAATGAGAAACATAACAGGCTATCATGTGTGGAATTAATCTCTAAGGGCTCAAAGGCAATCCTAGGGTCAATTTGATCAAAACTAATACTTCCTATGAAGGTTTACACTCCCCCTCAATCCATTCTCTCCTTTTGTCAAACATTTGACAAAGATTTAACTATTAGGTGCAAGAAGAAGATGGTTTAACCAAATGAGGGTCAACTTCAAGGAAAGGATTAGATTCATTTAACTATAAAGCTCATATGATCAAATTGCCAAAAGAAAGCAAGGTCAAAAGAGAAAAGCAATCATGGATACCAATTGGAAAAATAAAGAATACCAATTGAGATTTAAAGATAAGTCTATTAAAACACAATCACTCTAAAATGGATTTAAAAGTATAACTATTAGGAAAAATCCAAATTAGAGCTATCCATGATGAAATGGGGTTAATAAATCATAGCATCAAATAATCTAACTATGGAAAGCATGTGCTATGAGGGTTTTGAAAATCATTTCATTCAAACACTAAATATGACTATTAATGTGCAAGAATGAGTGAAATGAAATTCAAACATGAAGCCAACCTCAACTAATAACCAACCACTATTATGAACACATAAACATGGTGGTCATGAGATATACCTATAAGAGCAAGAGAGGTGGCAAACATGAACATTATGATGCTAATGGTGTGTGACATGGAACAAATATATAACTATCAAGCTCAATCCATTGTACACAAGGTCTATCACAATCACAAGAAATCAAATCAATCGTAAATTATACCAAATGAAACCAATTGAATTTGACAACATGATTAAGAGCAAGAATGTGACAAATACAAAATTCCATCAAACATCATAAATGGATATTCATCACTTTTAAAGATATGACTAATGTGCATAGTGATGAACAAGATACATTGCAATGCAAAAGGATATTACTTGGTAATGCATGCAATTTCCAAAGTGTCAAAATCATATGAATTCAACATCTAAGATATCCATCAAACATATAGAAATATGAGGAATAGATTTCAAAGAGTTTCATATGATCAAGAACACTACTATGAAGTTGCAACATGTATAAGGATGATATCACTTAGAGAAAATACATGAATCAACATCATAACCATCCAAAAAAGATATGACTAGAAAGCATAGAGGATGGATTTTAGTTCTAGTATGGTTTCTACAAATATAATGAATAACACAACCATACATAGAACGATTTGACATTTGCATAGAGAGGATCAATCAACACTCAAGATCTAACTCATACCATATCATCAATAAAGAATATAACTATGCAAGCACAAGAAGGTATGGAGTTAGAGGGACAATCTATCATGTAACATCTCCACTCTTAGCAAATGTACTAAGCTTACAATGCAATGGAAAAGGATATGAGGTTTAAACCAAATGAACTTAGCACATAAAATCACATATGTACTTAAAAAGCTCAAAAACAAGATTTTACTATAAAGCACATAAACAATCATCAAAATGCATTAATGAGAATATACCAAGTTAGGGACAAACATGAAAATCAATGAAACCATATCCAACCAAGCAATGTAAGATATCAAAATCAATTTGCATAAAGAATGTAACTAAATGAGCAAAGATGCAAATTGTTTGTAAAAATTATTTCCTTCCAAATGATATAATCATAATTAAGCACAAGGAAATAAATTCAAGGAAAATGCTTCTAAAAATACAACCAATAAAGCTTAGAACATTTTCCAAGGTTTTTCAAATCACTTTAATATATGAAATTCCAAAGAATCATTTATAGAATTATGAGCAAGTGAATTTGAAAAACAAGAAGTGTACTATTGTAAATTTTCAAATTGTAAAACAATAGACACTCACAAATTTTCCATACCAAGAGATATAACTTGAAAATGAATGGAAAACTTAAATAGCTTCAAATCATTTGATATTCAAAAAGGATCTAACTATGACATTCATCAAATGATTTTCCAACATCAATTGATCATGATAAATCTAGCTATGAAAGCATTAGTAATCACAATCAATTGATCATGAATAGATATGCACAACAAGAGATATAACTATATGAACAAAATGCAAATCCATCATGAAAATATTGCAATCAAAGGATTTTGAAAACCATGAGATATAATCTTAAAAGTTCATGAAGAAAAAATCAAATGATCACAAAGAAACATTGCATTTTAAAAGATGCGACTTTAAAGAAACAAAATGCAAATGAAACATGACCAACAATTAGATATAACTAAAAAGAATAGGTTGGTCTAGGGGGATCAAGGCCTAAAGGTTAGTCTAAATGTGTACCAATGAAGATTCACCTAAGGTCTTGAAAAGGATGTCCTTGAGAGAACACTTTGAGGACTCACCAACTCTTAAAGATATAACTTGAAAAAGACTAAGAGTGGTGCAATGAGGCTAGGGAAATATCATTTACAAACATAGTGGAAATCTTTAAAAAGATATGCAATAAATCACAACACTAGGGTTCTAATCTAGCAAGGATCAACTCCGGGTTGTTAAGCCCTAAAATGGAGTAACCCGCTCTGATACCACTTGTAGGATCTTACACCCTATTGAGCTACCACTTATCCCAAAACCAATTGGTGATAGGAAACGGCACAACAATAGTTTTATGGTGAGGGGCGAGAGCTCGACCACAATTATGACCGCTCAGGAGCGAGGGTGGACGTTGACCTCAACAATCCCTCCCTCAACGGCACACCCACCGCGACTCCTGCTGCGAACTCGCAAAACGCGTGTCCCGTGACTCGAACACCCGACCTACCAGGCTCTGATACCAGTTGTAAGTCCATGGGATCCGAACCCTAGAGGGGGGGGTGAATAGGGTGAGCTCCAATTATGACCAATTTTAACAAATTTAACTTCTTTAAAACAAACTAGTCACAAGTGATGATTAATCATACAAGATGCGGAAGCTAACAAAAGAATCACCACAAAGCAAACACCAACACACAAGGATTTATAGTGGTTCGGCCTCAATGCCTACATCCACTACCGGCTTGTGAAACAACACCCCACCGGATTTCCACTATTTATGCTTTTCAATAGGCTAAGCAATAACCTTTACAATATGCTTTCCAAGGCTTAGCAATAACCTTTACAATGATGTTTTTCAAGGCTAAACATCAACCTATACATTATGCTTTTATAGGCTAAGCAATAACCTCTTCAACCACAAGGTTGGTTATCTCACTAAGTTAGTGTCTATAATACACTAGATGGAGATTCAATTAAGCTCATTACAATGCCTCTTAATTAGGCGGATATGGAAGTGTAAAACTAATACACACACACTATGAATGCAAAGATGAAAGTATATGATGTGTGTGTGTGATGTCCTCAATCATTTTGAAAATGAAAGCTCATAAATGTATGCCTAAGGCATTTGAAAGTTTTAGCTCAAAAACATTTATGATTGAGGAAATAATGCAAGTCACATGTTAAAAGAAACAACTTGTTAATGATATCAAAGTTACACAAGTTGTATGAAATTAATTAGCTCTAAACAAGTGATGCATAGGGATGTCAATCAAATCAACAATGTAGCTCAAAACATAAAAATAGATTTGATTGAAATAAGGGGACAAATCATATGTAATTATAAATACAACTTGAAAAAGATATACCAATCAATGCAAAGCAAGTTGTGAAACTTTAAAACAATAATACATATGATTTGTAAAGTTTGTTGAATCCAAAACATAAGATACATTTGAAAATGATTTTCTTATGATGAAAAACAACAACCAAAGATTCAACCAAGTATATGGATCATGTTACATCTAATTTCAAAGATGTTTCCATTAACATGATCTACTTAGATTTACCAAGGTTAAAGTACTACTTGGGTTGAATCAATGGTGATGCATCCAAAACAATAGATCAATTCAAAGTGTAAAACATGCTAAGGATACAACACATTATAGGTTAACATGCTACTAAAGATTTATCAAAGATAAAACAAAACATGAAAACATATGATTTGTAAAGAAGTTGAATCCAAAACATAAGATAGTTTTGAAAGTGATTTTCTTATGATGGAAAACAACAACCAAAGATTCAACCAAGTATAGGAATCATGTTACATATGATTTACCAAGTTTCTCTCATTAACATGATCTACTTAGATTTACCAAAGATTAAGTACTACTTGGATTGAATCAATGGTGATGTATCCAAAACAATAAATCAATTCAAAACATAAAACATGTTAAGGACACAACACAAACATAGTTTATCATGCTACAAATGATTTACCAAAAATAAAACAAAGCATGAAAACATATGATTAAGGAAAGTAGAGCTTACTTGTAATTTAACTCATTAATCCAAGCTTTAGCTTTCCTAATGATCCCCTTCATCCCTTAGTTCATTTCCCTTGAATATGCCTCAAAACCCCTCAAGGAGGGCCTTAAAATTCCCAACTTTTGGCAAAGGAAAGAACTCATATTTATAGCAAAAAGTGCCCAACGGCTAGTCCTCGGTCGACCTGCAAACAGGTCTCGGTCGACCGGGATCACACAACGGGCAGATTTCTGACCGTTGGTGCTCCCAGGCACTTTCTGCCTGCAGTGTTCCCGGTCGACCGGGACCTCTGCGCCGGTCGACCGGCGACACTGCGGGGACCAAAAAATCCAACTTTTGCAAATTCAAAGTTTTTCTTTGTGGAACTTTTTGGGCCACTAAATCAAGCTTAAAAACACGTTTTAAATCATTCTAAGGGTTTTAAAACTTGGAACATAAAAAGCCTAAAACATTTTGCAAGATTTAAAAATCATAGGCTAGCTTGATTTTCTAAAACTCTTTTCAAATCAAATGCATCCAAGTTTTAAAAGCAAATCATGCATAAATCAAAACTTTTGCAAATCTTAAAAACAATGCATGAATAAAACAAGATTTCAAGTTTATCTAAAACAATGCAAGTGTGTAAATCAAATGATGCTTGAATGATTATGCATCCATCAAATTGCAATCTACAAAATTCCTAACAATCTCCCCCTTTGCAATTTGATGGCAACACACTCACCACTGAAATAACACACTTAGTCTTCAGCTCCCCCTTAGCTGGACAAGTCTTGAAATGTTCTTGGATGCTTCTCTTTGCTTGGGCTCTTTTCTTCATTCTTCATGATGCTTGGTGCTTGATCATTCTTTGAGCTTTCTTTCTTCTTTCTTTCTTTATCCAAGCATCTTCTTTAGCTTCCAAGCTTTCTTCTTCTATTTGCTCTCCCCCTTTGACCATGCCTCTTTCTCCCTTTGGCAAGGTATGTATTCTCTCCCATTGTAGAAGATCATACACAACTCTCCTTAGGAAGCTTGGGCATTCTCTTCACCCTTTTGAGAACTTGAATTCTTTCTCCCCCTTTGACATTAAATTGCAAAGGTACCTACACACATGAAATAAGGAAAAATACCTTTTAGTAGCACCTGTTAACAAATGAAATCGAAAATGAGAAACATAACAGGCTATCATGTGTGGAATTAATCTCTAAGGGCTCAAAGGCAATCCTAGGGTCAATTTGATCAAAACTAATACTTCCTATGAAGGTTTACACTCCCCCTCAATCCATTCTCTCCTTTTGTCAAACATTTGACAAAGATTTAACTATTAGGTGCAAGAAGAAGATGGTTTAACCAAATGAGGGTCAACTTCAAGGAAAGGATTAGATTCATTTAACTATAAAGCTCATATGATCAAATTGCCAAAAGAAAGCAAGGTCAAAAGAGAAAAGCAATCATGGATACCAATTGGAAAAATAAAGAATACCAATTGAGATTTAAAGATAAGTCTATTAAAACACAATCACTCTAAAATGGATTTAAAAGTATAACTATTAGGAAAAATCCAAATTAGAGCTATCCATGATGAAATGGGGTTAATAAATCATAGCATCAAATAATCTAACTATGGAAAGCATGTGCTATGAGGGTTTTGAAAATCATTTCATTCAAACACTAAATATGACTATTAATGTGCAAGAATGAGTGAAATGAAATTCAAACATGAAGCCAACCTCAACTAATAACCAACCACTATTATGAACACATAAACATGGTGGTCATGAGATATACCTATAAGAGCAAGAGAGGTGGCAAACATGAACATTATGATGCTAATGGTGTGTGACATGGAACAAATATATAACTATCAAGCTCAATCCATTGTACACAAGGTCTATCACAATCACAAGAAATCAAATCAATCGTAAATTATACCAAATGAAACCAATTGAATTTGACAACATGATTAAGAGCAAGAATGTGACAAATACAAAATTCCATCAAACATCATAAATGGATATTCATCACTTTTAAAGATATGACTAATGTGCATAGTGATGAACAAGATACATTGCAATGCAAAAGGATATTACTTGGTAATGCATGCAATTTCCAAAGTGTCAAAATCATATGAATTCAACATCTAAGATATCCATCAAACATATAGAAATATGAGGAATAGATTTCAAAGAGTTTCATATGATCAAGAACACTACTATGAAGTTGCAACATGTATAAGGATGATATCACTTAGAGAAAATACATGAATCAACATCATAACCATCCAAAAAAGATATGACTAGAAAGCATAGAGGATGGATTTTAGTTCTAGTATGGTTTCTACAAATATAATGAATAACACAACCATACATAGAACGATTTGACATTTGCATAGAGAGGATCAATCAACACTCAAGATCTAACTCATACCATATCATCAATAAAGAATATAACTATGCAAGCACAAGAAGGTATGGAGTTAGAGGGACAATCTATCATGTAACATCTCCACTCTTAGCAAATGTACTAAGCTTACAATGCAATGGAAAAGGATATGAGGTTTAAACCAAATGAACTTAGCACATAAAATCACATATGTACTTAAAAAGCTCAAAAACAAGATTTTACTATAAAGCACATAAACAATCATCAAAATGCATTAATGAGAATATACCAAGTTAGGGACAAACATGAAAATCAATGAAACCATATCCAACCAAGCAATGTAAGATATCAAAATCAATTTGCATAAAGAATGTAACTAAATGAGCAAAGATGCAAATTGTTTGTAAAAATTATTTCCTTCCAAATGATATAATCATAATTAAGCACAAGGAAATAAATTCAAGGAAAATGCTTCTAAAAATACAACCAATAAAGCTTAGAACATTTTCCAAGGTTTTTCAAATCACTTTAATATATGAAATTCCAAAGAATCATTTATAGAATTATGAGCAAGTGAATTTGAAAAACAAGAAGTGTACTATTGTAAATTTTCAAATTGTAAAACAATAGACACTCACAAATTTTCCATACCAAGAGATATAACTTGAAAATGAATGGAAAACTTAAATAGCTTCAAATCATTTGATATTCAAAAAGGATCTAACTATGACATTCATCAAATGATTTTCCAACATCAATTGATCATGATAAATCTAGCTATGAAAGCATTAGTAATCACAATCAATTGATCATGAATAGATATGCACAACAAGAGATATAACTATATGAACAAAATGCAAATCCATCATGAAAATATTGCAATCAAAGGATTTTGAAAACCATGAGATATAATCTTAAAAGTTCATGAAGAAAAAATCAAATGATCACAAAGAAACATTGCATTTTAAAAGATGCGACTTTAAAGAAACAAAATGCAAATGAAACATGACCAACAATTAGATATAACTAAAAAGAATAGGTTGGTCTAGGGGGATCAAGGCCTAAAGGTTAGTCTAAATGTGTACCAATGAAGATTCACCTAAGGTCTTGAAAAGGATGTCCTTGAGAGAACACTTTGAGGACTCACCAACTCTTAAAGATATAACTTGAAAAAGACTAAGAGTGGTGCAATGAGGCTAGGGAAATATCATTTACAAACATAGTGGAAATCTTTAAAAAGATATGCAATAAATCACAACACTAGGGTTCTAATCTAGCAAGGATCAACTCCGGGTTGTTAAGCCCTAAAATGGAGTAACCCGCTCTGATACCACTTGTAGGATCTTACACCCTATTGAGCTACCACTTATCCCAAAACCAATTGGTGATAGGAAACGGCACAACAATAGTTTTATGGTGAGGGGCGAGAGCTCGACCACAATTATGACCGCTCAGGAGCGAGGGTGGACGTTGACCTCAACAATCCCTCCCTCAACGGCACACCCACCGCGACTCCTGCTGCGAACTCGCAAAACGCGTGTCCCGTGACTCGAACACCCGACCTACCAGGCTCTGATACCAGTTGTAAGTCCATGGGATCCGAACCCTAGAGGGGGGGGTGAATAGGGTGAGCTCCAATTATGACCAATTTTAACAAATTTAACTTCTTTAAAACAAACTAGTCACAAGTGATGATTAATCATACAAGATGCGGAAGCTAACAAAAGAATCACCACAAAGCAAACACCAACACACAAGGATTTATAGTGGTTCGGCCTCAATGCCTACATCCACTACCGGCTTGTGAAACAACACCCCACCGGATTTCCACTATTTATGCTTTTCAATAGGCTAAGCAATAACCTTTACAATATGCTTTCCAAGGCTTAGCAATAACCTTTACAATGATGTTTTTCAAGGCTAAACATCAACCTATACATTATGCTTTTATAGGCTAAGCAATAACCTCTTCAACCACAAGGTTGGTTATCTCACTAAGTTAGTGTCTATAATACACTAGATGGAGATTCAATTAAGCTCATTACAATGCCTCTTAATTAGGCGGATATGGAAGTGTAAAACTAATACACACACACTATGAATGCAAAGATGAAAGTATATGATGTGTGTGTGTGATGTCCTCAATCATTTTGAAAATGAAAGCTCATAAATGTATGCCTAAGGCATTTGAAAGTTTTAGCTCAAAAACATTTATGATTGAGGAAATAATGCAAGTCACATGTTAAAAGAAACAACTTGTTAATGATATCAAAGTTACACAAGTTGTATGAAATTAATTAGCTCTAAACAAGTGATGCATAGGGATGTCAATCAAATCAACAATGTAGCTCAAAACATAAAAATAGATTTGATTGAAATAAGGGGACAAATCATATGTAATTATAAATACAACTTGAAAAAGATATACCAATCAATGCAAAGCAAGTTGTGAAACTTTAAAACAATAATACATATGATTTGTAAAGTTTGTTGAATCCAAAACATAAGATACATTTGAAAATGATTTTCTTATGATGAAAAACAACAACCAAAGATTCAACCAAGTATATGGATCATGTTACATCTAATTTCAAAGATGTTTCCATTAACATGATCTACTTAGATTTACCAAGGTTAAAGTACTACTTGGGTTGAATCAATGGTGATGCATCCAAAACAATAGATCAATTCAAAGTGTAAAACATGCTAAGGATACAACACATTATAGGTTAACATGCTACTAAAGATTTATCAAAGATAAAACAAAACATGAAAACATATGATTTGTAAAGAAGTTGAATCCAAAACATAAGATAGTTTTGAAAGTGATTTTCTTATGATGGAAAACAACAACCAAAGATTCAACCAAGTATAGGAATCATGTTACGTATGATTTACCAAGTTTCTCTCATTAACATGATCTACTTAGATTTACCAAAGATTAAGTACTACTTGGATTGAATCAATGGTGATGTATCCAAAACAATAAATCAATTCAAAACATAAAACATGTTAAGGACACAACACAAACATAGTTTATCATGCTACAAATGATTTACCAAAAATAAAACAAAGCATGAAAACATATGATTAAGGAAAGTAGAGCTTACTTGTAATTTAACTCATTAATCCAAGCTTTAGCTTTCCTAATGATCCCCTTCATCCCTTAGTTCATTTCCCTTGAATATGCCTCAAAACCCCTCAAGGAGGGCCTTAAAATTCCCAACTTTTGGCAAAGGAAAGAACTCATATTTATAGCAAAAAGTGCCCAACGGCTAGTCCTCGGTCGACCTGCAAACAGGTCTCGGTCGACCGGGATCACACAACGGGCAGATTTCTGACCGTTGGTGCTCCCAGGCACTTTCTGCCTGCAGTGTTCCCGGTCGACCGGGACCTCTGCGCCGGTCGACCGGCGACACTGCGGGGACCAAAAAATCCAACTTTTGCAAATTCAAAGTTTTTCTTTGTGGAACTTTTTGGGCCACTAAATCAAGCTTAAAAACACGTTTTAAATCATTCTAAGGGTTTTAAAACTTGGAACATAAAAAGCCTAAAACATTTTGCAAGATTTAAAAATCATAGGCTAGCTTGATTTTCTAAAACTCTTTTCAAATCAAATGCATCCAAGTTTTAAAAGCAAATCATGCATAAATCAAAACTTTTGCAAATCTTAAAAACAATGCATGAATAAAACAAGATTTCAAGTTTATCTAAAACAATGCAAGTGTGTAAATCAAATGATGCTTGAATGATTATGCATCCATCAAATTGCAATCTACAAAATTCCTAACAATCTCCCCCTTTGCAATTTGATGGCAACACACTCACCACTGAAATAACACACTTAGTCTTCAGCTCCCCCTTAGCTGGACAAGTCTTGAAATGTTCTTGGATGCTTCTCTTTGCTTGGGCTCTTTTCTTCATTCTTCATGATGCTTGGTGCTTGATCATTCTTTGAGCTTTCTTTCTTCTTTCTTTCTTTATCCAAGCATCTTCTTTAGCTTCCAAGCTTTCTTCTTCTATTTGCTCTCCCCCTTTGACCATGCCTCTTTCTCCCTTTGGCAAGGTATGTATTCTCTCCCATTGTAGAAGATCATACACAACTCTCCTTAGGAAGCTTGGGCATTCTCTTCACCCTTTTGAGAACTTGAATTCTTTCTCCCCCTTTGACATTAAATTGCAAAGGTACCTACACACATGAAATAAGGAAAAATACCTTTTAGTAGCACCTGTTAACAAATGAAATCGAAAATGAGAAACATAACAGGCTATCATGTGTGGAATTAATCTCTAAGGGCTCAAAGGCAATCCTAGGGTCAATTTGATCAAAACTAATACTTCCTATGAAGGTTTACACTCCCCCTCAATCCATTCTCTCCTTTTGTCAAACATTTGACAAAGATTTAACTATTAGGTGCAAGAAGAAGATGGTTTAACCAAATGAGGGTCAACTTCAAGGAAAGGATTAGATTCATTTAACTATAAAGCTCATATGATCAAATTGCCAAAAGAAAGCAAGGTCAAAAGAGAAAAGCAATCATGGATACCAATTGGAAAAATAAAGAATACCAATTGAGATTTAAAGATAAGTCTATTAAAACACAATCACTCTAAAATGGATTTAAAAGTATAACTATTAGGAAAAATCCAAATTAGAGCTATCCATGATGAAATGGGGTTAATAAATCATAGCATCAAATAATCTAACTATGGAAAGCATGTGCTATGAGGGTTTTGAAAATCATTTCATTCAAACACTAAATATGACTATTAATGTGCAAGAATGAGTGAAATGAAATTCAAACATGAAGCCAACCTCAACTAATAACCAACCACTATTATGAACACATAAACATGGTGGTCATGAGATATACCTATAAGAGCAAGAGAGGTGGCAAACATGAACATTATGATGCTAATGGTGTGTGACATGGAACAAATATATAACTATCAAGCTCAATCCATTGTACACAAGGTCTATCACAATCACAAGAAATCAAATCAATCGTAAATTATACCAAATGAAACCAATTGAATTTGACAACATGATTAAGAGCAAGAATGTGACAAATACAAAATTCCATCAAACATCATAAATGGATATTCATCACTTTTAAAGATATGACTAATGTGCATAGTGATGAACAAGATACATTGCAATGCAAAAGGATATTACTTGGTAATGCATGCAATTTCCAAAGTGTCAAAATCATATGAATTCAACATCTAAGATATCCATCAAACATATAGAAATATGAGGAATAGATTTCAAAGAGTTTCATATGATCAAGAACACTACTATGAAGTTGCAACATGTATAAGGATGATATCACTTAGAGAAAATACATGAATCAACATCATAACCATCCAAAAAAGATATGACTAGAAAGCATAGAGGATGGATTTTAGTTCTAGTATGGTTTCTACAAATATAATGAATAACACAACCATACATAGAACGATTTGACATTTGCATAGAGAGGATCAATCAACACTCAAGATCTAACTCATACCATATCATCAATAAAGAATATAACTATGCAAGCACAAGAAGGTATGGAGTTAGAGGGACAATCTATCATGTAACATCTCCACTCTTAGCAAATGTACTAAGCTTACAATGCAATGGAAAAGGATATGAGGTTTAAACCAAATGAACTTAGCACATAAAATCACATATGTACTTAAAAAGCTCAAAAACAAGATTTTACTATAAAGCACATAAACAATCATCAAAATGCATTAATGAGAATATACCAAGTTAGGGACAAACATGAAAATCAATGAAACCATATCCAACCAAGCAATGTAAGATATCAAAATCAATTTGCATAAAGAATGTAACTAAATGAGCAAAGATGCAAATTGTTTGTAAAAATTATTTCCTTCCAAATGATATAATCATAATTAAGCACAAGGAAATAAATTCAAGGAAAATGCTTCTAAAAATACAACCAATAAAGCTTAGAACATTTTCCAAGGTTTTTCAAATCACTTTAATATATGAAATTCCAAAGAATCATTTATAGAATTATGAGCAAGTGAATTTGAAAAACAAGAAGTGTACTATTGTAAATTTTCAAATTGTAAAACAATAGACACTCACAAATTTTCCATACCAAGAGATATAACTTGAAAATGAATGGAAAACTTAAATAGCTTCAAATCATTTGATATTCAAAAAGGATCTAACTATGACATTCATCAAATGATTTTCCAACATCAATTGATCATGATAAATCTAGCTATGAAAGCATTAGTAATCACAATCAATTGATCATGAATAGATATGCACAACAAGAGATATAACTATATGAACAAAATGCAAATCCATCATGAAAATATTGCAATCAAAGGATTTTGAAAACCATGAGATATAATCTTAAAAGTTCATGAAGAAAAAATCAAATGATCACAAAGAAACATTGCATTTTAAAAGATGCGACTTTAAAGAAACAAAATGCAAATGAAACATGACCAACAATTAGATATAACTAAAAAGAATAGGTTGGTCTAGGGGGATCAAGGCCTAAAGGTTAGTCTAAATGTGTACCAATGAAGATTCACCTAAGGTCTTGAAAAGGATGTCCTTGAGAGAACACTTTGAGGACTCACCAACTCTTAAAGATATAACTTGAAAAAGACTAAGAGTGGTGCAATGAGGCTAGGGAAATATCATTTACAAACATAGTGGAAATCTTTAAAAAGATATGCAATAAATCACAACACTAGGGTTCTAATCTAGCAAGGATCAACTCCGGGTTGTTAAGCCCTAAAATGGAGTAACCCGCTCTGATACCACTTGTAGGATCTTACACCCTATTGAGCTACCACTTATCCCAAAACCAATTGGTGATAGGAAACGGCACAACAATAGTTTTATGGTGAGGGGCGAGAGCTCGACCACAATTATGACCGCTCAGGAGCGAGGGTGGACGTTGACCTCAACAATCCCTCCCTCAACGGCACACCCACCGCGACTCCTGCTGCGAACTCGCAAAACGCGTGTCCCGTGACTCGAACACCCGACCTACCAGGCTCTGATACCAGTTGTAAGTCCATGGGATCCGAACCCTAGAGGGGGGGGTGAATAGGGTGAGCTCCAATTATGACCAATTTTAACAAATTTAACTTCTTTAAAACAAACTAGTCACAAGTGATGATTAATCATACAAGATGCGGAAGCTAACAAAAGAATCACCACAAAGCAAACACCAACACACAAGGATTTATAGTGGTTCGGCCTCAATGCCTACATCCACTACCGGCTTGTGAAACAACACCCCACCGGATTTCCACTATTTATGCTTTTCAATAGGCTAAGCAATAACCTTTACAATATGCTTTCCAAGGCTTAGCAATAACCTTTACAATGATGTTTTTCAAGGCTAAACATCAACCTATACATTATGCTTTTATAGGCTAAGCAATAACCTCTTCAACCACAAGGTTGGTTATCTCACTAAGTTAGTGTCTATAATACACTAGATGGAGATTCAATTAAGCTCATTACAATGCCTCTTAATTAGGCGGATATGGAAGTGTAAAACTAATACACACACACTATGAATGCAAAGATGAAAGTATATGATGTGTGTGTGTGATGTCCTCAATCATTTTGAAAATGAAAGCTCATAAATGTATGCCTAAGGCATTTGAAAGTTTTAGCTCAAAAACATTTATGATTGAGGAAATAATGCAAGTCACATGTTAAAAGAAACAACTTGTTAATGATATCAAAGTTACACAAGTTGTATGAAATTAATTAGCTCTAAACAAGTGATGCATAGGGATGTCAATCAAATCAACAATGTAGCTCAAAACATAAAAATAGATTTGATTGAAATAAGGGGACAAATCATATGTAATTATAAATACAACTTGAAAAAGATATACCAATCAATGCAAAGCAAGTTGTGAAACTTTAAAACAATAATACATATGATTTGTAAAGTTTGTTGAATCCAAAACATAAGATACATTTGAAAATGATTTTCTTATGATGAAAAACAACAACCAAAGATTCAACCAAGTATATGGATCATGTTACATCTAATTTCAAAGATGTTTCCATTAACATGATCTACTTAGATTTACCAAGGTTAAAGTACTACTTGGGTTGAATCAATGGTGATGCATCCAAAACAATAGATCAATTCAAAGTGTAAAACATGCTAAGGATACAACACATTATAGGTTAACATGCTACTAAAGATTTATCAAAGATAAAACAAAACATGAAAACATATGATTTGTAAAGAAGTTGAATCCAAAACATAAGATAGTTTTGAAAGTGATTTTCTTATGATGGAAAACAACAACCAAAGATTCAACCAAGTATAGGAATCATGTTACGTATGATTTACCAAGTTTCTCTCATTAACATGATCTACTTAGATTTACCAAAGATTAAGTACTACTTGGATTGAATCAATGGTGATGTATCCAAAACAATAAATCAATTCAAAACATAAAACATGTTAAGGACACAACACAAACATAGTTTATCATGCTACAAATGATTTACCAAAAATAAAACAAAGCATGAAAACATATGATTAAGGAAAGTAGAGCTTACTTGTAATTTAACTCATTAATCCAAGCTTTAGCTTTCCTAATGATCCCCTTCATCCCTTAGTTCATTTCCCTTGAATATGCCTCAAAACCCCTCAAGGAGGGCCTTAAAATTCCCAACTTTTGGCAAAGGAAAGAACTCATATTTATAGCAAAAAGTGCCCAACGGCTAGTCCTCGGTCGACCTGCAAACAGGTCTCGGTCGACCGGGATCACACAACGGGCAGATTTCTGACCGTTGGTGCTCCCAGGCACTTTCTGCCTGCAGTGTTCCCGGTCGACCGGGACCTCTGCGCCGGTCGACCGGCGACACTGCGGGGACCAAAAAATCCAACTTTTGCAAATTCAAAGTTTTTCTTTGTGGAACTTTTTGGGCCACTAAATCAAGCTTAAAAACACGTTTTAAATCATTCTAAGGGTTTTAAAACTTGGAACATAAAAAGCCTAAAACATTTTGCAAGATTTAAAAATCATAGGCTAGCTTGATTTTCTAAAACTCTTTTCAAATCAAATGCATCCAAGTTTTAAAAGCAAATCATGCATAAATCAAAACTTTTGCAAATCTTAAAAACAATGCATGAATAAAACAAGATTTCAAGTTTATCTAAAACAATGCAAGTGTGTAAATCAAATGATGCTTGAATGATTATGCATCCATCAAATTGCAATCTACAAAATTCCTAACAATCTCCCCCTTTGCAATTTGATGGCAACACACTCACCACTGAAATAACACACTTAGTCTTCAGCTCCCCCTTAGCTGGACAAGTCTTGAAATGTTCTTGGATGCTTCTCTTTGCTTGGGCTCTTTTCTTCATTCTTCATGATGCTTGGTGCTTGATCATTCTTTGAGCTTTCTTTCTTCTTTCTTTCTTTATCCAAGCATCTTCTTTAGCTTCCAAGCTTTCTTCTTCTATTTGCTCTCCCCCTTTGACCATGCCTCTTTCTCCCTTTGGCAAGGTATGTATTCTCTCCCATTGTAGAAGATCATACACAACTCTCCTTAGGAAGCTTGGGCATTCTCTTCACCCTTTTGAGAACTTGAATTCTTTCTCCCCCTTTGACATTAAATTGCAAAGGTACCTACACACATGAAATAAGGAAAAATACCTTTTAGTAGCACCTGTTAACAAATGAAATCGAAAATGAGAAACATAACAGGCTATCATGTGTGGAATTAATCTCTAAGGGCTCAAAGGCAATCCTAGGGTCAATTTGATCAAAACTAATACTTCCTATGAAGGTTTACACTCCCCCTCAATCCATTCTCTCCTTTTGTCAAACATTTGACAAAGATTTAACTATTAGGTGCAAGAAGAAGATGGTTTAACCAAATGAGGGTCAACTTCAAGGAAAGGATTAGATTCATTTAACTATAAAGCTCATATGATCAAATTGCCAAAAGAAAGCAAGGTCAAAAGAGAAAAGCAATCATGGATACCAATTGGAAAAATAAAGAATACCAATTGAGATTTAAAGATAAGTCTATTAAAACACAATCACTCTAAAATGGATTTAAAAGTATAACTATTAGGAAAAATCCAAATTAGAGCTATCCATGATGAAATGGGGTTAATAAATCATAGCATCAAATAATCTAACTATGGAAAGCATGTGCTATGAGGGTTTTGAAAATCATTTCATTCAAACACTAAATATGACTATTAATGTGCAAGAATGAGTGAAATGAAATTCAAACATGAAGCCAACCTCAACTAATAACCAACCACTATTATGAACACATAAACATGGTGGTCATGAGATATACCTATAAGAGCAAGAGAGGTGGCAAACATGAACATTATGATGCTAATGGTGTGTGACATGGAACAAATATATAACTATCAAGCTCAATCCATTGTACACAAGGTCTATCACAATCACAAGAAATCAAATCAATCGTAAATTATACCAAATGAAACCAATTGAATTTGACAACATGATTAAGAGCAAGAATGTGACAAATACAAAATTCCATCAAACATCATAAATGGATATTCATCACTTTTAAAGATATGACTAATGTGCATAGTGATGAACAAGATACATTGCAATGCAAAAGGATATTACTTGGTAATGCATGCAATTTCCAAAGTGTCAAAATCATATGAATTCAACATCTAAGATATCCATCAAACATATAGAAATATGAGGAATAGATTTCAAAGAGTTTCATATGATCAAGAACACTACTATGAAGTTGCAACATGTATAAGGATGATATCACTTAGAGAAAATACATGAATCAACATCATAACCATCCAAAAAAGATATGACTAGAAAGCATAGAGGATGGATTTTAGTTCTAGTATGGTTTCTACAAATATAATGAATAACACAACCATACATAGAACGATTTGACATTTGCATAGAGAGGATCAATCAACACTCAAGATCTAACTCATACCATATCATCAATAAAGAATATAACTATGCAAGCACAAGAAGGTATGGAGTTAGAGGGACAATCTATCATGTAACATCTCCACTCTTAGCAAATGTACTAAGCTTACAATGCAATGGAAAAGGATATGAGGTTTAAACCAAATGAACTTAGCACATAAAATCACATATGTACTTAAAAAGCTCAAAAACAAGATTTTACTATAAAGCACATAAACAATCATCAAAATGCATTAATGAGAATATACCAAGTTAGGGACAAACATGAAAATCAATGAAACCATATCCAACCAAGCAATGTAAGATATCAAAATCAATTTGCATAAAGAATGTAACTAAATGAGCAAAGATGCAAATTGTTTGTAAAAATTATTTCCTTCCAAATGATATAATCATAATTAAGCACAAGGAAATAAATTCAAGGAAAATGCTTCTAAAAATACAACCAATAAAGCTTAGAACATTTTCCAAGGTTTTTCAAATCACTTTAATATATGAAATTCCAAAGAATCATTTATAGAATTATGAGCAAGTGAATTTGAAAAACAAGAAGTGTACTATTGTAAATTTTCAAATTGTAAAACAATAGACACTCACAAATTTTCCATACCAAGAGATATAACTTGAAAATGAATGGAAAACTTAAATAGCTTCAAATCATTTGATATTCAAAAAGGATCTAACTATGACATTCATCAAATGATTTTCCAACATCAATTGATCATGATAAATCTAGCTATGAAAGCATTAGTAATCACAATCAATTGATCATGAATAGATATGCACAACAAGAGATATAACTATATGAACAAAATGCAAATCCATCATGAAAATATTGCAATCAAAGGATTTTGAAAACCATGAGATATAATCTTAAAAGTTCATGAAGAAAAAATCAAATGATCACAAAGAAACATTGCATTTTAAAAGATGCGACTTTAAAGAAACAAAATGCAAATGAAACATGACCAACAATTAGATATAACTAAAAAGAATAGGTTGGTCTAGGGGGATCAAGGCCTAAAGGTTAGTCTAAATGTGTACCAATGAAGATTCACCTAAGGTCTTGAAAAGGATGTCCTTGAGAGAACACTTTGAGGACTCACCAACTCTTAAAGATATAACTTGAAAAAGACTAAGAGTGGTGCAATGAGGCTAGGGAAATATCATTTACAAACATAGTGGAAATCTTTAAAAAGATATGCAATAAATCACAACACTAGGGTTCTAATCTAGCAAGGATCAACTCCGGGTTGTTAAGCCCTAAAATGGAGTAACCCGCTCTGATACCACTTGTAGGATCTTACACCCTATTGAGCTACCACTTATCCCAAAACCAATTGGTGATAGGAAACGGCACAACAATAGTTTTATGGTGAGGGGCGAGAGCTCGACCACAATTATGACCGCTCAGGAGCGAGGGTGGACGTTGACCTCAACAATCCCTCCCTCAACGGCACACCCACCGCGACTCCTGCTGCGAACTCGCAAAACGCGTGTCCCGTGACTCGAACACCCGACCTACCAGGCTCTGATACCACTTGTAAGTCCATGGGATCCGAACCCTAGAGGGGGGGGTGAATAGGGTGAGCTCCAATTATGACCAATTTTAACAAATTTAACTTCTTTAAAACAAACTAGTCACAAGTGATGATTAATCATACAAGATGCGGAAGCTAACAAAAGAATCACCACAAAGCAAACACCAACACACAAGGATTTATAGTGGTTCGGCCTCAATGCCTACATCCACTACCGGCTTGTGAAACAACACCCCACCGGATTTCCACTATTTATGCTTTTCAATAGGCTAAGCAATAACCTTTACAATATGCTTTCCAAGGCTTAGCAATAACCTTTACAATGATGTTTTTCAAGGCTAAACATCAACCTATACATTATGCTTTTATAGGCTAAGCAATAACCTCTTCAACCACAAGGTTGGTTATCTCACTAAGTTAGTGTCTATAATACACTAGATGTAGATTCAATTAAGCTCATTACAATGCCTCTTAATTAGGCGGATATGGAAGTGTAAAACTAATACACACACACTATGAATGCAAAGATGAAAGTATATGATGTGTGTGTGTGATGTCCTCAATCATTTTGAAAATGAAAGCTCATAAATGTATGCCTAAGGCATTTGAAAGTTTTAGCTCAAAAACATTTATGATTGAGGAAATAATGCAAGTCACATGTTAAAAGAAACAACTTGTTAATGATATCAAAGTTACACAAGTTGTATGAAATTAATTAGCTCTAAACAAGTGATGCATAGGGATGTCAATCAAATCAACAATGTAGCTCAAAACATAAAAATAGATTTGATTGAAATAAGGGGACAAATCATATGTAATTATAAATACAACTTGAAAAAGATATACCAATCAATGCAAAGCAAGTTGTGAAACTTTAAAACAATAATACATATGATTTGTAAAGTTTGTTGAATCCAAAACATAAGATACATTTGAAAATGATTTTCTTATGATGAAAAACAACAACCAAAGATTCAACCAAGTATATGGATCATGTTACATCTAATTTCAAAGATGTTTCCATTAACATGATCTACTTAGATTTACCAAGGTTAAAGTACTACTTGGGTTGAATCAATGGTGATGCATCCAAAACAATAGATCAATTCAAAGTGTAAAACATGCTAAGGATACAACACATTATAGGTTAACATGCTACTAAAGATTTATCAAAGATAAAACAAAACATGAAAACATATGATTTGTAAAGAAGTTGAATCCAAAACATAAGATAGTTTTGAAAGTGATTTTCTTATGATGGAAAACAACAACCAAAGATTCAACCAAGTATAGGAATCATGTTACGTATGATTTACCAAGTTTCTCTCATTAACATGATCTACTTAGATTTACCAAAGATTAAGTACTACTTGGATTGAATCAATGGTGATGTATCCAAAACAATAAATCAATTCAAAACATAAAACATGTTAAGGACACAACACAAACATAGTTTATCATGCTACAAATGATTTACCAAAAATAAAACAAAGCATGAAAACATATGATTAAGGAAAGTAGAGCTTACTTGTAATTTAACTCATTAATCCAAGCTTTAGCTTTCCTAATGATCCCCTTCATCCCTTAGTTCATTTCCCTTGAATATGCCTCAAAACCCCTCAAGGAGGGCCTTAAAATTCCCAACTTTTGGCAAAGGAAAGAACTCATATTTATAGCAAAAAGTGCCCAACGGCTAGTCCTCGGTCGACCTGCAAACAGGTCTCGGTCGACCGGGATCACACAACGGGCAGATTTCTGACCGTTGGTGCTCCCAGGCACTTTCTGCCTGCAGTGTTCCCGGTCGACCGGGACCTCTGCGCCGGTCGACCGGCGACACTGCGGGGACCAAAAAATCCAACTTTTGCAAATTCAAAGTTTTTCTTTGTGGAACTTTTTGGGCCACTAAATCAAGCTTAAAAACACGTTTTAAATCATTCTAAGGGTTTTAAAACTTGGAACATAAAAAGCCTAAAACATTTTGCAAGATTTAAAAATCATAGGCTAGCTTGATTTTCTAAAACTCTTTTCAAATCAAATGCATCCAAGTTTTAAAAGCAAATCATGCATAAATCAAAACTTTTGCAAATCTTAAAAACAATGCATGAATAAAACAAGATTTCAAGTTTATCTAAAACAATGCAAGTGTGTAAATCAAATGATGCTTGAATGATTATGCATCCATCAAATTGCAATCTACAAAATTCCTAACAATCTCCCCCTTTGCAATTTGATGGCAACACACTCACCACTGAAATAACACACTTAGTCTTCAGCTCCCCCTTAGCTGGACAAGTCTTGAAATGTTCTTGGATGCTTCTCTTTGCTTGGGCTCTTTTCTTCATTCTTCATGATGCTTGGTGCTTGATCATTCTTTGAGCTTTCTTTCTTCTTTCTTTCTTTATCCAAGCATCTTCTTTAGCTTCCAAGCTTTCTTCTTCTATTTGCTCTCCCCCTTTGACCATGCCTCTTTCTCCCTTTGGCAAGGTATGTATTCTCTCCCATTGTAGAAGATCATACACAACTCTCCTTAGGAAGCTTGGGCATTCTCTTCACCCTTTTGAGAACTTGAATTCTTTCTCCCCCTTTGACATTAAATTGCAAAGGTACCTACACACATGAAATAAGGAAAAATACCTTTTAGTAGCACCTGTTAACAAATGAAATCGAAAATGAGAAACATAACAGGCTATCATGTGTGGAATTAATCTCTAAGGGCTCAAAGGCAATCCTAGGGTCAATTTGATCAAAACTAATACTTCCTATGAAGGTTTACACTCCCCCTCAATCCATTCTCTCCTTTTGTCAAACATTTGACAAAGATTTAACTATTAGGTGCAAGAAGAAGATGGTTTAACCAAATGAGGGTCAACTTCAAGGAAAGGATTAGATTCATTTAACTATAAAGCTCATATGATCAAATTGCCAAAAGAAAGCAAGGTCAAAAGAGAAAAGCAATCATGGATACCAATTGGAAAAATAAAGAATACCAATTGAGATTTAAAGATAAGTCTATTAAAACACAATCACTCTAAAATGGATTTAAAAGTATAACTATTAGGAAAAATCCAAATTAGAGCTATCCATGATGAAATGGGGTTAATAAATCATAGCATCAAATAATCTAACTATGGAAAGCATGTGCTATGAGGGTTTTGAAAATCATTTCATTCAAACACTAAATATGACTATTAATGTGCAAGAATGAGTGAAATGAAATTCAAACATGAAGCCAACCTCAACTAATAACCAACCACTATTATGAACACATAAACATGGTGGTCATGAGATATACCTATAAGAGCAAGAGAGGTGGCAAACATGAACATTATGATGCTAATGGTGTGTGACATGGAACAAATATATAACTATCAAGCTCAATCCATTGTACACAAGGTCTATCACAATCACAAGAAATCAAATCAATCGTAAATTATACCAAATGAAACCAATTGAATTTGACAACATGATTAAGAGCAAGAATGTGACAAATACAAAATTCCATCAAACATCATAAATGGATATTCATCACTTTTAAAGATATGACTAATGTGCATAGTGATGAACAAGATACATTGCAATGCAAAAGGATATTACTTGGTAATGCATGCAATTTCCAAAGTGTCAAAATCATATGAATTCAACATCTAAGATATCCATCAAACATATAGAAATATGAGGAATAGATTTCAAAGAGTTTCATATGATCAAGAACACTACTATGAAGTTGCAACATGTATAAGGATGATATCACTTAGAGAAAATACATGAATCAACATCATAACCATCCAAAAAAGATATGACTAGAAAGCATAGAGGATGGATTTTAGTTCTAGTATGGTTTCTACAAATATAATGAATAACACAACCATACATAGAACGATTTGACATTTGCATAGAGAGGATCAATCAACACTCAAGATCTAACTCATACCATATCATCAATAAAGAATATAACTATGCAAGCACAAGAAGGTATGGAGTTAGAGGGACAATCTATCATGTAACATCTCCACTCTTAGCAAATGTACTAAGCTTACAATGCAATGGAAAAGGATATGAGGTTTAAACCAAATGAACTTAGCACATAAAATCACATATGTACTTAAAAAGCTCAAAAACAAGATTTTACTATAAAGCACATAAACAATCATCAAAATGCATTAATGAGAATATACCAAGTTAGGGACAAACATGAAAATCAATGAAACCATATCCAACCAAGCAATGTAAGATATCAAAATCAATTTGCATAAAGAATGTAACTAAATGAGCAAAGATGCAAATTGTTTGTAAAAATTATTTCCTTCCAAATGATATAATCATAATTAAGCACAAGGAAATAAATTCAAGGAAAATGCTTCTAAAAATACAACCAATAAAGCTTAGAACATTTTCCAAGGTTTTTCAAATCACTTTAATATATGAAATTCCAAAGAATCATTTATAGAATTATGAGCAAGTGAATTTGAAAAACAAGAAGTGTACTATTGTAAATTTTCAAATTGTAAAACAATAGACACTCACAAATTTTCCATACCAAGAGATATAACTTGAAAATGAATGGAAAACTTAAATAGCTTCAAATCATTTGATATTCAAAAAGGATCTAACTATGACATTCATCAAATGATTTTCCAACATCAATTGATCATGATAAATCTAGCTATGAAAGCATTAGTAATCACAATCAATTGATCATGAATAGATATGCACAACAAGAGATATAACTATATGAACAAAATGCAAATCCATCATGAAAATATTGCAATCAAAGGATTTTGAAAACCATGAGATATAATCTTAAAAGTTCATGAAGAAAAAATCAAATGATCACAAAGAAACATTGCATTTTAAAAGATGCGACTTTAAAGAAACAAAATGCAAATGAAACATGACCAACAATTAGATATAACTAAAAAGAATAGGTTGGTCTAGGGGGATCAAGGCCTAAAGGTTAGTCTAAATGTGTACCAATGAAGATTCACCTAAGGTCTTGAAAAGGATGTCCTTGAGAGAACACTTTGAGGACTCACCAACTCTTAAAGATATAACTTGAAAAAGACTAAGAGTGGTGCAATGAGGCTAGGGAAATATCATTTACAAACATAGTGGAAATCTTTAAAAAGATATGCAATAAATCACAACACTAGGGTTCTAATCTAGCAAGGATCAACTCCGGGTTGTTAAGCCCTAAAATGGAGTAACCCGCTCTGATACCACTTGTAGGATCTTACACCCTATTGAGCTACCACTTATCCCAAAACCAATTGGTGATAGGAAACGGCACAACAATAGTTTTATGGTGAGGGGCGAGAGCTCGACCACAATTATGACCGCTCAGGAGCGAGGGTGGACGTTGACCTCAACAATCCCTCCCTCAACGGCACACCCACCGCGACTCCTGCTGCGAACTCGCAAAACGCGTGTCCCGTGACTCGAACACCCGACCTACCAGGCTCTGATACCACTTGTAAGTCCATGGGATCCGAACCCTAGAGGGGGGGGTGAATAGGGTGAGCTCCAATTATGACCAATTTTAACAAATTTAACTTCTTTAAAACAAACTAGTCACAAGTGATGATTAATCATACAAGATGCGGAAGCTAACAAAAGAATCACCACAAAGCAAACACCAACACACAAGGATTTATAGTGGTTCGGCCTCAATGCCTACATCCACTACCGGCTTGTGAAACAACACCCCACCGGATTTCCACTATTTATGCTTTTCAATAGGCTAAGCAATAACCTTTACAATATGCTTTCCAAGGCTTAGCAATAACCTTTACAATGATGTTTTTCAAGGCTAAACATCAACCTATACATTATGCTTTTATAGGCTAAGCAATAACCTCTTCAACCACAAGGTTGGTTATCTCACTAAGTTAGTGTCTATAATACACTAGATGGAGATTCAATTAAGCTCATTACAATGCCTCTTAATTAGGCGGATATGGAAGTGTAAAACTAATACACACACACTATGAATGCAAAGATGAAAGTATATGATGTGTGTGTGTGATGTCCTCAATCATTTTGAAAATGAAAGCTCATAAATGTATGCCTAAGGCATTTGAAAGTTTTAGCTCAAAAACATTTATGATTGAGGAAATAATGCAAGTCACATGTTAAAAGAAACAACTTGTTAATGATATCAAAGTTACACAAGTTGTATGAAATTAATTAGCTCTAAACAAGTGATGCATAGGGATGTCAATCAAATCAACAATGTAGCTCAAAACATAAAAATAGATTTGATTGAAATAAGGGGACAAATCATATGTAATTATAAATACAACTTGAAAAAGATATACCAATCAATGCAAAGCAAGTTGTGAAACTTTAAAACAATAATACATATGATTTGTAAAGTTTGTTGAATCCAAAACATAAGATACATTTGAAAATGATTTTCTTATGATGAAAAACAACAACCAAAGATTCAACCAAGTATATGGATCATGTTACATCTAATTTCAAAGATGTTTCCATTAACATGATCTACTTAGATTTACCAAGGTTAAAGTACTACTTGGGTTGAATCAATGGTGATGCATCCAAAACAATAGATCAATTCAAAGTGTAAAACATGCTAAGGATACAACACATTATAGGTTAACATGCTACTAAAGATTTATCAAAGATAAAACAAAACATGAAAACATATGATTTGTAAAGAAGTTGAATCCAAAACATAAGATAGTTTTGAAAGTGATTTTCTTATGATGGAAAACAACAACCAAAGATTCAACCAAGTATAGGAATCATGTTACGTATGATTTACCAAGTTTCTCTCATTAACATGATCTACTTAGATTTACCAAAGATTAAGTACTACTTGGATTGAATCAATGGTGATGTATCCAAAACAATAAATCAATTCAAAACATAAAACATGTTAAGGACACAACACAAACATAGTTTATCATGCTACAAATGATTTACCAAAAATAAAACAAAGCATGAAAACATATGATTAAGGAAAGTAGAGCTTACTTGTAATTTAACTCATTAATCCAAGCTTTAGCTTTCCTAATGATCCCCTTCATCCCTTAGTTCATTTCCCTTGAATATGCCTCAAAACCCCTCAAGGAGGGCCTTAAAATTCCCAACTTTTGGCAAAGGAAAGAACTCATATTTATAGCAAAAAGTGCCCAACGGCTAGTCCTCGGTCGACCTGCAAACAGGTCTCGGTCGACCGGGATCACACAACGGGCAGATTTCTGACCGTTGGTGCTCCCAGGCACTTTCTGCCTGCAGTGTTCCCGGTCGACCGGGACCTCTGCGCCGGTCGACCGGCGACACTGCGGGGACCAAAAAATCCAACTTTTGCAAATTCAAAGTTTTTCTTTGTGGAACTTTTTGGGCCACTAAATCAAGCTTAAAAACACGTTTTAAATCATTCTAAGGGTTTTAAAACTTGGAACATAAAAAGCCTAAAACATTTTGCAAGATTTAAAAATCATAGGCTAGCTTGATTTTCTAAAACTCTTTTCAAATCAAATGCATCCAAGTTTTAAAAGCAAATCATGCATAAATCAAAACTTTTGCAAATCTTAAAAACAATGCATGAATAAAACAAGATTTCAAGTTTATCTAAAACAATGCAAGTGTGTAAATCAAATGATGCTTGAATGATTATGCATCCATCAAATTGCAATCTACAAAATTCCTAACAATCTCCCCCTTTGCAATTTGATGGCAACACACTCACCACTGAAATAACACACTTAGTCTTCAGCTCCCCCTTAGCTGGACAAGTCTTGAAATGTTCTTGGATGCTTCTCTTTGCTTGGGCTCTTTTCTTCATTCTTCATGATGCTTGGTGCTTGATCATTCTTTGAGCTTTCTTTCTTCTTTCTTTCTTTATCCAAGCATCTTCTTTAGCTTCCAAGCTTTCTTCTTCTATTTGCTCTCCCCCTTTGACCATGCCTCTTTCTCCCTTTGGCAAGGTATGTATTCTCTCCCATTGTAGAAGATCATACACAACTCTCCTTAGGAAGCTTGGGCATTCTCTTCACCCTTTTGAGAACTTGAATTCTTTCTCCCCCTTTGACATTAAATTGCAAAGGTACCTACACACATGAAATAAGGAAAAATACCTTTTAGTAGCACCTGTTAACAAATGAAATCGAAAATGAGAAACATAACAGGCTATCATGTGTGGAATTAATCTCTAAGGGCTCAAAGGCAATCCTAGGGTCAATTTGATCAAAACTAATACTTCCTATGAAGGTTTACACTCCCCCTCAATCCATTCTCTCCTTTTGTCAAACATTTGACAAAGATTTAACTATTAGGTGCAAGAAGAAGATGGTTTAACCAAATGAGGGTCAACTTCAAGGAAAGGATTAGATTCATTTAACTATAAAGCTCATATGATCAAATTGCCAAAAGAAAGCAAGGTCAAAAGAGAAAAGCAATCATGGATACCAATTGGAAAAATAAAGAATACCAATTGAGATTTAAAGATAAGTCTATTAAAACACAATCACTCTAAAATGGATTTAAAAGTATAACTATTAGGAAAAATCCAAATTAGAGCTATCCATGATGAAATGGGGTTAATAAATCATAGCATCAAATAATCTAACTATGGAAAGCATGTGCTATGAGGGTTTTGAAAATCATTTCATTCAAACACTAAATATGACTATTAATGTGCAAGAATGAGTGAAATGAAATTCAAACATGAAGCCAACCTCAACTAATAACCAACCACTATTATGAACACATAAACATGGTGGTCATGAGATATACCTATAAGAGCAAGAGAGGTGGCAAACATGAACATTATGATGCTAATGGTGTGTGACATGGAACAAATATATAACTATCAAGCTCAATCCATTGTACACAAGGTCTATCACAATCACAAGAAATCAAATCAATCGTAAATTATACCAAATGAAACCAATTGAATTTGACAACATGATTAAGAGCAAGAATGTGACAAATACAAAATTCCATCAAACATCATAAATGGATATTCATCACTTTTAAAGATATGACTAATGTGCATAGTGATGAACAAGATACATTGCAATGCAAAAGGATATTACTTGGTAATGCATGCAATTTCCAAAGTGTCAAAATCATATGAATTCAACATCTAAGATATCCATCAAACATATAGAAATATGAGGAATAGATTTCAAAGAGTTTCATATGATCAAGAACACTACTATGAAGTTGCAACATGTATAAGGATGATATCACTTAGAGAAAATACATGAATCAACATCATAACCATCCAAAAAAGATATGACTAGAAAGCATAGAGGATGGATTTTAGTTCTAGTATGGTTTCTACAAATATAATGAATAACACAACCATACATAGAACGATTTGACATTTGCATAGAGAGGATCAATCAACACTCAAGATCTAACTCATACCATATCATCAATAAAGAATATAACTATGCAAGCACAAGAAGGTATGGAGTTAGAGGGACAATCTATCATGTAACATCTCCACTCTTAGCAAATGTACTAAGCTTACAATGCAATGGAAAAGGATATGAGGTTTAAACCAAATGAACTTAGCACATAAAATCACAAATGTACTTAAAAAGCTCAAAAACAAGATTTTACTATAAAGCACATAAACAATCATCAAAATGCATTAATGAGAATATACCAAGTTAGGCACAAACATGAAAATCAATGAAACCATATCCAACCAAGCAATGTAAGATATCAAAATCAATTTGCATAAAGAATGTAACTAAATGAGCAAAGATGCAAATTGTTTGTAAAAATTATTTCCTTCCAAATGATATAATCATAATTAAGCACAAGGAAATAAATTCAAGGAAAATGCTTCTAAAAATACAACCAATAAAGCTTAGAACATTTTCCAAGGTTTTTCAAATCACTTTAATATATGAAATTCCAAAGAATCATTTATAGAATTATGAGCAAGTGAATTTGAAAAACAAGAAGTGTACTATTGTAAATTTTCAAATTGTAAAACAATAGACACTCACAAATTTTCCATACCAAGAGATATAACTTGAAAATGAATGGAAAACTTAAATAGCTTCAAATCATTTGATATTCAAAAAGGATCTAACTATGACATTCATCAAATGATTTTCCAACATCAATTGATCATGATAAATCTAGCTATGAAAGCATTAGTAATCACAATCAATTGATCATGAATAGATATGCACAACAAGAGATATAACTATATGAACAAAATGCAAATCCATCATGAAAATATTGCAATCAAAGGATTTTGAAAACCATGAGATATAATCTTAAAAGTTCATGAAGAAAAAATCAAATGATCACAAAGAAACATTGCATTTTAAAAGATGCGACTTTAAAGAAACAAAATGCAAATGAAACATGACCAACAATTAGATATAACTAAAAAGAATAGGTTGGTCTAGGGGGATCAAGGCCTAAAGGTTAGTCTAAATGTGTACCAATGAAGATTCACCTAAGGTCTTGAAAAGGATGTCCTTGAGAGAACACTTTGAGGACTCACCAACTCTTAAAGATATAACTTGAAAAAGACTAAGAGTGGTGCAATGAGGCTAGGGAAATATCATTTACAAACATAGTGGAAATCTTTAAAAAGATATGCAATAAATCACAACACTAGGGTTCTAATCTAGCAAGGATCAACTCCGGGTTGTTAAGCCCTAAAATGGAGTAACCCGCTCTGATACTACTTGTAGGATCTTACACCCTATTGAGCTACCACTTATCCCAAAACCAATTGGTGATAGGAAACGGCACAACAATAGTTTTATGGTGAGGGGCGAGAGCTCGACCACAATTATGACCGCTCAGGAGCGAGGGTGGACGTTGACCTCAACAATCCCTCCCTCAACGGCACACCCACCGCGACTCCTGCTGCGAACTCGCAAAACGCGTGTCCCGTGACTCGAACACCCGACCTACCAGGCTCTGATACCACTTGTAAGTCCATGGGATCCGAACCCTAGAGGGGGGGTGAATAGGGTGAGCTCCAATTATGACCAATTTTAACAAATTTAACTTCTTTAAAACAAACTAGTCACAAGTGATGATTAATCATACAAGATGCGGAAGCTAACAAAAGAATCACCACAAAGCAAACACCAACACACAAGGATTTATAGTGGTTCGGCCTCAATGCCTACATCCACTACCGGCTTGTGAAACAACACCCCACCGGATTTCCACTATTTATGCTTTTCAATAGGCTAAGCAATAACCTTTACAATATGCTTTCCAAGGCTTAGCAATAACCTTTACAATGATGTTTTTCAAGGCTAAACATCAACCTATACATTATGCTTTTATAGGCTAAGCAATAACCTCTTCAACCACAAGGTTGGTTATCTCACTAAGTTAGTGTCTATAATACACTAGATGGAGATTCAATTAAGCTCATTACAATGCCTCTTAATTAGGCGGATATGGAAGTGTAAAACTAATACACACACACTATGAATGCAAAGATGAAAGTATATGATGTGTGTGTGTGATGTCCTCAATCATTTTGAAAATGAAAGCTCATAAATGTATGCCTAAGGCTTTTGAAAGTTTTAGCTCAAAAACATTTATGATTGAGGAAATAATGCAAGTCACATGTTAAAAGAAACAACTTGTTAATGATATCAAAGTTACACAAGTTGTATGAAATTAATTAGCTCTAAACATGTGATGCATAGGGATGTCAATCAAATCAACAATGTAGCTCAAAACATAAAAATAGATTTGATTGAAATAAGGGGACAAATCATATGTAATTATAAATACAACTTGAAAAAGATATACCAATCAATGCAAAGCAAGTTGTGAAACTTTAAAACAATAATACATATGATTTGTAAAGTTTGTTGAATCCAAAACATAAGATACATTTGAAAAGGATTTTCTTATGATGAAAAACAACAACCAAAGATTCAACCAAGTATATGGATCATGTTACATCTAATTTCAAAGATGTTTCCATTAACATGATCTACTTAGATTTACCAAGGTTAAAGTACTACTTGGGTTGAATCAATGGTGATGCATCCAAAACAATAGATCAATTCAAAGTGTAAAACATGCTAAGGATACAACACATTATAGGTTAACATGCTACTAAAGATTTATCAAAGATAAAACAAAACATGAAAACATATGATTTGTAAAGAAGTTGAATCCAAAACATAAGATAGTTTTGAAAGTGATTTTCTTATGATGGAAAACAACAACCAAAGATTCAACCAAGT
The DNA here is from genome assembly GCA_038049695.1 of Cinnamomum chago. Lineage (NCBI taxonomy): Eukaryota > Viridiplantae > Streptophyta > Magnoliopsida > Laurales > Lauraceae > Cinnamomum > Cinnamomum chago. The sequence goes on from CP142460.1 coordinate 33,786,180, forward strand.
ATAGGAATCATGTTACATATGATTTACCAAGTTTCTTTCATTAACATGATCTACTTAGATTTACCAAAGATTAAGTACTACTTGGATTGAATCAATGGTGATGTATCCAAAACAATAAATCAATTCAAAACATAAAACATGTTAAGGACACAACACAAACATAGTTTATCATGCTACAAATGATTTACCAAAAATAAAACAAAGCATGAAAACATATGATTAAGGAAAGTAGAGCTTACTTGTAATTTAACTCATTAATCCAAGCTTTAGCTTTCCTAATGATCCCCTTCATCCCTTAGTTCATTTCCCTTGAATATGCCTCAAAACCCCTCAAGGAGGGCCTTAAAATTCCCAACTTTTGGCAAAGGAAAGAACTCATATTTATAGCAAAAAGTGCCCAACGGCTAGTCCTCGGTCGACCTGCAAACAGGTCTCGGTCGACCGGGATCACACAACGGGCAGATTTCTGACCATTGGTGCTCCCAGGCACTTTCTGCCTGCAGTGTTCCCGGTCGACCGGGACCTCTGCGCCGGTCGACCGGCGACACTGCGGGGACCAAAAAATCCAACTTTTGCAAATTCAAAGTTTTTCTTTGTGGAACTTTTTGGGCCACTAAATCAAGCTTAAAAACATGTTTTAAATCATTCTAAGGGTTTTAAAACATGGAACATAAAAAGCCTAAAACATTTTGAAAGATTTAAAACTCATAGGCTAGCTTGATTTTCTAAAACTCTTTTCAAATCAAATGCATCCAAGTTTTAAAAGTAAATCATGCATAAATCAAAACTTTTGCAAATCTTAAAAACAGTGCATGAATAAAACAAGATTTCAAGTTTATCTAAAACAATGCAAGTGTGTAAATCAAATGATGCTTGAATGATTATGCATCCATCAAATTGCAATCTACAAAATTCCTAACAGTCCCGTCCCGATACCTAGCTCGCTCCTATGGTTCCCGATGCCCGGCTCACTACCGTGGTTCCCGAGGCCCGGCTTGCCACCGTGGCCCCGTCCCGTATTATTATTATATGTACATGTTGTTAGACCCCGACCTAGACCAATTCGATTAGTGTGCGATTAGTGTGTGTTTAGTTCTAAGTAGGTTTAGTTGTCGTTGGGTTAGAAGTAATTAGTTTTAGTCTTGGACATAGTTTTGCGAATTTTGAGAACGTTTAGTATTAGTCAAACACACTCAGGAAGGCTTGAGTGCACGTGTAAGCTTGGGAGGATCGTATCGGTTTCTGTGTAATCGTGATTTTGAATTCATTTGAATGATTTTTACTATGTGTTACGACTTTCGTTTTCAGCCCATTCATGTTTGAAGCCCAAAAACCCAAGTTCTGGCCCAAAAAAGGGTAAAGTGGTCTTTTTACACAAATCTGGACACAATTTTCTAGATCTCAAAACCATGTCAAAAATATACTTTTTGGAAACTAGATATTTCGAGGATCGTTTTATCCTTCTTCGTCGAATTCATTCGAGACCCGTATGATCACGTTTTTGTCAATGCTAGGATTGGATTCATTGGGCCCCATTGGCATCACTTAAGCCTAACCTTCATCTCTTTCATTCACTTTCCCAAAATCCTGCAACTTTCTTAACCTAGGGCTAAAACCCCCTTTTTCCCTTCCCCTTCATTCCTCTTGCATGCTCTAGCTAGAGATCTCCAAATAGAATTCCAAGACCATCATCTTCTTCCTCTCCTTGCAAGCTTTCTATTAATACAAATTTCTTGGAGTTTCTTGTGGGACAAGCTCTTCATTTTCTTCATCTCTTCTTGTTTGGCCATTTCTAGGTAAGAGCTTCAACCCATACTTTTCATGAAGTCTTTTTGGTTCTTAAAGATCTTGTTTTTCTCATTGCAAACCCTTTTGTGAAAATGGGTTCTTTGTTTTCATTTTTGTTGAGTTTTGAATGGATTTCCTTGGGATTCTTGTAGTGTTGGCTTAGCTCTTGAGTAAGAGTGCTTGAAGAGGATTGTTTAGCATTTGGGCAAAGACAAGTAATCTCTATAGGATCAATGTTGCATGTGTATTTTTGATTACATTGTTATTTTAGAAATTGTGCATATAAACTTGTTTATAAGCTTCATGATCATGTTTCATTTGGATTGAATGTTTGAAATTGTGAAAAAAATGAACCCTTGGTGAGCATGAAGGCTCAAGGGATTGTATGTGGCTTAAGGATGAGAAGAAGGAGAGAAATGTATTGGAAGTGGTACAAGAGAAAGGGTTTTTCTGCACTCAGCGAGCTCAGGCAGAAGCTTGTTCGCTCGAGCGACCCCTTGGTCCGCTCGAGCGACCAGGCCACTGCTTGGTCCGGGCGCAGACAGAGAGTTGTTCGCCCGAGCGACCTTATGGTCCGCTCGAGCGAACTGTCTCGCTCGAGCTAAGTGTCAATTCCGCTCGAGCGAACCTGCCAGATTCAGGCAAAAAGGATTGTTTCCATTTACGTATTTTCTTGAAGGTTGAAAACTAGACTATGTTAAGCGTTTTGGCTTTACATTGTGTAAATGGAACTTTGAAATACAACCCAACTTCGGGGACACCAATCTATGCATATTTCTGACATTTGGGGTCCCAATTACACAAAGGTCAATTAATAACCTTAACACGTGCTTGATGGATTTCGTATTTGAACTTCCGTTTTGGTACAATTAGAACCGTCGTATATTCGTTTTAGATTTCAAGTATAAGCTCGTTTTGAAGATTTGTTTCAAGAAGAAGGGATCACTTCCTAAGCGTGTTATGCATATTAATTATGCCTTCTGCTAGTCATGCTTGTCGTGTTTTGATAAGTGTTTCCCACTTTTTACCTCGACGTGTTTAGACCATGTTTTGCGTGTTTTGCGCATTCATGAATTTAAGTGAACACCACTGAGCTTGGACTGCCCTTTCAGTTTGATCCACTGTCTGGGGGTCCTTAAACATGTGGACTGTCTGCAGACTAGTCGTGTATTTATTACACATCGTGCATGTCCGGTTCCGCGGCCGGAAATCCTCGTATATATGGGAACCGTGTCGTGATTATATTATGTATATCGTGCTTGTCGTGCGTGCTTGCTCTTTTTATTATAAATGATAGAGAAAGGATGGGCTCTTTGTGGAATGAAACTATTCATGATATTATAAGTATTCATGCCAGCTTTGCTCGTATTTTGAAATGTACCTTAGTCATGTAACTGTTTACAATTAAGCAAAATGCCTTTATACATTTTCTGAAACACTTACTATTTGTATGCTCATGCCTAAATTGATTTCCTGCCAAACCATTGTGTTTGACCCTTGTATGTTGGTGCTCAGGTGCAGGAGACGTTGCCTTTGAGGAGGAACGTCGGGAGGAGGCTCTTGAGCCACCCCCAGTGAGAGAGTGGCAGCCCGACGATGTCAATTAGACGTCGGGCGGGTTCTTGAGTTTCGTTACATTTTGTCATGGGATTCTTTTTATTATTTTTCAGAATTGTATTGGCCTTTGTTGGCTTCTTATGGGATGTAACAAAAAAACTTAACTTACTTTTGTGTTAGTCTCATAACTTGAATTGTGTTGGGAATGCCATGTTAACTCCTCTCTTTTGATACTAAGTCTTGTTATTAATTGTCATAGCACTTAACATTTTATTGGTGCTTATCTTGATGTGATTTGCTACACGCTTCCGCAAACTTGATCATGTGAGACAGATTCCGCGTGCTCCTGGAATCCTCACCGCGGGTCCGTTCCGGGGTCGCGACACATGTGTATTTCGTTGAATCTCCTCACCTCGTGTGACTGAGATCAACGCCCTGACATGCTCGTCACTTTGGTAATAGAGGACTTAGCTTTGTGTGGTTGCCATCTTTCTTGTTTCCCGTTCCTTGGTGCACTTACATGCTTAAATGAATACCCAATTTGTCAAATATCCATGCTTTTATATATGTTTTAAATGAACACTTGTTTTGCCAGATCTCTATGTTTACACATGTTTTAAAAGAATACCCGATTTGTCAAATATCTATACTTTTACAAATGATGTAAATGAAAACATGTTTTGTTAAATCTCCAAGTTTTACTCATGCTTTAAATGAATACATGTTTTGTCAGAGATTTATGATTTTCCACCCGTTTTAATTATATGCAGCCTTTGATAAAATAATATGAATTATCACTTGTTTTATGTTTCAACACATTTATTATCTTTTCATCCACCTGCCAGACGGTCGTGTCTAACTATTTTGGTACTCATGTCCAGACTTCTTCGTCTTGAGCTCAGTGCTTTTGTTGGCTGTGGAGCCATGAGTTGTAGGTTGTTTTGTCGGCTATGTCATGTAGACATTGAGCTTGACATCGGAGTTGTGTTACATATGGGTAGTGGTTATTAGCTTGTTATTGTATGACTTCTATTAGCCCTTTCTTGGGAGTTTTTAATTAATGCACGTTGATAATTTGTAACTTAAACACTTGTGGGAATGATTATCCTGTTACCGTCAGCTCTGTACTTGGTTGCGATGGTTTTGTTAGTTTTATGGTCTCAATACCAATATATGATGAATAGATTGATTAATTTCTTTATTTATCAATATAATCATGCTTCCCTTTCATGAGATGAATGGTGATTTATTACTTAATGCACATGACCAATATATATGACATAATGGTTCATGAGATGAACTGGGTCCCATTAGCATATTAGATGTGATATATGTATATGGATGAGATCCACATACGGGAGATATGTGTCACAAATCTTATACTTAAAATATCTTCACAGCCAGTGATGAGATTGGGCATCTCATCTGACAAGGTTGCAGCACTTTGATCACTATGAGATACTGTGATTTGTCTTGATCATCAGAATGTAAGATTCTGGATCATAGTGCTGGTACATTGGATGTATTGAAGGACCATGAGAAGCACCGTATCAAATACTGTCTCGATTTAAGGACTGCTCTCATAATTCCCTAGCAATAGGTTCTCAATCCTGAGACATTGATGAACTCAAGTTTCTATCTATTCATTTGCTTTGAGTCACCAATGAGTGAGGCCAACTGTAGGTCAACACCTCGGTGTCTTGGGTACATGGTAGTAGGACTGTGGGAACATGCAATGATCAAGATGGAATCTATCTACATTATCCCCTTGTGCCAATTAATGGATTTATCATTGGTAAGTGCGCACCCATTCCGATTAAGAGTTAATTGGATCGGTACCAAATGATTACTATAATTAATTGGGGCTCAAGGATAATAAAATGTGGATCTAAGATTGGATGGGACAGATTTATTCCAATTGATCCATGGATAATGATAGAGAGGCCTACTTGTGGTAATTGAGAAGTTTAGGGTCTTCATTGAAATATATTCCTAAGACTGGAGTGCAATTGCATTTATATAGTGGAGTTATTTGCAATTAAATGTGGGCCCGGATTGCACATGAGATGTGGGTAGCGTGTCCCAGTTGGAGCCAGCTTTCTAAGGAATCCCTAGTGGTCCCCACGCTAGCCCAATATATTAGAAAGATACTAATTATAGTAGAACTCTAAAAGGAAATAGAAAGTTACTATTTCTATTTGAAGTGAGACTTCTAATAGTGGTAATAGTAAGTTACTAATTATTAATGGAAGTAGGACTTCTATTTTAATTAGTAAAAGAGGAAGTTACTAATCATATTTGAAGTAAGACTTCTAATTGTGATGTAGTAAGCAACTAATTGTAGTGGAAGTAAGACTTCTATTTCAATTAGTAAGAGGAGGTGGCTTCATTGCTTTATAAGGAGAAGAGGAGTGCCCTTGGACGTCCCTAATATTGCTCAATATGGGGATTCACGCCCAACCAATTTAATTGTGCAAGAGTTGCATTCCTCTCTTCCTCTCCCTCTTCTAGTTCTCTTCTAGTTTCCTTTAGGGTTTTTCTCTTGGAGATCCCACCATCTTCTTGAGAAAAGAGAATCTGATATGGGACATAGCGTGGAAGATCAAAGGGTGTTGGAGATTCTTATTTGATTAGTGAAGGTGTTCATCATCAAGGAAAGAACTCAAAGCCTCCATTAGAGCACTACCAAGCTCCAAAGGTATATCTACATCCTTGTATGTTGTGGATTTCGTGGTTGAATGTTTATGTGCTATTTTCTATCTTATAGATAGGTTATGTTGTTGTACATGGTTTATGAGTTTGAGGAATTACATCCTGGATTGGGTTTGTTGCCTTCTAGATAGTTGATCCCTGCATCAGGTGGGTCAAAAGTTTTTGAAATGTATCTGAATGGCCCACCTATTTTCCAACAGGTTTATTCCAGTCTGATATGGTTCTTGATATAATAGCTATATGCTAGTGGTTGAATGCGACATGGAATCTGATGGCCATGGACTCCGGGTTGCAACGCCACGAAAGCTTCCGCCAAATATTCAGAGTGTGTCGGAATGTGTTGTCTTCACGAAAAATATAATTATCCTTAATTGCATTCGCACCCCCGAGGTCGGGCAGCTGCAGGGTCCGGGTTTGGGGGCGTGACACCGTACTTGTACTTTTATGATTATTTAACTAGACTTTTCTATTTTATCATGCACCTTGTAAATCGGATTTTTAGCATCTTGCCACACGGGACTCCAAAGGTCTTAGTGCGCGATTTTCACCCTGCTTGACCATTGGTTGTACCCGGATCCATAAAAGGTCTCTCAGTATGTGTGCGGGCATTTATTGCCCTGCCCTTCCGCGTTACCTGGATCACCTTGCTTCTCTGCCATCCGTTTTGGTTTTTCTTATTTCTACTCGAAATACTACCCGATTTTCTATAAAAAAAATCTCGGACTTAGAAAAATACTGTCTTGAAGCCCATTTTACCTGTTTTTACTGTTTTCTACCTGAATTGAAAAGAATACTGTCTTGAAACCTGCTTTGACCTTTTTTGATTGTTTTAAGCCTGAATTGGAAAATATAGTTTTTGAATTCCATTTTGACATGTTTTATTGTTTTGAGCCTGAATTGGTCGGTTTACTGTTTTAAAAGCCAAATTAACCTTATTTATGCATTTAAGCATTTGAATGGTTTATTAAACCCCGTACTTGCACATGTAGCTTGTGAGTAACCGAATTACTCATAAATTCTGAATTTAAACACTGAATCCCGCTTTCTGCATTGATTTGTGAGTTGACATCATTATGTTTAATTATTTCTGTATATCTGAATATTGCCCCATTTTGGGATGTTCTGTAAGTGACCGGTGTCACTAATGCCCAAGCTCGATTCAAGTTCACAGGACCTTGTCCAGGCTCGATTCAGGATTCCCTATGACAAGGCCCATTAATTAAGTACCTACCTACTCGGGCTCGATTCAGGTTTCCTTGTGGTAGAGTTAATGACTCTTGGACGAGTCTATGGTACTATCTTTTGGTAGGATTATTATGAATTTTTTTTGCCTTTGTATAATTAGTCTGATTAATTCTTATTTATGCTTTTGTTAATTGTAACTCTATGCACTGCTCTATCTGACTTTGTGATACTGTTAGTATGTTCCATTACTGCAAGCTATGTTTTTTATCTTGAATACTTGCCAGGCTTTTGTCTGATCTACGCTTGCTGCCTTAGGTTTGTTTTCCTGACCTGTACCTTGGTACGCTTTCTGAGGAGGCAACTGATGAGTTGCGTTTGACGTGTGACTATTGTATAGAGGTTGTCATGTAGACTCCGTTCCTTGCACATGAGATGCAAAATACTTGGGAGCACTATTTAGTGTTTTGTATTCTGTTTTGCTGGCCTTTGTTGGCCTTTTACTTGGGAATGTAATTAATATATTTTATGTAATTATAACTTGAATCATGGGATTGCGATCTCCTGTTACTTGTCTAGCTCTGTTTATATTCTGTTATGATGTACCAGTCTGAGGATGTATTATCCATATGATTCTGCTAGTAAGACATTAGTGATGCTATACGGAATCCGATGTGCACCGAACTTCGGGTTGTACCACAATGCAGGCTTTCGCTAAATGTTCCATGATGGTGATTTGACCTTGTAACTCTCACCAATGCGGATCCTGGGGAAAAAGAAACATTATTGCGATAGTAATTCCCCAGTCACGGCCCCTTAATCCTTCCCCCATTTTGGGGCCATGACAATGAATGATGTCGCCTCCTTCAATATGACCAGCTCTCAAGACCAAAAGAACAAGAAGCAACCAAGAACACTACTTGCGAAAATCGATGAATTCTAAAAATTCAACACAAACAAGAACTAGAAGAAGAAAGGGAAATAAGGGAATTTCTAAACATCATCCAAAACTAGGAATTTCATTCCATCCCATTTGAATTTCAAAACTTCATCTAAAACTAGGAAATAAAATCCAGTAGAGGGGAAAATCAATTATGAAATATCATGTTAAGGAGCTTAAAATAAGGGATTAAATTTGTGACCATGGTACAAAATATCGGCCGATACCGGTTCATATCGCCCGATATGAACTGGTATCGGCCAATATCGGGCCAATATTTTTGTGCGATACCAGACTTGGTATTGCAGACCAAAATATTGCCAAAATATTAAAAACTAAAACCCTAAAAAATCTCACTTTTCCCTCATTCCCCCATCTTCTTCCTTTCCCCTCATCTTCTTAGAGCAACCTAATGAAAACCTAAATGCACCATTTAGGCCCCTCAATGAGGACTTTGTTATGCCATCTGATGATATTAATTGGCATTAATTGTGGTAATTTGGTGTTTATAGGTGCCTTAGGTGAAAAGAGTGAATTCAAAGATAAATTGGAGAGAAATGCAAAAAATTAGACGAATTAGACATAATGCCACCAGGCGTCAGGACGCCAGACCCCAGTAAGCGATGCCCGGGTACTACCTGCTGGCGTTCGGATGCCAGGAAGCTTGTGTCCGGATGCCATACACGGGTGAAGTCCGTCTCCTTGCGCGGTTTAAAGAGATTTTTGAAGGAAAAGCTATAAAAAGGATGCCAAACTCATTTTTAAGCTATTCAAGTCTTGAGAGGAGCTAGAGGTTGGTTTTTGAGGTTTGGAAAGAGTGCCAATGAGGATTTCGTCAATGATTCTTCGTCTGTCTCTCTCCATGAGTAACTAACTCTCCACCTTAGGGTTGCGATGAAGCCCTAATATTGTATTTTGGTGATGTATAGGTTCTAGAGTCTTACTTTGAACGCTTTGGTTATATGACATGAATAATATCCATTGATTGGATTTTCTTTGTTAATGCAATATCTAGTTTTGGTATTTTATTCTTCTAGAGTAAACTACCAGTCATATGATGGTGCTTGAATAAATGTGTTGTTAGATCTAAGATAATCTATGTCATAGATATAGGTTATGCCCAGATCTAAACCCATATCCCTTATTTGTTGACTCTGTGAAGGTTTGTAACCAAAACGAGTCTTTAAAGCGTTGATAGAGAATCCCTAGTTCTATACTTGCCATTCTACGAGGGTAGAGTGGATTCGTACCCTAAGATCCTTTCTTCGATTGAATCAAACCTTGTTTTTAATTTGATAATTTAGGAATGAAAACCTTAAATCAATACTTTATTTTCTAGTAGGATTAATTTAGGAATTTGGGAACCAACACAACTTAGCCTTTTTGTCCCAGTGGATACGACACTCGGTTAACATCCCTACTCTCACGAGTACAGATAATAGCTAGGTATAATTTATATTTGCAAACCCTGTTTTGGGACGATCAAATCTTGGTGCCATTGCTGGGGACAATTAGCACGGTTGTTTATTTCTTTTGAAAATTCCAACGTTAATTTTGTTTTTTCATATTTTTATTTATTTTTACTTTCTCATCTTTACTCACATCGTTTGCTATCCTTACTGCAGGGTATTAATTCTAACACAAAGAGTCCTAGAGTTTGTGTAGGATTCAGGAGAGTTCTTAAAGGTTAAAGTTTTACTCAATCAAAGCTCTCCTTTACCTAAAGAATTGTAAGTCCTAGACTTTCTGAATTTTTTCCCATAATTGCAGTAAGAGTTGTGTGTGCATGCTTGGTCGTCGTTCTTCTCATCCAGATTTGGCATCTCTAGACCAAAAATTAGAGCTAGCCCTTACGGAAATTAGATCGTCTAAACACTCTTCTAATTCCTCACACACAAATTCACAAATGGCGGAGGAGAGAACTAGAGAGGATGCTCCACTTGTTAAACGCCCTCCACCACCTCTTCGGCCCTTGAAGGAGCACTATACTCCTTCAGAATACGTGTCACCATCGTGTATTCAGCTACCTACAATTCAGGCAGCTCAGTATGAAATCAAGCCTAGTACAATCAACCTTCTTCCTTCCTTCTATGGCTTGAACAATGAAGATTCGTACAATCACATTGATGACTTCCTTGTTATTTGCTCCACTATGAGAATAAATAATTTCGGTAGTGAGGCCCTCAAGATGTTTCTTTTCCCATTTTCACTAAAGGACAAAGCTAAGTATTGGCTAAGTACTTTACCTGCAAACTCCATCACCACTTGGGCCCAACTACAACAAAAATCCTTAGATAAATATTTATTTATTGGCAAAACCAATCAGTACCAGCGATCCATCACATCATTCGCCCAAACTGATAGTGAACAATCTCATGAGGCATAGGATAGGTTTAAGGATCACATTTGGAAGTGTCCTCATCGCTAAATTACCAAGTGGCAATTGCTACAGTTCTTTTATGATGGATTATCTCCTGAATGGTGAAACATGGTAGTCACCGCCAGTGGGGGATCTATGTCACGACCCCGGAACGGATCCCGGGCCCGCGACGAGTGTTGCATTTCATTCGATGTTGTTAATTGCTTTCCCACAGGTTCCCGCGGTGAGGATTCCCAAAGACACGTGGAATCTGGCTCACACGTACACGATTTGCGGAAGCGTGTAGCAAAACACATCAAGATGAGCCCAACAAAACATTTGGGTGCCATAACAAATGATCACAAGGCATGGTATCATAGAAAGAAAGCTAACATGGCATTCCCATAAATATTCAAGTTATAGAACTGACAAAGGTGAGTTAAGTTTAGTTACAACCCATAAGAGATCTATAAAGATCAATACACATCTCAAAATAATCCCAAGAATCCCATGACAAAATGTGACGAACTCAGGGACCACCCGATGTCTAGACGACATCATCGGGCTGCCACTCTCTCACGGGAGTTGGCTCACAAGCCTCCTCCTGACGTTCCTCCTCAAAGGCAACGTCTCCTGCACCTGGGCACCAACAAGCAAGGGTCAAACACGACGGTTTGGCAAGTAATCAATATAAGTATGAACATGACAATATTACTTTGGAAAAACACTTAACTCAAAGACTTGATTTGAACTGTCACAATAACTGAGGTATCAAAACAAACTAGCATGGTTTCACAAAATGTCATGAATAGTTACAATCCACAAAGAGCCCATCCTTTCTCTATCATCTATATGATGAAAAGAGCAAGCACGCACGACAAGCACGATATACACAATATAAGCACGACACGATTCCCACATATACGGGGATTTCCGGCCGCGGAACCGGACACGCACGATGTGTAATAAATACACGACCAGTCTGCAGACAGTCCACATGTTTAAAGACCCCCAGACAGTGGATCAAACCGAAAGGGCAGTCTAAGCTCAGTGGTGTTTACTTAGTTCATGAATGCACAAAACACGCAAAGCACGATCAAGCACGACGAGGTAAAAAGGGGGAAATCACTTATCAAACACGACGAGCACGACTAGCACGAGGCATAATATTTATGCAAAAACACGCTTAGGAAGTGATCCCCTTTTTCTTGAAACAAAACTTCAAAACAAGCTTGTACTAGTATTTCAAAACGAGTTCACGATGATATTCATTATATCAAAACCAAAACACGAACACAAAGCTTATCGAGCACACGTAATGACCTTTGATTGATCCTTGTGCAATTGAGACCCAAGTATTGGAAATTTAGAAAGGAATTGATGCCCCGGAAGTTCAAAGACATCTTGGGTTCCAAGTGCACAATATCAGGTTAGAAGTCACCTAACATGTTCTAGTTTTTCATTCTTGCAAAACTCTTAAAAATACACGAACAGTGAATTTCGGTCACCTCGCGGTCAGGTGGCGGTTAGCCGAACTGGGGTCTGGCGGCTAGCCGCTAGGTGACCGCCAGGCTGACCGCTGGAATGCAAATCTGGGTTTTGCTCTCGGGAAAAGGAACCGCCATGCACGGTCGGCCGACGGTTAGCCGTGATGGGATGAGGCGGCTAGCCGCTAGCTAACCGTGTAGCTGACCGTGAAACATGGTCGAAATGTCAGCTTTTGGAAAAGGAACCGAAATCCTCGGTTGGCCTACGGTTAACCGCAAGTGGAACTGGCGGTTAGCCGTGGGCTGACCGCGGAGCTGACCGCTGAACCCAGGCGAAAATGCTAGCTTCTGGAGAAGGAACCGCTGAGCTCGGTCAGCCTGCGGTTAGCCGCAGTGGGCACAGGCGGCTAGCCGTGAGCTGACCGCTGTGCTGACCGCCAGTGCACGGGAATGCGTTTCAGGACAGATTTTTCACATTTCTCTTCTTCCCTTCCATTCATTCTCATTCCACTTATATTCCCTGAGTCTACATACTCTCCAAGGGACAAAACACACATCCAAACTCATGAAAACAAAATCATCAAGCTTGTAAACATATTCATGCACAAAATTTCTAAAACAACAATGTAGCTTCAAATAAACATGCACCATGATCCTATAGGGATTACTTGCCTTGCCCAAATGCTAAACACTCTCCTCCAAGCTCTTCACACAAGCTAATCTCACACTACAAGCAAAACAAGAAAATACACAAAACTCACTCAAAATGGAAACAAGGAACCCATTTTCCAAATAGGGTTCGAAAACATGAAAAACATGATCTTAAGGAACTAAAATGACTCCATGAAAAATATGGGTTGAAGCTCTTACCTAGAGAAGGTCAAACAAGAGAGATGGAAGAGAATGGAGAGCTTTCCCAACTTGAAACCTTAAGAAAATTGTATCAATGGAGAGCTTGCAAAGAGATGAAGAAAATGGTAGTCTTAGAATTTCGTTTGGAGCTCTCTAGCTAGATCAAACCAAGTGAGGAAGATGAAGGAGAAAAGGGGTTTTCTCTCTTGCCCTAGACTCAAAAGTTGCAGAGATTGGGAAATGAATGAGAGAGAGGGAGATGGGGACTTAAGTGATGACTCATGGGTCCCATTTAGCTTGAACTTGAAATGGTCAAAACACGATCTTGTGAGTCTCGGATGACTTCGACGAAGAAGGATAAAACGATCGTCGAAATATCTAGTTTCCAAAAAGTATATTTTTGACACGGTTTTGAGATCTCGAAAATTGTGTCCAGATTTGTGCAAGAAAGACAATTTTACCCTCCTTGGGCCAAAACATGGGTTTTTTTGGGCTTCAAACATGAATGTGCTTAAAACGAAAGTTGCAACACATAAAAAGATCGTTCAAATGAAATCAAAACCACACTCACACGGAAAACGATACGATCTTCCCAAGCTTACACGTGCACTCAAGCCTTCTTGAGTGTGTCTAACCAATACTAAACGTTCTCAAAATTCCCAAAGCTATGTCCAGGACTAAAACTAATCACTTCTAACCCAACCACAACTAAACTCACTTAAGACTAAACACATACTAATCGCACACTAATCGAACTGGTCTGGGTCGGGGTCTAACATCCTCCACCCCTTAGGATATTTGGTCCTCCAAATAAATCAAACAATTACCTCTGGTAAAAGCTGTGGATACTTTCTCTGCACTTGCTCTCTCAATTCCCAGGTGGCTTCCTCTGGCTCATGATTTTCCCAAAGCACTTTGACCCAATGAATCGTCCGATTCCTCAATTCTTGCTCTTTGGTGTCAACGATCTTGATCGGTCTTTCCACATACGAAGCATCTTCCCGAATCTCCAAAGGCTCATGCTGTAGAATGTGCGCAGGACTAGAGACATACTTCTTGAGCATAGAAACATGAAATACATTGTGCACCCCGGAGAATTCCGGCGGTAACGCAAGTCTATAAGCAACATCTCCAATCTTGCTCAAGATCTCATACGGACCAATAAATCTTCTAGACAACTTGCCTTTCTGTCCGAATCTCAAAGTTCCTCTAGTAGGTGAGATCTTCAAGAACACTTTGTCACCCACCTGAAACTGCAATTCTCTTCTGTGAGTATCTGCATAACTCTTCTGCCTACTACGGGCGATCTTCAACCATTCCTGAATCAGCTTGACCTTGTCACTTGTCTCTCCAACTATCGTCGGTCCATGAAAACTACGTTCACCGACTTCTTCCCAGCAAACCGGAGTTCTGCATCTTCTACCATAAAGTGCCTCGAAAGGTGCCATACCGATGCTAGAGTGGTAACTATTGTTATAGGCAAATTCACAAAGCGGTAGGCATTCATCCCACTGAACCTTGAAATCCAATACACAAGCACGCAACATGTCTTCGAGAGTCTGTATCGTCCTTTCTGACTGACCATCGGTCTGAGGATGATAAGCTGTGCTGAACTGGAGCTTGGTACCCATCGACTCATGAAGAGTTTTCCAAAACTTTGAAACAAATCTACTGTCTCTATCTGAAGTAATGGAGACGGGTTGACCATGCTTACTAACAATCTCATCAACAAATAACTTCGCCAATGGTGCCATATGCATCATATTCCCAGTCTTCATCGGAATGAAGTGAGCAGACTTCGTCAGACGGTCTACAATAATCCAAATTGCATTGTTACCCTTCTTGGTGTTAGGCAGACCGGAAACGAAATCCATGGTGATGTGCTCCCATTTCCACTCCGGAATCTCCAAAGGCTGTAGCAAACCTGGAGGCTTCTGATGCTCTGCCTTGATCAACTGACACGTTAGGCAACGAGATACAAAAGCCGCTATTTCTCTCTTCATGTTGTTCCACCAAAACCTATTCTTCAAATTATGGTACATTTTCGTGCTACCCGGATGCATAGAATACATCGTGCTGTGAGCTTCATTCATAATCTCATCCTTCAAATCATCCACATTCGGCACACACAACCGATCACGAAAATACAATATCCCGTTCACTAACTTGAAATCGGGACGTTCTGCAATAACTTCCACTATCTTGGCCAAGTCTGGGTCTTGCAACTGATTTTCCTTGATCTTCCGGATGAAGGTAGGTTCTGACACTGTCATATTCGCTAACATCGCACCCAATCTCAAGGTTTGCACTTCTACACCCAACTCTTCAAACTGCTGCAAAACACCCATACCTCTCAAACTGGCCATAACCACTGACTTTCTGCTCAAAGCATCTGCTACCACATTCACTTTGCCTGGATGGTACTTAATTGGAAAGTCATAATCTTTGATATACTCCATCCACCTTCTCTGCCTCATGTTCAAATCCTTCTGTGAGAACAAATATTGTAAACTTCTGTGATCTGAATGGACCTCAAATTTCTCTCCATAGAGATAGTGTCTCCACATCTTCAATGCGAAAACAACTGCTGCCAACTCCAAGTCGTGAGTCGCATAATTCTTCTCGTGGTCCTTCAACTGTCTCGAGCCATAAGCAATCACCTTGCCATCTTGCATCAACACACAACCCAGTCCCACATTCGAAGCATCTGTATAAACAATAAATCCACCGTTGCCCGAAGGTAATGTAAGGATTGGAGCTGTGGTTAACCTCCCTTTCAACTCTTGGAAACTGGTTTCACACTGATCGGTCCAAACAAATGGAACATTCTTCCTAGTCAATTTTGTCAACGGGGCTGCAATGGATGAAAAACCTTGGACAAATCTTCTGTAGTAGCCAGCTAAACCCAAAAAGCTTCTGATTTCTGTCACACTGCTTGGCCTCACCCAACTGACAACTGCCTCTATCTTGGCCGGATCAACTGCTAAACCATCTCTTGAGATGATGTGGCCTAGAAAAGAAACTTGCTCTAACCAGAATTCGCACTTACTGAGCTTTGCGTAAAGCTGGTTATCCCTCAAGAGCTGCAACGCTGTCCTCAAATGTTCTTCATGCTCCTTCTTACTCTTGGAATACACAAGGACATCATCAATAAATACTACCGTGGAATGATCCAAATATGGTGCAAAGACCTTGTTTATCAAAGCCATAAAGACTGCTGGTGCATTCGTCAAACCAAAGGGCATCACTAAGAACTCATAGTGCCCATATCTTGTTCTAAAGGCTGTTTTCTGAACATCTGAGTCTCTAACTCTCAACTGATGGTATCCTGACCTCAAGTCTATCTTAGAAAAATAGGCTGCTCCTTGCAATTGATCAAACAATTCATCTATCCTTGGCAAAGGGTACTTGTTCTTCACTGTCACATGGTTCAACTTCCGATAGTCTATGCACATTCTCAAACTTCCATCCTTCTTCTTCACAAACAACACCGGTGCTCCCCACGGTGAAACACTTGGCCTAATAAAACCTTTGCTCAACAAATCTTGCAATTGGAGCTTTAGCTCACCCATTTCTGCTGGAGCCATCCTATATGGTGCAATCGAGATCGGAGCTGTCCCTGGAAGAAGCTCAATTGTGAACTCAACTTCCCTAATTGGTGGTAAACCCGGGATTTCTTCTGGAAAAACGTCCGAAAATTCACACACAATGGGGATATCCTCCACCCCTTGGGACTGTTTATCCTCCGTGATAAACGCAATAAATGCCTGACACCCACTCTGCACTAATCTGCTTGCCTTCAACACTGAAATAAACCCTGCCTGAGTTTTCCTCTTATTCCCCTGTCTCTGAATGTTATGGTTTTCTAAAACAATCCACGGTGGCATGATACTGTAAAACAAGGTGTTAGTACACAATAATCATGGTACAAGGGTTTCTAAGATCCTATACGAACGAATCTATCGAACTCACGAATCCTCGCCACGTTCCTAAGATCTTTCTAGTTTCTTTTAAGTGCCTGAAACATGTCTCGCTCTGATACCAGTCCTGTCGCGACCCCGGAACGGATCCCGGGCCCGCGACGAGTGTTGCATTTCATTCGATGTTGTTAATTGCTTTCCCACAAGTTCCCGCGGTGAGGATTCCCAAAGACACGTGGAATCTGGCTCACACGTACACGATTTGAGGAAGCGTGTAGCAAAACACATCAAGATGAGCCCAACAAAACATTTGGGTGCCATAACAAATGATCACAAGGCATGGTATCATAGAAAGAAAGCTAACATGGCATTCCCATAAATATTCAAGTTATAGAACTGACAAAGGTGAGTTAAGTTTAGTTACAACCCATAAGAGATCTATAAAGATCAATACACATCTCAAAATAATCCCAAGAATCCCATGACAAAATGTGACGAACTCAGGGACCACCCGATGTCTAGACGACATCATCGGGCTGCCACTCTCTCACGGGAGTTGGCTCACAAGCCTCCTCCTGACGTTCCTCCTCAAAGGCAACGTCTCCTGCACCTGGGCACCAACAAGCAAGGGTCAAACACGACGGTTTGGCAAGTAATCAATATAAGTATGAACATGACAATATTACTTTGGAAAAACACTTAACTCAAAGACTTGATTTGAACTGTCACAATAACTGAGGTATCAAAACAAACTAGCATGGTTTCACAAAATGTCATGAATAGTTACAATCCACAAAGAGCCCATCCTTTCTCTATCATCTATATGATGAAAAGAGCAAGCACGCACGACAAGCACGATATACACAATATAAGCACGACACGATTCCCACATATACGGGGATTTCCGGCCGCGGAACCGGACACGCACGATGTGTAATAAATACACGACCAGTCTGCAGACAGTCCACATGTTTAAAGACCCCCAGACAGTGGATCAAACCGAAAGGGCAGTCTAAGCTCAGTGGTGTTTACTTAGTTCATGAATGCACAAAACACGCAAAGCACGATCAAGCACGACGAGGTAAAAAGGGGGAAATCACTTATCAAACACGACGAGCACGACTAGCACGAGGCACAATATTTATGCAAAAACACGCTTAGGAAGTGATCCCCTTTTTCTTGAAACAAAACTTCAAAACAAGCTTGTACTAGTATTTCAAAACGAGTTCACGATGATATTCATTATATCAAAACCAAAACACGAACACAAAGCTTATCGAGCACACGTAATGACCTTTGATTGATCCTTGTGCAATTGAGACCCAAGTATTGGAAATTTAGAAAGGAATTGATGCCCCGGAAGTTCAAAGACATCTTGGGTTCCAAGTGCACAATATCAGGTTAGAAGTCACCTAACATGTTCTAGTTTTTCATTCTTGCAAAACTCTTAAAAATACACGAACAGTGAATTTCGGTCACCTCGCGGTCAGGTGGCGGTTAGCCGAACTGGGGTCTGGCGGCTAGCCGCTAGGTGACCTCCAGGCTGACCGCTGGAATGCAAATCTGGGTTTTGCTCTCGGGAAAAGGAACCGCCATGCACGGTCGGCCGGCGGTTAGCCGTGATGGGATGAGGCGGCTAGCCGCTAGCTAACCGTGTAGCTGACCGTGAAACATGGTCGAAATGTCAGCTTCTGGAAAAGGAACCGAAATCCTCGGTTGGCCTACGGTTAACCGCAAGTGGAACTGGCGGTTAGCCGTGGGCTGACCGCGGAGCTGACCGCTGAACCCAGGCGAAAATGCTAGCTTCTGGAGAAGGAACCGCTGAGCTCGGTCAGCCTGCGGTTAGCCGCAGTGGGCACAGGCGGCTAGCCGTGAGCTGACCGCTGTGCTGACCGCCAGTGCACGGGAATGCGTTTCAGGACAGATTTTTCACATTTCTCTTCTTCCCTTCCATTCATTCTCATTCCACTTATATTCCCTGAGTCTACATACTCTCCAAGGGACAAAACACACATCCAAACTCATGAAAACAAAATCATCAAGCTTGTAAACATATTCATGCACAAAATTTCTAAAACAACAATGTAGCTTCAAATAAACATGCACCATGATCCTATAGGGATTACTTGCCTTGCCCAAATGCTAAACACTCTCCTCCAAGCTCTTCACACAAGCTAATCTCACACTACAAGCAAAACAAGAAAATACACAAAACTCACTCAAAATGGAAACAAGGAACCCATTTTCCAAATAGGGTTCGAAAACATGAAAAACATGATCTTAAGGAACTAAAATGACTCCATGAAAAATATGGGTTGAAGCTCTTACCTAGAGAAGGTCAAACAAGAGAGATGGAAGAGAATGGAGAGCTTTCCCAACTTGAAACCTTAAGAAAATTGTATCAATGGAGAGCTTGCAAGGAGATGAAGAAAATGGTAGTCTTAGAATTTCGTTTGGAGCTCTCTAGCTAGATCAAACCAAGTGAGGAAGATGAAGGAGAAAAGGGGTTTTCTCTCTTGCCCTAGACTCAAAAGTTGCAGAGATTGGGAAATGAATGAGAGAGAGGGAGATGGGGACTTAAGTGATGACTCATGGGTCCCATTTAGCTTGAACTTGAAATGGTCAAAACACGATCTTGTGAGTCTCGGATGACTTCGACGAAGAAGGATAAAACGATCGTCGAAATATCTAGTTTCCAAAAAGTATATTTTTGACACGGTTTTGAGATCTCGAAAATTGTGTCCAGATTTGTGCAAGAAAGACAATTTTACCCTCCTTGGGCCAAAACATGGGTTTTTTTGGGCTTCAAACATGAATGTGCTTAAAACGAAAGTTGCAACACATAAAAAGATCGTTCAAATGAAATCAAAACCACACTCACACGGAAAACGATACGATCTTCCCAAGCTTACACGTGCACTCAAGCCTTCTTGAGTGTGTCTAACCAATACTAAACGTTCTCAAAATTCCCAAAGCTATGTCCAGGACTAAAACTAATCACTTCTAACCCAACCACAACTAAACTCACTTAAGACTAAACACATACTAATCGCACACTAATCGAACTGGTCTGGGTCGGGGTCTAACAATCTATTATGTTGAAAAATGAGGATGAGGCATGGGAGCTTTTCGAGCATTTAAGGGAGACCTTTCAACACTGTCCCTCCACTGCTAGATTGGAGAGGCCGATAGCCTCTAACTCTAAAAAACCTAGAGGGGTGTTTGAAATTCAACCCTCTAATGAACTCACCACTCAAGTGGCTACCTTGACCCAAAAGTTGGATAGGTTGTTATCTGTGAGTCAATCTCTCCAACCCCAATCCTTTCAGGGTGTTTGTGCTTTGTGCTCCAATCCCACTTATTTTATGAGAAATTGTTCTACAGCCTCTCAATTTCCTAAATTTTTGCAAGAGCAGGTGAATGTTGCACAGGGGTTCTCCAAACCGGGAAATGACCCTTTTATTGATACTTATAACCCGGGATGGCGCAATCACCCCAAGTTTTCCTAGAAGTAACCCAGCCAGTGTACTTCATCCTATCAATCACAAAGGCAAAATTTTTAGTTGGTAATACTCCAAGGAGATGTCCAAAGTTAGAGATTTCTAGAATTTGATGAGTTTTTTCAGAGAATTATTCAGGAATTTTCAACAAGTGCATCCATGTGGAGGAGTAAACCCAACAGGATGTTAGAAGCATTTGGAGTTAGATTTCGGCAACTAATGAAGGAGTTGACCGCAGAAAGGATCTCTACTTGATCGCCTGACAACTAAGATTTTGTGGATCTTATCGACATGAGGAACATCGAATTACATTGTACAGATATACGGAGCAGGAAGTCAGTTATTTTGGGTTTTGTTGGGGGAAGCAGACTTGGCAGAATAGTTGCAAGAGTGAGTGCAGAGATTCGAATGTTGAAGAATGGTGAAGGGACAAGCATGTTAGTGTCAGAGACTGACTATTGTGCAGAGGATCAAGAGCAATGAGCAGAAAGCGTTAGAGCTAGCAAGAGTTCACCTTGAAGATTGTGCATTTGATATGAGACCGTAGCTTCAACAGTTGTGATGAAGTTGACAGAATTGTTCCAAGAATTTTCTTTATCAAGGTGGCTAGAAGCGAGAGACTTGGTGGAACTTAGAAGGAGTCAGAGTTGGAAAATTTCTTGAGTAGTTAGATTGGCAGGGCAATAACGGGTTCGATCCAGTAGAAGAATGTCTGACGACTATTGATAGTTGACCGAAGAGTTTTACAGCGAGGATGACCTAGCGAGTTCAGACTCTTTCGAGAGGACTGATTTGGAGCATCCATTTGAAGTTTTGCATTCGAAGTGTGGGACTAATACCCCCACTTGTTTTTGGGTTTGTTTAGTTCAATTGGAGGACCAAATGTTCTAAGGGGGGGAGGATGTGAGACCCCGACCCCTAATTTTTGGGATTAGTGTTGATTTAGTTGTGGATTAGTTCTCTAAGTGGGATTAGTGGTTGTTTGGTTAAGTTTGTGAGTTAGAATGCCTTTTCATTAGTTTTGGGGAGTTTTGAGAGCCAATGAACTTAGTTAGTGACTGTAGGGTCTCATTTGTTTTGCGTGGTCAGCAAGGGGAGGTCCTTTGTGATTCCCAGAAATTCCCATCTTGGCTTCATTTGACTAGTCTCGTCATCCCCTACAACTTTCATGTTGACTCCGTACCCATTCGAAGCTCCGAAAATCAGTTTTTCCAGCCCTAGGGCCAAAATTGGTCTTTTCACATTGAATCTAGACCCAAATTTCGAGATCTTAGAACCATGCCAAAATTATACTTTTTGATAAATAGATTTTATGAGAAACATGTTTCTCTTCTTCGTCGATCGCATCCGGGGCCTAGAAATTGATGTTTTACCCTTGACAAGTTTTAGTGATGGTGGGGCCCACACCCACCCTTTTAGAAAAGGGCCAGCCCCTTCCTGCTTCCCCATTCGTTTGAGCTGATAGCAAGGGAGAGGAGCTCCAGCTCCTTAGGGCTTTTTTGCCTTTTCACTTCTTCTTGCTCCCTCTCACAAAATCCACCTCTAAGCTTGCAAAAATGAAGATTTGAGCCCACCTTCTTCTTCCTCTCACATCTCAAGCTCTCTTTAGACACCATTATTGTGCAAAATCAAGGTGGGCAGCCCCTTTTCCAAGCTTCTCCTTGTTGATTTGTGGTCTTAGAGGTAAGTGCCTCCTTCCTATCTTCTATTTTGTGCAATGGCATCCCCTTAGGTCCTATTTCTTAGCTTTGTTTGAACCCATTCCTTGTCTTTGATGATTTGCCATTTTTAGGATTCTAAATGGGTTTATTTTGGGGCTTTTTTGGTGTGCTTGTAGAATGATGTTGAGGGTGGTTATGGGAACTTGTTTAGCTATCTTGGAGGCCAAGGCAAGTGGATGAATGGATGGTTTTGAATGTTAACATGCTTTATGAGAAAATCTTGATTTTCATTACTTGTTTTGGGTGATTTCATACTTGTTTTTCATACATGCTTCTTGCTAGAACTTCTCTTGGTTTATAAATGCACATTGATGTGTCCTCTCATGGGTTTAGCCTTTTGGAAATGTATGCATTTTGTTTTGGTTAAATCTTGTTTTATGTATTACTTATGGATTTCATATATGATGGGTTGTCTTATGATTAATGTGTTGGGTTTGATGTGTTTTTGTGGAGTGATTGATGGTGGAATAAGGGTGGTTTTGAGAAGGCAAGGAGACCCCTATTTTTGGTGACAAATGGGTGGCTCAAAGGGGTTACAAAGGAAAGGAAGATAGAAGCCCGAAATGCACAGAAACTAGGCTTCTGATACAGTTCGCTCGAGCGAATCCCAACCAGAGGTCAGTTGGCTCAATCGAAACTTCATGTTCGCTCTAGCCAACCTGCCGAGGGCTAGTTCTCTCGAACGAACCCTCCCAGGGAGTTGTTGGCTCGAGCCAACTTCTGGTCCGCTCAAGCCAACTGACCCTCATGCCTGGGTTTGCCTTAGAAACATGAAAAAATGATGTTTTAATGCTTAGGGAGGCCTGTTTGGAGCCCTAATACAATGGTTGGACCTAGGAAGTGATGTATGGAACCCTATCACGGAAATGTATTGAGGATTCTTAACTTGCCAATGTGTATAGGGGCCTTAGAATGTCCTTGAACTTCTGGAGTACCAAGTTAAAAGCAAAAACGACATACGGGACCCTCATACACATTGATTTAAATCTTGAAGCCTCAATGTATGGTCCGAAATTATATGGAAATCCATTTATGTTCTCTTTTACTTGAATTACATATGTTCTCTTCAGTTTTCATGTGTCATTACTAGTATCGCTTTAAAACTACTGAATTATGCAATTTGAGTATTCTGCAAGCCCCGTATATTCATGACCAAATATTAATGTGATATGTGCTTATGAGCTTCCCGTTTAGCCTATTTGGGTGTTGTACACCTATATATATGTTCAACATCCTATTTAGACTATTTGGGTGCTATACACCTATATCTATATGTTCTGATTTCTTCATGTGACCTATGTGTCGACACCACTAAGATTGGACAACCTTGTCGACTTGATCCACCAACTTAGAGGTCCTCCTTTAGCTCCCGCCAGCTGCAGTCTCGGTTCTATTTTGTTCTACTACCCGGCTCCACGGCCGTGGTTTTGTCTAGTTATATGTATATATATTTAGTTGGCTTTCATCACTTCACATGTCCGAGACCCACGCCTTAAGTGTGCTCTCATCACATTAGCGATGGGGGATTTAGCTTTGTGTGGTTGCCATCATGCTAGTTTCTCGATTCATTGGTACCTATTCATGTTTTACATTGATCATGTGTTTTCGAATAAATGATGCATCATATTTCATGAAAATTATTGTTTAAGCAGGTTTTTACTGTTTTCCAAGGTAACTTTTAAATTATTATAATGTTTATATCTTTTCACCCACATGTCAGACCGTCATATCTGACCCACTATTTTGGCACTCAGGTTCGGACTTCTTTGCCCCGAGTTGAGTGTATGTGTTGGCTGTGGAGCCATCAGTTTGCATGTTGTAGTGTCGGCCATGTCATGTAGACATTGAGCTTGACATCGAAACTACATTACATGTGGGGTAGTATTTATTTAGCTTGTTAATTGTATGGTTTTTATTAGCCTTTTTCTTGGGATTTTATTTAATACACATTGATAGTTTGTAACTTGAACATATGTCGGAATGATTTTCCTGTTACTGTCAGCTCTGTACTTAGTTATGATGGTTTGTTCTAGTTTGATATGGTTCTTGATATGATAGCTATATGCTAGCGGTTGACTGCGACACGGAATCTGATGGCCATGGATTCCGGGTCGCAACGCCATGAAGCTTCCGCAAAATATTCAGAGTGTGTCGGAATGTGTCATCCTCACACACGCGGATCCTGGGAGAAATGTAATTCTTACTTAATCCCATTCGCGCCCACCGAGGTCGGGCCGCTGCAGAGTCCGGGTTTGGGGGCACGACAGGAGCCTAAGAAGGATGTGAGAGAGTCTACAACCAATCCCAAGGTTTTTGGGGCTTAAAGGGTTTCTAAGGGATAGGAGGTCACCCCTCTCAACTCTTCATTTGTCCAGGCTATGGCACCCCCATATGCGCCTAAAGCCCCTTTTCCCACTTGTCTTGAAACATGGATGAGATGTTAGAGGTGTTCAAGCAAGTAAATATCATCCTACCTTTGCTGGATGTTATCAAACAAGTCCCCTCGTATGCAAAATTTCTGAAAGATTTGTGCACACAGAAGCACAAATCTAAATCTCATGTGCCCAAGAAGGTCCTGCTCACCGAGCAAGTGAGCTCGATTATCCATAATGACACTCCTCCCAAGTTGAAAGATCTTGGCACTCCCACCATTACTTGTACGATTGGGAGTCACATCATTAATCATGCATTGTTGGATCTTGAAGCAAGTGTCAATCTCTTGCCTTACTCGGTGTATGAGAAAATTGGGCTGGGGGAATTGAAGCCCACTTAGGTTACCTTGCAACTTGTTGGTAGAGTTCTCAGGGTACCCCGGGGCATAATTGAGGATGTTCTAGCCAAGGTCAACAAGTTCTTTTTGCCTGTCGATTTCATCGTCCTTGACACTAAACCGGTGCAAAACTCGAGGAAACAAACTCCTGTCATTCTTGGCCGGCCCTTTTTGGCCATGGCCAATGCGAACATTAATTACCGCACTGGAGTTATGGATGTTTCCTTCGGAAATATGAAAGTGAGGCCGAATGCTTTTAGGGCCTCTCATCAACCTCCGACAAGGATGACTGCTTTGCAGTTGATATTGTTCATGAGCTCGTGGAAAAAGCTCTTCAACCTGAGCATACCTTGCCAGGTATCATTGCTTCAGATCTATCTGACGATCAGGAAGGTCAAATCCTGGATGTGTTGAAAGAGCACAAGAGTGCAATCGGCTGGTCAGTTGTCGATTTGAAAGGTATTGAACCTTCCATCTGCATACACCACATTCATTGCAAAGATGATTCTCACCATTCACGGAAAATGTAGAGGCATTTAACTCCTAGCGTGATAGAGGTGGACATGAAGGAAGTGTTGAGTCATGTCTTTTTATGGGTTTGGAATGTGCTTCGTAGGTTTTCCTTATTTCTATTTTTCTTGCTTGCCGCTTGTAAGACCTCAACCCGAGTGAACCCGATTAGTATTGATTAAGTTGTGTTTTAGTTCTAAGCATGTTTAGTGTGTTTTGGTTAGGTTGGGCTTGGAATAGCTTTTGAGATAGTTTTGGGGAATTTTGATTGCTTTGCGATTAGTGGGGCCCTTTGGCCCGGGGTTCATTCTTTATGACCTTGCATGCGCTTGAGGATTTATCGTAGATTTTTGCATTCTTTGTTTTAATCTCGTTTTATTGGTATTGATAATCCCTACAACTTTCATGTTGATCCCGTGCCCGTTCGAGACCCCCGAGACGTGATTTGATAGCCTTGAGGGCAAAACAGTCATTGCACACTAAATATGTACCCAAAACTTGATATTCCTGAAACCCGCGAAACATATACTTTTTGGAAACTAGATATTTCGACGATTACTTTTCTCTTCTTCGTCGAATTCGTTAGAAGCCCCGAAAGCCAAGATTTCAGCCCTTGAATGTCTTAAGTAGTGGGACCCATCTCCATTTGGTTATATAAGGAGACCCATCTTCCTCATCTTTCCTTTTCCAGCACAAATGAGAGTCTAGGGTTTGTTTGGAAACTTTTCTTCTTCTTCTTGCTCTCTCCATCTCAATCTCCTACTAATCTTGCACCAACATCAAAATGGAGATCATCATCTTCTTCCTCATCACCATGGCTCTCTATTGATACCATTTGTGAAGAAAACCCTCCATTCCAAGATCTTCATTGAGCTTTCTCTTGCCATTAGAGGACCTTACAAGTAAGTAATCCTTCCCATCTTCTAGATTTGTATTCTTCTAGCCCTAGAGAAGTTTCATCTTCATTATTGTAAGGTTTCCCTTTCTATTTCATCGTTTGACCATTTTAGGGTTTGTTTGTTTTGGGGATTTTGTTCATAGCTTGAATCTTTGGCCTGGAAGAGTATAAGAGTTTGATTTGTGAAAGTCCTTGGAGGATCCTAACCCTAGAGGGGGGGGGGGGGGGTGAATAGGGTGAGCTACAATTGTGACCAATAAAGACCAATTTTAATTTCTTAACAATAACTAGTCACATGTGATGATTAAACATACAATATGCGGAAGCTCAAATAAACAATCACCACAAAAGCATGCACCACAACACCAATGTTTATAGTGGTTCGGCCTCAATGCCTACATCCACTACCGGCTTGTGCATCCTACACCCCACCGGATTTCCACTATGTATGCTTTTTACTAGGCTAAGCAATAACCCTTACAATGTTGTTTTTCTAGGCTAAACAACAACCTCTCAATGTGCTTTTATAGGCTAAGCAATAACCTTTACAAAATGCTTTTCTTAGGCTAAGCAATAACCTTACAAGATGCTTTTCTTAGGCTAAGCAATAACCTTACACAAAGCTTTTCTCTAAGAAGGTGTCTTTACAAAAGATCACTCTAAGAGATACAATTTAAGCTCAAATGAATTTGCCTCTTGAATAGGCTAATATGAAAGTTTAAAACAAATAACAAACATACACTCAAATAAGTTAAAGTGTGTGCACAAGTGTATGAATGTGTTTCTTCAATCAATCTCAACAAAGAAGCTCTTAAATGAATGCATGATGCATTTTAAAATCAAAGCTTATAAAATGATGATTGAAGAGAAAACTAATCACATGAGAAATTCAAACAACTTTAAGAAATGAACTAAACAAGTTGTATGAATGTAAAAGTCTAAGAAAGCATGTGATTTAGTTAAGAGAGTTTGCAAACTAATCTAATTTACCAAGGATGATTTAGAGTTTGCAACACAACTCTTTAAAAGCTAGAAATCATGCAAATATGAAAATACAAAGATTTAACCATGCATTGATTCTACTTTTAATGGAAATCAAAATGATAAGTAAGGTCTACCTTTTTAAATCTCAAGCATTTGATTTCCAAATGACCCTCTAGCCTTTCCAACTTCTTCCCCTTTCTTTGGCTCCAAAATGGTCTCAAAGGTTCATAGTTCAAGCATTCAAAAAGGTTGGAAATGAATGGACTTTATAGCCAAAAAGTTGTCAACGGCTAGTCCTCGGTCGACCGGCAAAGAGGTCTCGGTCGACCGAGAAGGCACAACGGTTAGATTTCTGACCGTTGGGGCTTCAGGCAAAATTCTGCCTGCAGTTGTCTCGGTCGACCGGCGACACTGCTGGGACACCCCCTTTTTGCAAAAAATGCAACTTTTGCATATTTAAAGGTTTTTCTTTGGGGGACCTTTTGTCCACTAAATCAAGCTTAAAAACATGTTTTAAATCATTTAAAAACATGAAACACACAAAGCCTAAAAGGATTTGAAAACTTTAAAACCATAGGCTAGCTTGATTTGTAAAAACTCTTTTCAAGTGAAATTTGCATACACAAATGGTTCTTTTTGTGATGAATGTATGCAAAGCTCAAACCTAAATTCACAAGATGATTTTCCAAATATAATGCACACGGAAAAAGGTTTTCAAAAGAGTTTGGATTATAAAACCAATGCATCCAAGTTTTGAACCAAAACATGCATAAAACAAATACTTTTCCAAATCTTAAAAGCTATGCATGTATAAAACTAGATTTCAAGGTTTTCTAAAACAATGCAAGTGTGAGAATACAAATGATGCTAAAGTGAAAATGCATCCATCAAATTGCAAATACAAAAATCCTAACAATCTCCCCCTTTGCAATTTGATGGCAACTTACTCATCATTGATATTTCAAACCAAGTCTTCAGCTCCCCTTAAGCTGGACAAGTCTTGAAATCTTCTTGGATGCTCCTTCTCTTAGCTTGGGCTCTTGGGCTCTTTTCTTCAATCTTCTTGATGCTTGGTGCTTGATCATTCTTCAAGCTTTCTTTTCATCTTCCTCTCTTTGGCCAAGCATCTTCTTTAGCTCCAAGCTTTCTTTCTTCTATTTGCTCTCCCCCTTTGACCATGCCTCTCTCTCCCTTTGGCAAGATATGCATTCTCTCCCTTTGTAGACGATCATACACAACTCTCCTTAGGAAGCTTGGACATTCTCTTCACCCTTTGAGAACTTGAATTCTTTCTCCCCCTTTGATGGATAGGAGATCTTCGAGTACTTGAACTCTCGAACTCTCTCCCCCTTTGACATTAAATTGCAAAGGTACCTACACACATGAAACAAGGAAAATACCTTTAGTAGCACCTGTTAACAAATGAAATCGAAAATGAAATTCATAACAGGCTATCATGTATGGAAGTAGTCTCTAAGGGTTCAAAAGGCAATCCAAGGGTGAATTTGATCAAAACTAATACTTCCTATGAAGGTTTACACTCCCCCTCAATCCATTCTCTTCTTTTGTCAAGCTTTTGACAAGATATAACTATTAGATTCAAGAAGTAGATGGTTTAACCAAGTGACGGTCAACTTCAAGGAAAGAATTAGATTCATTTAACTATTAGGCTCATATGATCAAATTACCAAAAGAGAGCTAGGTCAAGGTGAAAAGCAATCATGGATACCAATTGGAAAAACAAAGAATACCAATTGAGATTTAAGGATATGACTATTAAATCAATCACTCTAAAATGGATTTAAAAGTATAACTATTATGAGAAATCCAAATTAGAGCTATCCATGATGCAATGGGGTTAACTAAACATAGCATTAAATAATTTAACTATGAAAAACATATGCTATGAAAGTTTTGAAAATCATTTCATTCAAACAATAAATATGACTATTATGTGCAAGAGTGAGTGAAATGAAATTCAAGCATGAAGCCAACCTCAACTAATAACCAACCAATATTATGAACACATAAACATGGTGGTCATGAGATATACCTATAAGAGCAAGAGAGGTGGCAACATGAACATTATGATGCTAATGGCGTGTGACATGGAACAAATATATTACTATCAAGTTTAATCCAATGCACACAAGGTCTATCACATACACAAGATAAGTCATCAATTGGATAGAAATCAATGGAAGATTATACCAAATGAAACCAATTGAATTTGATAACATGATAAAGAGCAAGGATGTGACAAACACAACATTCCATCAAGCATCATAAATGGATATTCATCACTATTAAAGATATGACTATTGAGCATAGTGATGAACAAGAGAAATTGCAATGCAAAAGGAATATGACTTGGTAAAGCATGCAATTTCCAAAGTGTCAAAATCATATGAATTCAACATCTAAGATATCCATCAAACATATAGAAATATGAGGAATAGATTTCAAAGTGTTTCATATGATCAAGAACACTACTATGAAGTTGAAACATGTATAAGGATGATACCAAGAGAATCTACATGAGTCAACATCATAACCATCCAAAAAGATATGACTATAAGGCATAGAGGATGGATTTGGGTTCTAGTATGGTTTCTACAAATATAACTAAGATCACAACCATACATGGAATCAAAAGACATTTGCATATAAAAAGAATGTAAATAAACAAGCAAGGATGCAAACAACATACATTTCCATTTCTAAGATAATGAAACCAAAAGAAAAGGAAATGAAAACATGGAACATGCTTTAGATGAATATAACTAATGATGTTATAGGCATTTCCATTCAAACAATCTTCAAATCATTTTGAAAAACAAAATCCAACAATGAGCATAAAAAGAATGATTTTGAAGATCAATTTTCAACATTGTATTTTAAAAGATATAACTTAATTGAAACACATACAAGTTGATTTTTCAAAACAATGATTTTCCATATGAAAATATAACTTAGGAATCCATGGAAAAACTTGAATTGATTCAAATCATTTGTTCAAATAATCCTACTATCATATCTACACAAATGATTCAACAACAATTGATCATGAAGAGTCTAGCTATGAAAGCTTTTGAAATCACAATCAATTGATAATGTAGAAATGCAATGCAAAACATAAATGTACAAAAAGCAAATCAAACATGATGAAATTATAATCAAAAGATTTTGAAAACCATGAAGTGTAACTTAGAATGGTGTATGAAAACAAAATCAATTGATCATAAAGAAACAATGCATTTAAATAATTGTAACTAAGAAAGAACAAAATGCAAAGCAACAAGACCAACAAAATGATTTAACTATTAAAGAATAGGTTGGTCAAGTAGGTTCAAGGCCCTAAGGTTTGTCTAGGTAAATAACTTTAGGAATCCACCTAAGGTCTTGAGAGGGTTGAACTTTGAGGTCTATTTTGGACTTCTCACCAACTATAGGAGATTTGACTTGATAAATTTTCAATTTGAACTTATCACCATGATATTTAGATTTTACTAATGTAATCTTAGATTGGTGATTAGTCTTTTGAGGTTGGTGATTCTTCTTCTTAGGGGATTGTTTTCTATTCTTCTTATTTTCTCCCTTTCTTTGACTTTTGAAATTTAGATTTAACTTTGTAATTTTCTTCAAAAGTTCTTTCATGTTTTGACTTAAGGGAGGTAGGTTGAGAAGCTTTTTGTTAATAGATTCTTTTAAACTTGGTTTGACTTGTTTAACCTTTTTAGAATCTATCTTTGGAGACTCCATTTTAAGAGATTTAACTTGTTTAGTCATTTTGGAGTCTTTCTTGATTTTTAGTGTCTTACCCTTCATATGTTTTGATTCTCCATTTTTTAGCTCAAAGATGGGTTTAGACACATGGCTTCTTTTTCTTAGTTTGCACTCAAATTTGAAATGTCCTTCTTTACCACAATAATGACATTTGGTTTTGGGCAAAGGAGAAAGAGTGCTAGAGAATGAGGACTCACCTTTCACAAAAGTGTTGGTGAATTTTGGGTCATGTGTCATATTCCTATTAAATCCAAGACCCGTCCTATCTCCATGAGGTTTACCCAATTTAAATAATTTTTCAAGTCTATCTTCACTTTGGGTAAACTTGCACTCATACTTTTGTTTATACTCTTCAAGTTGAGTGACTTGGGTTTTAAGGGTTGAATTTTCATTTTTAACTTTTGTTAGTTCATTTTCAATTCCCTTAAAATTGTTTAGCTCTTCATGGGAAAGTTTTAACTTAGATTTAAGCTCATTAACAACATTAGATCCAAGTTCTAAAGTTTTTAAATTACTTTGAGCATTAGACAAATTTTCATTGGAAATTGTCAACTTGGATTTTAAATAGTTAATGTTTTCATCTTGTCTTTTAATTGTATCTCTTAGGTTTAAATTCTCATTTTTAAGCTCATCACAATTTATCTTAATCTCATTTAATTCATCTTGAGTATTAGATAAATTTTCCTTAGAGATAGTCAATTTAGATTCAAGATTGTTAAAGTCTTTATCTTGCCTTTGTAATTGATCTCTTAGTTTTAGATTTTCCTTATTGACATTTTCATAACCCATCTTTAATTCTTTTAGTTCATCTTGAATGTTGGATAGGTTATTTAAAGAGATCATGAACTTAGAGTCTAGACATTTTATTACTTCTTCTTTCTCTCTAAGTTCATCTTTTGAAGAGGCTAGCTCTTTGTTTAGTCTATTTGATTCTTCTTTTAGACTTTTATTTCTCTTATCAAGCTTTGAAGATAATGAATATAATTCATTATAGGCTTGTTGAAGATCATCTTCATCATACTCATTTTCTTCCTCTTTTGAGTCAAATTGATATTCATTTAATTTAGAGTTTGAATCTCCAATAGAAGGAAGAATGAGGGGTCTAGAAGAATCTACAAAGTCTATCATAGTGGAGTCCATTCTAATGATTTTCATGCAAATGACAACTCTAGGGTTTTAACTCTAGGTTTTTACACCTAATCAAGAGTTCCAAACACTTGATCCTATAAGATAGAGCACGAGGCTCTGATACCAATTGAAAGTCCTTGGATGATCCTAACCCTAGAGGGGGGGGGGGGGGTGAATAGGGTGAGCTACAATTGTGACCAATAAAGACCAATTTTAATTTCTTAACAATAACTAGTCACATGTGATGATTAAACATACAATATGCGGAAGCTCA
The DNA here is from genome assembly GCA_038049695.1 of Cinnamomum chago. Lineage (NCBI taxonomy): Eukaryota > Viridiplantae > Streptophyta > Magnoliopsida > Laurales > Lauraceae > Cinnamomum > Cinnamomum chago. Next base: position 33,818,548 of record CP142460.1, read on the forward strand.
AATAAACAATCACCACAAAAGCATGCACCACAACACCAATGTTTATAGTGGTTCGGCCTCAATGCCTACATCCACTACTGGCTTGTGCATCCTACACCCCACCGGATTTCCACTATGTATGCTTTTTACTAGGCTAAGCAATAACCCTTACAATGTTGTTTTTCTAGGCTAAACAACAACCTCTCAATGTGCTTTTATAGGCTAAGCAATAACCTTTACAAAATGCTTTTCTTAGGCTAAGCAATAACCTTACAAGATGCTTTTCTTAGGCTAAGCAATAACCTTACACAAAGCTTTTCTCTAAGAAGGCGTCTTTACAAAAGATCACTCTAAGAGATACAATTTAAGCTCAAATGAATTTGCCTCTTGAATAGGCTAATATGAAAGTTTAAAACAAATAACAAACATACACTCAAATAAGTTAAAGTGTGTGCACAAGTGTATGAATGTGTTTCTTCAATCAATCTCAACAAAGAAGCTCTTAAATGAATGCATGATGCATTTTAAAATCAAAGCTTATAAAATGATGATTGAAGAGAAAACTAATCACATGAGAAATTCAAACAACTTTAAGAAATGAACTAAACAAGTTGTATGAATGTAAAAGTCTAAGAAAGCATGTGATTTAGTTAAGAGAGTTTGCAAACTAATCTAATTTACCAAGGATGATTTAGAGTTTGCAACACAACTCTTTAAAAGCTAGAAATCATGCAAATATGAAAATACAAAGATTTAACCATGCATTGATTCTACTTTTAATGGAAATCAAAATGATAAGTAAGGTCTACCTTTTTAAATCTCAAGCATTTGATTTCCAAATGACCCTCTAGCCTTTCCAACTTCTTCCCCTTTCTTTGGCTCCAAAATGGTCTCAAAGGTTCATAGTTCAAGCATTCAAAAAGGTTGGAAATGAATGGACTTTATAGCCAAAAAGTTGCCAACGGCTAGTCCTCGGTCGACCGGCAAAGAGGTCTCGGTCGACCGAGAAGGCACAACGGTTAGATTTCTGACCGTTGGGGCTTCAGGCAAAATTCTGCCTGCAGTTGTCTCGGTCGACCGAGACCTGTGTCTCGGTCGACCGGCGACACTGCTGGGACACCCCCTTTTTGCAAAAAATGCAACTTTTGCATATTTAAAGGTTTTTCTTTGGGGGACCTTTTGTCCACTAAATCAAGCTTAAAAACATGTTTTAAATCATTTAAAAACATGAAACACACAAAGCCTAAAAGGATTTGAAAACTTTAAAACCATAGGCTAGCTTGATTTGTAAAAACTCTTTTCAAGTGAAATTTGCATACACAAATGGTTCTTTTTGTGATGAATGTATGCAAAGCTCAAACCTAAATTCACAAGATGATTTTCCAAATATAATGCACAAGGAAAAAGGTTTTCAAAAGAGTTTGGATTATAAAACCAATGCATCCAAGTTTTGAACCAAAACATGCATAAAACAAATACTTTTCCAAATCTTAAAAGCTATGCATGTATAAAACTAGATTTCAAGGTTTTCTAAAACAATGCAAGTGTGAGAATACAAATGATGCTAAAGTGCAAATGCATCCATCAAATTGCAAATACAAAAATCCTAACAATTTGCTCATTAGAAGACCCAAGGCAAGTGGATGATTTGATTTTTATAAGCTTTTAATGATTTTGGTATTTTCCACTCATGCCTATTTATTGCATTGGTTTGAAATAAATGTTCATGATAGAGTTTGGTAGTGCATTTATGACTTATAAGTGTATTTGTGAATGGCATTTATTTTCTTCTTGTTTGTACCAAATGTGCTCTATTGTGAAATGGTTTCCTTCTTTCTTTATTTGTATTGGATTTTGTCGCGACCCCGGACCGGGCCCCCACGAGAAGGAACCGATCCGGGATCGGGACTAAATGATGATCCACATTACATCTGTTTAAGTGATAACATACATACATTTAATTTCCCACAGGTGTCCGCGATGAGGATATCGCAACTATAAATGAACATTTCTATAAAATGCGGAAGCATGTAGCAAATCAAATAGTCAGACTATCCTTAGTCATGAAGACAATAACACAAGTATAAAATACTGTATCAGAATGAGCAATGAACATTAGCATGTTACCCAAAGTGAGTTGAAGTTTATACAAATATCACTTATTTACATTTCCCAAAATTAGAGGCCAACAAAGGCCAATATAAACAAAACAATAACCCAATGAATGGTTAAATAGTTCCCCTCAAAATGTTACGCCTCTCTTAGCAACCCGATGTCTACATGACATCGTCAGCGCGCCACTCGACTAGAGGTTGCGGCTCACCTACCGCCTCCTCTGGCTCCTCCTCAAGGAAACCGGCAACGGGACCTGAGTACCAAAGCAATTGGGTCAGACACGACGGTCTGGCAAGAGAATGAGAAGAATATAACAACATAATAATAAAGGGAATACCTTGAAAAGCATAGAAATCTGTTTAAACAAGAACTCTCATAGAGTAGATAAATCACTTGTTAGAAAACAGGTAAATAAGGTAACCAAGGAATCGGGAACTAACAAGATGGCAATCACATAAAGCTAAGTCCTCTGTCACTAAAGTGACAACAGTATAACGGGACGTTGATCTTAGTCACTCAAGGTGAGGAGATTCAACGCAAATCATATATACAATATAAATATACGGGACGAGACCACGGTAGCTAACCGGGTATCGGGACGGGACCACGGTAATAGACCGGGTATCGGGATCCAAACTGCAGCTGGTGGGACGGGAGAGGGATCTCCAAATCGGTGGATCAAACCGACAAGGTATCCAAGCTTAGTGATGCCGACTCATAGGTCAAATAACAAATCGGGACATATGCAAGTAAATCAAGTACAATAATAGATGAGCAAGACGGGGGTGCTCAAGGGCACACTGTCATTTCATGTCGGGCAATACATTTCGGGACAATGAACTGTTACTAGTGTAACTATCATGCTTTCGGGAAAACAAATCATATAATACAAATCTTGGAATGAAGTGAAACAATGAACTATAACAATTTCGGTTAAAATACTGGTTTCAAGATTTGTTTAAGGTGAATAGGGGTCCTGTATGTCGATTGTAATGATAACTTGGTACTCCTTGAGTTTGAAGACATTCCGGGCTCCTTATACACTTTGAATTTTCAAAACTTCGAATGACATCTTCGTGATATGGTTTCTTTCTCGAATGGCCTCATACAATGCCTAGTGAATCTCCTTTGACCGACAAAGCTCAGCGCTCGAGCGAACCGGAGAGTTCGCTCGAGCGAGGAGCTCTCCGAAACCTGGGAAATTTCGATTACCTGGTGGTCAGCTGGCGGTTAGCCGCCGCTGGGATGGGCGGCTAGCCGCTGGCTGACCGCGGCGGGCTGCCAAAATGCAGTTTACTAGAAAGCTAACCGCCAAGGTGCGATTAGCTGGCGGTTAGCCGCCGAGGGGTTCGGCGGTTAGCCGCTGGCTAACCGTGGAGCTGACCGAGTTTTCAGGTGGAGAAGTATGCTCTCTGGAAAAGCAACCGTGACATTTCGGCTAGCTGGCGGTTAGCCACCAGTCACCAGGCGGCTAGCCGCCGGGTGACCGCAGGCTGACCGCCAGGTGCGGGAATCACCCACTGTGTTCAGATTTAAGCCCTTTCTCCTCCTCAAAACCATTCTCCCCACTTCCACTTGGTCCCTGCAATAAAATTGAGCTAAGAGCTCCTCCAATGCCTCTATCTACACTTCTTCAAAACCCCATTATGTGTTCACTCCATCACTTCTTCCATCCACATCCCATTCCATACAAAGGAAGAAGGAAACCATTTCACACTAGAGTACATTTAGTACAAACAAGAAGAGAATTAAATGACATTCACCAATACACTTATAAATCATAAATGCACTACCAAACTCTAGCATGGACATTTATTTCAAACCAATGCAATAAATAGGCATGAGTGGAAAATACCAAAATCATTGAAAGCTTGTAAAAATCAAAACATCCACTTGCCTTGGGTCTTCTAACAATGAAATCAAGCTCTAATACTCTTCCAAGCAAGGAATCCAAACTATGAGCAAAAACCCCAAACAAACAACCCTAAAATGGTCAAACAATGAAATAACAAGGAAACCTTACAATAATGAAGGCGAAGATTCTCTAAGGCCAAAGGAACACAAATCTAGAAGGTGAAGGGGAATACTTACTTGCAAGGTCCTCTAATGGCAAATGGCAAGCTCAAAGAAAGTCTTGGAATGGAGGGTTTTCTCCACAAAACTATCAATAATAGAGAGCTATGGAGATGAGGAAGAGAATGACAACCTCCATTTTGATGTTGGTGCAAGATTGATGTGGATTGGAGATGGGGAGAGCAAGAAGAAGAAGAAAAGTTGCTAAAAGCAAACCCTAGGTTCTGTTTGTGCTGGAAAAAGGGAATGGGAAGAGAAAGGTTCACCTTATAAACAAGTAGGGAGTGGGCTCCACCACTAACCAATCTAATTGGGCCGAAATCATCTCTATCGGGGCTTCTAATGAATTCGACGAAGAAGGAAGAAATGATCGTCGAAATATCTAGTTTCCAAAAAGTATATGTTTCACGGGTTTCAGGAATATCAAATTTTGGGTACAGATTTTGTGTGCAATGACTGTTATGACCTCAAGGCTATGAAATCGGGTTTCGGGATTTCAAATGGACACGGGATCAACATGAAAGTTGTAGAAATCATTAAGATAAATTAAACGGGTCAAGAAAGCAATTCAAAACAATTCCGGGAAATCACTTAAGCAAATGCAAAGTTGGAAAGGGAACCCCCAAAGGGCCCCACTAGCTATCAAGCACTCACAGAAGCCCAAAACTAGAATCAAAGCTATTTCAAATCCAACTTAGCCAAAATCACTAATCAATCTTAGCACTAACACGCAACTTAATTAGCACTAATCGGGTTCACTCGGGTCGGGGTCTTACAGATTTGATGTTAATGGAGGAGGTGATGGAATGAACCCATATTGGAGTTGTGGAGAAATGTAGATAGTTGCATTGGAGGAGCTTTTAGCTCAGTTTTATGGCAAGGATTAAGTGGAAGTGAGGAGAGTGGTTTTGAGGAGGGAAATGGACTCAAATCTGAACACAGTGGGTGTTTCCCGCACCTGGCGATTAGCCGGCGGTCACCTGTCGGCTAGCCGTCTGGTGACTGGCGGCTAACCGCCAGCTAGCCGAATAGTCGCGGTTACTTTTCCAGAGATCACCACTTTCCACCTGAAAACACGGTCAGCCTCACGGTTAGCCAGCGGCTAACCGCCGAAACCATCTGCGGCTAACCGCCAGCCAATCGACCCATTCGGTTGCTTTTCCAGAGAGCAACATTTTCTCCTAAGAACACGATTAGCCTCACGGTTAGCCAGCGGCTAACCGCTGAACATATCGTCGGCTAACCGCCAGCCAACCTAACCATTTCGGTTACAATTCTAGTAACCTGTCTTTCTGTTAGGCCAACCGTGGTCAGCCGTGCGGTCAGCCAGCGGCTAACCGCGATCTGACAGCAAGGTAACCGCAATTACCCAGACAACCATTCCGGAGAGCTCCTCGCTCTAGCGAACTCTCCGGTTCGATCGATCGCTAAGCTTTGTCGGTCAAAGGAGATTCGCTAGGCATTGTATGAGGCCATCCGAGAAAGAAACCATATCACGAAGATGTCATTCGAAGTTTTGAAAATTCAAAGTGTATAAGGAGCCCGGAATGTCCCCAAACTCAAAGAGTACCAAATTATTATTAGATCGACATACGGGATCCCTATCCACTTCAAATAAATCTTGAACCCGATACTTTACTCGAGATTTCAATCGTTTATTGTACTTTATCGATCCCGAGATTTATACTACATGCCTTGTTTTCCCGAAAACATTGAATTACACTTATAATAGTTACTTGTCTTGAAGTGCATTGCACGACATGAAACGACAGTGTGCCCTTGAGTACCCCTGTCTTGCCCGTTTATTTATTGTACTTGATTTACTTGCATATGTCTCGATTTATTATTTGACCTATTAGTCGGCACCACTAAGCTTGGATAACCCTGTTGGTTTGATCCACCTACTTGGAGATCCCCCTCTTGTCCCGCCAGCTACAGTTTGGATCCTGCAAACTCGGTTATTACCGTGGTCTTGTCTCGATGCCGCAGATTCCTACTATGGTTCCCGATGCCCGACTCGCTACCGTGGTCATGTATAGTATATGTATATGTATTTATAAGATCCACTATTTCTCCTTACCTTGAGTGACTGAGATCAGTGCCTAGTTATTGGTCTGTCACTTTTGTGATAGAGGACTTAGCTTCGTGTGGTTGTCATCTTGCTTGTTTCCCGTTTCCTTGGTTACCTTACATGTTTTATAAAGCATACTTGTATTTGAATAAATGTTTTATCACGTTTATAGAAATTGTTATCTAAACAGGCTTAAATGCTTTTGAAGGTAAATTCATTTATTATCATACTGTCATTGTATTTTACCCATTTGCCAAACCGTCGTGTTTGACGCACTTTTTGGTACTCAGGTCCCGTTGTTGGTTACCCCGAGGAGGTGGTCGGAGAACCGCAACAGTTAGTTGAGTGGCGTGCTGACGATGTCATTTAGACATTGAATTGCCAAAGAGAGATAACAACGTTTAACCATTCTTTTGGGGATTGGTATTTTGTTCATATTGGCCTTGTGGGCCTCTATTTTTGGGAAATGTAACTAAATGATCTTTTGTTTAAACTTGAACCTTACTTTTGGGTAACATGCAAATGGTCATTGTTCACTCTGATACGGTACTATACTTGGATTATTATCTTTATGATTTGAGATGGATTGAATATTTGATTTGCTACACGCTTCCGCAATTAATAGAAATGTTCATAGATGGTTGTGATATCCTCATCGTGGACACCTGTGGGAAATTAAATAAGTGTGTGCACCTTGTTGACACTCTCTACATATTAACCATTCACTCACCACACTATTATCATCATCATTAGTGTCCCGATCCCGGATTAGGACCTCGATAACCCGGTCTGGGGTCGCGACACTGCTAACATTTTGCAGGTACATTGGTCCGAGTTTTGGGGGCCCCTCCCTGTTTTCCTCCATTCCACCTTATGTGAAGCGGTACTCAGGTGATATCCCTCATTTTCCTTTACTTTCCTTGTCCTTTATATCTCATTTTAATGCTTCACATTGTGGACAATGTTAGGTTAAGTTGGGGGGGGGGGGCATTAACTATTGAATTGGACTTAGTAGTTTTAAATCTTTTCCTTTATTTTTAGTTTTGTTCCTTGAAAAAAAATATTTGCACCTTATGGTTAGTTTTTAGGTAGATTTCTAAAAGGATTTTTAAGAAACAAAGATACCTTGAATTTTGTAACTTTTATTCTGAGAGCAAAAAGAGAAAAAAAGGGTTCACTATCTTGTTTTTAGGAAAGAGTGTTTGAGAAATTGTTGAATTATTGATCCCTCACTTGACACATATTATATAGAAAGTTTTAAATGTGAAGCTATGATTTCTGTGCTTGTGATAACTTCATAACATATATGATGGAAAACCGACCCTCAGTCATACAATATCCTAGTTCAACTGAGTGGATTTATCCACAAATTGGCGAACTAATTCGGGCATATGGAAATGCCTGCCTATTGTTTGGGACCGTATAAAAGAAATCACTAAAATAGTGTTATTACGGCCTTTGAAAAAATAATAGTGTGAAAGCCAACATAGTTGCCTTGAGAGAAAATTGTTCATCTTTACTGGATATGGAAAGGGCTGCCTATTGTTGTGGACTGTATAAAAAAATCACTAAAATAGTGTTATTACAGCCTTTGAAAAAACAGTAGTGTAAAGGCCACCATAATTGCCTTGAGAGGAAGCCTATTCTTCTTTAGTGAGGCTAGGTGGCCCAGAATTTTGAAAAAAGAAAAAATTTTGATATTTTTTTTTGCGAAAATTTGTAGCGGATCGTTTAATGCTCTCATGCTTCTATATATACACATTTTTCACCGTGCACGATCAATTCAGCATGGTTTTGAGGATTTTTTTATCAACGGAAAGGATTTGTGAACCGAATTTGAGATGTGTCTTGAAAACTCCATAATAAAGAAAAACCGATGTTCGTAAATATTATTTTGGAAGACTCCCTTGCTTTTGTGTGTTTTCTTGAGTTTTAGGAATTTTGTGGGTATATTCATTGCAAACCCTCACGAGACTATAACTTGTCCTCTAAGGGGAACTTAGAGGTTTAAAGGCTTGCCGCAATCAATAATCTTATCATTAACTAAGCAAGTGGTTAATTGTAGCTAAGGCTCTACCATCGATGGTGGTGTTAGGGGCAAATAACGGTCGTCACCAACTAGTACCAAAACTTGGGTGCATAAGAAGTTGGATACTAGAAACAAGAGCATAAAGAGATTGTGAAGGATGTTGGGACTCTATATCACTATTAATTTTTTTGTATCATGATAAATCCCTAATGCCCTGTTTGGAAAACCTTATTTGTATGAATCAGACTTATGGATAATAGATGTGTAGAATAGATCTATGTACAACAAATGTTTTATATTTATACTGTTTTGTAAGACCATGTTACTATTTGAAATAGATGTTTTAGGATCCTCCAGTTCAATGGTTTTCATGAATTTCTCAAGATCCATAAGGAATTAAGGACTCAAATTTGACCACAAAAATTCTCTTGGGCTTAGGAAGAGAATTGACGGTTCAGATCTTGAGATTTGGGTCGCAAGTGAAACTCAGTTAGTTTAAAAAGCATTGGCATCAATGGTCCCACGGGTTTCCATGATTTTCTCAAGATTCTCAAGGGACTAAAGGATAAAAATAGACCCTGTAGACGTTCTTGGGTTTCTGAAGAGGATCAATGGTTCTGATCTTGAAAGAGAGTCCCATAGAAGGTTACAAACGTACCACATCTTCCTCCTTCAGACAAATACATTTTTCTTAAAAAGCTTCTATTCTCAATAAATGAGACTCATTTGATGATTCTAGTTATCTAGGAACACCATTTGGATATATAGTAGTGCTAGAATGTTTAATCTCATGCCACTTATCTGCCTATAGTATCTTCAATCTATGTTTTCTTACTGCCTATGCCTCCTTTTTCAGCTATCTCCATGTTGTTTTGTTGTCTAGGGGACCTTTGGGTGTGGTTTTTTTATTTGTACTTCAAATTGTGTTAGGAACATCGACATGGATAATAAGAGTTGGATGAAAATTGAGGATAGACGACACCCTAAGTACATAGATGAGCCAGGGAAAAGGATTCGGTGTCTATGTGTCAAATGCAACAATGTCTATTTTCGTACTCGGGATGATGCGGAAGCGGATCAATATTATCATGGTATAGTTAAGTGTTACATTCCATGAGTATTGCATAGGGATGAGTTTCAGTCAAGCGTCGATGAAGATGATGATGATGAGCCCAACATAGAAGATGAAGATGATCATGATGACATGCAAGAAATGATACATGATCATTACACCGCATCAACTATAAATGAATGGGTAGGGGAGGATTCTAGTAGCAATGGAAATGTGGTGCTTGACTTGAAAGCAGATAAATTCACGAGACTGTTGAAGAATGCCAAACAAAAACTATATCCAAGCTTTGAGAAGTTCTATAAGTTGTCGTTCATTGTGAAGCTGTTGCACCTAAAGATACTTAATCATTGGAGTTGCAAATCCTTCACCATGTTGCTTGAGTTGTTAAAGGAGGCACTTCCTGATGGTGAGACGCTCCCTAGCTCATTTTACGAGGCTAAAAATATAATTCTTGACCTAGGACTTGACTATGTGAGGATTCATGCTTGCAAAAATGATTATGTACTATTTTGGAAGGATCATGATCATAGAGAAGAGTGTTCAGAATGCAAAGAGCCTAGATATAAATTTACCAATGGCAAACAGAAGAAGATTTCTAAAAAAATCTTGCACTACTTCCCGCTAAAACCAAGATTACAAAGGTTATTTATCTCAAATAAGACAGCATCAGATATGAGGTGGCACAAAGAGAAGCGCGTCAATGATGGGGTGTTAAGGCATCCAGCTGATCCTGAAGCCTAGAAAGAATTTGACAAAATGCATAACTCATTTGCCCAAGACCCTCGTTGTATTAGGCTTGGGCTAGCAAGTGATGGATTCAATCCCTTTTCAAACATGAGCACTTCTCATGGTACACGGCCGGTTATTCTTGTGCCATACAACCTACCACCATGGAAATGTATGAAAAATCCATTTTTCATTATGTCACTGCTTATTCCTAGACCCAAGTCTCCAGGAAATGAGATTGATGTATATTTGCAACCATTGGTAGATGAGTAGAAAGAGTTGTGGGAGGATGGCATCCAAACTTATGATGCCTACACAGGTACCAATTTTCAATTTCATGCCGTGATGATATGGACCATCAATGATTTTCTGCATACAGAAACTTATCAGGATGGAGTACTAAGGGCCTATTTGGATGTATGGTGAATTGAAGTATGGTGAGGTGAAGCATCAAATCAAGAGATAATAAAATATAAAGTGTTATGATGGTGTTTTGTTTTTAGTTGTTTGGTATGGAATATTTTTGACTTTTTGTATAGAAAAGTGGAGCTTTTTTGTCTTTTAGTGGAGAAAGGAGGTTGCTTTTTTTACTTTTTTTTCAAAAAGATGGAAGGAATTTTGTAATTGTGTACTTTTGATATGACCCATTGTCGTTTCTTGTCTGGATAATGGAGGCTTTACCTCACCTCACCTCACTTCACAACACATCCAAACACGCCCAGGGTTTTTTGCTTGTCCTACTTGCAATAAGGAGACATCACATATGTGGTTGAAGAATGGAAAAAAGACTTGTTACATGAGTCATCGCCGCTTCCTACCGACAGATCATATATGGCGACATAGAAATAGCTCTTTTGATGGAAAAAATGAAATTCGGGAGATGCCAAAGTCATTGTTTGGGGATGATGTGCTTGAGCAGTTGAGTCATGTTGAACCAGTGAAATTTGGGAAGACACAACCGAAGAAAAGGAAGCGTGCCGAGGATTTTAATTGGTCGAAACATAGTATTTTCTTTGAATTGGCTTATTGGAGAACCCTTAAACTGCACCATAATTTGGATGTCATGCACATAGAGAAAAATGTATGTGATAGTATTCTGGGGATATTGATGAACATCGAAGGTAAAACAAAGGACCATGCCAATGCTTGTTTAGATTTGCAAGCAATGGGTATAAGGCATCAATTACACATGAAACATGATGGTAATTCCTATAAAATGCCCCCTCATGCTACACAATGTCCCTTGGTGAGAAAAAATATTTTTTGTGAATTATTGGCTTCGGTGAAGTTCCTCGATGTCTATGCCTCAAACATATCTCGACGTGTAAACATCAAAGAATGTCGAATAGTAGGCATGAAGAGTCATGATTGCCACATATTTTTACTACGTGGATCCTTAAGCGATGATGTGTGTGAGGCACTAATTGAGTTTAGCCATTTCTTTAAGGAGTTGTGTTCTAGGACATTAACAAAAGATGTCTTGGAACGTTTTGAAAGCCAGATTGCTATAACACTTTGGAAGCTGGAAAGGATATTCCCACCGTCATTCTTTGATATTATGGTGCATTTGCCCATTCATCTCGCGCGTGAGGAGATTCTTGCCGGACCAATACAATATCGATGGATGTATCTGATTGAAAGGTAGTGCATTTTATTATTCTTAGTGTTAATTTTGCACTTATCATGTTTATATCATATTGCTCCTTAGTTTATCATCCTGAATTTATATTTCATTAGGTACTTATATACACTGAAGCATTATGTGAGCAATAAAGCTTTTCTCTTTTAATGTATTTCCTTGGGGCTATAATTGTATGTCTTTTTGTATAGTGAACACAAGGAACAGTTGGAGAGAGAGCCTAAGGAATGTAGCAAAGAGGCATGAAGAGAAGTTTCCTAAATGGTTCGAAGAACGTGTAAGTGTCATGCAACATAAATCTTTTTACATCACACAGTACTTCTATCATATTATATTTATCTCACTCACAAGTATGAACAGGTTACACAATTGTACAATCAAGGGAACGCACGTGTCAATAAGCAACTTCTAGACTTAGCACGATGTCCTGATAGAAGAGTGACACGATACAAGGGTTGTATCATTAACGGCCTACGATTTCACACAAAAGATCGTGAGATGTTTCAGAAAAGTCAGAATAGTGGCGTGATTGTAAAGGGCGATGACAAATTAGGAAACCAAGATTACTATGGTGTCCTGACAGACATTATTCAATTGGATTATTTTGGGGACAATAATGTTTTTTTTTGTTCAAGTGCGATTGGTGGGAAGTCGGCAAAGACAATAGAGGAATCCAAACAAATAAACACAACTACACCAGTGTCAATTTCACAATGAAATGGAATACCAATGAGCCATTTGTGCTAGCATCTCAAGCAGAACAAGTTTTTTATGTAAAAGACTCCAATTAGGCAATAATTGGCAGGTCGTGGTGACGACACAACCTCGAGACCTGTATGATGTGCCTGAAGATGAAGATGAAGAGTCGATTGGTGATGACGATCCATACCAACAGAATGAGTCATATAGTATAGCGGACACATTGAGAGTTAGTGACAAAGACTTCATGGCGAGGGAAAGTGTTAGACCCCAACCCAGACTAACTCGATTAGTGTGTGATTAGTGTGTGTTTAGTCTTAAGTGGGTTTAGTTACCGTTGGGTTAGAAAATAATTAGTTTTAGTCCTGGACATAGCTTTGAGAATTTTGAGAACATTTAGTGTTAGTCAGATGCACTCAGGGAGGCCTGAGTGTACGTGCAAGATTTGGGAGGATCGTTTTGATTTCCATTTTGATTATGATTTTTATTTCATTTGAATGGCTTTATCTTTCATTACAACTTTCGTTTTCAGCCCGTCCGTTTTTGAAGTCCAAAAATCCAAGTTTTGACCCAAAAAGGGGTAAAATTATCTTTTATACCCAAATCTGGACACAAACTTCAAAACCTCGAAACCATGTCAAAATTATACTTTTTCGAAACTAGATTTTTCGAGGTTCATTTTATCCTTCTTCGTCAAGTTCGTTCGAGGCCCGCAAGATCATGTTTTTGTCAATGCAAGGATTAGACCTATGGGCCCCATTTGCAAGTACTTTAGTCATCTCCTTCTCTTTCCCTTGTTCATTCCCATTCTTGCAACCCTAGAAAACTATTGCTCAAGAGGAAACCCTCTTTTCCTCCATCTTCTCCATCTTGCATACCCTAGTTATAAGTCTCCAAATGGAATTCCAAGACCATCATCTTCTTCCTCTTCTTTTGTGAGAACCTGACCCCTAATTTCCTGGATTAGTGTTGTTTTATTTGTGGATTATTTTCTCTCAGTGGGATTAGTGTTTGTTTGGTTGAGTTTGTGATCTAGAATGGTTTTTCAATAATTTTGGGGAGTTTTGAGAGCCAGTGAACCTAGATAGTGACCGTAGGGTCCTACTTGTTTTGCGTGAACATCTTGAAGAGGTTCTTCGTGATTCCCAAAAATTTTCATTTTTGGCTTCATTTGACTTATCTCGTTAATCTTTACAACTTTTGTATTGATCATGTCCCCGTTCGAGACCCCGAAACCCTAGTTTTCTAATGTTAGGGGCAAAACAGTCTTTTTACATGAAAATTCGGACACTATTTTCAGTGTCTCCGAAACTAGAAAAATATATACTTTTTGGAAACTAGATATTTCGACGATCATTTCTTCCTTCTTCGTCGAACTCATCTGAGGCCCTGAGAAACATGTTTTTAGCCCAACAAGTCATGTTAGTTGTGGGACCCACCTTCATTTTCTATAAATAGGGACCAACCCCTCTCTTCTTCTCCCATTTGTTCTAGCACACTTGAGGGAGAGGAGTTTCAGCTCCATTAGGGCTTTTGCCCTTTTCTCCTCCTTCTTCTTGCTTTCTTCCTCCTCAATCCACCATCAACCTTGCACAATCAAGAAATGGGTTTCATCTTCTTCTTCTCCACATTGCAAGCTTTCCATGGATGCCATTAGAAGAGAAATCCACCAACATTGAGACTCTCCTTGAGCTAACTCTTGTCATTAGAGGACCTTCCATGTAAGAAATCTTCTTAATCTCCTAGAGATGTATTCTTGTGACCCTAGAGAAGCTTCATCTCCATTATTGAAAGTTCTCTATTTCTATTTCATTGTTTTGACTATTTAGGGTTTGTAATGGGTTGTATTTGGGGGTTTCTGTGTAGATTCATGATTTGAGCTTAAGAGTGTGATTAGAGATCAATTTTCTAGCTTGGACCCAAGGCAAGTGGATGAATAGATATCTTGAGCATTAAATGGTTTTTATGAATAATGTAGATGATTTTTACTATTCACTTTGACTTGCATTGATTTGGAAATAAATGTTCATGAATCAATCTTGTTTGTTGTTTAACTCTCATTTATATTGACTCTTATAGCTTTTATTTCATACTTGGCTTTTGGTACAAATGGATTCTTGAATATATTGGATTTCTTTTTTCTTGGTGATTGAATGTGGAATGGATGGAAGTGTTTGGAAGAAATTTGAAATGAAGAGAGTAGAAGTGTCGAATGATGTATTGGAGGATGTTTGAGCTCATTTTTATTGCAGGGAAGGAGATGGATTATAGGAGAAATGTATGGGAGGAAAAAGGAGCCAACAACAGTGAAAAACCTACACTCCCCGCTGACTGGGCGGTCAGCCGACTGGTCACCAACCTGGTGAGTGCTTAGGGTCGGTCGGCATATCAGTAACCTGCATTTTGGTTCTGCAGAGGGCGGTCACCAGGCGGTCACCAGTCGGCTAGCCGCCTGCTGATTGCCAAGGTGACCGATCTCTTAAAAAAATGTGGGAAATGGAGAAGGAAGAAAAGAACTGTTTCGACCCACACATGAAGGAAATGGTTAGGAAGGACTGTTTGGGAATTTAGAGAGAAAATCTCATTCCGAATATACGTTGTGGATTCTCGAATTATTAATATAAAAAGGGTGCCCAAAATGTCTTTAAACCTCAAGGAGTACCAAGTCCATATTGAATTCGACATACGGGAACTCTCTTCACATTGATTTAATTCTTGAACCTCGACACCCAACCTAGGAAAGATTGAAATCCAATGATGCTCTATTGCTTCCAAATTTGTAATGTACACTTCTCGAATTTACACTATATGATTTGTAATCCCCGAAAACATTGAAATTGAATTTTTAGCACTTTGCTAACCCGTCATGTATTACCCAAAACAAATGGTATTTGTGCCTTTGAGCACTCCCATCCTACTCGTTTCTACAATTGCATCATATGTATTTTATACATGTCCCAATTTCTCGCATATGATCTATGAGTCCGCATCACTAAGCTTGGATAACTTTGTCGGTTTGATCCACCGACTTGGAGATCCGCCTCCCATCCCGACAGCTGCATTTTGGATCCCGATGCCCGATTTATTGCAGTGGTCCCGTCCCGATACCCGGTTCGCTACTGCGGTCCCGTCCCGTATATTTATATTGTATATGTACGTTTCTTTGAATCTCCTCACCTTGTGTGACTAAGATCAACGTCCCGTTATAGTCCTGTCACTTCGTTGATAAAGGACTTAGCTTCATGTGATTGCCATCTTGCTAGTTCCCAATTCCTTGGATACCTTACATGTTTTATATTGCTTATTTCTTTTCCAGTAAATGATTCATTTCTTTTATGAAAATTATTGTTTATAACAGGTTTTAATGTTTTCCTAGGTAAATTCAGTTATTGTTATATTGTTTCCCGTTCCTTAGTACACTTATATGCTTTAAATGAATACCTGATTTGTTAAATATCCATGCTTTTATATATGTTTCAAATGGACACTTGTTTTGCCAGATCTCTATGTTCACACATGTTTTAAATGAACACCCGATTTGTCTAATATCTACGCTTTTACAGATGTTGTAAATGAACTCATTTTTTGTTAGATCTCCATGTTTTACTCATGCTTTAAATGAATACAGGTTTTGTCAAAGATCCATGATGTTGCACTCGTTTTAATTATATGTAGACTTTGATCAAATAATATGAATTATCACATGTTTTATTTTTCAGCACATTTATTATATTTTCACCCACCTGCCAGACCGTCGTGTCTGACCCACTATTTTTGGTATTCAGGTCCAGACTTCTTTGTCCTGAGCTGAGTGCTTTTGTTGCCTGTGGAGCCATGAGTTGCAGGTTGTTTTGTCGGCGATGTCATGTAGACATTGAGCTTGACATCAGAGTTGCTTCAAATATGGGTAGTGGTTATTAACTTGTTATAGTATGGCTTTTATTAGCCCTTTCTTGGGCTTCTTAATTAATGCACATGGATAATTGTAACTTGAACATGTATGGGAATGTAATATCCTGTTACTGTCAGCTCTGTACTTGGTTGAAATGGTTTATTCCAGTCTGATATGATTCTTGATATAATAGCTATATGCTAACGGTTGAGTGTGACACGGAATCCGATGGCCACGGATTCTGGGTCGTAATGCCACGAAAGCTTCCGCAAAATATTCAGAGTGTGTTGGAATGTGATGTCTTCACACACGCGGATCTTGGGAGAAAAATATAATTATCCTTAATCCCATTCGCGCCCCCGAGGTTCTGGTTTGGGGGTGTGACATCTTCCAAGCTTTCCATGGATGCAAATCTCTTAAAGTTTCAAGCTAGAAACCTCTCCATTTTCTTCTCTCCTACTTGTTTGGGCATTTCTAGGTAAGAGCTTCAACCCATCTCTTCAATGGAGTCTTTTTAACTCCTATAGAACTTGTTTTTCATACATCTAAACCCTTTTGTGGAAATGGGTTCTTAATTTTCAAATGTGGTTGAGTTTTGAATGGTTTTTCATGCGGTTTTTGTAGTGTTTGGCTTAGCTCTTGAGTAGGAGCTCTTGAAGAGTGTTTGTGTGGCATTTGGGAAAAAAAAGCAAGTAATCTCTATAGGTTGAATGTTACATGTATTTTGTAGATTTCATTGTTATCTTTGAAACTTGCTATTAATCCTCATTGTTATGTTTTCCATTCAAGCATATGTATTTATTTTATGTGCTTTTCCAAACCTCTAGATCTCTATTTAATTTTAAGCTCTTGTTCCATTTGAAAAGTTAGATTTTCCTTTGTTAGAGAATGGAGATTTTGGAATGAATGGTTTGGAATTGTGGAAATGACCCTTTGGAGAGCATGGAGGCTCAAGGGATTTCATGTGGTTTAATGATGAGAAGAAGGCAAGAAATGTATTAGAAAACATACAAGAGAATCGTAGTTTCTGCACTAAGCGAGCACAGGAAGAAGCCTATTCGCTCGAGGGACCCCTGAGTTCGCTCGAGCGACCAAGCCGGTGCAGACAGAATGCTGTCCGCTCGAGTGGCTAGGCCGGTGCAGACAGAGAGCTGTCCGCTCGAGCGACCCCTTGGGTCTGCTCGAGTGAACTGTCCACTGTTTGGCCTGGAGCAGGACAGAGAGCTATCTGCTCGAGCGACCTTGTGGTCCGCTCGAGCGAAGTGTCAATCTCGCTTGACAGAACCTGCCAAATTCAAGGATGAGTCTTGTTTCCATTTGTGTATTTTCTTGAGGATTGAAAAATAGACTATGTTAAGGGTTCTAACTTGACATTGTGTAAATGGAACTTCGAAATGTAATCCAACTTCGGGGACACCAATTCATGTTTATTTTCTTACATTTGGGGTCCCAATTATACAGAGGTCAATAAAGAGCCTTAACACATGCTTGAAGGATTTCGTATTTGATTTTCAGTTTTGGTACGATAAGTATCATCGTGTACTCATTTTGAATTTCAAGTATAAGTTAGCTCGTTTGAAGATTTGTTTCAACAATCAAAAGGGGATCATTTCTTGAGTTCGTGTGCATATAATTGTGCTTTTTAATAGTCGTGCCTTGTCTTGTTTTGATAAGTGACTTTCCCCCTTTTTATCTTGACGTATTTAGACCGTTTTTCGCGTGTTTTATGCATTCACGAATTCAAGTGAACGCACTGAGCTTGGACGTCCCCTTCAGTCTGATCTGTTGGAAGTACGTGGGCCTCGTGGATAGGTTTTCAAAACTTTTTGACCCACTTGACTCAGGGATCAACAATCTAGAAGGCTATAAAACCCAATCCAGGATCCATGTCCTCAATCTCAGCCATCATGATTAGCAAATAAACCTATCTAGAAGATAGAACAGCAGTCAACAAGCATCCATAAATATCTACAATATGCAAGGAAGTAGATTATACCTTAGGAGCCCGGTTGTGCTCTAATGGAGAAGTTGCGTCTGTCTTTGATGATGAAACTCTTTCACGTATCAAACAAAAATCTCCAAGACCTATTGGTCTTCCACGCTATGACCCTCTTATCAGATCTCTTTTCTCAAGAAGATAGGTAGGATCTCCAAGAGAAAACCCTACTAGAAACTCCACGAAACTAAAAGAGAACTAGAAGAAAGAGAAGAGGAGGAAGAGATGTGCAACAACTTGCAAAAGGGATGGCTGGGCGTGAATCCCTAGATGGGTTTTTTACATAGGACGTCCAGTCCTATATTCTCATCTATTTATACCCCTCAAGTCTTCTCTTATAACTCTCTTACTAATTGTATTAGAAGTCACACTTCCACACTAATTAGTAGCTTACTATTACCACTATTAGAAGTCCAAGTTCAAATAGAAATAATAACTTTCTAATTCCTTCCTTTTGGAGTTCAAGTAGGATTAGTATCTAATAACTTGGGCTAGCGTGAGGACCACTAGGGATTCCTTAGAAAGCTGGCTCCATTTGGGACACCGCGACCCCACATCTCATGTGGAATCCGGGCCCCCAGTTAATTGCAAATATTACCACTATATAAATGCAATTTTACTCCAGTCTTAGGAATAAATTACAATGAAGACCCTAAACTTCCCAATTATCACAAGTAGGCCCCTCTATCAATATCCATGGATGAGTTGGAATAAATCTGTCCCATCCAATCATAGATCCACATCTTATTATCCTTGAATCCTAATTAATCACAGTGATCATCAATACCATCCAATTAGCTCTTAATCGAGATGGGTGTGCACTTACTAATGATAAATCCATTAATTGGCACAAGGGGATAATATAGATAGATTCCATCTTGATCATTGTATGTTCCCACAGTTCTACTACCACGTACCCAAGACACCGAGGTGTTGACCTACAGTTGACCTCACTCATTGGTGACTCAAAGGAAATGAATAGATAGAAACTTGAGTTCATCAATGTCTCAGGGTTGAGAGCCTATTGCTAGGGAATTTTGAGAGCAGTCCTTAAAATTAAGACAGTATTTCATAAGGTGCTTCTCATGGTCCTTCAATACATCCAATGTACCAGCACTATGATCCAGAATCTTACATTCTGATGATTGAGACAAATCACACTATCTCATACTGATCAAAGTGCTGCAACCTTATCAGATGAGAAGTTGTAAGACCCCGACCCGAGTGAACCCGATTAGTGCTAATTAAGTCGTGTGTTAGTTCTAAGCTTGATTAGTGATTTTGGCTAAGTTGGGTTTGGAATAGCTTTTGTTCTAGTTTTGGGTAATTTTGAGTGCTTTGGTAACTAGTGGGACCCTTTGGGGGTGCCCCTTATGACTTTCCTTTTACTTAGGGGATTTTTCGGAATTGTTTTGAATGACATTCTTATCCCGTTTCATTTATCTTATTGATCCCTACAATTTTCATGTTGATCCCGTGTCCATTCGAGCCCCCGAAACCCGATTTACTAGCCTTGAGGGGCAAAACAGTCTTTTTACACTAAACCTGTACCCAAAACTTGATATCCCCGAAACCCGCGAAACAAATACTTTTTGGAAACTAGATATTTCGACGATCATTTCTTCCTTCTTCGTCGAATTCATCTGAGATCCCGAAAGACATGATTTCAGTCAAACAAGCTTCTTTAGTAGTGGGACCCAACCCCATTTGTTAACAAAGGGAAGCCCACTCTCCTTTTCATTCCATTCTCCATGTTCCAGCACAACATTAGAACCTAGGGTTTCTCTTGCAACTTCTCTTCTTCTTCTTGCCCTCTCCATCTCCAATCCACACCAAAGTTGCATCAATCAAGAAATGGAGATCGCCATTTTCTTCCTCATCTTGAAGGCTATCTTTTGATACCATTTGTGGAGAAACCTTTCAACCTTGAGACTTCCTTTGAGCTAGCCCTTGTCATTTGAAGGTCATCCAAGTAAGCAATCTTCTCCATCTTCTAGATTTGTGTTCTTCTAGCCCTAGGGAAGCTTCATTTTCATTATTAAAAGTTCTATCCTTTTCATTCTTTGTTTGACCCATTTTAGGGTTTCTTTTGGGGGTTTTTGCTTGTAGCTTGGATTTCAGCTTAAGAGGTGATTAGAGGCTTGGTTTTGGCTAGCTTGGACCTAAGGCAAGTGGATGATTAGGTGTTTTGGGTTTTAAATGATTTGGTGAAACATTTATGAATCCCTCATGCTTTTATTGATTTTTCATTGTTGAAATAAATGCTCATAATGCATCTTACTATCTTCATTTAATGTCTTGGAAACATGAGTTTAAAGTCTTCTTGTCTCTAGTCTTGTGTGGTTGTTTAAGTGTTGAAAGGAGGGAAAAAGAGGAGGAACCAGCACACTGCAGAACAGAACCTGGGTTCTGTTCCGGAGTGTACCCGGTCGACCCCACGGTCGTTCGGTCGACCGGGGACACAGGGTCAGGCTCCCTGGGAGCCTGACCAAAACACTGTGCTCCATTTCAAGTTACAACTCCCGGTCGACCGGCCATGGGCTCGGTCGACCGGGCACACAGGGACCAGGTCGACCGGGACTGCTGTGTACCAGGTCGACCGGGCCAACTGAGAAATTCCTACTAGAAGGGATTTTTACACTGTTTTTGAATGGGCTTAGGTGGGACTTTGGCTACCCTTTTTGGACTCATTGGACTATATGTGAGGATGTCTTGAGCCGACATTCTTCACGGTTGGTTTGGTTGCATCAGAATCCAATCCATTTCAATCCTGAATGGTATGGGACAACGCGATATCCTTTTTATATCCATACGCAAAGTCTTTTTCCTAGGGTATCGCGAATCGTATCCCTTTCGGTGACTGATGTAGGTTGTAGGATGCTTCCGGATTAATATCATACTTAGGATGAATTGTTTATAGTTTGATTTTTCTATCGTAGCATCTAGTACTATTCATAAGCTCATTTTAAGTTTTGAAAATCGTGAAGTGTATAAGGAGCCCAGAATGTCTTCAAACTCAAGGAGTACCAAGTCTTTATTACAATCGACATACGGGACCCCTATTCACCTTAAATAAATCTTGAAACCAATATTTTACCGAAATTTTAATAGTTCACTGTTTCACCTCATTTCCAAGATTTGCATTACACGACTTGTTTTCCTGACAGCATTAAAGTTACACTAGTAACAGTTACTTGTCCCGAGATGCATTGCACCACATGAAATGGACATTATTCCTTGAACATACTTGCCCCGCACGTTCATTTACTTGCACTTGAATTACTTGTTCATGTCTCAATTTGTTATTTGACCTATGAGTCGGCATCACTAAGCTTGGATGACCTTGTCGGTTTGATCCGCCGACTTGGAGATGCCACTCCGGTCCCGCCAGCTGTAGTTTGGATCCCGATGCCCGGTTTATTACCGTGGTCCGGTCTCGATACCCGGTTCGCTACCATAGTCCCGTCCTGTATATTTATATTGTATATATGCTTTCATTGAATCTCCTCACCTTGTGTGACTGAGACCAAGGCACTTTGGTAATAGAGGACTTAGCTTTATGTGATTTCCATTTTGTTAGTTCCCGATTCCTTAGATACCTTACATGTTTTATCTTGTTTATTTGTTTTCTAGTAAATGATTTATCTCATTTATGAGAGTTCTTGCTTAAACAGATTTCTATGCTTTTCAAGATATCTCCTTTATTATATGTTGTTGTACCTTTTCACTCTCTTGCCAGACCGCCGTGTTTGATCCATTTTCTTGGTACCCAGGTCTCGTTGCCGGTTACCTTGAGGAGGAGC
Source organism: Cinnamomum chago (assembly GCA_038049695.1). Taxonomy (NCBI): domain Eukaryota; kingdom Viridiplantae; phylum Streptophyta; class Magnoliopsida; order Laurales; family Lauraceae; genus Cinnamomum; species Cinnamomum chago. The sequence goes on from CP142460.1 coordinate 33,840,642, forward strand.
CGGAGGAGGCGGTAGGTGAACCGCAGCCCTTAGTTGAGTGGCGTGCTGACGATGTCATGTAGACGCCGGGTTGCTACGAGAGACGTGACAGTTTGGGAAAACTATTTAACCATTCTTTTGGGTTATTGTTTTGTTTATATTGGCCTTTGTTGGCCTCTATTTTCGAGGAATGTAACTAAATGATCTTTTGTTAAACTTTAACTTACTTTTGGGAAACATGCTATAGATCATTGCTTATTCTGATACAATATTTTATACTTGATGTTATCTTCATGACTAGGGATAGTTTGACTATTTGATTTGCTACATGCTTCCGCACTTAAAAGAAATATTCATTTATGGTTGTGAATCCTCACCGCGGACACCTATGGGAAACTAAATAAATGTATGGCATTATATTAATGTGGAACATCATTAGTCCCCATCCCGGACTGGCTCGTTAGGGGCCCGGTCCGGGGTCGCGACAGACTGGTATCAGAGCGAGACATGTTTCAAGCATTTAAAAGAAACTAGAAATCCTAAGGACGTGGCGAGGATCCGTTAGATCTTTCGTTAGCTAGTATCGTATGAGCAATGTGTGACCCTTTCTTTGATTATTATGTGCTAACAATTTGTTTTGCAGCATCATGCCACCTTGTAAGAGACCGGTAAATGGTAACCCTTCTGCAAGCAATAGTGATCACACAGGGCCACTTGAAGAGGATAGGGTTGATAACAACGCACCAAATCAGTTCCAACAAATGATGCATGCAATGCTTGACCAACAGCGTCAGGCTAGGTTGCAAGAGCAAATGCTTAAAAGAGAGGAAGATCATGCAAGAGAACTGGCAGAGATGCAGAGACAGTTGCTAGAAGTATTACAGAGGAGGCCCGAACAGGTTCAACCTTAACCCGCCATCGACATCAATCAGAGGCAACATGACCCAAATGCCTTATTTGAGCGGTTTCGGAAGAGGGCTCCGAAAGAGTTTCTTGGAATAGAGGATCCAATAGCTGCAGATGATTGGCTAGAGCATACAGAGAACATATTTGAGATCTTCCAGTGCACAGGAGGAGAAAGAGTTAAACTAGCATCATCTCTTTTCAGTGGTACAACGGACAGGTGGTGGAAGACAGTTAGGGAGGAATACAGCACTATGCCTGATGCAGAGATTTGGGTAAACTTCAAGAGGCGGTTTCATGATAAGTACGTACCCGCCCACATCAAGAGACAGAAGGCAATAGAATTTCAGCAGCTTGTGCAGGGGAGTATAACAGTCCTAGAGTACCTCACCAAGTTCGAGAGACTGTCCAGATATGCTCCGGAGTTGGTGGATACAGTTGAGAAGAAGATTGTCAAGTTCTTTGAGGGACTTAACCCTTTCATTGAGAGGGATGCTACCGGAGTAGTGCCACCTGCTACTTTCGATGAAGCAGTCAAGAGGGCTTATAAGTTTGAGAACTTTCATAACAAGATCCTTAGAGTTCAAGGCAAGAGTCCAGCTCATCAGTAGAACTACCAACATCAGAGAAATCATCAGAACAAGAAGCAAAGGACAGGACCAAATGTTCAGAATCCAGTGGTTTGCATCCACTGTGGGAAGAACCATGCCAGTGCTGAATGTCGTATTATTACAGGAGCGTGCTTCAGGTGTGGTTCGATGGACCACCAAATGAGAGACTGTCCAAGGCCGAACAGACAGAATCGGCAGCAGCAGCAAGGACCACAATGCCGAGCACCACCACAGAATGCTATGGTTGTCCAAAACCAGGTTAGACCACTCCAGCAACAGCAGCAGCCACAACAGTGGGCCCGTTATCAGCATGGACAGAACCAAAATCAGCATGCACCGCAACAGATTAGGAATGCACAACAAGGCAGGCCACAATAAGCTCAGAATGGGCCTCAACATCGAGGACAAATCTATGTGGTTAACAGAGCTGATGCAGAGGCAGCTGGCAATGTCGTGGAAGGTACACTCCTTTTTTGTGGGATTAAAGCTAAGATTTTATTTGACCCTGGCTCTACACATTCATTTGTATCCCATAAATTTTCTGAGTTGATTGATATGCATGCTAGAGAGCTTGAGTTCATTTTGACTGTGGCAACCCCAGTAGGTAAACAAGTTATTTGTATAACCTTTTATCCTAGTTGCACAGTCCAGATAGGCGAAGTGGTTTTAACCACAGATCTCATTTCTTTGGAGATGAATGATTATGATGTCATCCTAGGGATGGATTGGCTGGCAAGGTACCATGCCACAATGGATTGTTTCCATAAGACCCTTACTTTCAAGTTAGTTGAGACACCAGCAGGAGTGTTATTTCAGGGAGAGAGGAGGAATCCTAATGCAGGGTTTGTTTCAGCGTTGAAGGCTGGCAGACTTTTGAGAAGTGGTTGTGAAGCCTATTTAGCGTTTATCACGGAGGATAAACGGTCCCAAGTGGTGGAGGAGATCCCAATTGTTTGGGAATTCTCGGATGTTTTTCCGGAGGAGATTCCAGGTTTGCCACCCATCAGAGAGATTGATTTCACTAATGAGTTGTTACCAGGGACCGCTCCGATATCTATTGCACCATATAGAATGGCTCCGGCAGAATTGGGAGAGTTGAAGACTCAGTTGCAGGAATTGTTGGACAAAGGTTTTGTGAGACCGAGTATTTCACCATGGGGAGCTCCAGTCTTGTTTGTTAAGAAGAATGATGGTTCGATGAGAATGTGTATAGATTACAGAAGATTGAATCAAGTGACCATCAAGAAAAAATACCCATTGCTAAGGATAGATGAATTGTTTGATCAATTGCAAGGTGCTTCATACTTTTCGAAGATTGACTTGAGATCCCGGAATGGAAGTGGGAGCACATTACCATGGACTTTATTTCGGGACTACCGAGGACTAGCAGAGGCAACGATGCGATATGGGTCATTGTGGACCGTCTCACCAAGAGGATTGCTCCGTGCTTGTGTGTTAGACTTCAAGACTCAATGGGATGAGACTCTATCGTTGTGTGAGTTCGCTTACAACAACAATTACCACTCGAGCATTAGGATGGCTCCTTTTGAGGCTTTATATGGCAGAAGGTGTAGGACACATGTATGTTGCGAAGAAGTCGGCATTCGCAGTTTCCATGGACCGACTATTGTAGGTGAGACCAGTGACAAAATCAAGTTGATTCAAGAACGTCTAAAGGTGTCCAGGAGTAGACAGAAAAGCTATGCAGACTCCCACTGCAGAGATTTACAGTTCAAGGAAGGAGACAAGGTCTTCTTGAAAGTGTCACCTACAAGGGGAACATTGAGATTTGGACAGAAGGGCAAGCTATCACGGAGATACATCGGACCCTACGACATTGTGAGTAAGATCGGTGATGTGGCTTATAGATTAGCCTTACCACCAGAGCTATCCGGCGTACACAACGTCTTCCATGTGTCTATGTTGAAGAAGTATGTCCACGATCCATCCCATGTGCTCCGGCATGAGCCATTGGAGATTCGAGAGGATGCTACCTATGTGGAGAAGCCCGTTCAGATCATTGATATGAAGGAACAAGAGTTGAGGACATGGACGATTCAGTGGGTAAAGGTACTATGGGAGAACCATGGACCGGAAGAGGCAACGTGGGAATTACGAGACCAAGTACAGAAGAAGTATCCACATCTACTACCTGAGGTGAGTCTTATATTTCATTTGGAGGACCAAATGCCCTAAGGGGTGGAAGATGTAAGACCCCGACCCGAGTGCACCCGATTAGTGCTAATTAAGTCGTGTGTTAGTTCTAAGCTTGATTAGTGATTTTGGCTAAGTTGGGTTTGGAATAGCTTTTGTTCTAGTTTTGGGTAATTTTGAGTGCTTTGGTAACTAGTGGGACCCTTTGGGGGTTCCCCTTATGACTTTGTTTTTACTTAGGGGATTTTTCAGAATTGTTTTGAATGGCATTCTTATCTCGTTTCATTTATCTTATTGATCCCTACAACTTTCATGTTGATCCCGTGACCATTCGAGGCCTCGAAACCCGATTTACTAGCCTTGAGGGGCAAAACAGTCTTTTTACACTCAACCTGTACCCAAAACTTGATATCCCCGAAACCAGCGAAACATATACTTTTGGAAACTAAATCTCGAAAGACATGATTTCAGTTAAACAAGCCTCTTAAGTAGTAGGACCCAACCCCATTTGTTAACAAAGGGAAGCCCACTCTCCCTTTCATTCCATTCTCCATGTTCCAGCACAACATTAGAACCTAGGGTTTTTCTTGCAACTTCTTTTCTTCTTCTTGCTCTCTCCATCTCTAATCCACACCAAACTTGCATCAATCAAGAAATGGAGATCGCCATTCTCTTCCTCATCTTGAAGGCTATCTTTTGATACCATTTGTGGAGAAACCTTTCAACCTTGAGACTTCCTTTGAGCTAGCCCTTGCCATTTGAAGGTCATTCAAGTAAGCAATCTTCTCCATCTTCTAGATTTGTGTTCTTCTAGCCCTAGGGAAGCTTCATTTTCATTATTGAAAGTTCTATCCTTTTCATTCTTTGTTTGACCCATTTTAGGGTTTCTTTTGGGGGTTTTTGCTTGTAGCTTGGATTTCAGCTTAAGAGGTGATTAGAGGCTTGGTTTTGGCTAGCTTGGACCTAAGGCAAGTGGACGATTAGGTGTTTTGAGTTTTAAATGATTTGGTGAAACATTTATGAATCTCTCATGCTTTTATTGATTTTTCATTGTTGAAATAAATGTTAATAATGCATCTTACTAGCTTCATTTAATGTCTTGGAAACATAAGTTTAAAGTCTTCTTGTCTCTAGTCTTGTGTGGTTGTATAAGTGTTGAAATGAGGGAAAAAGAGGAGGAACCAGCACACTGTAGAACAGAACATGGGTTCTGTTCCACAGTGTACCCGGTCGACGCCACGGTGGCTCGGTCGATCGGGGACACAGGGTCAGGCTCCTTGGGAGCCTGACCAAAACACTGTGCACCATTTCAAGTTACAACTCCCGGTCGACCGGCCATGGGCTCGGTCGACCGGGCACACAGGGACCAGGACGACCGGGACTGCTATGTACCAGGTCGACCGGGCCAACTGAGAAATTCCTGCCGGAAGGGATTTTTACCCTGTTTTTGAATGGGCTTAGGTGGGACTTTGGCTACCCTTTTTGAACTCATTGGACTATATGTGAGGATGTCTTGAGCCGACATTCTTCACGGTTGGTTCGGTTGCATCGGAATCCAATCCATTTCAATCTTGAACGGTATGGGACAACGCGATATCCTTTTTATACCCATACGCAAAGTCTGTTTCCTAGGGTATCGCGAATCCTATCCCTTTCGGTGACTGATGTAGGTTGTAGGATGCTTCCGGATTAACATCATACTCAGGATGAACTGTTTATAGTTTGATTTTCTATCGTAGCATCTAGTACTATCCATAAGCTCATTTTAAGTTTTGAAAATCATGAAGTGTATAAGGTGCCCGGAATGTCTTCAAACACAAGGAGTACCAAGTCTTTATTACAATCGACATACGGGACCCCTATTCACCTTAAATAAATCTTGAAACCAATATTTTACTGAAATTGTAATAGTTCACTGTTTCACCTCATTTCCAAGATTTGCATTACACGACTTGTTTTCCCGAAAGCATTAAAGTTACACTAGTAACAGTTACTTGTCCCGAGATGCATTGCACCACATGAAATGGAAATTATTCCTTGAACATACTTGCCCCGCACGTTCATTTACTTGCATCTGAATTACTTGTTCATGTCTCGATTTGTTATTTGACCTATGAGTCGGCATCACTAAGCTTGGATAACCTAGTCGGTTTGATCCACCGACTTGGAGATTCCCCTCCCGTCCCGCCAGCTGCATTTGGATCCCGATGCCCGGTTTATTACCGTGGTCCCGTCTCGATACCCGGTTCGCTACCGTGGTCCCGTCCCGTATATTTATATTGTATATATGCTTTCGTTGAATCTCCTCACCGTGTGTGACTGAGACCAACGTCCCGTTATACTTTTGTCACTTTGGTGATAGAGGACTTAGCTTTATGTGATTGCCATTTTGTTAGTTCCCGATTCCTTGGACACCTTACATGTTTTTATCTTCTTTATTTATTTTCTAGTAAATGATTTATCTCCTTTATGAGAGTTCTTGCTTAAACAGATTTCTATGCTTTTCAAGATATTTCCTTTATTATATGTTGTTGTACCTTTTCACTCTCTTGCCAGACCGTCGTGTCTGTCCATTTTCTTTGGTACCCAGGTCCCATTGCCGGTTACCTTGAGGAGGAGTCGGAGGAGGCGGTAGGTGAACTGCAGCCCTTAGTTAAGTGGCGTACTGACGATGTCATGTAGACGTCGGGTTGCTACGAGAGACGTGACAATTTGGGAAAACTATTTAACCATTCTTTTGGGTTATTGTTTTGTTTATAATGGCCTTTGTTGGCCTCTATTTTCGGGGAATGTAACTAAATGCTCTTTTGTTAAACTTTAACTTACTTTTGGGAAATATGCTATAGATAATTGCTCATTCTGATACAATATTTTATACCTGATGTTATCTTCATGACTAGGGATAGTTTGACTATTTGATTTGCTACATGCTTCCGCACTTAAAAGAAATATTCATTTATGGTTGTGATATCCTCAGCGCGGACACCTGTGGGAAACTAAATAACTGTATGACATTATATTAATGTGGAACATCATTAGTCCCGATCCCGGACTGGCTCGTTAGGGGCCCGGTCTGGGGTCGCGACAGAAGCCCAATCTCATCACTGGTTGTGAAGATATTTTTAAGTATAAGATTTGTGACACATGTCTCCTATATGTGGATCTCATCCATATACATATATTACATCTAATATACTAATGGGACCCGATTAATCTCATGAACCATCATGTCATATGTATTGGTTATGTGCATTAAGTAATAAAACACCATTCATCTTATGAAAGAAAACATAATGTAATTGATAAATAAAGAAATTAATCAATTTATTACATCAACTGATGGATTGAGACCATACAATCTAGTATCTTAGCTTGTCGAGGACACCAATTCATGTTTACTTTCTGACATTTGGGGTCCCATTTACACAGAGGTCAATTAATAGCCTTAACATATGCTTGATGGATTTCGTATTTGAACTTTAGGTTTGGTACGATAAGTATCATCGTGTACTCATTTTGAATTTCAAGTATAAGCTAGCTTGTTTAAAGATTTATTTCAAGAAAAAAAAAGGGGATCACTTCTTGAGTTAGTGTGAATATAATTATGATTTTTGCTAGTCGTGTCTTATCTTGTTTTGATAAGTGATTTCCCCCCTTTTTATCTCGACATATTTAGACCGTGTTTCTCGTGTTTTATGCATTCACGAATTCAATTGAGAACGCCACAGAGCTTGGACTGCCCCTTCAGTCTGATCCACTGTCCGGGGGTCTTTAAACATGTCGACTGTCTGTAGATTGGTCGTGTATTTTATTACACATCGTGCGTGTCCGGTTCCGCGGCCGGAATCCCCTTATATGTGGGAATCATGTCTTGTTTATATTACGTATAACGTGCTTGTCGTGCATACTTACTCTTGTCATCACGTATGATGGAGAAAGAATGGGCTCAATGTGGAAATTACTATTCATGATATTATAAGTATTCATGTTAGTTTGTTTTAGTATCTTAGCTTGTTGCATTTTAGTTTTGTTCATATTTTGGAAATGTACTTCAGTCAAGTAATTGTTTATTATGATTTTCTTAAACATCTATTATTTCATGCTCATACCTAAATTGAGTACCTGTCAAACTGTCATGTTTGACCCTTGTATTTTGGTGCCCAGGTGTAGGTGACGTTGCCTTTGAGGAGGAGCGTCTGGATGAGGCTATTGAGCCACCCCCAGTCAGAGAGTGGCAACCCGATGATGCCAACTAGACGTCGGGCGGGATCTTGAGTTGTGCTTCATTTTGTCATGGGTTATTTTGAGTATTGTATTGGCCTTTGTTGGCCTCTTATGGGTTGTAACAAAACTTATCTTACTTTTGTGTTAACCTCCAAAACTTGAAATATGATGGCAATGTCATGTTATAATTCCTTCTTCTGATATCTTAGACTAGATGTTATTTTATTGTTGCACTTGAAATTTTAATTGTGCTTGTCTTGATGTGATTTGCTACACACTTCCGCAAACTTGATCGTGTGAGCTAGATTCCACGTGTCTCAGAATCCTCACCGCGGGAACCTGTGGGAAACATGTCACGGTCCCGAGCCTTGGTCTGGGGTCGCAATAGGACCGGTATCAGAGCGGGACTTATTTTAGACACTTAAAAGAAACTAGGAAATTCTAGGAACGTGGCGAGGACTCCTGAGTTCGATAGATTCGTTTAGTATCGGACCTAAGAAACCCTCAAACCATATCTATTGTGTAATAACTTCTTGTTTTACAACATCATGCCTCCAAGAAAAGTTCCAAACAATAATGCTTCAGACAGTAATCAGAATGAGTAAAATATGACTAATACACCAACAATAACATAGTTCCAAGAGCTCATGCAAGCTTTGTTAGAACAACAAATGCAGGCAAATGAGACCCAAGCAAAATTTCAAGAACAGATGGCAAAGAAAGAGATGAGGAAATGACTCAAGTCCAGAGACAACTCTTGGATGTTCTTCAGAACAGGCTTCAAGCTCCACAAGCTCAACCTTTGGGTCCACAGATTATTATCCACAATAAGGATCATGACCCTCATATGCTATTTTAGAGGTTCATGAAGTTAGCACCGAAGGAATTCTCGGGCCACAAAGGCCCGTTAGTTGCAGATAACTGGTTGGCAAACACCGAGAAAATCTTTGATGTCTTCACATGCACAGGGAGACAGAAGGTCTACTTCACAGCTTCATTATTCTATGGGCTTGCAGATCAGTGGTGGCAAACGGTCAAGGACCCGTATATGACCATGGCGAACGAAAACACATGGGTAGTATTCAAGACACAATTTCGAGATAAGTACATTCCCTCCCACGTCAACAGGCAGAAAGTTATAGAGTTGCAGCAGCTCAAGCAAGGTAGCATGACTGTTCTAGACTATCTCACCAAGTTTGAAAGATTGGCTAGATATGCTACCGAGTTGATTGCCACTAAACAGAAGAAGATAACAAAGTTATTTGAAGGATTGAACCTGATTATCATGAGAGATGCGATAGGAGTAGTTCCACCAGCTACTTATGATGAGGCTGTAAAAAGAGCATATAAATTTGAAGATATTAACAACCTAATCATTCAAGACAGGAAACAGCATTGCCAGCAGCAGAATCAAAATCAACACCATAACAAGAAACCAAAGCAGGAACAGAGTCAAGTGAGACAAGCTTGTGGCCATTGTGGCAAGAACCATGAAACTCATGAATGTCGTAAGGCCACAGGCGCTTGTTTCAAGTGTGGAGCTATGAACCATGCAATCAAGGATTGCCCACAATTTTAAACTCAAGGCAATAGAAACCAACAACATAGACAAGTAGCTCCTCAAAATCAAGCACCAGTTCAGAATCCAGCTAGACCACCTTAGCAGAAGCAACAACAGTAGGGTAGACCACAAGCACAGAATCAAAATGCTCGTCCTCTACAACAAAACAGAAATGCCCAAGGAAGGCAAAATCAAGCACCGAATAGGCTACAAATGCACGGACGCTTATACTACCTCAATCGTGCGGATACTGAAGCAGTAAGAGACGTGGTGGAAGGCAAACTTCTAGTTTGTCGCGTAGAAGCTCTGATTTTATTTGATCCTGGATCCACACATTCGTTTTGATCTCCTACTTTTGCTCAGATGATTGATGCACCACATAGTGAATTGGATTATATTCTGATGTCACTGTTAGACCCCGACCCAGACTAACTCAATTAGTGTGTGAATAGTGTATGTTTAGTCTTAAGTGGGTTTAGTTACCGTTGGGTTAGAAATAATTAGTTTTAGTCCTGGACATAGCTTTGGGAATTTTGAGAATGTTTAGTGTTAATCAACATACTCAGGGAGGCCTGAGTGTACGTGCAAGATTGGGAGGATCATTTTGATTTCCGTTTTAATTTTTATTTTGATTTCATTTGAATGGTTTTATTTTTCATTACAACTTTTGTTTTCGGCCCGTCCGTGTTTGAAGCCCAAAAATCCAAGTTTTGACCCAAAAGGGGTAAAATTGTTTTTTTATACCCAAATCTAGACACAAACTTCGAAATCTCAAAAGCATGTCAAAATTGAACTTTTTGGAAACTAGATTTTAGAGGATCATTTTATCCTTCTTCGTCAAGTTTGTTCGAGGCCCGCAAGATCATGTTTTTGTCAATGCAAGGATTAGACATAATGGGCCCCATTTGCAAGTACTTAAGTCATCTTCCTTTTCCCTCCTTTCATTCCCATTCTTGCAACCCTAGAAAACCAAGCTCAAGGAGAAAACCCCTTTTTCTTCTACTTCCCCATCTTGCATATCCTAGTTATAAGTCTCCAAATGGAATTCCAAGACCATCATCTTTTTCCTCTTCTCCCAAGCTTTCTATTGATGTCTTTTTCTTGAAAGTTAAAGTTGAGCAAGCTCTCCATTGTCTTCACCTTTTCTTATTTGGGCATTTCTAGGTAAGAGCTTCAACCCATCCTTTTCATGGAGCCTTTTTAGTTCCTAAAGATCTTCTTTTTCATACATGCAAACCCTTTTGTGGAAATGGGTTTCCTTGTTTTCATCTTGTTGAGTTTTGAATGGATTTTCGTGGGGTTTTTGTAGTGCTTGGCTTAGCTCTTGAGTAGGAGTGCTTGAAGAGTGTTTGTGTGGCAATTGGGCAAAAAGGCAAGTAATCTCTATAGGTTTAATGTTGCATGTGTATTTTTGGATTACATTGTTATTCTTGAAATTTTGTATATAAATTTGTTTATAAGGTCTATTATCATGTTTTCCTTGGATTGAATGTTTGAAATTGTGAAAATGAACCGTTGGTGAGCATGGAGGCTCAAGGGATTGTTCGTGGTTTAAGGATGGGAAGAAGGGAAGAAGTGTTTTAGAAATTATGCATGAGAAGAGCAGTTTCTACACTCAGCGAGCACATGCAGAAGCCTGCTCGCTCAAGCGACCCTTGGGTCAGCTCGAGCGACCAGGCCACTGCTTGGTCTGGGCGCAGGCAGAATCCTGTTCGCTCGAGCACTGTCTGGCCTGGGGCAAGACTGAGAGTTGTCTGCCCGAGCAACCTTGTGGTTTGTTCGAGTGAACTGTCTCGCTCAAGCGAACCTGCCAGATTCAGAGATGAGCTTTGTTTCCATTTGTGTATTTTCTTAAAGATTGAAAACTAGTCTATGTTAAGGGCTTTAGCTTGACATTGTGTAAATGGAACTTCTAAATGTAATTGAACATCGGGAGCACTAATTTATGTTTATTTTCCGACATTTGGGGTCCCAATTATACAGAGGTCAATTAATAGCCTTAACAGATGCTTGATGGATTCCGTATTTGAACTTCAATTTTGGTACGATAACTATCATCGTGTGCTCGTTTTGAATTTCAAGTATAAGCTAGCTCGTTTGAAGATTTGTTTCAAGAATAAAAAAAGGGATCACTTCTTAAGTTCGGGTGCATATAATTATGCTTTTGCTAGTCATGCCTTGTCTTGTTTTGATAAGTGATTTTCCCCTTTTTATCTCGACGTGTTTAGACCGTGTTTCGCGTGTTTTACGCGTTCATGAATTCATGTGAATACGACTGAGCTTGGACTGCCCCTTTAGTCTGATCCACTATTCGGGGGTCCTTAAACATGTGGACTGTCTGCAGATTGGTCGTGCATTTTATTACACATCGTGTGTGTCTGTTTCCGCGTCCGGAATCCCCGTATATGTGGCAATCGTGTCTTGTTTATATTATGTATATCGTGCTTGTCGTGCTGCTTACTCTTATCATCACATATGATGGAGAGAGGATGGGCTCAATGTAGAAATTACTATTCATGATATTATAAGTATTCATGTTAGTTTGTTTTAGTATCTTAGCTTGTTTCATTTTAGTTTTGTTCATATTTTGGAAATGTACTTCAGTCAAGTAACTGTTTATTATGATTTTCTTAAACATCTATTGTTTCATGCTCATACCTAAATTGACTACCTGCCAAATCGTCGTGTTTGACCCTTGTATTTTGGTGCCCAGGTGCAGGTGACGTTGCCTTTGAGGAGGAGCGTCCGGAGGAGGCTATTGAGCCACTCCCAGTCAGAGAGTGACAACCCGACGATGTCAACTAGACGTCGAGCGAGATCTTGAGTTGCGCTTCATTTTGTTATGGGTTATTTTGAGAATTGTATTGGCCTTTGTTGGCTTCTTATGGGATGTAACAAAAACTTAACTACTTTTGTGTTAACCTCCAAAACTTGAATTCTGAATGGGAATGCTATGTTATGATTCCTTCCTCTAATATCTTGGACTTGATGCTATTTTATTGTTGCACTTGGAATTTTTAAGTGTGCTTGTCTTGATGTGATTTGTTACACTCTTCCGCAAAGATTTAATCGTGTGAGCTAGATTCCACGTGTCTCGGGAATCCCCACCGCGGGAACCTATTGGAAACACGTCGCGGGCCCGGGCTTCGATCTAGGGTCGCGACAAGACTGGTATCAGAGAGGGACTTGTTTCAGGCACTGAAAAGAAGCTAGGAAATTCTAGGAAGGTGGCGAGGATTCCTGAATTCGATAGATTCGTTTAGTATCGAACCTAAGTAACCCTCAAACCATATCTATTGTGTCATAACTTCTTGTTTTACAGCATCATGCCTCCAAGAAAAGTTCCAAACAATAATGCTTCAGGCAGTAATCAAAATGAGTCAGATACGACTAATACACCAATAACAAGATAGTTCCAAGAGCTCATGCAAGCTTTGTTAGAACAACAAACGCAGGCAAATGTGACCCAAGCAAAATTTCAAGAATAGATGGCAAAGAAAAAGATGAGGAAATGACTCAAGTCCAGAGACAACTCTTGGATGTTCTTCAGAACATGCCTCAAGCTCCACAACCTCAACCTTTGGGTCCACAGATTGTTATCCACAACCAGGATCATGACCCTAATATGCTATTTGAGAGTTTCAGGAAAAGAGCACCGAAAGAATTCTCGGTTCACGAAGACCAGTTTGTTGTAGATGACTGGTTGGCTAATACTGAGAAAATTTTTGATGTCTTCACATGCACAGGGAGACAGAAGGTCAACCTCACAGCTTCATTGTTCTATGGGCTTGCAGATCAGTGGTGGCAAACGGTCAAGGACCCATATATGACAATGGCTAATGAAAACGCATGGGCAGCATTCAAGATACAGTTTCAAGATAAGTATATTCCCTCCAATGTCAAGAGACAGAAAGCTATAGAGTTCCAGTAGCTCAAGCAAGGCAGCATGACTGTTTTAGACTATGTTACCAAGTTTGAAAGGTTGGCTAGATATGTCACATCCCCCGAACCCAATTAGAGAATAAACTGGATTCGGGGAGTGAAATTTTGGGCCAATTAAATTTTTTTTCCCTTTTTGGCCCAAGGACCGTAAGTCCGCTGTGAGGATAATGTATTTCAACCTCAAAACATAAAACAATAGCGGAATTCATGCATTGATATCAACAATGGATAATAAATCTTAATTAAATTTAAAGTTGCAAGAAACAATTAAAGCTAAAAAGGAAGTTAATTTAATTACAATGGCCATCCCAAAAGCTAAGGCCATTAAACAACATAGAGTCAATGAAAAAAAAGTTCAATGGAGAATAACAATAAATTAAATAAAATCTAATGTTTGTCCCAGAGTGAGTCTCTCATGTGCCTGGTAATGATGACACTACTTTACGCCATCGGCACTCCACTCCCGTGCATCCTCTGCCAGAGGATCTCCTCACCGGCCTGCTCCTCGTAGTAATACTCACCTGAGGAGTCTGCACATCAAGGAACAGAGTCAACGACATGTTGAGCAATAGATAAGTAAGATATAATTAAAACATGACATGCATCAAATGTAAGAGTAATGACAAGTACAAGATTGTAGGAATACAAGGAACAATACTAGGCATGTAGCATGAGTAAATAACCATCAGAATGAATAACAAGAATCCTAGCAATACTAACAATCACCACTACCAATGTAATGCAATGCACAAGAGGGAGACTTCGTGGATGTCCAAGCCACCTCACGGGGTACCAGTAACAATCTTATCCGGAATACTGATACCAAAGTCCGACTCCAGGGGGATTCAAGCTCGCAGTCCCGGGAATAGTAGCGCGGTCCAAGCCCGCTCCCAACTATTCAACGTCATGGACGCTGTCCAAAGCCGACTGTCACCCCGATGTCCGAGTAATTGACCCATCAATAAACCCCAAACTGCAGCTGGCCATGATATGCAAATAATAATAATAATAATAATAATAAAGTGGTGTTGACACGTAGGAAAACCAAGACAAGCAAGTCTGGCTAGCTCTGCAAACAAAGCATGTTCTTAGGGATTAACTCGTTCAAAACGATACAAAATAGACCATCCACACGATAATCCCTTACATTCTAGCCAGTCATGTTTATCAATACACGATACATGGTTCCTAAGGTACGCTCTAAGTCAGGTCCTTGTTTTAATTCTATAAGAGTTTATATTTCATAATTAATTAGGCGTTTTATGCCAAGAGAGTGTACAAGGATACAATATCGACGGATACGATTAACAAATCAAGGAGAGATTACAATCCGATCCTAGGCAACTGTTGTCATCCCTGTGACATATGTGGTTTAACGGAGTGCGTTGGGAATTCGAATCATCAATGCTTAGAAGAATTTCCTTGGTGTACAATCATGTTAAGCATCGATTGATTCAATTCCATACGCATTCGGTTAAACCGTAAACAATACACGAATACCTAGACAACCCATCAAAGCACACCAAGCCACGTGCTACGATTTCAAAACCTCATTAATGGTCACGTGAGGCTAGGTTCATGTTTTCCAATATCTAAGGCCCAAACCTAGGTTAACAAGTCTCATTTCCAATAAAACATGGACTGGATCATTAATCTGAGTAATCATCCCACTTCCCGATCTCTGATCGTTATGAAACTAGAACAATTGGATTCTACATCTTAAGAGCTTTCCAACGGTATATTACACATCGAAATTCGACGGCCGGATTAAAAGTTATGGGTGTTCCAAATTAGTCTGTTTATATGCCTTTGCGGGTTCCCGGCGTCCGGACGCCCGAAACTAGTAAGGGCACCCGAAGCCTCTGCCTTCTGGAATCTGGACGCCCGGAGGCAGAAATCTCCCGGGAATCCCCTGTTTTGCTGATTTTTCTGACCTCCTTCCTTCCGAACCATTCCCCACGAATTTTAAACATTTCCAAAGGTTGTAACCTGCACAAAACTGAGCCACCATGCTCTCCCAACCGTCACATTCATCATTCCACACCCATTCTAACAATTCAAAAGATAAAAAGGGTTACCAATTACATCAATTAACAAAGTAAGATTAACAATTAAATTAAATAAACCGAAATTCCCTAAAAGAACCCAATCTAGCATATTAATCTCAAATTAATAACAGAACAGGCTTGGAATTAGGGATACCTAACAAGAAAACACATCCAATAAATGGAAGACATACATACATGCTTAATTATAAAATGCAGATCCACTTGCCTCAACCAAGAAGAAGATTGGAATTGGGGAAATCTGAGGAGAAGCCCTACTATTGTGCAAACCTCAATCTACCCCGACCAAACGCAATCTATCACACAAAGGAGAAGAAAAGAGAGGAAAAGATTAAGATCTAACCTAAATCTAAACCAAAGAGAATTGATTGAAAAGATGAAAGAGAGGGAAATCTTACCAAACTAATGTCAATGGAAAGAGGAGATCACGAGGAAGAAGATAAGCGGCTCGGATCGCGGAAGTGATCTCTCAGGGAAGGAGTTCTGGAGCCTTGGAAAATGAGGAAGAAGAAGAATGGTTGTGGTAGTTTTCTTGTTCGTTGTAGAGAAATAAAAGAGATTTGGGTTAATCTCTCGTTTAAGAAGAAAGGGAGGGGGAAAAGACTAAGATGCCGTTAAGTGGGTCCGGAGAAGAAATGAATTATTAGAAGAGTTTCTGGTCGTCGGATCGCAACGAGCCAGAAGACAAAATTGGTCGGCGCGACAAAACCTTTCCAATGAACCCAAAATCACGGAGATAGGAATTTTTCGGAAAAACACTCCATTTTTTCCAAATTTGTTAAACTACCCCCTACTAGGGTCAAACAAACTCAGAATCGCACGAAACTCCGCAGGTACTATTCTAACACTAAAAGAAACTCACTCACCATCTAATAAACCCACTTAAATATCTAATAAAATAATAATTATAATAATATCAAAATAAATGGGTCAACGGGCTAGTTATTGGGCCCAACTGACCCAGTATGATTGCAGACCTTACATCTCTCACCTCTAAAAAGAACATTTGGTCCCCCAAATGCCTAACATACCTCATCAGGAAAGAGATAAGGATACGCCTTCTGCATCTGGTCTTTGAGCTCCCATGTGGCCTCCTCCGGAGTATGATGCTCCCATTGTACTTTAACCCACTGAATGCTCTTGGTACGCAACACTACTTCCTTGGTGTCGATGATCTGTGCTGGACGCTCCACATAGGTTGCATCTGCCTGAATTTGAAGGGGCTCGTGCTGCAACACGTGAGTAGGATCTGGAACATATTTCCGAAGTATTGAGACATGGAAAACGTCGTGCACACCAGCTAACTCAGGCGGTAGCACAAGACGATAGGCCACGTCTCTAATCCTATTCTTAATCTCAAATGGTCCCACAAACCTCTTCGCAAGCTTCCCTTTCTGTCCAAATCTAACGACTCCTCTCATCGATGACACCTTCAGAAACACCTTATCCCCCACTTGGAATTTTAGAGGTCTCCGCCTCTTGTCTGCACAGCTCTTTTGTCGATCACGTGACTCTTTCATCCTCATCTGAACAATTTTGACTTTCTCACTGGAGTCAGCAATCTCTGAGGGTCCATGGAAACTCCGAACTCTGACTTCCTCCCAACATGCTGGGGTCCTGCATCTCCACCCGTATAATGCCTCAAATGGTGTCATACCAATACTTGAATGATAACTGTTATTGTAGGCAAACTCACATAGAGGCAAGCTTTCATCCCAACTCTCCTTGAAATCCAAAACACACGCTCGGAGAAGATCTTCCAATGTCTGGATGGTACGCTCAAACTGTCCATCTGTCTAAGGGTGGTAAGCTGTGCTGAACTTCAATTGAGTACCCATAGATGATTGGAAAGTAGACCAAAATCGAGAGACAAACTTAGGGTCTCGATCGGATACGATGGACTTAGGCACTCCATGCAACTTGACTATATTGTCCCTGTACAACATACTCATCTTGTTCATAAACTGGCCAGTCTTGAATGGTAGAAAATGTGCTGACTTCGTCAATCTATCCACAATCACCCAAATAGCATCATTGCCCTTCCTGGTGTTTGGCAACCCTGACACAAAATCCATAGCGATGTGGTCCCATTTCCACTACAGAATGTCCAACGGGTGAAGCAACCAGGAGGTTTCTTGTGTTCTGCCTTAATCTGCTGACAAGTCATACACTTA
This sequence comes from Cinnamomum chago, assembly GCA_038049695.1. Classification (NCBI taxonomy): domain Eukaryota; kingdom Viridiplantae; phylum Streptophyta; class Magnoliopsida; order Laurales; family Lauraceae; genus Cinnamomum; species Cinnamomum chago. The sequence goes on from CP142460.1 coordinate 33,858,256, forward strand.
GCGACAAATTCTGCAATCTCTTTTTTCATTTTCACCCACCAATAGTGATTATTCAAATTCTAATACATTTTGGTGCTCCCTGGGTGAATTGAATACCTGGTGTGGTGCGCATCCGTCATCAGCTCTAACTTGATGTCTTGCACGTCTGTCACACACAACCTGTCTTTGCAGTATAGGATTCCTCCAATGAATCTGAATTCTGTTTGATCATCAATGTGGTCAATAATTCTCTACAACTCAGGATCATCCTTCCGAGCTTCCTTGATCCTATTAACTATTTCTTGCTCCCAAACTCCCATAGTAGCAACTAATACTTTCTTGTTAACAGGCCATACCTCTACATCCATATCTCTGAACTGCTCCATCCATCTCCATTCTGGCATTACACACCCACTGAAAGCTGTCTTCCTGCTGAGAGCATCTGCTACAACATTCACCCTACCAGGATGGTACTTAATCAGAAAATCATAATCCTTTATGGACTCCATGCATCTCCGCTGCCTGTTATTCAAATCACCCTGTGTAAACAGATATTGCAGACTCTTGTGATCTGTGTGCACCTCAAATCTCTCTCCATACAAATAATGCCTCCACAATTTCAATGCAAACACGACTGCTGCCAGTTCTAAATCATGTGTGGCATACGTCTTCTCATGATCCTTCAATTGTCTTGACCCATAGGCTATCACTTTATCATTTTGCATAGGAACACAGCCCAATCCAATCCCTGATGCATCTGTGTAAACAACAAATCCTCCACTGCCAGAGGGTAAGGCAAGTATGGGTGTTGTAGCTGGTTTTCAATTATTGGAAACTGTTCTCACACTCTGCTGTCCACACAAACGGAACATCCTTCCTTGTTAACTTAGTGAGTGGAGATGCTATGGCTGAAAACCCTTTCACAAACCTCCTGTACTAGCCCGTAAGTCCCAGAAAACTGCGAATCTCTGCTACATTTCGTGGACTGCCCCAATTAACAACCGATGCTACCTTTTTAGGGTCCACTGTCAATCATTCCTTAGAGATAATATGACCAAAAAATGTCACTTGCTCCAACCAAAATTCACATTTGTTCAGCTTAGTATATAATTGGTTGTCCCTCAAAAGCTACAACGATGTCCTCAACTGATGCTCATGCTCCTCCTTAGATTTTGAGTACACCAATAATCATCAATGAAGACTACTATAAACTGATCTAGGAAAGGAGCAAATACCTTATTCATCAATGCCATAAAGACAGCGGGTGCATTTGTCAACCCGAAAGGCATCACGAGGAACTCAAAGTGGCCATATCTCGTCTGAAATGCAGTCTTAGTAATATCCTCATCTATGGCTCGCAATTGATGATATCCGGATCGTAGATCTATCTTCGAAAAGAATTGGGCTCCCTGCAATTGATCAAACAACTCATCAATCCTAGGTAACGGATACTTGTTCTTAACTGTCACCTGATTCAGCTGCTGGTTGTCTTTGCACATTCTCATAGTCCCATCCTTCTTCTTCACAAATATCACCGGAGCTCCCCCACGGTGAAACACTGGGTCTGATGAAAGCCTTATCCAACAGATCTTCTATCTGAGTCTTTAACTCCTTCAATTCTACTGGGGCCATCCTAAATGGAGCCCGAGATATAGGTGTTGTACCCGGTTGCAATTCTATCGTGAAGTCCAACTCACGAATAGGTGGCAAACCGAGAATCTCCTCTGGAAATAAATCCGGGAATTCTCGCACCACAGGAATCTCTTCAACAGTCTTACACTACAACAAATTGCACATTTCCCGACACTATTTGCCGATGCAGGGAAAATTTCCGTTGGCAAAAGTCTTATTTCCAACGCATATTTGGACTGCGTTGGCAATTAGTGTCGGAAAATGATAGTTTTACCGACGCAAGTAAGACCGCGTTGGCAAAAGCTATTGAAACCACATTGGCGCCAACAAAAAAAACACCAAAAGAGAGGGAAAGTTTTGCCAACGCGTTTTTCTCTAATGGCGACGCAATAATGCGTTGGCAATTATCTTGTTTACTGGCAACGCACAAGTGTGCGTTGGAAAAGGTCTGAGTTTTTATTCGTACAATTGCCAACGTATGAGTTGCGTCCCCAAAACCCCATTTATGACAAACTTACCTTTTCCGACACAGTAAAAAGTTGTGTTGGCAAAAGTCACAAAAAATTACTGCTTTTACCGACTCAAGTAAGACTGCGTTGGCAAAAGCTATGGAAAAACTTTCCCGACACTATTTGCTGACGCAGTGAAAATTGGCATTGACAAAAGTCTTATTTCCGATGCATATTTGGACTGCGTTGGCAAAAGTCACATAGAATTGTTACTTTTACCAACACAAGTAAGACCACGTTGGCAAAAGTTATGGAAAACATACAATTATTTTGCTTACTGGCGATGCACAGGTCTGTGACTGCAAAGCCCCATTTAGTAAAATTCATTTTTGCCAAAATAATATGAGCACTCCGTTTTAACCGCTTTTATTTGTTCCCAACTCTCTACCTCTTTCATGGGTTTTTACTTTTTAATTTTTTTAACAATAGCTTTTAGCAGAGTATGGTGGGAACTTTTTTGAATGGGTCCCACTCGTGCCCATATATGGATAATCAGAGTCGTTCAAAAAGTTCCTACACATTTAATTATGGGGTATCCCAAATTTTTTGTTTAGAATTGAGTTGTAACCACTGTAAGACTGACCAAACAGAAAACCATGGCTTAAACAATGTTGTTTTATTAATTTTTTTTTGTATTAAATCATACAATAAGATAACCTCCATTCAAAATAAGATTTTGGTGGAAATTAAAAAAATTTAGTTTATAGCGTCTAACTTTTTGTGGCGGCCTATGATTTTAAGGCTAAAAATATATTTTTAGCGGCTAATATTTTATTAGGTGAACTAAACCTAATTTTTGGTGGGCCATTGGATCTCCCGCTAAAACTTCTAGCATTATAAAAGACTCACGCCCAAACCCTTATACCCTGTTTCTAAACCCCACCGAATTTCTTTTTCTCGTTTCTCCTTCTCGCAATTCCTGCAACCCAAATCGTCTTTCGGACTCGGCTTCTTCTTGCAACTGCAGCAAGCGAACTCCTCTTTCTCCATCGTCTTCTTCTTACAACTGCAGCAAGTGAACTCCTCTTTCTCCATCGTCTTCTTATTGCAACTGCAGCAAAGTGAACCCGGCTGTCTATAACTGTCACGCCCCCGAACCAGAACCTCGGGGGCGGGAGATGGGATTAAGCATAAAATATATTTTACTTCTCCTAGGATCCGCGTGTATGAAGACAACACATTCCAACACATTCTGAATATTTTGCGGAAGCATTTGTGGCGTTGCGACCCGAAGTCCGTGGCCATCGGATTCCGCGTCGCACTCAACCTTTAGCCCATAGCTATTATATCAAGAATCATACCAGACTGGAGTAACCATCACAATAATTTACAGAGCTGACAGTAACAGGATATTGCATTCCCAAATATGTTCAAGTTACAATTATCAATGTACATTAATTAAGAATCCCAAGAAAAAGGCTAATAAAAGCCATACAACAATAAGCTATAAACTACTACCCAATTGTGACGTAGCTCTGATGTCAGACTCAATGTCTACATGACATAGCCGACAAAACAACCTGCAAGGCATGGCTCCAAAGCCAACAAAACACTCAACTCGGGGCGAATAAATCTGAACCTGAGTACCAAAAGTAGTGGGTCAGACACGACGGTCTGGCAGGTGGATGAAAAGAACACAATATAGCGAATAATAATACAAATGATAAATCATGCTATTTGCTCAAAATGCTGCATATAATTAAACGGGTGAAAACTCAGGAATCTCGGATAAAACATGTATTCTTTTCAAACATGGTTAAAACAGGAAGATCTAATAAAGCATGTGTTCATTTACATCATCTATAAAAGCATAGATATTTGACAATCGGGTGTTCGTGGAAAACAAGTATGAATATGGAAGTTTGGCAAAACCACGTTCATTTAAACATATTTCAAAGCATGGATCTTCAACAGATCGGGCATTCCTTTAAAACAGGTATAACATAGGGATCTGGCAAAACGCGTGTCATTTAAAACATATTCTTAAGCATGGATGTTAAATAGCTCGGGTAATCATTTGAAACAGGTATAAACATAGAACCTGACAAAACACGTGTCATTTAAAACATATTTCAAAACAGGGATATTTAATAAATCGGGTATTCATTTGAAACCGGTATAAACAAAGTGACCTGGCAGAACAAGTATCATTTAAAACAAAGCACGAATGTTTAGCAATCCGGGTATTCACTTAAAACATGTATAAACATCGGGATCTAACAAAACGAGTGTCGTTTAAAACGCATTCCAAAGCATGGACATTTAATAACTCGGGTATTCATTTTAAAACATGTGTAATCATATAACTCTAGCAAAACCATCGATCGTTGGAACCATATGTAAAAGCATGGGTATTCACCCAACCGGCATTCATGTAAAACATGTACGTGTGCAAAGGACATAAAACAATATAATAGTGACTGAATTTACAATAGAGAGCATTAATACTTATCTAAATAAGAACTTTCATAAAAGCAATGAATCATTTATCTGAAAACAAGTAAGCAATATAAACCATGTCGGGTGTCCAAGGAAACGGAAACTGGCAAGATGGCAACCACACGAAGCTAAGTCCTCTATCACTCAAGCGATAGAGCAATAACTAGGCCCTGATCTCAGTCACTCGAGGTGAGGAGAAACAGGGGATCTCATATCAATACATATACATATACTAGGCCCTGATCTCAGTCACTCGAGGTGAGGAGAAACAGGGGATCTCATGAATGCATATACATATACTATACGGGACCACGGTAGCGAGCCGGGCATCGGGGACCACAGTAGCAATCTGCGGTATCGGGACAAGACCACGGTAATAACCGGGTATCGGGACGGGACCACGGTAGTAACCGGGTATCGGGATCCAAGCTGCAGCTGGCGGGACGGGAGGGGGATCTCCAAGTCGGTTGATCAGACCAACAGGGTTATCCAAGCTTAGTGGTGCCGACTCATAGGTCAAATCCAATCGAGACAATGCAAGTAAATCAAGTATAAATACATAATCAAACGGGCAAGACGGGGGTGCTCAAGGGCACACTAACATTTCATATCGGGCAATACATGTCGGGACAAATAACTGTTACTAGTGTAACTTCAATGCTTTCGGGAAAACAAGTCATGTAATGCAAATCTCGGGAAAAGAGGTGAAACAATGAACTATAATAATTTCGGGAAAAGTATTAATTTCAAGATCTATTTAAGTGAATAGGGGTCCCGTATGTCGATTATAACAATTACTTGGTACTCCTTGAGTTTGAAGACATCCCGGGCTCCTTATGCACTTTTACTACTTTAAAATTTTAACATGAGCTTATGGGTAGTACTAGATGTTACAATAGCAAGAATCAAGATTATACACGGTCCATCCTAGGCATGACACAAATCCGGAAACATCGAGCAACCGATTCATTCATCGAAAGGAATAGAATTAGCGATAACCAAGGAAATAGACTTATGTTTAGATATTAGGAAGATATCGCGTCGTTCCATCCCGTTCAAGATTGAAATCGATTGGACTTCGATGCCACCGAACCAACCGTGAGGCGTGTCGGCTCAAGACATTCTCACACATGGTCCAACAGTCCAAAAAGGGTAGCCAAGGTCCCACCTAAAACCAAGAATTAGTGTCTAAATCAACACCATTCTTTTCTTTTAGTCCCCTAGTCTTAGAGACCTTAGATTAGGGTATAATTGGTCTTAACACTAAGGTATACACCCCTAGGACTCATAGAAGGCCCAAAGGTTTCCAAAAAAAACCACAATATCAAATCTCACTGGACTCAAACTGATCGGCCGATCGATCGGCCCAAAAAGGCTTACAGTTACTGACAGTCCGATCGATCGGCCTGTAGGTCCGATCGATCGGACCTGGGTACAGCAGGTCCGGGAAAGCTGATTTTTCTTCCTCCTTTGTTTCCTTTCCTTCCAACATATAATCAACCACAAAGAACCATAAACAAGATGGTTTAAATACATGTTTCCAAGACAATAACATGAGCTAAAGAGCTCCTCATTTCAAGTTCCTCTCTTTCCATTCTTTCCATTCTTTCCATTCACAATTAATCACAAGGTGGAGAAAACTCATTCATGTGAAATCATTTGAAATCTTGACACTATGATACATACATTTCCAAGAGATTAACAAGGGAGAAATAACTCATCAATAAGCACATCTTGAAATCAATATTAATCATATTAAAGACAACTATTAAAATCACCAAAACCATTAATGAATCAAGATTTTCTCACAAAACATGTTAATAATCAAAACAATCCATTCATCCACTTGCCTTTGACTCTAATCAAGCAAATCCAAGCTCCTAATCACCTCTCAAGCTCAAGATCCACAATTTCTACAAAAACCCCCAAAACAACCCTAAAATGGGTTAAACAATGAAATGACAATGAAACTTTCCAATAATCAAGGTGGAGCTTCTCTAAGGCTAGAAGATTACAAATCTAGAAGATGGGAAGAATCACTTACTTGGATGACTTTCAAATGAGAAGAACAAGCTCAAGGAAGGTCTCAATGTTGATGGATTTCTCCAAAAATGCAATCAAGATGAAGCTTGCAAGGAGAGGAAGAGATTGATGATCTCCATTTCTAGTTTGGTGCAAGATTTGTGTGGCTTGGAGATGAAGAAGCAAGAAGAAGAAGAAGTTGCACAATGGGAAACCCTAGGCTCAGCTGGAACAATGGTGAATGGAGTGAATGAAGGAGAAGGGTCTCCTTTTAGAAGCAAGTGAGGATGGGTCCCACAACTTAAGGGACTTAGGTGGCTGAAATCATCTAATTCGGGACCTCGGATGGATTCGACGAAGAAGGAAGAAATGATCGTCGGAATATCTAGTTTCCAAAAAGTGTATGTTTCACGGATTTCGAAAATATCGAGTTTTGGGTACAGATTTGGTGTGAAAAGACTGTTTTGCCCTCAAGGCCAAGAAATCGGTTTTCGGGTTCTCAAATGGATATGGGATCAACATGAAAGTTGTAGGATTCCTCAAGATGAATGCAATGGGCTAAAAACATGATACAAACCAGATCGGGAAAATCTCACAAGTAAAAGCAAAGCCGAAAAGGGAACCCCCAAAGGGCCCCACAAGCTACCAAAGCACTCAAAAGCCCAAAACTAGAAGAAAAACCATTCTAGCTCACAAACTCAACCCAACAAATACTAATCCCACTAGGAGAAACTAATCCACAAATAAAACAACACTAATCCAAGAGATTAGGGGTCGGGTTCTCACAGTAACTGCAGCAAAAGAAAGGCAAACCTTTCTTCGGAATCATCTTCTTCTTGCAAGTATAGCAAGCAAAGGTATGATCTCTCCCTTTCCATCTCTCTTTATGCCGTCCAGTCCTCCCTATTCTCCCACCGCCCCTGCCTCCACCCACACATACCCTCTGCCAGCCAGCAACCCTCCCGCCCAACAACCTTCTAGTTGATGTCTTTGTTTGTTATTGTATTGGTAAACAGAAGAAGGAAAAGGGGCCTTCATGCTAAGGAAATCTATTATTGATTTCTTGAACTTTTTGTATGTGATTTCTCTTGATCTGAAGTGGTCTGTGATTAGGGCTTTTGGGATTGTTTTTTTCTCTTTTTTTTTATCCCCTAGGGAATCCTTTTTTTTTTTTGAATGGTGGAATCCTAATTTAGTTGGGAAAGTTCTATTAGAAAGTCTCTTTTAAGTCCTAGTTCATTATTGAAAAGCCTTTTAACTTGTTTTAATTTGTAGTTAAGACGTTCTACTTTATTTAGTACTGCTTAGAATTTACTGGCTGACTAAGTTATCCTCCAATGTTTAAAAAAAAAAAGAAGAAGAGTCATAGGTAGTGGATACTGGCTGAATCCTATTATAAACAAGACTTAGTCCCAATTCTTTCAACTAAATCCCAAATGTGAATGGCAGAATGTCACACAATGCATGGTGAGTGGATACTGGCTGAATCCTATTATAAACAAGACTTAGTCCCAAGTCTTGCAACTCAATCCCATATGTGAATGGCAGAATGTCACACAAGGCATGGTGTTTGCAACAAAATATTTGCCTTGATATTTTTGTTTGTGCATGGTGTTTTCTTCATTTTTCTGTGTTGTAACTCCATGCAGAATTATTTAGAAGAAAACTTTTGAGGAGCTGTAAGATGAGATAGATATGTACATTTTTATTGTCTTAGGATTGCAAAGACTGCACTAGTTCACAAGATAACCTAGCCCTACTTATATCATCATGTGACCTATCCAATCTATCCAATCTTTGAGTGGTGGATGTGACCTATACCGACGTACCTTGTGGAATATTGCAGCGATGTGAGATAATTCCAAAACTAAGCATATACTAAATAAGCTTCCCAATCAAAACTTTAATTATATCAATTGCATTCATGCATTCTTATCCTTTTATATGTAGTCGATCAATTGACTTGAATTTTTATTAGCATGTACAGAAACACGCCCGTGCACGCATGCGTGTATTTATTTGTGCACACACATGCATGTGGGTGATGTGTAATATTCTTTTGAAATAAACTAGTTCAAACAACCATCTTATGCAGATAATTAAGCTAATGGATCTTAATATATTAAGGATCTTAATATGCAGATAGTAAGGATCTTAATATATTTCTTCTACCTATATTGTTTGACACACTTGGGATAGTTAAAATCACCAACCAATGAGCTTTCTTTTCTTCCATTTCCCATTCATGATGGCCCACCAGATGCATAGTTCTGGCTAGGCATTATTGTGCCGCATATGCAGTTTTTGTGTTCACTCTGTACATCATGTGATTCTTGCCTCTGTCAAAGTCCAAGAGTGGTATATGATTTTTCCCCTTCAACAATGGAGACATTTAAAAAAAAAAAGAAATACAGGCAAAAGATATAGAAGTAGTAGTACAGGATTGTCTTCAACTGTCTCCTCTATTACCACTACCATTATAAAGTAGGATTTGTCAGCCATACAAACAAAAGACTCTTGAAATATCCTGCTTAGTCAGTGTATGCCACTACATCTGCACCTAGTACTTGACATTTGATTTCTAGTGGGACCAGCTCTAATGGAAGTTAAATTTGAGGATATCTAGTACAAGGAAGGGAGTCCTTTTGAGTGACTCGGATTTTCAAAAGGCAGTCCCCACTGTGGACTTCCACTCCTTCCATTCATAGGAAGCGCAATTGAAACGCTCAGGGGATCCAGAATCCACTCCAGTCCCTACAGAAGTCCAAGATACTGCTTCGCTTAAACTCTTTCCTCGATACCCATTTTGCAACAATGACCTCAATTTTACTATCAATATGGATTCATCATACAAGACAGCAGTACACGTTATATCAGCAGTTTTATCCTTATTTGGAGGATGCAAAGTAGCCACTGTCTCAACATTAATTAGCTGTGATCCTGGTCAATGTGTAGTTGGATGCTGCAAGAAACAAAAGAACTGAGTAACTCTAGTTATCCAACTGCAGGAACTGTAGGCTTACACATAAATTGAGTTACTTGCACTTAAGTTACCCAAATCCAAGTGGGCTGCAAGGGAATGCTTTTAGATTGCTATCCTAAAACGCTTGTGTATAACACTATGCCTTCTCCAATAGGAGATGAGACATTTTTTATTGGATGAGTAGCAGTTATTGCCCACTAAGCCTTATCTGTATGCCCATTTTAGGAGAAGATAGAATGTGATCAAGGGACAGTCTGTAAAAAGTCATCATGTGAAAATACCAAGTTTTAGTTCCAAAGCACGGACATAATACTTAATCCCTCATTCTGTAGTCTGATTACAACATTAGGTCATTGTTCGATTATGGGATTTATACTTGAAAATTATGTGTCAGACATGGTAATTGTATTTTACACCCATTAGAGTGTCCAATACTCGGGGTAACATAACACATTTAAAGCTGGAGATAAGAATTCACAAGTCAAACTTCAAAGAAGGATTAAATAAAAGAAAAGCAGCCACAACAACAGCAAAAACAAGCCAATGCATAATAAAGCATAAATATGAAATCATATCAATAAGAATTCATTAGAGTTCAAGGTCCAACATTATTATGTGAAAATGCTACACACCTAGAACTGCATAACTAATCTTGAACTTTGGGTGAATCAGGATTTAGGAGTGCAAACACGGGTCTTGGCCTAAGTAATCATACCAAAGCACAAGCAAGATGAACCATTTCAAAACAAGACATCTTCAGTGAAATGAATAATGTTAGCAACAGGTCAGGACTATAAAAGATTAATAAAAATAACACTAGGTTGAAACCATTTGGTTCGACCACATCAAACTCCCAAGTTTGCACCTCTGAGGTCTAGTATATAGTCCAGATTCCAGAACACAGAAACTGTTGGCACTTGGATCATCATATTCCATGTGACTGGAACCAACTCAGATAAGTAGACTATATGCATCAGCCAAGTTGATGTTGTGCAACTGCACTGAGAGAATCTATGATCAAAGCAGGGTTTCATAAACCCATTTTTATCCTTTTCTTGTAAAAGTTGGGGATGGGAGCTTTGACATAGAAAACAGAGGCTAGGTCTAACTTTACCAAGTTATATCTATACAATCTGGTAGCATGTTGGACAAAGTCCAAATTCAAAATGAAATTATCATTTTTATTATTGTAACTGCAAAAAAATAATTCTGGATTGAATACATGGTGTACTTAGAAATTAGGTGGACAATTTACCACTTCCACCAACAAAGACATTGGTGATTAATCTGGTCAGGGTATCAAACATAAAAGAACAAAGCTTCAGTCATAAATGTAACAAGCTCACGTCGAAGTAATTGCATTTATATGTAAGTTTTATCTGTGTAAATGTTACCAAAGGTAAGGCCAGTCGGATGATCATAGGACTTAAGTATCATAGATCAGAATATCTAAAGTGGTTATTCAATTTGTTACTGTAGAACACCAAAAGTCACTGGAGGTACCCCTCATTAAGCATGTAAAATCAACAAAAAAAAAAAAACAAGTCTTTTCAAGTATGTTGGAAGGAGGGCAACACATACCCATTACCATCAAACCTGTAGAGAAAGAGACAGCAAAACAAGTACAAGTGTAGAAATAATACATTTTTTTAACCCAAAACATGATATATAAAATGCGGGAAAAAAATTCAAATGAATTCTACTTATTCTTTGTTTGGTATTTTCCCCCCTGTTTTCTTTGTTTTCATTGTTTCGTATTTTCCCCCTTGTTTGTTGTTGCTATGAAATACAATACAAATGTTGTCTCTTTTTTCTTTTATACATTTAGGAAGACTTCTTTGTTTAAAGTTAAACTAGTGTTTTTAGCTTGTGCATTAATCATGTTGAGATGGATTCTATTTTTTTTTTCATATATGTTAGTTCAGGGGCCTGAGCGGACTCATTTGTTTTGCCCCCTCAACTGTAAATTTCTTAATTAGTACTAAATCCATTTGAATGTCCAGAATTAGAAATATCCAACCCCAACCAACCCCTTCTCGCCACCTTGTTTCTTACAGTTCCCAAGTTCTGATTCTTTCTCTGAGTCTCAGAAGCAATAATCTGATATGCATTAACTGCTATGAGCACACATTTGGGTGCTGAATACAATGAATATCATCTTTCTAACTTCTAAGTCAGATTTAATATTTAGTCTGTCGATGCATTTCTGGAATATATCTGAAAGTGCTTCATTGGTGCTTCTTTAAGTAGTTTTCTCATGTCCAAGTTGATGACTTAAATACACATGAAAAAAAATGAGAACTCAGCCCTCTTCAGATACATCCCAAACATTAATCCAGAGAAGCATTTATCCCTCAAAAAGGTCATCACCACCCCATCACTTTGGTGCATAAAACCCAACACATAAGCAGCAGCAATGAGTTCAAAACCCCTCCATCTTCTCTCCTTTGCATACTTCTCCAACCCCTTCATGATCATGTCATACTCATCTTCACCTTTTTTGTGTTTTCCCAACAAAGCTTCTCCAAGGCACCTAGCTAGAGTTACCCCATCTTCCAATGCAGAGCAACCACCTTGGCCAAGGTCTGGTGTCATGGGATGAAGTGCATCTCTAGCCACACAGACACCCCCTTGCAGATATCTCCCCCTATCACATTTCATGGAAACTTGAATCTCAATGGAGTAGAGTAAAAAGCTTCTACCTCTGTCTTTTTCAAGTGCATTGATTACTTCTTTTGGCACATTTTGCAACTTGCTCAACAAAAACTGCTTCATATTAGCTGGATCATCTTCCATATCTTTGTCTATTAGATAGAAAAAATAGAAAGTTATGACAAACTGCCCTTGCACCCAAAATATACTTTTGTGTTTTATGATTCAATCATACAACTAAATGTTGAGAAAAGGTCATCATGTGATTGATTGTATTCATAATCATATGCACGTGTTTTTGTCTGTTCTCTTTTGACTAATGTGATTAACTTATTGATTATTCAATTTTAAGATATGGACAAGACTTGGATGACACTGGATAGCGAAGATCGCACGGTGCGAATGGGTCGGGAGTATCGTGACGGGGTGAAGTCATTTATTGAATTTGCAAAGGCAAATGCTGGGGATGCTACTGATATTTGGTGCCCGTGTAGGGTTTGCAAGAACAATCGCCGGTATGACTGCGACACTGTGAACTTTCATATTTACCGTTGGGGTATGCAAGCATCCTACAAGACCTGGATTTACCACGGAGAGTTAACTCCTCTTGTGGATGACGTTGTCGAATCGGAACATGGGGGTGATAGTGATTATGAGGATCATGATAAATATCAAGAAATGATGGAAGACCATTACATCGAAACTTACACCAACGCTGAGGCCATCCATGGTAACGCAATGCGTCACTTTGAAAGAATGTCGGATGCTTCTCTGCGCCTTCTATATCTGGGTTGCTCTCCAGACAACACTCTATTAGATTTTGTAATTAAGATGATGGAGCAAAAGGTGGAGGGAAAGTGGAGTAACAAATCGTTCAACAATGTGATGCAGATACAGAAGGCACTCCTACCAAACGATAATTTGGTTCCAGATTCAATTTATGCAGCGAAGAAGATACTGCGTGACTTGGGTCTGGGATATGAGCACATTGATGTTTGTCATAATGATTGCGCCTTGTTTTGGAAGGAGAACATAGATTTAGAAAAATGCCCAGTATGCGGGGAGTCCAGATACAAGCTAAATGATGGGAAAGGAAAGAAGATACCGCATAAGGTTTTACGGTACTTCCCGTTGATACCGAGGTTGCAGAGACTTTACATGTCCAGAAAGACTGCCACACACATGAGATGGCACAGTGATAAATGCAAAGATGATGGGATAGGTAGGCATCCGGCTGATTGTGAGGAATGGAAGGGTCTTGATAAGGAACATCCGGATTTTGCTGACGAGACCCGTAATATAAGGCTGGGGCTAGCCTCTGATGGGTTCAACCCTTTCGGGGACATGAGCACGTCTTACAGTATGTGGCCTGTCATACTGACGCCGTACAACTTGCCACCATGGATGTGCATGAAGGAGCAATTCTTCATGATGTCATTGCTTATTCCTGGACCGCATCAGCCTGGTAATGATATTGATGTTTATCTTCGACCCTTGATTGACGAGTTGAAGGAGTTATGGGAGAATGGTATCGAAACTTACGATGCATCTAGCAAGGAGAGCTTTCAAATGCGTGCGGCTTTGTTGTGGACCATAAACGACTTCCCTGCATATGGTAACTTGTCTGGGTGGAGTACCAAAGGGTACAAGGCTTGTCCCATTTGTAATGAAGACTCCTTATCCGTCAGGTTAAGAAGGAAGATTGGTTACACAGGCCATAGATCTTTCTTGCCTAAGCGGCACACTTGGCGACGCAGCAAGGACTTTAATGGAAAGGTAGAGAATCGAGCGAAGTCATTGGAGTTGCCATCGGTGGAAAAGGTACAAGCACAATTGGAGCGACTTCCATATACAAGGTTTGGGAAGCACTCTAACAACAAAAAAAGACCACGTGACCCTGAAGACTTGAATTGGACAAAGAAAAGCATTTTTTATGAGCTACCGTACTTTAAGAAACTAAAGCTTCGACACAACATTGATGTTATGCATGTGGAGAAGAATATATGTGAAAGTCTTCTCTACACAATGGTGAGCTTAGACAAGAAGAGCAAGGACACAGAGTACGCCCGTCAGGACTTGGCAGATATGAACATTAGGCAAGAATTGCATCTACGAAAAAGAAGCAATGGAACACAAGAGAAGCCTCGTGCGTCCTACACATTAGGCCCGAAGGAGAAGGATGGTTTTTATCAATATTTAAAATCGATCAAGTACCCAGATGGCTATGCTGCTAACCTCTCGAGGTGTGTGACCTCAAAGAATGGGAGATTAGCGGGACTGAAAAGCCATGACTGCCATGTTCTACTGCAGCGTCTCTTTCCGATTGGTATGCGTGGGTACGTGAATAAAGAGATATGCACAACACTATTTGAGCTGGGTAGCTTCTTCGAGGACATTTGCTAAAAGACTTTGAAATGGAGACATGTGGAAGAATTGGAAAATAAGATAGTCCTCATACTGTGTAAGTTGGAAAGGATTTTTCCATCGGCATTTTTTGATGTGATGGTCCATTTGGCAGTTCATTTACCTCGTGAGGCTATGCTCGCTGGACCGGTGCAATATCGATGGATGTATCCAATCGAGAGGTGATCCCTTTTGTCATTCTTTAAATTGTTGATTAGTATCGAGAGGTGATTGTGTTTACCACTCTTAAAAAATTTTCATCTTGATATTGATGTATGTGTTTGAAGGTTTCTGGGAACACTGAAGGGCTACGTTGCCAATCAAGCTCGGCTAGAAGGTTCGATCGCCGAGGCATATATTGCCAAACAGAGTGTTAATTTTATGAAGATGTACCTAAAGGGAGAAGTTCCTGAAGAACGAAATGACGATGGGGGCGAACAAGGCCTAGAGTTGGGTGTCTTCACCCAACGCGTCTGGCCCTTTTCACCTATCAAGAGGGCTCCTAATGTGTCCGATAGGGAACGCAACATGGCCCATTGGTTTGTGTTGTATAACACTCCCGATGTCATACCTTATCTAGAGTAAGTGGTTCAGTTTAACTAATTGTATGCATTACATGTAAACTTTCTGATATTCATATGTGTCACACTGATTATATGTCACCAATACCCTGAGTAGGGAGCACAAGAGGCAAGTGAATGAGCGCGGTGGACGCAACATCACCAATTTACAACGGGAAGATTTTTCTGGATGGTTCAGAGATCATGTACGTATAACAGATGCATAATAAATGTTTTCAACTCAAAACATTGAAATCCAATTTGAACTAATTCTACGAAACTAATGCAGATAAACCAACTTAGGTCTCAAGGGTCTTCAGAAGCAACAGATGCATTGTGGGCATTGGCAAATGGTCCTAGTTGTCTGGTGCATCAATACTCGGGTTGTATGGTTAATGGTATCCGGTTCGTCACCATAGACCGCGACAACCGTCACAAGAGCCAGAATAGCGGGGTGGTCGTCGAGGGAGACCACAATGAGGAAAACATTGACTTTTTCGGTTACTTGACCAACATTTTTGGATTGTCATACATCAATGGTTCTGAAGTTGTTTTGTTCAAATGTGAATGGTATAATACAGGTCATAAATCTAAAATAAATATCGAGGCACATGTCACAAGCATTTACGCTAGGGATCGGTGGTATGAGGAGGATCCCTTTGTCTTGCCAAATCAAGTAAATCAAGTGTTCTATGTCAATGACACCAAATTAGGCCAAAATTGGAAAGTCGTGGAACGGGTCAAGCATCGGGGTGTTTGGGATGTGCAAGAGCGAGATGAGGAAAAACGAGGAAAATGTGATAAACGAGCCATACCAACAGGAAGAAGCCATTGAAACTGTCTCAGTATCTGTTGCCGAGGATTTTTCCTTTTGTTACACTCGGGATGACATTGAACCAGATATCATCCTTGAGGATCATGAACCTGCGGCAGATGGCGATGAGCCAATTGCTGGCGATGGTGGTGACGAGGATGAAACATTGGCAGAGTACATAAATGAAGAGGAAACTGACCAGTCCGACCCTGATATTGATTCTGATATGGAACTATGATATGTAAATTTCATTTCTTCATGTGTGTGGACAAGGATTACATGCAATGGATTCGTTACTTTTACTTTCATTTGTTTGCCTCTATTGTGACTTTTTATTAAATTTTTATATATATGTTTGATCCTTTTATATATTTATGATCCCTTTGTCTTTTTTTATAATAGCGGTCCAAAAAATGCCGAAAAAAAGAAAAGCTTATGTTCCTCCTGGCGCATTGTCTCAAAAGAAGAATGCTTATGAGTTGGCTAGAAATAAGAATATTGTAAGTAACATGGCCAGAATGAGTGAAATTGGCGCACGGCAATTGGTACAAGCAATCCAAAATCCATCTCGGTGTCAACTCTCTGTTGAAGGCGAGCATGATGACGTCGACAAGGAGTATAGACCATCCGGAAGTAGTGAGGAAGAAGAAGAGTTAGAAGATGGGGTTGTTATATCTAATATCAAAATTCTTACATGTATACTAACTTATTGTATTTTTTTCGCAAGTCTTGATTTTATCCTAACTTATTGTGTTATTCAGTTCGCTTATATGGCCCCAGGGAGACGCAAACAAAGCCAATCAGCAGGCACTCAAGAATCGGTCCCAGATCGTATTGCCAATCAGTGTGAGATCGGTGCCACCCAGCCCAATGTATCGAGCCAGCCTACTACAGACAACAGCGTAGGTAAGAAATATTTGACCCTATTATCTTTTCAAACTCATTATTTTTATTACATTTTTTTATGTTTAATAATTCGGATTTTTTTGTGCTGGTTGTAGCATCGTCCTCTCGGCGTGTACGGGGTAGGGTGGTGGGCCATGAGTCAGAGAAAAGGATGAGGATTCTGGGCGGTAGGATTTCTGTTCCGCTAGGTGCACAATCGGGGGCTTTTGAAGGTATAAATGCCTCTACATTTGCAATCGAGTTGGGGAGTCATATTCGCAGTCTTGCACCATTAAACAAAGAAACATGGGGAGCAATTGATGATGGGTGCAAGGAGGCAATCTTTACTGCAGCTGCGGTAGTAAAACAATTTTATACTTTCTAATCTATATTCATAGGCTTTACTGTTTACTTTTCACACTTGTGGGTTTTAAATGACAGCAAAAGTATGACTTTGGCGACTGGAAGACTGACACACGTATAGCAAATGCAATCGGGAAACTAGCGATGCATATCTATAGGGAGTTCAGGGCAGAGCTATACAAAGCATATAAGAAGTTGTTGGAAAATGGCCACGATCTGAAGCAGTGCCCATATGATACGCAGAGGGCGGCCCAGTGGGTCTGGCTGATAGAAAACAAGTGGGAGACACCAGAGTGGAAGGTAACTAAATTATATTAACTGATTTGCTTTCGGTACATGGCTTAAATTAGTCTTCACAATATATATTGTTGTTGTTTTAAATATTGTTGTTGTTTTAGCTAAGGGTTAAGATCATTTCAGCTACTGATATTGAGCCCACCTCTTATCCACATCCAAATCTATCAATCCGGGTCTCTTTAATAAATTCCATTCACTTCTCATTCATGTGTTTTCCCAACTCTCGAGGAGAAGAAAAAGAAAGAGAGAAGAATGGAAAATAGAAAAATGGGTGATTTTTTATTTTTATTTTTCAAGATTTGGTTTTTCTCCATTTTCTTTTTTCTTCTTCTATAACCATCCAAAATCTGCAACAGAGAATTGGGTCTTTTCGGGCACGTTCCTTGCATGCCTGAGCCCCAATGTAAGTGACACATCTCCAGTGGATCCAAACATGACACATGATGGTCCTAAATGTGCCCCATTTGCAGTGGTCCCCATCTCTACGGCCCCATCCATCCGACACATGTCTCCTAGGGGTCCATGTGGGTCAGAGCCCAGGTGGGCCATGATCTGACCCATCTCGGCATTGTCACCCAAGTCAGATTGGTTTTCCGAGTAGTGTAATCTATTGATTGCCTTGTGTGAGACTGTGGGGTCACTATCCTGGGCATTGATTTCGGATCTTTTGCCTGCTGTTATTGCAGTGGCTGGCATTGGTGATTGTGCTCTCTGGGTGTGGTTGTTTTTGCCATCTGCTTCTCCATCCTCCTCTTCTTTTGACTCTTGTTGGTACATCTCTTCAACCATGGGTTTCCACAACCGGACTCTTGCATTAATGAACCAGTTTGAGACCTGAGAAAGCAAAAGAGTGCAGATGTGAAATAAGGGCATTGATGATATTGGTCAGTAGTATGGTTTGATGGGATGGGATGGGATGTCTCAATTTTTGTTACTATTAGTTTTATGGCTGTTGTTTTCATGTGGGGGTGGTGGATTGGGATGTTTTATTGCTTTGTTAAAAGGAGCGGTTGTTAGGTTCTTTTATGGAGAAAGAGAAAGATAGAAAAAGATGGAGAGAGAGAGAGGGGCACTAGATAAAACAATTTTTTAAACAGTAAGGAAACTGTTCAATTTTTTAAAACTGTGGTGCTGTTACTGCTCAGCTTGTATAGATAGACACATGGTTTGCTGGAATTCTCAAGTTGGGCAAGTGTGGCGTTTCATGATCCAAACTGTTAGACATTGTGGGGGCCCACAGTGGATGGTTCATTTTTCATGTAAAATTTTCTTTTTTTAGAAAGGATTACGAGATTGTTAGTGATAGCAGTCTTTGAAAAAAGAAAAGGGTTCTCTTTTTTCTATTTTCTTTGTTCATATTCAATTTCTCTGGCTGAGAATTGTATATTTATGATTTTCCTAGCTGAAATGACCCTGCTGTTCCACATTGCTGAGTTATATCACTCTAGTCACTTTAATGTTTTGATATATCACTCGAGTCCCTACTGTTCCACATTACTGAGTTCGACTGGCATGATAAATGTAGAAAAAGGTCTGGAGAGTACACATCCTTAGGTTTCGATTCTACTTTTTCTCTAGGGAAGATTGGTTTTCATAGATGAAAATTATAGCTCTCTAGTAAAACCTGGTTATCAATTATCTGCCATGCTAGGTGTAAGAATGTTGTTATTATTATCACACTTGGAATATAAGACATCCTTCAACATTTACAGCGGATTGATTCTCTTTCTACTATTGCACACTATTTTGCTTCCTTTTTTTTCCTTTTATTTTAGAAAATAGGATACCTCATAACATGAAGCTGATTCTTCCTGAAAAACTTCAGGGGCATAAAGAACTTAGAAACAGATGTGAGTTTTTGAGAAAGAAATGACACAAACTATCTCAAACAAGGCAGGCCAAATTATCATACTAAGTCCTAACTGCTCTAAATTTTTTTAACTTACAAAGAGATATTTTCTCACTTTGTCTTTGTTTTTATGTTCTATTTATAAAATAATCTTTTAGGTGTGTGTGTCCCTTTTTATGTCTATTATTATAATTATTTATAAATATTTTTATCCCTATTATTATAAAAATTTACTTACTCAATTCATTATCTATTACTTGTAATTTTCAGCGCAAGCACAGAGGAATAAAGAGAGCCGGAGCAAAATGAAGTCGCTTCATACATCTGGATCTCGATCATTTGCAGCCCAGTTCTCGATCATGCAGGCAGATGAGCAACAGGCTCCTCCATCTCAACCTGATTTATATCGACAGCGACACTATAGTAATAAGAAGAACAAATGGATCACAGATCATACTGAGGAGACACATGTGAGTTGTTTCATTGACATGAGAATATTTGTTTGTATTATATAGTACATGAGAATAGGAGTTTACAACCTATGCTTAAGGTCATTTTAAGCCTATCACTAGTTAAACATGTTGTGATGCAATGTTGCAATTTAATAGCCACGCAATAGCTCATCCCATATTGCATTACCATTTAGCAACTTCTCTTTACTCATATTGTTCGTGGCAAGGCAAGAACTACGATTATTATATATGAAGTGAAGTGAGTGATTGATTCCAATTTGATTTTGACTAATGAGAAATCCAATTTGACCTCTCCTTTTAAGTCAATTTTCATTCAATACTTTAAAGCTTATGGGCCATATAGTAGTGTTTATGGGTAGTCCTTATGATTTTAAGCTTAATATGACGAAGACCACCAAGTTGCACGGGGCACTCTTTGCTAGTATTGTAGATCCCCGTTTATTTCAATTGCCTAACATATATTAATTACATGACATATTTGAATTCTTCGATAATGCAGCGAAGAATGGAAGAGGCATTGTCGTAGCCTGAAATTAACTCTCCAGTGGCTGAGCAACAGGTGATCGAGGATCTGTTAGGGAAGAGGGTCGCAAGGAGGCAAGGGTACCGCTCTAGGGGCCCATCATCATCTTCTACTGGTATCTTGATGTCTTCTGAGATAAGCACCCTACGGCAGCAACTAGCTGATTCGTTGAAAGCACAAGAAGATTTGAGAGAAGAGTTGCGGCGACAGTATGAGGACTCGCAGAAGCAAATGCAAGATCAGGCAGCTGTGCAGGTTCACATGCAGAGTCAGATTCAGTTGTTGCTTTCCCGAGTCGGTATGGATGGTTCAGGCTCCTCCGAAAGATAAGGATTTGATGGTTTTATGAATTGACATGGGTCATCCCTCTAACAAGTTCATTTTGCTCCTTACTGGCCGTGTTTCATGGCGTGCTTTGGATATTTGATGATTAGATTTTAGTTGAGATTTACTTTATTGAGATATTTGACTTTTTTTGACGTGGGATATTACATTTTATGTGGCATGGACAATTTTTATGATTGGTTTTAGTTTATTGATGACACATTTTTTTTTATTGTTACATGATGAATGTGGGATTATTTATTGTTTATTAATGCTTATGCTTGTGCAATGTTAAAAATGTAGGTTTGAACAGGAAAATATTGTACAGGAATTTTTCCTAATTTTTTCAATTATTTCTTAATTGATAAGAAAAGTTATTTCTCAACGCACTCTCTGCGTCACCAAAAGTAAATTTCTTGACCTCGTTAGAGACATTTCTTGATGCGTCAACACGTCGGAATATGTATGACCGGCGGTATGCGTGCGTCGTCAAATATGTATTTCGACGCTAGTATGTGTGTTGGCAAATGTATAATCGACGTTATTATGCGTCGGCAATGACGTAAATCTATTTCTCAACGCACTCTCTGCGTCGCCAAAAGTAATTTTCCTGCATCGTTAAAGACATAACCCGATGCTTCAACATGTCGGGATATGTATTACCGGCATTGTGTATGCGTCGTCACATATGTATTCCGACGCTAATATGTGCGTTGGCAAATGTATAACCGATGTTATTATGCGTCGGCAATTAGGTACATCTATTTTGCCGACGCACCCTCTGCGTCTCTAAAAATAATTTTCCTGCATCGCTGAAGACATTTCCCGATGCTTCAAGACGTCGGGATATGTATTACCGGCGTTGTGTATGCGTCGTCAAATATGTATTCCGACGCTAGTATGTGCGTCGGCAAATGTATAACCGACGTTATTATGCGTCGGTAATTAGGTACATCTATTTCCCGTCGCACTGTCTGTGTCTCTAAAACTAATTTTCCTGCATCGTTGTAGACATTTCCCGATGCTTCAATACGTCGGGATATGTATTACCGGCGTTGTGTATGCATCGTCAAATATGTATCCCGACGCTAGTATTAGCGTCGGCAAATGTATAACCGACGTTGTTATGCGTCGGCAGTTAGGTAAATCTATTTCCCGACGCATTCTTTGCGTCGCTAAAAGTAATTTTCATGCGTCGTTGAAGACATTTCCCGACGCTTCGACACGTCGGGATATGTATTACCTGCGTTGTGTATGCGTCGTCAAATATGTATTCCGACGTTAGTATTAGCGTCGACAAATGTATAACCGACGTTGTCATGCTTTGGCAGTGAAGTGAGGTTGACCACTAAGTTCATTTTTTTGCCGACGCTGTTGGAATTGCCGACGTTTGGGACGACGCACCATTGCGTCGGCGAATGGCCCTTTTTAGCCGATGCTAAACATTATTACGTCGGGAATGGTTTTCTTGGCATTAGGTTGCCGACGTGGTGTCGACGCATTGTACTACGTCAGTAAAGCCTGTCCCGACGCAATTCTGATTTTTCCAGATGCGGTGACTGCGTTGGTAAAACTGTATTTTGTTGTAGTGAATTAGACTCCTTGTCTTCCGTGATAAATGCGATAAAGCCTTCACAACCACTCCTTATCAATCGTTCTGCCTTCAACGCAGAAATCAACAGAGTGGAAGTAGACTTCTTAGCTCCCACAAACTCAACACTACAATCTGTATCCTGTAACCTCACGGTCTTGTTAAAACAATCTAACACCGCTCGGTTTGCTGCTAACAAATCCATTCCAAGAATCACGTCAAACTTTGACATCGGTAAAATAATCAAACTGACAATCATCATAACTTCTCCAATCTGAATACAACATCTAGGGTAGACAACATTACAAGGTACATGTCTACCCACAGGGGTAGCTACTATCAAATCATATGGTAGTGTCTCCTTATCCTCCCCCAAGTGAAGTGCAAATACTGGAGCAACAAATGAGGGTGTGGATCCAGGATCAAATAGAACTTTAGCATCAAATCCACAAACTGAAAGTGTACCTTCTATGACATTGCCTGCAGCCTCTGCCTCCTCATGCGTCGCTCTCCCTGCTAGTTGGGGACGTTGCTGCTGATATTACTGTTGTGGCCTAAAACCACGAGCCTGGAATCTGGGTGGTGCCGGAGGTCTCTGCTAGAATCGCTGCTGTGGTACCGGAGGACGCTATTGCAGTGGCTGGGGTGGTCGGACAATCATATATTGCTACTGGGGCCTGGCCTGTGTAGGACGCACCTGTCTCAACGGCTGCGCTGGATGTGGTGGTCTAGGTACCGGAGCTGGAAGTGCAGGTGGTGTTACTCCTGTCTTCTTGGGGCAATTGCGGACCTTATGCCCTAGGTCCCCACAATGGAAACATGCACCCGTCTGTTTCCTGCAATCACGAACATGATGGCTACCCCCACAGAAAGTGCAAGTGATCCGCTGAGGTAACTGGCGAAGCACTGGTTCAACCCGAAGCCTCTTAGATGCTGGCTGCTGATAATACTAGGACGAAGAACCCTGTGCCTTAGGTTGAGGTATTAATGCCAAGATCCTCTGCTGCTCCAAGGCAATCACATCCTTAAGAGACTCCTCTACCCAATAAGCTTCTTTGACCACATCATCGTAATCAGTCAGCTTACTACGCTGAACCTGTAGCTTGATGTTTGCTCTCAGTCCTTTTATGAACCTCTGAATCCTCTCCGACTCGGGCTTAATCAGATTCTCTGCAAACCTGGATAGATGGGTGAAGGAGATCTCATAATCTTGCACTATCATGTCACCCTGAACCAACCTCTCAAACTCCTCCATCTTCTTATCCCTATAGTGCTCAAGGATAAACTTCTTTTGGAACTGCTCAGTAAAGGTCTTTCAGGCTACATCTTCTGCGATTGTTTCATAAGGGTGCTTCACTGTCTTCCACCACCTCTCTGCTGCCCCACGGAACATGTGGGTTGCTAGCTACACCTGTTGGACACCCGTGCACTTGAATACTTCATAGATTTTCTCCATCTGAACAACCCACTCATCTGCCACAGCGGGGTCCTCAATGCCATGAAACCTTGGTGGGAACCTCTTCCTGAATTTCTCAACCAACTCGTTGAGGTCATATTCCTTGGGCTGTGGTTGGCCCACTTTCTGCACTACCTCAAGCATCTGAGCTTGGAATACAGCCTGACTCTCGTTCTGCCTAGTACTCTGTTCAGCCAAATCCTTCTGAGATTGAATAAATGCTGCCATGAATTGATGAAATTGATTCTCAGGGCCATTCTGAGAAGAACTACCCTCTGGCGGTGGTCCGTTATTAGTTTGGGTGGTCCTATCGGCCATTGTCCTGTAAAACATTCAAGGTCAGTTCCAATATGCCCCAAGCTAGCAATACAATGCTAAGAAAGAGCTACCAAGCCAACCTACTAACTAACGGAGTCCTCACACGCGTCCTATGGTATCTAAAATTTTTGGCCTGAGAAACCATCCATTGCTATGATACCATCCTGTCACGTCCCCCGAACCCGATTAGAGAATAAACCGGATCAGAGGAGTGAAATTTTGGGCCAATTAAAATCTTTTGCCCCTTTTGGCACAAGGATCATAAGTCTGCTGTGAGGATAATGTATTCTAACCTCAAAACATAAAACAATAGCGGAATTCATGCATTGATATCAACAATGGATAATAAAACTCAATTAAATTTAAAGTTGAAAGAAACAATTAAACCTAAAAAGGAAGTTAATTTAATTACAATGGCCATCCCAGAAGCTAAGGCCATTAACCAATATAGAGTCAATGAAAGAAAAGTTCAACGACGAATAACATTGAATTAAATAAAATCTAATGTTTGTCCCAAAGTGAGTCTCTCATGTGCCTGGTAATGATGACGCTACTCTACGTCATCGGCAATCCACTCCCGTGCCTCCTCTGCTGGTTGGAGATCCTCTGGGATCTCCTCACCGGCCTGCTCCTCGTAGTAATACTCACCTGAGGAGTCTGCACACCAAGGAACAGAGTCAACGACATGTTGAGCAATAGATAAGTAAGATATAATTAAAACATGACATGCATCAAATGTATGAGTAATGACAAGTACAAGATGGTAGGAATACAAGGAACAATACTAGGCATGTAGCATGAGTATAAAACCATCAGAATGAATAACAAGAATCCTAGCAATACAAACAATCACCACTACCAATGTAATGCAATTCACAAGAGGGAGACTTCGTGGACGTCCAAGCCACCTCACGGGGTACCAGTAACAATTTTATCCGGACTACTGATACCAAAGTCCAGCTCCAGGGGGATCCACGCTCCCGGTCCGCTGAATAGTAGCACGTTCCAAGCCCGCTCCCAACTATTCAATACCATGGACGCCGTCCAAAGCCGACCGCCCACCCCAATGTCCGAGTAACCGGCCCATCAATAAACCCCAAACTGCAGCTGGCCATGATATGCAAATAATAACAATAATAAAGTGGTGTTGACACGCGGGGAAAACCAAGACAAGCAAGTCTGGCTAGCGCAGTAAACAAGGCATGTTCTTAGGGATTATCTCATTCAAAACAATACAAAATAGACCATCCACACGATAATCCCTTACATTCTAGCTAGTCATGTTTATCAATACACGATATATGGTTCCTAAGGTACCCTCTAAGTCAGGTCCTTGTTCTAATTCTACAAGAGTTTATGTTTCATAATTAATTAGGTGTTTTATGCCAAGTGAGTGTACAAGGATACAAGATCGACGGATACGATTAACAAATCAAGGAGAGATTACAATCCAATCCTAGGCAAGTGTTGTCATCCCTATGCCATATGTGGTTTAACGGAGCGCGTGGGGAATTCGAATCATCAATGCTTATAAAGAATTTCCTTGGTGTACTATCATGTTAAGCATCGATTGATTCAATTCCATACGCGTTCAGTTAAACCATACACAATACACGAATACCTAGACAACCCATCGAAGCACACCAAGGCACGTGCTACGATTTCAAAACCCCATTAATGGTCACGTGTGGCTAGGTTCATGTTTTCGAATATCTAAGGCCCAAACCTAGGTTAACAAGTCTCATTTTCAATAAAACATGGACTGGATGATTAATCTGATTAATCATCCCACTTCCCGATCTCTGATCGTTATGAAACCAGAGCCATTGGATTCGACATCTCAAGAGCTTTCCGACGGTATATTACACGTCGAAATTCGACGGCCGGATTAAAAGTTATGGGCGTTCCAAATTAGTCTGTTTATATGCTTCTGCAGGTTCCCGGCGTCCGGACGCCCGGAACCATTAAGGGTGCCTGAAGTGTCACGCCCCCGAACCGAAACCTCGGGGGCGGGAGATGGGATTAAGGAATAAATTGTATTTTACTTCTCCCAAGATCCGTGTGTGTGAAGACAACACATTCTGAATATTTTGCGGAAGCTTTCGTGGCGTTGCGACCCGAAGTCCGTGGCCATCGGATTTCGTGTCGCACTCAACCTCTAGCATATAGCTATAATATTAAGAATCATCTCAGACTGGAGTAAACCATCACAATAAATTATAGAGCTGACAGTAACAGGATATTGCATTCCCAAATATGTTCAAGTTACAATTATCAATGTACATTAAATTAAGAAACCCAAGAGAAGGCTAACAAAAGCCATACAACAACAAGCTATTAACTACTACCCAATAAGTGACGTAGCTCCGATGCCAAGCTCGATGTCTACATGACATAGCCGACAAAACAACCTGCAAAGCATGGCTCCATAGCCAACCAAGACTCTCATCTCGGGACGAAGAAAACAGAACCTGAGTACCAAAAGTAGTGGGTCAGACACGACGGTCTGGCAGGTGGATGAAAAGAACACAACATAGCGAATAATAATACAAATGATAAATAATGCTATTTGCTCAAAATGCTGCATATAATTAAACGAGTGAAAACTCAGGAATCTCGGACAAAACATGTATTCTTTTCAAACATGGTTAAAACAGGAAGATCTAATAAAGCATGTGTTCATTTACATAATCTGTAAAGGCATAAGTATTCAACAAACCGGGTGTTCATGTAAAACAACGTGTGACCAAGAAATCTGGCGAAGCTACGGTTCATTTAAAACATATTTCAAAGCAGGGATATTTAACAAATCGGGTATTCATTTGAAACCGGTATGAACATAGTGATCTGGCAAAACGCGTGTCATTCAAAACATATTTCTAAGCATGGATATTAAATAACTCGGGCAATCATTTGAAACAGGTATAAACACAGGAATCTAACGAAACAAGTGACATTTAAAGCAAAGCGCGGATATTTAATAATACGGGTATCCATTTAAAACATGTGCAATCGTATAAATCAAGTAAAATCATTGATCGTTTGAAGCATATGTGAAAGCATGGGTATTCACCCAACCGGCATTCATTTAAGACATGTGTGTGTACAAGGAACAGAAAACAACATAATACCAATAACTGAATTCACTTTGGAGAACAGTAACACTTGTTTAAATAATAACTTTCATAAAAGCAATAAATCATTTATCTGAAAACAAGTAAGCAATATAAACAATGTCGGGTATTCAAGGAATCGGGAACTGGCAAGATGGCAATCACAAGAAGCTAAGTCCTCTATCACCGAAGTGACAAGAGCGGGACGTTGGTCTCACTCACACAAGGTGAGGAGACTCAACGTTAATCATATATACAATAATAACTATACGGGAACGGGAACGGGACCGCGGTAGCGAACCGGGTATCGGGACGGGACCACGGTAATAACCGGGTATCGGGATCCAAACTGCAGCTGGCGGGACGGGAGAGGGATCTCCAAGTCAGTGGATCAGACTGACAAGGTATCCAAGCTTAGTGATGCCGACTCATAGGTCAAAACCAATCGAGACATATGCAAGTAAATCAAGTACAATATGCATAATCAAACGGGCAAGACGGGGGTGCTCAAGGGCACACTGACATATCATATCGGGCAATGCATTTCGGGACAAATAACTGTTACTAATGTAACTTCAATGCTTTCGGGAAAACGAGTCATGTAATGCAAATCTTGGAAATGAGATGAAACAATGAACTATAACAAACTTCGGGAAGAATATCAATTTCAAGATCTATTTAAGTGAATAGGGGTCCCGTATGTCGATTATAGTCATTACTTGGTACTCCTTGAGTTTGAAGACATTCCGGGCTCCTTATGCACTTTTACGATTTTCTAGAATTTCGAATGACATCTTTGTGATATGGTTTCTTTCTCGGATGGCATCAAGCAGTGCCTAGTGACTCCCTTTCGATTGACAAAGCTCAACGCTCGAACGAACCGGAGAGTTCGTTCGAGCGGGGAGCTTTTCGAAATCTGGGGAAATTCGGTTACCTGGCGGTTAGCCGCCGATGGGACTGGCGGCTAGCCGCTGGCTGACCGTACAGCTGACCGCGGCCAGGCTGCAGAAATGCAGCTTACTGGAAATCTAACCGCCAAATGCGGTTACCTGGCGGTTAGCCGCCGATGCATACGGCGGTTAGCCGCTTGGTAACCGTGGAGCTGACCGAGTTTTCAAGTGGGATATCTGATGCTCTCTGGAAAGGTAGGCGTGAGTGAGCGGTTAGCCGCCGATGTGTTCGGCGGTTAGCCGCTGGCTAACCGTGAGACTGACCGTGTTTTAAGGGGGGAAATGATGCTCTCTGGAAAAGTCACCGCGGTGCGCGGTTAGCTGGCGGTTAGCCGCCGATGCATTAGGCGGTTAGCCGCTGGCTAACCGTGAGTTGACCGCCAGTTACGAAAATGCTCACTGTGTTCAGTTTTGAGTCATTTTCCTCCTCAAACCACCTTCCTCACGTCCACCAGGTCCTTAAATTAACATTGAGCTAAATAGCTCCTTCAATACATCTCTTTATACTTCCCCAAATCCCCATTTTTGAGTTCTATCCATCACTACTTCCATGTCAAGTCCAATGCAAAGAAAAAGGGGAAGGAAACCATTTCACAATATTCATATAGGCTATCACAAGGATAATAAATACTCTACCAATGTTTATAAAACATTGAATGACTTAGCCCACCCCATTCCTCATGAAAGCTCCAATGAAAACAATTAACTAAACATCTCCTTTCTTCTCATTTAAAACCAAACCAAAGGGGAGAATCTCCATTTGCCATAATCAAGGGGTAATTAAAAACCATTGATCCCATTTCCAAAACAATAGATTAGTTGGCCAAACTCTTTAAATGAACTTCTATTTCAATCCATACAAGCTAGTAAACATAAACATGGGTGGAGAAACCAACCCCATTCTTTTCAAGACCATATGAGCAACTTTGACAAAATGAAAGCATACCTTTCCAAGAAATTAACAAGAGAGAAACAACCATTGATGTGCAAATTTCGAAATCAATATATATATGGCAAGAAGCATATGTGCAAACATGTATTCAATGATCAAGAACAAGTAATGAAACTTAGGGTTTTCTCATAAAACTTTGATAACATTAAAACCATCCATTCATCCACTTGCCTTGGGTCCCAAGCTAGCAAATCAAGCTTCTAATCACCTCTCAAGCTCTAGATCCACAATCTCTACAAAAACCACCAAAACAAACCCTAAAATGGGTTAAACAATGCAAGACAAGGAATGGCTCAAACCAAGCTAGGAAATAGAACTTAAGGGAGAGCCATAGCACATTCAAGGAAAAATGGGAAGGAGTCTTTACCTCTAAGGCCATGAATGAACAAGAAGAAGCTTGCAATAGGGGCTGCCCACCTTGGTTTTGCACAAGAATCACATCCATGGGAAGCTAAAGAGATGGGGAAGAAGATGGCATGTTGGGGTTTCCAAATGGCAAGAGTTTCTTCCAAGAAATGAGAGGAGAAAGCAAGAGGAAATGGAAGAAATGAGGAAGAGGGGCTGCTGGCACTGTAGCTGGGAGTTGCAGCCGATGGGGAGTGGAAAATGAGGGAGAAAGAGTGAGTGGAGTCATTAATATAATGGGTGGGTGTGGGTCCCACTACACTCAAAGCTTGCAAAAGGGTAAAACATCTATTTGTGGGCTTCCGATGCGATCGACGAAGGAGAGAAAGATGTTTCTCAAAAAATCTAGTTTCCAAAAAGTATAACTTTGGCATGGTTCTGGGATCTCGAAATTTGGGTCCAGATTTGGTGTGAAAAGACTGTTTTGCCCTCCGGGCTGGAAAAACTGATTTTCGGAACTTCGAATGGGCACGGAGTGAACACGAAAGTTGTAGAGGTTAACAAAATGAGTCAAATGAGGCTAAAACAAGAATTATCAGGAATTTCGAATAATCTCCCAATCTCGCGCAAAGTCACTAAAAGAACCCCCAAAGGGTCCCACTAATCACAAAGGCACTCAAAATTCCCCAAAACTAGAGAAAAACCATTCTAGCTCACAAACTCAACCCAACAAATACTAATCCCACTAAAAGAAACTAATCCACAAATAAACAACACTAATCCAAGAGATTAGGGGTCGGG
Organism: Cinnamomum chago; assembly: GCA_038049695.1. Lineage (NCBI taxonomy): Eukaryota > Viridiplantae > Streptophyta > Magnoliopsida > Laurales > Lauraceae > Cinnamomum > Cinnamomum chago. The sequence continues at coordinate 33,888,489 of CP142460.1, forward strand.
TTCTCACATGAAGCCTCTGCCTTCTGGAGTCCGGCAGCCCGGAGGCAGAAATCCCCCGGGAATCCCTTGTTTTGCTGGTTTTTTTGACCTCCTTCCTTCCAAACCATTCTCTACGAATTTTAAACATTTCCAAAGGTTGTAACCTGCACAAAACTGAGCCACCATGCTCTCCCAACCATCACATTCATCATTCCACACCCATTCTAACAATTTAAAAGATAGAAAGGGTTACCAATTACATCAATTAACAAACTAAGATTAACAATTAAATTAAATAAACCCAAATTCCCCAAAAGAACCCAATCTAGCATATTAATCCCAAATTAATAACAGAACGGGCTTGGAATTAGGGAAACCTAACAAGAAAACACATCCAATAAATGGAAGACATACATACATGCTTAATTATAAAATGTAGATCTACTTGCCTCAACCAAGAAGAAGATTGGAATTGGAGAAATCTGAGGAGAAGCCCTACTACTGACGAAACCTCAATCTACCCCGACCAAACGCAATCTATCACGCAAAGGAGAAGAAAAGAGAGGAAAATATTAAGATCTAACCTAAGTCTAAACCAAAGAGAATTGAATGAAAAGATGAAAGAGAGGGAAGTTTTTCCAAGTTGATGTCAATGGAAAGAGGAGATCACGAGGAAGAAGATGAGCGGCTCGGATCGCGGAAGTGATCTCTCAAGGAAGGAGTTCTGGAGCCTTAGAAAATGAGGAAGGGGAAGAATGTCTGCAGTAGTTTTATCGTTTGTTGTAGAGAAAGAAAAGAGATTAGGGTTAATCTCTTGTTTAAGAAGAAAGGGAGGGGGAAAAGACTAAGATGCCCTTAAGTGAGTCCGGAGAAGAAATGACTTATTAGAAGGGTTTCTGGTCGTCGGATCGCAACGAGCCAGAAGACAAAATTGGTTGGTGCGACGAAACCTTTCCAACGAACCCAAAATCACGACGATAGGAATTTTTCGGAAAAACACTCCTACTAGGGTCAAACGAACTCAGAATCGCATGAAACTCCGCAGGCACTATTCTAACACTAAAAGAAACTCACTCACCATCTAAACCAACTTAAATATCTAATAAAATAATAATTATAATAATATCAAAATAAATGGGTCAACGGGCCAGTTATTGGGCCCAACTGACCCAGTAAAGTCGCAGACCTTACAAGATATGCTACCGAGTTGATTGACACTGAGCAGAAAAAGATAAGAAAGTTCTTGGAAGGATTTAACCCGATTATCATGAGAGATGCCATTGGAGTAGTTCCACCAGCTACCTATGATGAGGCTGTCAAAAGGGCATATAAATTTGAAGATATTAACAACCTGATCATTCAAGACAGGAAATAGCTCTACCGGCAACAAAATCAGAAGCAGTACCATAATAAGAAACCAAAACAAGAGCAGAGTCAAGTGAGGCAAGGTTGTGGCTGCTGTGGTAAGAACCATGAAACTCATGAATGTCGTAAGGCCACAGGTGTCTATTTCAAATGTTGGGCCATGAACCATGCAATCAAGGATTGCCCACAACTCCAGGCTCAAGGCAATAGAAACCAACAACAGAGACAAGCAACTCCTCAAAATCAAACACCAGTTCATAATCAAGTTAGACCACCTCAGCAGCAGTAGCAGTAGGCCACACCACAAGCACAAAATCAGAATGCACGTCCTCCACAACAGAACAGAAATGCCCAAGGAAGGCAAAATCAAGCACCGAATAAACTCCAAATGCATGGACGCTTATATTACCTCAATCGTGCGGATGCTGAAGCTGTAGGAGAAGTGGGGGAAGGTAAACTTCTAGTTTGTGGAGTAGAAGCTCATATTTTATTTGATCTTGGATCCACACATTTGTTTTTATCTCCTACTTTTGCTAAGATGATTGACGCACCACATAGTGAATTGGATTATATTCTGATTGTCACCACACCAGTAGGTAAATTGGTTGTGTAGAACCTATTACCCTAACTGTATAGTTTTTTTAGGAGATGTTAATTTACCAGCCAACCTCATTGTTTTGGACATTCATGATTTTGATATCATCTTAGGCATGGATTGGTTAGAAGCATATCTTGCTACCATGGATTTTTTTAGTAAAATCATAACATTCAGATTGCAAGAAGCACAAGCAGAATTGATATTTCAGGGAAACAAAAGGAAAACTAAGGCAAGATTTATTTCAGTGTTGAAAGCAAGCAGATTAGTACAGAGTGGGTGTGAGGCATTTATTGCGTTTATCACGGAGGATAAACGGTCCCAAGGGGTGGAGGATATCCCCATTATATGTGAATTTCCAGATGTTTTTCCAGAAGAAATCCAAGGATTACCACCAATCAGAGAAGTTGAGTTCACAATTGAGTTTCTTCCAAGAACAACTCCGATCTCTATTGCACCATACAGAATGGCTCCAGTAGAAATGGGTGAGTTAAAACTCCAATTGCAGGAATTGTTGAGCAAAGGCTTCATTAGGCCAAGTGTTTCACCTTGGGGAGTACTAGTGTTGTTTGTGGAAAGAAAGAAGGAAGCCTAAGAACGTGCATTGATTACAGAAAATTGAACCATGTGACTGTCAAGAACAAGTATCCATTGCCAAGGATAGACGAATTATTTGATCAATTGCAAGGAGCATCCTATTTTTCCATGATAGACCTGAGATCAAAGTACAATCAGTTGAGAGTTAGAGACACAGATGTTCAGAAAACAACCTTTAAAACAAGATATGGGCACTACGAATTCTTAGTGATGCCCTTTGGTTTGACAAATGCACCCACAGTCTTTATGGCCCTTATGAATAAAGTCTTTGCACAATATTTGGATCACTGTACAGTGGTATTCATTGATGACTTCCTCGTGTATTCCAAGAGTAAGGAGGATCATGAAGAACATTTGAGGACAGCGTTACAGCTTTTGAGGGATAACCAGCTTTATGCAAAACTCAGTAAGTGCGAATAGGTCGCTTTTCTAGGCCACATCATCTCCAGAGAAGGTTTAGCAGTTCATCCAGTTAAGATAGAAGCATTTGTTAATTGGGTGAGACCAAGCAGTGTGACAGAAATCAGAAGCTTTTTGGGGTTAGCAGGCTATTACAGAAGATTTGTCCAAGGTTTTTCGTCCATCGCAGCACCGTTGACGAAATTGACTAGGAAGAATGTACCATTTGTTTGGACTGAACAGTGTGAAACAAGTTTCCAAGAATTGAAAAGAAGATTAACCACAGCTCCAATCCATACATTACCATCGGCAACGGTGGATTTATTGTTTATATAGATGCTTCGAATGTGGGACTGGGTTGTGTATTGATGCAGGATGGCAAAGTGATTGCTTATGGCTCAAGATAGTTGAAGGATCATGAGAGGAATTATGCAACTCATGACTTGGAATTGGCAGCAGTTGTATTTGCCTTGGAGATGAGGAGACACTATCTCTACGGAGAGAAATTTGAAGTCCATTCAGATCACCGAAGTTTGCAATACCTACTCTCGCAGAAGGATTTAAATATGAGACAGAGATGGTGGATGGAATATATCAAGGATTATGACTTCCCCATCAAGTATCATCCAGGCAAAGTGAATGTTGTAGTTGATGCATTGAGCAAAAAATCAGTGATCATGGCCAGTTTGAAAGGAGCTAATGTTTTTCAGCAGTTTGAAGAGTTAGGTGTTGAAGTGCAAACACTAAAGTTGAGCGTGATGTTAGCAAATATGACTGTATCAGAACCTACCTTCATTCAGAAAATCAAGGACAGTCGATTGCAAGACCCAAATTTGGCCAAGATAGCAAAACATATCACAGAACGTCCATATTTCAACATGGTGAATGAGATACTATATTTTCATGACCGGTTGTGTGTGCCAAATGTGGATGACTTGAAGAGTGAAATAATGAATGAGGCTCATGATACAAGACATTCCATGCATCCTAGTAGCACGAAGGTGTACCACAATTTGAAGAATAGATTTTGGTGGAACAACATGAGGAGAGAGATAACAGCTTTTGTGTCCTATTGTCTGACTTGCCTGTTAATTAAAGTAGAACATCAGAAACCCCTAGGCTTGCTACAACCATAGGAGATTTCGGAGTGGAAATGGGAGCACATCACCATGGATTTCCCATCCGGTTTGCCGAATACCAAGAAGGGGAATAATGCAATTTGGATTATTGTGGATCGCCTTACAAAGTCTGCTCATTTCATTCCAATGAAGACAAGGAATATGATGAATATGGCACCAATTGGAAAATTGGTTATTGATGAGATTGTTAGTAAACATTGTCTGCCCGTCTCCATCACTTCAGACAGAGACAGCAGGTTTGTTTCAAAGTTTTGGAAAACTCTTCATGAATCTATGGGTACCAAACTTCAATTCAGCACAACATATCATCCTTAGACCGATGGTCAGCCAGAAAGGACAATACAGATTCTTGAAGACATGTTATGTGCTTGTGTATTGGATTTCAAGGTTCAGTGGGATGAGTGCTTACCGCTTTGTGAGTTTGCTTATAACAGTAGCTACCACTTTAGTATCGGTATGGCACCTTTCGAGGCACTTTATGGAAGAACATGCAGAACTCCGGTTTGCTGGGAAGAAGTCGGTGTTCGTAATTTTCATGGACCGACGATAGTTGGAGAGACAAGTTACAAAGTTAAACTGATTCAGGAACGTTTGAAGATCGCCCGAAGTAGGCAGAAAAGTTATGCAGACACTCGCCGAAGAGAATTACAGTTTCAAGTGGGTGACAAAGTGTTTTTGAAAATTTCACCAGTTAGAGGAACTCTAAGGTTTGAATAGAAGCGCAAATTATCAAAAAGGTTTATTGGTCCGTAAGAGATTTTGAGCAAGATTGGACATGTCGCATATAGACTTGCGTTACCGCTGGAACTCTCTGGGGTACACAACGTATTTAATATTTCTATGCTCAAGAAATATGTTTCTAGTCCTTCGCATATACTACAGCATGAGCCTTTGTAGATTCCAGAAGATACCTCGTATGTGGAAAAGCCAATCAAGATCATTGATACCAAAGAGCAAGAATTGAGAAATCGGACTATTCATTGGGTCAAGGGACTTTCGGAAAATCACGAGCCAGAGGAAGCCACATGGGAATTGAGAGATCAAGTGCAGAGGAAGTATCCACAGTTATTACCAGAGGTAAATGTTTATTTTATTTGGTAGACCAAATATCCTAAGGGGTGGAGGATGTCAGACCCGGACCCATACTAACTCAATTAGTGTGTGATTAGTGTAAGTTTAGTCTTAAGTGAGTTTAGTTACCGTTGGGTTAGAAATAATTGGTTTTAGTCCTGGACATAGCTTTGGGAATTTTGAGAACGTTTAGTGTTAAGCAGACACGCTCAGGGAGGCCTGAGTGTACGTGCAAGATTGGGATGATCGTTTTGATTTTCGTTTTATTTGTGATTTTGATTTCATTTGAATTTTTTTATTTTTCATTACAACTTTCGTTTTCGGCCCATTCGTGTTTGAAGCCCAAAAATCTAAGTTTTGACCCAAAAGGGGTAAAATTGTCTTTTTATACCCAAATCTGGACATAAACTTCGAAATCTCAAAACCATGTCAAAATTGTACTTTTTCAAAACTAGATTTTTAGAGCATCATTTTATCCTTCTTCGTCAAGTTTGTTCGAGGCCCGCAAGATCATGTTTTTGTCAATGCAAGGATTAGACATAATGGGCCCCATTTGCAAGTACTTAAGTCATCTTCCTTTTCCCTCCTTTCATTCCCATTATTGCAGCCCTAGAAAACCAAGATCAAGGAGAAAACCCCTGTTTCTTCTACTTCCCCATCTTGCATATCCTAGTTATAAGTCTCCAAATGGAATTCCAAGACCGTCATCTTTTTCCTCTTCTCCCAAGCTTTCTATTGATGTCTTTTTCTTGAAAGTTAAAGTTGAGCAAGCTCTCAATTGTCTTCACCTTTTCTTATTTAGGCATTTCTAGGTAAGAGCTTCAACCCATCCTTTTCATGGACCCTTTTTAGTTCCTAAAGATCTTCTTTTTCATACATACAAACCCTTTTGTGGAAATGGGTTTCCTTGTTTTCATCTTGTTGAGTTTTGAATGGATTTTTGTGGGGTTATTGTAGTGCTTGGCTTAGCTCTTGAGTAGGAGTGCTTGAAGAGTGTTTGTGTGGCAATTGGGCAAAAAGGCAAGTAATCTCTATAGGTTCAATGTTGCATGTTTATTTTTGGATTACATTGTTATTCTTGAAATTTTGTATATAAATTTGTTTATAAGCTCTATTATCACGTTTTCCTTGGATTGAATGTTTGGAATTGTGAAAATGAACCGTTGGTGAGCATGGAGGCTCAAGGGATTGTTTGTGGTTTAAGGATGGGAAGAAGGGAAGAAGTATTTTAGAAATTATGCATGAGAAGAGCATTTTCTGCACTCAGCGAGCACAGGCAACAGCCTGTTCGCTCGAGCGGACCCAAGGGTCACTCTAGCGACCCGACCAGGCTATTGACTAGTCCGGGAGCAGGCAGAAGCCTGTTCGCTCAAGCGACCCTTGGGTCAGCTCGAGTGAACTATCCACTATCTGGCCTGGAGCAAGACAGAGAGTTGTCCGCTCGAGCGACCTTGTGGTCCGTTCGAGCGAACTGTCTCGCTCGAGCGAAGTGTTAATCTTGTCACGCCCCCGAACCGAAACCTCGGGGGCGGGAAATGGGATTAAAGCATAAATATATTTTACTTCTCCCAGGATCCGCGTGTGTGAAGACAACACATCCCAACACATTCTGAATATTTTGCGGAAGCATTTGTGGCGTTGCGACCCAAAGTCTGTGGCCATCGGATTCCGCGTCGCACTCAACCTTTAGCACATAGCTATTATATCAAGAATCATATCAGACTGGAGTAACCATCACAATAAATTACAGAGCTGACAGTAACAGGATATTACATTCCCAAATATGTTCAAGTTACAATTATCAATGTACATTAATTAAGAACCCCAAGAAAAAGGCTAATAAAAGCCATACAACAATAAGCTATAAACTACTACCCAAATGTGACGTAGCTCCGATGTCAAGCTCAATGTCTACATGACATAGCCGACAAAACAACCTGCAAAACATGGCTCCACAGCCAACAAAAGCACTCATCTCGGGACGAAGAAATTTGAACCTGAGTACCAAAAGTAGAGGGTCAGACACTACGGTCTGGCAGGTGGATGAAAAGATAACAAATATACTGAAGAATAAAAAATAAGATAAATCATGATACTCGATCAAATGCTGCATATAATTAAACGGGTGCAAAGTCGGGAATCTCGGGGAAAACCTGTATTCATTCCAAGCATGGGTAAAACATGACTATCTAATAAAACATGTGTTCATTTGAAACTTAAGTAAAAACATAAGTATACAACAAACCAGGCATTCATAGCAGTCTAGCAAAACCAAAGTCCATTTGAAACATATGTGAAAATACGGATATTTAACAAACCGGGTGTTCGTTTAAAACAGGTGTAACCAAAGAAATCTGACAAGACTAATGTTCATTTAAAACATATCTCAAAGCAGGGATATTTAACAAATCGGATATTCATTTGAAACCGGTATAAACATAGTGATCTGGCAAAACGAGTGTCATTTGAAACATATTTCAAAGCATGGGTATTTAACAATTCGGGTATTCATTTAAAAACAGGTATAAACATAGATATCTGACAAACCAAATGTCCTTTAAAACAAGGCTCATATATTTAACAATTCGGGTATTCCTTTAAAACACGTGTAATCATATAAATCTAGCAAAATCATTGATCGTATGGAACATATGTAAAAGCATGGTTATCCACCCAACCGGCATTCATTTAAAACATGTGCGGGTACAAAGGACAGAAAACAATATAATAATAACTGAATTTACATTGGAGAATATTAGCACTTGTTTAAATAACAACTTTCATAAAGGAAACGAATCATTTATCGGAAAGCAAGTAAACAATATAAAACATGTCGGGTATCCAAGGAATCGGGAACTGGCAAGATGGCAATCACAAGAAGCTAAGTCCTCTATCACCGAAGTGACAAGAGTATAACGGGACGTTGGTCTCAGTCACACAAGGTGAGGAGACTCAACGTAAATCATATATACAATATAAATATACGGGAACGGGACCGCGGTAGCGAACCGGGTATCGGGACGGGACCACGGCAATAACCGGGTATCGGGATCCAAACTGCAGCTGGCGGGACGGGAGAGGGATTTCCAAGTCGGTGGATCAAACCGACAAGGTATCCAAGCTTAGTGATGCCGACTCATAGGTCAAAACCAATCGAGACATATGCAAGTAAATCAAGTACAGTAAATAAACGGGTAAAACGGGGGTGCTCAAGGGCACACTGTCACTTCATATCGGGCAATACATTTCGGCACAAATAACTGTTACTAGAGTAACTTCAATGCTTTCGGGGAAACAAGTAAATCAAGTACAATAATTAAACGGGTAAAACGGGGTGCTCAATGGCACACTGTCATATCATGTGATGCAATGCACTTCGGGACAAATGACTGTTACTAGAGTAACTCCAATGCTTTCGGGAAAACAAGTCATGTAATGCAAATCTCGGGAAAAGAGGTGAAACAATGAACTATAACAATTTCAGGAAAAGTATTAATTTCAAGATCTATTTAAGTGAATAGGGGTCCCGTATGTCGATTATAATCATTACTTGATACTCCTTGAGTTTGAAGACATTCCGGGCTCCTTATGCACTTTTACTATTTTAAAATCTTAACATGAGCTTATGGGTAGTACTAGATGTTACAATGGCAAGAATCAAGATTATAAACGGTCCATCCTAGGCATGACATTAATCCGGAAACATCGAGCAACCGATTCAGTCATCGAAAGGAATAGAATTAGCGATAACCAAGGAAATAGACTTGTGTTTAGATATAAAGAAGATATCGCGTCGTTCCATCCCGTTCAAGATTGAAATGGATTGAACTTCGATGCCACCGAACCAACCGTGAGGCGTGTCGGCTCAAGACATTCTCACACTTGGTCCAAACAGTCCAAAAAGGTTAGCCAGGGTCCCACCTAGAACCAAGAATTAGTGTCTAAATCAACACCATTCTTTTCTTTTAGTTCCCTAGTCTTAGAGACCTTAGATTAGGGTACAATTGGTCTTAACACTGAGGTATATACCTCTAGGACTCATAGAAAGCCCAAAGGTACCAGAAATGCACAGGGTCCGATCGATCGGCCCAAAAAGCCTTACTGTTAAAAGACAGGCCGATCGATCGGCCTGTAGGTCCGATCGATCGGACCTGGGCGTGCAGCAGGTCCGGGACACTGATTTTTCTTCCCTTTTCCTTTCCTTTCCAACACTTAAACCACTAGCATTTATCTTCCATAATCACTTCAAAACCTCATTAACACTCCAATTAACAATTAAATTCAAACACCTCTTTAAACGGGTATCAATTTCAAGTCAATGTAACTTATAAACATAACCATGAATAGCCAATCCAACCTCATTCCTTTTAAAACCATATGAACAAACTTGACCAAATGAAAGCACATTTTTTTCCAAGAGATTAACAAGAGAGAAACCACCATTAATATGCAATTTCGAAATCAATAGAAATATGACAAGAAGCATGTGTAGAAACATATATCACATTATCAAGAACAAGTAATAAAACTTAGGATTTTCTCATAAAACTTTGATAACATTGAAACCATCCATTCATCCACTTGCCTTTGACTCTAATCAAGCAAATCAAGCTCCTAATCACCTCACAAGCTCAAGATCCACAATCTCTACAAAAACCCCCAAAACAACCCGAAAATGGGTTAAACAATGAAATGACAATGAAACCTTTCAATAATCAAGGTGGAGCTTCTCTAAGGCTAGAAGATTACAAATCTAGAAGATGAAGAAGAACACTTACTTGCAAGGTCCTCTAATGGACAAGGTAAGCTCAAAGGAAGTCTTGTGATGGAAGGTTCTCTTCACAAATGGTATCAATGGAAAGCTTGCAAGATGAGGAAGAAGAAGACGGTCTCCATTTCGAGTTTGGTGCAAGATTGGTGAGGATTTGAGATGGAGAAGCAAGAAGAAGAAGAGGAAACACAAGAGCAAACCCTAGGCTTAGTTGTGTGCTGGAGCAATGGAGAGGAAATGAGCAATGAAGGGGATGGGTTCCTCTTATAAGCAAGTGAGGTTTGGGTCCCACAACTTAAGGGACTTGGGTGGCTGAAATCATCTAATTCGGGACCTCGGATGGATTCGACAAAGAAGGAAGAAATGATCGTCGAAATATCTAGTTTCCAAAAAGTGTATGTTTCACGGATTTTGAGAATATCGAGTTTTGGGTACAGATTTGGTGTGAAAAGACTGTTTTGCCCTCAAGGCCAAGAAATCGTCTTTTCTCAAATAGATATGGGATCAACATGAAAGTTGTAGGATTCCTCAAGATGAATGCAACGGGCCAAAAACACAATACGAAACAAATCGAGAAAATCTCACAAGTAAATGCAAAGCCGAAAAGGGAACCCCCAAAGGGCCCCACTAGCTACTAAAGCACTCAAAAGCCCAAAACTAGAAGAAAAACCATTCTAGCTCACAAACTCAACCCAACAACTACTAATCCCACTAAAAGAACTAATCCACCAATAAAACAACACTAATCCAAGAGATTAGGGGTCGGGTTCTCACACAAATGGATACGAGATCAACATGAAAGTTGTAGGATTCCTCAAGATGAATGCAACGGGCCAAAAACACAATACGAAACAAATCGGGAAAATCTCACAAGTAAATGCAAAGCCGAAAAGGGAACCCCCAAAGGGCCCCACTAGCTACTAAAGCACTCAAAAGCCCAAAACTAGAAGAAAAACCATTCTAGCTCACAAACTCAACCCAACAACTACTAATCCCACTAAAAGAACTAATCCACAAATAAAACAACACTAATCCAAGAGATTAGGGGTCGGGTTCTCACAAATCTCGCTCGAGCGAACCTGCCAGATTTAGAGATGAGCTTTGTTTCCGTTCGTGTATTTTCTTGAAGGTTGAAAACTAGTCTATGTTAAGGGCTTTAGCTTGACATTGTGTAAATGGAACTTCTAAATGTAATTCAACTTCGGGAGCACCAATTCATGTTTATTTTCTGACATTTAGGGTCCCAATTATACAGAGGTCAATTAATAGCCTTAACACATGCTTGATGGATTTCGTATTTGAACTTTAGTTTTGATATGATAAGTATCTTCGTGTACTCGTTTTGAATTTCAAGTATAAGCTAGCTCGTTTGAAGATATTTTTTAAGAATAAAAAAGGGGATCATTTCTTAAGTTCGTGTGGATATAATTATGATTTTTGTTAGTTGTGCCCTGTCTTGTTTTGATAAGTGATTTTCCCATTTTTTATCTCGATGTGTTTAGACCGTGTTTCGCGTGTTTTATGCATTCATGAATTTAAGTGAACACGACTGAGCTTGGACTGCCCCTTCAGTCTAATCCACTATCCGGGGGTCCTTAAACATGTGGACTGTCTACAAATTTGTCATGTATTTTATTACATATCGTGCGTGTCCGGTTCCGCGGCCGGAATCCCCGTATATGTGGGAATTGTGAGAACCCGACCCCTAATCTCTTGGATTAGTGTCGTTTTATTTGAGGATTAGTTCTTTTAGTGGGATTAATAGTTGTTGGGTTGAGTTTGTGAGCTAGAATGGCTTTTCTTCTAGTTTTGGGCTTTTGAGTGCTTTAGTAGCTAGTGGGGCCCTTTGGGGGTTCCCTTTTCGGCTTTGCTTTTACTTGTGAGATTTTCCCGATTTGTTTCGTATTGTGTTTTTGGCCCGTTCCATTCATCTTGAGGAATCCTACAACTTTCATGTTGATCTCGTATCCATTTGAGAATCCGAAACTCGATTTCTTGGCCTTGAGGGCAAAACAGTCTTTTCACACCAAATCTGTACCCAAAACTCGATATTCTCGAAATCCGTGAAACATACACTTTTTGGAAACTAGATATCTCGACGATCATTTCTTCCTTCTTTGTCAAATCCATCCGAGGTCCCGAATTAGATGATTTCAGCCACCCAAGTCCCTTAAGTTGTGGGACCCAAACCTCACTTGTTTATAAGAGGAACCCATCCCCTTCATTGCTCATTTCCTCTCCATTGCTCCAGCACACAACTGAGCCTAGGGTTTGCTCTTGTGTTTCCTCTTCTTCTTCTTGCTTCTCCATCTCAAATCCTCACCAATCTTGCACCAAACTCGAAATGGAGACCGTCTTCTTCTTCCTCATCTTGCAAGCTTTCCATTGATACCATTTGTGAAGAGAACCCTCCATCACAAGACTTCCTTTGAGCTTACCTTGTCCATTAGAGGACTGTTAGACCCCGACCCAGACCAATCCGATTAGTGTGTGATTAGTATGTGTTTAGTCCTAAGTGGGTTTAGTTATTGTTGGGTTAGAAGTGATTAGTTTTAGTCTTGGATATAGCTTTGGTAATTTTGAGAACGTTTAATATTAGTTAGACACACTCAGGATGGCCTGAGTGCACGTGTGAGCTTGGGAAGATCGTATCGATTTCCGTGTGATTGTGATTTTGATTTCATTTGATTGATATTTCGACGGGTTACAACTTTCGTATTAAGCCCATTCATGTTTGAAGCCCAAAAACCCAAGTTTTGGCCCAAAGAGGGTAAAATTGTCTTTCTTGCACAAATCTGGACACAATTTTCGAGACTTCAAAACTATGTCAAAAATATACTTTTTGGAAACTAGATATTTCGACGATCGTTTTATCCTTCTTCGTCGAAGTCATCCGAGGCCCACAAGATCATGTTTTAGCCATTTCAAGTTCAAGTTAGTTGGGACCCATTTTCCTTCGCTTAAACCCTTTCTTCCTCTCTTCCATTCATTCCCCCAAATCTCTGCAATTTCTGAAGCTAGGGCAAGGAAAACCCCTTTTTCCCTTTCTCTTCATTTCCTCTTGCATGAGCTAGCTAGTGAGCTCCAAAAAGAACTTCAAAGTCATCATCTTCTTCATCTCCTTGCAAGCTCTCCATTGATACAATTTTCTTAAGGTTTCAAGTTTGGAAAGCTCTCCATTCTCTTCCATCTCTCTTGTTTGACCTTCTCTAGGTAAGAGCTTCAAGCCATGGTTTCCATAAAGTCTTTTTAACTCCTTAAGATTGTGTTTTTCAAGTGTTCAAACCCTTTTTGTTAAAATGGGTTCTTTGCTCCATTTTGAGTGAGTTTTGTGTGTTTTCTTTGGGTTTTGTAGTTCTTGATTAGCTTGGGAGAAGTGCTTGAGAAGATTTTTAGCATTGGTCAAGGCAAGTGATCTTTATAGGCTTCATGTGCATTGTATTTTGATTCTATTTCATTTTAGGAATTGTGCATGTGATTTGTCTACAAGTTTATGATTTTATCTTACTTGATTTGGATGTGTGGATGATGATAAATAAACCCTTGGTGAGCATGAAGGCTCAAGGGATGATATGTGGTTGGTGGATGAGAAGAAGGAGAAGAATGTAGTGAAAGATGTGCAAGGAAAGGGGATTTCCGCACTCAGCGAGCTCAGGCAGCAGCCTGTTCGCTCGAGCGAACAAGCCACTGTCTCCCACGGAGCGAGGCAGTGAGTAGTTCGTTCGAACGCATTTTATTATTCGCTCGAGCCAACATTCGCTCGAGCGAACTGTCTACGCCTTGTAAGGTCCGCTCGAGCGAAGTGTCTCGCTCGAGCGAAGTGTCATCAACGTGACAGGTTCGCTCGAGCGAACCTGCCAGACTCAGGAAGATGATTTCTCTCCATTTTGTGTATTTCTTGAGGGTTGAAAACTAGACTATGTTAAGGGTTTTAACTTGACATTGTGTAAATGGAACTTCGAAATGAAACCCAACTTCGGGGACACCAATTCTTGTATTTTCTGACGTTTGGGGTTGCAATTACACAAAGGTCAATTAGTAGCCTTAGCACATGCTTGTCAGATTTTGTAGTTGAACTTCCGTCTGGATACGATGAGTATAAACGTGCACTTGTTTTGAGTTTCAAGTATAAGCGTGTTTTGAAGTTTTGTTTCCAGAAAAAAGGGGATCACTTCCTAAGCGTGTTATGCATAATTATTATGCCCCTTGCTAGTCGTGCTCGTCGTGTTTTGATAAGTGATTTCCCCCTTTTTATCTCGACGTGTTTTGATCGTGCTTCGCGTGTCTTGTACATTCATGAATTAAGTAAACACCACTGAGCTTAGACTGCCCTTTCGGTTTGATCCACCGTCTGGGGGTCTTTAAACATGTGGACTGTCTGCAGACTGGTCGTGTATTTATTACACATCGTGCGTGTCCGGTTCCGCAGCCGGAATTCCCGTCTTTGTGGGAAATCGTGTCGTGCTTATATTATGTATATCGTGCTTGTCGTGCGTGCTTGCTCTTTTCATTATATAAATGATAGAGAAAGGATGGGCTCTTTGTGGTTGATAACTATTCATGATATATTATGTACTCATGCTAGATTATTTTGTATCTCAGCTTTGTTCGTACTCTTGAAAATGTATCTCAACTTTGATAGTACTTCATACCAAAGATTTGCTCACATGTTTTCTCTAAATGTTATTGTTCATGTTCATGCCTAAATTGATTACCTGCCAAACCGTCGTGTTTGACCCTTGTTTATTGGTGCCCAGGTGCAGGAGACGTTGCCTTTGAGGAGGAGCGTCAGGAGGAGGCTTGTGAGCCAACTCCCGTGAGAGAGTGGCAGCCCGACGATGTCATTTAGATGTCGGTCTGGTTCTCGAGTTTCGTCACCCTTAGTCTTGGGGTTTCTTTTGACTATTTTGAGATTGTATTGACCTTTATTGGTCTCTTATGGGTTGTACTAAACTTAACTTGTTTTTGTATTAGTTCTATAACTTGAATATTAATGGGAATGCTTGTTAGCTTCTTTCTATGATACCATGCCTTGTGATCATTTGTTATGGCACCCAAATGTTTTGTTGGGCTCATCTTGATGTGTTTTGCTACACGCTTCCGCATACTTGTACGTGTGAGCCAGATTCCACGTGTCTTTGGGAATCCTCACCGCGGGAACCTGTGGGAAAGCAATTAACAACACCGAATGCAATGCAACACTCGTCGCGGGCCCGGGATCCGTTCCGGGTTCGCGACAGGACTGGTATCAGAGCAAGACATGTTTCAGGCACTTAAAAGAAACTAGAAAGGTCTTAGGAACGTGGCGAGGATTCGTGAGTTCGATAGATTCATTCGTATAGGATCCTAGAAACCCTTGTACCATGATTATTGTGTTCTAACTCTTTGTGTTACAGCAATATGCCTCCGAGAAAAGCTCCAAATCATCATGCTTCAGGCAGTAATCAGAATGAGTCAGAT
Source organism: Cinnamomum chago (assembly GCA_038049695.1). Classification (NCBI taxonomy): domain Eukaryota; kingdom Viridiplantae; phylum Streptophyta; class Magnoliopsida; order Laurales; family Lauraceae; genus Cinnamomum; species Cinnamomum chago. The sequence continues at coordinate 33,903,865 of CP142460.1, forward strand.
GCATCTGAGACACCGACAGCTACACAGTTTCAAGAATTGATGCAAGCCATGATAGCACAGCAAAGGCAGGCAAATGAGAACCAAGCAAGATTTCAAGAACAATTGGCTAAGAAGGATGATGAAATGGCACAAGTCCAAAGGCAGTTGTTGGAAGTGCTTCAGAACAGGAATGTAGCACCACCCGCAGGTCCACAGATTGTTATTCAGAATAGGGATCCTGACCCTAATGCTCTGTTTGAGAAGTTTAGAAAGAGAGCACCAACAGGAGTTTTCGGGCAATGAGGACCCGCTAGTGGCAGATGACTGGCTAGTCAATACGGAGAAGATCTTTGATGTCTTCATGTGCACGGGTATACAGAAGGTCAACCTCACAGCTTCATTGTTCTACGGGCTTGCAGACAGGTGGTGGCAAACAGTCAAGGATCCTTATGCATTTATGGCAGACGAGGAGGCATGGGCAGCTTTCAAGATACAGTTCCAGGACAAGTATATTCCCTCTCATGTCAAGAGGCAGAAGGCTATTGAGTTTCAGCAACTCAAGCAAGGTAGCATGACCGTGTTAGACTATGTCACCAAATTTGAGAGATTGGCTAGATATGCTACCGAGCTAATTGATACGGAAAGGAAGAAGATAACTAAGTTTTTGGAAGGGCTGAATCCGATCATTATGAGGGATGTCATAGGAGTAGTGCCTCCAGCTACATATGATGAGGCAGTCAAGCGGGCTTATACATTTGAGGATATTAATAACATGATAGTTCAGGATAGGAAGCAGCAGTATCAACAGCAGAATCAGAGGCAGCAGCAGGGCAAGAAACCAAGGCAAGAGCAAGGCCATGTGAGGCAGGGTTGTGGACATTGTGGCAAGAATCATGAGACACACGAATGTCGTAAGGCCATGGGTGCCTGTTTCAAGTGTGGGGCTATGAACCATTCAATCAAGGATTGCCCACTACTTCAGAATCAAGGGAACAGAAACCAGCAGCAGAGACAAGTAGCTCCTCAGAACCAAGCACCAGTTCAGAATCAAGTCAGACCACCTCAGCAGCAGCAGCAGGTTAGGCCACCAGTCCAGAATCAGAACGCTCGTCCTCCACAGCAGAACAGACAAGGCCAGGGAAGGCAGAACCAAGTACCGAACAGACTACAGATGGATGGACGGTTATACTATCTCAACCGTGCAGATGCTGAAGCTACAGGAGACGTGGTAGAAGGTAAACTTCTTGTTTGTGGGGTAGAAGCCCAGATTTTGTTTGACCCTGGATCCACACATTCATTTTCATCTCCTAGTTTTGCTAAGCTGATTGATGCACCATGTAGTGAATTGGATTACATCTTAGTAGTGACCACTCCAGTAGGGAAACAAGTTGTGTGTAGAAACCATTACCCTAGTTGTACAGTGTTGTTAGGAGATGTGAATTTACCAGCCAACCTCACAGTTTTAGACATGCATGATTTTGATGTTATTTTAGGCATGGATTCGTTAGAAGCATATCATGCCACCATGGACTGTTTTAGTAAGACCATCACATTCAGATTCCAAGGACCACAGGCAGAATTGATATTTCAGGGGAACAGGAGAAAGTCTCAGGCAGGATTTATTTCAGTGTTGAAGGCAAGCAGATTAGTGCAGAGTGGATGTCAGGCATTTATTGCGTTTATCACGGAGGATAAACAGTCCCAAGGGGTGGAGGATATCCCCATTGTGTGTGAATTTTCGGATGTTTTTCCAGAAGAAATCCCGGGTTTACCACCAATTAGAGAGGTTCAGTTCACGATTGAGCTCCTTCCAGGGACAGCTCCGATCTCGATTGCACCATATAGGATGGCTCCAGCAGAAATGGGTGAGCTAAAGCTCCAATTGCAAGATTTGTTGAGCAAAGGTTTTATTAGGCCAAGTGTTTCACCGTGGGGAGCACCGGTGTTGTTTGTGAAGAAGAAGGATGGAAGCCTGAGAATGTGCATTGACTACCGGAAGTTGAACCATGTGACCGTGAAGAACAAGTATCCTTTGCCAAGGATAGACGAATTGTTTGACCAATTGCAAGGAGCAGCCTATCTTTCCAAGATAGACTTGAGGTCAGGATACCATCAGTTGAGAGTTAGAGACTCAGATGTCCAGAAGACAGCCTTTAGAACAAGATATGGGCACTATGAGTTCTTAGTGATGCCCTTTGGTTTGACAAATGCACCAGCAGTCTTTATGGCTTTGATGAACAAGGTCTTTGCACCTTATTTGGATCATTCCACAGTAGTATTTATTGATGATGTCCTTGTGTATTCTAAGAGTAAGAAGGAACATGAGGAACATTTGAGGACAGCGTTGCAGCTCTTGAGGGACAACCAGCTATATGCAAAACTCAGTAAGTGTGAATTCTGGTTAGAGCAAGTTGCTTTTCTAGGCCACATCATATCCAGAGAAGGTTTAGCAGTTGATCCAGCCAAGATAGAGGCAGTTGTTAGTTGGGTGAGGCCAAGCAGTGTGACAGAAATTAGAAGCTTCTTGGGGTTAGCAGGCTACTACAGAAGATTTGTCCAAGGTTTTTCATCCATCGCAGCCCCTTTGACGAAATTGACTAGGAAGAATGTCCCATTTGTGTGGACCGATCAGTGTGAAACCAGTTTCCAAGAGTTGAAGGGAAGGTTAACCACAGCCCCGATTCTTACATTACCCTCGAGCAACGGCGGATTTATTGTTTATACAGATGCTTCGAATGTGGGACTAGGTTGTGTATTGATGCAAGATGGCAAGGTGATTGCCTATGGCTCGAGACAGTTGAAGGACCACGAGAAGAATTATGCGACTCACGACTTGGAGTTGGCAGCAGTTGTTTTCGCATTGAAGATGTGGAGACACTATCTCTACGGAGAGAAATTTGAGGTCCACTCAGATCATCGAAGTTTGCAATATTTGTTCTCGCAGAAGGATTTGAATATGAGGCAAAGAAGGTGGATGGAATATATCAAAGATTATGACTTCCAAATCAAATATCATCCAGGCAAAGTGAATGTGGTAGCAGATGCGTTGAGCAGAAAATCAGTAGTCATGGCTAATTTGCGAGGAATGGGTGTCTTACAGCAGTTCGAAGAGTTGGGTGTAGAGGTACAAACCCTGAGATTGGGTGCGATGTTAGCGAACATGACAGTATCAGAACCTACCTTCATCCAGAAGATTAAGGAAAATCAGTTGCAAGACCCAGACTTGGCCAAGATAGTAGAAGTTATTGCAGAACGCCCAGATTTCAAAATGGTGAATGGAATATTGTATTTTCTCGACCGGTTGTGTGTGCCAAGTGTGGATGATTTGAAGAATGAGATAATGAACGAAGCTCACAGTACGAGATATTCTATGCATCCGGGTAGCACGAAGATGTACCAAAATTTGAAGAATAGGTTTTGGTGGAACAACATGAAGAGAGAGATAGCAGCTTTTGTGTCTCGTTGTCTAACTTGTCAGTTGATCAAGGCAGAGCATCAGAAGCCTCCAGGTTTGTTACAGCCTTTGGAGATTCCGGAGTGGAAATGGGAGCACATTACCATGGATTTCGTCTCCGGTTTGCCTAATACTAAGAAGGGAAATAATGCAATTTGGATCATTGTAGATCGTCTGACAAAGTTTGCTCACTTCATTCCGATGAAGACCGGGAATATGATGCATATGGCACCACTTGCGAAGCTATTTGTTGATGAGATTGTTAGTAAGCATGGTCAACCCGTCTCCATTACTTCAGATAGAGACAATAGATTTGTTTCAAAGTTTTGGAAAACTCTTCATGAGTCGATGGGTACCAAGCTCCAGTTCAGCACAGCTTATCATCCTCAGACCGATGGTCAGTCAGAAAGGACGATACAGACTCTCGAAGACATGTTGCGTGCATGTGTATTGGATTTCAAGATTCAGTGGGATGAATGCCTACCGCTTTGCGAATTTGCTTATAACAATAGTTACCACTCTAGCATCGGTATGGCACCTTTCGAGGCACTTTATGGTAGAAGATGCAGAACTCCGGTTTGCTGGGAAGAAGTCGGTGAACGTAGTTTCCATGGACCGACGATAGTTGGAGAGACAAGTGAAAAGGTCAAGTTGATTCAGGAAAGGTTGAAGATTGCCCGAAGTAGGCAGAAGAGTTATACAGACACTCGCAGAAGAGAATTGCAGTTTCAAGTGGGTGACAAGGTGTTTTTGAAAGTCTCACCAACTAGGAGGACATTGAGATTTGGACAGAAGGGCAAATTGTCTAGAAGGTTTATTGGTCCGTATGAGATTTTGAGCAAGATTGGAGATGTAGCTTATAGACTTGCGTTACCGCCGGAATTCTCCGGGGTACACAATGTTTTTCACGTTTCGATGCTCAAGAAGTATGTCTCTAGTCCTGCACACATTCTACAACATGAGCCTTTAGAGATTCGAGAAGATGCCTCGTATGTGGAAAGACCGATCAAGATCATTGACACCAAAGAGCAAGAATTGAGAAACCGGACTATTCATTGGGTCAAGGTACTTTGGGAAAATCACGAGCCAGAGGAAGCCACCTGGGAATTGAGAGAGCAAGTGCAAAGGAAGTATCCACAGCTTTTACCAGAGGTAATTGTTTGATTTATTTGGTGGACCAAATATCCTAAGGGGTGGAGGATGTTAGACCCCGACCCAGACCAATCCGATTAGTGTGTGATTAGTATGTGTTTAGTCCTAAGTGGGTTTAGTTATTGTTGGGTTAGAAGTGATTAGTTTTAGTCTTGGATATAGCTTTGGTAATTTTGAGAACGTTTAATATTAGTTAGACACACTCAGGATGGCCTGAGTGCACGTGTGAGCTTGGGAAGATCGTATCGATTTCCGTGTGATTGTGATTTTGATTTCATTTGATTGATATTTCGACGGGTTACAACTTTCGTATTAAGCCCATTCATGTTTGAAGCCCAAAAACCCAAGTTTTGGCCCAAAGAGGGTAAAATTGTCTTTCTTGCACAAATCTGGACACAATTTTCGAGACTTCAAAACTATGTCAAAAATATACTTTTTGAAAACTAGATATTTCGACGATCGTTTTATCCTTCTTCGTCGAAGTCATCCGAGGCCCACAAGATCATGTTTTAGCCATTTCAAGTTCAAGTTAGTTGGGACCCATTTTCCTTCACTTAAACCCTTTCTTCCTCTCTTCCATTCATTCCCCCAAATCTCTGCAATTTCTGAAGCTAGGGCAAGGAAAACCCCTTTTTCCCATTCTCTTCATTTCCTCTTGCATGAGCTAGCTAGTGAGCTCCAAAAAGAACTTCAAAGTCATCATCTTCTTCATCTCCTTGCAAGCTCTCCATTGATACAATTTTCTTAAGGTTTCAAGTTTGGAAAGCTCTCCATTCTCTTCCATCTCTCTTGTTTGACCTTCTCTAGGTAAGAGCTTCAAGCCATGGTTTCCATAAAGTCTTTTTAACTCCTTAAGATTGTGTTTTTCAAGTGTTCAAACCCTTTTTGTTAAAATGGGTTCTTTGCTCCATTTTGAGTGAGTTTTGTGTGTTTTCTTTGGGTTTTGTAGTTCTTGATTAGCTTGGGAGAAGTGCTTGAGAAGATTTTTAGCATTGGTCAAGGCAAGTGATCTTTATAGGCTTCATGTGCATTGTATTTTGATTCTATTTCGTTTTAGGAATTGTGCATGTGATTTGTCTACAAGTTTATGATTTTATCTTACTTGATTTGGATGTGTGGATGATGATAAATAAACCCTTGGTGAGCATGAAGGCTCAAGGGATGATATGTGGTTGGTGGATGAGAAGAAGGAGAAGAATGTAGTGAAAGATGTGCAAGGAAAGGGGATTTCCGCACTCAGCGAGCTCAGGCAGCAGCCTGTTCGCTCGAGCGAACAAGCCCCTGTCTCCCACGGAGCGAGGCAGTGAGTAGTTCGTTCGAACGCATTTTATTATTCGCTCGAGCCAACATTCGCTCGAGCGAACTGTCTACGCCTTGTAAGGTCCGCTCGAGCGAAGTGTCTCGCTCGAGCGAAGTGTCATCAACGTGACAGGTTCGCTCGAGCGAACCTGCCAGACTCAGGAAGATGATTTCTCTCCATTTTGTGTATTTCTTGAGGGTTGAAAACTAGACTATGTTAAGGGTTTTAACTTGACATTGTGTAAATGGAACTTCGAAATGAAACCCAACTTCGGGGACACCAATTCTTGTATTTTCTGACGTTTGGGGTTGCAATTACACAAAGGTCAATTAGTAGCCTTAGCACATGCTTGTCAGATTTTGTAGTTGAACTTCCGTCTGGATACGATGAGTATAAACGTGCACTTGTTTTGAGTTTCAAGTATAAGCGTGTTTTGAAGTTTTGTTTCCAGAAAAAAGGGGATCACTTCCTAAGCGTGTTATGCATAATTATTATGCCCCTTGCTAGTCGTGCTCGTCGTGTTTTGATAAGTGATTTCCCCCTTTTTATCTCGACGTGTTTTGATCGTGCTTCGCGTGTCTTGTGCATTCATGAATTAAGTAAACACCACTGAGCTTAGACTGCCCTTTCGGTTTGATCCACCGTCTGGGGGTCTTTAAACATGTGGACTGTCTGCAGACTGGTCGTGTATTTATTACACATCGTGCGTGTCCGATTCCGCGGCCGGAATTCCCGTCTTTGTGGGAAATCGTGTCATGCTTATATTATGTATATCGTGCTTGTCGTGCGTGCTTGCTCTTTTCATTATATAAATGATAGAGAAAGGATGGGCTCTTTGTGGTTGATAACTATTCATGATATATTATGTACTCATGCTAGATTATTTTGTATCTCAGCTTTGTTCGTACTCTTGAAAATGTATCTCAACTTTGATAGTACTTCATACCAAAGATTTGCTCACATGTTTTCTCTAAATGTTATTGTTCATGTTCATGCCTAAATTGATTACTTGCCAAACCGTCGTGTTTGACCCTTGTCTATTGGTGCCCAGGTGCAGGAGACGTTGCCTTTGAGGAGGAGCGTCAGGAGGAGGCTTGTGAGCCAACTCCCGTGAGAGAGTGGCAGCCCGACGATGTCATTTAGATGTCGGTCTGGTTCTCGAGTTTCGTCACCCTTAGTCTTGGGGTTTCTTTTGACTATTTTGAGATTGTATTGACCTTTATTGGTCTCTTATGGGTTGTACTAAACTTAACTTGTTTTTGTATTAGTTCTATAACTTGAATATTAATGGGAATGCTTGTTAGCTTCTTTCTATGATACCATGCCTTGTGATCATTTGTTATGGCACCCAAATGTTTTGTTGGGCTCATCTTGATGTGTTTTGCTACACGCTTCCGCATACTTGTACGTGTGAGCCAGATTCCGCGTGTCTTTGGGAATCCTCACCGCGGGAACCTGTGGGAAAGCAATTAACAACACCGAATGCAATGCAACACTCGTCGCGGGCCCGGGATCCGTTCCGGGGTCGCGACAAGGACCTTCCAAGTAAGTGACTCTTCCCATCTTCTAGATTTGTAATCTTCTAGCCTTAGAGAAGCTCCACCTTGAGTATTGAAAGGTTTTCTTGTCATTTCATTGTTTAACCCATTTTAGGGTTTGTTTTGGGGGTTTTGTAGAGATTGTGGATCTTGAGCTTGAGGGGTGATTAGGAGCTTGATTTGCTTGATTAGAGTCAAAGGCAAGTGGATGACTGGATGGTTTCAATGTTATCAAAGTTTTATGAGAAAATCCTAAGTTTTATTACTTGTTCTTGATAATGTGATATATGTTTCTACACATGCTTCTATTGATTTCGAAATTGCATATTAATGGTGGTTTCTCTCTTGTTAATCTCTTGGAAAAATGTGCTTTCATTTGGTCAAGTTTGTTCATATGGTTTTAAAAGGAATGAGGTTGGATTGGCTATTCATGGTTATGTTTATAAGTTACATTGACTTGAAATTGATACCCGTTTAAAGAGGTGTTTGAATTTAATTGTTCATTGGAGTTTTAATGAGCTTTTGAAGTGATTATGGAAGAGAAATGATGTGGTTTAAGTGTTGGAAAGGAAAGGAAAAAGGAAGGAAAAGTTCAGTTTCCCGGACCTGCTGCACGCCCAGGTCCGATCGATCGGACCTACAGGCCGATCGATCGGCCTGTCTTTAACTGAGAGGCTTTTTGGGCCGATCGATCGGACCCTGTGCAATTTTGGTACAGAAATTTGATATTTGTTTTTTTGGAAACCTTTGGGCCTTCTATGAGTCCTAGGGGTGTATACCTTAGTGTTAAGACCAATTATACCCTAATCTAAGGTCTTTAAGACTAGGGAACTAAAAGAAAGAATGGTGTTGATTTAGACACTAATTCTTGGTTCTAGGTGGGACCCTGGCTACCCTTTTTGGACTGTTTGGACCAAGTGTGAGAATGTCTTGAGCCGACACGCCTCACGGTTGGTTCGGTGGCATCGGAGTTAATCCATTTCAATCTTGAACGGGATGGAACGACGCGATATCTTCTTTATATCTAAACACAAGTCTATTTCCTTGGTTATCGCTAATTCTATTCCTTTCGATGACTGAGTAGGTTGCTCAATGTTTCCGGATTAATGTCATGCCTAGGATGGACCGTTTATAATCTTGATTCTTGCTATTGTAACATCTAGTACTACCCATAAGCTCATTTTAAGTTTTGAAAGTAGTAAAAGTGCATAAGGAGCCCGGAATGTCTTCAAACTCAAGGAGTACCAAGAAATTGTTATAATCGACATACGGGACCCCTATTCACTTAAATAGATCTTGAAACCGATATTTTTACCCGAAATTGTTATAGTTCATTGTTTCACCTCTTTTCCCGAGATTTGCATTACATGACTGGTTTTCCCGAAAGTATTGGAGTTACTCTAGTAACAGTCATTTGTCCCGAAGTGCATTGCATCACATGATACGACAGTGTGCCCTTGAGCACCCCGTTTTACCCGTTTATTTATTGTACTTGATTTACTTGTTTCCCCGAAAGCATTGAAGTTACACTAGTAAGAGTTATTTGTCCCGAATGTATTGCCCGATATGAAGTGACAGTGTGCCCTTGAGCACCCCCGTTTTACCCGTTTATTTACTGTACTTGATTTACTTGCATATGTCTCAATTGGTTTTGACCTATGAGTCGGCATCACTAAGCTTGGATACCTTGTCGGTTTGATCCACCGACTTGGAAATCCCTCTCCCATCCCGCCAGCTGCAGTTTGGATCCCGATACCCGATTATTGTCGTGGTCCAGTCCCGATACCCGGTTCGCTACCGTGGTCCCGTTCCCGTATATTTATATTGTATATATGATTTACGTTGAGTCTCCTCACCTTGTGTGACTGAGACCAACGTCCCGTTATACTCTTGTCACTTCGGTGATAGAGGACTTAGCTTCTTGTGATTGCCATCTTGCCGGTTCCCGATTCCTTGGATACCCGACATGTTTTATATTGTTTACTTGCTTTCCGATAAATGATTCGTTTCCTTTATGAAAGTTGTTATTTAAACAAGTGCTAATATTCTCCAATGTAAATTCAGTTATTATTATATTGTTTTTTGTTCTTTGTACCCGCACATGTTTTAAATGATTGCCGGTTGGGTGAATAACCATGCTTTTACATATGTTCCATACGATCAATGATTTTGCTAGATTTATATGATTACACGTGTTTTAAAGGAATACCCGAATTGTTAAATATCCGTGCCTTGTTTTAAAGGACATTTTGTTTGTCAGATATCTATGTTTATACCTGTCTTTAAATGAATACCCGAATTGTTAAATACCCATGCTTTGAAATATGTTTCAAATGACACTTGTTTTGCCAGATCACTATGTTTATACCGGTTTCAAATGAATATCCGATTTGTTAAATATCCCTGCTTTGAGATATGTTTTAAATGAACATTAGTCTTGTCAGATTTCTTTGGTTACACCTGTTTTAAACGAACACCCGGTTTGTTAAATATCCGTATTTTCACATATGTTTCAAATGGACTTTGGTTTTGCTAGACTGCTATGAATGTCTGGTTTGTTGTATACTTATGTTTTTACTTAAGTTTCAAATGAACGTTGTTTTGGCCATACCGCTATATTTATACATGTTTTAGACGAACACCCGATTGTCAAATATCTATGATTATAGATGATGTAAATGAACACATGTTTTATTAGATATTCATGTTTTTACCCATGCTTGAAATGAATAAAGGTTTTCCCCGAGATTCCCGACTTTTGCACCCGTTTAATTATATGCAACATTTGATCGAGTATCATGATTTATCTTATGTTTTATTCTTCAGTATATTTATTATCTTTTCATCCACCTGCCAGACCGTCGTGTCTGACCCACTACTTTTGGTACTCAGGTTCAGATTTCTTCGCCCCGAGTTGAGTGTTTTATTGGCTGTGGAGCCATGCCTTGCAGGTTGGTTTGTCGGCTATGTCATGTAGACATTGAGCTTGACAGCGGAGCTACGTCACATTTGGGTAGTAGTTTATAGCTTTTGTTGTATGGCTTTTATTAGCCTTTTTCTTGGGATTCTTAATTAATGTACATTGATAATTGTAACTTGAACATATTTGGGAATGTAATATCCTGTTACTGTTAGCTCTGTAATTTATTGTGATGGTTACTCCAGTCTGATATGATTCTTGATATAATAGCTTAGTGCTAAAGGTTGAGTGCGACGCGGAATCCGATGGCCACGGACTTCGGGTCGCAACGCCACTTATGCTTCCGCAAAATATTCAGAACGTGTTGGAATGTGTTGTCTTCACACACGCGGATCTTGGGAGGAGTAAAATAAATTTATGCTTAATCCCATTTCCCGCCCCCGAGGTTTCGGTTCGGGGGCGTGACAGGAATCGTGTCTTGTTTATATTATGCATATCATGCTTGTCGTACGTGCTTACTCTTATCGTCATGTATGATGGAGAAAGGATGGGCTCAATGTGGAAATTACTATTCATGATATTATAAGTATTAATGTTAGTTTGTTTTAGTATCTTAGCTTGTTGCATTTTAGTTTTGGTCATATTTTGGAAATACACTTCAGTCAAGTAACTGTTTATTAGATTTTCTTAAACATCTATTGTTTCATGCTCATACCTAAATTGACTACCTGCCAAATCGTCGTGTTTGACCCTTGTATTTTGGTGCCCAGGTGCAGGTGACGTTGCCTTTGAGGAGGACTGTCCGGAGGAGGCTATTCAGCCACCCCCAGTCAGAGAGTGGCAACCCGACGATGTCAACTAGACGTCGGGCGAGATCTTGAGTTGCGCTTCATTTTGTTATGGGTTATTTTGAGAATTGTATTGGCCTCTGTTGGCCTCTTATGGGATGTAACAAAAGCTTAACTATTGTTGTGTTAACCTCAAAAACTTGAATTCTAAATGGTTTTAGTAAAACCATAACAATTAGATTGGAAGAAGGACAAGCAGAATTGATATTTCAAGGAAACAAGCGGAAAACTCAGGCATGATTTATTTCAGTGTTGAAAGCAAGCAGATTAGTTCAAAGTGGGTGTGAGGCATTTATTGTGTTTATCACGGAGGATAAATAGTCCCAACGGGTGGAGGATATCCCTGTTGTGTGTGAATTTCGAGATGTTTTTCCAAAAGAAATCCCGGGATTACCACCAATAAGAGAAGTTGAGTTCACAATTGAGCTTCTTCCAACGACAGCTCCGATCTCGATTGCACCCTACGGAATGGCACTAGTAGAAATGGGTAAATTAAAACTTCAATTGCAAGAATTGTTGAACAAAGGCTTCATTAGGCCAAGTGTTTTACCTTGGGGAGCACCCATGTTATTTGTGGAAAAGAAAGATGGAAGTCTAAGAACGTGCATTGACTACAGAAAATTGAACCACGTGACCGTCAAGAACAAGTATCCATTGCCAAGGATAAAGGAATTATTTGACCAATTGCAAGGAGTAACCTATTTTTCCAAGATAGATTTGAGGTCTGGGTATCTTCAGTTGAGAGTTAGAGACTCATATGTACAGAACAAGATATGGGCATTACGAGTTCTTAGTGATGCCCTTCGGTTTGACAAATGCACCCACAGTGTTTATGGCTCTTATGAATAAAGTCTTTGCACAATATTTGGATCACTCTACAGTGGTATTCATTGATGACGTCCTCGTGTATTCCATGAGTAAGGAGGATCATGAAGAACATTTGAGGACATCGTTACAGCTTTTGAGGAACAACCAGCTTTATGCAAAACTCAGTAAGTGCGAATTCTGGTTACACCAGGTTGCTTTTCTATCTGTCGCGACCCCGGACCGGGTTACCGATGTAAGGTCTGCGACCTTACTGGGTTAGTTCGGCCCAATAACCGGCCCGTTGACCCATTTATTTTGATAATTATTATAATTAATTATATTTTAGATATTTAAGTGGGTTTATGCTTTGAGTGAGTTTCTTTTAGTGTTAGGATAGTGTCTGCGAAGTTTCGTTTGATTTCGAGTTCGTTTGATCCTAGTAGGGGGTAGTTTTCAAATTAGGGAAAATTTGAGTGTTTTTCCAGAAAATTCCTATCACCGTGAGTTTGGATTCGTTGGAAAGGTCTCGTCGCGCTGATCATTTTTGTCTCTTGTGTCGTCGCGATCCGACGATCAGAAACCCTTCAAATGGTTCATTCTTTCACCGGACCCACTTAAGGGCAAATTAGTCTTTTTCCCTTCCCTCTCTTCTTAATCAGGGATTAGCCCTAATCTTTATTCATCTCTGCAACGAACAAGAGTTACAACAGCCTTTTCTTCTTCCTCTTCTCTTCTCAAGCCCAGAACTCTACCCGGGAGAGATCACCTCCGCGATCGGAACCGCTTATCTTCTTCCTCTCAATCTTCTCTCTCTCTTGATCCTGGTTTGGGTAAGTTTTACTCACTTTCATCTTTTCAATCGATTCTCTTTGGTGTAGATTTAGGCTTGATCTTAATCTTTTTCTTTCTTTTCTTCTCCGTTGCGTTTTAGATTGCGTTTGGTTGGATTAGATTGTGGGTTTTGCGAAAGAGAGCTTCTTCTCAAGCTTTTTCCAATTTCTAATCATCTCCTTGGTTGAGCCAAGTAGATTGCAATTTATAATTAAGCATGGTGTTTGCTTCTTCATTGATTGTACTGATTTTCTTGTTAAATTTCCCTAATACCAAGCCTGGTTATGATAGTGATTTTGGATTATGTTAGATTTGTGGTATGGATTAGATTAATTATTAAATTGGTACCCTTTTGATGTTTCTAATTTGTTAGAATGGATGTAAATTTGATGAGAATGGATTTTTGGGAGAGCAAGAGGCTCAATTTCGTGCAGGATACAGTGTTTGTGCAGGCCAGTTGAACAAACAGGGCAAAAACGGACGTCAGCGGAGGGTTTCTGTCTCCGGGCGTCCGGACGCCAGGTCCCGGGCGTCCGAACGCCAGAACATAGAACCTCAGCGCACCCTTACTGGTTCCGGGCGTCCAGACGCCAGGTTCCGGGCGTCCGGACGCCGGGAACCCGAGGGGCATATAAACATAACATTTTGTAATGCCCATAACTTTTAATCCGTCCGTCGGAATTTTACATATAATATACCGTTGGAAAGATCTTGAGATGTAAAATCCAATGGTTCTAGTTTCATCACGATAGGAGGTCGGGAAGTGATGTAAATACTCAGATTATTAATCCAACCTATATTTTATTAGAAATGAGACCAGTAACTTAGGTTTGGGCCTTAGATGTTGGAAACCATGAACCTACTATCACTTGACCATTAATGGGGAGTAAATCGTAGCACGTGGCTTGGTGTGCTTCGATTAGGTGTCTAGGTATTCGTGTATTGTGTATGATTTAACTGAATGCATATGGAACTGAATCAATGGATGCTTAACATGATTGTACACCAAGGGATTTTCCTTAGAAGCATCGTTGATCCAATTCCACACGTACTCCGTTAGAACATGTAGGGTACATGGATGACACCACTTGCCTAGGTTTGGATTGTAATTCCTCCTTGACTTATTTAATCGTATCCGTTGTTATAGATCCTTGTACACTCACTCTCGGCATAATACACCTAATTAATTATGAAACATAATTCCTTGTAGAATTAGGACTTGGACCTGACTTAGAGTGTACCTTAGGACCCCGTGTTATGTAATTGATGAACATGACTGGCTAGACTGAAGGGATTATCATGTGATTGGTTCTGTCTTGTATTGATTTGAATGAGATAATCCCTACAAACATGTTTTGCAAATTGAGTTAGCCAGACTTGCTTGTCTTGGTCTATTCTCGTGTCAACACCACATTATTATTATTATTATTTGCATATCATGGTCAGCTGCAGTTTGGGGGTTTATTGATGGGCCGGTTACTCGGACATCGGGGTGGGCAGTCGGCTTTGGACGGCGTCCATGGCGTTGAATAGTTGGGAGCGGGCTGGGACCGTGCTACTATTCCCAGGACCGGGAGTTGGGATCCCCCTGGAGCCGGACTTTGGTATTAGTAGTCTGAATAAGATTGTTACTGGTACCCCGTGAGGTGGCTAGGACATCCACGGAGTCCCCCTCTTGTGCATTGCATTATATTGGTAGTGGTGATTGTTAGTATTGCTAGGATTTCTATTTATGATCCTGATGGTTATTTATTCATGCTTTATGCCTAGATTCGGTTCCTTGTATTCTCTTGATTATTATACCTGTCATTACTCTTATACTTGATGCATGTCATGATTATTTATATATTGCTTATCTATTGCTCAACATGTCGTTGACTCTATCCTTTGGTGTGCAGACTCCTCAGGTGAGTACTATTACGAGGAGCAATCAGGTGAGGAGATCCTCAACCGGTTGAGGAGGAACGAGAGTGGCGTGCAGATGACATAGAGTAGCGTCATCATACCTGGCACGAGAGAGATTCATGGGGACTTCATTAGATTCTTTATTCTTTATTTATCTCTCGTTGAAACTTTCATATCATTGACTTCTTATTTATTTTAAATGGCCTTGATTAGTGAGATGGCCATTGAATAAATCGATTTCCTTGTTTAAGTTTATTTTATTATTTGTTCAACTTTAATTTATATTGAGATTCATTATTCATTGTTGATATCCAAATATGCCTAGAATTGTATGAGTTCCGCATATTCTTATTATATTTGAGGCTTGAAATATTATATCCTCACAGCGGACTTACGATCCTTGGGCCTAAAGGGCAAAAAATTTGATTAGCCCTAAATTTCACTCCCCGGATCCGGTTTATTCTCTAATCGGGTTCGGGGGACGTGACAACCGAGGTCCTAATCCGAGATCGAGACTAATGTATGAATCACATATTTAGTTTAATGCCATACATTTATTTAATTTCCCACAGGTGTCTGCGGTGAGGATGTCACAATAACATAAATATTTTTTTTAATGCGGAAGCGTATAGCAAATCAAACATTCATAATTGATAAGTTCAATTCTAGTCACAAGATAAAAACGCATGTATAAATCAAGTATCAGAGTGAGCAATGATCATTAGTGTTTTCCCAAAGGAAAAGTTAAAGTTTATACAAAAGATCATTTAGTTACATTTCCAAAAATAAAGGCCAACAAAGGCCAATATAAACAAAATACCAATCCCCAAAAGAATGGTTAAACGTTCCCAAACTGTTACGTCTCTCAAAGCAATCAAATGTCTAAACGACATCGTCAGCATGCCACTCAACTAGGCGTTGCAGTTCGCCGACCGCGTCCTCTAGCTCCGCCTCGGGATAGACAATGTCCGGACCTGAGTACCAAAGAGTAGGTCAAACACGACGGTTTGGCAAATGGGTGAAGAGACATAACAAAATAATAATGAATGAATTTACCTTCAAAAGCACTTAAAACCTGTTTAAATAACAATTTCCATAAAAGAAATAAATCATTTATTCAAATACAAGTATGCATTGTAAGACATGTAAAGGTAACCAAGGAAACAGGAAACAAGCAAGATGGCAACCGCACGAAGCTAAATCCTTTACCAGCGAAGTGACAGAGCAATATCAAGGCGTTGATCTCAGTCACACAAGGTGAGGAGAAACAACGAAATATATATACATATACATATAATATATGGGACATGACCACGGTAGCGAGCTGGGCATCGGGAACCACGACAGAAATCCGGGGTATCGGGACAAGAGCACGGTAATAACCGGGTAGCGGGATCCAAACTGCAGTTGGTGGGACAAGAGGGGGATCTCCAAGTCGGTGGATCAGACCAACAGGGTTATCCAAGCTTAGTGGTGCCGACACATAGGTCAAATGACAAGATCAAGACATGTATGAAATACATCAAGTGCAAGTACATAAATAAATAGGACGGGGGTGCTCAAAGGCACAACTGTCATATCAATCCGGGCACACTTATCGGGACTAGCAAAATGCTACAATTTCAATTTCAATATTTTTGGGAATGCATAAAAATTTCGTGAATAATGAAATACAAATGAACTTTCAAAATCTCAAGACAAGTATCAGGGTTCAAGATTTGTTTAAGGTGAATAGGGTTCCCGTATGTCGATTTAATAACAACTTGGTATTCTTTGAGTTTGGGGATATTCTGGGCTCCTTATAAACCTTAGGATTCTCAAAACTTCAAATGAAATCTTTGTGATGTGTTTCCTTCTCAAACGGATGTCAAGTCATAAGAACGGTTCTTCTCATTACAATAGGGCTCCTAACAAAACCCCCTCAATCATTTAAACATTTCATTCATGTTCCTAAAACAGCCCCAGGTGAACTGTACCCATCGCTCGAGCGGTGAGCTCTCTGGAATGGTTGTCTGGGTGGGTTCGCTCGAGCGAAGTTGAGGTCGCTCGAGCGAACTCATCCAGCATCAGGTTTGCTCGAGTGAAAGTTCAGTTCGCAGAACTAACCACTCTCTGGAACGAGTTCTGGGAAGGTTCGCTCGAGCGACAAAGGGTCCGTTCGAGCGAACTGTCCACTCGAATGGCAAGAACCCTTTTCTGGACACTTCGCTCGAGCGAACTATCCAGAAACTGATTCCGGGATAATTCTTCTCATTTCTTTCTCCTCCTTCTACAACCTCTTTTTAGCCCCTTGTATACACCAAATGAGGAGTTTAAAACTCCATCCAAATCAACATCAAATCTCCTACAACATCCATTCCATCTTCCTCCAATATTATCACATCCAAAAAGAAAGAAAAAGGGGAAGGAAACCACTACACACAAGATTACATTTGAGATACAAAAAAAGAGAATTGAATGCCATGAACTAATACATTTCTATGATAATAAATGCACTATCAAGGCTCTTTCATGAACATTTATTTCAAGTCAATGCAATAAATAAGCATGAGTGAAAAACAACAAAATCAATCACATTTTTTATAAAACCATTTAATACTTAAATAACAAATCATCAACTTGCCTTAGGTCTCTAATAAGAAAATCAAGCTCTAACAAAATCCCAAAAAAAAACCCTAAATGGGTCAAAAACAAGAAATAGAAAGGGAAACCTTACAATAATGAAAATGGAACCTCTTCAAGGCCAAAGGAACACAAATTTAAGAGATGGGGAGGATTGCTTACTTGTAGGTTCTCCAAATGGGCAAGGAGTGTTCAAAGAGTATCTTGAAATGGAGGGTCTTCTCTAAAAATGGTATCAATGGAGAGCGATGGTGGTGAGGAAGAAGATGATGATATCTATTTCTCAATTTGTGCAAGGTTGGTAGTGGATTTGGTGATGGAAGCAAGAGAAGAAAGAAGAAAATGAAACCCTAGGTGAATAATAGAGTTGAGTTAGAAAAGGGGAAAGGGAGAAGAGAGTTCTCTTTGTTTAGAAGATGGAGTTGGGTCCCACCACTAGAATCCTTTGTGGGCTGAAATCATGCTTATCTAGGCTTCAAACGAGTTCGACGAAGAAGAGAAATGTGATCGCCGAAATATCTAGTTTCCAAAAAGTATATGTTTCGCGGGTTTCGGAGATATCCAATTTTTGGTACAGATTTAGTGTAAAAAGACTATTTTGCCCTCAATGTTAGGAAAGTCGGGTTTTGGGACCTCGAACGGGCACGGGATCAACAAAAAAGTTGTAGGGATTAACAAGACAAGTAAAACGAAATTAAATCAACAAACACAAGAATCTCAGATAATCCCCCAATTAAACGCAAAGTCATAAAAGGAACCCCCAAAGGACCCCACTAGTCACAAAGGCACTCAAAATTCCCCAAAGCTACAACAAAAGCTATTCTAATCCCCACTTAATCAAAATCTACTAATCACACTTAAAACTAAAACACGACTTAATTAATGCTAGTTGAGGTCACTCGGGATGGGGTCTTACACTAGGCCACTTCATCACCAGAGAAGGTTTAGCAGTTGATCCAGCCAAGATAGAAGTTGTTGTTAATTTGGTGAGACCAAGCAGTGTGACAGAAATCAGAAGCTTTTTGGGGTTAGCAGGCTATTACAGAAGATTTGTCCAAGATTTTTCATCCATCGCAGTATCGTTGACGAAATTGACCAGGAAGAATGTACCATTTGTTTGGACCGAACAATGTGAAATAAGTTTCCAAGAATTGAAAAGAATATTAACCACAGCTCTAATCCATACATTACCATTGGGCAACGGTGGATTTATTGTTTATATAAATGCTTCAAATGTGGGACTGGGTTATGTATTGATGCAGGATGGCAAAGTGATTGCTTATGGCTCAAGACAGTTGAAGGATCATGAAAGGAATTATGCAACTCATGACTTGGAATTGGCAGCAGTTGTATTTGCCTTGAAGATGTGGAGACACTGTCTCTACGGAGAGAAATTTGAAGTCCATTCAGATCACCGAAGTTTGCAATACCTATTCTCGTAGAAGGATTTAAATATGAGACAGAGACGGTGGATGGAATATATCAAGGATTATGACTTCCCAATCAAGTATCATCCAGCCAAAGTGAATGTTGTAGCTGATGCATTGAGCAGAAAATCAGTGATCATGGCCAGTTTGAGAGGAGTCAGTGTTTTACAACAGTTTGAAGAGTTGGGTGTGGAAGTGTAAACCCTAAAGCTGGGTGTAATGTTAACAAATATGACAGTATCAGAACCTACCTTCATCCAGAAAATCAAGGAAATTCAATTGCAAGACCCAAACTTACCAAAGATAGCAGAACATATCGCGGAATGCCCAGATTTCAAGATGGTGAATGGGATACTGTGTTTTCGTGATCGATTGTGTGTGCCAAATGTGGATGACTTGAAGAGTGAAATAATGAATGAAGCTCACAATATAAGATATTCCATGCATCCTGGTTGCACAAAGATATACCACAATTTGAAGAATAGATTTTGGTTGAACAACATGAAAAGAGAGATAACATCTTTTGTGTCCCGTTGTCTGACTTGCCAATTAATTAAAGCAGAACATTAGAAATCCCCAGGCTTGCTACAACCATTGGAGATTTCGAAGTGGAAATGGGAGCACATCACCATGGATTTCGTCTCTAGTTTGCCAAATACCAAGAAGGGGAATAATGCAATCTGGAGTATTATAGGTCGTCTGACAAAGTCTGCTCATTTCATTCCGATGAAGACAGGGAATATGATGCATATGGCACCGCTTGCAAAATTATTTGTTGATGAGATTGTTAGTAAACATTGTCAGCCCGTCTCCATTACTTCAGACAGAGACAGTAAGTTTGTTTCAAAGTTTTGAAAAACTCTACATGAATCTATGTGTACCAAACTTCAATTCAGCAAAGCATATCATCCTCAGACCGATGGTCAGTCAGAAAGGACGATACAGACTCTTGAAGACATGTTACGTGCTTGTGTATCGGATTTCAAGGTTCAGTGGGATGACTGCTTACTGCTTTGTGAGTTTGCTTATAACAATAGCTACCACTCTAGCATCAGTATGGCACCTTTCGAGGCACTTTATGGTAGAAGATGCAAAACTCGTGTTTGCTGGGAAGAAGTTGGTATGCGTAGTTTTTATGGACCAACGATAGTTGGAGGGACAAGTGACAAAGTTAAACTGATTCAAGAACGTTTGAAGATTGCCCAAAGTAGGCAGAAGAGTTATGCAGACACTCGCCGAAGAGAATTGCAGTTTCAAGTGGGTGACAAAGTATTCTTGAAAGTCTCACCAGTTAGAGGAACTCTAAGGTTCGGACAGAAAGGCAAATTGTCAAGAAGGTTTATTGGTCCGTATGAGATTTTGAGCAAGATTGGAGACGTTGCATATAGACTTGCGTTACCGCCGGAACTCTCCGGGGTGCACAACGTATTTCATGTTTCCATGCTCAAGAAATATGTTTCTAGTCCTTCGCATATACTACAGCACGAGCCTTTGGAAATTCGAGAAGATGCCTCGTTTGTGGAGAAGCCAATCAAGATCATTGATACCAAAGAGCAAGAATTGAGAAATCGGACTATTCATTGGGTCAATGTACTTTGGGAAAATCACGAGTCAGAGGAAGCCACGTGGGAATTGAGAGATCAAGTGCAGAGGAAGTATCCACAGTTGTTACCAGAGGTAAATGTTTATTTTATTTGGTGGACCAAATATCCTAAGGGGTGGGCTTGAAATTTTAATTGTGCTTGTCGTGATGTGATTTGCTACACGCTTCGGCAAACTTGATCGTGTGAGCTAGATTCCACGTGTCTCAGAATCCTCACCACAGGAACCTGTGGGAAACACGTCGCGGACCCGGGCCTGGGTCTGGGGTCGCGGCAGAAAGAGATGATATTCCTCCAATTCTTATTGATGCAAATCTTGTAATGAATGAGGAAATGGAAGATGAGGATGTCAACACCTTCATTAATGATGAAAGTGAGGAGGATGGTGCCTCCATTGATGATGACACTAAGGAAGATGAAATGAATACTGATGATGATAGTGAGACCAATGACTTAATGTAATTTATATGATATGTTTATTATCATTTTTTATGAACTAATACATTAAAGAAAGCTTATATTTCTTTCTCATACATTAATCATTCTTTGATATGATACGTGTGCTTGATGTGTATACATATGCGAATAATCAATTTAATGTAAAGTGTTGTAGGATAGAACACAAATATGGCCATTAGAGGCCGAGGTGGAGGTAGACGGGAGGAGCTCGGGTAGGCCAGCCCTCATAGATCGGGCAGCCTACAGTAGAGGCGAGACCTTCAGACCCCAGACAGGTTGAGGCATTTGCTCAAGATGAGGTTTCCATCAGCAGCGCCAGTATGTTAACTATTAATTTAAATTGTGCATTTTCTTTTTTATAGTTTATGCATTATATATAAATTCATGTTGATGGAATCTAACAAGTTTAATTGAATTTCTGAGTGAACAGAGTCATGAATGTCCGAGAAGAAAGGACGAGGGAAGACCAGGAACACTACACTCGTAAAGAGGAGGCGTAAGGGGGAAAAACTAGTGGTCAACATTCCACCAAACCTGATGCGAGTTGTAGGTAATAATGCCCGGGTATTAATTACTGAATTGGGCATTATTGTCAGACAAATGGCCCCGCTCCATCTTTCCAAATGGAAGTCAATTCCGGATGATGACAAGTTGAAAATGTGGCATGCTGCAAAAGCAAGTTATTTAAATTAAAAGGCTTATGTGTTAGGATGAAAAAGCTCTAGTTACATTCGATGTACTACCTTGCATCTATGTTTACTTCCTCTTAAAATACCGTGCTGCAAAAATTTGCTCTCGAGGAGCATTCCCATATCTAGGAAGTTGTATATCAGCAGTTAAATCGCCAATATCGAGAGTATCGGCATAGGCTGCATAAAGATCATTATTGCAAGTACGACACAGACAAAATGAGACTCGAGAATCCCACCTCAAGTGTGAGCAACGATGATTGGGTCGATCTTGTTAGGTATTTCGGATCTGAAGAACTCACGGTATGGATGTTAATTAAGTTATATTGTCTACCCTTTCAATCTATCATTTATACATGTATTGCTTATAATTTATGGTTCTTGAATGCAGAAAATTAGCAATAAAAACAAGGAGAACAGGAAAAAACAGACTATTGGCCATATTGCCGGGACAAAGGCTTTTGCTCGTATCAACTATGGTAGTGTAAACTTCACGTATAGTGTTTACAACAATTTGTTTATTAAATAAATATTGTGTGTGTTAACTTGTGTAATGACAGCGTGATCTTGAGATGGGGAACGGGCGAACCCGAACTAAGTTGTGGTTCACTACCCGGTTTAGTAAGAAGAAAGACGCTTGGGGGGATTTGAGTTCCCAGGAAGTCTATGTAACTTATTGTTCCATACTTTATTTCCATTTCAATTTTTTATAATATATATCACTAAATTGATTGATAATAAAAATTGGTTGTTGAATGTAGGACGAGCTTAAGAAACTAGAGTCTCAAGCGTTGGAGGAGGGCATTCCTCCCATGACCGAGGATGAGAGGTTTGAGGTAGTGCTTGGACCAGAGCGATCGGCATATATATTGTTAGATTGTATGGACTCAATCCATCAGTTGATGTAATAAATTGATTAATTTCTTTATTTATCAAAAAAATCATGCTTTCCTTTCATGAGATGAATGGTGTTTTATTACTTAATGCACATGACCAATACATATGACATGATGGTTCATGAGATGAACTGAGTCTCATTAGTATATTAGATGTGATATATGTTTATGGATGAGATCCACATATGGAGACATGTGTCACAAATCTTATAGTTAAATATCTTCACAACCAGTGATGAGACTGGGCGTCTCATTTGATAAGGTTGCAACACTTTGATCACTATGAGATAGTGTGATTTGTCTCGATTATCAGAATGTAAGATTCTGGATCACAGTGCTGATACATTGGATGTATTGAAGGACCATGAAAAGCACCTTATGAATGCTGTCTCGATTTTAAGGTCTGCTCTCATAATCCCCTAGCAATAGGCTCCAATCCTGAGACATTGATGAACTCAAGTTTTTTTCTGTTAATTTCCTTTGAGTCACCAATGAGTGAGGCCAACTTTAGGTCAACACCTCGGTGTCTTGGGTACGTGATAGTAGAACTGTGGGAACATTCAATGGTCAAGATAGAATCTATCTATATTATCCCCTTGTGCTAATTAATTGATTGATCGTTAGTAAGTGCGCACCCATCTCGATTAAGAGTTAATTGGATAGTACTGATGATCGCTGTAATTAATTAGGGCTCAAGGATAATAAGATGTGGATCTAAGATTGGAAGGGACATGTTTAATCCAATTGATCTATGGACATTGTTAGAGGGGCCTACTTGTGGTAATTGGGAAGTTTACGGTCTTCTTTGTAATATATTCCTAAGACTGGAGTGTAATTACATTTATATAGTGGTGTTAATTGTAATTAACTGTGGGCCCGGATTGCACATGAGATGTGGGGTCGGGGTGTCCCAGTTGGAGCCAGTTTTGTATGGAATCCCTAGTGGTCCCCACGCTAGCCCAAGTTATTAGTAAGATACTAATCCTACTTGAACTCTAAAAGGAAGGAATTAGAAAGTTGTTATTTCTATTTGAAGTGAGACTTCTAATAGTGATAATAGCAAGTTAGTAATTATTGTGGAAGTGAGACTTCTATAATAATTAGAAAGGAGAAAGTTACTAATTTGTAATGGGAGTTGGACTTCTATTTTATTTGGTAAGAGGGGTTGCCTAAAGGCTATAAAAGGGGAGTAAACCCCCTTGGACGTCCTACACAAGGAGAACACGCCCAGCCCCCTTTTACAACAGTTGCACAACTCCTCTCTCTTCTAGTTCCTTAGAGTTTCTAGTTGGTTTTCTCTTAGAGTTTCCACCAATCTTCTTGAGAAAAGAGATCTGATATGGGTCATAGCGTGGAAGGCTAAGAGGTCTTGGAGTTCCTGAATTTTCTACAAAGAAAGAGTTTCTTCATCAAGCAAGTCTTCTTCTCCATTAGAGCACTACCGTGCTCCAAAGGTATAATTTACTTCTCTAATTGTTGTGGATTGTTTTGGTTGCATAGTGTTGCTGGTTTCTATCTTCTAAATAGAATTTATTGCTGTACATGATTGATGAGATGGAGGGATTGCATCATGGATGTGGTTTATGGCCTTATGGGTACTTGATCCCTGAGTCAAGTGGGTCAAGAATGATTGAAAACCTATCCACGAGGCCCACCTACTTCCAACAGTTGGTATCAAAGTCATACCTCATCTCTAATCATGTTAGATAAGCAAGCTAGATCTAATCTTTGCATGAGATGCAAAGAGGATGGACCTAGGGCTATGTAAGCATCAGTTTTGATTGGGTTTGCTTACCTTTTGTAGTAGATCCATGTTTGGAAAGTCACAAAAGGGTTTAACTATGATGGAAGGATGGTAGGAAGCAATTAGATGGTATTTGGAATCATTAGAAAGAGTTTGGGATCAGTTAGTCAAGATTTGCAAAAATCCAATTTTTGGGTGTTCGTCAGGACGGCTAACCGACTTGGATAGGTCGGCCAGCCGACTTGGCCAGGTTTATCCGAACTTTTTCCTTTAGCATCCTATCTTCCCACTATGGTTTCGCAGCTTGGTTTTGTGAGTTGCTTGGTTGTATGTGATACTAACTTGCAGATCATTATGTCCTCTCCATGTGGCCCACAAGCTTTATATGGTTGATGGTTATGTTGGGCAACTTGTAAAGGGCATCATGGTTTCCTTGGTTTCCCGTGAAAGGACAAGGCATGGTGAATTTCCTTTCAGCCCTTTTATTTCATTGTTTAGATTACCATGTAAGTCTCATAATTGAGGCATATGAATTTATGTAATTTTTTTTAAATTTGCTAATTTTGGCGATGTTTGAGACGAAGAATGATAGTGAAGTTGGACTCCTAATCAAAGAGTTTGAAGATTACCAAAAGTGTTTTAGAGATACCTAAAGTGTTTGAGGAATCCCAAAGTTTTGGAAAGTCTAAAAGTCCAATAGGTCTATTCCGCTTGGGCCAAGTGGAGGAGAGGACTAGTTTCTATTTTTGCACTTTCTATTTGCGGATGGTTGCTTTTATTGAATGTTTCCAAATATGATCCAAACATAGCAATTTCCAAAATTGGTCAAATCAAATTAATTTTTGGAAAGAGTTCTAATTAATGATGGTGAACCCATGAGATGGATCCATTGGTAACACTAGTCATAGAAACTGGACTTTCCATAAAATTGTTGGGATCGGTGTATGCCCTAAAGCCCACTGACTGCACTCATATCTCTGTTACTGGATATTTATTGGTTATTTAATAGAATGACATCTTTCTCTTATTACTTGTGTATATGTATGGTTGTGTAAGGCCCATTGTTTTCTAGTAAATGACTTGGGTGTGTAGTGACTGCACACAGAAAGGTCTACGTCATGGACACTGGAAATAACTAATTTGTTCATAACTGAGAGGTGGAGTTGGGCACTTCATCTTGGTATAAGTTATAGTGAGAAACTCTCCTGTGTTCAGGGTGACTTACCTTAGTGACGGGAGGTCTTTCCCGGATATATCTCATTAGTGCATGTGTCATGCATTGAACAGGACCATTAAAGGTGTGATCTCTAAAATAGTACTATCACAGAGAGAGATCAAGTCACCTCTTGCTACTGAGTGACCAGTGCTCTTAATCTTGAGCATTTGTGGATGAACTGACGAAGTCAAGTTCTTGTGCTTTAATTCACTATTGGGTGAGATCTTTTTCATGGGTCAACAGCTCTGTGTTTTGGGTGCTCGGGCTTGATTAGTTGGGACGTGCAAATGCAATATGGAATCTATGCCATCGTGTGATGGAATGATCGTCCCCTTAGAATTATCCGATTAATCATCAGAATCTAAGATCTTAGTATATGGATGTTCCATATGGATATTGAACTTGTGGGTCGCTCCCTGGATCAAGAGAATGATATCCGGGTGATGATTAAGTTAAGGATATGAAGTTCTAAGGTTGAGATATAATCAAGAAGGTTGATAGTACATCGGATAACCTGACTTGATTATGGATGTTACATAGAGGGGCATTTTGGTCATTTCACTTAGTAGGTCGAAGACGAATGTCATTCCCTGACGAGCTTATTTCATATTTAATATTTGTCCTTGGAGTGCAACCATAACTCTTTAGTGGAATGAGTTAGGGTTAAAATGATCTTAATGTTGCTATGGGGTTAGCATGGACATTTTGGTCATTTTGGGAGCTAAGGGCAAATATGTCTTTTGGTCCCTCTTCTACCCATCTTCCTATATTGGCATGGTTTCCTAATTTAATTAGATGATATGTGGTTGAATTAATTTTGTGGAAGAATAATTTTGAGTTTAAATTCAAATAGGCTTTTGATGGCATACATGAATTTAACTCTAGCTAAAATATTAACTTGTGGGCCATGGTGTGTTTATCTATCTTGTGGGCCAGCCATAAGGGGAGCCCCTTGTGTGAGGTTTCCAAGTTTAACTAGGTATCTTTACTTGGAAGGTAGAATTCCTCATTGGGTAAGAATTCCTATGATTAAAGTTTACTAAATTTTAGTATCTTTAATTAGAAGGTGTTGCACTACTAAGTTGGCAGGTTACTAATATTATGGGATACTCATTCCTATTAGAGAGAACTAAAAAGGAATGAGAAACACATGTTATATATATCCCTCACTACTCTAGGCGTGCAACAAGAAAATCTGAATTGCCCTAGGCGTGAAAGAGAGAGAGGAACCCATTGGCTGCCCAAGTGAGAAGGAGACACACGTCCATGGCTGTCTTCTTCTTCATTCTTTGAAGAGAGGAGATCAGGTCCTAGTTCTTTTCCACAAAGTATATTCAGAAAAACCCATCTAGGAATCCATTGTTTGATCCCACAATCAAAGCCAATCAGTTTGGGTTGTGGAATAGAAGAGAAGATCAAAGCAAAAGCTACTGCAGAAAATTCCTGCAACTTGCATTGGTGACTGCAGGCTGAGATCAGACCTTTGGAGCACTTGTTTCAGAGATTTGAGGCCATCATATCATCAAGGTATTAGTCCTCTTTCATCTCCTTTCATTATACACATGTTGATCATGATTTCATGGAGTTTTTATGCATGTTTCATGGCTGCCAAATCAGATCTGTTTTTTCTGTGATTGAAAAACACAAATCAGCCATGGAAGTCCAAGTTCAGATCAGAATAGCATGAACTTTCAGTGGTATCAGAGCCTCTCCATGTGAAATCATGACCCCATGATGTGTTAATATTAATCCTATCTTAGTTAAGGGCATGGTGGCACCCTTCTAGATACTATTTACTGTATGATAGGTGTGCAAGAATTGTTTCCAGGTTGCTGGAATTTGTCCAGGATACTCTTTACTGCATGATAGGTGTGCAGGAATTGTTTCCAGGTTGCTGGAATTTTTCCAGGATACTGTTTACTGCATGATAGGTGTGCAGGAATTTTTCCAGGTTGCTGGAATTTTTCCAGGCTACTGTATAGTGCTGTACACTGCACTTTGTATGCACTAACCTTTTTGTATGCAGCCATATATGCATCCTTGATGGTTCGTATGAATGATTGTATGGATTTGGGTGTTTTTTAATTAGTTGGAAAGTGTACGATTGCGCGTTTAGCAATCATTGGAGGTTGTAATTTTTTCCTTGTTTTTATTCCAGCTAGTCTTGATGTAAGCTTTCTTGAAAAGCATAGGTATATCCAATGTAATTTTTGGTTTTCTTTTTCATGGGTTTGCTTGTATAAAATTAATTTATTGTAACAAGCAAGAAGAAGAAAGTTTCAAGCAAGAAAGGTTGCAACAAACCGGATTCCACGGTGATGGAGGTGAAGGAGGTTTCTTAGTGCAAAAAGGACAC
The DNA here is from genome assembly GCA_038049695.1 of Cinnamomum chago. NCBI lineage: Eukaryota > Viridiplantae > Streptophyta > Magnoliopsida > Laurales > Lauraceae > Cinnamomum > Cinnamomum chago. The sequence continues at coordinate 33,931,609 of CP142460.1, forward strand.
CTAATCAAGTATCCTAGTTCGATAAAGTTTTTGAAGTCCGAATAGCAGGGAGCCATCAAGGATTGCATTCTTTTATTTGCTTTTATATATGGAATGCATGGTTGAATGCTTTATATAATTGCTATAATTGTCACCTAGTAACATGGCCACCACTAGGTTTTAAAATTGGGTTCTTTCCATATTAGATCAGATTTGTTTGGCTGTATGTTTTTAAATGGAACTTAGACCAGCACCCTTCTTTGTCTAAGATTAAAAAAATTGGTTAGGGTTTAGTTTATCTTGGTACCCTAAGTTTCCAATTAAGGCCAAACTACAATCTAATATGTTGCTACCTTAGCGGGCCCATAACCCACAGGTCCCAGGATCTTTACTCAATATGTTTTAAAGCAAAAGTTATTTTTTTTTAGATGACTTAAGCAATTGAGTCATGAAAATTGTTAACTAAGTTTGCTAGATTTAAACAAGGTTTGAGTAACGATGTAAAGATCAAAAAGAGTTTGTCAAAACCCTAGTGTTAAATAATCAAGTGGGAGAGGGGTTTGGAAAAACCCCACGGCCTTCCATTTTCGGTTCATGCTATCTCAATGGAGTGTTAGTGGGAGCGGCCACCCCTTCGGTGGAGTTCTTTACTAAAGATCGCTTCGATAGGTTAGTAGGTGAACTAATGTGAATATTTGTAATGAGGTGTTAGTGGGAGCGGCCATCCTTTCGGTGGAGTTCTTTACTAAAGATCACTTCTATAGAATGTCAATGAAGTGTTGGTGGGAGCGGCCATCCCTTCGGTGGAGTTTTTTACTAAAGTTCACTTCAAGAGTTGATTGAAGTCACTTCCCATCGGATGACTCAAGTCATAGACATTCTGGGAAATTTCATAAGAGATGGTAACACACTTGACACAAGACGGTAATAACCTCTCCCTAGGAGTTAGTGTTATTTGTCATATGAGGCCAAACCAATCAGTGATTGGACTGTCGCTGGATATGCTAAATCCAGATAGTGATAATCCAAATAAGCGAGTGTGAGAACCCGACCCCTAATCTCTTGGATTAGTGTTGTTTTATTTGTGGATTAGTTCTTTTAGTGGGATTAGTAGTTGTTGGGTTGATTTTGTGAGCTAGAATGAGTTTTCTTCTAGTTTTGGGCTTTTGAGTGCTTTGGTAGCTTGTGGGGCCCTTTGGGGGTTCCCTTTTCGGCTTTGCTTTTCTTGTGAGATTTTCCCGATTGGCTTCGTATCGTGTTTTTGGCCCGTTGCATTCATCTTGAGGAATCCTACAACTTTCATGTTGATCCCATATCGATTTGAGAACCCGAAAACCGATTTCTTGGCCTTGAGGGCAAAACAGTCTTTTCACACCAAATCTGTACCCAAAACTCGATATTCTCGAAATCCGTGAAACATACACTTTTTGGAAACTAGATATTTCGACGATCATTTCTTCCTTCTTCGTCGAATCCATCCGAGGTCCCGAATTAGATGATTTCAGCCACCTAAGTCCCTTAAGTTGTGGGACCCATTCTCACTTGTTTATAAAAGGAGACCCTTCCCCTTCCTTCTCCATTTTCATGTTCCAGCACACATTTGAGCCTAGGGTTTCCTAGCAAGTTTCTTCTTCTTCTTCTTGCTCTCTCCATCTCCAAGCTACACCAATCTTGCACCAACATCAAAATGGAGACCATCTTCTTCTTCCTCTTCACCATGGCTCCCCATTGATACCATTTTTGGAGAAATCTCCCAACCTAGAGACCTCCCTTGAGCTTGTTCTTCTCATTTCAAGGTCATCCAAGTAAGTGATTCTTCCAATCTTCTAGATATGTGTTCTTCTTGCCCTTGAGAAGCTCCATTTTCATTATTGGGAGTTCTTTCTTCTTCTTCATTGTTTAACCCATTTTTGGGTTGTTTTGGGGGTTTTTGTAGAGATTGTGGATCTTGAGCCTAAGAGGTGATTAGGAGCTTGGATTTTCTTGATTAGAGTCAAAGGCAAGTGGATGAATGGATTGTTTTGCTTATTAACATGTTTTGTGATAAAAATCTTGATTTCATTGATGGTTTTGGTAATTTTAATAGTTGTTTTTGATATGATAAATATTGATTATGAGATGTGCTTATTGATGAGTTATTCTTTCTTGTTAAGCTCTTGAAAGTGCATGCATCCTATTGTCAAGAATTTCAAATGGTTTCACATGAATGAGTTTTCTCCACTTTGAGTTTTATTGTGGATGGAATAGATGGAAAGGATGGAAATGGAGGAACTTGAAATGAGGAGCTCTTTAGCTCATTCTAATACCTTGGAAACATGTATTAAGTATCCTTGTATCTAGTTCTATGTGATTGATTATATGTTGGAAGGAAAGGAAAGAAAAATGAAGAAAATCCAAGTCCCGGACCTGCACTGCGCCCAGGACCGATCGATCGGACGTGCAGACCGATCGATCGGTCTGTCAGTAACTGTAAGGGTTTCTGGACCGATCGATCGGGCCCTGTGTAGAAATTTCGACCGATCGATCGGTACCTGTTCAGAAAATTTTGGCCGATCGATCGGACCGAAGGTCCGATCGATCGGTGGACTCAGTTTGAGTCCGGTGGATTTTGAGATTTTTATTTTTTTTCCTTAGTGCTAGGTGGGACCTTGGCTACCCTTTTTGGACTAATTGGACTATGGGTGAGATGTCTTGTGCCGACGCTTCTCACGGTTAGTTTAGTGGCATCGAAGTTCAATCCGTTTCAATCTTGGAACGGGATGGAATGACGCGATAACTCCTTTATATCCAAATATAAGTCTTTTGCCTTGGTTATCGCGAATTCCATTCCTTTCGATGACTGAATAGGTTGGTCGATGTTTCCGAATTAACGTCATGCCTAGGATGGACCGTCTATAACCTTGATTTTTCCTAGTATGGAATCTAGTACTACCCATAAGCTCATTTTATGTTGTGAAAATAGTAAAAGTGCATAAGGAGCCCGGAATGTCTTCAAACTCAAGGAGTACCAAGTAATTATCATAATCGACATACGGGACCCCTATTCACTTAAGTAGATCTTGCAATCAATATTCTTCCCGAAATGGTATAGTGCATTATATTTCCTCATTTCCCGAGATTTGCATCACATGATATGAAATGAAAGTGTGCCCTTGAGCACCCCGTTTTACCCGTTTATTTATTGTACTTGATTTACTTGTTTCCCCGAAAGCATTGGAGTTACTTTAGTAACAGTTATTGTCCCGAAATGTATTGCCCGATATGATATGACAGTGTGCCCTTGAGCACCCCCGTTTACCCGTTTATTTACGTGCCCTTGAGCACCCCCGTTTACCCGTTTATTTACTGTACTTGATTACTTGCATATGTCTCGATTGGTTTTAACCTATGAGTCGGCATCACTAAGCTTGGATACCTTGTCAGTCTGATCCACTGACTTGGAGATCCCTCTCCCGTCCCGCCAGCTGCAGTTTGGATCCCGATACCCGGTCATTACCGTGGTCCCGATTCCCGATACCCGGTTCGCTACCGTGGTCCCGATTCCCGATTCCCGATTCCCGTATATTTATTATTGTATATATGATATACGTTGAGTCTCCTCACCTTGTGTGACTGAGACCAACGTCCCGCTCTTGTCACTTCGGTGATAGAGGACTTAGCTTCTTGTGATTGCCATCTTGCCAGTTCCCGATTCCTTGGACACCCGACATGGTTTATATTGCTTACTTGTTTTCAGTTAAATGATTCATTGCTTTTATGAAAGTTGTTATTTAGATAAGTGTTAATGCTCTCTATTGTAAATCCAGTCACTATTATATTGTTTTATGTCCTTTGCACACGTACATGTTTTACAGGAATGCCGGTTGGGCGAATACCCGTGCTTTTACATATGTTTCAAACGATAAATGATTTTGCTAGATTTATATGATTTCACATGTTTTAAAGGAATACCCGAATTGTTAAATATCCGTGCTTTGTTTTAAATGACATTTGACTTGTGAGATTCCCATGTTTATACATGCTTTAAATGATTACCCGATTTCTAAATATCCATGCTTTGAAATATGTTTCAGATGACATTTGTTTGCAAGATCCCTACGTTTATACCTGTTTTTAAATGAATACCCAAATTGTTAAATACCCATGCTTTGAAATAGGTTTCAAATGACACTTGTTTTGCCAGATTCCTATGTTTATACCTATTTTACATGATAACCGATTTATTAAATATCCGTATTTCTACATAGGTTTCAAATGGACATTGGTTTTGCTAGACTGTTATGGATACCTGATTTGTTGTATACTTGTGTTTTACTTAAGTTTCAAATGAACGTTTGTTTTGTCAAACCACTATATTTATACATGTTTTAGACGAATACCCGATTGTCAAATATCTATGATTTTAGATGATGTAAATGAATACATGTTTTATTAGATGTTCATGTTTTACCCGTGCTTGAAATGAATACAAGTTTTCCCCGAGATTCCCGACTTTGCACCCGTTGAATTATATGCAGTACTTGATCGATTAGCACGATTTATTATATGTTTTACTCTTTAATATATTTGTGATCTTTTCATCCACCTGCCAGACCGTCGTGTCTGACCCACTACTTTTGGTACTCAGGTTCAGAGTTATTCGCCCCGAGTTGAGTGTTTTGTTGGCTTTGGAGCCATGCCTTGCAGGTTGTTTGTCGGCTATGTCATGTAGACATTGAGCTTGACATCGGAGCTACGTCACATTTGGGTAGTGGTTTATAGCTTCTTGTTGTATGGCTTTTGTTAGCCTTTTTCTTGGGATTCTTAATTAATGTACATTGATAATTGTAACTTGAACATATTTGGGAATGTAATATCCGGTTACCGTCAGCTCTGTAATTTATTGTGATGGTTACTCCAGTCTGATATGATTCTTGATATAATAGCAATGGGCTAAAGGTTGAGTGCGACGCGGAATCCGATGGCCACGGACTTCGGGTCGCAACGCCACAAATGCTTCCGCAAAATATTCAGAATGTGTTGTCTTCACACACGCGGATCTTGGGAGAAGTAAAAAATACATTTATCCTTAATCCCAATTCCCGCCCCCGAGGTTTCTGTTTCGGGGGCGTGACAGCGAGGCTTTACTCAACGAGACTATAGATTCTGCCATCCCATCGATGGAGGGTCTATGAGGAGGTTGAGACACTGATACATTATAATTAGGGTTAAATAATGTAAAAAGTCTTGTGCATGTTTTTCCTTTTATAACAAGCACCTTATACATGTTACATATATACTGCCCGTCTAATTATAAACTGTTATATATCCAGAGAGATGACGAAGGATTCTTTTAGCCCGTTGATGAGTATTCTACGTGAGAACAAATTGACTGGCCCAAATTACGTAGACTGGAAAAGAAACCTTAACATAGTACTCACCGCTGAGGAGTACAAGTATGTTTTATCGGAACCCTGTCCTACGATTGACAATCATCCTACAGATGACCAGCAAGAGGCTGAAAGGAAATGGAAAAAGGCGAATAGCATGGCCAAATGCTACATGCTTGCTTCCATGTCCAATGTGTTGCAAACACAACATGAGCAAATGGACACAGCTTCTGATATCATGTTGTCCTTGTCTGAGATGTTCGCAGACAAAAGCAGGCCAGCTAGGCAAGCTGCTTTAAGGACAATCATGAATACTAGGATGGCTGAGGGAACACCTGTCAGAGAGCACATGCTCAAAATGATGGATTGTTTCAATGAAGCTGAGATCCTAGGGGCTGAGATTGATGCAGGGAGTCAGACTGATATGATTCTCGAAACTCTGCCGGAGTCTTTCAACCAGTTCAAGCTCAACTTCAACATGAGCAAGATGGACATGACTCTCTCTGAGTTAATGAAAGAACTCCAGGCGGCAGAGGCCATCATGAAGCCTAAAGGCCAAGCTCACTTTTCCCAGTCTTCCTCTAAACTGAACCCGAAAGGGAAAAAGTTCAAGAAGAAGCAGGGTAAGGGAAAAGGACAGAAAAAGGGCAATGCTGGGAAGAAGGACAAAGGTACAGGTGAAAAGCCCAAAGGGAAATGCTTCAAGTGCGGCCTCAAAGGTCACTGGAAGAAAGATTGTCCCAAGCTCCTAGGCTCAGATAAGAAAGGTATATCTCTTTCCTACTACATTGAAACCTGTCATGTGGTTGATTCTACTGATTCGTGGATAGTAGACTCTGGAGCCACTAATCATATCTGCAATTCATTGCAGGGGTTTCAGATAATGAAAAAGCTTGAGAAAGGGGAGTTTGACCTTAGAGCTGGAAATGGAGCAAAGATTTGGGCTGTTGCAGTGGGAGTTGTTACTTTACATTTTCCGCATGATAGGATATTAATTTTAAATAATGTTATCTATGTTCCGGACATAAGGAAGAATTTAATTTCAGTTTCCAGACTTATTGAATTTCATTATTCAGTTTCTTTCCATTCTGGTGTTGATATCAATAGAAATGGAAATATTATAGGTTCCGGAAGAATGCATGACAACTTATTTTATTTATATCCTATTGCTCCCACACTGCATAATGTACAACTAGAAAGCTCATCTTCCCTTAAGAGGAAGGTATCTTCGACCAATGACACTTATCTTTGGCACTTACGTTTGGGTCATATTAACCTAAAACGGATTCAGAGGTTGGTAGAGGATGGGCTTTTGAGCTCATTAGATCTCGAACCTTTACCTCAGTGTGAATCTTGTCTCATGGGAAAGATGACCAAAAGGTCATTCTCTGGAAAAGGGACTGAGGCAAAGGAGTTGTTAGAATTGGTTCACACTGATGTGTGTGGTCCTATGAACAAACTAGCTCGAGGAGGTTATGAGTATTTCATCACCTTCACTAATGATTACTCTAGGTATGGATATGTGTACCTAATGCGACGCAAGTCTGAAGCGTTTGATAAGTTCAAACAATTCAAGGCTGAGGCGGAGTTACAACTAGGGAAACATATCAAAGCTCTTCGATCTGATCGAGGTGGCGAGTACCTCCTGGGTGAGTTCAAGGAGTACCTCACACAACATGGGATTGTGTCTCAGTTGTCTGCACCGGGTACACCCCAGCAAAATGGTGTAGCAGAGAGAAGAAACCGTACCCTTCTTGATATGGTAAGGTCCATGATGAGTCATGCAACCCTACCCATATCTTTTTGGGGATATGCCCTAGAAGCAGCAGCATACATTTTGAATCTGGTACCTTCTAAATCAGTACCTAGGACACCTCGAGAAATGTGGACAGGTCGAAAACCCAGTTTAAGACATATCCACATTTGGGGTTGTCCAGCCTATGTACTGAATGATAAAGCTACCAAGCTAGAACCCAGATTGGAAATGTGCTACTTCATTGGGTATCCTAAGGGAATGAGAGGAGGCATCTTTTATCATCCAAAGGAGCAAAAGGTGCTTATCAGCACTCATGCTAGATACTTGGAGGATGATTGCATGATGCACCAAGAGCTTGGTTGTAAAGAAACACTTGAGGAGATTCTTTTAGAAACTCCTACAACATCTGTGCCAGATCCTGAGACTGTAGATAATCAAAACATTCCTTTTAACACTCCGGAGCCTCGTCGTAGTGGGAGAATTTATAGACCACCAGATAGATATCTAGGAGTGTCCTTTATGACAGACTCCGAGGATCTGGTTGAGGATCGTACTAGTTACGATGAAGCAGTAACGGATATAGATGCTGACATGTGGCAGCAAGCGATGAAATCTGAATTGGATTCTCTGTATTCCAATCAAGTCTGGGAACTTGTGGATGCACCTGAAGGAATCAAACCCATAGGGTGCAAGTGGATCTACAAGAGAAAGAGAGGAGTGGATGGGAAGGTTGAAACCTTCAAAGCAAGACTGGTGGCGAAAGGATATACTCAGAAAGAGGGTATCGATTATGAGGAAACCTTTTCACCAGTCGCTATGCTTAAATCCATTAGAATTCTCTTAGCCATCGCATGTCATTATGACTACGAGATATGGCAGATGGATGTCAAGACAGCTTTTCTAAATGGAAGTCTTGACGAATGCATCTATATGATGCAACCAGAGGGATTCATTGTTGGTGGCCAAGAGAACATGGTCTGTAAACTTAAAAAGTCTATTTATGGACTTAAGCAAGCATCTAGGGCATGGAACATCAAGTTTAATCAGGCAGTCAAATCCTTTGGCTTTGATCAAAACATTGATGAACCATGTGTGTATAAAAAAGGGAGTGGAAACACAGTTGCATTTTTAGTCCTATATGTGGATGACATATTACTCATTGGAAATGATGTTGGCATGTTGTCGTCTGCTAAGGTTTGGTTATCATCTCAATTTCAGATGAAGGATTTGGGTGAGGCGAGCTATGTCTTAGGGATCAAGCTTTTGCGAGATCGCAAGAACAAGATGTTAGCCTTATCCCAATCTTCGTATATTGAGAAGATATTGGTCAAGTATAACATGCATGACTCCAAGAAGGGCTTGCTACCTTCTAGACATGGAGTACCACTATCTCGGAATCAATGTCCGAAAACACCTGAGGAGATAGACAGCATGAGGAGAGTACCATATGCATCAGCTGTTGGAAGCCTCATGTATGCAATGTTGTGTACTAGACCAGATATCTGCTTTGCCGTTGGCATGGTTAGTAGATATCAATCAAACCTTGGACCTATGCAGTGGACAACTGTTAAGCATATATTCAAGTATCTTCAGAGAACGAAAGATTATATGCTAACCTACCTGTAAGTCCATGGGGATCCGAACCCTAGAGGGGGGGTGAATAGGGTGAGCTTCATTTATGACCAATTTTAACCAAATTTAACTTCTTTAAAACAAACTAGTCACAAGTGATGATTACAAATAAAATGCGGAAGCTTAATAACAACAATCACCACAAAGCAATCACCATCACACAAGTATTTATAGTGGTTCGGCCTCAATGCCTACATCCACTACCGGCTTGTGATCCAACACCCCACCGGATTTCCACTATTTATGCTTTTCAATAGGCTAAGCAATAACCTTTACAATATGCTTTCCAAGGCTAAGCAATAACCTTTACAATGATGTTTTTCAAGGCTCAACATCAACCTATACACTATGCTTTTATAGGCTAAGCAATAACCTCTTCAACCACAAGGTTGGTTATCTCACTAAGATAGTGTCTATAAACACTTGATGGAGATTCAATTAAGCTCATTACAATGCCTCTTAATTAGGCGGATATGGAAGTGAAAAACTAATACACACTCACACTATGAATGCAAAGATGAAAGTACATGAAGTGTGTGTGTGTGTGGTCCTCAGTCATTTTGAAAATGAAAGCTCATAAATGTATGCCTAAGGCTTTTGAAAGTTTTAGCTCAAAAACATTTATGATTGAGGATAGAATGCAATCACATGTTAAAAGTAACAACTTGTTAATGATATCAAAGTTACACAAGTTGTATGAAATTAATTAGCTCTAAACATGTGATGCATAGGGATGTCAATCAAATCAACATGTAGCTCAAAACATAAAAATAGATTTGATTGAAAAGAGGGGACAAATCATATGTAATTATAAATACAACTTGAAAGTGATATACCTATCAAAGTAAGGCAAGTTGTGAAACTTTAAAACAATAATACACATATGATTTGTAAAGATGTTGAATCCTAAACATAAGATACATTTGAAAGAGATTTTCTTATGATGGAAAAACAACAACCAAAGATTCAACCAAGTATATGAATCATGTTACATATTTCATTAACATGATCTACTTAGATTTACCAAAGATAAAGTACTACTTGGATTGAATCAAATGGTGATGCATCCAAAACAATAGATCTATTCAAAGTATAAAACATGCTAAGGATACAACACATCATAGTTTATCATGTTACTAAAGATTTACCTAAGATAAAACAAAACATGAAAACATATGATTTGTAAAGAAGTTGAGTCCAAAACATAAGATAGTTTTGAAAGTGATTTTCTTATGATGGAAAACAATAACCAAAGATTCAACCAAGTATAGGAATCATGTTACATATAATTTCAAAGGTTCTTTCATTAACATGATCTACTTAGATTTACCAAGATTAAGTACTACTTGGATTGAATCATATGGTGTTGTATCCAAAACAATAAATCAACTCAAAACATAAAACATGTTAAGGACACAACACAAACATAGTTTAACATGCTAGAAATGATTTACCAAAAATAAAACAAAGCATGAAAACATATGATTAAGGAAAGTAAAGCCTACTTGGAGATTTAACTTCATTAATCCAAGCTTTAGCTTTCCTAATGCTCCCCTTCATCCCTTGGTTCTTTTCCCTTGAATATGCCTCAAAACCTCTCAAGGAGGGGCTTAAAATTCCCAACTTTTGGCAAAGGAAAGAACTCATATATATAGCAAAAAGTGCCCAACGACTAGTCCTCGGTCGACCAGGAAACAGGTCTCGGTCGACCAGGATCACACAACGGTCGGATTTCTGACCGTTGGTGCGCCAGGCCATTTCTGCCTTGCAGTGTTCCCGGTCGACCGGGACCTCTGCGCCGGTCGACCGGCGACACTGCGGGGACAAAAAAATCCAACTTTTGCAAATTCAAAGATTTTCTTTGTGGAACTTTTTGGGCAAATTAATCAAGCTTAAAAACATGTTTTAAATCATTCTAAGGGTTTTAAAACATGGAACATAAAAAGCCTAAAACATTTTGAAAGATTTAAAACTCATAGGCTAGCTTGATTTTCTAAAACTCTTTTAAAATCAAATGCATCCAAGATTTAAAAACAAATCATGCATAAATTGATACTTTTACAACTCTTAAAAACCATGCATGAATAAAACAAGATTTCAAGATTTCTTAAATCAATGCATATGTGTGTAAAACAAATGATGCTAGAATGATTATAATCATGCATAAATTGATACTTTTACAACTCTTAAAAACCATGCATGAATAAAACAAGATTTCACGATTTCTTAAATCAATGCATATGTGTGTAAAACAAATGATGCTAGAATGATTATGCATCCATCAAATTGCAATCTACAAAATTCCTAACACTACCGAACAGATGATCTAACACCACTGGCGTATACAGACTCTGATTTCCAGTCGGATGTAGATGCCAGAAAGTCTACCTCGGGATATGTCTTTACTCTATCAGGAGGGGCTATATCATGGAGAAGTGTCAAGCAAGATTGTACTGCTGATTCTACCATGGAGGCAGAGTATGTGGCGGCATCGGAAGCTGCGAAGGAAGCAGTATGGCTCAGAAAATTCCTATTGGAATTGGGAGTAGTTCATGCAGTGCAAAAACCGATTGTCATGTACTGCGACAATACTGGTGCAGTAGCTAACTGCAAAGAGCCCAGGAATCACAAAAAAGGCAAGCATATTCAGAGAAAGTACCACTTGATCCGGGAATTCATCCAGGATGGAGAAATAGTGGTAGAGCAGATTGCCTCAGCAAATAACTTAGCTGACCCATTTACTAAGACTCTTACTGAGAAAGTGTTTACTTCACATGTTGAGTCTATGGGAGTTAGGTTAGGTCGTAGTGATCTTTAGTGCAAGTGGGAGATTGTTGGGATCGGTGTATGCCCTAAAGCCCACTGACTGCACTCATATCTCTGTTACTAGATATTTATTGGTTATTTAATAGAATGACATCTTTCTCTTATTACTTGTGTATATGTATGGTTGTGTAAGGCCCATTGTTTTCTAGTAAATGACTTGGGTGTGTAGTGACTGCACACAGAAAGGTCTAAGTCATGGACACTGGAAATAACTAATTTGTTCATAACTGAGAGGTGGAGTTGGGCACTTCATCTTGGTATAAGTTATAGTGAGAAACTCTCCTGTGTTCAGGGTGACTTACCTTAGTGACGGGAGGTCTTTCCCGGATATATCTCATTAGTGCATGTGTCATGCATTGAACAGGACCATTAAAGGTGTGATCTCTAAAATAGTACTATCACAGAGAGAGATCAAGTCACCTCTTGCTACTGAGTGACCAGTGCTCTTAATCTTGAGCATTTGTGGATGAACTGACGAAGTCAAGTTCTTATGCTTTAATTCACTATTGGGTGAGATCTTTTTCATGGGTCAACAGCTCTGTGTTTTGGGTGCTCGGGCTTGATTAGTTGGGACGTGCAAATGTAATATGGAATCTATGCCATCGTGTAATGGAATGATCGTCCCCTTAGAATTATCCGATTAATCATCAGAATCTAAGATCTTAGTATATGGATGTTCCATATGGATATTGAACTTGTGGGTCGCTCCCTGGATCAAGAGAATGATACCCGGATGATGATTAAGTTAAGGATATGAAGTTCTAAGGTTGAGATATAATCAAGAAGGTTGATAGTACATCGGATAACCTGACTTGATTATGGATGTTACATAGAGGGGCATTTTGGTCATTTCACTTAGTAGGTCGAAGACGAATGTCATTCCCTGACGAGCTTATTTCATATTTAATATTTGTCCCTGGAGTGCAACCATAACTCTTTAGTGGAATGAGTTAGGGTTAAAATGATCTTAATGTTGCTATGGGGTTAGCATGGACATTTTGGTCATTTTGGGAGCCAAGGGAAAATATGTCTTTTGGTCCCTCTTCTACCCATCTTCCTATATTGGCATGGTTTCCTAATTTAGTTAGATGATATGTGGTTGAATTAATTTTGTGGAAGAATAATTTTGAGTTTAAATTCAAATAGGCTTTTGATGGCATACATGAATTTAACTCTAGCTAAAATATTAACTTGTGGGCCATGGTGTGTTTATCTATCTTGTGGGCCAGCCATAAGGGGAGCCCCTTGTGTGAGGTTTCCAAGTTTAACTAGGTATCTTTACTTGGAAGGTAGAATTCCTCATTGGGTAAGAATTCCTATGATTAAAGTTTACTAAATTTTAGTATCTTTAATTAGAAGGTGTTGCACTACTAAGGTGGCAGGTTACTAATATTATGGGATACTCATTCCTATTAGAGAGAACTAAAAAGGAATGAGAAACACATGTTATATATATCCCTCACTACCCTAGGCGTGCAACAAGAAAATCTGAATTGCCCTAGGCGTGAAAGAGAGAGGAACCCATTGGCTGCCCAAGTGAGAAGGAGACACACGTCCATGGCTGTCTTCTTCTTCATTCTTTGAAGAGAGGAGATCAGGTCCTAGTTCTTTTCCACAAAGTATATTCAGAAAAACCCATCTAGGAATCCATTGTTTGATCCCACAATCAAAGCCAATCAGTTTGGGTTGTGGAATAGAAGAGAAGATCAAAGCAAAAGCTACTGCAGAAAATTCCTGCAACTTGCATTGGTGACTGCAGGCTGAGATCAGACCTTTGGAGCACTTGTTTCAGAGATTTGAGGCCATCATATCATCAAGGTATTAGTCCTCTTTCATCTCCTTTCATTATACATATGTTGATCACGATTTCATGGAGTTTTTATGCATGTTTCATGGTTGCCAAATCAGATCTGTTTTTTCTGTGATTGAAAAACACAAATCAGCCATGGAAGTCCAAGTTCAGATCAGAATAGCATGAACTTTCAAAAATAACTTGACTTGGAAGCAATCATTGGTCATGTCATGAGATGATTTGATGTCTATATATGTGGGCCCATATACCTATAAGGAAATCCTCAATTCTAAAATATTAAGTGGGAGCGGGGCATTTAAATTAAGAAATCCCCATGGTTTTCCACCAAGGTTCATTGTAAGGAAAGAATTAGCCTCGCGCCATCTTGGGAATGGTCGTTCCCCACGAAGGGCTTTTATTTTTCTGGTTACTAGATATGGATATCCTATGGATAGTGTTGGTGAGACGGGGCGGGGGTTCACTCCCCAAGGAGGAGCTGCTCGCAACGGTTGTCATGCAATGCTAGTTGGTGGGACACACTTAACTAAAATAATAATGTAGTATCCCCAAGGATTTGCCCCATGTATTTTAGAAACCGAAGCTAATCGGGAGTCATACATTATTTGGTATGAGATACCTAGATAATAATGAATGATGGGGATCGTGGATAGTTAGTCTTAATCCTAATTTTGACCAACTTCGATCCGCACCATTCTAGGTGGTATTAGCACTCCCCAAGGAGGTATACCACGGGGATTGTGATTCTGATGTATTCTGAATTTAGTGGTTATGAGGATTCCCACATAAATTTGGTAAAATACTAAACCCTAATGTAATTTATATTCATTAATTGAATGTATGGTTTTGTGCTATAGTATTTCAAGCATGAATTCAAATACTTTCAATCCACTTGCGACCATCCTCAACCAGAATAAGTTGGTGATATCCAACTATGTAGACTAGAAATGCAACCTGGATATTGTCCTGACCGCTTCAGGATATACATTTGTCCTTACGAAACCCCACCTTGATGAGCCAGGCCTGATGCATCACAGGAAGAATAGGAACTTTACACCTAATGGGCCAAAGACGATGAGATAGCCAGATGTTACAATTAGGCGTCCATGTCTAGTGTTTTGCAACACCAACATCAATCCTATAAGACTTCATATGATATTATATCAAACTTAAAGGAGATATTTGCGGAACATGGCAGGCATGCTAGGCAGGCTGCTGTGAGGGTGCTTATTGGCACCAAGATGGCTGAAGTCACACCAGTACAAGACCACATGTTGAAACTGATGGACTCATTGAATGAGTTAGATGTACTGGGGGAAATGATTGATCCAGAATCATAGATTAGCATAATCCTTGAGTCACTGCCAGAGTCATTCAATAATTTCAAGGGTAGTTATAGTATGAATAAGATGAATCTGCCTCTAGTTGAGCTGTCTAGCCAGCAGGTAGTGACTGAAGGGATTATGAAGAAGAAGCCAACTGCCCTGATGACGGAAAAGTCAGTTGCCAATCCCAAACTGAAAGGCAAAGGGAGGAAAGGCAAAAAGAAATCAGTTTCAAAGGGTCTTAAGGTTGAGAATGGTCCTAATGGTAGTGTGAACAAGGGTTTAGAGACAAAAGGAAAGTGTTTCCATTGTGGTATGACAGGAGATTGGAAAAGGAATTTTCCAGATTATCTATCTAAGAAGAAGATCTCAGGTATGATTGAGTCACTTATTTATGAAGTTAGGTTTGCAACCAGTACTTCAGAATCCTGGTGTGTTCACTTCGGTGCAACTAATCACATATGTAATATGTTACAGGGGTTCAGGGAAACCGGGAGGCTTAGTGATGGAGAAATCATTGTCAACCTAAGATTTTATGCTAAGGCGAAGGCTGTTTCAGTGGGAGTTATTACTTTATGTTTTTCAGACAATAAATTGGTTTTGTCAGATGCATTATATGTACCGTCCTTATGGCGGAATTTAATTTCAGTTTCTAGTTTGGTGAATAAAAGTTATTCTATTACTTTTGGTACTGAAGTTGTCATAAAGAGGAACGGTACTTTTATATGTTCTGGCAAGGTAACCACTGAACGTTATTTGTTGACTCCCATAATGTATGAGATACATGATACTGAACAATTAATAGACCATCATTAAAGAGGAAGTCACGTTCATCTAATCTGACAAAACTTTGGCACTTGATACTAGGTCATATAAACTTAAACAGGATTCTTAGGCTAGTGAAAGATGGTATCTTGCCTTCATTGGTTGTAGAACCAATGCCTGTCTTCGAATCCTATTTGGAAGGCAAAATGACCAAAATACCCTTTTCATCTAAGGTAACAGGGCCAAAGATTTATTGGAATTAGTGCATACCGATGTGTGTGGACCCATTAATGTCAGAGCCAGAGGGGGATACGAGTATTTCATCACTTTCACATATGATTACTCAAGATATAGATACATATACCTTATGCACCGCAAGTCCGAGGCTTTTGAAAAGTTCAAAGAGTTTTGAGCGGAAGCGAAAAAGCAATTAGGTAAGATTATCAAGACTCTTCGATTAGATCAAGGAGGGGAATATCTTTTTGCTGAATTTCTGCCGGGGCCATTCTATATGGTGCAATAGATATCGGAGCAGTCCCTGGTAACAACTCGATAGTGAAAGCAATCTCTCTGATGGGTGGTAAACCTGGAATCTCCTCCGGAAAAACATCCGGGAATTCCCAAACAATTTGGATCTCCTCCACCCCTTGGGACCGTTTATCCTCCGTGATAAACGCCAAATATGCTTCACAACCACTTCTCAATAGTCTATCAGCCTTCAATGCTGAGACAAACCCTGCAGAGGATTTCTCTTCTCTCCTTGAAACAACACCCCTGCTGGTGTCTCATCTAACTTGAAAGTCAGGGTCTTATGGAAACAATCCATTGTGGCATGGTATCCTGCCTGCCAATCCATCCCTAGGATGACATCAAAATCAAACATCTCTAATAGAATGAGATCTGCGGTTAAAATCACTTCTCCTATCTGAACTGTGCAACTAGGGTAATATGTTCTACAGATAACTTGTTTGCCTACTGGGGTTGCCACAGTCAAAATGAACTCTAGTTCTCTAGCATGCATATCAATCAACTTACAAAATTCATGGGATAAGAATGAATGTGTAGAGCCAGGGTCAAATTAAATCCTAGCTTTTATCCCACAAACAAGAAGTGTACCTTCCACTACATTTCCCGCTGCCTCTGCATCAGCTCTGTTGACCGCCTAGATTTGCCCTCGATGTTGTGGCCTATTTGGAGCTTGTTGTGGCCTGCCTTGTTGTGCATTCCTATGCTGCTGCGGTGCACGTTGATTTTGGTTCTGTTGCTGCTGACGAGCCTGTTGTTGTTGCTGCTGTGGTCTATGCTGATGCTGTTGTGGTGCTTGTTGGTGTAGTGGCCTTGCCTGATTCTAAACAACGATTGCATTCTGTGGTGCCGCTGGACGTTGTACTCCTTGCTGGTGCTGCTGATTCTGTCTATTCGGCCTTGGACAGTCTCTCATCTTGTTAGATCCCGACCCAGACCAAGTCGATTTGTGTGTAATTAGTATGTGTTTAGTCCTAAGTGGGTTTAGTTGTCACTGGGTTAGAAGTAATTAGCTTTAGTCTTGGACATAGCTTTGGGAATTTTGAGAACGTTTAGTATTAGCCAGACACACTCAGGAAGGCCTGAGTGCACGTGTAAGCTTGGGAGGATCGTATCGGTTTCCGTGTGATTGTGATCTTGATTTCATTTGAATGATTTTTCTATGTGTTACAACTTACGTTGTAAGCACATTCATGTTTGAAGCCCAAAAACCCATGTTTGGCCCAAAGAGGGTAAAATTGTCTTTTATGCACAAATCTGGACACAATTTTCGAGATCTCAAAACCATGTCAAAAGTATACTTTTTGGAAACTAGATATTTCGAGGATCGTTTTATCCTTCTTTGTCGAAGTCATTCGAGGTCCACAAGATCATGTTTTCGTCGTTTCAAGGTTCAAGCTAATTGAGGCCCATTAGCATCACTTAAGCCCCATCTCCCTCTCTTTTTATTCACTTTACCAAATCTCTGCAACTTTCTTAACCTAGGGTTGAAAAATCCCTTTCTCCTTTCCATCTTCCTCACCTTGCATGATCTAGCTAGAGATCTCCAAATAGAATTCCAAGACCATCATTTTCTTCCTCTCCTTGCAAGCTTTCTATTGGTACAAATTTCTTGGAGTTTCTTATGGGACAAGCTCTTCATTTTCTTCCTCCTCTCTTGTTTGACCTTCTCTAGGTAAGAGCTTCACCCCATGCTTTTCATAAAGTCTTTTTAGTTCCTTAAAGATCTTGTTTTCCATGTTACAAACCCTTTTGGTGAAATGGGTTTCTTGTTTTCAAGATTGAGTGAGTTTTGTGTGGTTTTCTTGGGTTTTTGTAGTTCTTTGGATTGGCTTGAGTGAAGTGCTTGGAGAGGAGTGTTTAGCATTTGGGCAAGGCAAGTAATCTCTATAGGACCATTGTGCATGTGTCTTTTAAGCTTCATTGTTGTTTTAGAAATTTTGCATATGAATATGTTTATAAGCTTCATGATCATGTTTTCCTTGGATTGAATCTTTGAAATGGGGAAAAATGTGTGTTTTGTCCCTTGGAGAGCATGTAGGCTCAGGGAGTGCAAGTGGAATGAGAAACAAGAAGAAGGGAAGAAGGAAATGTAAAAATCTGAACTAGACTGCATTTTCCGTGCAGTTCGGTCAGCCGTCGGTCGGCTGGCGGCTAGCCGAAATCCTCATTTCGGTTAACCGCGAGCTGACCGAGCTCAGCGGTTCCCTTTCCAGAAGCTGACATTTCGATAGTGGGTCTCGGTCAGCTGCACGGTTAGCATGCGGCTAACCGCCATACCCCATGTCAGCTAACCGCTGGCCAACTGCGCGTTGTCGGTTCCTTTTCCCGAGAGCTACATTTCAGACTGGATTTCCCGCGGTCAGATCTATGGTCAGCTTACGGCTAACCGCCAAGTCCCAGTTCGGCTAACCGCAGTCAGTTCGGTTCCTTTTCCAGAGGGCTGTGTTGGACCTGGATTTCCAACGGTCAGCATGTCGGTCAGCTGGCGGCTAGCCGCCAGACCCTAGTTCAGCTAGCCGACACCTGACCGCGAGGTGACCGAAATTGACAAATTTCCTGTTTTGAAGAGTCTTTGCAAGAATGAAAACTAGAACATGTTAAGTGGCCTTTAGCCTGATATCATGCACTCGAAACCCGAGATGTCCTTGAACTTCTAGGGCACCAATTCTGTTTTAATTCCAACATCTGGGCTTCGGCTGCACAACGATCAACCAAAGGTCCATGCATGAACTTGATAGGCTTCGTATTCGTACTTTGGTTTCGATATATTGAATATCATCGTGTACTCGTTTTGAAGTTAAGTACAAGCTCGTTTTGAAGATGTGTTTCAAGAAAAAGGGGATCACTTCCTAAGCGTGTTATGCATATTAATTATGCCCTTGCTAGTCGTGTTCATCGTGTTTTGATAAGTGGTTTCCCCTTTTTTATCTCGACATGTTTTGATAGTGTTTCGCATGATTTGTGCATTCATGAATTAAGTAACACCACTGATCTTGGACTGCCCTTTCAGTTTGATCCGCTGTCTGGGGGTCCTTAAACATGTGGACTGTCTGCAGACTGGTCGTGTATTTATTACACATCGTGCGTGTCCGGTTCCGCGGTCGGAATTCCCGTCTTTGTGGGAAATAGTGTCGTGCTTATATTATGTAGATCATGCTTGTCGTGCGTGCTTGCTCTTTTCATTATATAAATGATAGAGAAAGGATGGGCTCTTTGTGGATTGTAACTACTTATGATATATTATGTACTCATGCTAGTTTGTTTTAGTATCTTAGCATGATTAAATACTTCTGCAAATGTATCTCAGTCATTACAGTATTTCAAATTAAGGATTTATTATATGTCTTCTTAAACGTTATTGTTTCATTCATGCACCTAAATTGATTACCTGCCAAACCGTTGTGTTTGACCCTTGTTTATTGGTGCCCAGGTGCAGGAGACGTTGCCTTTGAGGAGGAGCGTCAAGAGGAGGCTTGTGAGCCAACCCCTGTGAGAGAGTGGCAGCCCGACGATGTCATTTAGATGTCGGGCGGGTTCCTTGAGTCTCGTCACCATTTTTTCATGGGGTTTCTTTTGTTATTTTGAGAAGTGTATTGGCCTCTGTTGGCCTCTCTTGGGTTGTAACAAAACTTAACTTACTTTCGTGTTAGTCTTATAACTTGAACTATGATGGGAATGCCAGTTTAACTTCTTCCTTTGATACTATGTCTTGTATTATTTTGTCATAGCACCCAAGGATTTATCGGTGCTTATCTTGATGTGTTTTGCTACACGCTTCCGCATAATTGATCGTGTGAGTCAGATTCCGTGTGTCTTTGGGAATCCTCACCGCGGGAACCTGTGGGAAAAACAATAAACATAAACTACCTTTAATTCAACTCGTCGCGGGCCTGGGATCCGTTCCGGGGTCGCGACAGGACTGGTATCAGAGCGGGACATGTTTCGGGCACTTAAAAGAAACTAGAAAGGTCTTAGGAACATGGCGAGGATTCGTGAGTTCGATAGATTCGTTCGTATAGGATCTTAGAAACCCTTGTACCATGATTATTGTGCACTAACTCTTTGTTTTACAGCAATATGCCTCCAAGAAAAGCTCCAAATCATCATGCTTCAGGCAGTCATCAGAATGAGTCAAATGCATCTGAGACACCAATAGCCACACATTTTCAGGAACTTGTGCAAGCCATGATAAGTTTCAGGAACTTATGCAAGCCATGATAGCACAACAAAGACAGGCTAATGAGAACCAAGCCAGATTTCAAGAACAGTTGGCAAAGAAGGATGATGAGATGGCACAAGTTCAGAGGCAACTTTTGGAAGTACTTCAAAATAGAAATGTAGCACCACCCGTGGGTCCGCAGATTGTTATACAGAATAGGGATCCTGACCCTAATGCACTATTCGAGAAATTTAAGAAGAGGGCACCGAAGGAATTTTCGGGCAATGAGGACCCGCTAGTGGCAGATGACTGGCTAGTCAATACGGAGAAGATCTTCGATGTCTTCATGTGCACGGGAATACAGAAGGTCAATCTCACAACTTCACTATTCTACGGGCTCGCAGACCGGTGGTGGCAAACAGTCAAGGATCCTTATGCAGTGATGGCTGACGATGAGGCATGGGCAGCATTCAAGACACAGTTTCAGGATAAATACATTCCCTCTCATGTCAAGAGGCAGAAGGCCATCGAATTTCAACAGCTCAAGCAAGGTAGCATGACAGTGCTAGATTACGTCACCAAGTTTGCAAGATTGGCTAGATACGCTACCGAGTTGATTGACACTGAGAGAAAGAAGATAACTAAGTTTTTGGAAGGGTTGAATCCGATCATCATGAGAGATGTCATAAGAGTAGTTCCTCCAGCCACATATGATGAGGCAGTCAAGCGGGCTTATACATTTGAAGATATTAACAATATGATTGTTCAGGACAGGAAGCAGCACTATCAGCAGCAGAATCAGAGGCAACAGCAGAGCAAAAAGCCAAGGTAAGAACAAGGCCAAGTGAGGCAGGGGTGTGGACATTGTGGCAAGAATCATGAAACCCACGAATGTCGTAAGGCCATGGGTGCCTGTTTCAAGTGTAGGGCTATGAACCATGCAATCAAGGATTGGCCACTACTTCAGAATCAAGGGAACAGAAACTAGCAGCAGAGACAAGTAACTCCTCAGAACCAAGCACCAGTGCAGAATCAGATTAGACCACCTCAGCAGCAGCAGCAGGCTAGGCAACCAGCACAGAACCAGAATGCTCGTGCTCCACAGCAGAATAGGCATGGCCAAGGAAGGCAGAACCAAGTACCAAATAGACTACAGATGCATGGACATTTGTATTATCTCAACCGTGCAGATGCTGAAGCTGCAGGAGACGTGGTAGAAGGTAAACTTCTTGTTTGTGGGGTAGAAACCCAGATTTTATTTGATCCTGGATCCACACATTCCTTTGCATCTCCTAGTTTTGCTAAGTTGATTGATGCACCATGTAGTGAGTTGGATTACATTTTAGTAGTGAGCACTCCAGTAGGGAAACAAGTTGTGTGTAGAACCCATTACCCTAGTTGTACAGTTTTGTTAGGAGATGTTATTCTACCGGCCAACCTCATAGTTTTGGACATGTATGATTTTGATGTCATTTTAGGCATGGATTGGTTAAAAGCATATCATGCCACTATGGATTGTTTTAGTAAGACCATCACATTCAGATTCCAAGGACCACAGGCAGAATTGATATTTCAGGGGAACAGGAGAAAATCTCAGGCAGGGTTTATTTCAGTCTTGAAGGCAAGCAGATTAGTTCAAAGTGGGTGTCAGGAATTTATTATGTTTATCACGGAGGATAAACAGTCCCAAGCGGTGGAGGATATCCCCATTGTGTGTGAATTTCCGGATGTTCTTCCAGAAGAAATCCCGGGTTTACCACCAATTGGAGAAGTTGAGTTCACAATTGAGCTCCTTCTAGGGACAACTCTGATCTCGATTGCACCATACAGGATGGCTCCAGCAGAAATGGGTGAGCTAAAGCTCCAATTGCAAGATTTGTTCAGCAAAGGCTTTATTAGGCCAAGTGTTTCACCGTGGGGAGCACCGGTGTTGTTTGTGAAGAAGAAGGATGGAAGTTTGAGAATGTGCATTGACTACAGGAAGTTGAACCATGTGACCGTGAAGAACAAATATCCATTGCCAAGGATAGACGAATTGTTTGACCAATTGCAAGGAGCAGCCTACTTTTCCAAGATAGACTTGAGGTCAGGGTACCATCAGTTGAGAGTTAGAGACTCGGATGTTCAGAAGACAACCTTTAAAATAAGATATGGGCACTATGAGTTCTTAGTGATGCCCTTTGGTTTGACAAATGCACCCGCAGTCTTTATGCCTCTGATGAACAAAGTCTTTGCACACTATTTGGATCACTCCATAGTAGTGTTTATTGATGATGTCCTTGTGTATTCCAAGAGTAAGAAGGAGCATGAAGAACATTTGAGGACAGCGTTGCAGCTCTTTAGGGACAACCAGTTATATGTAAAACTCAGTAAGTGCGAATTCTGGTTAGAGCAAGTTGCTTTTCTAGGCCACATCATCTCTAGAGAAGGTTTAGCAGTTGATCCAGCCAAGATAGAAGCAGTTGTTAGTTGGGTGAGGCCCAGCAGTGTGACAGAAATTAGAAGCTTTTTGGGGTTAGCAGGATATTACAGAAGATTTGTCCAAGGTTTTTCGTCCATTGCAACCCTGTTGACAAAATTGACTAGGAAGAATGTCCCATTTGTGTGGACTGATCAGTGTGAAACAAGTTTTCAAGAGTTGAAAGGAAGGTTAACCACCGCCCCAATCCTTACGTTACCCTCGAGCAACGGTGGATTTATTGTCTATACAGATGCTTCGAATGTGGGACTGGGTTGTGTATATGCAAGATGGCAAGGTGATTGCTTATGACTCGAGACAGTTGAAGGACCATGAGAAGAACTATGCAACTCATGACTTGGAGTTGGCAGCAGTTGTTTTCGCATTGAAGATGTGGAGACACTACCTCTATGGAGAGAAATTTGAGGTCCATTCAGATCATAGAAGTTTGCAGTATTTGTTCTCACAGAAGGATTTGAATATGAGGCAGAGAAGGTGGATGGAGTATATCAAAGATTATGACTTCCTAATCAAGTATCATCCAGGGAAAGTGAATGTGGTAGCTGATGCTTTGAGCAGGAAATCAGTGGTTATGGCTAGTTTGAGAGGAATGGGTGTCTTACAGCAGTTTGAAGCGTTGGGGGTAGAGGTGCAAACCCTAAGATTGGGTACGATGTTAGCAAACATGACAGTATCAGAACCTACCTTCATCCAGAAGATCAAGGAAAATCAGTTGCAAGACCCAGACTTGGCTAAGATAGTAGAGGTTATTGCAGAACGTCCCGATTTCAAGATGGTGAATGGGATAGTGTATTTTCGTAACTGGTTGTGTGTGCCAAATGTGGATGATTTGAAGAGTGAAATAATAAATGAAGCTCACAGCACGAGATATTCTATGCATCCGGGTAGCACGAAGATGTACCATAATTTGAAGACTAGATTTTGGTGGAACAACATGAAGAGAGAGATAGCAGCTTTTGTGTCTCGTTGTCTAACTTGTCAGTTGATTAAGGCAGAGCATCAGAAGCCTCGAGGTTGATTGACTTATCCCAAGCTGCAAACATTGATAAGGTACTGGTATGGTTTGCTATGCAAGACTCTAAGAAGGGTATTACACCTTTCAGGCATGGAGTGCACCTTTTCGAGGAACAGTGTCCTAAGACACCTAAGGAAAAGGAACAGATGAGGTCGATACCATATGCTTTGGTTGTCGGTAGTGTAAGACCCCAACCTGAGTGAACCCGATTAGTGTTAATTAAGTCGTGTGTTAGTCTTAAGCGTGATTAGTAGTCTTTGACTAAGTTGGATTTGGAATAACTTTTGATATAGTTTTGGGGAATTTTGATCGCTTTGTGATTAGTGGGGCCTTTGGGGGTTCCTTTTTATGACTTTGCATGTGCTTGGGGATTTATCGGAGATTCTTGCATTCATTGTTTTAATCCCGTTTTATCTGTATTATTAATCCCCACAACTTTTATGTTGGTCCCGTACCCGTTCGAAATCCCGAAAACCGACTTTCCTAGCATTGAGGGCAAAACAGTCTTTTCACACTAAATCTGTACCCAAAACTTGATATCCCCGAAACCCGTGAAACATATACTTTTTGGAAACTAAATATTTTGACGATCACTTTTCCCTTCTTCATCAAATTCATTAGAAGCCCCGAAATCCATGATTTCAGCCCAATTAGATTATTAGTAGTGGAGCCCACTCCCCATTTGCTTATAAGAGAACTCTTCTCCCTCATTTCTCCTTTTTGCTAGCAAACTACAATCTCTCAAACTAGGGTTTTCCCCTTTTCTCTCTTCTTGCTTTCCATCTCCCAATCCACTGCCAAACCTTTGCTTTAGGGATAATGCTTGTCATCATCTTCTTCCTCATCACCAAAGCTCTCCATTGATATCCTTTTTAGAGAAAACTCCTCATTCCAAGACTCTCTTCGAGCTCACCTTGCCCATTTGGAGAACCTACAAGTAAGCAACCTTCCCCATCTCTTAGATTTGTGTTTCCTTGATATTGAAGAGGTTCCATTCTCATTATTGTAAGGTTTCCCTTTCTATTTCTTGTTTTGACGCATTTTAGGGTTTTCCTTTGGGGATTTTTGCTATAGCTTGGATCTTTGGCTTGGTAGAGTATAAGAGTTTGATTTCTTGATTTGAAGACCCAAGGCAAGTGGATGATTTGATTTTTTTTATATGCTTATAATGGTTATGGTATTTTCCACTCATGCCTATTTATTGCATTGATTTGAAATAAATGTTCATGATAGAGCATTGATAGTGCATTTATGTCATAGAAAGGTATTGGTGCATGGCATTTAATCTCTTATTGTTTTGTCCCAAATGCTTGGATCTTTGGCTTGGTAGAGTATAAGAGTTTGATTTCTTGATTTGAAGACCCAAGGCAAGTGGATGATTTGATTTTTTTTATATGCTTATAATGGTTATGGTATTTTCCACTCATGCCTATTTATTGCATTGATTTGAAATAAATGTTCATGATAGAGCATTGATAGTGCATTTATGTCATAGAAAGGTATTGGTGCATGGCATTTAATCTCTTATTGTTTTGTCCCAAATGCTTGGATCTTTGGCTTGGTAGAGTATAAGAGTTTGATTTCTTGATTTGAAGACCCAAGGCAAGTGGATGATTTGATTTTTTTTTATATGCTTATAATGGTTATGGTATTTTCCACTCATGCCTATTTATTGCATTGATTTGAAATAAATGTTCATGATAGAGCATTGATAGTGCATTTATGTCATAGAAAGGTATTGGTGCATGGCATTTAATCTCTTATTGTTTTGTCCCAAATGCTTGAATCTTTGGCTTGGTAGAGTATAAGAGTTTGATTTCTTGATTTGAAGACCCAAGGCAAGTGGATGATTTGATTTTTTTTATATGCTTATAATGGTTATGGTATTTTCCACTCATGCCTATTTATTGCATTGATTTGAAATAAATGTTCATGATAGAGCCTTGATAGTGCATTTATGTCATAGAAAGGTATTGGTGCATGGCATTTAATGTCTTATTGTTTTGTCCCAAATGCACTCTTATGTGAAATGGTTTCCTTCATTCTTTCTTTGTATTGGATGTGATGTTGATGGAGGAGAATGGAATGGATATTGTAAGAGATTTGATGTTGTTTGAATGAAGTTTTGGACTCCTCATTGGATGTATAAAAGAGGCTAGAAAGAGGTTGTAGAAGGAAGAGATAGAGAGGAGCCGAACTGCCTCGGAATCAGTTTCTGGACAGTTCGCTCGAGCGAACATGACACTTCGCTCAAGCGAAGTGTCCAGAAAAGGGTTCGGAGCATTCCAGTAGGCAGCTCGCTAGAGCGGACCCCTTGGTCGCTCGAGGGAACCTCCCAGAACTCGTTCCAGAGAGTGGTTAGTTTGAATGAACCAATACTTCGCTCGAGCGAACCACCTATTGGATGAGTTCGCTTGAGCGACCTCAACTTCGCTCGAGCGAACCCACCCAGACAACCATTCCAAAGAGCTCCTCGCTCGAGCGAACTCTCTGGTTCGCTCGAGCGATGAGTTTTGTCTGTCAAAGGCTATGTTTGGGACAGTGATGAGTTGTTTAAATGTTTTGGGACTATTCATTGAGAACCCCTTTATGTCAGGGGGGTTTACTAAGCAATGTATAAGGCCATTTGAGAAAGAAACCACATCACGAAGATTTCATTTGAAAATTTGAAGATTCAAAGTGTATAAGGAGCCCGGAATGCCCCAAACTCAAGAGTACCAAATTGTTATTAGATCAACATATAGGATCCCTATTCACTTCAAATAAATCTTGAACCCGATACTTTACCCGAAATTTCATTTGTTTCTTATATTTCACTGTTCCTGAGATTTCTACTACATGATTTATTATTGCCGAAAGCATTGAAATTGTACTTGTATTAATTGCTAGCCTCGAAATGCATTGCCCAACATGAAGTGACAGTTGTGCCTTTGAGCACCCCCATCCCATTTATTTATGTACTTGCAATTGATGTATCTCATACATGTTTTAATCTTGTCATTTGACCTATGAGTGGCACCACTAAGCTTGGATAACCCTGTTGGTCTGATCCACTGACTTGGAGGTCCCCCTCTTGTCCCGCCAACTGCAGTTTGGATCCCGCTACCCGGTTATTAACGTGGTCTTGTCCCGATGCCGCAGATTGCTACTGTGGTTCCTGATGCCCGGCTCACTACCGTGGTCATGTATAGTATATGTATACGTATTTTTAAGATCCACTGTTTCTCCTCACCTCGAGTGACTGAGATTAATGGCTAGATATTGCTCTTTCACTTTAGTGATAGAGGGCTTAGCTTCGTGTGGTTGCCATCTTACTTGTTTCCCGATTCCTTGGTTACCTTTACATGTTTTACAATGCCTACTTGTATTCGAATAAATGTTTTCTCTTGTTTATAGAAATTGTTATTTAAATAGGTTTAAATGCTTTTGAAGGTAAATTCATTTATTACTATATCGTCATTGTATTTTACCCATTTGCCAAACCGTCGTGTTTGACCCACTCTTTGGTACTCAGGTCCGGACATTGTCTATCCCGAGGCGGAGCTTGAGGATGCGGTCGGTGAACCGCAACGCCTAGTCGAGTGGCATGCTGATGATGTCATTTAGACATTGGACTGCTAGAGAGAGATAACATTTTAGGAAAACTTTTAACCATTCTTTTGGGGATTGGTAATTTGTTTATATTGGCCTTTGTTGGCCTCTATTTTTGAGAAATGTAATTAAATGATCTTTGTATAAACTCTAACTTACTTTTGAGTAACATGTTAATGATCATTGCTCATTCTGATACAGTACTATACTTGTGTTATTATCTTTATGACTAGAGATGGATTGAATATTTGATTTGCTACACGCTTCCGCACTTAATAGAAATGTTCATATATGGTTGTGATATCCTCACCGCGGACACCTGTGGGAAATTAAATAAGTGTGTACCCTATGTTGACACACTCCACATGTTAACCATTCACTCACCACACCACAATTAGTCCCGATCTCGGATTAGGACCTCGGTAACCCGGTCCGGGGTCGCAACAGGTAGCCTCATGTATGCTATTCTATGTACTAGACCAGATATCTGTCATGCAGTGGGCCTAGTCAGTAGATATCAGTCTAATCTAGGACCTAAATATTGGACCGTTGTAAAGTGTATTCTCAAATACTTGAGAAGGACTAGAGATTATATGTTGATTTAAGGCAGTGATGAGCTGATTCCAGTTGGATACAAAGATTCTGACTTCATGTCAGATAAGGATTCCAGGAAATCCCCTTCTGGTTATGTATTTATGCTTGGTGGCGGAGCTATCAGCTGGTGAAGTATTAAATAGGAATGCACTGTTAATTCCACCTCGGAGGCTGAATATGTAGTGGGTTTTGAAGCAGCTAAGGAAGCAATATGACTCAAGAGATTCCTTATGGAACTTGGGGTGGTACCTTTGGCACGACAGCCACTGACAGTTTACTATGACAGCAGCGGGGCAGTCGCTCAGTCCAAAGAGCCCAAAAGCCATAAAATTGAAAAGCATGTACAGAGGAAATATCATTTGGTCAGAGAGATTGTGCAGAGAGGTGATATTGTTATTACCAAGATAAGCTCTGCAGACAATCTGACAGATCCCTTTACTAAGCCTTTGACGACCAAAGTACTTGAGCAACATGTAGATGTAAGTCCATGGGGATCCGAACCCTAGAGGGGGGGTGAATAGGGTGAGCTTCTTTTATGACCAATTTTAACAATTTTAACTTCTTTAAAACAAACTAGTCACAAGTGATGATTAATCATACAAGATGCGGAAGCTAACAAAATAATCACCACAAAGCAATCACCATCACACAAGGATTTATAGTGGTTCGGCCTCAATGCCTACATCCACTACCGGCTTGTGATCCAACACCCCACCGGATTTCCACTATTTATGCTTTTCAATAGGCTAAGCAATAACCTTTACAATATGCTTTCCAAGGCTAAGCAATAACCTTACATTGATGTTTTTCAAGGCTTAACATCAACCTATACACTATGCTTTTATAGGCTAAGCAATAACCTCTTCAACCACAAGGTTGGTTATCTCACTAAATTGTGTCTTTAATACACTAGATGGAGATTCATTTTAGC
Source organism: Cinnamomum chago (assembly GCA_038049695.1). Classification (NCBI taxonomy): domain Eukaryota; kingdom Viridiplantae; phylum Streptophyta; class Magnoliopsida; order Laurales; family Lauraceae; genus Cinnamomum; species Cinnamomum chago. The sequence continues at coordinate 33,960,368 of CP142460.1, forward strand.
TCATTACATTTGCCTCTAAAATAGGCGGATATGGAAGTGAATAACAACTACACACTCACACTATGAATGCAAAGATGAAAGTATATGAAGTGTGTGTGTGTGTGGTCCTCAATCATTTTGAAAAAGAAAGTTCATAAATGTATGCCTAAGGCTTTTGAAAGTTTTAGCTCATAAAACATTTATGATTGAGGAAACAATGCAATCACATGTTAAAAGTAACAACTTGTTAATGATATCAAAGTTACACAAGTTGTATGAAATGGATTAGCTCTAAACATGTGATGCATAGGGATGTCAATCAAATCATCAATGAAGATCAAAACATAAAAATAGATTTGATTGAAATTAGGGGACAAATCATATGTAATTATAAAGACAACTTGAAAATGATTTACCAATCAAAGTAAGGCAAGTTGTGAAACATTAAAACAATAATACACATATGATTTGTAATGATGTTGAATCCAAAACATAAGATACATTTGAAAGAGATTTTCTTATGATGGAAAACAACAACCAAAGATTCAACAAAGTATATGAATCATGTTACATATTTCATTAACATGATCTACTTAGATTTACCAAAGACAAAGTACTACTTTGATGAATCAATGGTGATGTATCCAAAACAATAGATCTATTCAAAATATAGAACATGCTAAGGATACAACAAATCATAGATTAACATGTTACAAAGATTTACCAATGATAAAACAAAACATGAAAACATATGATTTGTAAAGAAGTTGAATCCAAAACATAAGTTAGTTTTGAGAGAGATGTTCTTATGATGGAAAACAACAACCAAAGATTCAACCAAGTATATGGATCATGTTACATATGATTTACCAAAGTTCTTTCATTAACATGATCTACTTAGATTTACCAAAGTTAAGTACTACTTGGATTGAATCATATGGTGTTGTATCCAAAACAATAAATCAACTCAAAACATAAAACATGTTAAGGACACAACACAAACATAGTTTAACATGCTAGAAATGATTTACCAAAAATAAAACAAAGCATGAAAACATATGATTAAGAAAGGAAGAGCCTACTTGGTGGTTTAACTTCATTAATCCAAGCTTTAGCTTTCCTAATCTTCCCCTTCATCCCTTGGTTCTTTTCCCTTTTGATATGCCTCAAATCCTCTCAAGGAGGGGTTAAAAATTCCCAACTTTTGGCAAGGGAAAGAACTCATATTTATAGGAAAAAGTGGCCAACGGCTAGTTCTCGGTCGACCGGCAAACAGGCCTCGGTCGACCGAGAACACACAACGGTCATATTTCTGACCGTTGGTGCTCCCAGGCAAAAATTGCCTGCAGTTGTCTCGGTCGACCGAGACCTGCCTCTCGGTCGACCGGCGACACTGCCGGGACTCCCCCCTTTTTGACAAAATTTCCAACTTTTGCCATTTCAAAGTTTTTCTATGGGGGACCTTTTGGCCACTAAATCAAGCTTGGAAAACATGTTTTAAAGATTCTAATGGTTTTTAAAACATGACATAAAAAGCCTAAAAAGATTCAAAACTTTTAAAACAAAGGCTTGCTTGATTTCTTGAAAACTCTTTCTAAAACAAATGCACCCAAGATTTAAAAACAAATCATGCATAAATCAAAACTTTTACAACTCTTAAAAGTAATGCATGAATAAATCAAGATTTCAAGTTTATCTAAAACAATGCATGTGTGAAAATCAAATGATGCTTGAATGAAATGCATCAATCAAATTGCAATCTAGAAAAATCCTAACAATCTCCCCCTTTGCAATTTGATGGCAACACACTCACCACTGAAAATACACACTAAGTCTTCAGCTCCCCCTCAGCTGGACAAGTCTTGAAATCTTCTTGGATGCTTATCTTAGCTTGGGCTCTTTTCTTCTCTTCATTCTTCATGATGCTTGGAGCTTGATCATTCTTCAATCTTTCTTTCTTTAGCCAAGCATCTTCTTTAGCTCCAAGCTTTCTTTCTTCTATTAGCTCTCCCCCTTTGACCATGCCTCTTTCTCCCTTTGGCAAGGTATGCATTCTCTCCCTTTGTAGAAGATCATACACAACTCTCCCCTTTGGAAGCTTGGACATTCTCTTTTACCCTTTTGAGAACTTGCATAATTTCTCCCCCTTTGCCATTAAATTGCAAAGGTACCTACACACATGAAACAAGGAAAATACCATTAGTAGCACCTGTTAACAAATGAAATCGAAAATGAAATACATAACAGGCTATCATGTGAGGTAGTAGTCTCTAAGGGCTCAAAGGCAATCCTAGGGTAAATTTGATCAAAACTAATACTTCTTATGAAGGTTTACACTCCCCCTCAATCCATTCTCTTCTTTTGTCAAACTCTTGACAAAGATTTAACTATTAGGTACAAGAAGAAGATGGTTTAACCAAGTGAGGGTTAACTTCAAAGAAAAGATTAGATTCATTTAACTATAAAGCACAATATGATCAAATTACCAAAAGAGAGCTAGGTCTAATGAGAAAAGCAATCATGGATATCAATTGGACAAACAAAGAATACCAATTGAGATTTAGGATATGACTTAATAAATCAATCACTCTAAAATGGATTTAAAAGTATAACTATCATGAGAAATCCAAATTAGAGCTATCCATGATATGGGGTTTACTCAAACATAGCATCAATCAATTTAACTAAGAAAAACATATGCTATGAAAGTTTTGAAAATCATTTCATTCAATCATTAAATATGACTATTAATGTGCAAGATGAGTGAAATGAAATTCAAACATGAAGCCTACCTCAACAATCAACCAACCAATGTTATGAACACATAAACATGGTGGTCATGAGATATACCTATATGAGCAAAAGAGGTGGCAACATGAACATTATGATGCTAATGGTGTGTGACATGGAACAATCATATTACTTATCAAGTTCAATCCAATGCACACATGATTTATCACATTCACAAGAAATCAAATCAATCAACCATTATACCAATTGAATCCAATTGAATTTGATAACATGATAAAGAGCAAGAATGTGACAAAATTCCATCAAGCATCATAAATGCATATTCATCACTTTTAAAGATATAACTATTGAGCATAGTGATGAACAAGATAAATTGCAATGCAAAATGATATTACTTTGTAATGCATGCAATTTATAAAGTGACTAAATCATATGAATTCAACATCTAAGTTATCCATCAAACACATAGAAATATGAGGAATGGATTTCAAAGAGTTTCATATGATCAAGGCACTACTATGAGGTTGAGACATGTATAAGGATGAAAACACTTAGAAAATATACATGAATCAACATCATAACCATCCAATAAAAATATGACTAGAAAGCATAGAGGATGGATTTTAGTTCTAGTATGGTTTCTACAAATGTAATAGATAACACAACCATACATAGAACACTATGACATTTGCATAGAGAGGATTAATCAACATTCAAGATCTAACTCATACCAATCATCCAAAAAGGAATATAACTATTTAAGCACAAGAAGGTATGAAGTTAAAAGAATCAATCTATCATGTAACATCTCTACTCTTAGCAAATGTACAAAGCTTACAATGCAATGGAAAATGGATATGAGGTCTATACCAAATGAACTTAGTACATAAAATCACATATGTACTTAAAAAGCTCAAATACAAGATTTTACTATATAGCACATAAACAATCATCAAAATGCATTAATGAGAATATACCAAGTTAGGCATAAACATGCAAATCAATGAAATCATATCCAACCATGCAATGTAAGACAACAAAATCAATTTGCATAAAGAATGTAACATAATGAGCAAAGATGCAAATTGTTTGTAAAAAATATTTCCTTTCAAATGATACAATCATAATTAGGCACAAGGAAATAAATTAAAGGAAAATGCTTCTATAAATATAACTAATAAAGCTTAGAACATTTTCCAAAGTTGTAATCAAAGGATTTTGAAAACCATGAGATATAACTATAAAAGTTCATGAAGACAAAATCAAATGATCACAAAGAAACATTGCATTTTAAAAGATGTGACTATAAAGAAACAAAATGCAAATGTATCAAGACCAACAAATAGATATAACAAAAAAGAATAGGTTGGTCTAGTGGGATCAAGGCCTTAAGGTTACTCAAATAGTCTACCTTTGAAAATTCACCTAAGGTCTTGAAAAGGTTGTCTATGAGAGAACACTTTGAGGACTCACCAACTCTAGAAGATGTAACTTGAGAAAGTCTTAGAGTGGTGCAATGAGGCTAGGGAAATTATCATTTTCAAACATAGTGGAAATCAACATAAAGATATGCATTAAAAACACAACACTAGGGTTCAAATCTAGCAAGGATCAACTCCGGGTTGTTAAGCCCTAAAATGGAGTAACCCTCTCTGATACCACTTGTAAGTCCATGGGGATCCGAACCCTAGAGGGGGGGTGAATAGGGTGAGCTTCTTTTATGACCAATTTTAACAATTTTAACTTCTTTAAAACAAACTAGTCACAAGTGATGATTAATCATACAAGATGCGGAAGCTAACAAAATAATCACCACAAAGCAATCACCATCACACAAGGATTTATAGTGGTTCGGCCTCAATGCCTACATCCACTACCGGCTTGTGATCCAACACCCCACCGGATTTCCACTATTTATGCTTTTCAATAGGCTAAGCAATAACCTTTACAATATGCTTTCCAAGGCTAAGCAATAACCTTACATTGATGTTTTTCAAGGCTTAACATCAACCTATACACTATGCTTTTATAGGCTAAGCAATAACCTCTTCAACCACAAGGTTGGTTATCTCACTAAATTGTGTCTTTAATACACTAGATGGAGATTCATTTTAGCTCATTACATTTGCCTCTAAAATAGGCGGATATGGAAGTGAATAACAACTACACACTCACACTATGAATGCAAAGATGAAAGTATATGAAGTGTGTGTGTGTGTGGTCCTCAATCATTTTGAAAAAGAAAGTTCATAAATGTATGCCTAAGACTTTTGAAAGTTTTAGCTCATAAAACATTTATGATTGAGGAAACAATGCAATCACATGTTAAAAGTAACAACTTGTTAATGATATCAAAGTTACACAAGTTGTATGAAATGGATTAGCTCTAAACATGTGATGCATAGGGATGTCAATCAAATCATCAATGAAGATCAAAACATAAAAATAGATTTGATTGAAATTAGGGGACAAATCATATGTAATTATAAAGACAACTTGAAAATGATTTACCAATCAAAGTAAGGCAAGTTGTGAAACATTAAAACAATAATACACATATGATTTGTAATGATGTTGAATCCAAAACATAAGATACATTTGAAAGAGATTTTCTTATGATGGAAAACAACAACCAAAGATTCAACAAAGTATATGAATCATGTTACATATTTCATTAACATGATCTACTTAGATTTACCAAAGACAAAGTACTACTTTGATGAATCAATGGTGATGTATCCAAAACAATAGATCTATTCAAAATATAGAACATGCTAAGGATACAACAAATCATAGATTAACATGTTACAAAGATTTACCAATGATAAAACAAAACATGAAAACATATGATTTGTAAAGAAGTTGAATCCAAAACATAAGTTAGTTTTGAGAGAGATGTTCTTATGATGGAAAACAACAACCAAAGATTCAACCAAGTATATGGATCATGTTACATATGATTTACCAAAGTTCTTTCATTAACATGATCTACTTAGATTTACCAAAGTTAAGTACTACTTGGATTGAATCATATGGTGTTGTATCCAAAACAATAAATCAACTCAAAACATAAAACATGTTAAGGACACAACACAAACATAGTTTAACATGCTAGAAATGATTTACCAAAAATAAAACAAAGCATGAAAACATATGATTAAGAAAGGAAGAGCCTACTTGGTGGTTTAACTTCATTAATCCAAGCTTTAGCTTTCCTAATCTTCCCCTTCATCCCTTGGTTCTTTTCCCTTTTGATATGCCTCAAATCCTCTCAAGGAGGGGTTAAAAATTCCCAACTTTTGGCAAGGGAAAGAACTCATATTTATAGGAAAAAGTGGCCAACGGCTAGTTCTCGGTCGACCGGCAAACAGGCCTCGGTCGACCGAGAACACACAACGGTCATATTTCTGACCGTTGGTGCTCCCAGGCAAAAATTGCCTGCAGTTGTCTCGGTCGACCGAGACCTGCCTCTCGGTCGACCGGCGACACTGCCGGGACTCCCCCCTTTTTGACAAAATTTCCAACTTTTGCCATTTCAAAGTTTTTCTATGGGGGACCTTTTGGCCACTAAATCAAGCTTGGAAAACATGTTTTAAAGATTCTAATGGTTTTTAAAACATGACATAAAAAGCCTAAAAAGATTCAAAACTTTTAAAACAAAGGCTTGCTTGATTTCTTGAAAACTCTTTCTAAAACAAATGCACCCAAGATTTAAAAACAAATCATGCATAAATCAAAACTTTTACAACTCTTAAAAGTAATGCATGAATAAATCAAGATTTCAAGTTTATCTAAAACAATGCATGTGTGAAAATCAAATGATGCTTGAATGAAATGCATCCATCAAATTGCAATCTAGAAAAATCCTAACAATAGATGGGATGGGCATGAAATGTTGTTAGTTTGTATGGTCTCAATCCATCAGATGATGTAATAAATTGATTAATTTCTTTATTTATCAATAAAATCATGCTTTCCTTTCATGAGATGAATGGTGTTTTGTTAATTTATTCATATAACCAATACTTATGACATGATGGTGCATGAGTTGAACCGGGTCCCATTAGTATATTAGATGTGATATATGTGTATGGATGAGATCCATATACGAGCGACATGTGTCTCAAATTTTATACTTAAATATCTTCACAACCAGTGATGAGACTGGGCATCTCATCTGATAAGGTTGCAGCACTTTGATTACTATGAGATGTTAGGGATTTTATATATTGCAATTTGATGGATGCATTATCATTTTAGCATCATTTGAATTTTCACACATGCATTGATTTAGAAAATCTTGAAATCATGATTTACACATGCATTGTTTTTAAGACTTGTAGAAATATTGATTTATGCATGTTTTGATTTTAAACTTGGATGCATTTAACTTTGAAAAGAAGTTTTATGAATCAAGTAAGCCTATGAGTTTTAAATCTTTCAAATCATTTTAAGCTTTTTATGTTTCATGTTTTTAAACCTCTTAGTTTAATTTAAATCATGATTCCAAGCTTGATTCAGTGGCCCAAAATTCCCCTCAAAGAAATACTTTGAAATATGCATTTTTGGGGAAATTGGTCCCTGGGCTCGGGTCAACCTGCAGACCGAGCACACGGACTCGGTCGACCGAGCACACCGCAGGTTGACCGGGAAAGAGCCGTTGAGCCCAGGTCGAACGGGGAAAGGTGCAGGTTGACCGGGGACACGCCAGAACTCATTTTTTGAGTATAAAATGGGGTTCATTCCTTTGTGAAAAGTGTGAATCAAGGAGGAACTAAGAGCCACTCTTGAGGAGTTTGGAGACAAGGAAAAGGGGAATGAACTAAGAGAGACCAATGGATCATTAGTGAAGCTAAAACTTGGATCAATGAAGTTAAATCTCTAAGTAAGCTTTACTTTTATTAATCATATGTTATATGCTTTGTTGAAATTATTGGTAAATGATTTTTAGCATGATAACTATGATGTGTTGAATCCATTCTTCATTTAATATTTTGATCTAAGTTGGATCGGATTCTTCACCTTGATTTCAAACCAAGTTTGTTTTAAAATCTTCTTTAATCATGCTTAGCCAAAATCTTTTATTTTTTTTATAGCGTGATTCATTTACTTGGTTGAATCTTTACTTGTTGTTTTCATTCATTTAAACCTTAGTTAAATTAATTTGGTTTTGAAAACAACATTTCACATGCATCACTTGTTTAGAATTAATTAGTTTCATACAACTTGTGAGCCTTTGATTTTCATTTCATTAACAAGTTTGTATTCATACGTGTGATTGGCATTTCACTTCAATCAAATCTTTTTATGTGCCTTAAACTTTTAAATGCTTTGAGCATATATTGATTGAGCTTACTTTTTAACTTGATTGAAGTTATCACACACACACATCATGAGCATACACATTTGCATTCATATAGTGTTTGTGTGAGTTAGATTTTCAATTTCATATCCGCCTATTTTAGAGGCATTGTAATTGAGCTTAAATTGTATCTCTTTTAGTGTTTGTGTAGACACTACTTTGAGAGAAAATATTAGACCTGTAAAGGTTATTGCTTAGCCTTTGAAAAGCATCTTGTTAAGGTTATTGCTTAGCCTAGAAAAGCACATTGATAGGTTGTTGTTTAGCCTAGAAAAACATCATTGTAGAGGTTATTGCTTAGCCTTGGAAAGCATATTGTAAAGGTTATTGCTTAGCCTTTTGAAAAACATAGATAGTGGAAATCCAGTGGGGTGTTGGATCACAAGCCGGTAGTGGATATAGGCATTGAGGCCGAACCACTATAAATCATTGTGTGATGGTGCATGCTTTGTGATGATTGTTTTTATTAGCTTTCACATTTAATTTTATAATCATCACTTGTGACTAGTTAATTTTAATCACTAATTCGTAGCTCATCCTATTCACCCCACCTCTAGGGTTAGGATCCCGGACTTTCATGAGATAGTGTGATTTGTCTCAATCATCAGAATGTAAGATTATGGATCATGGTGTTTTTACATTGGATGTATTGAAGGACCATGAGAAGCACCTTATGGAACACTGTCTCAATTTTAAGGTTTACTCTCATAATTCCCAAGCAATAGGCTCATAATCCTAAGACATTAATGAACTCAAGTTTCTGTCTATTCATTTGCTTTGAGTCACCAATGAGTGAGGCCAACTGTAGGCCAACACCTCGATGTCTTGGGTACATGATAGTAGAACTATGGGAACATTGAATGATCAGAATGGAATTTATCTATATTATCCCCTTATGCCAATTAATGGATTTGTCATTAGTAAGTGCGCACCCATCTCGATTAAGAGTTAATTGGATGGTACTGATTATCACTATGATTAATTGGGGCTCAAGGATAATAAGATATGGATCTAAGATTAGAAGGGATAGGTTTAATCCAATTAATCCATGGATATTGATAGAGGGGTCTACTTGTGGTAATTGGGAAGTTTAGGGTCATCTTTGAAATTTATTCCTAAGACTGGAGTGCAATTGCATTTATATAGTAGAGTTATTTGCACTTAACTGTGGGCCTGGTTGCACATGAGATGTGGGGTCGCGGTGTCCCAGTTGGAGCTAGCTTTCAATGGAATCCCTAGTGGTCCTCACGTTAGCCCAAGATATTAGAAAGTTACTAATCCTACTTGAACTCTAAAAGGAAGGAATTAGAAAGTTACTATTTCTATTTGAAATAAGACTTTTAATAGTGGTAATAGTAGGTTACTAATTGTTATGGAAGTGAGACTTCTATAATAATTAGAAAGGAGAAAGTTACTAATTCTTAATGGAAGTAGGACTTATATTTTAATTAGAAAGAGGAGTTGCTTGAAGCTATAAATAGGGAACACATCCCCTATGAAGTCCCCATGTTATTCCTCTTCTTGTGCAAGTTGTTGCATGCCCACTTCTCCTCTCTCTCTTCTAGTTCCTTAAGAGTTTTCTAGTTGGTTTTCTCTTGAAGATCCCACCACTCTCCTTAAGAAAAGAGATTTGATAGCGGGTGATAGCGTGGAAGACAACGAGGTCTTGGAGATCCTAATTTGCTACAAGAAGAGTTCTTGTTCAAGTTGATTGTCTTCTTCTTCATTAGAGCACTACCGGTGTCGCAACCCCGGAACGGGACCCCGGGCCCGCGACGTTGTCGTGTGTACATTGAATTTTGGAGATATACTTTCCCACAGGTTCCCGCGGTGAGGATTCCCAAAGACACGCGGAATCTGACTCACACAATCAAGTTTGCGGAAGCGTGTAGCAAAACACATCAAGGTGAGCACCAATAAATCTTTAAGTGCTTTAACAAATAATGACAAGACATAGTATCAAAGAAAGAAACTAACATGGCATTCCCAACATAGTTCAAGTTGTAAGACTGACTCAAAAGTAATTTAAGTTTAATTACAACCCATAAGAGGCCAACAGGGCCAATACACTTCTCAAAATAACAAAAGAAACCCCATGACAAAAAGGTGACGAGACTCAAGGAACCCGCCCGACGTCTAAATGACCTCGTCGGGCTGCCACTCTCTCACAGGGGTTGGCTCACAAGCCTCCTCCTGACGCTCCTCCTCAAAGGTAACGTCTCCTGCACCTGGGCACCAACAAATAAGGGTCAAACACAACGGTTTGACAGGTAATCAATTTAGGTGCAAGCATGAACCAAATAACGTTTAAGAAAACATATAAGCAATACTTGATTTGAAATGCTATAATGACTGAGATACATTTGCAGAAATATTTAATCGAACTGAGATACTAAAACAAACTAGCATGAGTACTTATAATAGCATGAATAGTTACAATCCACAAAGAGCCCATCCTTTCTCTATCATTTATATAATGAAAAGAGCAAGCACGCACGACAAGCACGATATACATAATATAATCACGACACAATTTCCCACAAAGACGGGAATTCCGACCGTGAAACCGGACACGCACGATGTGTAATAAATACACGACCAGTCTGCAGACAGTCCACATGTTTAAGGACCCCCAGGCAGTGGATCAAACTGAAAGGGCAATCCAAGCTCAGTGGTGTTACTTAATTCATGAATGCACAAAACACGCGAAACACTATCAAAATATGTCGAGATAAAAAGGAGGAAACCACTTATCACGACACGATGAACACGACTAGCAAGGGCATAATTAATATGCATAACACGCTTAGGAAGTGATCCCCTTTTTCTTGAAACACATCTTCAAAAGGAGCTTGTATTTAACTTCAAAACGAGTATACGATGATATTCATTATATCGAAACCAAAGTACGATACAAAGCCTATCAAGCTCATGCAAGGACCTTTGGTTGATCGTTGTGCAGCCGAAGCCCAGATATTGGAATTAAAACAGAATTGGTGCCCCAGAAGTTCAAGGACATCTCGGGTTTCGAGTGCATAATATCAGGCTAAAGGCCACTTAACATGTTCTAGTTTTCATTCTTGCAAAGACTCATCAAAACAGGAAATTTGTCAATTTCGGTCACCTCGCGGTCAGGTGTCGGCTAGCCGAACTAGGGTCTGGCGGCTAGCCGCCAGCTGACCAACAGGCTGACCGCTGGAAATCCAGGTCCAACACAGCCCTCTGGAAAAGGAACCGAATTGACTGCGGTTAGCTTACGGTTAGTAGAACTGAGACTTGGTGGTTAGCCGTAAGCTGACCGTAGGGTTGACCGCGGGAGATCCAGTCTGAAATATAGCTCTCGGAAAAAGGAACCGACACGCGCGGTTGGCCAGCGGTTAGCCGACGAGGGGTATGGTGGCTAGCCGCTTGCTAACCGTCCAGCTGACCGAGACCCACTGTCGAAATGTCAGCTTCTGGAAAGGGAACCGCCGATCTCGGTCAGCTCGCGGTTAACCGAAATGAGGATTTCGGCCAGCCGCCAGCCGACCGATGGCTGACCGAAACTGCACGGGAAATGCAGTTCAGTTTAGATTTTCACATTTCCTTCTTCCCTTCTTCTTGTTTCTCATTCCACTTGCACTCCCTGAGCCTACATGCTCTCCAAGGGACAAAACACACATTTTCCCCAATTTCAAACATTCAATCCAAGGAAAACATAATCATGAAGCTTATAAACATATTTATATGAAAAATTTCCAAAACAACAATGAAGCTTAAAATACACATGCACAATGATCCTATAGAGATTACTTGCCTTGCCCAAATGCTAAACACTCCTCTCCAAGCACTTCACTCAAGCCAATCCAAAGTACTACAAAAACCCAAGAAAACCACACAAAACTCACTCAATCTTGAAAACAAGAAACCCATTTTACCAAAAGGGCTTGTAACATGGAAAACAAGATCTTTAAGGAACTAAAAAGACTTTATGAAAAGCATGGGTTGAAGCTCTTACCTAGAGAAGGTCAAAAAAGAGAGGAGGAAGAAAATTAAGAGCTTGTCCCACAAGAAACTCCAAGAAATTTGTACCAATAGAAAGCTTGCAAGGAGAGGAAGAAGATGATGGTCTTGGAATTCTATTTGGAGATCTCTAGCTAGATCATGCAAGGTGAGGAAGATGGAAGAGAAAAAGGGATTTTCCAGCCCTAGGTCAAGAGATTGCAGAGATTTGGTAAAGTGAATGAAAAGAGAGGGAAATGGGGCTTAAGTGATGCTAGCGGGCCCTAATTAGCTTGAACCTTGAAATGGCCAAAACATGATCTTGTGGACCTCGAATGACTTCGACGAAGAAGGATAAAACGATCCTCGAAATATCTAGTTTCCAAAAAGTATATTTTTGACATGGTTTTGAGATTTCGAAAATTGTGTCCAGATTTGTGCATAAAAGATAATTTTACCCTCTTTGGGCCAAAACATGGGTTTTTGGGCTTCAAACATGAATGGGTCTAAGAAGAAAGTTGTAACACATAGAAAAATCATTCAAATGAGATCAAATCATGTTACACGTGCACTCAGGCCTTCCTGAGTGTATCTGACTAATACTAAACGTTCTCAAAATTCCCAAAGTTATGTCCAAGACTAAAACTAATTACTTCTAACCCAACGACAACTAAACCCACTTAGGACTAAACACATACTAATCGCACACTAATCGACTTGGTCTGGGTCGAGGTCTAACAACTGGGCTCAAAAGGTATAATCTACTTCTCTAGTTGCTATGGATTGTTTTGGTTGTGTAAGACCCCGACCCGAGTGAACCCGATTAGTGCTAATTAAGTTGCATGTTAGTGCTAAGCTTGATTAGTGATTTTGGCTAAGTTGGGCTTGGAATAGCTTTGATTCTAGTTTTGGGCTACTTTGAATGCTTTGGTAACTAGTAGGACCTTTAGGGGTTCCTTTTCTTGACTTTGCATGTGCTCGAGGATTTATCGGAGATTTTTGTATTCATGGTTTTAATCTCGTTTTATTGGTATTGTAATTCCATACAACTTTCATGTTGATCCCGTGTCCATTTGAGATCCCGAAACCCGATTTCATAGCCTTGAGGGCAAAACAGTCATTGCACACAAAATCTGTACCCAAAATTTGATATTCCCGAAACCCGTGAAACATATACTTTTTGGAAACTAGATATTTCGGTGATCATTTCTTTCTTCTTCGTCGAATTCATTAGAAGCCTCAAAAGAGTTGATTTCAGCCAAACAAGTTCCTTTAGTAGTGGGACCCAATAATTTGTTAACAAAGGGAAGCCATTCTTCATTCATTTCATTCTTCATGTTCCAGCACAAGAGGAGAGCCTAGGGTTTTCTTGCAACTCTTCTTCTTCTTGCTTCTCCATCTCCAATCCTCACCAATCTTGCACCAACATCTAAATGGAACTCACCATCCTCTTCCTCAACTTGCAAGCTTCATCTTGATACCATTTTTGGAGAAATCTCCTAGCCTTGAGATCTTCTTTGAGCTAGCTCTCTTCGTTTGAGGGTCATCCAAGTGAGTAATCCTTCCCATCTTCTAGATTAGTGTTCTTTTAGCCCTAGGGAAGCTACGTTTGCATTATTGGAAGTTCAATCATTTTCATTCTTTGTGTAACCCATTTTAGGGTTGTTTTGGGGGTGTTTGATTGTAGCTTGGATTTGAGCTATAGGGGTGACTTGAGGCTTGGTACAGCTAGCTTGGACTTGAGGCAAGTGAATGATGAAGTGTTTTAAGTTTTAAATGGTTTGGTGAAGCATTTATGGATTTTCATGTTTTCATTAATGTGTTCATGGTTGAAATAAATGCCCTTTTTGCATCTTGATAGCCTCATTTAATGTTTTGTAAACATGTTGGTTTAGCATTTATTGTCTTTTGGGTATATCTTAAATGAATGTTTGTGAAATTGTTTCCTTCCTCCTTCCTTTGTATTGGACTTGATATGGAAGAAGTGATGGAGTGAACACATAATGGGGTTTTGAAGAAGTGTAGATAGAGGCATTGGAGGAGCTCTTAGCTCAATTTATTGCAGGGACGAAGTGGAAGTGGGGAGAATGGTTTTGAGGACGAGAAAGGGCATAAATCTGAACACAGTGGGTGATTCCCGCACCTGGTGGTCAGCCTGCGGTCACCCGGGGCTGGCCGCCAGTCACTAGCCGAAATGTCACGGTTGCTTTTCCAGAGAGCACACTTCTCCACCTGAAAACTCGGTCAGCTCCACAGTTAGCCAGCGGCTAATCGCCGAACCCATCGGCGGCTAACCGCCAGCTAACCGCACCTTGGCGGTTAGCTTTCCAGTAAGCTGCATTTTGGTAGCCCGCCGCGGTCAGCCAGCGGTCAGCCAGAGGCTAGCCGCCCATCCCAGCGGCGGCTAACCGCCAGGTGACCGAAATTTCCCAGGTTTCGGAGAGCTCCTCGCTCGAGCGAACTCTCCGGTTCGCTCGAGCGCTGAGCTTTGTCGGTCAAAGGAGATTCACTAGGCATTGTATGAGGCCATTCGAGAAGGAAACCATGTCACGAAGATGTCATTCGAAGTTTTGAAAATTCAAAGTATATAAGTAGCCCAGAATGTCTTCAAACTCAAGGAGTACCAAGTTATCATTACAATTGACATACGGGACCCCTATTCACCTTAAACAAATCTTGAAACCAGTATTTTAACCGAAATTGTTATAGTTCATTGTTTCACTTCATTCCAAGATTTGTATTATATGATTTGTTTTCCCGAAAGCATGATAGTTACACTAGTAACAGTTATTTGTCCCGAAATGTATTGCCCGACATGAAATGACAGTGTGCCCTTGGGCACCCCCGTCTTGCTCGTTTATTTATTGTACTTGATTTACTTGCATATGTCTCGATTTGTTATTTGACCTATGAGTCGGCATCACTAAGCTTGGATACCTTGTTGGTTTGATCCACCGACTTGGAGATCCCTCTCCCATCCCACCAGCTGCAGTTTGGATCCCGATACCCAGTCTATTACCGTGGTCCCGTCCCAATACCCGGTTAGCTACCGTGGTCCCGTCCCGTATATTTATATTGTATATATGATTTACGTTGAATCTCCTCACCTTGTGTGACTGAGATTAATGTCCCGTTATACTGTTGTCACTTTAGTGGCAGAGGACTTAGCTTTATGTGATTGCCATCTTGTTTGTTCCCGATTCGTTGGTTACCTTATATGGTTTTACCTTATTTACCTATTTTCTAACAAGTGATTTAGCTACTCTATGAGAGTTCTTGTTTAAACAGATTTCTATGCTTTTCAAGGTATTCCCTTTATTATTATATGTGTTGTATCTTCTCATTCTCTTGCCAGACCGTCGTGTCTGACCCAATTGCTTTGGTACTCAGGTCCCGTTGTGGGTCTCCTTGAGGAGGAGCCAGAGGAGGCGGTAGGTGAGCCGCAACCTCTAGTCGAGTGGCGCGCTGACGATGTCATGTAGACATCGGGTTGCTAAGAGAGGCGTAACATTTTGAGGGGAACCATTTAACCATTCATTGGGTTATTGTTTTGTTTTATATTGGCCTTTGTTAGCCTCAAATTTTGGGAAATGTAATTAAGTGATATTTGTATAAACTTCAACTCACTTTGGGTAACATGCTAATGTTCATTGCTCATTCTGATACAGTATTGTATACTTGTGTTATTGTCTTGATGACCGAGGATGGTTTGACTTTTGATTTGCTACATGTTTCCGCACTTAAAAAGAAATGTTCATTGATGGTTGTGGTATCCTCACCGCGGACACCTGTGGGAAATTAAATGTATGTTAATCATTTTGTTGTGGTTTTGTGACACTAATGTCCCGACTCCGGATCCGTTCCTTCGGAATTCCCGGTCTGGGGTCGCGACAGGTTGCATGGTGTTACTGATTTCTATCTTCTAGATAGAGTTTATTACTGTACATGATTGATGAGATTGAGGAATTGCATCTTGAATATGGTTTATGGCCTTATGGGTACTTGATCCCTGAGTCAAGTGGGTTAAATTTTTTTGAAAACTTATCCACGAGGCCCACCTTCTTCCAACAATTGGTATCAGAGACATACCTCATCTCTAATCATGTTAGATCAGTTGTCTAGATCTAATCTTTGCATGAGATGCAAAGAGGACAGACCTAGGGCTATGTAAGGATCAGCTCTAGTATATTTTGCATTTATTACGTTTTTTGAATGCACAAGAAGGGACAAGTTCGGGCGAAATCGTGGTTTTCTGCAAAAACCCCAAGTTGGGTTATGAACTTTTAAGGGCAACCAAAATACGCCTTTACTGGCGACTAGACTTTTACCGGTGGCCAGACCTTTATCAGCGGCCAAACTTTTACCGGCTGCCAAACTTTTACCGACAGCCCTGGCCCCCGCTATAGGCAGTTTCCTTTTTATGTGGCTATCTGGGCTTGTTCATCATGAGATGATGCTTGGCTTTTTAACCCAAGCCCCTATTGTGTATGAGATGTTAACTTGTAGGTGTTCTTCTCCACTCCATATGGCCCACAAGTTTTTTACTTTCTTTTTATGGTTATTGGTTTATTTTGGGCTAGTTGTAAAGGGCATCATGGTTTCCTTGGTTTCTCGTGAAAGAGCAAGGCGTGGTGAATTTCCCTACATCCCTTTCTATTTCCATGTTTAAATTACCATGTAAGTCTCATTATCGAGGTATATGAATTTATGTAATTTTTCTAAATTTGTAAATTCTAGCGATGTCCGAGACGGAGAAGGAAAGTAAAGTTGGACTCCTAATCAAAGAGTTTGAAGATTACCAAAAGCATTTTGGAGATGCCCAAAGAGTTTGAGGAATTTCAAAGTTTTGGAAAGTCTAGAAGTCCAAAAAGTCTATTCCGCTTGGGCCATGTGAAGGAGATGATTAGTTTCTAATTTTAGCACTTTCTATTTGTGGATGGTTGCTTTTATAGAATGTTTCCAAATCTGATCCGAACATACCAATTTCCAAAATTGGTCAAATCAAATTAATTCTTGGAAACAGTTCTAATTAGTGTTGGTGGACCCATGAGATGGACCCATTGGTAACACTAGTCTTAGAAACAGGACTTTCCTTAAAATAACTTGACTTGGAACCAATCATTGGTCATATCATGAGATGATTTGATGTCTATATATGTGGGCCCATATACCTATAAGGAAATCCTCAATTCTAAAATATTAAGTGGGAGCGGGGCATTTAAATTAAGAAATCCCCATGGTTTTCCGCCCTAGGTCCATTGTAAGGAAAGAATTAGCCTCGCGCCATCTTGAGAATGGCTGTTCCCCACGGAGGGCTTTTATTTGTCTGGTTACTAGATATGGATATCCTATGGATAGTGTTAGTGAGATAGGGTAGGGGCCCACCCCCCAAGGAGAAGTTGTCCGCAACCGTTGTCATGCAATGTTAGTTGGTGGGTCACACTTAACTAAAATAATGGTGTAGTATCCCCAATGATTTGCCTCATGTATTTTAGAAACCGAAGCTAATCGGGAGTAATACTTTATTTGGTATGAGATAACTAGATGATAATGAATGATGGGGATCATTGATAGTTAGTCTTAATCCTAATTTTGACCAACTTTGACCCACACCAATCTAGGTGGTATTAGCACTCCCCAAGGAGGCATACCACAGGGGATTGGGATTCCGATGTATTCTAAATTTAGTGGTTACGAGGATTCCCACAAAATTTGGTAGAATAATAAACCCTAATGTCATTTATATTCTTTAATTGAATGTATAGTTATGTGTTACAGGATATTCAAGCATGAATTTGAATACTTTCAATTCACTTGTGACCATCCTCAACAAGAATAAGTTGGTGGGAAACAACTATGTAGATTGGAAACGGAACCTGGATATTGTCCTGGTTGCTTCAGGATATAAATATGTTTTTACCAAACCCCGCCCCCCCTGATGAGTCAGGGCCAGATGCATCGTAGGAAGAAAAGGAAATTTACACCAAATGGGCCAAAGACGATTAGATGGCCACATGTTATATACAGGCATCCATGCCTAGTATTTTGCAACACCAACATCAATCATATAAGACTACATATGACGTTATATCAAACTTAAAGGAAATGTTTGCGGAACAGGGCAGGCCTGCTAGGCAGGCTGCTATGAGGGTGCTTATAAGCACCATGATGGCTGAAGGCGCACCAGTACAAGACCACATGTTGAAAATGATGGACTCATTGAATGAGTTAGATGTACTGGGGGCTGCGATTGATGCAGAATCACAGATTGACATAATCCTTGAGTCACTGCTAGAGTCATTTAACAATTTCAAGGTCAATTATAATATGAATAAGATTAATCTGACTCTAGCTGAGCTATCTAGCCAGTTGGTAGTGACTAAAGGGATTATGAAGAAGAAACCAACTGCCTTGATGACAGAAAAGTCAATTGCCAAGTCCAAACCGAAAGGTAAAGGGCGGAAAGGCAAGAAGAAATCAGTTCCGAAGGGTCCTAAGTTGGAGAATGGTCCTCATGGTGGTGTGGCTAAGGCTAAGGGTTCGGGGACAAAAGGAAAGTGTTTCCATTGCGGTATGACAGGACATTGGAAAAAGAATTGTCCAGATTATCTGTCTAAGAAAAAGACCACAGGTATGATCGAGTCACTTATTTCGGAAGTTAGTTTTGCAACTGGTACTTCAGAATCGTGGTGTGTTGACTTCAGCGCAACTAATCACATATGTAATACGTTGCAGGGGTCAGGGAAACCAGGAGGCTTAGTGACGGAGAAATCATTGTCAACCTAGGATCTGATGCTATGGCGGAGGCTGTTTCCTTGGGAGTTATTACTTTATGTTTTTCAGATAATAAATTGGTGTTCTCAGACACATTATATGTACTATCTTTACGGCGGAATTTAGTTTCAGTTTATAGTTTGGTGAATAAAAGTTATTCTATTACTTTTGGTACTGAAGTTGTCATAAAGAGGAACGATACTTTTATATGTTATGGCAAGGTAACTAATGGACTTTATTTGTTGACTCCCACATTGTATGTGTCGCGACTCCAGACCGGGCCCACAGCCTAAGTTAGGATCGGGACCACGTAATTTGATTAAATGAAGTGTGATGATAAGATGCACACATTTATTTAATTTCCCACAAGTGTCCGCGGTGAGGATATCACAACAACATAATACATTTTTGTTTAAGTACGAAAGCGTGTAGCAAATCAAATTGGTAATTCAGTTTGAAAACCACAAGACTGAAACATATGCAAATAACATTGATGTCAGAGTGAGCAATGATCATTAGAACTTCCCAAAAGTAATTGTTAAAGTTTATACAAAAGATCATTTAATTAACATCCCAAAAATAAAGGCCAACAAAGGCTAGTACGATCCAAAATAATCCCTCAAAAGAATGAGTTAGACAATTCCCCAAAATGTTACGTCTCTTGTGGCAACCAAATGTCTAAATGACATCATCAGCATGCCACTCAACTAAACGTGGCTGTTCACCGACCGCCTCCTCAAGCTCCGTCTCGGGATAAACAACGTCTGGACCTGAGTACCAAAGAAAATGATCAGACACGACGGTCTGGCGGGCGGGTGAAAAGATATAACAATATATAATAAATGAAATACCTTGGAAAAACATTAAACTTGTATAAACAATAAGTTCCATCAAAGAAAAGGATCATTTACTGGAAAGGAAAGGAAATATGCAGTGTAAAAAATATGAGGTATCCAAGGAATCGGGAAACAAACAAAATGGCAATCACACAAAGCTAAGTCCTCTATCACCGAAGTGACGAGAGCATATCGGGGCGTTGATCTCAGTCACATGATGTGAGGAGATTCAACGAAACATACATATACAATATAAATATGCGGGACGGGACCACGCACTACAAGAAACTTGACATTTAGCTGCGAAAATTTTCGCGGCTAAAGGTCTTAAAGTTACGGCTAAAAGTTTTAGCGACAATATTTTGATCGCCGCTGAGTCGTTGCTATAAGTGCTGTCGCTAATTCTTTTAGCCGCAATTTTAAAACATCGCGGCTAAAAGTTGGACTTTTACCCACAACTCCAAAGTTGTAGCTAAAAGTCTAATAATTAGCCGCAAGATTTTTCGCCGCTTATTTAAAAAATTGTTGTCACTAAAAGTGTAAAATCGCCGCTAAAAATTTATTACAAACATATGAAAGTATGATTTTAGGGGCGATCTTAAGTCGCGGCTAAAAGTAGTGTGTATCATAATTTTAGTGGTAACTTGTTATCGCGGCTAAAAGTTTAATTTAGCGGCAACTATAAGTTGCCACTAAAAGTAGTATGTATAGTAATTTTAGTGGCAACTTGTTATCGCGGCTAAATGTTTAAATTTTAGCTGCGACGTAAATCACCACTACAAATACTTGGTATAGCACCTTTAGTGTTAATTTCAGCAGCGACTTGCAATCGCAGCTAAACGTTTTACTTTCAGCTACAACAACAAGTCATCACTAAAAGTATTAAGTATAATAGTTCTACCAACGACTTGTTCCCGCGACTAAAATGTTAAAATTAATTAAAAGGAAGAATAAATTAATTTACTGATCCCTTTTCAAATTTTTAAGAACCTGCTTATATAATATAAGAGAATGTAAAGTTCATCACCATCAAGTATTATAAAATAACCTCAAATTTAAAAAACATTAAGTTCTAAGGTACTTAAGTAGCAAGAGTAAAATTTACATCAGCATAGAAAAACTATAAATAAAATATAAAAATCATTATCATCCGGCTTTTGAGTAGTTATGCATCACATTAGAATTTGGCATGACTCCTAGAATTACTGGAGGAGGATGTTTAGTTGGGACGGTAATGCAGCTTGTACCTGAGCATGCACCTGTGTCTGTTGCAATTCTGCCTGGGATTGGAGCATTGCCTGCACATGAGCTTG
Organism: Cinnamomum chago; assembly: GCA_038049695.1. Taxonomy (NCBI): domain Eukaryota; kingdom Viridiplantae; phylum Streptophyta; class Magnoliopsida; order Laurales; family Lauraceae; genus Cinnamomum; species Cinnamomum chago. The sequence goes on from CP142460.1 coordinate 33,981,364, forward strand.
CACTTGTGTCTGCTGCGAGGCTAGTTGGGACTCTAAGGACTCCATTCGCAAAACCATCTCACTATTCTCCTTTTCCAACAACTCCAAGCGCCTTGTATCCACCTCAACACTCCTCCTAAACTCCTCATTCTCTCTCTCTAGCTGCGCAGTTGAATATTTTCCTGATAAGAGGTTTATGAAATACTTAAACGCATTGTATTAAATAAATATATTTTTTTCACATTTTTAGCCTCAATTGAACCATTACACCAAGATATTAAATAAATCAGAGGTCAAGCCAAACACATGATATACAATTATTGTCTCCAAAATAATACCTGAGAAAGACCCTTGATTATAGAATTAATATTTGGAATGGCAAACCAATAAATGTTTGAATCAATCAGCTGGCGAGTCTGCAATTATGCAAAATGCGTTCAGAGCAAGTCAGGATAACCCAAGAACATAAAATATGATTGAAATCAAATTACAGTATTTCAATGTTTTCAAAATCAAATTGCAGTATCCCAATGAGAAGTTTTCATGGTTGCATGTTTGCTAGGAGAGATGGTGAAATGAGATATGTATAAATATAACACAGTGATCTTAAAGTCTTTAACCTGAGCAGGACTTTGTATCTACTAAAAATAGAGTAGCTCTACTTGAACTCTACTATCACTAAGATGAAGAAAAAAACATGTCAAAAAAGAAAATTTTTTCCTATCATGAAGATTTGTCTTACATGGCGATCTTAAGTCCTGAATACAAACACCACTGTATGTACTTAAGTCATGTTTGACATTCACTAGACCTAATGTTTCCTACTCCATAAATCAGGCATTTGTGTCATTCAAAAAGATAAAACTTTGATAGGAGACCATAATGTTTTTGATCTGGGCAAAATGTAATTCTATATAATTTAATTGAGTTTGTGTTGTGCCCAACCATGCATAGATTGGATATTGTATCAAGAAATGATGAATCAATTTTTCTCTATAATTTGGGAAAGCAATTCAATTAAGTGCTGAGAATTTTTATTTTCTTTTTTGCTTAAAGGTAAATTTGTATTAAGGAAAAAGAGGGAAAAGGGCAAAGGCCCCCAAAAAAACAAAGAGAGAGCAGCAATGGGAGGCTTGCAGAAAAACACCAACCCAAAGAGAACCTACCAAAAGAGAGGACACAGAACAAGAGGGGACAAAAAAACAAAAGAAGAACCACAAGGAGGACAGACTCAGCACCCTACCAGCAGCAACATAACAACTCAAGAAAACTGGAGAGCAGAACAGAAACCAGAGATGAAATAGAAAACCTCTGAGGGCAAGAAAATGGACTTCAAAATGCACAGAGGATTCCAAAAACACCAACTAGCACTGCAGTTGGGCACACCAAAGCAGCTCAAAATTTCTGATGCAGACCAAAGCCTGGCTCAACACTGCACTGCACAGCCAACCAAATTCACTATGACTGTAATGCACCATATATTATTTGATGGCTGACAGGATAAATTTATTAAAAAAAAAGGCATTACATAAAAGGACTAGAGGAGACTATACATGTTCTTCTGAAACTACTTGGTATGGCTGTTCCATTCATTATTACTCTTCCCTTCTTTCCTTTTTTTATGGTTTTGCTCAAAGAAACCCATCTCCCTAGTAAGATCTTTTATCATATATGCATCATCTCTAACTATTTTCTTTGTTTTCATAAAAAAGCCCATCTCTTAAAACTTTGCATTTCCTTATCCATCCACATTATATACTGTAATTGAATTATTCTTCTTTAGTGTAACTCATTTTTGTTTCATTATCCTATTAGTGAAATGCATCAATACCATCCATTTTCATTCTCTTCTATTGCAATTTCTAAGGGGCTTTGTTTTCTCATTTTCAGGTAGAGGGATATACATTCTCTATGATGATGTGAAGTCCTGCCCTTGTGAAGATGTTCATGTTCTATGGTCGATATGATGTTGAAATTCTCATATTTATATCTTTTGTGTGGAGAAATCACTAAAATTCAGCTCCTAAAAAAATTGAGGACTTGGTTGCTTTCAAGTGCAGCCCATACCCATTTCATCAACATATTATAGACAGCATGTTGACACTGATCTGGCTATTCATCATTCGATTAAGCCACAAACAAAAAGCTACTTGGGATCCTATTATGGAGAGAAATGGAAAGTTTCTTTCTTTTGGCTGTAAGGTTACTTTGTATTAAAGAACGAAAGGGAATAGGGCAGTATGGGTTGCAGGGATCGGCCTCAGGTGATGGGGATAGAGGGGAGACCAAAAAAATAATTGTAATCTCTCTTTCCCATTCTTTAAATGGTAACTTTTATACATCAGAAGCTTAGCAGCAGTATGGGTATTTATTTTGGACCCAACTATTTCCAGTTCATGTTCAAGTATACTAAGTCTCTACTCAAATGCTTTGAACCTGAACATGTTGGATAAGGTCAAGGTCCATTCGATGACCAGGAGGGTTTTATGAAAAAAGTGAATTAATTGTACCCATCTCTTAACCATCACCTCTCATGCCAGACCGGAGACCTCTTCTATATATGAAGCATATTCAAAACTATACACCTCTTCGCATCCCAAATTCCCTAGATGGTTACCACAATATTTCCACTATAGAAAGATAATAACTATATAAAATTTGAATCTGCTGCCACTCAACTGGCCATATCCTTTATAAGTAGTAACAAACCCAACTCAAAATTTTTTTCTTTTTCCTATTTTTTTTCTATACTCAAAAGTAGTATTTAAAGTGTTGACATTATAAAGTGAGACTTGGAGTCCTATCCCTCCCTACGAATACTAAGAAAAGTAAGATCCAGTTTGGCTAATTTATCAGGGCCAGTTAGTGCAAATCAATTCCAAAGTGCAGCTAAACACCACAACAAAAGTCCAAGCAGAACCACAAGAAGATGAGAAAAATCACGGCATACAATACCATATTCTTCTACAAGAAAAAAAGGGGTGAGATGAAAACGCAAAAGAAGGATCCTTACTGGTATAGAAAAGAAAAAATTAGACCCCTGGGTTTTCAAGCGTACCCTGAGACAGCACTGTACAAGGGGAGAAGCATTTGGAGACTACACATTTCAGATCTCAACCCGAAATCCTCAAAAACAAAGAAAGAATGAAACATCATCAAGGTTAGGAAATGGGGGTAATTGAGAGAGAGATGCCTTGAAAAGGAGTGAGATGGGGTTGCTTTGCCTTCTCATTCTTTTGACCAAGGAGGGTCTCATGAGGGAAATTGCAGGTGGGCGATGGAGATGTTTGAACGCAGGGGAGGCTGTGAGATGGGTCGGTTATGGAGAGACAGGCGTGGAAAGGGTGAGCCGTGAGAGAGGAATGGTGATGGAGAGGTCTGTGCAGGGAGGAAGAAGATGGAGATGGAGATGCCGGGCTGTTGGGCGTGGTGATGAGATGGATCGTGAGATGGAGATGATGAGAGGGAGAGGGGGATGGGGTCGCCTGGGAGATGGAGAGGGGGGGGGGGGGGGTTCTGCGCCTGGGAATGGAGATGGCTTGCGTGGGTGAGGGAGATGAGGGATGGAGGCAAGATGGGCGGGCTAGAGAGGGATGGAGGCGCAGAAGGGGTTTGTCGATTGAGAATTACAGAGGGAGAATAGATGGGTGCAGAAGGCGTTTGGGCATTAGTAATAATAATACCGGCACAAATAGTGCGCGGGCAAAAATTATACTGAGAAATACATTGCCCGGCGCAATTAATGTGCGGGCAGAAGAAAAATATTGGCGCCTTCTTTTGGCATAGTTCGCGGGTGAAATTTGCCATAAAAAAAATTAGTTGTCGGAAAAAATACGACCTTTGTTTTTTTCTCGCCGGAAAAACTCTATCTTTTTCTCGCAAAAGCACCTTTCTCACCGGTAAAAGATATGCTTTCCCCGGCATTTAATTATTACGCCGGAAAAAAATGCCAGTAAAAGTACAAATTATTGTAGGGGGCCACATTAGTGATGAAAAATTAAAACTCGTCGCTAATTCTCTTTCCCCTCCAAAATGTCCTTTAGCCACGGCACGTAAGTTGCCACTAAATGTGATCATTATAATACCTTCACTAAAGTGAGTCTTTTGTGGAAAAAATAAAATTGTGGCTAAAAGTATTTTTTAGTGGCAATGGAAAGTCGCCGCAAAAGGCGGCGAAAATAAGACAACTAGACAATTAGCCACGAAAATAAAAAGTTGCCACTAAACTCCTAGACCAATATTAGTGGCAAAAAAAGAAAACTCGCCAATAAGTCTCCTTCCCCTCTTAAATGAGTTGTAGCTACAACATATAAGTTGTCATTAAATGTGGTCACATAATACATTTAGTGTCAACATCAAGCTTCGCCACTAAAGGTGAGTTTTTAGTGGCGAAAACTAAATTATGGCAAAAAATATCGCCATTAAAAGTCGAATTTCTTGTGATATATCTTTAGTGGCAATATAAAGTAGCCACAGAAAATAGAACAAACAGTGGCAAAAAAAATACCGCGGCTAAATGTAAGAATCTAAGAAATTAGTGGCGATCATAAATAGTTGTCACTAAAACTATACACCGTTAGTGGCGATAAATTAAAACTTGCCACTAAATCTCTTTCCCTCCAAAATCCCATGGCACCAAAAATTCCCGCCAAGGAATTAGTGGCGAAATTTAGCTACAACATATAAGTTGCCACTAAATGTGGGCATTATAATGCCTTCAGTGGTGACATCAAATGTTTGCAACTAAATGTGGGTTTTTAGTGGCGAAAATTAGACCGCGGCTAAAAAAGTCGCCACTAAAAGCCAAGTTTCTTGTAGTGACGGTAGTGAGCCGGGTATCGGGACGGCACCAGGATAATAAACTGGGCAGCGAGATCCAACCTGCAGCTGGCAGGATGGGAGGGGGATCTCCAAGTCGGTGGATCAAACCGACAAGGTCATCCAAGCTTAGTGATGCCGACTCATAGGTCATATGCGAGAAATCAGGACAAGTATAAAATACAAATGAAGCAATTGTATAAACGGCGGGACGGGAGTGCTCGACATCACAAATACCACTTTGCTTTGGGTAGTTCATGACGGCCTAGCAAAGTGCTAAAATACAGTTTCAGTGTTTTCGGGGATTACAAATCCTATAGTACAGATTTCAGGAAGTGTACATTACAAATTCGGGAATAATAAAACATCATTGGATTTCAATCTTTCCTAGGCTGGGTGTCGGGGTTCAAGATTTGATTGAATGTGGAGAGGGGTCCCGTTTGTCGAATTCAATATAAACTTGGTAGTCCTTGAGGTTTGAAGACATTTCGAGCATCCTTTTCACATTGATAATTCGAGAGTCCACAACGTATTTCCGGGATGAGATTTTCTCTCTAAATTCCCAAACAGTCCTTTGTTGACACCAAAAAAGTCACCTTGCCTCCTCAACATCAAGAAGCTGCATCCTACCACAAACAAGCAATGCCACTTCAAGCGTCAAATATTGTCAGAACTAGATAAAAGCTGCAAGATTGTTCAAGATAGCCAAAAGAGGGGTACACCTGAAGCTTCGGGCCATTTTAACATCATTTGGCCTAACTTCACTCCTCCAACAGCTGAGCAGGCGCTCTCTGATGGGGGCTCCGACCTTTCATCCTCTCCTTCCCTACCCTTAGGGCTGCCGGGAGTATGGCGGAGGAGTAAAAGCGAGTCATCAACATTTTTGTACGGGTATGCCAGATTTTCTACTCTTCTTGGAATTTGAAGTGGTGATCCGGAGATTCACCTTCACAAGTAGAAAGTAAATCAATTATTCTTTCTAACTTTCCATTGCACATATATTTTAAGAAAGAGACACAATTTTTTTTAAATGCCGTGAGAGGCGATTTCATTTTGTTTGCCGCGAAAGGTGATTTTGTGCCGTGAAAGGCGATTTACAAATCTCATCAATAATGAAAGACAAGAAATGTGATTTTTTGTCGCTTTATAAAGAATACAATATACAATAGAAAAGTAAAAAAAGGTATCTGACTTCTCAGGAGATTGCGGGGACTCGTTCAGATCGACAGTTGCAAGTCATGTATGGACTTCGTCATCGTCCTTCAGATGAGAACGCTTGATGCTTTGATTCTTTGGCTTGGCTTGAACCTCAATTTTTTTAGAGGATAATGACCAAGGAGAGGTCCTATATCCAATAAAAAAGTGAGTGAACGGGCTGAAGAGCCGCGTTTAGGCCATGTTAGATAGAAGGAGAGAGGAGACCTTGGAGGGGTGGCCCCCCAAGGGACTTCGATCACCTTGTGGTGTTTCTGCAGTAGAGTAGCAGGGTTTCTTTGAGAATTCTTCGGAATTTTCTGGACTTTTTCTGGGGAGGATCGAAGGTTCCAAGATCCTTTTTTTTTCTTGGAATGACCCCCTTTTATAGGCTTTTGGTGACCATAAGGTGAGTTTATGACATTGATGGCATTGATGCTCCATTATTAGAGGAGTTACAATTTTTAATCCTTTGATTTCGTAACTCCTTTTTCTTGACTTGTGATTGGCTGATGGAGAATGATGGGCACTTAATCGCCCTTAATCTCCATGATGAGGGGAGTTTCATGGTTTTAATGCCATGATTACTTGAATTTGTAACTCCGATTTTCTTGATTTTGATTGGGCCGTCCAAAATAATGGGTTAATGACCACATTAAGTTGTCATAAAATGGGTCAATTAACGACATTAAGTGGTCGCCAAGGCATTTGAAGAGTCGTGGGACGTGTCGCGTGTTAGACCCTGGCCCAGACTAATTCGATTAGTGAGTGTTTAGTATGTGTCTAGTCCTAAGTGGTTTTAGTTATCGTCGGGTTAGAAATTATTAGTTTAGTCCTGGATATAGCTTTGGGAATTTTGAAGACGTTTAGTGTTAGTCAGACACACTCAGGAAGGCTTGAGTGCACGTGTAACCTTGGGAGGATCGTATCGGTTTCCATTTTTAATTGCGATTTTGATTTAATTTGAATGACTTTACTATGTGTTACAACTTTCGTTTTCAGTCCATTCATGTTTGAAGCCCAAAAACCCAAGTTTTGGCCCAAAAAGGGTAAAGTTGTCTTTTATACACAAATCTGGACACAAATTTCGAAATCTCAAAACCATGTCAAAAATATACTTTTTGGAAACTAGATATTTCGAGGATCATTTTATCCTTCTTCGTCGAGTTCATTCGAGGCCCGCAAGATCATGTTTTCATTTATGCAAGATTTGGCCACTGGGCCCCATTTGCAAGTGTTTTAAAGTTAACTCTTTCCTTCTTTCCCTCTTTTCATTCTCAAACCCTAACCCTAGAGCAAGAGGAGAAACATTTTCTCTCCACTTTATTTCTCTTGAATGATCAAGCTAGAAGACTCCAAATGGAATTCCAAGACTATCATCTTCCTCCTCTCATCCCAAGCTTTCCATTTATATAAATTTCTTGATGTTTCTAGTTGGGCAAGAGCTCCATTTTCTTCCTTCTCTCTTGTTTGGCCTTTTCTAGGTAAGAGCTCCAACCCATCTCTTTAATGGAGCCTTTTTGGTTCCTAAGGATCTTGTTTTTCATATTGCAAACCCTTTTGTGAAAATGAGTTCCTTGTTTTCAAGATTGAGTGAGTTTTGTTTGGTTTTCATGGGTTTTGTAGTCTTTGGATTAGCTTGAGTGGAAGTTCTTGGAAAAGTTTGTGACATCTTGGACTAAGGCAAGTAACCAATCTAGGATGGATGATAGCATGTGTGCATTTGATTGGTTTTCTTTCCATTCTGCTCATTTCTTTGGAAATTTATGTCTTGAATGGAAAATTTGGGGATTTTGTTTTAGATTGAAGAATGGGAATGAGATGTCTCAATTATGCTATGAAATGCGTGTTTTATCCCTTGGAGAGCTTGTAGGCTCAGGGAAGTGCAGGTTGAATGAGAAACAAGAAGAAAGGAAGAAGAAAATCTGAATATCTGAATTGAAATGCACTTCCCATGCAGTTTTGGTCAGTCGCTGGTCATCTGGCGGCTAGCCGAAATCCCCATTTCGGCTAACTGCGAGCTGACCGAGCTCGGCGGTTCCTTTTCCAGAAGCTGGCATGTGCATCAGGGTTCAGCTGTCAGCCCTACGGTTAGCTTACAACTAGCCGCCAGGTCCCATTTCGGCTAACCGCAAGCCAACCGAAGTCAGTTCGGTTTCTTTTCTAAAGAGCTGTGTTTGGACCTGGGTTTCCAGCGGTCAGCCTGTCGATCAGCTGGTGGCTAGAAGTTCGGCTAGCCGACATTTGACCGCGAGTTGACCGAATTTGACACCATTGCCCATTTTGAAGAATATTTGTAAAAAATGAAAACTAGAACATGTTAAGTGACCTTTAGCCTGATATTGTGCACTCGAAACCTGAGATGTCTTTGAACTTCCGGGGCACCAATTCTCTTTTAAATTCCAACATTTCGACTTCGTCTACACAAAGATCAATCAAGGTCCTTACATGTGCTTGATAGGCTTTGTGTTCGTACTTTACTTTTGATACAATGAATATCATTGTGTGTTCGTTTTGAAGTTTAAGTACAAGCTCGTTTTGAAGATTTGTTTCAAGAAAAAGGGATCACTTCCTAAGCGTGTTATGCATATTAATTATGCCTTTTGCTAGTTGTGTTTGTCGTGTTTTGATAAGTGATTTTCCCCTTTTATCTCAACATGTTTAGACAATGTTTCGCGTGTTTTGTGCATTTATGAATTTAAGTGAACACCACTGAGCTTGGACTGCCCTTTCAGTTTGATCCACAGTCTGGGGGTCCTTAAACATGTGGACTGTCTGCAGATTGGTCGTGTATTTTATTACACATCATACGTGTCCGGTTCCGCTGCCAGAATCCCCGTATATGTGGGAATCGTGTCGTGATTATATTATGTATATCGTGCTCGTCGTGCGTGCTTACTCTTTTCATTATAAATGATAGAGAAAGGATGCGCTCATTGTGGAATGTAACAATTCATGATATTATAAGTATTCATGTCAGTTTTGCTCATATTTTGAATTGTACCTTAGTCATGTAACTATTTACAATTCAGCAAAATGTCCTTATATGTTTCCTTAAACATCTACTACTGATATGCTCATGCCTAAATTGATTACCTGCCAAACCGTTGTGTTTGACCCTTGCATGTTGGTGCCCAGGTGCAGGTGACGTTGCCTTTGAGGAGGAGCGTCCGGAGGATTCTCTTGAGCCACCCCCAGTCAAAGAGTGGCAACCCGACGATGTCAACAAGACGTCGGGTGGGTTCCTGAGTTTCGCTACATTTTTTCATTGGGTTCTTTTATTATTTTGAGAATTATATTGGCCTTTGTTGGCCTCTTATGGGATGTAACTAAACTTAACTTACTTTTGTGTTAGTCTCATAACTTGAATTATGATGGGAAGGCCTTATTAACTCCTTTCTTTTGATACTATATCTTGATATTACTTGTCATAGCACTAAAAAATTTATTGGGGCTTATCTTGATGTCTTTTGCTACAGGCTTCCGTAAACTTGATCGCATGAGATAGATTCCGCATGCTTCAGGAATCCTCACTGCGGGAACCTATATGAAAACAAACAAAACAGTCGTCGCGGGTCCGGGGTTCGTTCCGAGGTCGCGATAGGACTGGTATCAAAACGGGACATGTTTCAGGCACTTAAATGAAACTAGTAAGGTCATAGGAACGTGGCGAGGATTCGTGAGTTTGATAGGTTCGTTGGTATAGGACCTTAGAAACCCTTATACCATGTTTATTGTGTACTAACACCTTGTTTTACAGCATCATGCCTCTAAGGAAATTTCCAAATAATAATGCTTCAGGTAGTAATCAGAACGAGTCAGACACGACTAATACGCCAACCGCCACACAATTTCAAGAACTCATGCAAACTATGATAGAACAACAAAGGCAGGGAAATGAGACTCGAGCCAAATTTCAAGAACAACTAGCAAAGAAGGATGAAGAAATGGCTCAAGTTCAGAGGTAACTCTTGGAAGTTCTTGAATCTCTTCCAAGATCACCTTTTCTAAAGATTTCCGGTCCATCATATAATCTTCCTCCAGAAAAACCGCATTGGTGCTTACCAGCACTTTCTGCTCTTTGGGATTATAGAATAACCAACCTTTAGTTCCTTTAGGATATCCTACAAACGTGCATACTTCCGACTTCGTTTCCAACTTATCCGTCTTTACCTTCAGCACGTGTGCCGGACAACCCTAAATGTGTAAATGTTGTAGACTAGGCTTTCGCCCAGACCATAACTCCCGAGGAGTCTTAGGTACAGACTTAGAGGGTACGATGTTTAGTATTTACATCGCAGTATCCAAGGAATATCCCTAAAAAGATATAGTTAATCCTGAGAAACTCAACATAGACCTAATCATATCTAAAAGAGTTCGGTTCCTTCTTTCCGCTACTCCATTATGCTGAGGCATACCAGGAGCAGACAACTGGGAAAGAATCCCATTTTCTGATAAGTATCCCATAAAATCACCAGAGAGATATTCCCCTCCTCGATCTGATCGAAGAGTCTTGATACTTTTACCTAATTGCTTTTCCGCTTCCGCTCGAAACTCTTTGAACTTTTCAAAAGCCTCGGACTTGCAGTGCATAAGGTATATGTATCCATATCTTGAGTAGTCATCTGTGAAAGTGATGAAGTACTCATATCCTCCTCTGGCTCTGACATTAATGGGTCCACACACATCAGTATGCACTAATTCCAATAAATCTTTGGCCCTATTGCCCTTGGATGAAAATGGTCTTTTGGTCATTTTGCCTTCCAGACAGGACTCACAGACAGGCATTGGTTCTACAACCAATGAAGGCAAGATATCATCTTTCACTAGCCTGTCAATCATATTTAAGTTTATATGACCTAGCCTCAAGTGCCAAAGTTTTGTTGGATTAGATGAAGGCGACCTTCTCTTTAATGATGACCTATTTATTATTTTGGTATCATGTATCTCATACATTGTAGGAGTTAACAGATAAAGCCCATTGGTTACCTTGCCAGAACATATAAAAGTACCATTTCTCTTTATGACAACTTCAGTACCAAAAGTAATAGAATAACTTTTATTCACCAAACTAGAAACTGAAATTAAATTCCGTCTTAAAGACGGTACATATAGAGTGTTTGACAAAACCAACGTATTATCTTGAAAACATAAAGTAATAACTCCTACTGAGACCGCATCCGCCTTAGCATCAGATCCTAGGTTAACAATGATTTCGCCGTCACTGAGTTTCCTGGTTTCCCTTTACCCCTGCAATGGATTACATATGTGATTAGTTGCCCCGGAGTCCACACACCAAGATTCTGAAGTACCAGTTGCAAAACTAACTTCAGAAACAAGTGACTCAATCATACCTGAGGTCTTCTTCTTAGATAGATAATCTGGACAATTCCTCTTCCAATGTCCTGTCATACCACAATGGAAACACTTTCCTTTTGTCCCTGACTCCTTAGCCTTGCCAACACCACCATTAGGACCATTCTCCACCTTAGGACCCTTCAGAACTGATTTCTTCTTGCCTTTCAGTTTGGACTTGGCAAATGACTTTTCTGTCATCAGGGCAGTTGGCTTCTTCTTCATAATCCCTTCAGTCAGCACCAGCTGGCTAGAAAGCTCAGCTAGAGTCAAATTCATCTTATTCATATTATAATTGACCTTGAAATTGTTGAATGACTCTGGTAGAGACTCAATGATTATGTCAATATGCGATTCTGTATCAATCGCAGCCCCCAGTACATCTAACTCATTCAATGAGTCCATCATTTTCAACATGTGGTCCTGTACTGGTGTGCCTTCAGCCATCTTGGTGCTTATACGTACCCTCATAACAGCCTGTCTAGCAGGCCTGCCCTGTTCCGTAAACATCTCCTTTAAGTTTGATATAATATCATATGCAGTCTTAAAGGGTTGATGTTGGTGTTGCAAAACTCTAGACATGGATGCCTGTATATAACATCTGGCCATCTCATCGTCTTTGGCCCACTTGGTGTAAAGTTCCTTTTCTTCCTGTGATGCTTCCGGCAATGGCTCATCAATGGGGGGGAGGGTTTGGTAAGGATATATTTATATCGTGAAGCTGTCAGGACTATATCCAGGTTCTATTTCCAGTCTACATAATTGGATCCCACCAACTTATTCTGGTTGAGGATGGTCGCAAGTGGATTGAAAGTATTTGAATTCATGCTTGAAATACTATAGCACATAACCATACACTTAATTAATGAATTTAAATGGCATTAGGGTTTAGTATTCTACCAAATTTATATGGAATCCTCATAACCACTAAATTAAGAATACATCGGAATCCCAATCCCCGGGGTATGCCTCCTTGGGTAGTGCAAATACCACCTAGATTGGTGCGGATCAAAGTTGGTCCAAATCGGAATTGAGACTAACTATCCATGATCCACATCATTCATTATTAACTAGGTATCTCATACCAAATAATGTATGACTCCCGATTTGCTTTGGTTTCTAAAATACATGAGGCAAATCCTTGGGGATACTACATCATTATTTTAGTTTAGTATGACCCACCAACTAGCATTGCATGATGCGGGCAGCTCCTCCTTGGGGAGCGGGCCCCCGCCCCGTCTCACCAACACTATCCATAGGAGATCCATATCTAGTAACCAGACAAGTAAATGCCCTCTGTGGGGAACGGCCATTCTCAAGATGGCGCGAGGCAAATACTTTCCTTACAATGGACCTATGGTGGAAAACCATGGGGATTTCTAAATATAAATGCCCCGCTCCCACTTAATATTTCAGAATTGAGGACTTTCTTTTAAAAGTATTAGGGTCCACATATATACATATGAACATCAAATCATCTCATGATATGATCAAAGATTGGTTCCAAGTCAAGTTATTTTAAGGAAAGTCCAGTTTCTAAATTAGTGTTATCAATGTGTCCATCTCATGGGTCATCAACACTAATTAGAATTCTTTCCAAAAATTAATTTGATTTGACCAATTTCAGTAACTTGCTATGTTTGGATCAGATTTGGAAATATTCTAAATTAAGCATGCATCCATAAATAGAAATTGCAAAAAATAGAAACTAGTCATCTCCTCCACATGGCCCTAGCGGAATAGACTTCTTAGACTTCTAGACTTTTCAAAACCTTGGAATTCCTCAAACTCTTTGGGCAACTCCAAAACACTTTTGGTAATCTTCAAACTCTTTGATTAGGAGTCCAACATCGCTTTCCTTCTTCGTCTCGGACATCGCTAGAATTTACAAATTGAGAAAAATCACATAAATTCCTATGCCTCAATTATGAGACTTACATGGTAACCTAAACTGGAAATAAAAAGGGCTATAGGGAAATTCACCATGCCTTGCCCTTTCACGGGAAACCAAGAAACCATGATGCCCTTTACACTTAGCCTTAAATAAACCAATAAGCATAAATAGAAAACTCAAGACTTGTGGGCCACATGGAGAGGATATGATCATCTGCAAATTAGTATCTCATACAACCATACAAATCACAAAACAGGCTGCCAAATAATGCTGGAGAAATAGGATGTAAGAGAAGACCCGAAACTGAAAAAACAGTTTCTGCAACATGCTGTACAGAAGGCTCGGTCGACCGGCCAGGGGGCTCGGTCGACCGACCTGCAAGCCAGCCGGTCGACCGAGCACGGGGCCAGGTCGACCGGACTGACGAAAACCTGCAACATGGGTTTTCTGTTTCGTGTCCATTCTTCCCCAAATCACTTCCAAAGTGTTCCAATGGCTTCCTATTATCCTTCCATCATTATTAAACCCTTTTGTGACTATCCAAACATGAATCTACTTTCAAACCAAGTAAATTCATCAAAACTGATCCTTACATAGCCCTTGCTTCATCTTTTTCGCATCTCATGCAAAGATTGGAGCAAGCTTGCTGATCTAACATGATTAGAGATGAGGTATGGCTCTGATACCAATTGTTGGAAAATAGGTGGGCCTTTCAGATAGGTTTCAAAACTTTTGACCCATTTGATGCAGGGATCAACTATCTAGAAGGCAATAAACCCAATCCAGGATGTAATCCCTCAAACTCATAAACCATGTACAGCAACATATACTATCTAAAAGATAGAAAACAGCACCTAAACATGCAACCACGAAATCCACAACATACAAGGATGTAGATATACATTTGGAGCTTTGTAGTGCTCTAATGGAGAATTTTAGTTCTTTCCTTTGATGATGAACACCTTCACTATCCAATTCAGAATCTCCAACACCTTTTGATCTTCCACGCTATTACCCGTATTAGATCTCTTTTCTCAAGAAGATGGTGGAATCTCCAAGAGAAAACCTAACTAGTAACTCTAAGGAACTAAAGGTGAAAGAGAGGAGAACTTAGAGAGGAAGAGAACTTGTGCAACACTTGCACAAAGGGGCTGAAGTTGCTCACACTATTATGCACGACCAAGAGGGGTTTATTCCTCTTTATATAGCCCTCCAATCCACCTTTTTTCCTATTTGAAATAGAAGTTTAACTCCCATTACAAAATAGTAAACTTCTCCTTTGCTAGTTGCCATAGAAGTCTCACCTCCATAACAATTAGTAGATTTCTCCTTTCTAATTAAAATAGAAGTCCTACTTCCATTAATAATTAGTAACTTATCATTATCACTATTAGAAGTCTCACTTGAAATAGAAATAGTAACCTTCCTTTTAGAGTTCAAGTAGAATTAGTATCTTTCTAATAACTTGGGTTAGCGTGGGGACCACTAGGGATTCCTTAGAAAGCTGGCTCCAACTGGGACACGCGACTGTTAGGGTTTTTATAGATTGCAATTTGATGGATGCATTATCATTCTAGCATCATGTGATTTACACACTTGCATTGGTTTTTAAATAAACTTGAAATCTAGTTTTATACATGCATTGGTTTTTAGATTTGGAAAAGTTTGTGTTATATGCATGTTTTGGTTCTAAACTTGGATGCATTGGTTTTAGAACCCAAAACTCTTTTGAAAACTTAATTCATTGTGCATTATATTTGGAAAATCATCTTGTGAATTTAGGTTTGAGTTTTGCATACATTCATCACAAAAAGAATCATTTGTGTATGCAATTTCTTTTGAAAAGAGTTTTCAAGAAATCAAGCAAGCCTTTGTTTTAAAAGTTTTGAAACTTTTTAGGCTTTTTATGTCATGTTTTAAAGACCTTTAGAATCTTTAAAACATGTTTTCCAAGCTTGATTTTAATGGCCCAAAAGATCCCCAAAGAAAATCTTCAAGAAACCCAAAAAATGGGAAATTCTGGGCAGGCCCGGTCAACCGGCCATGTGTGGCCGGTCAACCGGCCAAGAGGCCCGGTTAACCGGCCACACAGGGCAGGTCAACCGGGCTGGCACAACGGCTCTTTTTATGACCGTTGTGCTTGGCCGGTCAACCGGCCTGTCATGGCCGGTCAACCGGCTAAACTAGCCGTTGGGGCTGTTTTGGCTATAAAAAGGAGTTCTTTCCCTTTCCAAAAGTTGGGAATTTTTATCCCCTCCTTGAGAGGATTTGAGGCATATCAAAAGGGAAGAGAACCAAGGGATGAAGGGGAAGATTAGGAAAGCTAAAGCTTGGATTAATGAAGTTAAACCACCAAGTAGGCTCTTCCTTTCTTAATCATATGTTTGCATGCTTTTGTTTTATTTTTGGTAAATCATTTCTAGCATGTTAAACTATGTTTGTGTTGTGTCCTTAACATATTTTATGTTTTGAGTTGATTTATTGTTTTGGATACAACACCATATGATTCAATCCAAGTAGTACTTGAATTGGTAAATCAAAGTAGATCATGTTAATGAAAGAAACTTGGTAAATCATATGTAACATGATTCCTATACTTGGTTGAATCTTTGGTTGTTGTTTTCCATCATAAGAAAATCACTTTCAAAAGTATCTTATGTTTTGGACTCAACTTCTTTACAAATCATATGTTTTCATGTTTTGTTTTATCATTGGTAAATCTTAGTAACATGTTAACCTATGATGTGTTGTATCCTTAGCATGTGTTATATTTTGAATAGATCTATTGTTTTGGATACATCACCATTGATTCATCAAAGTAGTACTTAACTTTGGTAAATCTAAGTAGATCATGTTAATGAAATATGTAACATGATTCATATACTTTGTTGAATCATTGGTTGTTGTTTTTCCATCATAAGAAAATCTCTTTCAAATGTATCTTATGTTTTGGATTCAACATCATTACAAATCATATGTTTATTATTGTTTTAATGTTTCACAACTTGCCTTACTTTGATTGGTAAATCATTTTCAAGTTGTCTTTATAATTACATATGATTTGTCCCCTCTTTTCAATCAAATCTATTTTTATGTTTTGAGCTACATGTTGATTTGATTGACATCCCTATGCATCACATGTTTAGAGCTAATCCATTTCATACAACTTGTGTAACTTTGATATCATTAACAAGTTGTTACTTTTAACATGTGATTGCATCACTTCCTCAATCATAAATGTTTTATGAGCTAAAACTTTCAAAAGCCTTAGGCTTACATTTATGAACCTTCATTTTCAAAATGATTGAGGACCACACACACACACTTCATTTGTTTTCAACTTTGCATTCATAGTGTGAGTGTGTATTAGAATTTCACTTCCATATCCGCCTATTTTAGAGGCATTGTAATGAGCTTAATAGAATCTCCATCAAGTGTATTATAGACACTAATTTAGAGAGATAACCAACCATGTGGTTGAAGAGGTTATTGCTTAGCCTATAAAAGCATAGTGTATAGGTTGATGTTAAGCCTTGAAAAACATCATTGTAAGGTTATTGCTTAGCCTTGGAAAGCATATTGTAAAGGTTATTGCTTAGCCTATTGAAAAGCATAAATAGTGGAAATCCGGTGGGGTGTTGGATCACAAGCCGGTAGTGGATGTAGGCATTGAGGCCGAACCACTATAAATCCTTGTGTGATGGTGCTTGCTTTGTGGTGATTGTTTATATTAGCTTCCGCATATTGTTTGATAATCATCACTTGTGACTAGTTTGTTTTAAAGAAGTTAAAATTGTTAAAATTGGTCATAAAAGAAGCTCACCCTATTCACCCCCCCTCTAGGGTTCGGATCCCCATGGACTTACAAGTGGTATCAGAGCGGGTTACTCCATTTTAGGGCTTAACCACCCGGAGTTGATCCTTGCTAGATTTGAACCCTAGTGGTGTGATTTATTGCATATCTTTTTAAAGATTTCCACTATGTTTGAAAATGTTTTTCCCTAGCCTCTTTGCACCACTCTAAGACTTTTCCAAGTTATATCTTCTAGAGTTGGTGAGTCCTCAAAGTGTTCTCTCATGGACAACCTTTTCAAGACCTTAGGTGAATTTTCAAAGGTAGACTATTTGAGTAACCTTAAGGCCTTGATCCCACTAGACCAACCTATTCTTTTTAGTTATATCTATTTGTTGGTCTTGTTACATTTGCATTTTGTTTCTTTATAGTCACATCTTTTAAAATGCAATGTTTCTTTGTGATCATTTGATTTTGTCTTCATGAACTTTTATAGTTATATCTCATGGTTTTCAAAATCCCTTGATTGCAATTTTTTCATGATGGATTTGCATGTTGTTCATTTAGTAATATCTCTTGTTGTGCATATCTAGTCATGATCAATTGATTGTGATTACAAATGCTTTCATAGCTAGTTTTTCATGATCAATTGATGTTGGAAAATCATTTGATGTTTGTCATAGTTAGATCCTTTTTGAAAATCAAATGATTTGAAGCAACTTTAGTTTTCCATTGATTTACAAGTTATATCTTTTGGTATGGAAAATTTGTAAGTGTCTATTGTTTTTAAAAATTGAAAACTTTACAATAGTACACTTCTTGTTTTTCAAAATCACTTGCTCTTAATTCTATAAATGATTCTTTGTTGGAATTTCATACATTGAAGTGATTTGAAAAACTTTGGAAAATGTTCTAAGCTTTATTAGTTATATTTCTAGAAGCATTTTCCTTAAATTTATTTCCTTGTGCCTAACTATGATTATATCTTTTGAAAGGAAATAATTTTTACAAACAATTTGCATCTTTGCTCATTTAGTGACATTCTTTATGCAAATTGATTTTGTTGTCTTACATTGCATGGTTGGATATGATTTCATTGATTTGCATGTTTGTGCCTTAACTTGGTATATGTTTTCATTAATGCAAATTGATGAGTGTTTATGTGCTTTATAGTAAAATCTTGTATTTGAGCTTTTTAAGTACATTTGTGATTTAATGTGCTAAGTTCATTTGGTGTAAACCCCATATCTTTTTCCATTGCATTGTAAGCTTAGTGCATTTGCTAAGAGTGGAGATGTTACATGATAGCTTAATGGATCATTTTAGATGAATTGGAATTAAACCATTATTCTTAATAGGTATATCCATTTATGTGGTCCATCTTCATCTTTATGTGATCCATGATGTCTCTCTCACTTCATACCTTCTTGTGCTTTCAAAAGTAATATTCTTTATTGATGATATTGGTATGAGTTAGATCTTGAGTGTTGATAGATCCTCTCTATGCAAATGTCAAATTGTTCTATGTATGGTTGTGGTATTTATTCTATTTGTAGAAACCATACTAGAACTCAAATCCATCCTCTATGCCATTCTAGTCATATCTTTTTGGATGGTTATGATGTTGATTCATGTGTATTTTCTAAGTGATTTCATTCTTATACATGTTTCAACTTCATAGTAGTGATCTTGATCATATGAAACTCTTTGAAATCTATTCCTCATATTTCTATGTGTTTGATGGATAACTTAGATGTTGAATTCATATGATTTAGTCACTTTTTAAATTGCATGCATTTCAAAGTTTTATCCTTTTGCATTGCAATTTATCTTGTTCATCACTATGCTCAATAGTTATATTTTTAAAAGTGATGAATATGCATTTATGATGCTTGATGGAATTTTGTCACATTCTTGCTCTTTATGATGTTATCAAATTCAATTGGATTCAATTGGTATAATGTTTGATTGATTTGATTTCTTGTGAATGTGATAAATCTTGTGTGCATTGGATTGAACTTGATAAGTAATATGATTGTTCCATTTCACACACCATTAGCATCATAATGTTCATGTTGCCACCTCTTTTGCTCATATAGGTATATATCATGACCACCATGTTTATGTGTTCATAACATTGGTTGGTTGATTGTTGAGGTAGGCTTCATGTTTGAATTTCATTTCACTCATCTTGCACATTAATAGTCATATTTATTGATTGAATGAAATGAGTTCAAAACCTTCATAGCATATGCTTTCCATAGTTAGATTATTTGATGCTATGATTAATAAACCCCATATCATGGATAGCTCTAATTTGGATTTTTCCTAATAGGTATATTCTTAAATCCATTTTAGAGTGATTGATTTAATAGTCATATCCTAAATCTCAATTGGTATTCTTTGTTTGTCCAATTGATATCCATGATTGCTTTTCTCCATAGACCTAGCTCTCTTTTGGTAATTTGATCATATTGAGCTTTATAGTTATATGAATCTAATCCTTTCCTTGAAGTTGACCCTCACTTGGTTAAACCATCTTCTTCTTGTACCTAATAGTTAAATCTTTGTCAAAAGTTTGACAAAAGGAGATAATGGATTGAGGGGGAGTGTAAACCTTCATAGGAAGTATTAGTTTTGATCAAATTGACCCTTGGATTGCCTTTGAGCCCTTAGAGACTACTACCTCACATGATAGCCTGTTATGTACTTCATTTTCGATTTCATTTGTTAACAGGTGCTACTAATGGTATTTTCCTTGTTTCATGTGTGTAGGTACCTTTGCAATTTAATGGCAAAGGGGGAGAAATTATGCAAGTTCTCAAAAGGGTGAAGAGAAAGTCCAAGCTTCCAAAGGGGAGAGTTGTGCATGATCTTCTACAAAGGGAGAGAATGCATACCTTGCCAAAGGGAGAAAGAGGCATGGTCAAAGGGGGAGAGCTAATAGAAGAAAGAAAGCTTGGAAGCTAAAGAAGATGCTTGGCCATAAAGAGAGGAAGAAGAAAGAAAGCTTGAAGAATGATCAAGCTCCAAGCATCAAGAAGATTGAAGAAAAGAGCCCAAGAGCCCAAGCTAATGAGAAGGAGCATCCAAGAAGATTTCAAGCCTTGTCCAGCTGAGGGGGAGCTGAAGACTAAGTGTGTAATCTCAGTGGTGAGTGAGTTTGCCATCAAATTGCAAAGGGGGAGATTGTTAGGGTTTTTATAGATTGCAATTTGATGGATGCATTATCATTCTAGCATCATGTGATTTACACACTTGCATTGGTTTTTAAATAAACTTGAAATCTAGTTTTATACATGCATTGGTTTTTAGATTTGGAAAAGTTTGTGTTATATGCATGTTTTGGTTCTAAACTTGGATGCATTGGTTTTAGAACCCAAAACTCTTTTGAAAACTTAATTCATTGTGCATTATATTTGGAAAATCATCTTGTGAATTTAGGTTTGAGTTTTGCATACATTCATCACAAAAAGAATCATTTGTGTATGCAATTTCTTTTGAAAAGAGTTTTCAAGAAATCAAGCAAGCCTTTGTTTTAAAAGTTTTGAAACTTTTTAGGCTTTTTATGTCATGTTTTAAAGACCTTTAGAATCTTTAAAACATGTTTTCCAAGCTTGATTTTAATGGCCCAAAAGATCCCCAAAGAAAATCTTCAAGAAACCCAAAAAATGGGAAATTCTGGGCAGGCCCGGTCAACCGGCCATGTGTGGCCGGTCAACCGGCCAAGAGGCCCGGTTAACCGGCCACACAGGGCAGGTCAACCGGGCTGGCACAACGGCTCTTTTTATGACCGTTGTGCTTGGCCGGTCAACCGGCCTGTCATGGCCGGTCAACCGGCTAAACTAGCCGTTGGGGCTGTTTTGGCTATAAAAAGGAGTTCTTTCCCTTTCCAAAAGTTGGGAATTTTTATCCCCTCCTTGAGAGGATTTGAGGCATATCAAAAGGGAAGAGAACCAAGGGATGAAGGGGAAGATTAGGAAAGCTAAAGCTTGGATTAATGAAGTTAAACCACCAAGTAGGCTCTTCCTTTCTTAATCATATGTTTGCATGCTTTTGTTTTATTTTTGGTAAATCATTTCTAGCATGTTAAACTATGTTTGTGTTGTGTCCTTAACATATTTTATGTTTTGAGTTGATTTATTGTTTTGGATACAACACCATATGATTCAATCCAAGTAGTACTTGAATTGGTAAATCAAAGTAGATCATGTTAATGAAAGAAACTTGGTAAATCATATGTAACATGATTCCTATACTTGGTTGAATCTTTGGTTGTTGTTTTCCATCATAAGAAAATCACTTTCAAAAGTATCTTATGTTTTGGACTCAACTTCTTTACAAATCATATGTTTTCATGTTTTGTTTTATCATTGGTAAATCTTAGTAACATGTTAACCTATGATGTGTTGTATCCTTAGCATGTGTTATATTTTGAATAGATCTATTGTTTTGGATACATCACCATTGATTCATCAAAGTAGTACTTAACTTTGGTAAATCTAAGTAGATCATGTTAATGAAATATGTAACATGATTCATATACTTTGTTGAATCATTGGTTGTTGTTTTTCCATCATAAGAAAATCTCTTTCAAATGTATCTTATGTTTTGGATTCAACATCATTACAAATCATATGTTTATTATTGTTTTAATGTTTCACAACTTGCCTTACTTTGATTGGTAAATCATTTTCAAGTTGTCTTTATAATTACATATGATTTGTCCCCTCTTTTCAATCAAATCTATTTTTATGTTTTGAGCTACATGTTGATTTGATTGACATCCCTATGCATCACATGTTTAGAGCTAATCCATTTCATACAACTTGTGTAACTTTGATATCATTAACAAGTTGTTACTTTTAACATGTGATTGCATCACTTCCTCAATCATAAATGTTTTATGAGCTAAAACTTTCAAAAGCCTTAGGCTTACATTTATGAACCTTCATTTTCAAAATGATTGAGGACCACACACACACACTTCATTTGTTTTCAACTTTGCATTCATAGTGTGAGTGTGTATTAGAATTTCACTTCCATATCCGCCTATTTTAGAGGCATTGTAATGAGCTTAATAGAATCTCCATCAAGTGTATTATAGACACTAATTTAGAGAGATAACCAACCATGTGGTTGAAGAGGTTATTGCTTAGCCTATAAAAGCATAGTGTATAGGTTGATGTTAAGCCTTGAAAAACATCATTGTAAGGTTATTGCTTAGCCTTGGAAAGCATATTGTAAAGGTTATTGCTTAGCCTATTGAAAAGCATAAATAGTGGAAATCCGGTGGGGTGTTGGATCACAAGCCGGTAGTGGATGTAGGCATTGAGGCCGAACCACTATAAATCCTTGTGTGATGGTGCTTGCTTTGTGGTGATTGTTTATATTAGCTTCCGCATATTGTTTGATAATCATCACTTGTGACTAGTTTGTTTTAAAGAAGTTAAAATTGTTAAAATTGGTCATAAAAGAAGCTCACCCTATTCACCCCCCCTCTAGGGTTCGGATCCCCATGGACTTACAAGTGGTATCAGAGCGGGTTACTCCATTTTAGGGCTTAACCACCCGGAGTTGATCCTTGCTAGATTTGAACCCTAGTGGTGTGATTTATTGCATATCTTTTTAAAGATTTCCACTATGTTTGAAAATGTTTTTCCCTAGCCTCTTTGCACCACTCTAAGACTTTTCCAAGTTATATCTTCTAGAGTTGGTGAGTCCTCAAAGTGTTCTCTCATGGACAACCTTTTCAAGACCTTAGGTGAATTTTCAAAGGTAGACTATTTGAGTAACCTTAAGGCCTTGATCCCACTAGACCAACCTATTCTTTTTAGTTATATCTATTTGTTGGTCTTGTTACATTTGCATTTTGTTTCTTTATAGTCACATCTTTTAAAATGCAATGTTTCTTTGTGATCATTTGATTTTGTCTTCATGAACTTTTATAGTTATATCTCATGGTTTTCAAAATCCCTTGATTGCAATTTTTTCATGATGGATTTGCATGTTGTTCATTTAGTAATATCTCTTGTTGTGCATATCTAGTCATGATCAATTGATTGTGATTACAAATGCTTTCATAGCTAGTTTTTCATGATCAATTGATGTTGGAAAATCATTTGATGTTTGTCATAGTTAGATCCTTTTTGAAAATCAAATGATTTGAAGCAACTTTAGTTTTCCATTGATTTACAAGTTATATCTTTTGGTATGGAAAATTTGTAAGTGTCTATTGTTTTTAAAAATTGAAAACTTTACAATAGTACACTTCTTGTTTTTCAAAATCACTTGCTCTTAATTCTATAAATGATTCTTTGTTGGAATTTCATACATTGAAGTGATTTGAAAAACTTTGGAAAATGTTCTAAGCTTTATTAGTTATATTTCTAGAAGCATTTTCCTTAAATTTATTTCCTTGTGCCTAACTATGATTATATCTTTTGAAAGGAAATAATTTTTACAAACAATTTGCATCTTTGCTCATTTAGTGACATTCTTTATGCAAATTGATTTTGTTGTCTTACATTGCATGGTTGGATATGATTTCATTGATTTGCATGTTTGTGCCTTAACTTGGTATATGTTTTCATTAATGCAAATTGATGAGTGTTTATGTGCTTTATAGTAAAATCTTGTATTTGAGCTTTTTAAGTACATTTGTGATTTAATGTGCTAAGTTCATTTGGTGTAAACCCCATATCTTTTTCCATTGCATTGTAAGCTTAGTGCATTTGCTAAGAGTGGAGATGTTACATGATAGCTTAATGGATCATTTTAGATGAATTGGAATTAAACCATTATTCTTAATAGGTATATCCATTTATGTGGTCCATCTTCATCTTTATGTGATCCATGATGTCTCTCTCACTTCATACCTTCTTGTGCTTTCAAAAGTAATATTCTTTATTGATGATATTGGTATGAGTTAGATCTTGAGTGTTGATAGATCCTCTCTATGCAAATGTCAAATTGTTCTATGTATGGTTGTGGTATTTATTCTATTTGTAGAAACCATACTAGAACTCAAATCCATCCTCTATGCCATTCTAGTCATATCTTTTTGGATGGTTATGATGTTGATTCATGTGTATTTTCTAAGTGATTTCATTCTTATACATGTTTCAACTTCATAGTAGTGATCTTGATCATATGAAACTCTTTGAAATCTATTCCTCATATTTCTATGTGTTTGATGGATAACTTAGATGTTGAATTCATATGATTTAGTCACTTTTTAAATTGCATGCATTTCAAAGTTTTATCCTTTTGCATTGCAATTTATCTTGTTCATCACTATGCTCAATAGTTATATTTTTAAAAGTGATGAATATGCATTTATGATGCTTGATGGAATTTTGTCACATTCTTGCTCTTTATGATGTTATCAAATTCAATTGGATTCAATTGGTATAATGTTTGATTGATTTGATTTCTTGTGAATGTGATAAATCTTGTGTGCATTGGATTGAACTTGATAAGTAATATGATTGTTCCATTTCACACACCATTAGCATCATAATGTTCATGTTGCCACCTCTTTTGCTCATATAGGTATATATCATGACCACCATGTTTATGTGTTCATAACATTGGTTGGTTGATTGTTGAGGTAGGCTTCATGTTTGAATTTCATTTCACTCATCTTGCACATTAATAGTCATATTTATTGATTGAATGAAATGAGTTCAAAACCTTCATAGCATATGCTTTCCATAGTTAGATTATTTGATGCTATGATTAATAAACCCCATATCATGGATAGCTCTAATTTGGATTTTTCCTAATAGGTATATTCTTAAATCCATTTTAGAGTGATTGATTTAATAGTCATATCCTAAATCTCAATTGGTATTCTTTGTTTGTCCAATTGATATCCATGATTGCTTTTCTCCATAGACCTAGCTCTCTTTTGGTAATTTGATCATATTGAGCTTTATAGTTATATGAATCTAATCCTTTCCTTGAAGTTGACCCTCACTTGGTTAAACCATCTTCTTCTTGTACCTAATAGTTAAATCTTTGTCAAAAGTTTGACAAAAGGAGATAATGGATTGAGGGGGAGTGTAAACCTTCATAGGAAGTATTAGTTTTGATCAAATTGACCCTTGGATTGCCTTTGAGCCCTTAGAGACTACTACCTCACATGATAGCCTGTTATGTACTTCATTTTCGATTTCATTTGTTAACAGGTGCTACTAATGGTATTTTCCTTGTTTCATGTGTGTAGGTACCTTTGCAATTTAATGGCAAAGGGGGAGAAATTATGCAAGTTCTCAAAAGGGTGAAGAGAAAGTCCAAGCTTCCAAAGGGGAGAGTTGTGCATGATCTTCTACAAAGGGAGAGAATGCATACCTTGCCAAAGGGAGAAAGAGGCATGGTCAAAGGGGGAGAGCTAATAGAAGAAAGAAAGCCTGGAAGCTAAAGAAGATGCTTGGCCATAAAGAGAGGAAGAAGAAAGAAAGCTTGAAGAATGATCAAGCTCCAAGCATCAAGAAGATTGAAGAAAAGAGCCCAAGAGCCCAAGCTAATGAGAAGGAGCATCCAAGAAGATTTCAAGCCTTGTCCAGCTGAGGGGGAGCTGAAGACTAAGTGTGTAATCTCAGTGGTGAGTGAGTTTGCCATCAAATTGCAAAGGGGGAGATTGTTAGGGTTTTTATAGATTGCAATTTGATGGATGCATTATCATTCTAGCATCATGTGATTTACACACTTGCATTGGTTTTTAAATAAACTTGAAATCTAGTTTTATACATGCATTGGTTTTTAGATTTGGAAAAGTTTGTGTTATATGCATGTTTTGGTTCTAAACTTGGATGCATTGGTTTTAGAACCCAAAACTCTTTTGAAAACTTAATTCATTGTGCATTATATTTGGAAAATCATCTTGTGAATTTAGGTTTGAGTTTTGCATACATTCATCACAAAAAGAATCATTTGTGTATGCAATTTCTTTTGAAAAGAGTTTTCAAGAAATCAAGCAAGCCTTTGTTTTAAAAGTTTTGAAACTTTTTAGGCTTTTTATGTCATGTTTTAAAGACCTTTAGAATCTTTAAAACATGTTTTCCAAGCTTGATTTTAATGGCCCAAAAGATCCCCAAAGAAAATCTTCAAGAAACCCAAAAAATGGGAAATTCTGGGCAGGCCCGGTCAACCGGCCATGTGTGGCCGGTCAACCGGCCAAGAGGCCCGGTTAACCGGCCACACAGGGCAGGTCAACCGGGCTGGCACAACGGCTCTTTTTATGACCGTTGTGCTTGGCCGGTCAACCGGCCTGTCATGGCCGGTCAACCGGCTAAACTAGCCGTTGGGGCTGTTTTGGCTATAAAAAGGAGTTCTTTCCCTTTCCAAAAGTTGGGAATTTTTATCCCCTCCTTGAGAGGATTTGAGGCATATCAAAAGGGAAGAGAACCAAGGGATGAAGGGGAAGATTAGGAAAGCTAAAGCTTGGATTAATGAAGTTAAACCACCAAGTAGGCTCTTCCTTTCTTAATCATATGTTTGCATGCTTTTGTTTTATTTTTGGTAAATCATTTCTAGCATGTTAAACTATGTTTGTGTTGTGTCCTTAACATATTTTATGTTTTGAGTTGATTTATTGTTTTGGATACAACACCATATGATTCAATCCAAGTAGTACTTGAATTGGTAAATCAAAGTAGATCATGTTAATGAAAGAAACTTGGTAAATCATATGTAACATGATTCCTATACTTGGTTGAATCTTTGGTTGTTGTTTTCCATCATAAGAAAATCACTTTCAAAAGTATCTTATGTTTTGGACTCAACTTCTTTACAAATCATATGTTTTCATGTTTTGTTTTATCATTGGTAAATCTTAGTAACATGTTAACCTATGATGTGTTGTATCCTTAGCATGTGTTATATTTTGAATAGATCTATTGTTTTGGATACATCACCATTGATTCATCAAAGTAGTACTTAACTTTGGTAAATCTAAGTAGATCATGTTAATGAAATATGTAACATGATTCATATACTTTGTTGAATCATTGGTTGTTGTTTTTCCATCATAAGAAAATCTCTTTCAAATGTATCTTATGTTTTGGATTCAACATCATTACAAATCATATGTTTATTATTGTTTTAATGTTTCACAACTTGCCTTACTTTGATTGGTAAATCATTTTCAAGTTGTCTTTATAATTACATATGATTTGTCCCCTCTTTTCAATCAAATCTATTTTTATGTTTTGAGCTACATGTTGATTTGATTGACATCCCTATGCATCACATGTTTAGAGCTAATCCATTTCATACAACTTGTGTAACTTTGATATCATTAACAAGTTGTTACTTTTAACATGTGATTGCATCACTTCCTCAATCATAAATGTTTTATGAGCTAAAACTTTCAAAAGCCTTAGGCTTACATTTATGAACCTTCATTTTCAAAATGATTGAGGACCACACACACACACTTCATTTGTTTTCAACTTTGCATTCATAGTGTGAGTGTGTATTAGAATTTCACTTCCATATCCGCCTATTTTAGAGGCATTGTAATGAGCTTAATAGAATCTCCATCAAGTGTATTATAGACACTAATTTAGAGAGATAACCAACCATGTGGTTGAAGAGGTTATTGCTTAGCCTATAAAAGCATAGTGTATAGGTTGATGTTAAGCCTTGAAAAACATCATTGTAAGGTTATTGCTTAGCCTTGGAAAGCATATTGTAAAGGTTATTGCTTAGCCTATTGAAAAGCATAAATAGTGGAAATCCGGTGGGGTGTTGGATCACAAGCCGGTAGTGGATGTAGGCATTGAGGCCGAACCACTATAAATCCTTGTGTGATGGTGCTTGCTTTGTGGTGATTGTTTATATTAGCTTCCGCATATTGTTTGATAATCATCACTTGTGACTAGTTTGTTTTAAAGAAGTTAAAATTGTTAAAATTGGTCATAAAAGAAGCTCACCCTATTCACCCCCCCTCTAGGGTTCGGATCCCATGTGCAATCCGGGCCCACAGTTAATTGCAAATAACTCCACTATATAAATGCAATTGCACTCCAGTCTTAGGAATAAATTACAATGAAGACCTTAAAGTTCCATAGTACCACAAGTAGGCCCCTCCATCTATATTCATGGATCAAATGGACCTGTCCACCAAAGTTGACCCATATCTTATTATCCTTGAGCCCCAATTAATTATAGTGATCATTCGGTACCGATTCAATTAACTCTTAATCGGAATGGGTGCGCACTTACCAATGATAAATCCATTAATTGGCACAAGGGGATATTAAAGATAGATTCCATCTTGACCATTGAATGTTCCCACAACTCTACTACCACGTACCCAAATCATCGAGGTGTTGACCTACAATTGGCCTCACTCATTGGTGACTCAAAGCAATTGATAGATAGAAACTTGAGTTCATTAATGTCTTAGGATTATGAGCCTATTGCTAGGAAATTATGAGAGCAGACCTTAAAGTAAAGACAGTGTATATAAGGTGTTTCTCATGGTCCTTCAATACATCCAATGTGCCAGCACCATGATCCAGAATCTTACATTCCGATGATTGAGACAAATCATACTATCTCATAGTGATCAAAGTGCTGCAACCTTGTCAGATGAGACGCCCGATCTCATCACTGGTTGTGAAAATATTTAAGTATAAGATTTGCAATGCATATCTCCTGTATGTGGATCTCATCCATACACATGTATTACATCTAGTATACTTGTGGACTCCGGTTAATCTCATGAGCCATTATGTCTTTCGTATTGGTTATGTGCAAGTATATAAAACACCATTCATCTCATGAAAGGAAAAGCATGAATTGTATTGATAAATAAAGAAATTAATCAATTTATTACATCATATACCCTTGGTATTGAGACCATAAAACTAACAATCTCCCACTTGGGCTCAATGCCAATCAGGATTGCATCTCATGCCCATCCCGTCTACATGCTACTCAAAGACTTTGGTGGTCAAAAGCTTAAATGGATCTGCCAGATTGTCCGCAGAGGCTATCTTGGTGATAGCAATATCACCTCTCTGGACAATCTCTCTGACCAAGTGATACTTCCTCTGTACGTGCTTTTGGCTTTTATGGCTCCTGGGCTCCTTGGACCGAGCGACTGCCCCGCTGTTGTCACAGTAAACTGTGAGCGGCTGTCGTGCCAAAGGTACCACTCCAAGTTCCAAAATGAATCTTTAGAGCCATACTGCTTCCTTAGCTGCTTCACAAGCCGCTACATATTCAGCCTCAGAAGTGGAATCAGCAGTACATTCCTGTTTAATACTCCTGCAGCTGATAGCTCCTCCGCCAAGCATAAACACATAACCAGAGGTGGATTTCCTGGAATCCTTAACTGACATGAAGTCAGAATCTGTGTATCCGACTGGAATCAACTCATCACTGCCATAAATCAACATGTAATCTCTAGTTCTTCTCAAGTACTTAAGGATACATTTTACAGGTCAGGACCTGGGTTAGACTGATATCTGCTGACTAAGCCCACTGCATGACAAATATCCGGTCTAGTACATAGCATAGCATACATGAGGCTACCAACAGCCGGAGCGTACGGAATTGCTCTCATTTGCTCCTTTTCCTCTGGGGTCTTGGGACCCTGATCCTTGGAAAGGTGCACTCCCTGCCTGAAAGGTGTGATACCCTTCTTGGAGTCTTGCATAGCAAACCGTACCAGTACCTTATCTATGTAAGCAGCTTGAGATAAGCCAATCATCCTATATTTTCTGTCTCGATGGAGTTTGATCCCTAGGATGTAACTAGCTTCTCCCAAGTCCTTCATATCAAAAGTCTTTGCTAACCAAACTTTTACTGTTGACAACATTCCTATATCTTTTCCAAGGAGAAGGATGTCGTCGACGTATAAAATCAGAAAAACTACCCTGTCACCTTCATTTTTCATGTACACACATGACTCATCCGGATTTTGACTAAAACCAAATGATTTGAATGTCCGGTCAAAATGGATGTTCCAACTTCAAGATGCCTGCTTCAGTCCATAAATGGACGTCTGCAGCTTGCAAACTCTTTGCTTTTGGTTACTTGCTATAAAATCATCTGGCTGCATCATATAGATATCTTCCTCAAGATGGCCGTTGAGAAACGCCGTCTTGACATCCATTTGCTGAATCTCGTAATCGAGATGAGCCACAATGGATAAGAGTATCCGGATGGACTTGAGCATGGCTACCGGCGAGAAGGTTTCCTCATAATCGATACCCTCTTTTTGAGTATACCCTTTCGCAACAAGCCTAGCCTTAAAGGTCTCAACTCTTCCATCTGGTCCTCTCTTTCTCTTGTAGACCCACTTGCACCCAATAGGTTTGATATTGGCAGGCAAGTGTTAAACCCCGACCCAGACCAATTCGATTAGTGTACGATTAGTAGATGTTTAGTCCTAAGTGAGTTTAGTTGTCGTTGGGTTAGAAATAATTAGTTTTAGTCTTGGACATATCTTTGGAAATTTTGCGAACGTTTAGTATTAGTCAGGCACACTCAGGGAGGCCTGAGTGCACGTGTAAGCTTGGGAGGATCGTATCAGTTTCCGTTTTAATCGTGATTTTGATTTCATTTGGATGATTTTACTATGTGTTACAACTTTCGTCTTCAGCCCATTCATGTTTGAAGCCCAAAAACCCAAGTTCTGGCCCAAAAAGGATAAAATTGTCTTTTCTGCACAAATTTGGACACAATTTTCGAGATCTCAAAACCATGTCAAAAATATACTTTTTAGAAACTAGAAATTTCGAGGATCATTTTATCCTTCTTCGTCGAAGTCATTCGGGGCCCGCAAGATCATGTTTTGGTTAATACAAGGTTCAAGTTCATTGGGCCCCATTTGCTAGGGTTTTAAGTCAACCGTCTTCCTGCTTTACTCTTTTCATTCTAAAACCAAACCCTAGAGCAGCCAAAGGGAGAAAACCCTCTTTTCTCCCATCTTCCTCACCTTGCATAATCAAGCTAGAAGCCTCCAAATGGAATTCTAAGACCATCATCTTCTTCCTCTCATCCTAAGCTCTCCATTGATGCAAATTTCTTGAAGTTCCAAGTTGGGCAAGAGCTCCATTTTCTTCCTCCTCTCTTGTTTGACCTTTTCTAGGTAAGAGCTCCAACCAATCTCCTTAATGAAGTCTTTTTAGTTCCTTAAAATCTTATTTTTCATGTTTACAAACCCTTTTGTGAAAATGGGTTTCTTGTTTTCAAGATTGAGTGAGTTTTGTGTGGTTTTCTTGGGCTTTGTAGTTCTTGGGATTAGCTTGAGTGGAAGTGCTTGAAGAGGTTTGTGGCATCTTTGACTAAGGCAAGTAACCAATCTAGGATGGATTTTAGCATGTGTGCATTTCATTTGTTTTCCTTACCCTCTTCTCATTCATTGAAAAGTTTGGGGGATTTTGTTTTTGATTGGAGAATGGGAATAAAATGTCTCAATTTGTGTTTTGAAGTGTGTGTTTTACCCTTGGAGAGCATGGAGGCTCAGGGAGTGCAGGAGGAACGAGAAACAAGAAGAAGGGAAGAAGAAAATGTGAAAAATCTGAACTCAGCTGCATTTCCCATGCAGTAGCGGTCAACCGCTGGTCAGCTGGCGGCTAGCCGAAATCCCCATTTCGTTTAACCGCGAGCTGACCGAGCTCGGTGGTTCCCTTTCCAGAAGTTGACATTTCGACAGTGGATTTTGGTCAGTTTGACTGTTAGCTAGCGGCTAGCCACCATTCCCCATTTCGGCTAACCGCTGGCCAACCGAATGTTTTCGGCTCCTTTTCCAGATAGCTAAGTTTCAGACCTGGATTTCCAGCGGTCAGCTTGTCGGTCAGCTGGCTGCTCGCCGCCAGATCCTAGTTCGGCTAGCCGACACCTGACCGTGAGATGACCGAAATTGACAAATTGCCTGTTTTGAAGACTATTTGCAAGAATGAAAACTAGAACATGTTAAGTGACCGTTAGCTTGATATTGTGCACTCGAAACCCGAGATGTCTTTTAACTTCCGGGGCACCAATTCTATTTTAAATTCCAACATCTGGGCTTCGGTTACACAAAGACAATCCAAAGGTCCTTACATGTGCTTGATAGGCTTTGTGTTCGTACTTTGGTTTTGATATAATGAATGTCATCATGTACTCGTTTTGAAGTCTAAGTACAAGCTCGTTTTGAAGATTTGTTTCAAGAAAAAGGGGATCACTTCCTATGCGTGTTATGCATATTAATTATGCCTTTTGCTAGTCGTGCTTGTCGTGTTTGTTAAGTGGTTTCCCCCTTTTTATCTCGACATGTTTTGATAGTATTTCGCGTGTTTTGTGCATTCATGAATTTAAGTGAACACCACTGAGCTTGGACTGTCCTTTCAGTTTGATCCACTGTCTGGGGGTCCTTAAACATGTGGACTGTCTGCAGACTGGTCGTGTAATTATTACACATCGTGCGTGTCCGGTTCCGCGGCCGGAAATCCCCGTATATGTGGGAATCGTGTCGTGATTATATTATGTATATCGTTCTTGTCGTGCGTGGTTGCTCTTTCATTATATATGATAGAGAAAGGATGGGCTCTTTGTGGAATGTAACTATTCATGATATTATATGTATTAATGCTACTTTGTTTTAGTATCTCAGCTTTGTTATGTATTCTCGAAAATGTACCTTAGTCTTGTAACCGTATTTAATCCAGCAAAAATGTCTTTACATGTTTCTTAAGCACTCACTACTTTATGCTCATGCCTAAATTGATTACCTGCCAAACCGTTGTGTTTGATCCTTGTTTGTTGGTGCCCAGGTGCAGGAGACGTTGCCTTTGAGGAGGAGCATCCGGAGGATGCTTTTGAACCAACCCCTGTTAAAGAGTGGCAGCCCGACGATGTCAACTAGACGTCGGGCGGGTTCTTGAGTTTCGCCATTTTTGTCATGGGGTTTCTTTATTTATTTTGAGATTGGTATTGGCCTTTGTTGGCCTCTTATGGGATGTAACTAAACTTAACTTACTTTGTGTAGTCTCATAACTTGAATTCTGATGGGAATGCCATGTTAACTCCTTTCTTTTGATACTAAGTCTTGTTATTAATTGTCATAGCACTTAAAAATCTATTGGTGCTCATCTTGATGTGATTTGCTACACGCTTCCGCAAACTTGATTATGTGAGACAGATTCCGCATGTTTCGGGAATCCTCACCGCGGGAACCTGTGGGAAAACATAACAACCACACTACGAACACGTCGCGGGCCCGGGGTTCGTTCCTGGGTCGCGACAGGACTGGTATCAGAGCGGGACATGTTTCAGGCACTTAAAAAAAACTAGAAAGGTCTTAGGAACGTGGCGAGGATTCGTTAGTCCGATAGATTCGTTGGGATAGGACCTTAGAGTCCTGTCGCGACCCCGGAACGGATCCCGGGCCCGCGACGAGTTGAATTAAAGGTAGTTTATGTTTATTGTTTTTCCCACAGGTTCCCACGGTGAGGATTCCCAAAGACACGTGGAATCTGACTCACACGATCAAATATGCGGAAGCGTGTAGCAAAACACATCAAGATAAGCACCGATAAATCCTTGGGTGCTATGACAAAATAATACAAGACATAGTATCAAAGGAAGAAGTTAAACTGGCATTCCCATCATAGTTCAAGTTATAAGACTAACACGAAAGTAAGTTAAGTTTTGTTACAACCCAAGAGAGGCCAACAGAGGCCAATACACTTCTCAAAATAACAAAAGAAACCCCATGACAAAAAGGTGACGAGACTCAAGGAACCCGCCTGACGTCTAAATGACATCGTCGGGCCGCCACTCTCTCACAGGGGTTGGGTCACAAGCCTCCTCCTGACGCTCCTCCTCAAAGACAACGTCTCCTGCACCTGGGCACCAATAAACAAGGGTCAAACACAACGGTTTGGCAGGTAATCAATTTAGGTGCATGAATGAAACAATAACGTTTAAGAAGACATATAATAAATCCTTAATTTGAAATACTATAATGACTGAGATACATTTGCAGAAGTATTTAATCAAGCTAAGATACTAAAACAAACTAGCATGAGTACATAATATATCATGAGTAGTTACAATCCATAAAGAGCCCATCCTTTCTCTATCATTTATATAATGAAAAGAGCAAGCACTCACGACAAGCACGATATACATAATATATGCACGACACGATTTCCCACAAAGATGGGAATTCCGGCCGCGGAACCGGACACGCACGATGTGTAATAAATACACGACCAATCTGCAGACAGTCCACATGTTTAAGGACCCCCAGACAGCGGATCAAACTGAAAGGGCAGT
Organism: Cinnamomum chago; assembly: GCA_038049695.1. NCBI lineage: Eukaryota > Viridiplantae > Streptophyta > Magnoliopsida > Laurales > Lauraceae > Cinnamomum > Cinnamomum chago. Next base: position 34,015,680 of record CP142460.1, read on the forward strand.
CCAAGCTTAGTGGTGTTACTTAATTCATGAATGCACAAAACACGCGAAACACTATCAAAACATGTCGAGATAAAAAGGGGGAAAACACTTATCAAAACACGATGAACACGACTAGCAAGGGCATAATTAATATGCATAACACGCTTAGGAAGTGATCCTTTTTTCTTGAAACACATCTTCAAAGCGAGCTTGTACTTAACTTCAAAACGAGTACACGATGATATTCAATATATCGAAACAAAAGTACGAATACGAAGCCTATAAAGTTCATGCAAGGACCTTTGGTTGATCGTTGTGCAGCCGAAGCCCAGATGTTGGAATTAAAACAGAATTGGTGCCCTAGAAGTTCAAGGACATCTTGGGTTTCAAGTGCATAGTACCAGGCTAAAGGGCACTTAACATGTTCTAGTTTTCATTCTTGCAAAGACTCTTCAAAACAGGAAATTTGTCAATTTCGGTCACCTCGCGGTCAGGTGTCGGCTAGCCGCCAGCTGACCGACATGCTGACCGCTGGAAATCCAGGTCCAACACAGCCCTCTGGAAAAGGAACCGAACTGACTGCGGTTAGCTTGCGGTTAGCCGAACTGGGACTTGGCGGTTAGCCGTAAGCTGACCGTAGGGCTGACCGCGGGAAATCCAGTCTGAAATGTAGCTCTCGGGAAAAGGAACCGACAACGCGCGGTTGGCCAGCGGTTAGTCGACATGGGGTATGGCGGTTAGCCGCATGCTAACCGTCCAACTGACCGAGACCCACTGTCTAAATGTCAGCTTCTGAAAAGGGAACCGCTGAGCTCGGTCAGCTCGCGGTTAACCGAAATGAGGATTTCGGATAGCCGCTAGCCGACCGACGGCTGACCGAACTGCGCGGGAAAAGCAGTCCAGTTCAGTTTTTTACATTTCCTTCTTCCCTTCTTCTTGTTTCTCATTCCACTTGCACTCCCTGAGCGTACATGCTCTCCAAGGGACAAAACACACATTTTTCCCCATTTCAAACATTCAATCCAAGGAAAACATGATCATGAAGCTTATAAACATATTCATATGGAAAATTTCTAAAACAACAATGAAGCTTAAAAGACACATGCATAATGGTCCTATAGAGATTACTTGCCTTGCCCAAATGCTAAACACTCCTCTCCAAGCACTTCACTTAAGCCAATCCAAAGAACTACAAAACCCCAAGAAAACCACACAAAACTCACTAAATCCTGCAAACAAGAAACCCATTTTACCAAAAGGGTTTGTAACATGGAAAACAAGATCTTTAAGGAACTAAAAAGACTTTATGAAAAGCATGGGTTGAAGCTCTTACCTAGAGAAGGTCAAACAAGAGAGGAGGAAGAAAATGAAGAGCTTGTCCCACAAGAAACTCCAAGAACTTTGTACCAATAGAAAGCTTGCAAGGAGATGAAGAAGATGATGGTCTTGGAATTCTATTTGGAGATCTCTAGCTAGGTCATGCAAGGTGAGGAAGATGGAAGGAAAGAGGGGTTTTCAACCCTAGGTTAAGAAAGTTGCAGAGATTTGGTAAAGTGAATGAAAAGAGAGGGAGATGGGGCTTAAGTGATGCTACTGGGCCCCAATTAGCTTGAACCTTGAAACGACGAAAACATGATCTTGTGGACCTCGAATGACTTCGACGAAGAAGGATAAAACGATCCTCGAAATATCTAGTTTTCAAAAACTATATCTTTGACATGGTTTTGAGATCTCGAAAAATTGTGTCCAGATTTGTGCATAAAAGACAATTTTACCCTCTTTGGGCCAAAACATGGGTTTTTGGGCTTCAAACATGAATGTGCTTAAAACAAAAGTTGTAACACATAGAAAAATCATTCAAATGAAATCAAGATCACAATCACACGGAAACCGATACGATCCTCCCAAGCTTACACATGCACTCAGGCCTTCTTGAGTGTGTCTGGCTAATACTAAACGTTCTCAAAATTCCCAAAGCTATGTCCAAGACTAAAGATAATTACTTCTAACGCAACGAAAACTAAACCCACTTAGGACTAAACACATACTAATTGCACACAAATCGATTTGGTTTGTGTCGGGGTCTAACAAAACCCTTATACCATGATTATTGTGTACTATCTCCTTGTTTTACAGCACTATGCCTCCCAGAAAAGCTCCAAACCATCATGCTTCAGGCAATAATCAAAATGAGTCAGACACATCTAATACACGAACAGCTACAGAGTTTCAAGAACTAATGCAAGCTATGATAGCGCAACAGAGGCAGGCTAATGAAAACCAAGCAAGATTTCAAGAACAGTTAGCAAAGAAAGATGATGAAATGGCACAAGTCCAAAGGCAACTCTTGGAAGTTCTTCAGAACAAGAACGTCGCTCCACCTCCTTTGGGTCCACAGATTGTTATCCATAATAGGGATCATGACCCTAATGCACTATTTGAGAGGTTCAGGAAGAGAGCACTGAAGGAATTTTCGGGCAATGAGGACCCGTTAGTTGCAGACGACTGGTTAGTTAATACCGAGAAGATCTTCGATGTCTTTACGTGCACGGGTATACAGAAGGTCAACCTCGCAGCTTCATTATTCTATGGGCTTGCAGATAGGTGGTGGCAAAACAGTTAAGGATCCATATACGGTAATGGCTGACGAAGAGGCGTGGGCAGCGTTCAAGACACAGTTTCAGGATAAGTACATTCCCTCCCATGTTAGGAGGTAGGAGGCGATTGAATTTCAGCAGCTCAAGCAAGGCAGCATGACGGTGCTAGACTATGTCACCAAGTTTGAAAGATTGGCTAAATATGCTACCGAGTTGATTAACACTGAACAGAAGAAGATAACAAAGTTTTTGGAATGGTTGAATCCGATCATTATGAGAGATGCTATAGGAGTAGTTCCACCAGCTACATATGATGAGGCGGTTAAACGGGCATATACGTTTGAGGATATTAACAGTTTGATCGTTCAAGACAGGAAGCAGCACTATCAGCCGCAGAATCAAAGGCAACAACAGAACAAGAAACCGAGACAAGAACAAGGTCATGTGAGGCAGGGTTGTGGACATTGTGGCAAGAATCACGAAACTCATGAATGTCGTAAGGCCATGGGTGCCTGTTTCAAATGTGGGGCTATGAACCATGCAATCAAGGATTGCCCACTACTTCAGAATCAAGGGAACAGAAACCAACAACAGAGACAAGCAGCTCCTCAAAATCAAGCACCAGTTCAGAATCAGATTAGACCACCTCAGTAGCAGCAGCAGGCTAGGCCACCGGCACAACATCAGAATGCTCCTCCTCCACAACAGAACAGACATGGCCAAGGAAGGCAGAACCAAGCACCGAATAGATTACAAATGCATGGCCGTTTATATTATCTCAACCATGCGGATGCTGAAGCTGCAGGAGATGTGGTAGAAGGTAAACTTCTTGCTTGTGGGGTAGAAGCCCAGATTTTGTTTGGCCCTGGATCCACGCATTCCTTTTCATCCCCTAGTTTTGCTAAGATGATTGATACACCACATAGTGAATTGGATTACATTCTAGTAGTGACCACTCCAGTAGGGAAACAAGTTGTGTGTAGGACCTATTACCCTAGCTATACAGTTTTGTTAGGAGATGTTAATTTACCGGCCAACCTCTTTATTTTAGACATGCATGATTTTGATATCATCTTAGGCATGGATTGGTTAGAAGCATATCATGCCACCATGGATTGTTTTAGTAAAACCATAACATTCAGATTCTAAGAACCACAGGCAGAATTGATATTTCAGGGGAACAGGAGAAAAACTCAGGCAGGGTTTATTTCATTTTTGAAGGCAAGCAGATTAGTTCAGAGTGGGTGTCAGGCATTTATTGCGTTTATCACGGAGGATAAACAGTCCCAAGGGGTGGAGGATATCCCCACTGTTTGTAAATTTCCGGATGTTTTTCCAGAAGAAATCCCGGGACTACCACCAATCAGAGAAGTTGAGTTCACAATTGAGCTCCTTCCAGGGGCAGCTCCGATCTCAATTGCACCATACAGAATGGCTCCAGCAGAAATGGGTGAACTAAAACTTCAGTTGCAGGACTTGTTGAGCAAAGGCTTTATTAGGCTAAGTGTTTCACCCTGGGGAGCACCGGTGTTGTTTGTGAAAAGAAGGATGGAAGTTTGAGAATGTGCATCGACTACAGGAAGTTGAACCATGTGACCGTGAAGAACAAGTATCCATTGCCAAAAATAGACGAATTATTTGATCAATTGCAAGGAGCAGCTTATTTTTCCAAGATAGACTTGAGGTCAGGGTACCATCAGTTGAGAGCTAGAGACTCAGATGTTCAGAGAACGGCTTTTAGAACAAGATATGGGCACTATGAGTTCTTAGTGATGCCCTTTGGTTTGACAAATGCACCCGCGGTCTTTATGGCTCTTATGAACAAAGTCTTTGCACCTTATTTGGATCACTCTACGGTAGTATTCATTGATGATGTCCATGTGTATTCCAAGAGTAAGAAGGAGCATGAAGAACATTTAAGGATAGCGTTGCAGCTTTTGAGGGACAACCAGCTTTATGCAAAATTCAGTAAGTGCGAATTCTGGTTAGAGCAAGTTGCTTTTCTAGGTCACATCATCTCCAGAGAAGGTTTAGCAGTTGATCCAGCTAAGATAGAGGCAGTTGTTAATTGGGTGAGGCCAAGCAGTGTGACAAAAATTAGAAGCTTTTTGGGGTTAGCAGGCTATTACAGAAGATTTGTCCAAGGTTTTCCGTCAATTGCATCACCGTTGAGAAAATTGACTAGGAAGAATGTCCTATTTGTATGGACCGATCAGTGTGAAACGAGTTTTCAAGAGTTGAAGGGAAGGTTAACCACAGCCCCAATCCTTACATTACCCTCGGGCAACGGCGGATTTATTATTTTTACAGATGCTTCGAACGTGGGGCTAGGTTGTGTATTGATGCAGGATGGGAAGGTGATTTCTTATGGCTCGAGACAGTTGAAGGACCATGAGAAGAACTATGCAACTCATGACTTGGAGTTGGCAGCAATTGTCTTTGCTTTGAAGATGTGGAGACACTATCTCTATGGAGAGAAGTTTGAAGTCCATTCAGATCACCGAAGTTTACAATATTTGTTCTTGCAGAAGGACTTAAACATGAGACAGAGATGGTGGATGGAGTATATCAAAGATTATGACTTTCCCATCAAGTATCATCCAGGCAAAGTGAATGTTGTAGCGGATGCATTGAGCAGGAAATCAGTGGTCATGGCCAGTTTGAGAGGAATGGGTGTCTTACAGCTGTTTGAAGAGTTGGGTGTAGAAGTGCAAACCCTGAAATTGGGTGCGATGTTAGCAAATATGACAGTATCAGAACCTACATTCATCCAGAAGATCAAGGAAAGTCAGTTGCAAACCGTTGTCTAACTTGTCAGTTGATTAAAGCAGAGCATCAGAAGCCCCCAGGTTTGTTACAACCGTTGGAGATTCCGGAGTGGAAATGGGAGCACATCACCATGGATTTCGTTTCCGGTTTGCCGATTTCCAAGAAGGGAAATAATGCGATTTGGATTATTGTAGATCGTCTGACAAAGCTGCTCATTTCATTCCAATGAAGACAGGGAACATGATGCATATGGCACCACTTGCAAAGTTATTTGTTGATGAGATTGTTAGTAAACATGGTCAACCCGTCTCCATTACTTCAGACAGAGATAGTAGGTTTGTTTCAAAGTTTTGGAAAACTCTTCATGAGTCGATGGGTACTAAACTCCAGTTCAGTACGGCATATCATCCTCAGACAGATGGTCAGTCAGAGAGGACGATACAGACTCTTGAAGACATGTTGCGTGCTTGTGTATTGGATTTCAAGGTTCAGTGGGATGAGTGCTTACCATTTTGTGAATTTGCTTATAACAATAGTTACTACTCTAGCAGCGGTATGGCACCTTTCGAAGCACTCTATGGTAGAAGATGCAGAACTCCGGTTTGCTTGGAAGAAGTCAGTGAGCGTAGTTTTCATGGACCGATGATAGTTGGAGAGACAAGTGACAAGGTCAAGCTGATTCAGGAACGTTTGAAGATCGCCCGAAGTAGGCAGAAGAGTTATTTAGATACTCGCCGAAGAGAATTGCAGTTTCAGGTGGGTGACAAAAGTGTTTTTGAAGATCTCACCAGCTAGAGGGACTTTGAGATTCGGTCACAAGGGCAAATTGTCTAGAAGGTTTATTGATCCGTATGAAATTTTGAGCAAGATTGGAGATGTCGCTTATAGACTTGCGTTACCGCCGGAACTCTCCGGGGTGCACAATGTATTTCATGTTTCTATGCTCAAGAAATATGTCACTAGTCCTGCACATATACTACAGCACGAACCTTTGGAGATTCGGGAAGATGCCTCGTCTGTGGAAAAGCCAATCAAGATCATCGATACCAAACAACAAGAATTGAGAAATCGGACTATTCATTGGGTCAAGGTACTTTGGGAAAATCACGAGCCAGAGGAAGCCACGTGGGAATTGAGAGAGCAAGTTCATAGGAAGTATCCACAGCTTTTACCAGAGGTAATTGTTTGATTTATTTGGTGGACCAAATATCCTAAGGGGTGGAGGATGTTAGACCCCGACGCAGACCAATTCGATTAGTGTATGATTAGTAGATGTTTAGTCCTAAGTGGGTTTAGTTGTCGTTGGGTTAGAAATAATTAGTTTTAGTCTTGGACATAGCTTTGGGAATTTTGAGAACGTTTAGTATTAGTCAGGCACACTCAGGGAGGCCTGGGTGCACGTGTAAGGTTGCGAGGATCGTATCGGTTTCCATTTTAATCGTGATTTTGATTTCATTTGGAAGATTTTACTATGTGTTACAACTTTCGTCTTCAGCCCAGTCATGTTTGAAGCCCAAAAACCCAAGTTCTGGCCCAAGAAGGGTAAAATTGTCTTTTATACACAAATTTGGACACAATTTTCGAGATCTCAAAACCATGTCAAAAATATACTTTTTAAAAACTAGAAATTTCGATGATCATTTTATCCTTCTTCGTCGAAGTCATTCAAGGCCCGCAAGATCATGTTTTTGTCAATACAAGGTTCAAGTTCATTGGGCCCCATTTGCTAGGGTTTTAAGTCAACCCTCTTCCTCCTTTACTCTTTTCATTCTAAAACCAAACCCTAGAGCAGCCAAAGGGAGAAAACCCTCTTTTCTCCCATCTTCCTCACCTTGCATAATCAAACTAGAAGCCTCCAAATGGAATTCTAAGACCATCATCTTCTTCCTCTCATCCTAAGCTCTCCATTGATGCAAATTTCTTGAAGTTTCAAGTTGGGCAAGAGCTCCATTTTCTTCCTCCTCTCTTGTTTGACCTTTTCTAGGTAAGAGCTCCAACCAATCTCCTTAATGAAGTCTTTTTAGTTCCTTAAAATCTTGTTTTTTATGTTTACAAACCCTTTTGTGAAAATGGGTTTCTTGTTTTCAAGATTGAGTGAGTTTTGTGTGGTTTTCTTGGGTTTTGTAGTTCTTGGGATTAGCTTGAGTGGAAGTGCTTGAAGAGGTTTGTGGCATCTTTGACTAAGGCAAGTAACCAATCTAGGATGGATTTTAGCATGTGTGCATTTCATTTGTTTTCCTTGCACTCTTCTCATTCAATGAAAAGTTTGGGGGATTTTGTTTTTGATTAGAGAATGGGAATAGAATGTCTCAATTTGTGTTTTGAAGTGTGTGTTTTACCCTTAGAGAGCATGGAGGCTCCGGGAGTGCAGGAGGAACGAGAAACAAGAAGAAGGGAAGAAGAAAATGTGAAAAATCTGAACTCAGGTGCTTTTCCCGGGCAGTAGAGTTCAGTCGCTGGTCCGCTGGCGACTAGCCGAAATCCCCATTTTGGTTAACTGCGAGCTGACCGAGCTCGGCGGTTCCCTTTCCAAAAGCTGACATTTCGATAGGGGATTTTGGTCAGTTTGACGGTTAGCTAGCGGCTAGCCGCCATTCCCCATTTCGGCTAACCGCTGGCCAACCGAACGTTTTCGGCTCCTTTTCCAGAGAGCTAAGTTTCAGACCTGGATTTCCATCGGTCAGCTGGCGGCTAGCCGCCAGATCCTAGTTCGGCTAGTCGACACCTGACCGCGAGATGACCGAAATTGACAAATTACCTGTTTTGAAGAGTATTTGCAAGAATGAAAACTAGAACATGTTAAGTGACCGTTAGCTTGATATTGTGCACTCGAAACCCGAGATGTCTTTGAACTTCCGGGGCACCAATTCTATTTTAAATTCCAACATCTGGGCTTCGGTTACACAAAGACAATCCAAAGGTCCTTAAATGTGCTTGATAGGCTTTGTGTTCATACTTTGGTTTTGATATAATGAATGTCATCGTGTACTCGTTTTCATGTCTAAGTACAAGCTCATTTTGAAGATTTGTTTCAAGAAAAAGGGGATCACTTCCTATGCGTGTTATGCATATTAATTATGCCTTTTGCTAGTCGTGCTTGTCATGTTTGTTAAGTGGTTTCCCCCTTTTTATCTCGACATGTTTTGATAGTGTTTTGCGTGTTTTGTGCATTCATGAATTTAAGTGAACACCACTGAGCTTGGACTGCCCTTTCAGTTTGATCCACTGTCTGGGGGTCCTTAAACATGTGGACTGTCTGCAGACTGGTCATGTAATTATTACACATCGTGCGTGTTCGGTTCCGCGGCCGGAAATCCCCGTATATGTGGGAATCGTGTCGTGATTATATTATGTATATCGTGCTTGTCGTGCGTGCTTGCTCTTTTCATTATATATGATAGAGAAATGATGGGCTCTTTGTGGAATGTAACTATTCATGATATTATATGTATTCATGCTACTTTGTTTTAGTATCTCAGCTTTGTTATGTATTCTCGAAAATGTACTTCAGTCTTGTAACCGTATTTAATCAAGCAAAAATGTCTTTACATGTTTCTTAAGCACTCTCTACTTTATGCTCATGCCTAAATTGATTACCTGCCAAACCGTTGTGTTTGATCCTTGTTTGTTGGTGCCCAGGTGCAGGAGACGTTGCCTTTGAAGAGGAGCGTCCGGAGGAAGCTTTTGAACCAACCCCTGTTAGAGATGAAAGTCCGGGGATCCGAACCCTAGAGGGGGGGGGGGTGAATAGGGTGAGCTTCAATTATGACCAATTAAGACCAATTTTAACTTCTTTAAATTAAACTAGTCACAAGTGATGATTATCAAATAAAATGCGGAAGCTTAATAAAAACAATCAGCACAAAGCATACACCATCACACAAGGATTTATAGTGATTCGGCCTCAATGCCTACATCTACTACCGGCTTGTGATCCAACACCCCACCGGATTTCCACTATTTATGCTTTTCAATAGGCTAAGCAATAACCTTTACAATATGCTTTTCAAGGCTAAGCAATAACCTCTACATTATGCTTTTCTTAGGCTAAGCAATAACCTCTTCAACCTAAAGGTTGGTTATCTCTCTAATTAGTGTCTAAAATACACTTGATGGAGATACAATTTAGCTCATTACATTTGCCTCTAAAATAGGCGGATATGAAAATGAAACTCTAACTCACACAAACACTAAATGAATGCAAAGATGTATGCTCATGATGTGTGTGTGTGATGTCCTCAATCATTTTGAAAATGAAAGCTCATAAATGTATGCCTAAGGCTTTTGAAAGTTTTAGCTCATAAAACATTTATGATTGAGGAAATGATGCAAGTCACATGTTAAAAATAACTTGTAAAAGATATACATTTGTATCCTAAACAAGTTGTGAAATTCTAAGCACAAAACATGTGATGCATAGGGATGTCAATCAAATCAACAATGTAGCTCATAAAACATAAAAATAGATTTGATTGAAAATAGAGGACAAATTATATGGACTTATACAATTAACTTGACAATGATATACCTATCAAAGCAAGGCAAGTTGTGAAACTTTAAAACAAAAATACAAATGATTTGTGAAGTTGTTGAATCCAAAATATAAGATATATTTGAAAGTGGTTTTCTTATGATGGAAAAACAACAACCATAGATTCAACCAAGTATATGGATCATGTTACATATAATTTCAAAGATTCTTTCATTAACATGATCTACTTAGATTTACCAATTAAAGTACTACTTGAATTGAATCATGGTGATGCATCCAAAAAGTGCCCAACGGCTCTTCCCCGATCGACCTGGCCTTTCCCCGGTCGACCTGGCCTTCACAACGGTAAAAAAACAGACCGTTTGAAAAAGGGCAACGGCTCTTTACCCGGTCGACCGGGTCCCTGGGCCGGTCGACCGGCCACACTGCAGGTCAACCCCCTGGGACCAAAATTCCCTAAAAATGGTATTTTTCAAAGTATTTTTCTTGGGAACTTTTGGGCCACTAAACCAAGCTTGGAAACATGTTTTAAATCAAACTAAGATGTTTAAAAACATGAAACACAAAAAGCCTAAAATGATTTGAAAGATTTAAAACATAGGCTTGCTTGATTTCTAAAACTTCTTTTCAAATTTAAATTGCATCCAAGTTTAAAACCAAAACATGCATAACTCAAAGATTCTCCAAGTCTAAAAACCAATGCATGTATAAAAACAATATTTCAAGATTTTCTAAATCAATGCATATGTGGGTAAATCAAATGATACTAGAATGATAATGCATCCATCAAATTGCAATCTACAAAATTCCTAACAATCTCCCCCTTTGCAATTTGATGGCAACTCACTGACCACTGAATATTACACACTATGTCTTCAGCTCCCCCTAAGCTGGACAACTCTTGAAATCTCTTGGATGCTCCTTCTCTTAGCTTGGGCTCTTGGGCTCTTTTCTTCATTCTTCATGATGCTTGGAGCTTGATCATTCTTCAAGCTTTCTCTTCTTCTTTCTCTCTATAGCCAAGCATCTTCTTTAGCTCCCAAGCTTTCTTCTTTTCACCTCTCCCCCTTTGACCATGCCTCTCTCTCCCTTTGGCAAGATATGCATTCTCTCCCCCTGTAGAAGATTATACAAAATCTCCCCTTATGAAGCTTGGACATTCTCTTCCCCTTTTAAGAACTTGAATGCTCTCTCCCTGTCACGCCCCCGAACCGAAACCTCGGGGGCGGGAGATGGGATTAAGGCATAAATATATTTTTCTTCTCCCAAGATCCGCGTGTGTGAAGACAACACATTCTGAATATTTTGCGGAAGCATTTGTGGCGTTGCGACCCGAAGTCCGTGGCCATCGGATTCCGCGTCGCACTCAACCTTTAGCATATCGCTATTATATCAGGAGTCATATCAGACTGGAGTAACCAACACAATAAATTACAGAGCTGACAGTAACAGGATATTACATTCCCAAATATGTTCAAGTTACAATTATCAATGTACATTAATTAAGAATCCCAAGAAAAGGCTAATAAAAGCCATACAACAAGAAGCTATAACTACTACCCAAATGTGACGTAGCTCCGATGTCAAGCTCAATGTCTACATGACATAGCCGACAAACCAACCTGCAAGGCATGGCTCCACAGCCAACAAAAACACTCAACTCGGGGCGAAGAAATCTGAACCTGAGTACCAAAAGTAGTGGGTCAGACACGACGGTCTGGCAGGTGGATGAAAAGAACACAATATAGCGAATAATAATACAAATGATAAATCATGCTATTTGCTCAAAATGCTGCATATAATTAAACGGGTGAAAACTCAGGAATCTCGGATAAAACATGTATTCTTCTCAAACATGGTTAAAACAGGAAGATCTAATAAAGCATATGTTCATTTACATCATCTATAAAAGCATAGATAATTGACAATCGGGTGTTCGTGGAAAACATGTATGAATATGGAAGTTTGGCAAAACCACGTTCATTTACACATATTTCAAAGCATGGATCTTCAACAGATCGGGCATTCCTTTAAAACAGGTATAACATAGGGATCTGGCAAAACGCGTGTCATTTAAAACATATTCTTAAGCATGGATGTTAAATAGCTCGGGTAATCATTTGAAACAGGTATAAACATGGAAACCTGACAAAACACGTGTCATTTAAAACATATTTCAAAACAGGGATATTTAACAAATCGGGTATTCATTTAAAACATGTGTAATCATATAACTCTAGCAAAACCATTGATCGTTAGAACCATATTTAAAAGCACGGGTATTCACCCAACCGGCATTCATGTAAAACATGTACGTGTGCAAAGGACATAAAACAATATAATAGTGATTGAATTTACAATAGAGAGCATTAACACTTATCTAAATAACAACTTTCATAAAAGCAATGAATCATTTATCTGAAAACAAGTAAGCAATATAAACCATGTCGGGTGTCCAAGGAATCGGGAACTGGCAAGATGGCAATCACAAGAAGCTAAGTCCTCTATCACCGAAGTGACAAGAGCGGGACGTTGGTCTCAGTCACACAAGGTGAAGAGACTCAACGTAAATCATATATACAATAATAAATATACGGGAACGGGAACGGGACCACGGTAGCGAACCGGGTATCGGGACGGGACCACGGTAATAACCGGGTATCGGGATCCAAACTGCAGCTGGCGGGACGGGAGAGGGATTTCCAAGTCGGTGGATCAAACCGACAAGGTATCCAAGCTTAGTGATGCCGACTCATAGGTCAAAACCAATCGAGACATATGCAAGTAAATCAAGTACAGTAAATAAACGGGTAAAACGGGGGTGCTCAAGGGCACACTGTCACTTCATATCGGGCAATACATTTCGGGACAAATAACTGTTACTAGTGTAACTTCAATGTTTTCGGGGAAACAAGTAAATCAAGTACAATAAATAAACGGGTAAAACGGGGGTGCTCAAGGGCACACTGTCATATCTTGTGATGCAATGCACTTCGGGACAAATGACTGTTACTAGAGTAACTCCAATGCTTTCGGGAAAACAAGTCATATAATGCAAATCTCGGGAAAAGAGGTGAAACAATGAACTATAACAATTTCGGGTAAAAATATCGGTTTCAAGATCTATTTAAGTGAATAGGGGTCCCGTATGTCGATTATAACAATTACTTGGTACTCCTTGAGTTTGAAGACATTCCGGGCTCCTTATGCACTTTTACTACTTTCAAAATCTTAACATGAGCTTATGGGTAGTACTAGGTGTTACAATAGCAAGAATCAAGATTATACACGGTCCATCCTAGGCATGACATTAATCCGGAACATCGAGCAACCGATTCAGTCATCGAAAGGAATAGAATTAGCGATAACAAGGAAATAGACTTGTGTTTAGATATAACGAAGATATCGCGTCGTTCCATCCCGTTCAAGATTGAAATGGATTAACTTTGATGTCACCGAACCCACCGGGAGGAGTGTCGGCTCAAGACATCCTCACTCATAGGCCAAACGGTCCAAAAAGGGTAAGGGTCCCACCTAAAACCAAGGATTAGTGTCTAAATCAACACCATTCTTTTCTTTTAGTTCCCTAGTCTTAGAGACCTTAGATTAGGGTACAATTGGTCTTAACACTAAGGTATATACCTCTAGGACTCATAGAAGGCCCAAAGGTTTCCAAAAAAACACAATATCAAATTTCACTGGACTCAAACTGATCGATCGGTCAAAATTTCTGTACCAGAATGTACAGGGTCCGATCGATCGGCCCAAAAAGGCTTACAGTTACTTACAGTCCGATCGATCGGCCTGTAGGTCCGATCGATCGGACCTGGGTACAGCAGGTCCGGAAAAGCTGATTTTTCTTCCTCTTTGTTTCCTTTCCTTCCAACATATAATCAATCACAAAGAACCATAAACAAGATGGTTTAAATACATGTTTCCAAGACAATATCATGAGCTAAAGAGCTCCTCATTTCAATTTCCTCTCTTTCCATTCTTTCCATTCTTTCCATTCACAATTAATCACAAGGTGGAGAAAACTCATTCATGTGAAATCATTTGAAACCTTGACAATATGATGCATACATTTCCAAGAGATTAACAAGGGAGAAATAACTCATCAATAAGCACATCTTGAAATCAATATTAATCATATTAAAGACAACTATTAAAATCACCAAAACCATTAATGAATCAAGATTTTTATCACAAAACATGTTAATAATCAAAACAATCCATTCATCCACTTGCCTTTGACTCTAATCAAGCAAACCAAGCTCCTAAACACCTCTAAAGCTCAAGATCCACAACCTCTACAAAAACCCCCAAAACAAACCCTAAAATGGGTTAAACAATGAAATGACAATGAAACATTTCAATAATCAAGGTGGAGCTTCTCTAAGGCTAGAAGATTTCAAATCTAGAAGGTGGGAAGAATCACTTACTTGCAAGGTCCTCTAATGGACAAGGTAAGCTCAAAGGAAGTCTTGTGATGGAGGGTTCTCTTCACAAATGGTATCAATGGAAAGCTTGCAAGATGAGGAAGAAGAAGGTGGTCTCCATTTCTTGATTGATGAACTATTGGTGTGGCTTGGAGATGAAGAAGCAAGAAGAAGAAGAAGTTGCACAAGGGAAAACCCTAGGTTCAGCTGGAACAATGGTGAAGAATGAGCAATGAAGGAGATGGGTTCCTCTTATAAACAAGTGGGGTTTGGGCCCCACAACTTAAGGGACTTGGGTGGCTGAAATCATCTAATTCGGGACCTCGGATGGATTCGACGAAGAAGGAAGAAATGATCGTCGAAATATCTAGTTTCCAAAAAGTGTATGTTTCACGGATTTCGAGAATATCAAGTTTTGGGTACATATTTGGTGTGCAATGACTGTTTTGCCCTCAAGGCCAAGAAATCGGTTTTCGGGTTCTCAAATCGATATGGGATCAACATGAAAGTTGTAGGATTCCTCAAGATGAATGCAATGGGCCAAAAACACAATACGAAGCAAATCGGGAAAATCTCACAAGTAAATGCAAAGCCGAAAAGGGAACCCCCAAAGGGCCACACAAGCTACCAAAGCACTCAAAAGCCCAAAACTAGAAGAAAACCCATTCTAGCTCACAAACTCAACCCAACAAATACTAATCCCACTAAAAGAACTAATCCACAAATAAAACAACACTAATCCAAGAGATTAGGGGTCGGGTTCTCACACTCCCCCTTTGCCATTAAATTGCAAAGGTACCTACACACATGAAATAAGGAAAATACCTTTTAGTAGCACCTGTTAACAAAAGAAATCAAAAATGAAATACATAACAGGTTATCATATGTGGAATTAATCTCTAAGGGTTCAAAGTCAATCCAAGGGTGAATTTGATCAAAACTAATACTTCCTGTGAAGGTTTACACTCCCCCTCAATCCATTCTCTCCTTTTGTCAACATGTTGACTAAGATTTAACTATTTGGTGAAAGAAGAAGATGGTTTAACCAATTGAGGGAAAAACTTCAAGGAAAGGATTAGACATGTTTAACTATAAAGCTCAATATGATCTAATTACCAAAAGAGAGCAAGGTCAAAGAGAAAAGCAATCATGGATACCAATTGGAAAAACAAAGGATTCCAATTGAGATTCAAGGATAAGTCTATTAAAACAATCACTCTAAAATGGATTTAAAAATATAACTATTAGGAAAAATCCAAATTAGAGCTATCCATGATGATATGGGGTTTATTAATCATAGCATCAATCAATTTAACTAAGAAAAAGCATATGCTATGAAAGTTTTGAAAATCATTTCATTCAATCATTAAATATGACTATCATGTGCAAGATGAGTGAAATGAAATTCAAACATGAAGCCTACCTCAACAATTAACCAACCAATATTATGATCACATAAACATGGTGGTCATGAGATTTACCTACATGAGCAAGAGAGGTGGCAATCATGAAAATTATGATGCTAGTGGAGTGTGACATGGAATGAAAACATCTAACTAGCAAGTTCAGTCCAATGTACACAAGGTCTATCACATTCACAAGAAATCAAATCAATTGAAAATTATACCAATTGAATTTGACAACATGATTAAGAGCAAGAATGTGACAAACACAAAATTCCATCAAGCATCATAAATGGATGTTCATCACTTTTAAAGATAAGACTATTGAGCATAGTGATGAAAAAGGTAAATTGCAATGCAAAAGGATATAACTTTGAAATGCATGCAATTTTCAAAGTGACTAAATCATATGAATTCAACATCTAAGATATCCATCAAACATATAGAAATACGAGGAATGGATTTCAAAGAGTTTCATATGATCAAGATCACTACTATGATGTTGAAACATGTACTAGGATGACATCACTAAGAGAATATACTTGAATCAACATCATAACCATCCAAAAAAAAATGACTAGAAAGCATAGAGGATGGATTTTAGTTCTAGTATGGTTTCTACAAATATAACTAAGATCACAACCATACATAGAACGATTTGACATTTGCATAGAGATGATCAATCAACACTCAAGATCTAACTCATACCATATCATCAATAAAGAATATAACTATGTAAGCACAAGAAGGTATGAAGTTAAAGGGATCAATCTATCATGCAACATCTCCACTCTTAGCAAATGTACTAAGCTTACAATGCAATGGAAAAGGATAAGGGGTTTATACCAAATGAACTTAGCACATTAAATCACATATGTACTTATTAGGCTCAAATGATAATAAAACAAAAGATTTTACTATAAAGCACATAAACAATCATCAATTTGCATTAATGAAAATATATACCAAATTAGGCACAACCATGCAAATCAATGAAACCATATCCAACCAAGCAATGTAAGACATCAAAATCAATTTGCTAAAAAAGAATATAACTAAATGAGCAAAGATGCAAATTGTTTGTAAAAATTATTTCCTTCCAAATGATATAATTATAATTAAGCACAAGGAAATAAATTCAAGGAAAATGCTTCTATAAATACAACCAATAACGCTTAGAACATTTTTCGAAGTTTTTCAAATCACTTCAATATTTACAATTCCAACAAAGAATCATTTATAGAATTATGAGCAAGTGATTTTGAAAAACAAGAAGTGTACTATTGTAAATTTTCAATATGTATTTAAAAAAAAGACAATAGACACTCACATATTTTCCATACCAAGAGATATAACTTGAAAAATCAATGGAAAACTTAAATTGCTTCAAATCATTTGATTTACAAAAAAGATCTAACTATGACATTCATCAAATGATTTTCCAACATCAATTGATCATGAAAAATCTAGCTATGAAAGCTTTTGTAATCACAATCAATTGATCATGAATAGATATGCACTACAAGAGATATAACTATATGAACAAAATGCAAATCTATCATGAAAATATTGCAATCAAAGGATTTTGAAAACCATGAGATATAACTTAAAAGTTCATGAAGACAAAATGAAATGATCACAAAGAAACATTGCATTTTAAAAGATGTGACTATAAAGAAACAAAATGCAAATGTAACAAGACCAACAAAAAGATTTCACTATAAAGGAATAGGTTGGTCTAGGGAGGATCAAGGCCTTAAGGTTAGTCTAAATGTGTACCGATGAAGATTCACCTAAGGTCTTGAAAAGGATGTCCTTAAGAGTTCATATAGAGGACTCACCAACTCTTGAAGATATAACTTGAAAAAGTCTTAGAGTGGTGCAATGATACTAGGAGAAATATCATTTTCAATCAAGGGAATTATGAGAGCAGACCTTAAAGTAAAGACAATGTATATAAGGTGCTTCTCATGGTCCTTCAATACATCTAATGTACGAGCACCATGATCCAGAATCTTACATTCCGATGATTGAGACAAATCATACTATCTCATAGTGATCAAAGTGCTGCAACCTTGTCAGATGAGATGCCCAATCTCATCACTGGTTGTGAAAATATTTAAGTATAAGATTTACAATACATATCTCTTGTATGTGGATCTCATCCATACACATGTATTACATCTAGTATACTTGAGGACTCCGGTTCATCTCATGAGCCAATATGTCTTTCGTATTGGTTATGTGCAAGTATATAAAACACCATTTATCTCATGAAAGGAAAAGCATGAATTGTATTGATAAAATAAGAAATTAATCAATTTATTACATCATATACCCTTGGTATTGAGACCATAAAACTAACAGTAGACGGGATGGGCATGAGATGCAATCCTGATTGGCATTGAGCCCAAGTGGGAGATTGTTAGTTTGATGCTCTCAATACCAAGTATATGATGCAAAAAATTGATTCATTTCTTTATTTATCAATACAATCATGCTTTCCTTTCATGAGATGAATGGTGTTTGATTATATACTTGCACATAACCAATACAAATGACATAATGGTTGATGAGATGAACCGGAGTCTACAAGTATACTAGATGCAAGACATGTGTATGAATGAGATCCACATACAGGAGATATGTATTGCAAATCTTATACTTAAATATCTTCACAACCAGTGATGAGATTAGGCATCTCATCTGACAAGGTTGCAACACTTTGATCACTATGAGATAGTGTGATTTGCCTCGATCATCGGAATGTAAGATTCTGGATCATGGTGCTGGTACATGGGATGTATTGAAGGACCATGAGAAGCACCTTATACACACTATCTGAGATAGTGTGATTTGTCTCGATCATCGGAATGTAAGATTCTGGATCATGGTGCTGGTACATTGGATGTATTGAAGGACCTTGAGAAGCACCTTATACACACTATCTTTACTTTAAGGTCTGCTTTATAATTCCCTAGAAATAGGCTCATAATCCTGAGACATTAATGAACTCAAGTTTCTATCTATGCATTTGCTTTGAGTAACCAATGAGTGAGGCCAATTGTAGGTCAACACCTCAGTGATTTGGGTACGTGGTAGTAGAGTTGTGGGAACATTCAATGGTCAAGATGGAATCTATCTTTAATATCCCCTTGTGCCAATTAATGGATTTATCATTGGTAAGTGCGCACTCATTCCAATTAAGAGTTAATTGGATCGGTACCAAATGATCATTATAATTAATTGGTGCTCAAGGATAATAAGATATGGATCTATTTTGGTAGACAGGTCCAATTGATCCATGGGTATAGATGGAGGGGCCTACTTGTGGTACTGAGGAAGTTAAGGGTCTTCATTGTAATATATTCCTAAGACTGGAGTGCAATTGCATTTATATAGTGGAGTTATTTGCAATTAACTGTGGGCCCGGTTACACATGAGATGTGGGGTCACGTGTCCCAGTTGAAGCCAACTTTTTAAGGAATCCCTAGTGGTCCCCACGCTAGCCCAAGTTATTAGAAAGATACTAATTCTACTTGAACTCTAATAGGAAGGTTACTATTTCTATTAGAAGTGAGACTTCTAATAGTGGTAATGGTAAGTTACTAATTATTAATGGAAGTAGGACTTCTAATAGTGGTAATGGTAAGTTACTAATTATTAATGGAAGTAGGACTTCTATTTTAATTAGAAAGGAGAAAGCTACTAATTGTTGTGGAAGTGAGACTTCTATGGAAACTAGCAAAGGAGAAGTTTACTATTTTGTAATGGGAGTTAAACTTCTATTTCAAATAGGAAAAGAGGTGGAATGGAAGGCTATATAAAGAGGAACAAACCCCTCTTGGACGTCCATAATTGAAAGAGCCCTTCCAGCCCATTTGTGCAAGTGTTGCACAAGTTCTCTTCTCTTTCTCCTCTAGTTCCTTGGAGTTACTAGTTAGGTTTTCTCTTGGAGATTCCACCATCTTCTTGAGAAAAGAGATCTAATACGGGTAATAGCATCGAAGATCAAAAGGTGTTGGAGATTCTGAATTCGGTAGTGAAGGTGTTCATCATCAAAAGAAAGAACTCAAATTCTCCATTAGAGCACTACAAAGCTCCAAAGGTAAAATTCTACATCCTTGTATGTTGTGCATTTCGTGGTTGCATGTTTAGGTGTTGTTTTCTATCTTCTAGATAGTATATCTTGTTGTACATGATTTATGAGTTTGAGGGAATCCATCCTGGATTGGTTTTGTTGCCTTCTAGATAGATGATCCCTGCATCAAGTGGGTCAAAAGTTTTTGAAACCTATCTGGAAGGCCCACCTAGTTTCCAACAATATCATCTCCAGAGAAGGTTTAGCAGTTGACCCAGCCAAGATAGAGGTAGTTGTTAATTGGGTGAGGCCAAGCAGTGTGACAGAAATTAGAAGCTTTTTCGGGTTAGCAAGCTATTACAGAAGATTTGTCAAAGGTTTTTCGTCCATTGCAGCACCGTTGACGAAATTGACCAGGAAGAATGTCCCATTTGTTTGGACCGAACAGTGTGAAACAAGTTTTCAAGAGTTGAAAGGAAGGTTAACCACAACTCCAATTCTTACATTAGCATCGGGCAGCGGCGGATTTATTGTTTATACAGATGCTTCGAATGTGAGACTGGGTTGTGTATTGATGCAGGATGGCAAGGTGATTGCGTATGGCTCAAGACAATTGAAGGACCATGAGAAGAACTATGCGACTCATGACTTGGAATTGGCAGCAGTTGTTTTTGCATTGAAGATGTGGAGACACTACCTCTACGGAGAGAAATTTGAGGTCCATTCAGATCACCGAAGTTTACAATATTTGTTCTCGTAAAAGGATTTAAACATGAGACAGAGACGGTGGATGGAGTATATCAAGGATTATGACTTCCCAATCAAGTATCTTCCATGCAAAGTGAATGTTGTGGCTGATGCATTGAGCAGAAAATCAGTGGTCATGGCCAGTTTGAGAGCAATTAGTGTCTTCCAGCAATTTGAAGAGTTGGGTGTAGAAGTACAAACCCTGAAACTGGGTGCAATGTTAGCAAACATGACAATATCAGAACCTACATTCATCCAGAAGATCAAGGAAAGTCAGTTGCAAGACCCAGACCTGGCAAAGATAGTAGAGCATATCACTGAACGCCCAGATTTTAAGATGGTGAATGGGGTACTATATTTTCGTGACCGGTTGTGTGTGCCAAATGTGGATGACTTGAAGAGTGAAATAATGAATGAAGCTCACAGCACGAGATATTCTATGCATCCGGGTAGCACGAAGATGTACCACAATTTGAAGAATAGATTTTGGTGGAACAACATGAAAAGAGAGAGATAGCAGCTTTTGTGTCCCGTTGTCTGACTTGTCAGTTGATTAAAGCAGAGCATCAGAAGCCCCCAGGTTTGTTACAACCGTTCGAGATTCCGGAGTGAAAATGGGAGCACATCACCATGGATTTCGTTTCCGGTTTGCCGAATACCAAGAAGGGAAATAATGCAATTTGGATTATTGTAGATCTTCTGACAAAGTCTGCTCATTTCATTCCAATGAAGGCAGGGAATATGATGCACATGGCACCACTTGGAAAGTTATTTATTGATGAGATTGTTAGTAAACATGGTTAACCCGTCTCCATTACTTCAGATAGAGACAACAGGTTCGTTTCAAAGTTTTGGAAAACTCTTCATGGGTCTATGGGTACCAAACTCCAGTTCAGCACGGCATATCATCCTCAGACCGATGGTCAGTTAGAAAGGACAATACACACTCTTGAAGACATGTTGCATGCTTGTGTATTGGATTTCAAGGTTCAGTGGGATGAGTGCTTACCGCTTTGTGAATTTGCTTATAACAATAGTTACCACTCTAGCATCGGTATGGCACCTTTCGAGGCACTCTATGGTAGAAGATGCAGAACTCTGGTTTGCTGGGAAGAAGTCGGTGAGCGTAGTTTTCATGGACCAACGATAGTTGGAGAGACAAGTGACAAGGTCAAACTGATTCAGGAACGTTTGAAGATCGCCCGAAGTAGGTAGAAGAGTTATGTAGACACTCACCGAAGAGAATTACAGTTTCAAGTGGGTGACAAAGTATTCTAGAAAATCTCACCAGTTAGAGGAACTTTGAGATTCGGACAGATGGGAAAATTATCTAGAAGGTATATTGGTCCGTATGAAATTTTGAGCAAGATTGGGGATGTCGCGTATAGACTTGCGTTACCGCCGGAACGTTCCAAGGTGCACAATGTAATTCATGTTTCTATGCTCAAGAAATACATCTCTAGTCCTTCACATATACTACAGCACGAGCCTTTGGAGATTCGAGAAGATACCTCGTATGTGGAAAAGCTGATCAAGATCATTGATACCAAAGAGCAAGAATTGAGAAATCAGACTATTCAATGGGTCAAGGTACTTTTGGAAAATCACGAGCCAAAGGAAGCCACATGGGAATTGAGAGATCAAGTGCAGAGGAAGTATCCACAGCTTTTACTAGAGGTAAATGTTTGTTTTATTTGGTGGACCAAATATCCGAAGGGGTGGAGGATGTTAGACCCCGGCCCAGACTAATTCGATTAGTGGGTGTTTAGTATGTGTCTAGTCCTAAGTAGTTTTAGTTATCGTCGGGTTAGAAATAATTAGTTTAGTCCTAGATATAGCTTTGGGAATTTTGAGGACGTTTAGTGTTAGTCAGACATACTCAAGAAGGCCTGAGTGCACGTGTAAGCTTGGGAGGATTGTAACGGTTTCCATTTTTAATTGTGACTTTGATTTCATTTGAATGACTTTACTATGTGTTACAACTTTCGTTTTCAGCCCATTCATGTTTGAAGCCCAAAAACCCAAGTTCTGGCCCAAAAAGGGTAAATTTGTCTTTTATACACAAATCTGGATACAAATTTCGAAATCTCAAAACCATGTCAAAAATATACTTTTTTGAAACTAGATATTTCAAGTATTATTTTATCCTTCTTCGTCGAGTTCATTCGAGGCCCGCAAGATCATGTTTTCATTGATGCAAGATTTGGCCATTGGGCCACATTTACAAGTGTTTTAAAGTCAACTCTTTCCTTCTTTCCCTCTTTTCATTCTCAAACCCTAACCCTAGAGCAAGAGGAGAAACATTTTCTCTCCACTTTATTTCTCTTGAATGATCAAGCTAGAAGACTCCAAATGGAATTCCAAGACCATCATCTTCTTCCTCTCATCCCAAGCTTTCCATTGATATAAATTTCTTGATGTTTCTAGTTGGGCAAGAGCTCCATTTTCTTCCTTCTCTCTTGTTTGGCCTTTTCTAGGTAAGAGCTCAAACCCATCTCTTTAACGGAGCCTTTTTGGTTCCTAAGGATCTTGTTTTTCATATTGCAAACCCTTTTGTGAAAATGAGTTCCTTGTTTTCAAGATTGAGTGAGTTTTGTTTGGTTTTCATGGATTTTGTAGTCTTTGGATTAGCTTGAGTGGAAGTGCTTGGAGAAGTTCGTGACATCTTGGACTAAGGCAAGTAACCAATCTAGGATGGATGGTAGCATGTGTGCATTTGATTTGTTTTCTTTCCATTCTTCTCATTTCATTGGGAATTTATGTCTTGAATGAAAATTTTGGGGATTTTGTTTTAGATTGAAGAAAGGGAATGTGATGTCTCAATTATGCTATGAAATGTGTGTTTTATCCATTGGAGAGCTTGTAGGCTCAGGGAAGTGTAGGTTGAATGAGAAACAAGAAAAAAGGAAGAAGAAAATGTGAAAATCTGAATTGAAATGCACTTCCCGTGCAGTTTCGGTCAGCCGCTGGTCATCTGGCGGCTAGCCGAAATCCCCATTTCGGCTAACTGCGAGCTGACCGAGCTGGGCGGTTCCTTTTCTAGAAGCTGGCATGTGCATCAGGGTTTAGCGGTCAGCCCTACGGTTAGCTTACGGCTAGCTGCCAGGTCCCATTTCGGCTAACCGCATGCCAACCAAAGTCAGTTCGGTTTCCTTTCCAGAGAGTTGTGGCTAATTGTAAGCCAACTGAAGTCAGTTCAGTTTCTTTTCCAGAGAGTTGCGTTTGGACCTGGGTTTCCAACGGTCAGCCTGTCGGTCAGCTGGTGGCTAGCCGCCAGATCCTACTTCGACTAGCCGACATTTGACCACGAGCTGACCGAATTTGACACCATTGCCCATTTTGAAGAATATTTGTAAGAATGAAAACTAGAACATGTTAAGTGACCTTTAGCCTGATATTGTGCACTCGAAACCTGAGATGTCTTTGAACTTCCGGGGCACCAATTCTCTTTTAAATTCCAACATTTGGGCTTCGTCTACACAAAGATCAATCAAGGTCCTTACATGTGCTTGATAGGCTTTGTGTTCGTACTTTAGTTTTGATACATTGAATATCATTGTGTGTTCGTTTTGAAGTTTAAGTACAAGCTCGTTTTGAAGTTTTGTTTCAAGAAAAAGGGGTCATTTCCTAAGCGTGTTATGCATATTAATTATGCCTTTT
This sequence comes from Cinnamomum chago, assembly GCA_038049695.1. Taxonomy (NCBI): domain Eukaryota; kingdom Viridiplantae; phylum Streptophyta; class Magnoliopsida; order Laurales; family Lauraceae; genus Cinnamomum; species Cinnamomum chago. Next base: position 34,039,847 of record CP142460.1, read on the forward strand.
GCTAGTTGTGTTTGTCGTGTTTTGATAAGTGATTTTCCCATTTTATCTTGACATGTTTAGACAATGTTTTGCGTGTTTTGTGCATTCATGAATTTAAGTGAACACCACTGAGCTTGGACTGCCCTTTCAGTTTGATCCACTGTCTGGGGGTCCTTAAACATGTGAACTGTTTACAGATTGGTCTTGTATTTTATTACACATCGTGCGTGTCCGGTTCCGCGGCCAGAATCCCCGTATATGTGGGAATCGTGTCGTGATTATATTATATATATCGTGCTCGTCGGGCATGCTTGCTCTTTTCATTATAAATGATAGAGAAAGGATGGACTCATTGTGGAATGTAACAATTCATGATATTATAAGTATTCATGTCAGTTTTGCTCGTATTTTGAAATGTACCTTAGTTATATAACTGTTTACAACTCAGCAAAATGTCCTTATATGTTTCCTTAAACATCTACTACTGATATGCTCATGCCTAAATTTATTACCTGCCAAACCGTTGCGCTTGACCCTCGCATGTTGGTGCCCAGGTGCGGGTGACGTTGCCTTTGAGGAGGAGCGTCTGGAGGAGGCTCTTGAGCCACCCCCAGTCAGAGAGTGGCAACCCGACAATGTCAACTAGACGTTAGGCGGGTTCTTGAGTTTCGCTAATTTTTGTCATTGGGTTCTTTATTATTTTGAGAATTGTATTGGCCTTCGTTAGCCTCTTATGGGATGTAACTAAACTTAACTTACTTTTGTGTTAGTCTCATAACTTGAATTATGATGGGAAGGCCCTTGTTAACTTCTTTTTTTTTAATACTATGTCTTAATATTACTTGTCATAGCACTAAAAAATTTATTGGGGCTTATCTTGATGAGATTTGCTACACGCTTCCGCAAACTTGATCATGTGAGACATATTTCGCTTGCTTCGAGAATCCTCTGTTAGTTTTGATGGTCTCAATACCAAGTATATGATGTAATAAATTGATTCATTTCTTTATTTATCAATACAATCATGCTTTCCTTTCATGAGATGAATGGTGTTTGATTATATACTTGCACATAACCAATACAAATGACATAATGGTTCATGAGATGAACCGGAGTCCACAAGTATACTAGATGTAAGACATGTGTATGGATGAGATCCACATACAGGAGATATGTATTGCAAATCTTATACTTAAATATCTTCACAACCAATGATGAGATTGGACATCTGTCGCGACCCCGGACCGGGAAATCCCCCAATCCGGGATCGGGACTAATTAGAAGTGGATGATGATTGATGATAGAAGGATCTACATCCACAATATAAAACTTATTCAATTTCCCACAGGTGTCCGCGGTGAGGATATCACAACCTTGCATGAACATTTCTTTTGAGTGCGGAAGCGTGTAGCAAATCAAATAGTAGACTATCTCTAATCATGCAAGCATTAATATCAAATATCAAACTGTATCAGAATGAGCAATGATCTATAGCAAGTTTCCCAAAAGTTGTTAAGTTAGACAAAATATCATTTAGTTACAATCCCCAAAATTAGAGGCCAACAAAGGCCAATACTACAAAAGAATAACCCAAAAGAATGGTTAAAAAGTTCTCCCCAAAATGTTACGCCTCTTGGCAACCCGATGTCTACATGACATCGTCAGCACGCCACTCTACTAGAGGTTGCAGCTCACCTACTGCCTCCTCCGGCTCCTCCTCAAGGAAACCGGCAACGGGACCTGAGTACCAAAGCAAAGGATCAGACACGACGGTCTGGCAAGAGAATGAAAAGATGCAACAATATACAATAGATGAAATCTCTTGAAAAGCATAGAAATCTGTTTAAACAAGAACTCTCATAAATCATGTAAGTCATTTGCTATAAAACAAGTAGACAAGATAAAATATATGAGGTATCCAAGGAATCGGGAATAACAAGGTGGCAATCACATAAAGCTAAGTCCTCTGTCACTAAAGTGACAACAGTATCACGGGACGTTGATCTCAGTCACACAAGGTGAGGAGAAACAACGTATACATATATACAATCTAATTATACGGGAACGGGACCACGGTAGCGAACCGGGTATCGGGACGGGACCACGGTAATGACCGGGTATCTGGATCCAAACTGCAGCTGGCGGGACGGGAGAGGGATTTCCAAGTCGGTGGATCAAACCGACAAGGTATCCAAGCTTAGTGATGCCGACTCATAGGATAAATAACACATCGAGACATATGCAAGTAAATCGAGTACAGTAAATAAACGGGTAAAACGGGGGTGCTCAAGGGCACGCTGTCATTTCATGTCGGGCAATACATTTCGAGACAAGTCAATGCTACTATCATGCTTTCGGGAAAACAGCTCATGACATGTAAATCTTGGAAATAGAGAAATATGATGAACTATACCAATTCGGGAAAGATAAATGTTTTAAGATCTATTTGAGTGAATAGGGGTCCCGTATGTCGATCATAGATATGACTTGGTACTCTTTGAGTTTGAAGACATTCCGGGCTCCTTATGCACTTTTACTATTTTTAAAACTTAACATGAGCTTATGGATAGTACTAGATGCTATGATAGAAAAATCAATACTATAAACGGTCCGTCCTAGGTATGATGTTAATTCGGAGACATCGAGCCACCTACTCAGTCATCGAAAGGAATAGAATTCGCGATAACTAAGGAAAAAGTCCTGTATTTAGATATAAAGAAGATATCGCGTCATTCCGTCCCGTTCATGATTGAATGAAGTGAACATCGATGTTACCAAACCAACCGTGAGGAGCATCGGCTCAAGACGTCCTCACATATAGTCAAGTGAGTCCATGGAGGGTAGCCAAGGTCCCACCTAGAACCAAGAAACATAAAAAAAATCTCAAAATTCGGTCCGATCGATCGGTCGAAATTTCTGTACTAGTGCATTAAAACAGTTCAGGCAGACCGCATCGCTCGAGCGAATCGAAGGGTTCGCTCGAGCGAACTCATCGGTCGAGCGGATATTAAAATGCGTTCGAGCGACCAAGCTACTGGAAAACCCGTATCCCTTTCTGGACAGGTCGCTCGAACGAACTGTCATGGTCGCTCGAGCGAACTGTCCAGAAACTGAATTCCGGGCAGTTCAGTTCCTCTCTTTCTCTTCCCTTTTACAACCTTCTTTTAGCCCTTCTTACACATCAAATGAGGAGTCTATTTCTCCCTTCAAACTACAACAAATCCTCCATCAAATCAACCATATTCTCCTTCATCAACCATGCATTCAACACAAGGAAAAAGGAGAAGGGAACCATTTCACAATCTATATAAACCTTTGCAACAAAACAAGAAGACATTCAATGCCATAAACCACTACTTCTCCAAGATTATAAACGTGTCATTAATACTTATCATGAGCATTCATTTCAAAACAAAGCAATAAATGCACATTAATGGAAAATGTCCAAAAATCAATAAAAGCTTAGGAAAGTCATTTATTCACTTGCCTTAGGTCTTCTAACAAAGAAATCAAGCTCTATCAAGTCTTCCAAGACAATGAATCCAAGCTACAAGGCAAAATCCCCAAATAAAACCCTAACATGGTCAAACAATGAAATCACCAAGAAACCTTCCAATAATGAAGGTGAAACTCCTATAGGGTTAGAGGAACACCAATCTAGGAGATGAAGGGGGTCACTTACTTGCAAGGTCCTCTAATGGCAATGGTGAGCTCAAAGAAGGTCTTGTGATGAATGCTTTTCTCTAGCAATGGTGTCAATGGAGAGCTAAGGTGATGAGGAAGAAGATGATGATCTCTAATCTTCTCTTGGTGCAAGCTTGAGAGTGGATTGAGTGATAAAAGGCAAGAGCAAGAAGAAGATGAAGAAAACCCTAGCTCTCACCTCTTGTGCTGGAAAAATGGAAATGAAGTGAATGGGTTAATGGCTTCCCCTTTGTTAACAATGAATTGGGTCCCACTACTAAAGGAACTAAATGGGTTGAAATCATCTCTATCGGAACCTCGGATGAATTCGACGAAGAAGGAAGAAGTGATCGTCGAAATATCTAGTTTCTAAAAAGTATATGTTTCGCGGGTTTCGAGGATACTAAGTTTGGGGTACAGATTTGGTGTGAAATGACTGTTTTGCTCTCAAGGCCAAGAATTCGGGTTTCGGGATCTCAAACGAAAACGGGATCAACATAAAAGTTGTAGGGATCGTCAAAGCGAGTAAAACGGGATTAAAATCATGAATGTAAAAAAAAGCTCCGATAAATCCTCAAACATATGCAATGTCATGAAAAGGAACCCCCAAAGGGCCCTACTAGCACAAAGCAAATCAAAACATTCAAATTAGCCCAAAACTATAAACAAAGCTAATCCAAACTCCACTTAGTCAAAATCACTAATTGAGCTTAGTACTAACACGCAACAAAATTAGCACTAATCGGGTTCACTCGGGTCGGGGTCTTACAGCATCTCATCTGACAAGGTTGCAACACTTTGATCACTATGAGATAGTGTGATTTGTCTCGATCATCAGAATGTAAGATTCTGGATCATGGTGCTGGTACATTGGATGTATTGAAGGACCATGAGAAGCACATTATACACACTATCTTTACTTTAAGGTCTGCTCTCATAATTCTCTAGAAATAGGCTCATAATCCTGAGACATTAATGAACTCAAGTTTCTATCTATGCATTTGCTTTGAGTCACCAATGAGTGAGGCCAATTGTAGGTCAACACCTCGGTGATTTGGGTACGTGGTAGTAGAGCTGTGGGAACATTCAATGGTCAAGATGGAATCTATCTTTAATATCCCCTTGTGCCAATTAATGGATTTATCATTGGTAAGGGCGCACCCATTCCAATTAAGAGTTAATGGATCGGTACCAAATTGTTAGACCCCGACCCAGACCATGTCGATTAGTGTGCGATTAGTATGTGTTTAGTCCTAAGTGGGTTTAGTGGTCGTTGCGTTAGAAGTAATTAGTTTAGTCTTGGACATAGCTTTGGGGATTTTTGAGAACGTGTAGTACTAGTCAGACACAATCAGGAAGGCCTGAGTGCACGTGTAAGCTTGGGAGGATCGTATCGGTCTCCGTGTGATTGTGGTCTTGATTTCATTTGAATGATTTTTCGATGTGTTACAACTTTCGTCTTAAGCACATTCATGTTTGAAGCCCAAAAACCCAAGTTTTGGCCCAAAGAGGGTAAAATTGTCTTTTATGCACAAATCTGGACACAATTTTTGAGATCTCAAAACCATGTCAAAAATATACTTTTTGGAAACTAGATTTTTCGAGGATCGTTTTATTCTTCTTCGTCGAAGTCATTCGAGGTCCACAAGATCATGTTTTCGTCGTTTCATGGTTCAAGCTAATTGGGGCCCATTAACATCACTTAAGCCCCATCTCCCTCTCTTTTCATTCATTTCCCCCAATCTCTGCAACTTCCTTGACCTAGGGCTGGAAAACCCCTCTTTCCTTCCATCTTCCTCACCTTGCATGAGCTAGCTAGAAGACTCCAAAGAAGATTCCAAGGCTATCATTTTCTTCCCCTCATCTCAAGCTTCCTATTGATATCTTCTTCTTGAAAGCTAAGGTTGGGAAAGCTCTCCATTTGTCTTCATTTCTCTTGTTTGACCTTCTCTAGGTAAGAGCTTCAACCCATGCTTTTCATAAAGGCTTTTAGTCCCTTAAAGATCTTGTTTTCCATGTACAAACCCTTTTGGTAAAATGGGTTTCTTGTTTTCAAGATTTGAGTGAGTTCTGTGTGGTTTCCTTGGGTTTTTGTAGTCTTTGGATTGGCTTGAGTGAAGTGCTTGGAGAAGAGTGTTTAGCTTGGGCAAGGCAAGTAATCTTTATAGGTTCAATGTGCATGTGTATTTTGATTCCATTGTTATTTTAGAAATTGTGCATTTGATATGTGTATAAGCTTCATGATCATGTTTTCCTTGGATTGAATGTTTGAAATTGGAAAAAAATGTGTGTTCTGTCCCTTGGAGAGCATGTAGGCTCAGGGAGTGCAAGTGGAATGAGGAACAAGAAGAAGGGAAGAAAGAAATGTGAAAATCTGCACTGAACTGCATTTCCCGTGTAGTTTCGGTCAGCCGTCGGTCGGCTGGCGGCTAGCCGAAATCCTCATTTCGGTTAACCGCGAGCTGACCGAGCTCGGCGGTTCCCTTTCCAGAAGCTGACATTTCTCCAGGGAGTTACGGTCAACTTGACGGTTAGCGAGCGGCTAACCGCCATACCCCATCTCGGCTAACCGCTGGCCAACCGCGCGTTGTCGGTTCCTTTTCCCGAGAGCTACATTTCAGACTGGGTTTCAGCGGTCAGCCCTACGGTCATCTCACGGCTAACCGTCAAGTCTCAGTTCGGCTAACCGTAAGCTAACCGTAGTCAGTTCGGTTCCTTTTCCAGAGGGCTGTGTTGGACCTGGATTTCCAGCGGTCAGCTCGTCGGTCAGCTGGCGGCTAGCCGCCATACCTTAGTTCGGCTAGCCGACACCTGACCGCGAGGTGACCGAAATTGACAAATTTCCTGTTTTGAAGAGTTTTGCGAGAATGAAAAACTAGAACATGTTTAATGGCCTTTAGCCTGATATTATGCACTCGAAACCCGAGATGGCCTTGAACTTCTGGGGCACCAATGCCGTTTTTATTCCAACATCTGGGCTTCGGCTGCACAACGATCAACCAAAGGTCCTTGAATGAGCTTGATAGGCCTTGTGTTCGTACTTTGGTTTTGATATAATGAATATCATCGTGTACTCATTTTGAAGTTTAAGTACAAGCTAGTTTTGAAGACGTGTTTCAAGAAAAAGGGGATCACTTCCTAAGCGTGTTATGCATATTAATTATGCCCTTGCTAGTCGTGTTCATCGTGTTTTGATAAGTGATTTCCCCCTTTTTATCTCGACAAGTTTTGATAGTGTTTCGCGTGGCTTGTGCATTCATGAATTTAGTAACACCACTGAGCTTAGACTGCCCTTTCAGTTTGATCCACTGTCTGGGGGTCTTTAAACATGTGGACTGTCTGCAGACTGGTCGTGTATTTATTACACATCGTGCGTGTTCGGAATTCCCATCTTTGTGGGAAATCGTGTCTTACTTATATTATGTATATCGTGCTTGTCGTGCGTGCTTGCTCTTTTCATTATATAAATGATAGAGAAAGGATGGGCTCTATGTGGATTGTAACTATTCATGATATATTATGTACTCATGCTAGTTTGTTTTAGTACCTCAGCTCAATTATTTAGTTCTACAAATGTACCTCAGTCATGACAGTATTTTAAATCAAGTATTGCTTATATGTTTTCTTAAACATTATTATTCATGCTTGCTCCTAAATTGATTACCTGCCAAACAGTTGTGTTTGACCCTTGTTTGTTGGTGCCCAGGTGCAGGAGACGTTACCTTTGAGGAGGAGCGTCAGGAGGAGGCTTGTGAGCCAACCCCTGTGAGAGAGTGGCAGCCCGACGATGTCATATAGACGTTGGGCGGGTTCTTGACTCTCGTCATTATTTTCTCTTGGGGTTCCCTTATTTATTTTGAGATGTGTATTGGCCTCTGTTGGCCTCTTAAGGGTTGTAACCAAAAACTTAACTTACTTTTGTGTGATCTTGTAACTTGAACTATGTGGGGAATGCCATTTTAACTTCTTCCTTTGATACTATATCTTGTTATTAATTGTGATAGCACTTAAATATTTTATTGGTGCTTATCTGGTGTGTTTTGCTACACGCTTCCGCATACTTGATCGTGTGAGTCAGATTCCGCGTGTCTTTGGAAATCCTCACCGCGGGAACCTGTGGGAAAACAATAAACTATCTTAAATTTCCAACTCGCGTCGCTGGCCCGGGAATCCGTTCCGGGGTCGCTACACAAATGATCACTATAATTAATTAGGGCTCAAGGATAATAAGATATGGATCTACTTTGGTGGACAGGTCCAATTGATCCATGGATATAAACGGAGGGGCCTACTTGTGGTACTGTGGAAGTTTAGGGTCTTCATTGTAATGTACTCCTAAGACTGGAGTGGAACTGCATTTATATAGTAGAGTTATTTGCAATTAACTGTGGGCCCGGATTGCACATGAGATGTGGGGTCGCGTGTCCCAGTTGGAGCCAGCTTTCTAAGGAATCCCTAGTGGTCGCCACACTAGCCCAAGTTATTAGAAAGATACTAATTCTACTTGAACTCTAAAATGAAGGTTACTATTTCTATTTGAAGTGAGACTTCTAATAGTGGTAATGGTAAGTTACTAATTATTAATGGAAGTAGGACTTCTATTTTAATTAGAAAGGAGAAAGCTACTAATTGTTGTGGAAGTGAGACTTCTATGGCAACTAGCAAAGGAGAAGTTTACTATTTTGTAATCGGAGTTAAACTTCTATTTCAAATAGGAAAAGAGGTTGAATGGAGGGCTATATAAAGAGGAACAAACCCCACTTGGACGTCCATAATTGAGAGAGCCATTCCAGCCCATTTATGCAAGTGTTGCACAAGTTCTCTTCTCTTTCTCCTCTAGTTCCTTGGAGTTACTAGTTAGGTTTTCTCTTGGAGATTCCACCATCTTCTTGAGAAAAGAGATCTAATACGGGTAATAGCGTGGAAGATCAAAAGGTGTTAGAGATTCTGAATTCGATAGTGAAGGTGTTCATCATCAAAAGAAAGAACTCAAATTCTCCATTAGAGCACTACAAAGCTCCAAAGGTAAAATTCTACATCCTTGTATGTTGTGCATTTCGTGGTTGCATGTTTAGGTGTTGTTTTCTATCTTCTAGATAGTATATCTTGTTGTACATGATTTATGAGTTTGAGGGAATGCATCCTGGATTGGTTTTGTTGCCTTCTAGATAGATGATCCCTGCATCAAGTGGGTCAAAAGTTTTTGAAACCTATCTGGAAGGCCCACCTATATTCCTACAATTGGTATCAGAGGGATACCTCATCTCTAATCATGTTAGATCAGTAAGCTTGCTCGAATCTTTGCATGAGATGCGAAGAAGTTGAAGCAAGGGCTATGTAAGGATCAGTTTTGATGAATTTACTTGGTTTGATAGTAGATTCATGTTTGGATAGTCACAAAAGGGTTTAATAATGATGAAAGGATGGTAGGAAGCCATTGGAACACTTTGGAAGTGATTTGGTCAAGAATGGACACGAAACAGAAAAACCCAAGTTGCAGGTTTTCGTCGGTCCGGTCGACCTGGCCTGTATTCGGTCGACCGGGTGACTTACAGGTCGGTCGACCGAGCCCCCTGCCCGGTCGACTGAGCAAACTGCACAGTATGTTGCAGAAACTGTTTTTTCAGTTTCGGGTCTTCTCTTACATCCTATTTTTCCAGCATTATTTGGCAGCCTATTTTTGTTATTTGTATGGTTGTATGAGATACTAACTTGCAGATAATCATGTCCTCTCCATATGACCCACAAGTCTTTTGCTTTCTATTTATGGTTATTGGTTTATTTAAGGCTAAATGTAAAGGGCGTCATTGTTTCCTTGGTTTCCCGTGAAAGGGCAAGGCATGATGAATTTCCCTATAGCCCTTTTATTTCCATGTTTAGATTACCATGTAAGTCTCATAATTGAGGCATAGAAATTTATGTAATTTTTCTAAATTTGTAAATTATGGCGATGTCCGAGACGAAGAAGGAAACCAATGTTGGACTCCTAATCAAAGAGTTTGAAGATTACCAAAAGAGTTTTGGAGTTGCCCATAGAGTTTGAGGAATTCCAAAGTTTTGGAAAGTCTAGAAGTCCAAGAAGTCTATTCCGCTAGGGCCATGTGGAGGAGAGGACTAGTTTCTAATTTTAGCACTTTCTATTTATGGATGCATGCTTAATTTAGAATATTTTCAAATCTGATCCAAACATAGCAAGTTACTAAAATTGGTCAAATCAAATTAATTTTTGGAAAGAGTTCTAATTAGTGTTGATGACCCATGAGATGGACACATTGGTAACACTAATTTAAGAAACTGGACTTTCCAAAAATTAACTTGACTTGGAACCAATCTTTGATCATATCATGAGATGATTTGATGTTCATATATATATGTGGGGCCTAATACCTTACAAGGAAATTGTAAGACCCCGACCCGAGTGAACCTGATTAGTATTGATTAAGTTGTATTTTAATTCTAAGCGTGTTTAGTGGATTTTGGTTACGTTGGGCTTGGAATAGTTTTTGATATAGTTTTGGGGAATTTTGATTGCTTGTGCTTAGTGGGGGCCCTTGGGGGTTCCTTCTTTATGACCATGCATGCGCTTGAGGATTTATCGGAGATTTTTGCATTCATTGTTTTTATCCCATTTTATTTGTATTGTTAATCCCTACAACTTTCATGTTGATCCCGTCCCCGTTCAAGATCCCGAAACCCGATTTCATAGCCTTGAAGGCAAAACAGTCATTGTACACTAAATATGTACCCAAAACTTGATATTCTCAAAACCCACGAAACATATACTTTTTGGAAACTAGATATTTCGGCTATCATTTCTTCCTTCTTCGTTGAATTCAGCTGAGATCCCGAAAGACATGATTTCAGCCCAACGAGTGTCTTAAGTAGTGGGACCCATTTCCATTGCTTATATAAGGAGACCCATCTTCCTCATTTTCCCTTTTTCCAGCACAAAAGGCAGCCTAGGGTTTGTTTAGCAACTTTTCTTCTTCCTTTTGCTCTCTCCACCTCCAATCCACACCAAACTTGCACCAATCAAGAAATGGAGGTTATCATTCTTTTCCCCACCTTGCAAGCTTCCTTTTGATACCATTTGTGAAGAAAACCCTCCATTCCAAGATCTTCATTGAGCTTACTCTTGCCATTAGAGGACCTTACAAGTAAGTAATCCTTCCTTTCTTCTAGATTTGTATTCTTCTAGCCCTAGAGAAGCTTCATCTTCATTATTGTAAGGTTCCCCTTTCTATTTCATTGTTTGACCATATTAGGGTTGGTTTGTTTTGGGGATTGTGTTCATAGCTTGAATCTTTGGCTTGGAATAGTATAAGAGCTTGATTTGCTTATTAAAAGACCCAAGGCAAGTGGATGATTTGATTTTTATAAGCTTTCAATGATTTTGGTATTTTTCCACTCATGCCTATTTATTGCACTAGTTTGAAATAAATGTTCATGATAGAGTTTGGTAGTGCATTTATGGCTTATAAGTGTATTGGTGAATGACATTTATTTTCTTCTTGCTTGTACCAAATGTACTCTATTGTGAAATGGTTTCTTTCTTTCTTTCTTGGTATTGAATGGGATGTTGATGGAAGAAGTGATGGTATGAACACACATTGGGGTTTTGGAGAAGTGTAGATAGATGTATTGGAGGAGCTTTTAGCTCATTTTTATTGCAGGAAACGAATGGGAAGTGTGGAGAGTGGTTTTGAGGAGGAAGAGGCTCAAATCTGAACACAGTGGGTTTTCCCGCACCTGGCGGTCAGCCGACAGGTGACCGTTGGCTAACCGCCAGCTAGCCGAACAGTCACGGTTACTTTTCCAGAGAGCAACATTTTCCTCCTGAAAGCACGGTCAGCCTCATGGTTAGCCAGCGGCCGAACCCATCAGCGGCTACCCGCTAGCCAACCGACCCATTCGGTGGTTTTTCCAGAGAGCAACATTTTCTCCTGAAAACACGGTCAGCCTCACGATTAGCCAGCGGCTAACCGCTGAACATATCGGCGGCTAACCGCCAGCCAACCGAACCATTTTGGTTACAATTCCAGTAACCAGTCTTTCTGTCAGGCCAACCGCGGTCAGCCAGCGGTTAACCGCCGAATCCAACGGCGGCTAACCGCCATCTGACCGCAAGGTAACCGAAACTACCCAGTGTAAGACCCCGACCCGAGTGAACCCGATTAGTGCTAATTAAGTTGCGTGTTAGTGCTAAGCTTGATTAGTGTTTTTGATCTAGTTGGGTTTGGAATAACCTTGTTTCTAGTTTTGGGCTTTTTAGAGTGATTGGTAGCTTGTGGGGCCCTTTGGGGGTTTCCCTTTTCGGCTTTGCGTTTTCTTGCGAGATTTTCCCGATTGGTTGTGAATTTTGTTTTTGGACCGTTGCATTCATCTTGTGGATTCTTACAACTTTCATGTTGATCCCGTGTCCATTCGAGGCCCCGAAACCCGATTTCATAGCCTTGAGGGTAAAACAGTCATTTCACACCAAATCTGTACCCAAAACTTGATATTCTCGTAAACCGCGAAACATACACTTTTTGGAAACTAGATATTTCGACGAACATTTCTTCCTTCTTCGTCGAATTCATCCGTGGACCCGAGAGAGATGATTTCAGTCCATTTAGCTTCTTAAGTTGTGGGACCCAAACCTCTCAATGGTTAACAAGAGGAACCCTTCCCTTCTTCCTCCATTTTCATGTTCCTGCACACTTGAGTCTAGGGTTTTGCTAGCAAGTTTCTCTTCTTCTTCTTGCTTCTTCATCTCTAATCCTCACCAAGAGCTCACCAAACTCAAAATGGAGATTGCCAATCTCTTCCCCATCTCACAAGCTTCATCTTGATACCATTTTTGGAGGAACCCATCAATCTTGAGATCTTCCTTGAACTAGTTCTTCTCATTTGAAGGTCATCCAAGTAAGTGATCTTATTCATCTTCTAGACTTTTAATCTTCTAGCCTTAGGGAAGCTACATTTGCATTATTGGAAGTTCTTTCAATTTCATTCTTGGTGTAACCCATTTTAGGGTTTTATTTGGGGATTTTGCCTTGTAGCTTGGGCCATTTTCTTGGAGGACTTGATAGAGCTTAATATCATTAATTGAAGACTTGAGGCAAGTGAATGTTTGGATGTTTTTAAGTTTGAAATGGTTTGGAGATGCGTTTATGGTTTTCATGTTTTCATTGATTACTTTCATTGATTTTTCCATGGTTGAAATAAATGATCTTTACACATCTTGATAGCCTCATTTAATGTCTTGGAATCATGTGTTTAAGTCTCCTTGTTCATAGTTAATTGTGGTTGTTGAGGTGTTGGAAGGAAAGGAAACAAAAAGGAGAAAAATCAAGTTCTCGGGCATGCTTCACGCCCAGTGCCGATCGATCGGACCTACAGGCCGATCGATCGGTCTGACTTTTAACTGTAAGGCTTTTTGGACCGATCGATCGGCCGATCGATCGGACCCTGCGTATTTCTGATACAGAAATTTCGACCGATCGATCGGCCCTTCGGTCCGATCGATCGGGGGACTCAGTTTGAGTCCAGTGGGTTTTGAAAATTTTTTTTTTTTTGTGTGGACCTTGGCTACCCCCCTTGGACTCATTTGACCATATGTGAGAGTGTCTTGAGCCGATGCTCTTCACGGTTGGTTCGGAGGCATCGAAGTTCAACCTATTTCAATCTTGAACGGGATGGAACAACACGATACCTTCTTCATACCTAAATGCAAAGTTATTTCCTTGGGTATCGCGAATTCTATTCCTTTCGGTGACTGAGTAGATTGCTCGATGGTTCCGGGTTGACATCCTACTTAGGATGGACCATTTATAGTCTTGTTTTCCTATCATAATATCTAGTTATAACCATAAGCTCAATTTAAGTTTTAAAAGTCGTAAAAGTGCATAAGGAGCCTGGAATGTCTTCAAACTCAAGGAGTACCAAGTAATGTCTATAATTGACATACGGGACCCCTATTCACTTAAATAGATCTTGAAATCAATATTTCCCGGAATTGTAATAGTTCATTTTATTTCTTCATTTCCAAGATTTCTTTACATGGCTTGTCTTTCTCGAAAGCATTGTTGTACACTTGAAATGGTTACTTGACCCGAAGTGCATTGCACCACATGATATGGCAGTGTGCCCTTGAGCACCCCCGTCTTGCCCGTTTGATTATATATATTTGTACTTGATTTACTTGCATTGTCTCGATTGTATTTGACCTATGAGTCGGCACCACTAAGCTTGGATAACCTCGTTGGTCTGATCCACCGACTTGGAGATCCCCCTCTTGTCCCGCCAGCTGCAGTTTGGATCCCGCTACCCGGTCATTACCGTGGTCTTGTCCCGATACCGCAGATTGCTACTGTGGTCCCCGATGCCCGGCTCGCTACCGTGGTCATGTATAGTATTGTATATGCATATGTATTTATATGAGATCCCCTGTTTCTCCTCACCTCGAGTGACTGAGACCAGGGCCTAGTTATTACTCTATCACCTTAGTGATAGAGGACTTAGCTTCGTGTGGTCGCCATCTTGCTTGTTCCTAATTCCTTGGATACCCTTTGAGTTTTATCTTGTTTACATATTTCTGGCAAATGATTTATCTATTTTATGAGAGTTCTTGCTTTAACAGATTTTCTTACTTTTCGAGATATTTCATCTATTACATGTTGTTGTATCTTCTCACTCTCTTGCCAGACCGTTGTGTCTGATCCTTTGCTTTGGTACTCAGGTCCCGTTGCCGGTTTCTTTGAGGAGGAGCCGGAGGAGGCGGTAGGTGAGCTGCAGCCTCTAGTTGAGTGGCGTGCTGACGATGTCATGTAGACATCGGGTTGCCAAGAGGCGTAACATTTTGGGGAGGACTTGTTAACTATTCTTTGGGTTATTATTTTGTAATATTGGCCTTTGTTGGCCTCTAATTTTGGGGAATGTAACTAAATGATCTTTTGTCTAACCTTAACAACTTTTGGGAAACATGCTATAGATCATTGCTCTTTCTGATACAGTTTGATATTGATGTTAATGCGTGCATGACTAGAGATAGTCTAACTATTTGATTTGCTACACGCTTCCGCATTAAAAAGAAACATTCATGCAAGGTTTTGATATCCTCACCGCGGACACCTGTGGGAAATTAAATAAGTTGTATTTTGAGGATGTAGGTAATCCTCTTGAATAATCATCACACACTAATGTCCCGATCCCGGATTGGGATTCCCGGTCCGGGGTCGCGACACCCAGACAACCATTCCGGAGAGCTCCTCGCTCGAGCGCTGAGCTTTGTCGGTCAAAGGAGATTCACTAGGCATTGTATGAGGCCATCCGAGAAAGAAACCATATCACGAAGACGTCATTCAAAGTTTTGAAAATTCAAAGTGTATAAGGAGCCCGGAATGTCCCCAAACTCAAAGAGTACCTAATCATTATTAGATCGACATACAGGATCCCTATTCACTTCAAATAAATCTTGAACCCGATACTTTACCCTAGATTTCAATTGTTCATTGTACCTTATCGATCCCGAGATTTATACTACATGCCTTGTTTTCCCGAAAGCATTGAAGTACACTTGAAATAATTACTTGTCTTGAAGTGCATTGGACGACATGAAACGACAGTGTGCCTTTGAGCACCCCCGTCTTGCCCGTTTATTTATTGTACTTGATTTACTTGCATATGTCTCGATTTGTTATTTGACCCATTAGTCGACACCACTAAGCTTGGATAACCCTGTTGGTCTGATCCACCGACTTGGAGATCCCCTTCTTGTCCCGCCAGCTGCAGTTTGGATCCCGCTACCCCGTTATTACCGTGGTCTTGTCCCGATGCTGTAGATCGCTACTGTGGTTCCCGATGCCCAGCTCGCTACCGTGGTCATGTATAGTATATGTATATGTATTTATAAGATCCACTGTTTCTCCTCACCTGGAGTGACTGAGATCAGTGCCTAGTTATTGCTTTATCGCTTTAGTGATAGAGGACTTAGCTTCGTGTGGTTGCCATCTTGCTTGTTTCCCGTTTCCTTGGTTACCTTACATGTTTTATAATGCACACTCGTATTTGAATAAATGTTTTATCTCGTTTATAGAAATTTTTATTTAAACAGGTTTAAATGCTTTTGAAGGTAAATTCATTTATTATTATATTGTCATTGTATTTTTACCAATTGCCAAACCGTCATGTTTGACCGACTCTTTGGTACTCAGGTCCTGTCGTCGGTTATCCCGAGGAGGAGCACGAGGAGGCGGTCGGTGAACCGCAGCAGTTCGTTGAGTGGCGTGCTGATGATGTCATGTAGACATTAGATTGCTATAGAGAGATAACATTTTGGGAGAACTTTTAACCATTCTTTTAGGGATTGGTATTTTGTTCATATTGGCCTTGTGGGCCTCTGTTTTTGGGAAATATAACTAAATGATCTTTTGTTTAAACTTGAACCTTACTTTTGGGTAACATGCTAATGATCATTGTTCACTCTGATACGGTACTATACTTGGATTATTATCTTCATGATTTGAGATGGATTGAATATTTGATTTGCTACACGCTTCCGAAATTAATAGAAATGTTCATAGATGGTTGTGATATCCTCATCGTGGACACCTGTGGGAAATTAAATAAGTGTGTGCACCTTGTTGACACACTCTACATATTAATCATTCACTCACCACACTATTCTCATCATCATTAGTGTCCCAATCCTGGATTAGGACCTCGGTAACCCGGTCCGGGGTCGCGACAGAAATCCTCAATTCTAAAATATTAAGTGGGAACGGGGCATTTATATTTAGAAATCCCCATGGTTTTCCACCATAGGTCCATTGTAAGGAAAGTATTAGCCTCGCGCCATCTTGAGAATGGTCGTTTCCCACAGAGGGCTTTTACTTGTCTGGTTACTAGATATGGATCTCCTATGGATAGTGTTGGTGAGACGGGGCGGGGGCCCACTCCCCAAGGAGGAGCTGCTCGCAACAGTTGTCATGCAATGCTAGTTTGTGGGTCACACTTAACTAAAATAATGATGTAGTGTTTGTGAATTTTCCGCAAGTATACGGTTGTCTCAAGTAATATAGACTATGAAAGTCCGAATATCGTTCCCACGAGGATCGTTACAAGAGAAATAACAATGATTAATGAAAAGGAGTATCAACTCAAATATAGCTAACAAAATCAAAGGATGAATAAAAACAAACACATAGAAGGTATGAACAAATAAGCTAATGGATACGATGGTGTGGATAGAGAAATGGAGTGTGAGAATTAAAACAAGTAAATAAGTGTGTGGGAATGTGAATACAATTAAACTAAAGCAAGTAAAATAAGCAACAAGCAATACTAAAGGATAGATTGAATCATCTAGAATCCACTAAGTGACACTAATCCAATGCTAATGCTCTTTTATTTTCCCAAACAAATACTCAAATCTAATGACAAATCAATGCTTAGATTTGGAAAATATAACTTTAAAGCTCTAAGATAGAAATTAACAATCTAATAGCTAAGATTTTCTTCCCTTCATAAAAGAAAAGATTCCTAATGACTATTTATCAAAAGTAAGCATAAACCATCAAAAGATATTGTCACGCCCCCGAAACAGAAACCACGGGGGCGGGAATTGGGATTAAGCATAAAATATATTTTACTTCTCCCAAGATCCGCGTGTGTGAAGACAACACATTCTGAATATTTTTGCGGAAGCATTTGTGGCGTTGCGACCCGAAGTCCGTGGCCATCGGATTCCGTGTCGCACTCAACCTTTAGCCCATAGCTATTATATCAAGAATCATATCAGACTGGAGTAACCATCACAATTATTTGCAGAGCTGACAGTAACAGGATATTACATTCCCAAATATATTCAAGTTACAATTATCAATGTACATTAATTAAGAATCCCAAGAAAAAGGCTAACAAAAGCCATACAACAAGAAGCTATTAACTACTACCCAAATGTGACGTAACTCTGATGTCAAGCTCAATGCCTACATGACATAGCCGACAAAACAACCTGCAAGGCATGGCTCCAAAGCCAACAAAACACTCAACTCGGGGCGAAGAAATCTGAACCTGGGTACCAAAAGTAGTGGGTCAGACACGACGGTCTGGCAGGTGGATGAAAAGATAACAAATATACTAAAGAATAGAACATATACTAAATCATGCTAATCGATCAAGTACTGCAAATAATTAAACGGGTGCAAAGTCGGGAATCTCGGGGAAAACTTGTATTCATTTCAAGCACGGGTAAAGCATGAACATCTAATAAAACAAGTGTTCATCTACATCATCTATAATCATAGATATTTGACAATCGGGTATTCGTCTAAAACATGTATAAATATAGTGGTTTGACAAAACAAACGTTCATTTGAAACTTAAGTAAAACACAAGTATACAACAAATCAGGTATCCATAACAGTCTAGCAAAACCAATGTCCATTTGAAACCTATGTAGAAATACGGATGTTTAATAAATCGGTTATCATGTAAAATAGGTATAAACATAGGAATCTGGCAAAACAAGTGTCATTTGAAACCTATTTCAAAGCATGGGTATTTAACAATTCGGGTATTCATTTAAAAACAGGTATAAACGTAGGGATCTTGCAAACAAATGTCATCTGAAACATATTTCAAAGCATGGATATTTAGAAATCGGGTAATCATTTAAAGCATGTATAAACATGGGAATCTCACAAGTCAAATGTCATTTAAAACAAAGCACGGATATTTAACAATTCGGGTATTCCTTTAAAACATGTGAAATCATATAAATCTAGCAAAATCATTTATCGTTTGAAACATATGTAAAAGCACGGGTATTCGCCCAACTGGCGTTCCTGTAAAACATGTACGTGTGCAAAGGACATAAAACAATATAATAGTGACTGGATTTACAATAGAGAGCATTAACACTTATCTAAATAACAACTTTCATAAAAGCAATGAATCATTTAACTGAAAACAAGTAAGCAATATAAACCATGTCGGGTGTCCAAGGAATCGGGAACTGGCAAGATGGCAACCACACGAAGCTAAGTCCTCTATCACTAAAGCGATAGAGCAATAACTAGGCCCTGATCTCAGTCACTCGAGGTGAGGAGAAGCAGGGGATCTCATATCAATACATATACATATACTAGGCCCTGGTCTCAGTCACTCGAGGTGAGGAGAAACAGGGGATCTCATGAATGCATATACATATACTATACGGGACCACGGTAGCGAGCCGGGCATCAGGGACCACAGTAGCAATCTGCGGTATCGGGACAAGGCCACGGTAATAACCGGGTATCGGGACGGGACCACGGTAATAACCGGGTATCGGGATCCAAGCTGCAGCTGGCGGGACAAGATGGGGATCTCCAAGTCGGTTGATCAGACCAACATGGTTATCCAAGCTTAGTGGTGCCGACTCATAGGTTAAAACCAATCGAGACATATGCAAGCAAGTCAAGTACAATAAATAACGGGCAAGACGGGGGTGCTCAAGGGCACACTATCATATCATGTCGGGCAATATATCTCGGGGCAAATAACTGTTACTAGAGTAACTCCAATGCTTTCGGGGAAACAAGTAAATCAAGTACAATAAATAAACGGGTAAAACGGGGTGCTCAAGGGCACACTTTCATTTCATATCATGTGATGCAAATCTCGAGAAATGAGGAAATATAATGCACTATACCATTTCGGGAAGAATATTGATTGCAAGATCTACTTAAGTGAATAGGGGTCCCGTATGTCGATTATGATAATTACTTGGTACTCCTTGAGTTTGAAGACATTCCGGGCTCCTTATGCACTTTTACTATTTTCACAACTTAAAATGAGCTTACGGGTAGTACTAGATTCCATACTAGGAAAAATCAAGGTTATAGACGGTCCATCCTAGGCATGACGTTAATTCGGAAACATCGACCAACCTATTCAGTCATCGAAAGGAATGGAATTCGCGATAACCAAGGCAAAAGACTTATATTTGGATATAAAGGAGTTATCGCGTCATTCCATCCCGTTCAAGATTGAAACGGATTGAACTTCGATGCCACTAAACTAACCGTGAGAAGCGTCGGCACAAGACATCTCACCCATAGTCCAATTAGTCCAAAAAGGGTAGCCAAGGTCCCACCTAGCACTAAGGAAAAAATAAAAATCTCAAAATCCACCGGACTCAAACTGAGTCCACCGATCGATCGGACCGAAGGTCCGATCGATCGGCCAAAATTTTCTGAACAGGTACCGATCGATCGGTCGAAATTTCTACACAGGGCCCGATCGATCGGTCCAAAAACCCTTACAGTTACTGACAGACCGATCGATCGGTCTGCACGTCCGATCGATCGGTCCTGGGCGCAGTGCAGGTCCGGGACTTCTGATTTTTCTCTTTTTCTTTCCTTTCCTTCCAACATATAATCAATCACATAAGACTATAAACAAGGGGGCTTAAACACATGTTTCCAAGACATTAAAATGAGCTAAAGAGCTCCTCCTTTCAAGTTCCTCCATTTCCATCCTTTCCATCTATTCCATCCACAATAAAACTCAAGGTGGAGAAACTCATTCATGTGAAACCATTTGAAATTTTGACAATAGGATGCATGCACTTTCAAGAGCTTAACAAGAAAGAATAACTCATCAATAAGCACATCTCATAATCAATATTTATCATATCAAAAACAACTATTAAGATTACCAAAACCATCAATGAAATCAAGATTTTTATCACAAAACATGTTAATAAGCAAAACAATCCATTCATCCACTTGCCTTTGACTCTAATCAAGCAAATCAAGCTCCTAATCACCTCTCAAGCTCAAGATCCACAATCTCTACAAAAACCCCCAAAACAACCCAAAAATGGGTTACATAATGAAGAAGAAGAAAGAACTCCCAATAATGAAAATGGAGCTTCTCAAGGGCAAGAAGAACACATATCTAGAAGATTGGAAGAATCACTTACTTGGATGACCTTCAAATGAGAAGAACAAGCTCAAGGGAGGTCTCTAGGTTGGGAGATTTCTCCAAAAATGGTATCAATGGGGAGCCATGGTGAAGAGGAAGAAGAAGATGGTCTCCATTTGATGTTGGTGCAAGATTGGTGTAGCTTGGAGATGGAGAGAGCAAGAAGAAGAAGAAGAAACTTGCTAGAAAACCCTAGGCTCAAATGTGTGCTGGAACATGAAAATGGAGAAGGAAGGGGAAGGGTCTCCTTTTATAAACAAGTGAGAATGGGTCCCACAACTTAAAGAACTTGGGTGGCTGAAATCATCTAATTCGGGACCTCGGATGGATTCGACGAAGAAGGAAGAAATGATCGTCGAAATATCTAGTTTCCAAAAAGTGTATGTTTCACGGATTTTGAGAATATCAAGTTTTGGGTACAGATTTGGTGTGCAATGTTTGTTTTGCCCTCAAGGCCAAGAAATCGGTTTTCGGGTTCTCAAATCGATATGGGATCAACATGAAAGTTGTAGGATTCCTCAAGATGAATGCAACGGGCCAAAAACACGATACGAAACAAATCGGGAAAATCTCACAAGAAAATACAAAGCCGAAAAGGGAACCCCCAAAGGGCCCCACAAGCTACCAAAGCACTCAAAAGCCCAAAACTAGAAGAAAACTCATTCTAGCTCACAAACTCAACCCAAAAACTACTAATCCCACTAAAAGAACTAATCCACAAATAAAACAACACTAATCCAAGAGATTAGGGGTCGGGTTCTCACAGATATTAACTCCTAAGCATGATTTATCAAACCTAAGCATAAATAGTAAAAAGAATGCTAGGAATTAAAATAAGCATGGAAGGTAGCACATTGCAATGAAGAAAAATCTATTCTAGGATGCTAAGCACACAAAGGGAATTAAAATAAAGAGCATAAGCAAAAGAAATAGAATTAACTTAGCTTCATCTAGAAGATCCAATCAAAGTGATTAGCCACCCATTGGAGAAGACAAAGCTTTCATTATAAATCTTCAAATTTTACAAAGCTTTCCTCACTTTCTCTCTACAATTGCTCTCAATTTACATGAAAAGCTTAAGTAAAGAGGAGGAGGCTCTCCTTGCTTGTGTATCTAATGCCTAGAGATCCCTTCCTTATATATAGAGATATTTGCCTTGCTCTTTTTGGTTTCTTTCCGATGTGGGACTTCACAAGAATGGAAATATGAACATATGAATGTAATTCTCGTGTTAGAAAACAGCCCCCAGATTGATGTGCAATTTTTACCCCCGGAACGTCTGAACTGGGAAAAATGTTGTGAAATATGATTTGTAGATCTTAGAACAAGCTTTCCAATGCTTCTGAGATCACCTCAATCGGACATCCGAGTGAAAAGATATGGTCAAAATACCATCCCAGGTCTTTCATTTTTCTTCTTATTGTTGGCCTATCTTTGTCATTTCTTCATCCAATTGTCTTCCAAACTTAGCCTTACTCTCTTTAACTCTTGAATCTCAACTTTAATCTTCAATTAACACCTACAAAGAGAAATTAACATAATTGAGAGTATTTTTTAATGTATTTTGTATGGAGACCATTGGAACTCATATAAATGCATACAAATGACTATCTATAATGGAAAGATATGAGCAAAGCATGATGGGGAGGAAATTTATTATTTTTATGCTAAAAATGGTGTTTTGAGTTCTTTTATCTTTGAAACCTCATAAAATATTGCTATGAAAGTGTATTTTTTGTGAACTCATCATGTAGTATCCCCAAGGATTTGCCTCATTTATTTTAGAAACCGAAGTTAATCGGGAGTCATTCATTATTTGGTATGAGATACCTAGATAATAATGAATGATGGGGATCATGGATAGTTAGTCTTAATTCCGATTTTGACCAACATTGATCCGCACCAATCTAGGTGGTATTCACACTCCCCAAGGAGGCATACCCCGGGGATTAGGATTCCGATGTATTCTGAATTTAGTGGTTATGAGGATTCCATATAAATTTGGTAGAATACTAAACCCTAATGTCATCTAAATTCATTAATTGAATGTATGGTTATGTGCTACAGTATTTCAAGCATGAATTCAAATACTTTCAATCCACTTGCGACCATCCTCAACTAGAATAAGTTGGTGCGATCCAATTATGTAGACTGGAAACGAAACCTGGATATAGTCCTGACAGCTTCGGGATATAAATATGTCCGTACCAAACCCCCCCCCCCCCCCTTGATAAGCCAGTGCCGGAAGCATCACGGGAAGAAAAGGAGCTTTGCACCAAGTGGGCCAAAGACAATGAGATGACCATATGTTATATACATGCATCCATGTCTAGTGTTTTGCAACACCAACATCAATCCTTTAAGACTGCATATGATATTATATCAAACTTAAAGGAGATGTTTGTGGAACAGGGCAGGCCTGGTAGACAGGCTGCTATGAGGGTGCTTATAAGCACCAAGATGGCTGAAGGCACACCAGTACAGGACCACATGTTGAAAATGATGGACTCATTGAATGGCTTAGATGTACTGGGAGCTACGATTGCTGCAGAATCGCAAATTGACATAATCCTTGAGTCACTATCAGAGTCATTCAACAATTTCAAGGTCAATTATAATTTGAATAAAATGGAATTGACTCTAGCTGAGCTTTCTAGCCAGCTGGTGGTGACTGAAGGGATTATGAAGAAGAAGCCAACTGCCCTTATGACAGAAAAGTCATTTGCCAAGTCCAAACCAAAAGGCAAAGGGCGGAAAGGCAAGAAGAAATCAGTTCCGAAGGGTCCTAAGGTGGAGAATGATCCTAATGGTGATGTTGGCAAAGCTAAGGGGTCGGGGACAAAAGGAAAGTGTTTCCATTGTGGTATGAGAGGACATTGGAAAAGGAATTGTCCAGATTATCTGTCTAAGAAGAAGACCTCAGGTATGATTGAGTCACTTGTTTCTGAAGTTAGTTTTGCAACTGGTACTTCAGAATCTTGGTGTGTGGACTCCGGGGCAACTAATCACATATGTAATTCGTTGCAGGGGTTCCGGGAAACCAGGAGACTCAGTGACGGTGAAATCATTGTCAACCTAGGATCTGATGCTAAGGCGGATGCGGTCTCAGTAGGAGTTATTACTTTATGTTTTCAAGATAATAAGTTGGTTTTGTCAGACACTCTATATGTATCGTCTTTAAGGCGGAATTTAATTTCAATTTCTAGTTTGGTGAATAAAAGTTATTCTATTACTTTTGGTACTGAAGTTGTCATAAAGAGGAACAATACTTTTATATGTTCTGGCAAGGTAACCAATGGGCTTTATCTGTTAACTCCCACAACGTATGAGATACATGATACCGGAATAATTAATAGGCCATCATTAAAGAGAAGGTCACCTTCATCTAATCCAACAAAACTTTGGCACTTGAGGCTAAGTCATATAAACCTAAATAGGATTGACATGCTAGTGAAAGATGGTATCCTGCCTTCATTGGTTGTAGAACCAATGCTTCTCTGTGAGTCCTGTCTGGAAGCCAAAATGACCAAAAGACTCTTTTCATACAAGGGCAATAGGGCCAAAGATTTATTGGAATTAGTGCATACTGATGTGTGTGGACCCATTAATGTCAGGGCCAGAGGATGATATGAATATTTCATCACTTTCACAGATGATTATTCAAGATATGGATACATATACCTTATGCATCGCAAGTCCGAGGCTTTTGAAAAGTTCAAAGAGTTTCGAGCAGAAGCGGAAAAACAATTAGGTAAAAGTATCTAGACTCTTCGATCAGATCGAGGAGGGGAATATCTCTCTGGTAATTTTATGGCACACTTATCAGAAAATCGGATTCTATCCCAGTTGTCTGCTCCTGGCATGCCTCAACAGAATGGAGTAGCGGAAAGAAGGAACCGAACTCTTTTAGATATGATTAGGTCTATGTTGAGTTTCTCAGGATTACCTATATCCTTTTGGGGATATGCCTTGGATACTGCGATGTACATACTAAACCTCGTACCAGCTAAGTCTGTACCTAAGACTCCCTGGGAGTTATGGTCTGGGCGAAAGCCTAGTCTACAACATTTACACATTTGGGGTTGTCCAGCACACGTGCTAAAGGTAAAGACGGATAAGTTGGAAATGAAGTCGGAAGTATGCACGTTTGTAGGATATCCTAAAGGAACTAAAAGTTGGATATTCTATGATCCTAGAGAGCAGAAAGTGCTGGTAAGCACTAATGCGATTTTTCTGGAGGAAGATTATATGATGGACCGGAAATCTTTAGAAAAGGTGATCTTGGAAGAGATTCAAGAACAATCAATTCCAAATCCAAGTATGACCGAACTTGAGGAAGAACCGCCCCTACCAGACCCAGTAGTTACACCAGTGCCTCGTCGTAGTGGGAGAATAATCAGGCCCCCTGATAGGTTCTCGTTCTTGGGAGAGTCTTACAAGGCAATCCCGGAAGAACTGGAACAGGATCCCTGTAACTATGATGAAGCAATTAATGACATAGATTCAGGATTGTTAGGAATTTTGTGTATTGCAATTTGATGGATGCATTATCATTCTAGCATCATTTGATTTACACACATATGCATTGATTTAGAAAATCTTGAAATCTTGATTTATACATGCATTGGTTTTTAGACTTGAAGAAATATTGTTTTATGCATGATTTGTTTTTAATCTTGGATGCATTTGTTTTTGAAAAGAAGTTTTAGACATCAAGCAAGCCTATGTTTTAAATCTTTGAAATCTTTTTAGGCTTTTTGTGTTTCATGTTTTAAAACCCTTAGAATGATTTAAAACATGTTTTCAAGCTTGATTTAATGACCCAAAAGTTCCCACATAAATATACTTAGAAATACTTTGAAAAATGAATTTTTAAGGAGTTTTGGCCCCAGGCTCGGGTCGACCCGCAGTGGGCGCGGTCGACCGGCCCAGAGGCCCGGTCGACCGGGTAAAGAGCCGTTGAGCTCTTTTCAAATGGTCTGTTTTATGACCGTTGTGTGTACCAGGTCGACCGGGGGTATGGCAGGTCGACCGGGGAGACGCAGAAACCCATTTTTTGGGTATAAAACCAAGTTCATTCCTTTGTCAAAGTTGAAGATTTTCAAGACTCTTTTGAGGTGTTTTGAGACAAAGAAAAGGGGATGAACTAAGAGAGACCAAAGAGTCATTTGGAGAGCTAAAGCTTGGATTAATGAAGTTAAATCTCTAAGTAAGCTCTACCTCTCTTAATCAAAGGTTAAATGCTTTGTTTAAATTATTGGTAAATGATTTTTAGCATGATAACTATGATGTGTTGAATCCATTCTTCTCTTAATCTTTGATCGAAGTAAGATTGGATTCTTCACTTTGATTTCAATTCAAGTTGTTTTAAAATCTTCCTTAATCATGCTTAGCCAAAAACTTTGTTTTCTTTTATAGCATGATTCTTTTACTTCATTGAATCTTCATTTGTTGTTTTCATTCATTTGAACTTTAGTTAAATTTGTTTAGTTTTGAAAACAACATTGCACATACATCACATGTTCTAAGTTAGTCATTTTCATACAACTTGTGAATCTTTGATTTTCATATCATTAACAAGTTGATATTCATACATGTGATTTGCATTAAACTTCAATCAAATCTTTTATGAGCCTTAAACTTTGAATTGCTTTAAGCAATATATTAATTGAGCTTTGTTTTTAACTTGATTGAAGTTATCACACACACACACACATCATGAGCATACACATTTGAATTCATATAGCATTTGTGTGAGTTTCTTTTTCACTTTCATATTAGCCTATTTAAGAGGCAATTTCATTGAGCTTAAATTGTGTCTCTTAGAGTGATCTTTTGTGAAGACACCTTCTTAGAGAAATCTTTTTTTTGTAAAGGTTATTGCTGAGCCTAAGATAAGCATTGTGTAAAGGTTATTGCTTAGCCTAGAAAAGCATCTTCTAAAGGTTGTTGTTTAGCCTAGAAAAACAACATTGTAAAGGATATTGCTTAGCCTATTGAAAAGCATAGATAGTGGAAATCCGGTGGGGTGGATCACAAGTCGGTAGTGGATGTAGGCATTGAGGCCGAACCACTATAAATCATTGTGTGGTGGTGAATGTGTTGTGGTGATTGTTTTAGCTTCCGCATTTTGTTTGTTTATCATCACTTGTGACTAGTTTATTTAAAGGAGTTAAAATTTGTCATAATTGGTCACATCTTGTAGCTCACCCTATTAACCCCCCCCCCCCCTCTAGGGTTAGGATCCCAGGACTTTCAATTGGTATCAAAGACTCGTGCTCTATCTTATAGGATCAAGTGTTTGGAACTCTTGATTAGGTGTAAAAACCTAGAGTTAAAACCCTAGTGTTGTGCTTCCATGAAAATCATTAGAATGGATTCCACTATGATAGATAGTTTAGATTCTTGTGTAGATTCTTCTAGACCCCTCCTTCTTCCTTTTATTGGAGATTCAAACTCTCAAATTAATGAGTCTCAATTTGATTTAAAAGAAGAAGATGACCTTCAACAAACCTATGAGGAATTATATGCATTGTCCCTAGAGCTTGATACGAAAAGTAAAAAATTAAGAGAAGAATCTAAAAATCTAAACAAAGAACTAGTTTCTTCAAAAAATGAACTTAGAGAGAAAGAAGAAGTAATAAATTGTGTAGACTCTAAGTTTATGATCTCTTTGCATAACCTATATATTGTTCAAGATGAACTAAAAGAATTAAAGATGGGTTATGATAATATCAATAAGGAAAATTTAAATCTAAGAGATCAATTAAAAAGGCAAGATGAAGACTTTAACAATTTAGAATCCAAGTTGACTATCACTAAGGAAAATTTATCTAATGCTCAAAATAAGATAAAAACTCTAGAGCTTGGATCTAATGTTTTAAATGAACTTAAATTTGATTTGAAACTTGCCCATAAAGAACAAATCAAATATAAGGAAATTGAAAATGAACTATCAAAAGTTTAAAATGAAAATTCAATCCTTATAAACAAAGTCACTCAACTTGAAAACTACAAACAAAAGTATGAGTGCAAGTTTACCCAAGGTGAAGAGAGAATTGAAAAATTATTTAAATTGGGTAAATCTCAAAGAGATAGGACGGGTCTTTGATTTGATAGGAATATTTCACATGACCCTAAATTCACCAACACATTTGTGAAAGGTGAGTCCTCTTTCTCTAGCACTCTTTCCCCTTTGCCCAAAACTAAATGTATTTATTGTGGCATTGAAGGGCATTTTAGGTTTGAGTGCAAATTAAGAAGAAGCCATGTGTCTAAACCCATCTTTGAACCCAAAAAGGTAGAATCTAAATCTATGAAGGGTAAGACACTAAAAATCAAAGAAGACTCCAAAAAGATTAAACAAGTTAAATCAATTAAAATGGAGTCTCCTAAGATAGATTCTAAAAAGTTTAAACAAGTTAAACCAAGTTTAAAAGAATCTATAAACAAAAAGCTTCTCAACTTATCTCCCTTAAATCAACACATGAAAGAACTTTTGAAGAAAGTAACAAAGTTAAATTTAAAATTCAAAAGTCAAATAAAGGGAGAATATAAGAAGAAAAGAAAAATGAACCAATCCCCTAAGAAACAATCTCACCAACCTCAAAAGACTAATCACCAATCTAAGCTAAATTTAGTAAAATCTAAATATCATGGTGATAAGTCCAAATTGAAAATTTATCAAGTCAAATCTCCTAGAGTTGGTGGGACTTCCAAACTAGACCTCAAAGATCAGCCCTCTCAAGACATTAGGTGGATTCCTAAAGTTAGATACTTAGACAAACCTTAAGGCCTTTGAACCTCATTGACCAACCTATCCTTTGAAGTTAAATCTTTTTGTTGGTCATGTTACATTTGCATTTTTGTTCTTTCTTATTTACATTTCTTAAAATGCAATGTTTCTTTATGTTCAATTGACTTTGTGTTCATGCACCATTCTAGATACATATCATGGTTTTCAAAATCATTTTATTATAAATTCATCATGTTAGATTTGCTTTTTGCTTCCATTGAGTTATATCTCTTGCATTGCATTTCTATATATGATCATTTGATTGTGATTTCAAAAGCTCTCTTAGCTAGATTATTCATGATCAATTGTTGTTGCAAAATCATTTGTGTAGATGTCTTAGTTAGATTATTTGAACAAATGATTTGAATAAATTTGGTTTTTTCATAGTTTTCTAAAGTTATACTTCAATATGGAAAACCATTGTTTTGAAAAATCAACTTGTATGTGTTTCAACTAAGTTATATCTTTTAAAATACAATGTTGAAAATTGTTCTTCAAATTCATTCTTTTTATGCTTATTGTTGGATTTTGTTTATTGAAATGATTTGAAGATTGTATGATTGGAAATGCTCTAAAACATCATTAGTTATAATCATCAAAGCATGTTCCATGATTCTCATTTCCTTTTTCTTTTGGTTACATCATCTTAGAAATGGAAATGAATATTGTTTGCATCTTTGCTTATTTGTTTACATTCTTTTTATATGCAAATGTCATTTCGTTCTATGTATGGTTGTGATCTTAGTTATATTTGTAGAAACCATACTAGAACTCAAATCCATCCTCTATGCCTTCTAGTTATTCCTTTTTGGATGGTTATGATGTTGATTCATGTGTATTTTCTAAGAGATTTCATCCTTATACATGTTTCAACTTCATAGTAGTGATCTTGATCATATGAAACTCTTTGAAATCCATTTCTCGTATTTCTATATGTTTAATGGATATCTTAGATGTTGAATTCATATGATTTTGACACTTTGGAAATTTCATGCATTACCAAGTAATATTCTTTTGCATTGCAATTTACCTTGTTCATCACTATGCTCATTAGTTATATCATTAAAAGTGATGAATATCCATTTATGTTGCTTGATGGAATTTTGTGTTTGTCACATCCTTGCTATTAATCATGTTGTCATATTCAATTGGTTTCATTTGGTATAATCTTCCATTCATTTCATATCCAATTGATGTCTTATCTTGTGTATGTGATAGACCTTGTGTACATTGGATTGAACTTCATAGTCATATATTTTTGTTCCATGTCACATTTCATTAGCATCATAATTTTCATGTTTGCCACCTCTCTTGCTCATATAGGTATATCTCATGACCACCATGTTTATATTTTCATAATCTTGGTTGGTTATTAGTTGAGGTTGGCTTCATGTTTGAATTTCATTTCACTCATCTTGCACATGATAGTCATATTTTTTGATTGAATGAAATGATTTCAAAACTTTCATAGCATATGATTTTCATAGTTAAATTATTTGATGCTATGTTTGGTAAACCCCATTTTATCATGGATAGCTCTAATTTGGATTTATCTTAATAGTTATATTCTTTATAACTCCATTTTAGAGTGATTGATTTTATAATCTTATCATTGAATCTCAATTGGTATTCTTTGTTTTTCCAATTGGTATCCATGATCGCTTTTCGCCTTGACCTTGCTCTCTTTTGGTAATTTGATCATATTGTGCTCTATAGTTAAACATGTCTAATCCTTTCCTTGAAGTTTTCCCTCAATTGGTTAAACCTTCTTCTTCTTGAACCAAATAGTTCTATCCTTGTCAAAAGTTTTACAAAAGGCGAGAATGGATTGAGGGGGAGTGTAAACCTTCATAGGAAGTATTAGTTTTGATCAAATTGACCATTGGACTGGCTTTGAACCCTTAGAGACTACTTCCATACATGATAACCTGTTATGTATTTCATTTTTGATTTCTTTTGTTAACAGGTGCTTCTAAAATGTATTTTCCTTGTTTCATGCGTGTAGGTACCTTTGTAAATTAATGTCAAAGGGGGAGAGAGCATTCAAGTTCTCTAAAGGGGAAGAGAATGTCCAAGCCTCCTAAGGGGAGATATTGTATGATCTTCTAAAGGGGGAGAGAATGCATATCTTGCCAAAGGGAGAGAGTGGCATGGTCAAAGGGGGAGAGCCAATAAAAGAAAGAAAGCTTGGGAGCTAAAGAAGATGCTTGGCCATAGAGAGAAAGAAGAAGAGAAAGCTTGAAGAATGATCAAGACTCTTTTGGCCGTTGTGTGTACCAGGTCGACCGGGGGTATGGCACGTCGATCGGGGAGACGCAGAAACCCACTTTTTGGGTATAAAACCAAGTTCATTCCTTTGTCAAAGTTGAAGATTTTCAAGACTCTTTTGAGGTGTTTTGAGACAAAAAAAGGGGATGAACTAAGAGAGACCAAAGAGTCATTTGGAGAGCTAAAGCTTGGATTAATGAAGTTAAATCTCTAAGTAAGCTCTACCTCTCTTAATCATAGGTTATATGCTTTGTTTAAATTATTGGTAAATGATTTTTAGCATGATAACTATGATGTGTTGAATCCATTCTTCTCTTAATCTTTGATCTAATTAAGATTAGATTCTTCACTTTGATTTCAATTCAAGTTGTTTTAAAATCTTCCTTAATCATGTTTAACCAAAAACTTTGTTTTCTTTTATAGCATGATTCACTTACTTGATTGAATCTTCATTTGTTGTTTTCATTCATTTGAACTTTAGTTAAATTTGTTTAGTTTTGAAAACAACATTGCACATGCATCACATGTTCTAAGTTAGTCATTTTCATACAACTTGTGAATCTTTGATTTTCATATCATTAACAAGTTGATATTCATACATGTGATTAGCATTAAACTTCAATCAAATCTTTTATGAGCCTTAAACTTTGAATTTCTTTAAGCAATATATTAATTGAGCTTTGTTTTTAACTTGATTGAAGTTATCACACACACACATCATGAGCATACACATTTGTATTCATATAGTGTTTGTGTGAGTTTGTTTTTCACTTTCATATTAGCCTATTTAAGAGGCAATCTCATTGAGCTTAAATTGTATCTCTTAGAGTGATCTTTTGTGAAGACACCTTCTTAGAGAAATCTTTCTTTTGTAAAGGTTATTGCTTAGCCTAAGAAAAACATTGTGTAAAGATTATTGCTTAGCCAAGAAAAGCATCTTGTAAAGGTTGTTGTTTAGCCTAGAAAAACAACATTGTAAAGGTTATTGCTATGCCTATTGAAAAGCATAGATAGTGGAAATCCGGTGGGGTGATTAGATCACAACCCAGTAGTGGATGTAGGCATTGAGGCCGAACCACTATAAATCATTGTGTGGTGGTGAATGTGTTGTGGTGATTGTTTTTGCTTCCGCATTTTGTTTGTTTATCATCACTTGTGACTAGTTTATTTAAAGGAGTTAAAATTTGTCATAATTGGTCACATCTTGTAGCTCACCCTATTCACCCCCCCCCCCTCTAGGGTTAGGATCCCAGGACTTTCACGGGACATTGGCAAGATGCTATGAAAGCTGAAATGGAATTTATGTACTCTAATCAGGTCTTGACACTTGTGGACTTGCCTGCCAATATTAAACCTATTGGGTGCAAGTGGGTCTACAAGAGAAAGAGAGGACCAGATGGAAGAGTTGAGACCTTTAAGGCCAGGCTTGTTGCGAAAGGGTATACTCAGAAAAAGGGTATCGATTATGAGGAAACCTTTTCGCCGGTAGCCATGCCCAAGTCCATCCGGATACTCTTATCCATAGCGGCTCATCTCGATTACGAGATTTGGCAAATGGATGTTAAGACGGCGTTTCTCAATGGCCATCTTGAGGTAGACATCTATATGATGCAGTCAGACGGTTTTATAGCGAGTAACCAAAAGCAAAGAGTTTGCAAGCTACAGAAGTCCATTTATGGACTGAAGCAGGCATCCCGAAGCTGGAACATCCGTTTTGACCGGGCAATCAAATCATTTGGTTTTAGTCAAAATCCGGATGAGTCATGTGTGTACATGAAAAATGAAGGTGACATGGTAGTTTTTCTGATTTTATATGTCGACGACATCCTTCTCCTTGGGAAAGATATAGGAATGTTGTCAACGGTAAAAGTTTGGTTAGCAAAGACTTTTATATGAAGGACTTGGGAGAAGCTAGTTACATCCTAGGGATCAAACTCCATCGAGACCGGAAAAATAGGATGATTGGTTTATCTCAAGCTGCTTACATAGATAAGGTACTGGTACAGTTTGCTATGCAGGACTCCAAGAAGGGCATCACACCTTTTAGGCATGGAGTGCATCTTTCCAAGGATCAGGGTCCCAAGACCCCAGAGGAAAAGGAGCAAATGAGAGCAATTTCATACGCTTTGGCTGTTGGTAGCCTCAAGTATGCTATGCTATGTACTAGACCGGATATCTGTCATGCAGTGGGCTTAGTCAGCAGATATCAGTCTAACCCAGGTCCTGACCATTGGACTGCTGTAAAATGTATCCTCAAGTACTTGAGAAAAACTAGAGATTACATGTTGATTTACGGTAGTGATGAACAGATTCCAGTCGGGTACACAGATTTTGACTTCATGTCAGATAAGGATTCCAGGAAATCCACCTCTGGTTATGTGTTTATCCTTGGTGGAGGAGCTATCAGCTGGAGGATTATTAAACAGGAATGTACCGCTGATTCCATTTCTGAGGCTGAAATGTAGCGGCTTGTGAAGCAGCTAAGGAAGCAGTATGGCTCAAAAGATTCCTTTTGGAACTTGGAGTGGTACCTTTGGCACGACAGCCGCTCACAGTTTACTGTGACAGCAGCGGGGCAGTCGCTCAGTCCAAGGAACCCAGGAGCCATAAAAGCCAAAAGCACGTACAAAGGAAGTATCACTTAGTCAGAGAGATTGTGCAGAGAGGTGATACTGCTATCACCAAGATAGCTTCTGCGGACAGTCTGGCAGATCCCTTTACTAAGCCTTTGACTGCCAAAGTCTTTGAGCAACATGTAGACGGGATGGGCATGAGATGCAATCCTGATTGGCATTGAGCCCAAGTGGGAGATTGTTAGTTTTGATGGTCTCAATACCAAGTATATGTTGTAATAAATTGATTCATTTCTTTATTTATCAATACAATCATGCTTTCCTTTCATGAGATGAATGGTGTTTGATTATATACTTGCACATAACCAATACAAATGACATAATGGTTCATGAGATGAACCGGAGTCCACAAGTATACTCGATGTAATACATGTGTATGGATGAGATCCACATACAGGATATATGTATTGCAAATCTTATACTTAAATATCTTCACAACCAGTGATGAGATTGGACATCTCATCCGACAAGGTTGCAGCACTTTGATCACTATGAGATAGTGTGATTTGTCTCGATCATCGGAATGTAAGATTCTGGATCATGGTGCTGATACATTGGATGTATTGAAGGACCATGAGAAGCACCTTATACACACTGTCTTTACTTTAAGGTCCGCTCTCATAATTCCTTAGCAATAGGCTCATAATCCTGAGACATTAATGAACTCAAGTTTCTATCTATTCATTTGCTTTGAGTCACCAATGAGTGAGGCCAATTGTAGGTCAACACCTCGGTGATTTGGGTACGTGGTAGTAGAGCTGTGGGAACATTCAATGGTCAAGATGGAATCTATCTTTAATATCCCCTTGTGCCAATTAATGGATTTATCATTGGTAAGTGTGCACCCATTCCGATTAAGAGTTAATTGGATTGGTACCAAATGATCACTATAATTAATTGGGGCTCAAGGATAATAAGATATGGATCTAATTTGGTGGACAGGTCCAATTGATCCATGGATATAGATGGAGGGGCCTACTTGTGGTACTGAGGAAGTTTAGGGTCTTCATTGTAATTTATTCCTAAGACTGGAGTTCAATTGTATTTATATAGTGGAGTTATTTGCAATTAACTGTGGGCCCGGATTATACATAAGATGTGGGGTCGCGTGTCCTAGTTGGAGCCAACTTTCTAAGGAATCCCTAGTGGTCCCCACGCTAGCCCAAGTTATTAGAGAGATACTAATTCTACTTGAACTCTAATAGGAAGGTTACTATTTCTATTTAAAGTGAGACTTCTAATAGTGGTAATGGTAAGTTACTAATTATTAATGGAAGTAGGACTTCTATTTTAATTAGAAATGAGAAAGCTACTAATTGTTGTGGAAGTGAGACTTCTATGGCAACTAGCAAGGGAGAAGTTTACTATTTTGTAATGGGAGTTAAACTTCTATTTCAAATAGGAAAAGAGGTGGAATGGAGGGCTATATAAAGAGGAACAAACCCCTCTTGGACGTCCATAATTGAGAGAGCCATTTCACCCCCTTTGTGCAAGTGTTGCACAAGTTCTCTTCCTCTCTAAGTTCTCTTCTCATTCTCCTCTAGTTCCTTGGAGTTACTAGCTAGGTTTTCTCTTGGAGATTCCACCATCTTCTTGAGAAAAGAGATCTAATACGGGTAATAGCGTGGAAGATCAAAAGGTGTTGGAGATTCTGAATTGGATAGTGAAGGTGTTCATCATCAAAGGAAAGAACTCAAATTCTCCATTAGAGCACTGCAAAGCTCCAAAGGTATAATTCTACATCCTTGTATGTTATGGATTTCGTGGTTGCATGTTTAGGTGTTGTTTTCTATCTTCTAGATAGTATATATTGTTGTACATGATTTATGAGTTTGAGGGAATGCATCCTGGATTGGTTTTGTTGCGTTCTAGATAGATGATCACTGCATCAAGTGGGTCAAAAGTTTTTGAAACCTATCTGGAAGGCCCACCTATAGTCCAACATCCTCACCGCGGGAACCTGTGGGAAAACAAACAAAACAATCATCGCGGGCTTCTTTTTTATGAAAATAAGCAAAAGTTGGATGAGAATGTTTGTTTGGAAATTTGGTCAAAAGGTTACCATTTTGTGAAAATCTTTTGTCAAAGGGTTTTTTGGGCATGAAAGCCAAATTTTGTGGCGAAAGACCGATTTTTTTTTGATAGCTTGAAAGCTAATTTTGAGATGGCATGGGAGCCGAATTTTCTTGCGTAAGAGCCAAAATTTATTTGTGGCATGGAAGCCATGGTTTTGGAGATGGCATGAAAGACGATTTTTTCTTTGAGATGGCATGAGAGTCAAATTTTGTGGCATGAAAGCCGTTCTTTTGAGATGGCATGGAAGCCAAGTTTTGTGGCATAGGAGCCGATTTTTGAATTGGCATGAGAGACGAATTTTTGAGATGGCATGGAAGCCGGATTTTGAATTGGCATGAAAGCTAGGTTTCTAGAATGGCATGAAAACCGAATTTTGAATTGGAATGAAAGCCAGGTTTGTAGGATGGTATGAAAGCCGAATTTTGTGGCATAAGAGCCAAAATTTGTTTGTGGCATGGAAGCCGAAGTTTTTTTTTTTTTTTGAGATGGCATGGAAGCCAAATTTTGAATTGGCATGAAAGTTGGGTTCTTGAGATGGCATGAAAGCCGATTTTGGGTTGGCATGAGAACCAGGTTTTGTGGCGTAGGAGCCGATTTGGTTTGTGGCATGGAAGGCATAATTTTTTTTTTAAAACCAAGTTTTGTTGTGTTGGCATGAAAGCCAAATTTTAGATTTTTGGCGTAAAAGCCGATTTTTGTTTTTGGCGTAGAAGCTGGTTTTTGGTTTTGGTGTAAAAGTTAGTTTTTGTTTTTGGTGTGGAAGCCGGTTTTTGTTTTTGGCGTAGAAGCTAGGTTTTGGTTTTCAAAAATGCAAGTATCAATTGAAAGTCGCTTCCTTGCTGAATGGTTTTGCAAGTATCGATGGAATATCGCCTCCTTGCTCATTCGATTTGTGAGTATCGATGGAATGTCACCTCCTCGCGAAATGGGGTGCAAGTATTGACTGAACGTCACTACCTTGCTTTTAAAAAACTTGGTTTTGCGGGTATGGACTCAATGTCGCTTCCCCACGATTTTTGAAATTTGAGGTTGATGGGGGTTCCGACCTTTCGTCCTCTCCTTCCCACCCCTGGGGCTGCCGGGAGCATGGCGGAGGAGGAAAAGCGAGGTCATCAACATTTTTTGTATGGGTATGCCAGATTTTCTATTCTACTTGGAATTTGAAGTGGTGATCCGGAGATTCACCTTCGCAAGTAGAAAGGAAATCAATTCTTTTTTCTAACTTCCCATTGCACATATTTTAAGAAAGAGACAATTTTTTAAATGTCGTGAGAGGCGATTTCATTTTGTTTGCCGTGGAAGGCGGTTTTGTGCCGTAGAAGGCGATTTGTGCCGTGAAAGGCGGTTTACAAATCGTATCAATGAAGAAAGACAAGAAATGTGATTTTTTATCTCTTTACAAATAATACAAAACACAAAGAAAAGTAAGAAAAGTTATCTGACTTCTCAGGAGATTGTGGGGACTCATTCAGATCGACGGTCGCAAGTCATGTATGGACTTCGCCATCGTCCTTCAGATAAGAATGCTTAATGCTTTTTTCTTTGGCTTGGCTTGGACCTCGGTTTCTTAGAGGATAAAGACCAAGGGAAGGTCCTATATCCAATGCAAAACCGAGTAAATGGGTTGAAGAGCCACGTTTGGGCCATGTTGGATAAAAGGATAGAGGAGACCTTGGGGGGGTGGCCCCCCAAGGGACTTCGATCACCTTGTGGTGTCTCTTCTGCAGCAGAGTAGCAGAGTTTCTTCGAAAATTCTTCGGGATTTTTCTTGATATTTTCTGGACGGATCCAAAGGTTTGTCGAAGGCTCCGTTTTTTTTTTTTTTTTTTTGGAATGACCCCTTTTTATAGGCTCTTGGTAGCCATAAGGTGGGTTTATGATCATTGATGGCATTAAAGCTCCATGATGAGAGGAGTTACAAGTTTTTATTTCTTGATTTTGTAACTCCTTTTTCTTGGCTTATGATTGGCCAGTGGGAGATGATGGGCATTTAATCGCCCTTAATCTCAATGATGTGGGGAGTTTCATGGTTTTAATGCCATGATTGTTTG
The DNA here is from genome assembly GCA_038049695.1 of Cinnamomum chago. NCBI lineage: Eukaryota > Viridiplantae > Streptophyta > Magnoliopsida > Laurales > Lauraceae > Cinnamomum > Cinnamomum chago. The sequence continues at coordinate 34,077,289 of CP142460.1, forward strand.
GATTTGTAACTCCCATTTGCTTGATTTTGATTGGGCCATCCAAAATAATGGGTTAATGACCGCATTAAGTTGTCATAAAACGGGTCAATTAAAGACATTAAGTGGTCGCCGGGGCATTTGAAGAGTAACGGGCCGCGCCGCGTCTTTTGGAATTCTTCTTATGATGATCGCCGATGGAACCGCATGTTGTTTGATGTTGGATGGAGATGCAACTTTAGACATTGGTTGATACCAGTGGGCTGGTGACTTCTGTCTTGTCAATTTCTCGATCGGTCGGACAGAAAGTGCACTTTCTTGGTTAGCCGGTTGGTGATCTTGGAGCGATCAATGATGATTTCATGCTCTCGACGGCGGATCCGAGATGTTGATGAAGATTAATCGATTTCGAGCATAAAAATTAAGACTTTCAGGAAACCACAGGGTTTGGAACTCCCAAAATGCAAGAAATGGCGGAAAACGGGCCATCCGACGACAAATTCGGTGATCCGGATTCCCATGGTTGCCGGGCGACCATGGGGATTGTCCCTTTTTCGGTCGCCATTTCTTGGCCATTTTTTGGTCTTTTTTTTTGCCGTTTTCTCCTGTATTTTTTTTGACATTTCTCCTCATTTATTGGCTTGATTCTCCTGAAGAAAACCTGACGAGAAGCTGTAAAAATCGGAGCACAAAGTTTCCTATTTTATGGAAAAGCCGAAGACTTTGTGGCCGATTTTCCGTTAAGAGTCGAAACTAGGTCAAACAATGTCGGAATGACCTGAAATTTGAGGTGAAGCCTCTTGAGCAATTTGGGGTCCCATGGGCTGCAGACCAACCATGGGCTTTTGTTTGAGTTTTGAAGCCGTTTGGGGTCCCATCGCCAGAAGGCATGATTTTACCACGAGGAAGATGTCGCGCTTTGATATGCAGTCAACCGATGTCTGATTGACTTTAAATTTGATAGGGAGCCTATTGGAGTCATTTTGAGACGATCCGTTGCCTCCGATTTAGATGTTATGGTCCTGGGGTGCTCCGTCTCCGATTTTGTTTCGGAGCATCAAAGTCGGGTCAAACGTTGTCGGAATGACCTGAAATTTGACGTGCAGCCCTTTAGAAGCATGTTGAAGCCGCCCATGTGCTCCATTTGATGAGTGATGGCTTCGGTGGTTCTTACCGCTGAGAGGTTTGATTTTACTACTCGAGGGTTGATGGAGGGTCAAACGTTGTCGGTTTGACTTGAAATTTGACATGGAGCCCTTTGGAAGTATTTTGAGACCATCCATAGGCTCTAATCAAAGTTTTGATGTCTTCGACGCCGTCACCGCTAGGAGCACCTGTTTGGCTACCGGAGGAGTGAAGTTGGGTCAAATGATGTTGGAATGGCCCAAAACTTCATGTGAACCCCTCTTTCGGCTGTCTTGAAGGATCTTGCAGTTTTTGTTTGATTTTGACAAGATCTGATGCTTGAAGTAGCATTGCCTGTTTTGTAGTAGAATGCAGCTTCATGTGGCTTCTTGATGTTGAAGAGGCAAAATGACTTTTTTGGTGTCAACAAATGCCCCCTCGAGGTACAACGACGAGTATCTTTTGGAGTCAATGTGCCTCGAAGAGAAACTAGAATGAGAGCTTTTGACTTGACCAAGAGTCTTTGAGCATTTTTTTTAATAGCCTTCTGAGTTTCCAAGGGAATTTTATGGTAGTGAGAGGAATCACGTACCAATTCAAGGGAAAGTTTTGAAAATGACATGAGGAAGTCGGATTTTGGGTTTTGAGTTTTGGGTTTTCCTTTTGACCTTGTGAACCTAAGGGCTGTATGTGGCACATTAGGCGGTCAAGAGGATTTTTTTGGTTTTTGACCTTATGACCTTACAAGCTGTATGTGGCAGGTTAGGGGGTCGAGATTTGATTTTTGATTTTGACCTTGTGACCCAACAAGCTGTATGTGGCAAATTAGGGGGTCAGATTTGGTTTTGACCTTGTGACCTAACAAGTTGTATGTGGCGAGCCAGGGGGTCCCGATTTTTTTTTGTTTTGGCCATGTGACTTAACAAGTTGTATGTGGCGAGCTAGGGGACCAGAGTTTGGTTTTTTGTGGCATGCCAATTTCAAGATTTTGGCTTAATTTAGTTCATGAGGTTGGATGGTTTGGTTTTTGGAAACTCATGAGGCTTTTTTTTTTTTTTTGATGGTTCAATCGACTCAAGAGAGGCATGGAACCATTTTGTATGCTCTTGGCAAAGGAGGGTTTTGATAGGAAGTCCCTTTTAGTGCCTAGGAGGTCAAACCTGACTCTCATGGGATCTTAGGCTTTGGAGATGGCTTAGATCTCATGTGGTGTCATTTTGTAAAGAATATCTAAAAATATCCTTACTTGGAGAGAATCTCTCATGCTTCCTTGTTTTTGGGAGAGATTTTCTCAAAATATTTTTCTTTGGAGAGAATATTTCTCATTCCCTTTCTTTTTGGGGAGGATTTCTCAAAGAATCTTCTTTTTAAGAGAGAATATCTCAAATTTCCTTTCTTTTGGGAAGGTTGCTTGTTTTTAGCACTTACCTCCCTGGTTTTCTCTATGTTTCCTCTTTTGGTTTGCTTTCCTCGATAAAAGCAAAGGAGGTTGGATCTCTTGCACTTATTACTTTCTTTTTGCAAAAGTCTTCAAGAGTGCTCCAAGATCAAGAACTCTTCTTCTTCTTCAAGAATCTTCAAGTTCTCTTTCTTCTTCTCCATCCATGGCTTCAAGTAAGTTTTCTTCCTTCACAAGAGATTTCTTTCTTTTCTGTTCTCTTCATTTCTTTTTTTTTCTTCTTCTCTTTTTTTTCTCCACGTGTTTTTTTCCCTTTTTTTTCACGTGCTGTTTTCTTTTTGTTGACGTTTTTTTTTTGCACGTTTTTTTTTGTTGCTTTCCTTTGGTTGTAAGGACAGGTTCATACAGACCTGGCCGTATTGCCACATGGCAGCGGGCCACGGCTAGCTGGCCAAAATATAGATATATATTTTTAAGAGATTTCTCTTTTTTTTTCTCTCTTTTTTTTTTTTTTTTTTTTTTGCTCACCATGATAATGAAGCTTATGCAATCCAAGATGTTCATGCATTTTTCTTTTTGTTTTTTTTTTTTATGCATGAAGATAGAAGTCTAGAGTTTCTAGGTCAGGCCAACATGAATTTTGACTTTGACAAAGTTTGATTGGTTTTGACCAAGTTAGGTTGGAATTGGTCAAACTTTGGTTAAGGTTTTCCTAGCATCTAATGCATGATGATTTTTTTTATGCATGATTTTTAGTAAATTGATTGGGAGCACGATGATGCATACCTAGAAATCTTTTGAAAGTTTTGAGATTTGGAGCTCGAAGCAATGTTGAGCCCTTTCTTGATTTTGCTGGATTTTGAGGAGATTTGCAAGTCTTGGAGTTTGGAGCTTGCAGCAATGTTGAGCCCTTCTTTAAGCTTGCAGAGATTTGATAAGATTGGTTTGATATCACAGCAATGTTTGAGTTCAAACCTTCTTTGAGGATGCTTCATGAGCTTGCAGCGATGTTGAGCTCATCTTCAAGCTTCCTTTCTTTTTCGGGATGTTTCCCTTTTCTTCGGAATTGTCCCGGAATCATGCCAAAATTTCGATAATTTTTATTTAGCAAAATTCTATCATTTTGATGAATGAATTTTCCTTTTCCATCCTTTGCAGGTAGTTCCTCCAGAACGAACAAGGGCAAAGAGCCTATTATTGATGCATCTCGTCCGTCTACCAGGTCTCCTAATGTGGCTGTACAGCAAGCCTGAGAGAAGGTCTAGTTTGTGGAGAAAAACTTGGAAGAATGTGACTCCCTCAACCACGATGAGATGAGACAGCGACTAATCGCTCTCAAGGATGAGGAGTTTTACACGATTATGATAACAAACCATCCTTGGGTCATGGACGATCAGAGCATTGTGCCCAAGCCTACATTTTTCTTTGGTGACGCAGTCCCTGACGACTTGACGTACCAAAGGAGATGTTTTTAGTTCTCTTACACGGTAGATGGTGAGGAGAGAACTATTTCTACCCGGTCGACCTTTGATCGCACTATCTCGATCATGAGTCTTTCTCCCACGTGTCCAAAGAGGGAAAATCCTCCGAGCTGGGTGAAGATGACAAATGTGATCAAGACCGGGGGTTTTTGTTTAGGGCCTTTCCGGTTATACTGAGAAGTCGCCTGTCCACATGGACATGTTGATGCCAGCCAGCGGTTACCAAGGTTCTGACTATCCATCAATCAATTTGAGACCGGTGGGCCTTGGTGTTTTTCAGGGCATGTCGGTTAGCCGACAGCTGACCGACGCTACACGGGCAATGCGTTTCAAGTCAGATTTTCACAACTTTTCTCCCATTCTTCTCACAACTAATCACCTGCACTTCCCTGAGCCTTCATGCTCTCCAAGGGTTCATTTTCACATTTCCACATTATTCAATCCCAAAAATCTAAACATCCAATCTCCATCAAAACAAATCCAAATCTCAGAATGAACAAGGGCTTGAGGCAAAATAGAAATCTAAAAGTTTGGAAAAACACTTGACATTAATGCATATACTTGATTAGAAATCACATAGGAAGAAATCTCAAGAAAACATAACAAGTTATATGAAATTTTTAAGAGTAACATTGAAATCTTCAAACACACATACAACATTCAACCTATAAGGATTACTTGCCTTTTTGCCCAAATGCCAAGCAAACACTTCTTCAAGCACTCCTACCCAAGAGCTAAGTCAAACACTACAAAACCCCATGAAAAACCATTCAAAACCCATTCAAATATGAAAACAAGAACCCATTTCGAAATAGGTGTTGCATGCTAGAAAAACAAGCTCTTTAGGAGTAGAAAAGACTCCATTGAAGAGATGGGTTGGAGCTCTTACCTAGAGATGCCCAAACAAGAAGAGATGAAGAAAATGGAGAGCTTGCCCCACTAGAAACTCCAAAAAATTTGTATCAATAGAAAGCTTGCAAGGAGAGGAAGAAGATGATGGTCTTGGAATTTCATTTGGAGGTCTCTAGCTTGAGCATTCAAGAGGAAGAAGATGAAGAGGAAAAAGGGTTTCTCAACCTTAGGTTTGAAAATTGCAGGATTTGGGGAAAGTGAATGAGAAAGGAGAAGGAGTTGACTTAAACACTTGCAAAAATGGGGCCCAATGAGTCTAATCCTTGCATTGACAAAAGCATGATCTTGTGGGCCTCGAATGAACTCGATGAAGAAGGATAAAATAATCCTCGAAAAATCTAGTTTCCAAAAATTATATTTTTAACATGGTTTTGAGATTTCGAAGTTTGTGTCCAAATTTGGGTATAAAAGATAATTTTACCCTTTTTGGGCCAAAACTTGGGTTTTGGGCTTCAAACACAGACGGGCTGAAAACAAAAGTTGTAAAGAATAAAAAAATCATTCAAATGAAATCAAGATCACAATTAAAAATGGAAAACAAACACGATCCTCCCAAGCTTACACGTACACTCAGGCCTTCCTGATCATGTCTGACTAACATTAAATGTTCTCAAAATCCCCAAAGCTATGTCCATGAGTAAAACTAATTATTTCTAACCCAAAAGTAACTAAACCCACTTAAGACTACATACACACTAATCAAGTTTGTATGGGTCGATGTCTAACACCAGGCATTTCAGCGTAAGACCATGCCAAACAATCAACGAACTCACGAAAAAAAGCGATATACTCGGGTAACTCATCATCCTTTATATTCTTGCTTATGAATACAGGATGTGGGTTATCAGGTGTCCCCAAGTCTATCTTTTGAACATGATCTTCTGTTGGAAGGTTTGAAAGTGGTTCCTCTACAATGTTTTCGGAGGCTTCTAACTTAACAAGACCTTCTGGAGTTCCAAAGGCATTTACAGACCAAGGCTTTGTTTTTGTCCATGGGTCTACTTGATTGGTATTCTTCTCAAGACTGGCAACGAGATGATCCCAATCACCTGTTGAAATTGGGTCGAAGTAAGGTACTTCTTTTGGAGACGATGGTTCTTCTGGGCTAGAAAACCGTGCGTCTGTGTCATCGTATAATTCTTCTTCATCGTCAGAGAAATTGTACCAATCGGAATAGCTACTTGGATTCTTGACGGGCGACTCCTCAAAGAGATATTTAGAGAGATCAATGTCTTCATGGACATGAGATGTTGAGGCTTGGTCGGCAAAACAACTTTGTAGCCTTTGTGTCAACTATCTCATGGGAGTGTTAGGATCATACCTCAACCCATATAAAGACTAGTCTATGTGATGATGGAATTTCCAATCCTCCATTTGACTTTTGGTTAGGGTGGGTTCCAATGGTGTGAGAATGCCATGGCCACCTCCCAAACCGATTGGGTTTTGAGCATCATATCCCATTTTCTTCATGATAGCTTGTGCCATTGGACTATATAGGAATAGTTGAGGCATACCTTCATTTTGGAAAGGTTCAAGTGAAGATTTTGGTGAAGAAGCTTCCGATTTGTGGAAGAAGATCGTCTTTCCTTCTGCCAAAGTTGCCGGCACGACGAAGGAAGCAGACATAGGATCTTCTACGTCGGCAGGTGTCTCCAATGGAGTGAGAGCGGGCTGAACTCACTAAGTATCAGCTTGGCTTGACGATGTATCGCCTTCTGGATCTAAGTCCGATTCCGTGTCTTGCATAATAGACACGAAAGAGACAGTGAACTTGCCCCCAGCCTTTTGTTTTGTCTTCTTTGCCTTGGTGGTGATTACCAAAGGCTTTGAAGGTTTGAGAGAGACAATGAAGGGAGAATGAATGCTCTCTTCAGTTTTGTTGGAAGCTTTGTTTCCTTCCGATGATTGCTGAGGAGCCTTGCCTTTATCTTTCTGGAGATTTTTGACAAAGGGTGTTGTTTCTTCCTCCTTTCCTTCTTCATCTTTGTACATGTGGGCATCTACAAAATAGGCATCTTTGCCTTTGAAGGGCTTTTTGTCTGCAAACATTCGCTGTATTAAGCCGTCGTTGCCAACGAACTTGATGCATTGATGTAGAGTTGAAGGGACGACACCATTCTCGTGTATCCAGGGGCGTCCAAGAAGGATGTTGTAGCATGAAGGGGTTCTTATTGCGTACACAGTGACTTCAGAGATAAGATCACCGATTTGCAATTTGAACCTGATTTTGCCGATAGGCCTTTGAGCGCTCCTATCGTACCCAAAGATGGATACCGACGTGTGACTCAGCTTGCTAGGTGGGATATCCAGCTCTTCGAGTGCCGAAGTAGAGATGAGATTTAGTGCAGAAACTGGGTTGATCTGGACTCTGTGTATTGGCATTTCTTTGATGTACCCTGTGAAGTAAAAGAGTCGGTTATGCTTTGTCTCGCCTAACAGGAGGTCATCCTTATCGAAGGGAATTGTTGCACTTGCTGCTTTTTGAACTGAGAGGTCTTCGATGCCTGATCCCTCAGTTTTCTTCTTTTCTCCCTTTGAGGAAGTATTTGATTTTTTTACCCTATAGTCCATTTCAATTTGTAGGACTTGTGGGGCATGTTTGTCGACATCCACATTCAGCCTTTGCAGTTCTGAAATAAGACTATCACGAGTTTGTGGAGACATTCGTAATAAGTCAAGGATGTGCAGTCATGCAGGTATGAGTTTGAAGTGCTCAATCAAGTCGTACTTGAAAGCCTCCTTCGGGCCTGTATTTTCATTATTGTTGCCACTTGGGGCGTTTACAATTTGTTTTCCCGAAGGATTTACATAGGAAGAAGAAGGTTGGTTGTAGTTTTTGTGGTAATCCCAGCCAGAGTGGGTACATCTACCAACTTCAAGAGCTTCTGGAGAAAGGTTTTCTTTTGGAAGATCATTATCGGGATCAAGGGGTTGATCCTTGTCATTTGTTGAAGACGTCTCTGTAGCAGTATTGTCGTCTTCAGTGATCGTATTGCATGGAGCATTTTCCGAGAACAAGTCCTGAACAACGTCCAGCGGCCTCTTCTTTTCGTTGAGTAGTTTATCGGTCTAGACATCGCCTATGAGGTCGGGTATCTGGGACTAGTTGACTGGATTTTCATTGAAGAAGACTTCATTGGAAGGAGCTTCTTCGAAATGTTTAGCCGGAAGAGGCTTGGGTTCCGACGTCACAGTTTCAGGAGACGAAGGCTGAGAAGATGATATCTCTGTGGAAGTCACTTGAGGAGTTGTAGCTCCAGAGGATATGCTACCGGATGTAGTCTGAGAATCCGAGGCTTTGACAAACGAAGCTTCTGAGGCATGATCATCTCGAACTATCGCATTGCAAGAAACGCACTGTTGAGATTAAGACTCGTCTTCAGATGTGAGGGGATCATCAATCCAGCAGTTTTGTTCATTTTCCAGGGTTACCGGAGATGTCTGTGAATCTTCAGGGATTTCCGGTTCTGGATTTTGATTTTGACGAAGCTCATTGATGCGATCTTGCTCCCGCTCTATGGCAAGACGTTACAAGATTCTTGCATATTCTTCGAGATCGGGCATAGGGGCCGAATCTTCTTCATCATCTACTCCTTGTGGCTCATCAATGCTGGGTTCCACTGGAGCGTTTGCTTGTGCTGGATCAATAACACTTTCTTGAACAGCCTGTTGGTCTTCTTCAACATCAGACCAGGATCCTTGTGGCTGATATGGGTTATACCAGATTACTGGCATAAGATGGGATTCGGGAATCCATTCCTCATCGGAGAGGTATTCTCCTATTTCAAGGGATTCTTCCCACTCATCGGTATCACTGGACTCGTACCCATCCATGGAGAATCCAATTACTGAGTTGCAAGAGTATGATGATGTTAGACCCCGACCCAGACCAATTTGATTAGTGTACGATTAGTAGATGTTTAGTCCTAAGTGGGTTTAGTTGTCGTTGGGTTAGAAATAATTAGTTTTAGTCTTGGACATAGCTTTGGGAATTTTGAGAACGTTTAGTATTAGTCAGGCATACTCATGGAGGCCTGAGTGCACGTGTAAACTTGGGAGGAGCGTATCGGTTTCTGTTTTAATAGTGATTTTGATTTCATTTGAATGATTTTACTATGTGTTACAACTTTTGTTTTCAGCCCACTCATGTTTGAAGCCCAAAAACCCAAGTTTTAGCCCAAAGAGGGTAAAAATTGTCTTTTATGCACAAATCTGGACACAATTTTCGAGATCACAAAACCATGTCAAAAATATAATTTTTGGAAACTAGATATTTCGATGATCGTTTTATCCTTCTTCATCGAGTTCATTCGAGGACCGTAAGATCATGTTTTCATTGATACAAGATATGGCCATTTGGACCCCACTTGCAAGTGTTTAATTCAACTCTCCTTCTCTTTCACTCCTTTCACTCTCAACCCAAACCCTAGAGCAACCAAGAGGAGAAGCCTTTTCCTTTCACTTTGTTCTCTTGAATGATCAAGCTAGAAGACTCCAAAGAAGATTCCAAGACCATCATCTTCTTCCTCTCATCCTAAGCTTTCCATTGATATAAATTTCTTGAAGTTCCAAGATGGGCAAGAGCTCCATTTTCTTCCTCCTCTCTTGTTTGAACTTTTCTAGGTAAGAGCTCCAACCCATCTCCTTAATGAAGTCTTTTTAGTTCCTTAAAATCTTGTTTTTCATGTTTACAAACCCTTTTGTGAAAATGGGTTTCTTGTTTTCAAGATTGAGTGAGTTTTGTGTGGTTTTCTTGGGTTTTGTAGTTCTTGGGATTAGCTTGAGTGGAAGTACTTGAAGCGGTTTGTGGCATCTTTGACTAAGGCAAGTAACCAATCTAGGATGGATTTTAGCACGTGTGCATTTCATTTGTTTTCCTTGCACTCTTCTCATTCATTGAAAAGTTTGGGGGATTTTGTTTTTGATTGGAGAATGGGAATAGAATGTCTCAATTTGTTTTTTGAAATGTGTGTTTTACCCTTGGAGAGCATGGAGGCTCAGGGAGTGCAGGAGGAACGAGAAACGAAAAGAAGGGAAGAAGAAAATGTGAAAAATCTGAACTCAGTTGCATTTCCCGTGCAGTAGCGGTCAGCCGCTGGTCAGCTGGCGGCTAGCTGAAATCCCCATTTCGGTTAACCGCGAGCTGACCGAGCTCGGCGGTTCCCTTTCCAGAAGTGGACATTTCGATAGTGGATTTCGGTCAGTTTGACGGTTAGCTAACGGCTAGCCGCCATTCCCCATTTCGGCTAACCGCTGGCCAACCGAACGTTTTCGGCTCCTTTTCCAGAGAGCTAAGTTTCAAACCTGGATTTCCAGCGGTCAGCTTGTCGGTCAGCAGGCGGCTAGCCGCCAGATCCTATTTCGGCTAGCCGACACCTGACCGCGAGATGACCGAAATTGACAAATTGCCTGTTTTGAAGAGTATTTGCAAGAATGAAAATGAGAACATGTTAAGTGACCGTTAGACTGATATTGTGCACTCGAAACCCGAGATGTCTTTGAACTTCCGGGGCACCAATTCTATTTTAAATTTCAACATCTGGGCTTCGGTTACACAAAGACAATCCAAAGGTCCTTACATGTGCTTGATAGGCTTTGTGTTCGTACTTTGGTTTTGATATAATGAATGTCATCGTATACTCGTTTTGAAGTCTAAGTACAAGCTCGTTTTGAAGATTTGTTTCAAGAAAAAGGGGATCACTTCCTAAGCGTGTTATGCTTATTAATTATGCCTTTTGCTAGTCGTGCTTGTCGTGTTTGTTAAGTGGTTTCCCTCTTTTTATCTCGACATGTTTTGATAGTGTTTCGCGTGTTTTGTGCATTCATGAATTTAAGTGAACACCACTGAGCTTGGACTGCCCTTTCAGTTTGATCCACTGTCTGGGGGTCCTTAAACATGTGGACTGTCTGCAGACTGGTCGTGTATTTATTACACATCGTGCGTGTCCGGTTCCGCGGCCGGAAATCCCCGTATATGTGGGAATCGTGTCGTGATTATATTATGTATATCGTGCTTGTCGGGCGTGCTTGCTCTTTTCATTATATATGATAGAGAAAGGATGGGCTCTTTGTGGATTGTAACTATTCATGATATTATATGTATTCATGCTACTTTGTTTTAGTATCTCAGCTTTGTTATGTATTCTCGAAAATGTACCTCAGTCAAGTGAGTATTTCAAATCAGTGATTCGTGTTTATGATTTTCTTAAAAATGTTTATGGTTCCATGCTTGTACCTAAATCGAGTACCTGCCAAACCGTTGTGTTTGATCTTTATTTGTTGGTGCCCAGGTGCAGGAGACGCTGCCTTTGGGGAGGAGCGTTCGGAGGAGGCTCTTAAGCCACCCCCAGTTAGAGAGTGGCAGCCCGACGATGTCAACTAGAGGTCGGGTGGGTTCTTGAGCTTCGCTACATTTTTTTCATGGGGTTTCTTTATTATTTTGAGAATTGTATTGGCCTTTGTTGGCCTCTTATGGGTAGTAACTAAACTCAACTTACTCTTGTGTAGTCTCATAACTTGAACTACGATGGGAATGCCATGCGAACCCCTTTCTTTTGATACTATGTCTTGATATTATTTGTCATAGCACTTAAAAATTTATTAGTGCTCGTCTTGATGTGATTTGATACACGCTTCCGCAAACTTGATCGTGTGAGTCAGATTCCACGTGTTTCAGGAATCCTCACCGCAGGAACCTGTGGGAAAACATAACAACCACACCACCAACACGTCACGGGCTAGGGGTCCGTTCTGGGGTCGCGACAGATGCCCCCTGCGTAATTTTGTTTTTGTAATGAGATGGCATGAAATCACCAAGGGTGAATTTTCTTACCATCTTTGGAGTTTTGGATTCTTCCGTTGCCCCCAGCGAAGTAGTGGAAGAGGTTTCTGCTTCTTCAGGGATTTCTTGCTTTAATTGAGCCTTCTCCTGCTGTTTGAGTTTGCGGAGTTGTCTCTTGGCTCGCCTTTGCTGTTGAGCGGTAGGTTTTGTTTTCACGATCTCCCAATTTTCATCTTTTAGGAGATCCGGATGTGCCCATATGGGTTGTTCGTCTGATGTTGGATAAGGAACCAACTCTTGGGACGTCTGAGTCATTTTTATCACCTTGAAGGAAGTAGTGATCTTCTCCTTTGGTAACTTGGAAGTTTGTCCAAATGACACCACGTTGACGGAGGCAGACCCATAGTTTTTGTCAAAGGTGTGACTCCGTTCTTCTACATCTCGTTGATCTTCTCTCTCACAATGAAGCATTGATTGGGAGGATGTGAGATCATCTCATGGTATGGACAATACCGGGGATCATTGGTTTTACCAACATCTCCCGGTCTTTTGGGCTCAGGTAAGGTGAGTTTACCATTTGCTACAAGAGCCTCAAAAATTTCTTCAACATCTTCATTGAACGAGTATTTCTTTTCTACTCATTCTCTAAAGGCTTCAGAGAGTTCAGGTTTCTTACCTACAGTTTTGTTTTCAGCTTTCTATGGTTGCTGAGGAGTTGACTTGGTTTGCACATTAAGAACCTCCTTTTTCTTTGGTTTTGAGGTCGTAATGGCGGTCGGCTCTTTCTTTAATGATTTCTGACTGTTGAGTTCATTGATCACCGTTTCAGCCTCCATAGCTACTTCTAGGAGTTCTCGTAGGTTTTTTATTTGTTTCCGATAATCATGGAGTGGATCCTTGCTCTCATGTTGTTACGGTAGATATCGACCAGCGACGCTTGTGGCAGTACATTTGAGCACTTGTACGCCATTGCCTTCCACTTGTGAATGAAGTCATATGTTGACTCGTTCTCTCCCTGTTTTAGGCTGCAAAGTCGTGCCATAGTAACAGGGTGATCTTCACCTTTGAAGTGGGTGAGGAAGCGTGTCTCCAGCATGGCCCAGTTTTGAATGGAGTCCTCCGGCAAAGTGGAGTACCAATCGAAGGCTGTACCTTTTAGGGTACTTACAAAGAGACAGATCTTGAGGGCATCTTGATTCGCGATAGCTCCCGTCAAGATCTTAAAGTGGATGACATGTTGTCTAGTTGAACCTTTCCCCGTATATGTCTGGAGAGTAGGTTGTTTGAATTTTGCAGGGACCGGAACCGAGTCCATCCATAAGGGATATGGTGGCTTGATCCTGTGTTCTTTCAGCGTATCCTCTTCTTTTGCTTTAGCGAGGATATCATCAACGTCCTTTTTGGTAAGGGAGTGCGACTCATTGTTTTCCTCGTCACCTTGATGACTCGGAGGAGCTTCATTATTTAGTGGACGCTGGAAAGTGAGGAGGAGATTTTCCATCAAGGCCTCAATTCTATGTTGTCCTTACTCCAATTGCAAGATGCGTGCTGCTACGTCATCATGCTCTGGAGGCTGCTCAGCAGTTGTAACCAGGACGTTCATCCTTCGAGAGTTGAATGAGGATATTGTCTTGGTGACTGAGCTGGAGCTCATTCTTTTGGATGAAGAGTCGGAGGAATGGTTACTCCGATGTACTTGGCTTGAAGGAGCGGGAGAATCCTCCTGATGTCTTCGTATCCGGGAGACGCTGCAAGTCACCGGTTGTCTGACATGAATTTTGGTTGATGACTTCTGGCGTCTTCTGGTTTCGCCAACCATATAGACAGTAACAACTTGATCGGGTCTTTCTTTTTTGACCCATTTTTTAGAGATTTAAAGGGTATAATGCTGGGTTCTTTGCTTCTCTTGTCTCTTTTGTCGATATTTCATGCGGTGACATATACGACGAACAATTTGAGCTTCAGTCAGCTCTGGTTGTGCCCTAGCGATGAAGGATGTAGTTCCCCGTGCGCAGCAACCGAGCTTGTCTTCTTTGAAGCTAGGCATGGACAGGATCTGGACGCGGTCCTTTACCTATCGCAATGAGGCTTTGAATTTTACAAGTTCAGCCCCTGTTGAGATGAAGGGTCGACTCGCAGGAGTGTATGCCTTAGCAGGTTCTTACGGTGGCCTGGTGATGCATGACTTGATTCTGGGCTTGTAGGAGCAAGACGACTCATGCTTAGTTGATTTTTTTGTTTGGTGGAGGGTAGGTTTCTCTTCTTTCACATGAGAGAGAGGGTAGAACCGATTATGTTAGATTGTATGGACTTAAACCATGAGTTGATGTAATAAACTGATTAATTTCTTTATTTATCAATAAAACCATGCTTTCCTTTCATGAGATGAATGGTATTTTATTACTTAATGCACATAACCAATACATATGACATGATAGTTCATGAGATGAACCGGGTCCCATTAGTATATTAGATCTGATATATGTATATGGATGAGATCCACATACGGGAGACATGTGTCAGCAATCTTATACTTAAACATATCTTCAAAACCAGTGATGAGACAGGGCATCACATCTGATAAGGTCGCAGCACTTTGATCACTATGTGATGGTGTGATTTGTCTCGATCATTAGAATGTAAGATTCTGGATCATAGTGCTAGTACATTGGATGTATTGAAGGACCATGAGAAACACCTTATGAAATACTGTCTCGATTTAAGGACTGCTCTCATAATTCCCTAGCAATAGGCTCTTAATCCTGAGACATTAATGAACTCAAGTTTCTATCTATTCATTTGCTTTGAGTCACCAATGAGTGAGGCCAACTGTAGGTCAACACCTCGGTGTCTTGGGTACGTGGTTGTAGGACTGTGGGAACATCCAATGGTCAATATGGAATCTATCTACATTATCCCCTTGTGCAGATTAATGGATTTATCATTAGTAAGTGTGCACCCATCTCAATTAAGAGTTAATTCGATGGTACTGATGATCACTGTAATTAAGTGGGGCTCAAGGATAATAAGATGTGGATCTAAGATTGGAAGAGACAGATTTATTCCAATTGATCGATGGATAATGATAGAGGGGCCTACTTGTGGTAATTGGGAAGTTTAGGGTCTTCATTGTAATTTATTCATAAGACTGGAGTGCAATTACATTTATATAGTGGTGTTATTTACAATTAACTGTGGGCCCGGATTACACATGAATGTGGGGTCGCGTGTCCCAGTTGGAGCTAGCTTTCTAAGGAATCCCTAGTGGTCCCCACGCTAGCCCAAGTATTAGAAATATTCTATTCTTACTTAAACTCTAAAAAGAAGGAATTAGAAAGTTATTATTTCTATTTGAAGTGGGACTTCTAATAGTGGTAATAGGAAGCTACTAATTTGTGTGGAAGTGGGACTTCTAATAGTGGTAATAGGAAGCTACTAATTTGTGTGGAAGTGTGACTTCTAATACAAATTAGTAAGAGAGATAAGAGAGGAGACTTGAGGGCTATTTAAAGGGGAATACACCCCTTGGACATCCATGACATAATACCCACTACCCAAGAGCATCTTGTGCAAGTGTTGCACAACTCTTATTCTCCTCTTCTCTCTTCTAGTTACCTTCTAGTTCCTTAGAGTTTCTTGTACGGTTTTCTCTTGAAGATCCCACACATCTTCTTGAGAAAAGAGATCTGATAGAGGGTCATAGCGTGGAAGACAACAAGGTCTTGGAGATCTCTAATTGCTTAAAGAAGAGTTCTTGTTCTAGTTGGTTGTCTTCTCCTCGATTAGAGCACTACCAGGCTCCAAAGGTATAATCTGCTTCTTTACTTGTTGTAGATTATTTTGTTGCATGTAGTTGCTGATTTCTATCTTCTAGATAGGTTATATTGTTGTACATGATTGATGAGAAAGAGGGGTTGCATCCTGGATGTGGTTTATGGCCTTTTGGATACTTGATCCCTGAGTGAAGTAGGTCAAAAGTTTTGAAAATCTATCCACGAGACCCACCTACTTCCAAGAATTGGTATCAGAGCCATACCTCATCTCTAATCGTGTCAGATCAGCGATCTAGATCTAATCTTTACATGAGATGCGAAGAGGATAGACCTAGGGCTATGTAAGGATCAATTATGATTGGGTTTGTTTACTTTATGTAGTAAATCCATGTTTGGATAGTCACAAAAGGGTTTAATTATGATGGAAGGATGGCATGATGCCATTGAGAGCCTTCAAAAGTGCTTTGAAGGTGTCTGGACTCGAATTGAACAAAACTCAATTTTCTGCCTTCGTCAGGCAGGTCGACTTGGCCTCGCGCTCGGTCGACTGGTTACCTGTAGGGTCGGTCGACCGAGCCCTCTAGTTGGTCGACCGGGAACACAGGATCACTTTATTCTTTTATCCGAATTTTTTTTGTCTGAGGGCGCTGCCCCCTGGGCTCCCGCGAGCTCGACTCCCGCCGGGGGACACCCACGGACCCCCTCTGCGAAGTGCATGTATTAAAAGGGTGGCTATATTTGGCATCTTGTTTTTCCATTGTGGTTTGGTAACCTAATTTTGTGAGATGCTTTGTTGTATGAGATACTAACTTGCAGGTGATAATGTCCCTCTCCATATGGCCCACAAGTCTTTTACTTTCTTTTTAATGGTTATTGGTTTATTTGAGGCTAAGTGTAAAGGGCATCATAGTTTCCTTAGTTTCCCGTGAAAGGGCAAGGCATGGTGAATTTCCCTATAGCCCTGTTATTTCCATGTTTAGATTACCATGTAAGTCTCATAATTAAGGCATAGGAATTTATGTAATTTTTCTAAATTTGTAAATTCTATCGATGTCCGAGACGAAGAAGGAAGGTAAAGTTGGACTCCCAATCAAAGAGTTTGAAGATTACCAAAAGCCTTTTGGAGATGCCTAAAGAGTTTGAGGAATCCCAAAGTTTTGGAAAGTCTAGAAGTCCAAGAAGTCTATTCCGCTTGGGCCATGTGGACGAGAGGACTTGTTTCTAATTTTAGCGTTTTCTATTTATGGATGAATGCTTAATTTAGAATATTTCCAAATCTGATCCAAACATAGCAAGTTACCAAAATTGGTTAAATCAAATTAGTTTTTGGAAAGAGTTTTAATTAGAGTTGATGGGCCCATGAGATGGATCCATTAGTAACACTAATTTAGAAACTGGACTTTCCTTAAAATAACTTGACTTGGAACCAATCATTGGTCATATCACAGATATGTGGGTCCATGTACCTTAAGGGAAATCCTCAATTCTAAAATATTAAATGGGAGCGGGGCATTTATATTTAGAAATCCTCATGGTTTTCCACCATAGGTCCATTGTAAGGAAAGTATTAGCCTCGCGCCATCTTGAGAATGGCCGTTCCCCACGGAGGGCTTTTACTTATCTGGTTACTAGATATGGATCTCCTATGGATAGCGTTGGTGAGACGGGGAGGGGTCCACTCCCCAAGGAGGAGTTGCTCGCAACGGTTGTCATGCAATGCTAGTTGGTGGGTCACACTTAACTAAAATAATGATGTAGTATCCCCAAGGATTTACCTCATATATTTTAGAAACCAAAGTTAATCGGGAGTCATTCATTATTTGGTATGAGATACCTAGATAATAATGAATGAAGGGGATCAAGGATAGTTAGTCTTAATTCTAATTTTGACCAACTTTGATCCGCACCAATCTAGGTGGTATTCGCACTCCCCAAGGAGGCACACCCCGCGGATTCGGATTTCGATGTATTCTAAATTTAGTGGTTATGAGGATTCCCACATAAATTTGGTAGAATACTAAACCCTAATGTCATTTAAATTCATTAATTGAATTTATGGTTACGTGCTGTAGTTTTTCAAGCATGAATTCAAATACTTTCAATCCACTTGCGACCATCCTCAACCAGAATAAGTTGGTGGACTCCAACTATGTAGACTAGAAACGGAACCTGGATATTGTCTTGACCACCTCAGGTTATAAATATGTCCTTACCAAAGCCCCCCTTGATGAGCTTGGCCCGGATGCACCGAAAGAAGAAAAGGAACTTTACACCAAATGGGCCAAAGACTATGAGATGGCCAAATGCTACATTCTGGCATCCATGTCTAGTGTTTTGTAACACCAATATCAATCCTATAAGACTACACACGATATTATATCGAACTTAAAGGAGATGTTTGCGGAACCTGGGCAGGCCTGCTAGGCAGGCAGCTATGAGGGTGCTCATCAACACCAAGATGGCTGAAGGTACATCAGTACATGAACACATGTTGAAAATGATGGACTCATTAAATGAGTTAGATGTACTAGGAGCTGCGATTGATGTAGAATCCCAGATCGACATAATCCTTTAGTCACTACCAGAGTCATTCAACAATTTCAAGGTTAATTACAATATGAATAAGATGAGTCTAACTTTGCTGAGCTCTCAAGCCAGCTGGTGGTGACTGAAGGGATTATGGAAGAAGCCAACTGCCCTAGTGACAGAAAAGTCAAATGCGAAGTCCAAGCCGAAAGGCAAAAAGAAACCAGTTCCGAAAGGTCCTAAGGTGGAGAATGGTCCTAATGGTGGCATGGCCAAGGCTAAGGGCTCAGGGTCAAAAGGAAAGTGTTTCCATTGTGGTAAGACATGACATTGGAAAAAGAATTGTCCAGAGTATTTGTCTAAGAAGAAGACTTCATGTATGATTGAGTCACTTATTTCTGAAGTTAGTTTTGCAACTGGTACTTCATAATCTTGGTGTGTGGACTCCGAGGCAACTAATCACATATGTAATTCGTTGCAGGGGTTCAGCGAAACCATGAGGCTTAGTGAAAGAGAAATCATTGTCGACCTAGGATCTGAGGCTAAGGCAGAGGTTGTTTCAGTGGGAGTTATTACTTTATGTTTTCCAAACAATAAATTGGTTTTGTCAAATACATTATATGTACTGTCTTTACGGCGGAATTTAATTTCAGTTTCTAGTTTGGTGAATAATAATTATTCCATTACTTTTGGTACTGAAGTTGTTATAAAGAGGAATGGTACTTTTATATGTTCTCGCAAGGTAACCAATGGGCTTTATTTGTTAACTCCCACAATGTATGAGATACATGATACTGAAACAATTAATAGACCATCATTGAAGAGAAAGTCACCTTCATCTAATCCAACAAAACTTTGGCACTTGAGGCTAGGTCATATAAACCTAAACAGGATTGACAGGCTAGTGAAAGATGGTATCTTGCCTTCATTGGTGGTAGAACCAATGCCTGTCTGGAAGGAAAAATGACCAAAAGACCATTTTCATCTAATGGCAATAGGGCCAAAGGTTTATTAGAATTAGTGCATACTGATGTGTGTGGACCCATTAATGTCAGGGCCAGAGGTGGATATGAGTATTTCATCACTTTCACAGATGATTACTCAAAATATGGATACATATACCTTATGCACCGCAAGTCCGAGGCTTTTGAAAAGTTCAAAGAGTTTCGAGCGGAAGCGGAAAAGCAATTAGGTAAGAGTATCAAGACTCTTCGATCAGATCAAGGAGGGGAATATCTCTCTGCTGATTTTATGGGATACTTATTAGAAAATGGGATTCTATCCTAGTTGTCTGCTCCTGGTATGCCTCAACAGAATGGAGTAACAGAAAGAAGGAGCATGACTCTTTTAGATATGATTATGTCTATGCTGAGTTTCTCAGGATTACCTATATCCTTTTGGGGATACGCATTGAATACTGCAATGTACATACTAAACCTCGTACCATCTAAGTTTGTACCTAAAACTCCCCGGGAGTTGTGGTCCAGGCGAAAGCCTAGTTACAACATTTACACATTTGGGGTTGTCCGGCACACGTGCTAAAGGTTAAGACAGATAAGTTGGAAACGAAGTCGGAAGTGTGCACGTTTCTAGGGTATCCTAAAGGAACTAAAGGTTGGTTATTCTATAATCCTAGAGAGCAGAAAGTGCTGGTGAGCACTAATGTAGTTTTTCTGGAGGAAGATTATATGATGGACTGAAAATCTTTAGAAAAGGTGATCTTGGAAGAAATTCAAGAGCAAACAATTCCAAATCCAAGTATGACCGAACTTGAGGAAGAACCGCCCTTACCAGACTCGGTAGTTACACCAGTGCTTCGTCGTAGTGGGAGGATTGTCAGACCCCCTGATAGGTTCTCGTTCTTGGGAGAGTCTTACGAGGCAATCCCAGAAGAACCGGAACAAGATCCTTGTAACTATGATGAAGCAATTAATGACATAGATTCTGGACGTTGGCAAGATGCTATGAAAGTTGAGATGGAGTCTATGTACTCCAATCAGGTTTGGACACTTGTGGACTTGCCTGCCAATATTAAACCTATTGGGTGCAAATGGGTCTACAAGAGAAAAGGGGGACCAGATGGTAGAGTGGAGACCTTTAAGGCCAGGCTTGTTGCGAAAGGGTATACTCAGAAAGAGGGTATCGATTATGAGGAAACCTTCTCGCCAGTAGCCATGCTCAAGTCCATCAGGACACTCTTATCCATTGCGGCTCATCTCGATTATGAGATTTGGCAAACGGATGTCAAGACGGCGCTTCTCAACGGCCATCTTGAGGAAGACATCTATATGGTGCAGCAAGACGGTTTTGTAGCTAAAAACCAAGAGCAAAAGGTTTGCAAGCTGCAGAAGTCTATTTATGGACTGAAGCAGGCATCCCGAATCTGGAACATCCGTTTTGACCAGGCAATCAAGTCATTTGGTTTTTGTCAAAATCCGGATAAGTCATGTGTGTACATGAAAAGTGAAGGTGATAGGGTAGTTGTTCTAATTTTATATGTCGATGACATCCTACTCCTTGGGAAAGATGTGAGAATGTTATCAACGGTAAAAGTTTGGTTGGCCAAGACTTTTGATATGAAGGACTTGGGAGAAGCTAGCTACATCCTAAGAATCAAACTCCATCGAGACCGGAAAAATAGGATGATTGGCTTATCCCAAGCTGCATACATAGATAAGGTATTGGTACGATTTGCTATGCAAGAGTCCAAGAAGGGATTACACCTTTCAGGCATGGAGTGTACCTTTCCAAGGATCAGTGTCCTAAGAGACCTGAGGAAAAAGAACAGATGAGGTCGATACCATACGCTTCGGCTGTTGGTAGCCTCATGTATGCTATGCTATGTACTAGACCGGATATATGTCATGCAATGGGCCTAGTTAGCAGTTATCAGTCTAACCCAGGACTTGAACATTGGACTACTGTAAATTATATTCTCAAATACTTGAGAAGGACAAAAGATTACATGTTAATTTATGGCAGTGATGAGCTGATTCCAGTTGGATACACAGATTCTGACTTCATGTCAGATAAATGTATTTATGGTTAGTGGCGGAGCTATCAGCTGGAGGAGTATAAAACAAGAATGTACCGCTGATTCCACCTCGGAGGCTGAATATGTAGCGGCTTGTGAAGCAGCTTAGGAAGCAGTATGGCTCAAGAGATTCCTTATGGAACTTGGGGTGGTACCTTTGGCATGACAGCCGCTCACAGTTTATTGTGACAGCTGCGGGGTAGTCGCTCAGTCCAAGGAGCCCAGAAGCCATAACAGCCAAAAGCATGTACAAAGGAAATATCATTTAGTCAGAGAGATTGTGCAGAGAGGTGATATTGTTATTACCAAGATAGCCTCTGCAGACAATCCGGCAGATCCCTTTACTAAGTCTTTGACTACCAAAGTCTTTGAGCAACATGTTGACGGGATGGGCATGAGATGCAACCCTGACTGGAATTGAGCCCAAGTGAGAGATTGTTAGATTGTATGGACTCAATCCATCAGTTGATGTAATAAACTGATTAATTTCTTTATTTATCAATAAAATCATGCTTTCCTTTCATGAGATGAATGGTATTTTATTACTTAATGCACATAACCAATACATATGACATGATGGTTCATGAGATGAACCGAGTCCCATTAGTATATTAGATGTGATATATGTATATGGATGAGGTCCACATACGAGAGACATGTGTCACAAATCTTATACTTAAAAATATCTTCATAACCAGTGATGAGACTGGGCATCTCATCTGATAAGGTTGCAGCACTTTGAACACTATGTGATGGTGTGATTTGTCTCGATCATTAGAATGTAAGATTCTGGATCATAGTGCTAGTACATTGGATGTATTGAAGGACCATGAGAAGCACCTTATAAAATATTGTCTTCATTTGAGGACTGCTCTCATAATTCCCTAGCAATAGGCTCTTAATCCTGAGACATTAATGAACTCAAGTTTCTATCTATTCATTTGCTATGAGTCACCAATGAGTGAGGCCAACTGTAGGTCAACACCTCGGTGTCTTGGGTACGTGGTAGTAGGACTGTGGGAACATCCAATGGTCAATATGGAATCTATCTACATTATCCCCTTGTGCCGATTAGTGGATTTATCATTAGTAAGTGCGCACCCATCTCGATTAAGAGTTAATTGGATGGTACTGATGATCACTGTAATTAATTGGGGCTCAAGGATAATAAGATGTGGATCTAAGATTGGATGAGACAGATTTATTCCAAATGATCCATGGATAATGATAGAGGGGCCTCCTTGTGGTAATTGGGAAGTTTAGGATCTTCATTGTAATTTATTCCTAAGACTGGAGTGCAATTGCATTTATATAGTGGTGTTATTTGCAATTAACTCTGGGCCCGGATTACACATGAGATGTGGGGTCGCGTGTCCCAGTTGGAGCCAGCTTTCTAAGGAATCCCTAGTGGTCCCCACGCTAGCCCAAGTATTAGAAAGATTCTATTTCTATTTGTATTGGGACTTCTGATAGTGGTAATAGTAAGCTACTAATTTGTGTTGAAGTCTGACTTCTAATACAAATTAGTAAGAGAGATAAGAGAGGAGACTTGAGGGCTATTTAAAGGGTAATACACCCCTTGGACGTCCATGACATAATACCCATGCCCAGGAGCCTCTAGTGCAAGTGTTGCACAACTCTTCTTCTCCTTGAAAGTCCTGGGATCCTAACCCTAGAGGAGGGGGGTGAATAGGGTGAGCTACAACAAGTGACCAATTTAGACCAAATTTAATTTCATAAATATAAACTAGTCACAAATGATGATTTACCAAACAAGATGCGGAAGCTAACATAAGAAATCACCACAAGCA
This sequence comes from Cinnamomum chago, assembly GCA_038049695.1. Lineage (NCBI taxonomy): Eukaryota > Viridiplantae > Streptophyta > Magnoliopsida > Laurales > Lauraceae > Cinnamomum > Cinnamomum chago. The sequence continues at coordinate 34,100,107 of CP142460.1, forward strand.
TACACCATTGCACAAAGATTTATAGTGGTTCGGCTTCAATGCCTACATCCACTACCGGCTTGTGATCCAATCACCCCACCGGATTTCCACTAATTATGCTGTTTAAAAGGCTAAGCAATAACCTTTACAATGTTGTTTTTCTAGGCTAAACAACAACCTCTACAAGATGCTTTTCCAAGGCTAAGCAATAACAACCTTTACAATGTGCTTTTCTTAGGCTAAGCAATAACCTTTACAAATGAAAGATTTCTCTAAGAAGGTGTCTATACAAAAACACTCTAAGAGATACAATTTAAGCTCAATAGGATTGCCTCTTAAATAGGCTGATATGAAAGTTTGAATCAATGTACAAACATACACAACAATTAGCTAAAGTGTGTGAATGTTTACTTCAATCAAATTCTAAGATGAAGCTCTTAAATGAATGCGGGGGTCGACCTGGCCCAACGGTCATATTGGCCCAACGGCTAGTTTCCCGGTCGACCTGGGCATGGCTCGGTCGACCGGGTACACTGCTGTTTTCCCAACAGGACAGTTGGGTCGGTCTACCGAGAACAGGGGTCGGTCGACCAACCAAGCTGGCCTGGGATGAGGTCCTACTGAGTTTCCAAAATTCAAAAGATGTAACTTAAACTCAAGGCCAGTGTGATTTAAGCATAATAAACTGATTCTAAAAATAGGGAATGTATGCAAATCACAAACCTAGATTCTTAATTTGATTTTCCTAAATAATGCATGAAGAATTAGGTTTTCAAAAGAGTATTTGGATTCTAAAAACATGCATGAATAAAGCATTTGAAAAACATATGCAAATGCAAGATAGAATCATAGATTCGAAAGTCAAAACTAAGAGCATATGAGTGTGTGATCATTTGACAATGAAGGTGAATGTGAGTCCATCAAATTAGCAACAAACAAAAACCTAACAATCTCCCCCTTTGCAATTTGATGGCAACTAATATGATCACAACACTTCTAGGACTTTGGTTCTTCTTAACGACTCTGTTTTAGAAATCTCTTGAATGTAGCTTCGACCGTATGACCGATTCGTCGAAGGCTATTAACTTAATCTTTCCAAGATTTCTCCCCCTTGGTTAGAGCTCTCCTTTGCTCTTCGCATCCAAGCGATCTTCCCTTTAGTTCTTGAAGCAAATCTCCCCCTTAGTTGGATCTGTTCTTCTCTCCCTTTTGTTTGATATTCCTTCGTGTCTGATCTTCAGATCTTCTAATCGTCTCTCCCCCTGTGTCATTAAATAGATATGTTCTTTTTCTCCCCCTTTGACATCGAATTGCAAAGGAACCTGTATACATGGGAAGACAAATACCTTTCAGTAGCACCTGTTACCAAATGAGAATGCAAATGTAATGCGGAACAGGTTATCATGTATATAGATTGGTCTATGCATTGTTTGAATGAAGCTAAGATAACATATATGAATTGATTTATCAATATAAAGCTTCAAAGTAACATAAACATTCATCAAGAGAAATATAACAAGAGGAAAAGAGATGAATTGTGAAACTGTAATTTCATTGATTTGACAAGAGAAGTTCAGTACAGAACACATTAATTACTTGACCAATACATAAGTCAAAAGATCATGGTCGGTAATCAAAACAACAATTCAGTTGATAGATAAAGAATACATCAAGTGAAAATCAATCTATCACTACCCAAAATAATCCCCACAAAAAGATGAAAACCCTCCTAATGGTCTAAGAAGAGTCTGGAGGAGACGGAGGCATAACATCATCATGGCGCCTGCAGCTCTTGGAGATGTTTGAAAGATACTTCAATGTCTTGTTCATCTTCCCTGAGACCTCTTGTCTAAATTCTTGAAACTCAGTACGCATGGTAGCAACCACTTGCTCCATAGACGACATGCACTCCTCCATAGAACGCTGAGGAGGGGGCTGAGGCTGACGTGGCTGATGCTCTGGCTGAACAGGCTGGGCAAGAACTGGATCTGCAGTCTCTGTCTCAGCAGCCTCTAACTCTGTGTCTCCTTCTGCAACTGGGTTTGCTCGAGGTGGTGGAGGTAGCCTCATCAAGAGAATGTTCATTTTGTTGAAAACAGTGGTTGGCTCAGGTCTCTCAGAAACAGGAGGGATCACACCAAAAGAACGGGCAATCTCAGTGATAAGAAACCCGAAAGGAGCAGCACACAGCTGGGAGCCAGTGATAACCCGGATGATATGGTGTATGATAATGGAAGGTAGACACATAGGCACTCCGGTAATCACATTATAAAGAATATTCGCCATGTACGGAGTCACTTCAGTTCGATTCCCTTTCCTAGGGTAAATGGAATGAGTGAAGATAATGTGAATGATACGAAGGGAGGGAATCATAGAAGAGGCTTGGAGACAGTTCTTGGCAGACCATTCTTCAGGCTTGCCACAAAGAGCACTAGTGACTGACTCTCTCTCTCATCAAGAGGTAGGACATCTGAGATGAGTCTGGGGCCATCAGACCTAGGGATGCCTAAGATGGAGGAAATCAAGTCAATGATGACCACCTCTTCACCATGAAGAAATCTAATGGTAAATGAATTTGCAGTAGAGGCACATATAGATTCAAATAGACCATGGACGGAGGAAGCATAAGATTTTCCACTCCAAGTAAGGATGCTATCCCATCCAATGGCTTCAAGTGTAGCCGGGACATTGTAGTCCACAAGATCTTTCACAATACAAAACTTCTCAACGATAATCCCTTTGCTTCGAAAAGATTTGACAACAGAAGACGGAGAAGGAATTGGGTTGAATCTAATCTCTGGAGGAGGACCAACTTCAGGAGAAGTAGAGGGAGATCTATGGGAAGATGAAACATGTCCGGTTTTGGACATTTTGCTAGGCCTCCTAGAAGTTTGCTTAGTGCGAGCCATACTAGTAAGTGTCAAAGAGAAGGATGCTAAAGAATGAAGACAAGAGCTGAAAATGGGCACAACAGTTGCTATTTGAATACATAGGTGGTTCAGGCAATCTGTCAAACACTTGGTGTGCAGAATTTAGAGCTAAGAGATTTACAACTGAATGATGCCAAGTGAGAGTCAACACAAGACTACAAATGATCCTAAAACAATGAAGAAAACACAAACACCATGAACTATAGTAGAAACAGTTAAACAGAAATAGAAAAGACAGAGGTTGGGAGACTGAGAAAGGTTGAGGAAGCTTAGAGAAGAGGACGCCCAAACAGTGAAGAAGATGAAGATCACGAGGAATGAGAGAGTAATCCAGAGAAGAAAAGATTTGTTCAAGGTAGAAAGACTGAGGAGAAGAAAAAAACTAGAAACCGGGCTCTGCTGCGGTTGACCTGCACAATATGGAATGAGTTCTGTTTGAAACAAAACAGGCGCTGAGCAACAGATTTTGTTGCAGAAAGCGCAGGCTCGGTCGACCGGCCACTTGACCCGATCGACCGGGCAAACTGGGGCAGGCTGAGTTTCTGAACAAGTCCAGAGAAAAAGCCTGGAAGAAAAAATGGGTCAATCTAAAGGCTCTAAACCCTAAACCCCAGCTATCATACAAGCTAAAAAGTTTTAGAAAAGAGATTTTACAAAATCAATTCTAAATAATTCCTTTTGAAGAAATGAAGACTTGTGAGATAAAAAACATTTTTCAAAATCATTTAAATTTGACAAAACAAAAGTTTGACTATGAATTCATTCAAAAATAAACAATTTGAAAAACAAATCAATTGATTGAGAATGTATAACTTTTAAAAGCTTTTTCAAATCAAATTGATCAAAATCATGCATTTAATCATAAAATACCATTTTAAATTCAAAATGCATTTCCAACAAACAAGACTCAACCAAAAAGAATCTAAAACCTAAAGAGATACTAAGAGGATAGAGAGAACTAGATTCAAGACCAACTAAACATATAACTATGAGAAAAGGTTGGTCCTATCTATCTAAAAAGCCTTAGTAATTTTCTAAAGGTCTAACCTTAGGAATCCATCTAAGGTCTTGGGCTTTGGAGTCTATTTTTGAATTTCCACCAACTAGAGGAGAAAAGGATTGAATTCTTTTAGACTTGACATCAAATCTTTGAGGTTTGACTATTTTAGATTGATGATTAGTCTTTGGAAGTTGGTGTTTCATTTTCTTTTTATTCTTCTCATTTCTTTTAGCTTTTCCTCCCTCTATTTGTCCTTTGAACTTTAATTTTAACTTTTCAACCTTTTTCAAGAATTCTTTCATTTCTAAGGTTAAAGGAGGTAAAGTGAGAAGTTTCTTTTTGATAGATTTATTTTGACTATTAGTCTTTTTAAAGTCTATCTTGGAGGACTCTTTTTGAATTGTTTTAACTTGTTTGAATTTCTTAGAGTCGTCCTTGGAATTCAAAGTCTTACCCTTCATAGAATTAGATTTAATTTTCTTAGGTTCAAAGATGGGTTTAGACATATGACTTTTCCTTAATTTGCACTCAAATTTGAAATGCCCTTCCTTAGCACAATAATGACATTTAGTTTTGGACATAGGAGAGAGAGTGCTAGAGAAAGATGACTCACCTTTCACAAAAGTGTTGGTGAATTTAGGGCCATGTGAAATATACTTATCAAATCCAAGACCCGTCCTATCTCCTTGTGATTTACCCAATCTAAACAATTTTTCAAATTTCTCTTCACCTTGGGTAAATTTGCACTCATACTTTTGTTTGTAACTTTCAAGTTGAGTGACTTTGTTTATAAGGATTGAATTTTCATTTTTGACTTTTAATAAATCATTTTCAATTTCCTTATAGTTGTTTAGTTCTTCATGAGCAATTTTTAATTCGAATTTAAGTTCATTAACAACATTAGATTCAAGTTCTAAGGTTTTTAAATTACTTTGAGCATTAGATAAGTTTTCCTTGGAAATTGTCAACTTGGATTCTAAATTGATAAAGTCTTTGTCTTGCCTTTGTAATTGATCTCTTATATTTAAATTTTCTTTATTAAGCTCATCATAACTTATCTTAATCTCATTTAATTCATCTTTGATATTGGATAGGTTATGTAAGGAGATCATAAACTTAGAGTCTAAACATTGTATGACTTCTTCTTTCTCTCTAAGTTCATCTTTTGAAGAGACTAATTCTTTGTTTAGCCTTTTTTATTCTTCTTTTAATTTTTTGTTTTTCTTATCAAGCTCTAAAGATAATGTATATAATTCTTCATAGGCTTGTTGAAGATCATCTTCATCATATTCTTCTTCTTTTAAGTCACATTGAGATTCATTTATTTGAAGGTTTGAATCTCCAATTGATGGAAGAAAGAGAGGTCTAGAAGAATCTATACAAAAGTCTAAACAATCTAACTTAGTGGAATCCATTTTAATAGTATTCATTCAAACACAAAACTAGGGTTAAGACTCAAGGTTTTTACACCTAATCAAGAGTTTCAAACACTTGATCCTATAAGATAGTGCTCTGATGCCAATTGAAAGTCCTGGGATCCTAACCCTAGAGGAGGGGGGGGGGGGGGGGTGTGGGTGAATAGGGTGAGCTACAACAAGTGACCAATTTAGACCAAATTTCATTTCATAAAAATAAACTAATCACAAATGATGATTTACCAAACAAGATGCGGAAGCTACCATAAGAAATCACCACAAGCATACACCATTGCATAAAGATTTATAGTGGTTCGGCCTCAATGCCTACATCCACTACCGGCTTGTGATCCAATCACCCCACCGGATTTCCACTAACTATGCTTTTTAAAAGGCTAAGCAATAACCTTTACAATGTTGTTTTCCTAGGCTAAACAACAACCTCTACAAGACGCTTTTCCAAGGCTAAGCAATAACAACCTCTACAATGTGCTTTTCTTAGGCTAAGCAATAACCTTTACAAATGAAAGATTTCTCTAAGAAGGTGTCTATACAAAAACACTCTAAGAGATACAATTTAAGCTCAATAGGATTGCCTCTTAAATAGGCTAATATGAAAGTTTGAATCAATGTACAAACATACACAACAATTAGTTAAAGTGTGTGCACAAAGTGTATGAATGTTTACTTCAATCAAATTCTAAGATGAAGCTGTTAAATGAATGCTTGATGCATTTTAAAATCTAATCTCGGAAAATGATGATTGAAGATATATGCTAATCACATGAAAGGTTCAAGCAACTTGAAAGAAAGTACTAAACAAGTTGTAAGAAGATTAACTACTAAGAACACATGTGATTTAGACAAGAATGTTTGCAAAGCAGTCTAATATTCCAAAGGTGATATTGTGTTTGCAAAACATCTCTTTTAAAGCTAGAAATCATGCATTTATGAAAATACAAAGAGTTAAACATGCATTAATTTTAAATGGAATGGAAATCAAAATTAACTAGTAAGATATACCTTTTAAATCTCAAACATTTGATTTCCAATAGCCTTCTAGCTCTCTTAGCTTATTCCACTTCTTTAGGCTTCAATGGGGTTCCAAAGATTCAATGATCAAGCCTCTTGAAAGAATGGAATGAAATGGACTTAAAAACAAAAAACAGTCCAATGACTAGTTGGCCCGGTCGACCCCATGACCCCAGGGTCGACCTCGGTCATATTGGCCCAACGGCTAGTTACGCCGTCGACCTAGGCATGGCTCAGTCGACCGGGTACACTGGCTGTTTTCCCAACAAGACAGTTGGGTCGGTCGACCGGGTACAGGGGTCGGTCGACCGACCAAGCTGGCCTGGGATGAGTTCCTGCTGAGTTTTCAAAATTCAAAAGATGTAACTTGAAACTCAAGGCCAGTGTGATTTAAGCATAATAAACTGATTCTAAAAATAGGGAATGTATGCAAATCACAAACCTAGATTATTAATTTGATTTTCCAAAATAATGCACGAAGAATTAGGTTTTCAAAAGAGTATTTGGATTCTAAAAACAAGCATGAATAAAGCATTTGAAAAACATATGCAAATGCAAGATAGAATCATAGATTCCAAAGTCAAAACTAAGAGCATATGAGTGTGTGATCATTTGACAGTAAAGGTGAATGTGAGTCCATCAAATTAGCAACAAACGAAAACCTAACACTCCTCTTCTCTCTTCTAGTTACCTTCTAGTTCCTTAGAGTTTCTAGTACGGTTTTCTCTTGAAGAACCCACTCATCTTCTTGAGAAAAGAGATATGATAGAGGGTCATAGCGTGGAAGACAACAAGGTCTTGGAGATCTCTAATTGCTTAAAGAAGAGTTCTTATTCTAGTTGGTTGTCTTCTCCTCGATTAGAGCACTACCGGGCTCCAAAGGTAGAATAGGCTTCTTTACTTGTTGTAGATTATTTTGTTGCATGTAGTTACTGATTTCTATCTTCTAGATAGGTTATATTGCTGTACCGATTGATGAGAAAGAGGGGTTGCATCCTGGATGTGGTTTATGGCCTTCTGGATACTTGATCCTTTAGTCAAGTGGGTCAAAAGTTTTGAAAATCTATCGACGAGGCCCACCTACTTCCAACAGATTCTCCTTGAGAGGGGCCAAGTACGCTGACTTTGCAGATATTTGAAATCTCCTTTGTTTTGGGGAAGGTCTTGGGGACCAGGTCTTGGGGCAACTTGGTTTTCTGGAGGTTGAGGCTTCGTGGGATTGCCACGGGCTTCAGGTTTCTTGATTGCTGCCCTTGGTGTCGGCGTGGCGACATGTTCAGGGGCGGTTTTCTGTTTCTTGGCAGGTGCAGTTTCTTCTGTGAGAAGTGGGAATGGTCCCAATGACCTAAAGATGATGGTCAAGGGAGTAGAGGTCGACCCATTTTGAGAGTTGCCGAGGGAGTTGATGCTTCGGCAGCTGCTAGGGCGCTTGTGAGTGCGCTTGTTTTGCTTTTCTCGAAGCAAGAGTTGGTACTTGTTCTCATCGAAAGTGATGGTCAATGAAGCTGCCATTGTTAGTCTGGAAAACTTCTAAAACAAGACCAGATCCATTAGTAATCACAAGAATATAGTGATCATAAATGGAAAATAACTATGGTTTTGTCTTTTCAAATCGCTCGAGGGGACATGGCCCAGCCCAAGCAAGATGAAAGAGGCAAAAAGCCATAGAGGGTACAATTGATCTAAATGCAAGTATGGTAGGCTCAGGGCGAGCGTTCCAATGACTGCTAGAAGCAATTGTGAACCTTAATTCAAATTATCGGGAAGCAAGGCTCACTCGAGGTAAGATGATATAAGGTTGGAGATACAAATGTGTCGGTCGCAAATACAGTAGACCCGAAAGGGCGTACTAACACCGCTAGGCACAAATGTTGTAAATTGCATCCTTGGAAAGGACACGAGATGGGTGTTTTGAAAGGTCAAGATTGGATTCACAGAGGAGAGCAAATGGTATTCCAATCCGAACAAGGCTCAAACATTTCTGCGAGCACTTAGTCCGAACGGGAAGGAACTAGAATTTCTCGAATCTGAACACAAAGGTGACGGAAGTTTTTTTTGGAAGTCAAGATTGAATTCATCAAAGAGAGCAAGTGGTGTTCCAATCCGAACATAGGCTCAAGCATTTCTGCGAGCGCTAAATATGAAAATGAGAGAACCAAGATTTCTCAAATCTAAATTCAAAATGACAAAGGTTTTTTTTGTTTTTTTTTAATCAAAATTGAATTCATCAAAGAGAGCAAATGGTGTTCCAATCCAAATAAAGGTTCAAACATTTCTGCGAGCACGAAAGCCGAAAAGGAAGAAACCAAGGTTTCTCAAATCTGAACTCAAATGTGACGAAAGTTTTTTTTTTTAAGATTTGTTTTTGAAGATCTTTTTTAAAGATTTTTTTTTTGAAGTCTCCAATTCGGTCTTATGAAACCTTAGTAGATAGATCAGCCCCCAGGTAAGGGTAGGATTACTTAATCAACCCATTTGAAGGACCCTTGCCTCGAATAGTCTAGCTACCTCCACACTCTGGACAATACTTTTTTTAGATCCACTTTGGTCAAAGAACGCAATTAGTGCAACCTTAGTGGGTTTTGAACTTCTTCTTTTTTTTTAAATTTCTAATGGATTCATCAAAGCGAACGAATGGTGTTCCAATCCGAATAAAGGCTCAAACATTTCTACGAACACTAAACCCGAAAAGGAAGAAACCAAAGCTTCTCAAATCTGAATCCAAAAAGAGAAATCATTTTTTTTGAAAGAGTTTTCTTTTTGAAAGAGTTTTTTTTTTTTTTTTGAAAGAGTGTTTTTTTAAAGAGTTTTTTTTTTTGAAAATCCCTATCGGACTCATCAAAAAGAGCGAATGGTGTTTCAATCCGAATAAAGGCTCAAACATTTCTGCGAGCACTAAACCCGAAAAGGAGGAAACCAAAGTTTCTCAAATCTGGATAAAAAAAAAACCAGAGAAATCAATTTTTTTTAAATGAGAAAGAATGGAAATAAATTCAATGGTAGAAATTTTCCAAAAATCTCATCTCATGTTTTTTTTTTTTGGATGCAAGATCCAACATAGGCCACCAATTAGAAAGGAGCCTAAGAATTCAAGCATCGCGTTCTCAAATGAACGAGTCCCACCAGGTGTGCCAACTTGATGGGGGCTCCGACCTTTCGTCCTCTCGTTCCACCCCTGGGGCTGTCGGGAGCATGGCGGAGGAGGAAAAGCGAGGTCATCAACATTTTTTGTACGGGTATGCCAGATTTTCTATTCTACTTGGAATTTGAAGTGGTGATCCGGAGATTCACCTTCGCAAGTAGAAAGGAAATCAATTCTTTTTTCTAACTTCCCATTGCACATATATTTTAAGAAAGAGACAATTTTCTAAGTGCCGTGCAAGGCGATTTCATTTTGTTTGCCGTGAAAGGCGGTTTTGTGCCGTAGAAGGCGATTTGTGCCGTGAAAGGCGATTTACAAATCTTATCAATGAAGAAAGAAAAGAAATGTTATTTTTTTGTCTCTTTACAAATAATACAAAATACAAAGAAAAGTAAGAAAATGTATCTGACTTCTCAGGAGATTGTGGGGACTCGTTCAAATCGATGGTCGCAAGTCACGTATGGACTTCGCCATCATCATTCAGATGAGAACGCTTGATTGTTTGATTCTTTGGATTGGCTTGGACCACGGTTTCTTAGAGGATAAAGACCAAGGGAAGGTCCTATATCCAATGAACCAAGTAAACGGGCTGAAGAGCCACGTTTGGGCCATGTTGGATAGAAGGAGAGATGAGACCTTGGGGGGGAGGGGGGGGGGGGAAGGGACTTCGATCACCTTGTGGTGTCTCTTTCGCAGCAGAGTAGCAAAGTTTCTTCGAAAATTCTTCGGGATTTTTCTTGAAATTTTCTGGACGGATCCGAAGGTTTGTCGAAGGCTCCTTTTTTTTTTTTGGAATGACCCCTTTTTATAGGCTCTTGGAAGCCATAAGGTGGGTTTATGAGCATTAATGCTCCATGATGAAAGCAGTTACAAGTTTTTATTTCTTGATTTTGTAACTCCTTTTTCTTGGCTTATGATTGGCCGGTGGGAGATGATGGGCATTTAATCGCCCTTAATCTCCATGATGGGAGTTTCATGGTTTTAATGCCATGATTTTTTGGATTTGTAACTCCCATTTGCTTGATTTTGATTCGGCCGTCCAAAATAATGGGTTAATGACCGCATTAAGTTGTCATAAAACGGGTCAATTAACGACATTAAATGGTCGCCAGGGCATTTGAAGAGTCGCGGGCCACGCCGCGTCTTTCAAAATTCTTCTTATGATGATCGCCGATGGATCCGCATGTTGTTTGATGTTGGATGGCGATGCAACTTCAGACATTGGTTGATACCAGCGGGCCGGTGACATTTGTCTAGTCAATTTTCTCGATCGGTCAAACAGAAAGTGCACTTTCTTGGTCAGCCGGTTGGCGATCTTGGAGCGATCAATTATGATTTCATGCTCTTGACGGCGGATCCGAGTTGTTGATAAAGATCAGTCAATTTTAAGCATAAAAAATCAGATTTTCAGGAAACCACAGAGGCTGGAACTCTCGAAATGCGAAAAAGGGCGGAAAACAGGCCACCCAACGACAAATCCGGCGACCATGGGGATTGTCCCCTTTTCGGTCGCCGTTTCTCGGTCAGTTTTTGGTCCTTTTTGCTGCCGTTTTCTCCTGTATTTTTCTTGACATTTCTCCTCATTTATTGGCTTGATTCTCCTGAAGAAAACCTGACGAGAAGCCATGCAAATCAGAGCACAAAGTTTCCTATTTTTTGGAAAAGCCAAAGACTTTGTAGCCAATTTTCCGTCAAGAGTCGAAACTAGGTCAAACAATGTCAGAATGACCTGAAATTTGAGGTGAAGCCTCCTGAGTAGTAGATAGGACCAACCATGGGCTTTGTTTGATTTTTGAAGCCGTTTGGGGTCCCATCGCCAGTAGGATTGATTTTGTCGTGAGGAAGATGCAGCGCTTTGATGTGCGGTTAACCAATGTCCGATTGACAGGGAGCCTATTAGAGTCATTTTGAGATGATCCGTTGGCTCCGATTTGGATGTTATGGTCCTAGGGTGCTCCGCCGCCGGTAGCCTTGATTTTGTTTCGGAGCATCAAAGTCGGGTCAAACATTTTCGGATTGACCTGAAATTTGACGTGCAGCACTTTAGATGCATGTTGAAGCCGACCATGTGCTCCGTTTGATGAGTGATGGCTTCGGTGCTTCTCGCCGCCAAGAGGTTCGATTTTACTACTCGAGGGTTGATGAAGGGTCAAACGTTGTCGGTTTGACTTGAAATTTGCCATAGAGCCCTTTGGAAGTATTTTGCGACCATCCGTAGGCTCTGATTGAAGTTTTGGATGTCTTTGACGCCGTCGCCGCCAGGAGCGCCTATTTGGCTGCCAGAGGAATGAAGTTGGGTCAAATGATGTTGGAATGGCCTGAAACTTCATGTGAACCCCTCTTGTGGCCGTCTTGAAGGATCATGCACTTTTTGTTTGATTTTGACAAGAGCTGATGCTTGAAGTAGCATTGCCTGTTTTGTAGTAGAATGCGACTTCATGTGGCTTGTTGATGTTGAAGAGGCAAAATGACTTTTTTGGTGTCAACAGAGGGTTTTTTTTTTGAAAATTTGGGTTGTGGATATCAACTGGAATGTTGCATCTCCACGATTTTTGAAATTTTGCAAGTATCGACAAGGTGTCGCTTCCTAGCATTTTTTAGGTTTTTGGAAGTATCGAATGAGGTTCGCATCCTTCCAATTTTTTGGGCTTTGCGACTATTGACTGAGCGTCGCTTCCCCGCGATTTCTTTAAAATCATTTTTTGTTTAGAGACACAAGGGTCATAAATTTTTACTTAAAACCGTTTTTGGTTGTAAAAGTCAGGGTGGACTGGGGTGGAGATTCCCGAGTCCTGATTTTTGTTTCAAAACATGAATTTTGGGTTCAAGGATCGAAAGTTTTGGTCAAGTCTGGGAAGAGGTTCCAAAACTTGAAATTTTGGATTTTTTTTTTAACAATGAAACTATCAAAGTAAGCATTGTTTTGAGAGTTTTTTTTTTAGAAATTTCGACATAAGGATGAAAATTCCAAAAGGGGTGGATTTGACGAGCAAGTACCTGAGATTAGGCTTTGGCCGTGCAGGCATTGCTCTCACCCAGTGGTGTAGTCTTCAAGGGTAGTACCGCTTCAAGAATTTGTCGTTGATGGGCAGCATACATCTGTCACCCTCCATGTTTAAGAGAGCATATGCGCCGTTGGAGAAGACTTTGTTGATGACGAAGGGTCCCTCCCATTTTGGTTCAAACTTGCCTTTGGATTTGTTGGCAAAAACATTGGCCTTTTTACTGCAAGAACCAAGTCACCCGCTTTATAGGCGCGTTGCCTGACCTTCTTGTCGAAAGATCTTGCCATGCGTGCTTGGTACAACTCAATGCTTTGTAGAGCCTCGAGCCGTCTTTCATCGAGATTATCCAGTTCTTAGAGTCTCAATTTCACATTGCTTTCTTGCATCATGTCATTTTACAAAGATACCCTTAAGGAAGGAATTTGTACTTCCAAAGGGACAACAGCTTCGCATCCATAGACCAAAGAGAATGGTGTACTATGGGTTGGTCCTCGAACGGTGGTTCGATAAGCTCACAAAACTTCAGATAATTTGTCACCCCAGTCTCTTTTGTGACTAGAGACCATTTTCTTGAGTGGCAAACGGACTGCGATAAGACCATTTTCTTGTTGAAGGCTTTTGCTAGTCCGTTTGTCGTCGGATTATATGGAGTCGAAGGACAACTTTGGATTTTGTACTTGTCGCAGAACCTGTAGAATATGTGATCCCGGAATTGTGGTCCATTATCATGAATGAATTTTTTAGGTATGCGGAAGCGACAGATAATGTTGGTGCGCAAGAATTGAAGGACTGATGAGGTCTTCATTTCGCTGAGCGCAAATGATTCTGACCACTTGGAAAATAATCCGTAGCAGCAAAGATGAAGCGATGACCTTTGCTTAATGAGGGAGAGATATGGCCTATGATATCCATACCCAGGCTTCAAAAGGCCATTAGATCGCTGTGGGATGTAGCCATTCCAGAGGCATGTGGACATAATCTCCATGAATTTGGCATTGTCGACAGCATTTAGTAAATTGCATAGCGTCAGCTACCATGTTAAGCCAATAATAACCTAACCTTTTTATCTGATCATAGAGCTTAGGACCAGCCTGATGAGCTCCACAAAGACCAGCATGTACTTCTTTAAGGGTTTCCTTGGCTTCTTGTTGTGACAAGCAACGTAGAAGTACTCCATTGAAGGATTTTCTGTAAAGCATTTTTGAAGGAATATCCAAATAAAAGTTTGGGGCTTGTCTTTGAAGGCTTACCCGTTCTTTAGGATCTTCCGGTAGGATTCCGAACATTTTGTAATCGATGAACAAATCCCTCCAATCACCAATCTGAGGTTTGAGGGAGACAACGAAGGGAGAATGAATGCTCTCTTCGGATTTGTTGGAAGGTTCGTTTTCTTCCGATGGTTGCTGAGGATGTTAGTGTCACATTTCTTTGAGCACTGAGTTTGTTTTGTCAATTCCGTGCCAAAGTGTTCCGAAGATCTTATCTCTCCAAGTGTGTCAAGGAAGATCTATTTCAATAGATTCATCAAGCTTTTAGAAGTCCCGGATTCATCCTGATAGCCTCCATTTTGTGTGCCAGCCATCTTAGGTATTTCGGACTCAAAACCATCTCCTCTCTGGACCGTAGGACCCTTGGAAGCCTTGGTTTAAAAATTGTTTTCAATCTATTTTCTTCACATTCTGTTCTGTCCAGAATAAGGAGGTTCAGTGACCTCTTAGTCACCTTGTAGCTAGCCTCTTTGCAAAAAGCGGCTGACCGCTAGGTAGCCGAAATCCCTCGGCTACATTTCCAAAGTGCTTCTCAGCTGTTAAGGGACTTCGGCCACCCCGCAGTTACCTTTCGGTTAACCGCCATGTGTGCTGGCGGCTAACCGCCAGGTAACCAAAACCTTTCGGCTACATTTCTAGAATGCATCATGTTTTTGGAAAGTAAATTCGGTCACCCAGCGGTCACTTCACGGTTAGCCGCCAAGGCCACCGGCAGCTAACCTCGAGCTGACCGAATTAGAAAATCTAGTCGTTACATAAGAACAATTGAAATGATGCTAGCCGAAATGCTGAGAGGTTAGCCGCCATAACTAGCCGTTAGGAACTTCTCTATATATTTCTGGAGCTCGTTTTTCATAATAGACAACACAGTTTTGAGAGCTTGTCTGACTTATTTTTCTTATCTATTCTAAGCTCTCAAACCCTCTTCCAAACACATTCAAACCATTATCTAGAAAATGTATAAGTTATTTTAGCTCCAAGATAAGTGTGGATGGAAGAAAGGTTTCTAGATTGATTCCCAAATAGACTAAATACATGATATCCTAGAATCCAAACCTCTTAAACCTTGGTTGTGCATCACAATGGAGGATCTACATCAATACCAAGCTTGTTTCAAGAGGTTAAAGCTTCAACTGCAGTTGGAGCTTCAATGAACACTTCCAGACTTCAACAAAGGCAAGTGTTCCTCTTCTCATCAACATCTACAACTAGTGTATTCTGTGATAGTGATGTGAATATGTGTGATTCAATCACTCTAAAGTGTGTGTGGGGGATTAGATCTGTGTGATCGAACCTCATTACCAAAATTGTTTTGTGTAAGTGACTGAAATCATTACTTGTGTAGTTTTGATTCATCATAGTGGAACCAAGGGACTTAGTGACCCTTGTGAGTGGATGTAGGACATGGTTCGAGCCACTATAAATCTGTGTGCATCTCTTTATGTTGCTTGTCTCAATGTCTTAATCTAGTCTCATATGCTATCTTTAACATTGCACATTGCTTTTTGCAATCACTTTTTCTACACGACACTTATTTACCTTGACATCTTATTTAATAAATTAAAAAGTGGTAATGAAATTTTGGAGTCCTATTCAACCCCCCCCCCCCCCCTCTAGGACTTGTGCATTGGCACCAGGTGCACTTTCAATTGGTATCAAAGAGGGTTACTCCCTTATGGTTTTGTTACCCGAAGTAGATCTACCTTTTTTTCTCGTGTGCCAATGTCTAATCCAGAAGGTTGTGCTGTAAACATACCACCATTGTTTGATGGTACTAACTATGCCTTTTGGAAAGCCCGAATGACCGTGTTTCTCAAATTCATTAGTGGAGAGGTGTGGGATGCTGTGAAGGATGGATGGACTCCTCTTACTTTCACAGCTGAAGATAGCACTGTCAAGCCTCTTCCAAAGGCCAAATGGATAGCTAATCAAAAAGCATTGAGAGACTATGATGCTAAGGCTTTGAATGCCGTAATCTGTGCAATGAATGCTAAAGAGTTCAAAAAGATTATGACATGTGCCACATCTAAACAAGCTTGGGAGCTGTTGGAAACAAATTATGAAGGAACAACCATTGTTAAGAGAGACAAGCTCCAAATGCTAACTTCCCAGATCGAATCTGTAAGAATGAGAGAAGATGAAATGTTTGATGAGTTTCGAGCAAAGCTAATGGTGATTGTTAATGAGATGTGGTCACTCGGTGAGCAAATCTCTGAAGGCAAAGTTTGTAGCAAAATCCTTAGGTCTCTACCTGAAAGATTTCACCCCAAAGTGACTTCTATAGAAGAGTACAATGACCCTGAACCTATGAAAGTAGAAGAACTGGCAGGTAACATTAGAACCTTTGAGATGAAATTGAATAATACTTCCAATAAATCCAAAGATAAGAAATCTATAGCTTTAAAGGCTTCTCAACCATCTCCATCTAAAGAAGAATCAGGCAATGAAAATGAAAGTGATGATGAAGATGTTGCATTACTTACTAAAAGATTCTTAGGACAATTTAAGAAAAAGACTTCAAAGTTTAATAGAAAAGAGAAACCTTTTGATAAAAGTAAAGCCAGCTTCTCTTCTAAGTATCAATCCAGAAATGTAAAATGCGATAATTGTTAAAAGTTTGGACACATATCAACTGAGTGTCTAATGGAAAGGAAAGTTAAGAAAAAGACTCTTGTGGCTACATGGGATGATTCTTCTGAAGCTGAATCAGACTCAGATGAATCACACAAAGATGAGACAGAAAATTACACTATACTAATGGCCAGAACAATGTGTGATCCATCACTTGAGATAATAGAAAATTCTGAAAAAAACTGATGTTGAGAAATCTGAGAATGAGTCTGAATCTGAATATGACAGCTCAGATAATGAAAAATATGATGAAGATCCTCAAGTAACATATGATATACTTTATGAGGAGAGCTGCAAATTGATTGAAGCCATGAGTAAACAAAAATCCAAGAACAAAGTCTTAAAAGACAAAATTGAAACTTTAACTGATGAAAAGAATACCTTAGCAACTGAACTAAATGAAGTTAATTCTAAATTTCAAATTGCTAATGATAAATTAATCAAGTTTAAGAGAGATGAAAAAGAAGCTGAAACTCTAAAAGAAGTAAACATACAACTAAGGGATGAAGTCACTCATCTGAAATGGTTTAAAGAGAAGTATGAATATTCATTTACCCATGGAAAAGAAAATTTTGAAAGACTTTTTAAAATGGGAAAATATCATAGAGACAAAATTGGATTAGGATTCAACAAAGAAGACAAACTTAATCCTAATGCCTCTACTGTGTTTGTGAAAGGAGAGGCTTCATGTAGTAGTCAAAAAAATTCTGAAATTACATGTTATTCATGTGGAAGCAAAGGACATGACAAGTATGAGTTCAAAATGAAACAAATTAAAAGACAGACCACCAAAACATGTGTCAGCCCCCATAAAGATAAACAAACTAAAATATCTTCTCAGAACAATTCTATCAATCACTCATTCTCTCAACAATTAAATGTGTTGATGAAACAAATTGGTCGTCTAAAGTTACAATTCCATAATCATACAAAAACTGTTAAATCAACTGAAAACTACTCTAAGAAACCTTTTCACCAACAAAATCCTAACAAAACTAGGTCTCAAGGTCTTAGTGAAATCCCTGTCACCCAAAGATTCATATGGGTTCCCAAGAACAAAGGCCGAGTAGTTCACACAGCTCTTAAAGTTGTTGACCAATCCTTGTGGTACCTAGATAGTGGTTGTTCTAGACACATGACTGGGGTAGAGCACATTTCTCAACATTAATTGAATATGAGGGTGGAACTGTCACTTTTGGTGATGGAAATGTTGCTAAAGTAGTTGGTAAGGGTACATTGAATGTTCCCAACATGCCTGTTATTGAAAATGTTTTATATGTCATTGGTTTGAAACATAACTTGCTAAGCATTTCTCAAATATGTGATAAAGATCATGTTGTTAACTTTAGTAGTCATGGTTGTGAGATCTCCAAAAAAGGAAAGGTTATTCTAAGAGGCCTTAGAACCAATGACAACTGTTATGTTATTAGTAACCACAAAGAATCATCCAGTTCAGCCTGTCACATTGCCCATCTTGATGAGGCTCAACTATGGCATGAAAGACTTGGACATGTGAACTTTAGAAACCTATCCAAACTGAACAAGTATGTAAAGGGTCTTCCAAAAATCAGCAAAGAGTCAAAAACAGTTTGTGGAGAACGTCAAAAAGGTAAACAAATAAGAAACTCTAAAAAAAAAGACCAAGTCTCTAAAGACCTCTAGACCTCTAGAGCTTCTCCATATGGACCTGGTTGGTTCAACAAAGAAAGAGAGTAAGGGTGGCAAAATATACTTTCTTGTTATTGTTGATGATTATTCCAGATTCACTTGGATTGCATTTCTAAGAGAGAAATCTGATGCTTATGCTGAATTTAAAAAGATTGTGAAAAGAATCCAAGTTGAAAAAGGAAGAGCAGTTACTCGAATAAGAAGTGATCATGGTGGTGAATTTGAAAATACTAAGTTTGGAAAATATTGTGATAAGTATGGAATTCACCATGAATTTTTTGCCCCTAAAACTCATCAACAAAATGGTATTGTTGAGAGAAAGAATCGAGTCTTACAAGAAATTGCCACAGTTATGCTTCATGGAAAGAATGTTCCTAGAGATCTATGGGCTGAAGCAGTTAGTACAACATGTCACTGAAAGTTAATGCATTACAGATCTGAAATCTGATTCAAGAGGACGTCCATGGCTGATCTAGTTTTAAAACTTGAAACTAATCTGATTTTCCAGCCATGAATCATGCATAAAAACTCCATGAAATCATAATCAACATGTGTATAATGTAAGAAGATGATTGAGGACTATTACCTTGATGATATGAGTGCCTCAAAACTCTGAAAAGAAAGACTTCAAAGGTCTGAAACCAGCCTGCAACCAGCAACACAGGTGCATGAATATGTTGTAGAAATTTCTCTCCTTTGATCTTCTCTCCTATTCCACTTCCCAATCTAATTGGTCTTGATGGTGGGATCAATCTATGGAATCCTAAGATGGGTTTTCAGAATTACTCTTTGTGGAAAATACCTGGACCTGATCTCAGCCTCTTCAATCAATGAAGAAGAAGATGCAATGGGCTGGGCGTGGGAATGCTCCACTTTTTCTTGGGCGGCCAATGGAATTGTTTTGTGATTCACGCCCCTAGGGTTTTATTCCACTTGGTTTCTGATGTGTTGCACGCCCAAGGGGACTCCCATATATTTATAAAGATTAGATTCCTCTTTGGGAATCCTAATTCCAATAGGAATGTCAATCCCTAAATAGAATAGCAACCTTCCCCTTTAGTTGTGCAATACTTACTAATTAAAGACACTAAAATTAGTAACCTTTAATCAATTGAATTCTTACCCAAAGAGGAGTCTTTCCTTCCAAGTAAAGATACCTAATCAAACTTGGAAACCTCACACAAGGGGCTCCACTTATGGCTGGCCCACAAGATAGCTAAACACACCATGGCCCACTAGTCAATAATTTAGCTAGAGTTAAATTCATGTATGCCATCAAGAGCCTATTAGAATTTAAACTCAAAATTATTCTTCCACAAAATAATTCAACCACATATCATCTAATTAAATTAGGAAACCATGCCAATATAGGAAAGTGGCTAGAAGAGGGACCAAAAGACATATTTGCCCTTGGCTCCTAAAATGACCAAAATGTCCATGCTAACCCCATAGCAACATTAAGATCATTCTAACCCTAACTCATTCCACTAGAGAGTTATGGTTGCACTCCAGGGACAAATATTAAATTGCAAATAAAGCTCATCATAAATAGACGATTGTCTTTGACCTACCAAGTACAATGACCACAATGCCCCTCTATGTAACATCCAAATCAAGTAGGTTAACCGATGTACTATCTACCTTCTTGATTACATCTCAACCTTAGAGCTTCATACCCTTGACTTAATCATCATCCGGATATCATTCTCTTGATCCAGGGAGCGACCCACAAGTTCAATATCCATATGGAACATCCATATACTAAGATCTTAGATTCTGATGATTAATCGGATAATTCTAAGAGGACGATCATTCCATCACACGATGGCATAGATTCCATATTGCATTTGCACGTCCCAACTAATCAAGCCCGAGTACCCAAAACACAGAGTTGTTGACCCATGAACAGGATCTCACCCATAGTGAATTAAAGCACAAGAACTTGACTTCGTCAGTTCATCCACAAATGCTCAAGATTAAGAGCACTGGCCACTTAGTAGCAAGAGGTGATTTGATCTCTCTCTGTGATAGTACTATTTCAGAGATCACACCTACAAGTGGTCCTGTTCAATGCATGACACATGCACTAATGAGATAAATCCGGAAAGTCCTCCTTGACTAAGGTAAGTCACCCTGAATACAGGAGAGTATCTCATTATAACTTATACCAAGATGAAGTGCCCAACTCCATCTCTCAGTTATGAACATGTTTATTGTTTCAAGTGTCCATGACTCAGACCTTACTGTGTGTAGCCACTACACACCTGAGTCATTTACTAGAAAACAATGGGCCTTATACAACCATACATATACACAAGTATAAAGAGAAAGATGTCATTCCATTAAATAACCAATAAATATCCAGTTACAGAGATGTGAGTGCAGTCAGTGGGCTTTAGGGCATACACCAATCCCAACAATCTCCCACTTGCACTAAAGATCACTACGACCTAACCTAACTCCCATAGACTCAACATGTGAAGTAAAGACTTTCTCAGTAAGAGTCTTAGTAAATGGGTCAGCTAAGTTATTTGCTGAGGCAATCTGCTCTACCACTATTTCTCCATCCTGTACGAATTCCCGGATCAAGTGGTACTTTCTCTGAATATGCTTGCCTTTTTTGTGATTCCTGGGCTCTTTGCAGTTAGCTACTGCACCAGTATTATCGCAGTACATGACAATCGGTTTTTGCACTGCAGGAACTACTCCCAATTCCAATAGGAATTTTCTGAGCCATACTGCTTCCTTCGCAGCTTCCGATGCCGCCACATACTCTGCTTCCATGGTAGAATCAGCAGTACAATCTTGCTTGACACTTCTCCATGATATAGCCCCTCCTGATAGAGTAAAGACGTATCCCGAGGTAGACTTTCTGCCATCTACATCTGACTGGAAATCAGAGTCTGTATACGCCAGTGGCGTTAGATCATCTGCTCGGTAGACTAGCATATAATCTTTCGTTCTCCGAAGATACTTGAATATATGCTTAACAGCTGTCCAGTGCATAGGTCCAGGGTTTGATTGATATCTGCTAACCATGCCAACGGCAAAGCAAATATCTGGTCTAGTACACAACATTGCATACATGAGGCTTCCAACAACTGATGCATATGGTACTCTCCTCATGCTTTCTATCTCCTCAGGTGTCTTCGGACATTGATTCTGAGATAGTGGTACTCCATGTCTAGAAGGTAGCAAGCCCTTCTTGGAGTCATGCATGCTATACTTGACCAATATCTTCTCAATATACGAAGATTGGGATAAGGCTAACATCTTGTTCTTGCGATCTCGCAAAAGCTTGATCCCTAAGACATAGCTCGCCTCACCCAAATCATTCATCTGAAATTGAGATGATAACCAAACCTTTGTAGATGACAAGATGCCAACATCATTTCCAATGAGTAATATGTCATCCACATATAGGACTAAAAATGCAACTGCGTTTCCACTCCCTTTCTTATACACACATGGTTCATCAATGTTTTGATCAAAGCCAAAGGATTTGACTGCCTGATTAAACTTGATGTTCCATGCCCTAGATGCTTGCTTAAGTCCATAAATGGACTTCTTAAGTTTACAGACCATGTTCTCTTGGCCACCAGCAATGATACCCTCTGGTTGCATCATATAGATGCATTCGTCAAGACTTCCATTTAGAAAAGCTGTCTTGACATCCATTTGCCATATCTCGTAGTCATAATGACATGCGATGGCTAAGAGAATCCTTATGGACTTGAGCATGGCTACTGGCGAAAAAGTTTCCTCATAATCGATACCCTCTTTCTGAGTATATCCTTTCGCCACCAGTCTTGCTTTGAAGGTTTCAACGTTCCCATCCACTCCTCTCTTTCTCTTGTAGATCCACTTGCACCCTATGGGTTTGATCCCTTCAGGTGCATCCACAAGTTCCCAGACTTGATTGGAATACAGAGAATCCAATTCAGATTTCATCGCTTGCTGCCACATGTCAGCATCTATGTCCGTTACTGCTTCATCGTAACTAGTAGGATCCTCAACCAGATCCTCGGAGTCTGTCATAAAAGACACTCCCAAGTATCTATCTGGTGGTCTAGTAATTCTCCCACTACGACAAGGCTCCGGAGTGTTAAAAGGAATGTCTTGATTTTCTACAATCTCAGGATCTGGCACAGATGTTGCAGGAGTTTCTGAAAGAATCTCCTCAAGTGTTTCTTTATAACCAAGCTCTTGGTGCATCATGCAATCATCCTCCAAGTATCTAGCATGAGTGCTGATAAGCACCTTTTGCTCCTTTGGATGATAAAAGATGCCTCCTCTCGTTCCCTTAGGATACCCAATGAAGTAGCACATTTCTGATCTGGGTTCTAGCTTGGTAGCTTTATCATTCAGTACATAAGCTGGACAACCCCAAATGTGGATATGTTTTAAACTGGGTTTTCGTCCTGTCCACATTTCTTGAGGTGTCCTAGGTACTGATTTAGAAGGTACAGATACGTTCGTTCGAGCGCTGAGCTTTGTCGATCAAAGGAGATTCACTAGGCATTGTATGAGGCCATCCGAGAAAGAAACCATATCACAAGGATGTCATTCGAAGTTTTGAAAATCCAAAGTGTATAAGGAGCCCGGGATGTCTTCAAACTCAAGGAGTACCAAGTCATTTCAATAATCGACATACGGGACCCCTATCCACTTAAATAAATCTCGAAGTCAACAGTTTTCCCGAAATGGTATAGTTCATTATATTTCTTCATTTCCAAGATTTACTTACATGACTTGTTTTCCCGAAAGCATTGAAGTTACTCTAGTAACAGTTATTTATCCCGAGATGTATTGCCCGATATGAAGTGACAGTGTGCCCTTGAGCACCCCCGTTTTACCCATTTTTTTTATTGTACTTGATTTACTTGCATATGTCCCGATTTGTTATTTGACCTATGAGTCGGCATCACTAAGCTTGGATACCTTGTCAGTTTGATCCACCGACTTGGAAATCCCTCTCCCGTCCCGCCAGCTGCAGTTTGGATCCCGATACCCGATTATTACCGTGGTCCCGTCCCGATACCCTGTTCGCTACCGTGGTCCCGTTCCCATATATTTATATTGTATATATGATTTACGTTGAGTCTCCTCACCTTGTGTGACTGAGACCAACGTCCCGTTATACTCTTGTCACTTCGGTGATAGAGGACTTAGCTTCTTGTGATTGCCATCTTGCCAGTTCCCGATTCCTTGGATACCCGACATGTTTTATATTGTTTACTTGCTTTCTGATAAATGATTCGTTTCTTTTATGAAAGTTGTTATTTAAACAAGTGTTAATATTCTCCAATGTAAATTCAGTTATTATTATATTGCCTTCTGTTCTTTGTACACGTATATGTTTTAAATGAATGTCGGTTGGGTGAAAACCATGCTTTTACATATGTTTCAAACAATCAACGGTTTTGCTAGATTTATATGATTGTACATGTTGTAAATGAATACCCGAATTGTTAAATACCCGTGCTTTGTTTTAAATGACACTTGTATTCCAGATTCCTATGTTTATACCTGTTTTAAATGTTTACTCGAATTGTGAAATATCCATGCTTTGAAATATGTTTTAAATGACACTTGTTTTGCCAAATTCCTATGTTTATACCTGTTTTAAACGATGCCCGATTTGTGGAATACCCATGCTTTGAATTATGGATAAATGAACATTAGCTTTGTCAGATTTCTTTGGTTACACCTGTTTCAAATGAACACCCGGTTCGTTAAATATCTGTATTTTTTTACATATGTTTCAAGTAGACCTTGGTTTTGCCAGACTGTTATGAATACCTGATTTGTTGTATACCTATGTTTTTAACTAAGTGTCAAATGAACGTTTGTTTTGTCAAACCACTATATTTATACATGTTTTAGACGAACGCCCGACTGTCAAATATCTATGATTATAGATGATGCAAACGAACACATGTTTTATTAGACATTCATGTTTTACCCATGCTTGAAAGGAATACAGGTTTTCCCCGAGATTCCCGACTTTTGCACCCGTTTAATTATATGCAGCATTTGATCGAATAGCATGATTTATCATATGTTTTATTCTGCAGTATATTTGTTATCTTTTCATCCACCTGCCAGACCGTCGTGTCTGACCCACTACTTTTGGTACTCAGGTTCAGACTTCTTTGCCCCGAGTTGAGTGTTTGGTTGGCTGTGGAGCCATGCTTTGCAGGTTGGTTTGTCGGCTATGTCATGTAGACATTGAGCTTGACATCGGAGCTACGTCACATTTGGGTAGTAGTCAATAGCTAGTTGTTGTATGACTTTTATTAGCCTTCCTTGGGGTTCTTAATTAATGTACATTGTTAATTTGTAACTTGAATATATTTGGGAATGTAATATCCTGTTACTGTCAGCTCTGTAATTTATTGTGATGGTTTACTCCAGTCTGAGATGACTTCCTGATATTATAGCTATATGCTAGAGGTTGAGTGCGACACGGAATCCGATGGCCACGGACTCCGGGTCGCAACGCCACGAAAGCTTCCGCAAAATATTCAGAACGTGTTGGAACGTGTTGTCTTCACACACGCGGATCTTGGGAGAAATACATTTATGCTTTATCCCATTTCCCGCCCCCGAGGTTCTGGTTCGGGGGCGTGACACTTAGTATTGAGACCATCAAAACTAACATTAAATGCCTTGAAAAAGAGACAAATTATGGTTGAGCGTCGCTCTTTGTGTAATGTTTTGGATCCTCATGAAACGGTCATCATTCTTGCCCAAATTAGATGGGATAACATTCTAGACTGGGGGGACAAAGCTTATCCCTCTCTTGTCTACGGCATGTATGCCTCCATTTCTGATGATGTGTCCTCTGTTGACTCTTGCTCCTTCAATGTTGCATTCAGAAATTAAGTCGTCACAATTGGCCCCAATCGTATTTCCCCAATTATGAACATCCCTGTCAATCAAAATGGCCTTTCTATGGTTGCTAACTCTCTCACTGAGGCAGAAAAGGCTGAAGCAACCCATATTCTCTATGGTTATGATGCTGACTAGGATCGTAAAAAGAATTTTCTTCCTCTAGCTGCATTGATTCCAAAGTATAGACTTTTACACAATTTGTTCACCTTCAATGTATATCCTCGTAAGGGCAATAGGACCGAATTAACTATGTATATGGTCAATGTTTTTCATAAAGTCATTACCGCAGTCCCCATGTGTCTTCCATCTCTTATCTGTTGTGCCATTGTGCGGTTTCACCTCTCCAATGCTGTAAAGACTGTTGCTCCCTTTGGATTTCTCATGTCTCAGCTCGCTCTTCATTTCGGTGTTCCTCGCCCTAATGAATCTCCTATTGTCCATACACCCTTTGGAAAAGCTAACCTCATTCAAATGAACCTTCAACCTAATGTGGAAGCAGAGCCCGTTCCTTATCATGCAGATGTTCAAGCTCCTCGGCAGCCTCCAGTTCATCATACGCAAGCTCCTTCTACTTCACATCGTCAGGATACTCCTTCTGTTGTATCACAGAGTGTTGGAGAACGTTTGGACGCTATAGAGCGACAGCAGTCCAAGACCGAGAAGTTGTTGAAAAAGACTCTGAAAGACTTAAGTGCTCTATTCAAGGATTGTCGACAATAGAATTTTAATGACATGCCTCCTTCTCCCTCTCCTCCATCTGACTAGCCTTTCCTGGATCTCTTAGCCACATGTGTTTTTATTGGTTCTCCTCGTTTTGGTGGTGTTGTTTTGGCTTGTGGCTGCCCCTCCTCTGTTTTTGAAAAACTTATTATGTTTACTGTCTATGGATGTTCACTCTAATTTCAAATGGATGCTTCTATGGTATTATTAATTAAATGCTTTTATACTTTCATTGTCTATTCTATATTGCATTATTGTTTGTCTTTTATACGTCCATGGTTATTATATCTTTATCAATTTGTGACAAAAAGGGGGAGTGAGGTTTAAGTTTGCAGGTACAAATTGAAGGGGAGGATTTACCTCAGGGGGAGAATCTATCTCCATTTCCCATGCTTTTAATCTATGTTTTTACTCTAACAAGGAAAAAGATTGTCACTTTTTGGTCTATGTTTGTTAGTGTTGTGCTTCTACAGGTACATCTTATCAATCTCATATGAAGAGCTGTTTATACTAGTCTTGATTCCTTTTTGTTCTTGTATTTGTATTTCAGTTGTAAAAGGTCATGTACTTTGTGTATGGTTGTTCTTTGAGTTGTAATGGATATCTCTTATAAACTTGTATTAGCAAAATGGTTTTGTCACAAAATTGACAAAGGGGGAGATTGTTAGTGTCACATTTCTATGAGCACTGAGTTTGTTTTGTCAATTCCATGCCAATGTATTCTGAAGATCTTATCTCTCCAAGTGTGTCAAGGAAGATCTATTTCAAGAGATTCATCAAGCTTTTGGAAGGCCCGGATTCGTCCCGATAGCCTCCTTTTTGTGTGCCAACCATTTCAGGTATTTCAGACTAAAAGCAATCACCTCTCTGGACCCTAGGACCCTTGGAAGCCTTGGTTTAAAAATTGTTTTCAATCTATTTTCTTCACATTCTGTTCTGTCCAGAATAAGGAGGTTCGGTGACCTTTTGATCACCTTGCGGCTAGCCTCTTTGTAAAAAGTGGCTAACCGCCAGGTAACCGAAATCCCTCGGCTACATTTCCAGAATGCTTCTCAACTGTTAAGGGACTTCGGCCACCCCGCAGTTACCTTTCGGTTAACCGCCATGTGTGCTGGCGGCTAACCGCCAGGTAACCAAAACCTTTCGGCTACATATCTAGAATGCATCATGTTTTTGGAAAGTAAATTCGGTCACCCAGCGGTCACTTCACGGTTAGCCGCCAAGGCCACCGACAGCTAACCGCGAGCTGACCGAATTAGAAAATCTAGCCGTTACATAAGAACAATTGAAATGATGCTAGCCGAACTGCTGAGAGGTTAGCCGCCATAACTAGCCGTTAGGAACTTCTCTATATATTTCAGGAGCTCGTTTTGCACAATAGACAACATAGTTTTTAGAGCTTGTCTGACTTATTTTTCCTATTTATTCTAAGCACTCAAACCCTCTTTCAAACACATTCAAACGATTATCTAGAAATTGTATGAGCTGTTTTAGCTCCAAGATAAGTGTGAATGGAAGAAAGGTTTCTAGGTTGATTTCCAAATAGACTAAATACATGATATCCTAGAATCCAAACCTCTTAAACCTTGCTTGTGCATCACAATGGAGGATCTACATCAACACCAAGCTTGCTTCAAGAGGTTAAAGCTTTAACTATAGTTGGATCTTCAATGAACACTTCCAGACTTCAACAAAGGCAAGTGTTCCTCTTCTCATCAACATCTACAACTAGTGTATTCTGTGATAGTGATGTGAATATGTGTGATTCAATCACTCAAAAATGTGTGTGGGGGATTAGATCTGTGTGATCGAACCTCATTACCAAAATTGTTTTGTGTAAGTAACTGAAATCATTACTTGTGTAGTTTTGATTCATCATAGTGGAACCAAGGGATTTAGTGACCCTTGTGAGTGGATGTAGGACATGGTTCGAACCACTATAAATCTGTGTGCATCTCTTTATCTTGATTGTTTCAATGTCTTAATCTAGTCTCATATGCTATCTTTAACATTGCACATTTCTTTTTGCAATCACTTTGTCTACACAACACTTATTTACCTTGACATCTTGTTTAATAAATTAAAAAGTGGTAATGAAATTTTGTAGTCCTATTCACCCCCCCCCCCCCTCTAGGACTTGTGCATTAGCACCAGGTGCACTTTCAGAGGAGACTTGCCTTCATCTTTTTGGAGATTTTCAGCAAAGGGTGTTATTTCTTCATACTTTTCTTCTTCTTCATCTTTGTACATCTGAGCGTCTACAAGATGGACGTCTTTGCCTTTGAAGGGATTTTTATCTGCAAACACTCGATGTATTAAGTCGTCGTTGCAAACGAACTTCATGCACTGATGTAGAGTTGAAGGGACGACACCATTCTAATGTATCCAGGGACTTCCATGGAGGATATTGTAGCATGAAGGGGTCCTTATTGCGTACACAGTGACTTCAGAGATAAGATCACCGATTTGCAATTTGAACCTAATTTTGCCTATAGGCCTTTGAGCCTCCCATCGTATCCAAAGATGGATCCAGACGTGTGACTCAGCTTGCTAGGTGGGATACCCAGCTCTTTCAGTGCCGAAGTAGAGATGCGATTGAGTGCAGAACTTGGGTTGATCTGGAATCTGTGTATTGGCATTTCTTTGTCTCGCCTAGCAGGAGGTCATCCTTATCGAAGGTAATTGTTGCACTGACTGCTTTTTGAACTGAGAGGCATTCGATGTCTGATCCCTCAGTTTCCTTCTTTTCTCCTTGTTAGACCCCGACCCAGACCAATTCGATTAGTGTGCGATTAGTGTGTGTTTAGCTCTAAGTGGGTTTAGTTTTCGTTGTGTTAAGAGTAATTAGTTTTAGTCTTGGACATAGCACTAGGAGTTTTGAGAACGTTTAGTACTAGTCTGACACACTCAAGAAGGCCTGACTGCACGTGTAAGCTTGGGAGGATCGTATCGATTTCCCTGTATTTGTGGTTTTGATTTCAATTGAATGATTTTACTACGTGTTACAACTTTTGTTTTCAGCCCATTCATGTCTGAAGCCCAAAAGCCCAAGTTCTGGCCCAAAAAGGGTAAAGTGGTCTTTTTGCACAAATCTGGACACAATTTTCGAGATCTCAAAACCATGTCAAAAATATACTTTTTGAAAACTAGATATTTCGAGGATCGTTTTATCCTTCTTCGTCGAAGTCATTCGAGGCCCACAAGATCATGTTTTTGTCATTTCAAAGTTCAAGTTCATTAGGCCCCATTGTCATCATTTAAGCCAAACCCTCATCTCTTTTCATTCACTTTCCCCCAATTTCTGCAACTTTCTTAACCTAGGGCTGAAAATCCCTCTTTCCTTTCCATCTTCCGCACCTTGCATGATCTAGCTAGAGATCTCCAAATAAAATTTCAAGACCATCATCTTCTTCCTCTCCTTGCAAGCTTTCTATTGGTACAAATTTCTTGGAGTTTCTTGTGGGACAAGCTCTACATTTTCTTCATTCCTTCTTTTTTGTCCATTTCTAGGTAAGAGCTTCAACCCATACTTTTCATAAAGTCTCCTTAAAAATCTTGTTTTTCATGTTACAAACCCCTTTGGTAAAATGGGTTTCTTGTTTTCAACATTGAGTGAGTTTTGTGTGGTTTTCATGGATTTTTGTAGTTCTTTGGATTAGTGAGTGAAGTGCTTGGAGAAGTGTGAGACATCTTGGACTAAGGCAAGTATTCTCTATAGGTTCAATGTTGCATATGTATTTTGATTTCATTGTTATTTTAGGAATTTTGCATATAAACTTGTTTACAAGCTTCATGATCATGTTTTCATTGGATTGGATGTTTGAAATGGTGAAAATGAACCCTTGGTGAGCATGAAGGCTCAAGAGATTGTATGTGATTTAAGGAGGAGAAGAAGGAGAAAAATGTGTGGGAAGTTGTACAAGAGAAAGACTTTTTCTGCACTCAGCGAGCACAAGCAGAAGCTTGTTCGCTCGAGTGACCTTTGGGACCACTCGAGCGACAAAGCCACTGCTTGGTCCGAGCGCAGATAGAGAGTTGTCCGCCTGAGCAACCTTATTGTCCGCTCGAGCGAAGTGTCAATACCTTACAAGTTCCGCTCGAGCGAGCCTGGCAGATTCAGGAAGAAGAATTGTTTCATTTGTGTATTTTCTTGAAGGTTGAAAGAACTAGACTATGTTAAGGGTTTCGACTTGACATTGTGTAAATGGAACTCGAAATGCAACCCAACTTCGGGGACACCAATTCTTGTATATTCCGACATTTGGGGTCCCAATTACACAAAGGTCAATTAGTAGCCTTAACACATGTTTGTCAGATTCCGTATTTTGAATTTCCGTCTTGGTACGATAAGTACCGTCGTGCACTCGTTTTGAATTTCAAGTATATGCTCGTTTTGAAGATTTGTTTCAAGAAAAAGGGGATCACTTCCTAAGCGTGTTATGCATATTAATTATGCCTTTTGCTAGTCGTGTTTGTTGTGTTTGATAAGTGATTTTCCCCCTTTTTATCTCGACATGTTTTGATAGTGTTTCGCGTGTTTTGTGCATTCATGAATTAAGTGAACACCACTGAGCTTAGACTGCCCTTTCAGTTTGATCCACTGTCTGGGGGTCCTTAAACATGTGGACTGTCTGCAGACTAGTCGTGTATTTTATTACACATCGTGCGTGTCCGGTTCCGCGGCCGGAAATCCCCGTATATGTAGGAATCGTGTCAAGATTATATTATGTATATCGTGCTTGTCGTGCGTGCTTGCTCTTTCCATTATATAAATGATAGAGAAAGGATGGGCTCTTTGTGGATTGTAGCTATTCATAATATTATATGTACTCATGCTAGTTTGTTTTAGTATCTCAGCTTTGTTTGTTTCGAAAATGTATCTCAGTCATTATAGTATTTTGAATCAGGGATTTGCTTATATGTTTTCTTAAAACGTTGTTGTTTCATGCTTGCACCTAAATTGATTACCTACCAAACCGTTGTGTTTGACCCTTGTTTGTTGGTGCCCAGGTGCAGGAGGCGTTGCCTTTGAGGAGTAGCGCCCAGAGGAGGCTTTTGAGCCAACCCCAGTTAGAGAGTGGCAGCCCGACGATGTCAACTAGACGTCGGGCGGGTTCTTGAGTTTCGTCATTCTGTCATGGGGTTTCTTTTGTTGTTTTGAGAATTGTATTGGCCTCTGTTGGCCTCTCATGGGCTGTAACTGAAACTTAACTTACTTTCGTGTTAGTCCCATAACTTGAATTATAATGGGAATACCATGTTAACTCCTTTCTTTGGATACTTGTCTTGTTATTATTTTGTCATAGCACTTAAAGATTTATTGGTGCTTACCTTGATGTGATTTGCTACACGCTTCCACATACTTGATCATGTGAGTTAGATTCCGAGTGTCTTTGGGAATCCTCACCGCGGGAACCTGTGGGAAAACATAGACACACGTCGCGGGCCCGGGATCCGTTCTGAGGTCGCGACAGGACTGGTATCAGAGCGAGACATGTTTCAGGCACTTAAAAGAAACTAGAAAGGTCTTAGGAACGTGGCGAGGATTCGTGAGTTCGATAGATTCGTTTGTATAGGACCTTAGAAACCCTTGTCCCATGTTTATTGTGTACTAACTCTTTGTTTTACAGCACTATGCCTCCAAGAAAAGCTCCAAACCATCATGCTTCAGGCAGTAATCAGAATGAGTCAGACACATCTAATACACCAACAACTACACAGTTTCAGGAACTAATGCAAGCTATGATAGTACAACAAAGGCAGGCTAATGAAAACCAAGCAAGATTTCAAGAACAGTTATCAAAGAAGGATGATGAAATGGCTCAAGTCCAGAGGCAACTCTTGGAAGTACTTCAGAACAGGAATGTAGCTCCACCACCCGTGGGTCCGCAGATTGTTATTCAAAATAGGGATCCTGACCTTAATGCACTATTTGAGAAATTTAGGAAGAGAGCACCGAAGGAATTTTCGGGCAATGAGGACCCGTTAGTGGCAGATGACTGGTTAGTTAATACTGAGAAAATCTTCGATGTCTTTATGTGCACGGGAATACAGAAGGTCAACCTCACAGCTTCACTATTCTACGGGCTTGCAGATCGTTGGTGGCAAACAGTCAAGGATCCATATGCAGTAATGGCTGACGAAGAGGCCTGGGCAGCATTCAAGACACAATTTCAAGATAAATACATTCCCTCTCATGTCAAGAGGCAGACGGCTATTGAGTTTCAGCAGCTCAAACAAGGCAGCATGACGGTGCTAGATTATGTCACCAAGTTCGAGAGATTGGCTAGATATGCTACCGAGTTGATTGACATGGAACGGAAAAAGATAACGAAGTTTTTGGAAGGGTTGAATCCGATCATCATGAGAGATGTCATAGGAGTAGTTCCACCAGCTACATATGATGAGGCAGTCAAGCGGGCATATACGTTTGAAGATATTAACGACATGATTGTTCAGGACAGGAAGCAGCACTATCAGTAGCAGAATAGGAGGCAACAACAGAACAAGAAGCCAAGGCAAGAACAAGGTCAAGTGAGGCAGGGTTGTGGACATTGTGGCAAGAATCACGAAACTCATGAATGTCGTAAGGCCATGGGTGTCTGTTTCAAATGTGGGGCTATGAATCATGCAATCAAGGATTGCCCACTACTTCAAAATCAAGGGAACAGAAACCAATAACAGAGACAAGCAGCTCCTCAGAATCAAGCACCAGTTCAGAATCAAGTTAGACCACCTTAGCAGCAGCAGCAGCAGGCAAGGCAACCAGCACAAAATCAGAATACTCGTCCTCCACAGCAGAACAAACATGGCCAAGGAAGGCAGAACCAAGTACCAAATAGACTACAGATGCATGGACGTTTATATTATCTTAACCGTGCAGATGCTGAAGCTGCAGGAGACGTGGTAGAAGGTAAACTTCTTGTTTGTGGGGTAGAAGCCCAGATTTTGTTTGACCCTGGATCCACGCATTCCTTTTTTAATCTCCTAGTTTTGCTAAGTTGATTGATGCACCATGTGAGACCCCGACCCGAGTGAACTCAATTAGTGTTAATTGAGTCTTGTGTTAGACTTAAGTGTGATTAGTAGTTATTGACTAAGTTGGGTTTGGAATAGCTTTTGATATAGTTTTGGGGAATTTTGATTGCTTTGTGATAGTGGGGCCCTTTGGGGGTTCCTTTTCATGACTTTGCATGTTCTCGAGCATTTATCGGAGATTTTACATTCATTTTTTTAATCCCGTTTTATTTGTATTGTTAATCCCTACGACTTTTATGTTGATCCCGTCCCCGTTTGAAATCCCGAAAACCCGATTTCATGGCCTTGAGGGCAAAACAGTCATTGTGCACAAAATCTGTACCCAAAACTTGATATCCCCGAAACCCACGAAACATATACTTTTTGGAAACTAGATATTTCGGCGATCATTTCTTCCTTCTTCATCGAATTCATTTGAAGTCCCAAAAACTATGATTTCAGCCCAAAGATATTTTCAAGTGGTGGGACCCATTCTCACTTGCTTATAAGAGGAACCCATCTCCCTTCTTTTCCATCTCCATTTTCGAGCACAAAAGGCAGCCTAGGGTTTTCTCTTGCAACCTTCTCTTCTTCTTCTTGCTCTCTCCATCTCCAATCCACACCAAACTTACACCAATCAAGAAATGGAGGTTATCATTCTCTTCCCCACCTTGCAAGCTTCCTTTTGAGATGTAGAGAAATCCACCAACTTTGAGATCTTCATTAAACTAAACCTTGCCATTTGGAGAACCTACAAGTCAGTAATCCTTCCCTTCTCCTAGACTTGTATTCTTCTAGTCCTTGAGAAGCTCCATTTTCATTATTGAAAGTTCTTTCTTCTTCATTCATGGTTTGACCCATTTTAGGGTTTGTTTTGGGGGTTTTTGCTTGTAGCTTGGATTTTGAGCTTGAGAGGTGATTAGAGACTTGGATTTTCTTGATTAGAGACCTAAGGCAAGTGGATGAATGGATAAGTTTTTGAACATTTACATGTTACATGGAAATCTCTTGTTTTACACTATTGGTTCTTAATGATTTTTACATGTGTTTTCATAGTTTTCCTTGCCTTGATTTCTATTACTTTTGAAATGCATATTGATGAGTTGATTTCTCTATTATACATCTTGATAGATGTATCCATTATGTTGTTAAAGTGTAGATGAATCTTAAGGATAGTGGTTTTCATTTCTTTGATGTTTGAATGTGAAGAAGAAGGTGTTTGGATTCAATGTTCATTGGAGTTTTGATGAAGGTTTTTATACGATTGTTTGAAGAGATTTAATGGTTGTTATTGGGAGGCAAGAAGGCTTTTTGTTAGAAGAAAACATGTTTTGGAGATAAGGAGAAAAGGGCCAGAATAGCCATTCCCGGGCAGCAGAAATGACTGCCCACTCGAGCGCGTGTCAGTGCGCTCGAGCGCACAGTCATTCTGACTGTAGTTCGGGCAGCAGAAATGACTGCTCGCTCGAGCGCGTATCAGTGCACTCAAGCGCGCAGTCATTCTGACTGCAGCTCGGGCCACTTTGAAACACCTATAACTTTTGATTCCCATATCGGATTTGGAAGTTCTATATACCGTTGGAAAGCTCTTGAAGCAAGGAATCCAATGGTATATTTATCTTAGTGATAAAAGATTGAAAAGTGAAGTGGATAATTGAATCAATGAAAACTAGTATATGATTAAGAGTTTTTAGCTTGATATTGTGCATTTGAAAATCCTAAAGTGTATAAGGAGCCCGGAATGTCTTCAAACTCAAGGAGTACCAAGTTATTATTACAATCGACATACGGGACCCCTATCCACCTTAAACAAATCTTGAAATCATTATTTTACCCGAAATTGTAATAGTTCATTGTACTCCCTCATTTTCTAAGATTTACATTACATGATTTGTCTTCCCGAAAGCCTTGAGGTTACCCTAGTAACAGTTACTTGTCCAGATATGTATTGCCTGACATGAAATGAAAGTTATGCCTTTGAGCATTCTTGCCCCGTCCATTTATTTACTTGAACTTGATGTATTTTACACATGTCTCGATTTGTTATTTAACCCATGAGTCGGCATCACTAAGCTTGGATAACCTTGTCGGTTTGATCCACCGACTTGGAGATCCCTCTCCCGTCCCGCCAGCCGCAGTTTGGATCCCGATGCCCGGTTTATGACCGTGGTCCCGTCCCGATACCCGGTTCGCTACCGTGGTCCCGTCCCGTATATTTATATTGTATATACGTTTTTCGTTGAATCTCTTCACCTTGTGTGACTGAGACCAACGTCCCGTTATACTTTTGTCACTTTGGTGATCGAGGACTTAGCTTTATGTGATTGCCATCTTGTTAGTTCCCAATTTCCTTGGATACCCGTACATGTTTTATACGGCATTATGTTTTCAGTAAATGATTCGTTGCTTTTATGAAAGTTATTGATTGAACAGGTTAAATGCTTTTACAGACGTTTTGCATGAATATATGATTTGTCAGATATCCATGTTTTACAGACGTTTTGCATGAATATATGATTTGTCAGATATCCATGTTTTACAGACGTTTTACATGAATATATGATTCGTCGGATATCCATGTTTTACACCCGTCTTATTTATATGCAGCATTTGATCAAATAGCATGATTTATCACATGTTTTATTCTTCAGTATATTTATTATCTTTTCACCCACCTGCCAGACCGTCGTGTCTGACCCACTATTTTGGTACTGAGATCCAGATTTCTTTGTCCAGAGCTGAGTGTTTTTGTTGGCTGTGGAGCCATGAGTTGCAGGTTGTTTTGTTGGCTATGTCATGTAGACATTGGGCTTGACATCGGAGCAACGTCATATATGGGGTAGTGGTTAATAGCTTATTGTTGTATGGCTTCTATTAGCCTTTTCTTGGGATTCTTAATTAATGTACATTGATAATTGTAACTTGAACATATATGGGAATGTAATATCATGTTACTGTCAGCTTTGTACTTTGTTGTGATGGTTTACTCCAGTCTGATATGGTTCTTGATATAATAGCTATATGCTAGGGGTTGAGTGCGTCGCGGAATCCGATGACTACGGACTCCGGGTCGCAACGCCACGAAAACTTCCGCAAAAATATTCAGAATGTGTTGGAATGTGTTGTCTTCACACACGCGGATCTTGGGAGAAAAATATATTTATGCTTAATCCCATTCGCGCCCCCAAGGTCCCGGTTTGGGGGCTTGACACACCATGTAGTGAGTTGGATTATATATTAGTAGTGACCACTCCAGTAGGTAAACAAGTTGTGTGTATAACCCATTACCCTAGTTGTACAGTTTTGTTAGGAGATGTTAATCTTCCGGCCAACCTCATTGTTTTGGACATGCATGATTTTGATGTCATTTTAGGCATGGATTGGTTAGAAGCATATCATGCCACCATGGATTGTTTTAGTAAAACCATAACATTCAGATTCCAAGGACCACAGGCAGAATTGATATTTCAGGGGAACAGGAGAAAAACTCAGGCAGGGTTTATTTCAGTTTTGAAGGCAAGCAAATTAGTGCATAGTGGATGTCAGGCATTTATTGCGTTTATCACGGAGGATAAACAGTCCCTAGGGGTGGAGGATATCCCCATTGTGTGTGAATTTCCGGATGTTTTTCCAGAAGAAATCTCGGTTTTACCACCAATTAGGGAAGTTGAGTTCACAATTGAGCTCCTTCCAGGGACAGCTCCGATCTCGGTTGCACCATACAGGATGGCTCCAGCAGAAATGGGTGAGCTAAAGCTCCAATTGCAGGAATTGTTGAGCAAAGGCTTTATTAGGCCAAGTGTTTCACCGTGGGGAGCACCGGTGTTGTTTGTGAAAAGAAGGATGGGAGTTTGAGAATGTGCATTGACTACAGGAAGTTGAACCATGTGACCGTGAAGAACAAGTATCCATTGCCAAGGATAGATGAATTATTTGATCAATTGCAAGGAGCAGCCTATTTTTCCAAGATAGACTTGAGGTCAGGGAACCATCAATTGAGAGTTAGAGACTGAGATGTTCAGAAGACAGCCTTTAGAACAAGATATGGACACTACGAGTTCTTAGTGATGCCCTTTGGTTTGACAAATGCACCCGCAGTTTTTATGGCTCTTATGAACAAAGTCTTTGCACCCTATTTGGATCACTCTACAGTAGTATTCATTGATGATGTCTTGTTATTATTTTGTCATAGCACTTAAAGATTTATTGGTGCTTACCTTGATGTGATTTGCTACACGCTTCCACATACCTGATCATGTGAGTCGGATTTCGCATGTCTTTGGGAATCCTCACCGCAGGAACCTATGGGAAAACATAGACACACGTCACGGGCCCGGGATCCGTTCCGGGGTCGCGACACTCCCTTTGAGGAAGTATTTGATTTTTTGACCCTGTAGTCCATTTCAATTTGTAGGACTTGTGGGCATGTTTGTCGACATCCGCATTCAGCCTTTATAGTTCTAAAATGAGACTGTCACGAGTTTATGGAGACATTCGTAATAAGTCAAGCATGTGCAGTGGTGCAGGTATGTGTTTGAAGTGCTCAAACAAGTCATACTTGAAAGCCTCCTTAGGGCCTGCATTTTCATTATTGTTGCCACTTGGGGCATTTACAATTTGTTTTCCCGAAGGATTTACATAAGACGAAGAAGGTTGGTTGTATTTTTTGTGGTAGTCTTGGCCAGAGCAGGTACTGTTAGATTGTGTGGTCTCAATCCATCAATTGATGTAATAAATCGATTAATTTCTTTATTTATCAATAAAATCATGCTTTCCTTTCATGAGATGAATGGTGTTTATTACTTAATGCACATGACCAATACATATGACATAATGGTTCATGAGATGAACCGGGTCCCATTAGTATATTAGATGTGATATATGTATATGGATGATATCCACATACGGGAGACATGTGTCACAAATCTTATACTTAAAATATCTTCACAACCAGTGATGAGACTGGGCATCTCATCTGATAAGGTTGCAACACTTTGATCACTATGAGATAGTGTGATTTGTCTCGATCATCAGAATGTAAGATTCTGGATCATAGTGCTGGTACATTGGATGTATTGAAGGACCATGAGAAGCACCTTATGAAATATTGTCTCGATTTAAGGACTGCTCTCATAATTCCCTAGCAATAGGCTCTCAATCCTAAGACATTGATGAACTCAAGTTTCTGTTTATTCATTTGCTTTGAGTCACCAATGAGTGAGGTCAACTGTAGGTCAACACCTCGGTGTCTTGGGTACATGGTAGTAGGACTGTGAGAACATACAATGACCGAGATGGAATCTATCTACATTATCCACTTGTGTCAATTAATGGATT
The DNA here is from genome assembly GCA_038049695.1 of Cinnamomum chago. Classification (NCBI taxonomy): domain Eukaryota; kingdom Viridiplantae; phylum Streptophyta; class Magnoliopsida; order Laurales; family Lauraceae; genus Cinnamomum; species Cinnamomum chago. The sequence continues at coordinate 34,138,148 of CP142460.1, forward strand.
TATCATTAGTAAGTGCGCACCCATCTTGATTAAGAGTTAATTGGATGGTATTGATGTTCACTGTGATTAATTGGGGCTCGAGGATAATAAGATGTGGATCTAGGATTGGATGGGATAGATTTATTCCAATTGATCCACGAATTTTGATAGAGGGGCCTACTTATGGTAATTGGGAAGTTTAGGGTCTTCATTGTAATTTATTCCTAAGACTGGAGTGCTGTTGCATTTATATAGTGGTGTTATTTGCAATTAACTGTGGGCCCGGATTGCACATGAGATGTGGGGTCTCGTGTCCCAGTTGGAGCTAGCTTTCTAAGGAATCCCTAGTGGTCCCCACGCTAGCCCAAGATATTAGAAAGTTACTAATCTTACTTGAACTCTAAAAGGAAGGAATTAGAAAGTTACTATTTCTATTTGAAGTAGGACTTCTAATAGTGGTAATAGTAAGCTACTAATTTGTGTGGAAGTGTGACTTCTAATGCAATTAGTAAAAGAGTCTTAAGAGGAGATTTGAGGGCTATAAATAAGGGAAGAAAACCCCTTGGACGTCCCACTCTATTATTCACGTCCAAAAATCCTCAAGTGCAAGAGTTGCACATCTCTTCTCTTCCTCTCTCTCTTCTAGCTTCCTTAGAGTTTCTAGTAGGGTTTTCTCTTGGAGATCCCACCCATCTTCTTGAGAAAAGAGATCTGATAGAGGGTCATAGCGTGGAAGACAACAAGGTCTTAGAGATCTCTAATTACTTTAAGAAGAGTTCTTGATCAAATTGATTGTCTTCTCCTCAATTAGAGCACTACCGGGCTCCAAAGGTATAATTTGCTTCTCTTGTGTTAGATTATTTTGTTGCATGTAGTTGTTGATTTCTATCTTCTAGATAGGTTATATTGTTGTACATGATTGATGAGAAGGAGGGATTGCATCCTGGATTGGGTTATAGCCTTCTGGATAGTTGATCCCTGAGTCAAGTGGGTCAAAAAGTTTTAAAAACCTATCCACGAGGCCCACCTACTTCCAACAATTGGTATCAGAGCCATACCTCATCTGTAGTCATGTTAGATCAGCGATCTAGATCTAATCTTTGCGTGAGATGCGAAGAGGATAGACCTAGGGCTATGTAAGGATCAGTTATGATTGGGTTTGTTTACTTTATGTAGTAAATCCATGTTTGGATAGTCACAAAAGGGTTTAATTATGATCGAAGGATGGTAGGATGTCATTGAGAGCCTTCAAAAGTGTTCTGGAGGTGTTTGGACTCGAATTGAAAAAACCCAATTTTCTGCCTTCGTCAGACGGGTCGACCTGGCCCTGCGCTCGGTCGACCGGGTGCCTGTAGGCCGGGTCGGTCGACCGAGCCCTCTGGGCGGTCAACCGGGAACACAGCTCGAACCCCGCCGGGGGAAACCCCCGGACCCCCTCTACGATGTGCATGTATTAAAAGGGTAGCAACCTTTGGCATCTTGTTTTTCCATTGTGGTTTGGTAACTTGGTTTTGTGAGATGCTTTGTTGTATGAGATACTAACTTGCAGGTGATAATGTCCTCTCCATATGGCCCACATGTCTTTTACTTTCTTTTTATGGTTATTGGTTTATTTGTGGCTAAGTGTAAAGGGCATCATGGTTTCCTTGGTTTCCCATGAAAGGGCAAGGCATGGTGAATTTCCGTATAGCCCTTTTATTTCCATGTTTAGATTACCATGTAAGTCTCATAATTGAGGTATAGAATTTATGTAATTTTTCTAAATTTATAAATTCTGGCGATGTCCGAGACGAGGAAGGAAAGTAAAGTTGGACTCCTAATCAAAGAGTTTGAAGATTACCAAAAGCCTTCTGGTGATGCCCAAAGAGTTTGAGGAATCCCAAAGTTTTGGAAAGTCTAGAAGTCCAAGAAGTCTATTCCGCTTAGGCCATGTGGAGGAGAGGACTAGTTTCTAATTTTAGCACTTTCTATTTATGGATGAATGCTTAATTTGGAATATTTCCAAATCTGATCCAAACATAGCAAGTTACTAAAATTGGTCAATCAAATTTATTTTTGGAAAGAGTTCTAATTAGTGTTGCTGACCCATGAAATGGACACATTGGTAACACTGATTTAAGAAACTGAACTTTCCTTAAAATAACTTGACTTGGAACTAATCTTTGATCACACCATGAGATGATTTGATGTTCATAAATATACATGTGGGCCCTAATACCTTACAAGGAAATCCTCAATTATAAAATATTAAGTGGGAGCGGGGCATTTAAATTGAGTAACCCCCATGGTTTTCCACCATAGGTCCATTGTAAAGAAAGTATTAGCCTCGCGCCATCTTGAAAATGGTCGTTCCCCACGGAGGGTATTCTTTCTCCGGTTACTAGATATGGATCTCCTATGAATAGTGTCGGTGAGACGGGGCGGGGGCCCACTCCCCAAGGAGGAGCTGCCCGCAACGGTTGTCATACAATGCTAGTTGGTGGGTCACACTTAACTAAAATAATGATGTAGTATCCCCAAGGATTTGCCTCATATATTTTAGAAACCAAGGCTAATCGGGAGTCATTCATTATTTGGTATGAGATACCTAGATAATAATGGATGAAAGGGATCATGGATAGTTAGTCTTAATCAAAATTTTGACCAACTTTGATCCGCACCAATCTAGGTGGTATTCGTACTCCCCAAGGAGGCATACCCCGGGGATTGGGATTCCGATGTATTCTAAATTTAGTGGTTATGAGGATTCCCACATAAATTTGGTAGAATAGTAAACCCTAATGTCATTTAAATTCGTTAATTGAATGTATGGTTATGTGCTACAGTTTTTCAAGCATGAATTCAAATACTTTCAATCCACTTGCGACCATCCTCAACCAGAATAAGTTGGTGGGATCCAACTATGTAGACTAGAAATGGAACCTGGATATTGTCTTGACCGCCTCAGGTTATAAATATGTCCTTAGCAAAACCCCCCTTGATGAGCCTGGCCCAGATGCACCGGCAGAAGAAAAGGAACTTTACACCAAATGGGCCAAAGACGATGAGATGGCCAGATGCTACATTCTGGCATCCATGTCTAGTGTTTTGCAACACCAATATCAATCCTATAAGACTACACACGATATTATATCGAACTTAAAGGAGATGTTTGCGGAACAGGGCAGGCCTGCTAGGCAGGCAGCTATGAGGGTGCTCATCAGCAATAAGATGGCTGAAGGTACATCAGTACAGGAACACATGTTGAAAATGATGGACTCATTAAATGAGTTAGATGTACTGGGAGCTGCGATTGATGCAGAATCGCAGATCGACATAATCCTTGAGTCACTACCAGAGTCATTCAACAATTTCAAGGTTAATTACAATATGAATAAGATGAATGTGACTCCGTCTGAGCTGTCTAGCCAGCTGGTGGTGATTGAAGGGATTATGAAGAAGAAGCCAACTACCCTAGTGACAGAAAAGTCAGATGTCAAGTCCAAGCCGAAAGGCAAAGGGCGGAAAGGCAAAATGAAATCAGTTCCGAAAGTTCCTAAGGTGAAGAATGGTCCTAATGGTGGCGTCGCCAAGGCTAAGGGTTCAGGGTCAAAAGGAAAGTGTTTCCATTGTCGTAAGATAGGACATTGGAAAAGGAATTGTCCAGAGTATCTGTCTAAGAAGAAGACCTCTGGTATGATTGAGTCACTTATTTCTGAAGTTAGTTTTGGAACTGGTACTTCAGAATCTTGGTGTGTGGACTCCAGGGCAACTAATCACATATGTAATTCGTTGCAGGGGTTCAGGGAAATCAGGAGGCTCGTTGACAAAGAAATCATTGTTAACCTAGGATCTGATGCTCAGGCAGAGGCAGTTTCAGTGGGAGTTATTACTTTATGTTTTTCAAATAATAAGTTGGTTTTGTCAGACACGTTATATGTACCGTCTTTACGGTGGAATTTAATTTCAGTTTCTAGTTTGGTAAATAAAAGTTATTCCATTACTTTTTGGTACTGAAGTTGTTATAAAGAGGAATGGTACTTTTATATGTTCTGGCAAGGTAACCAATGGGCTTTATTTGTTAACTCCTACAGTAAATGAGATACATGATACTGAAACAATTAATAGACCATCATTAAAGAGGAAGTCACCTTCATCTAATGCAACAAAACTTTGGCACTTGAGGCTAGGTCATATAAACCTAAACAGGATTGACAGGCTAGTGAAAGATGGTATCTTACCTTCATTGGTTGTCGAACCAATGCCTATCTACGAGTCCTGTCTGGAAGGCAAAATGACCAAAAGACCATTTTCATCTAAGGGCAATAGGGCCAAAGGTTTATTGGAATTAGTGCATACTGATGTGTGTGGACCCATTAATGTCAGGGCCAGAGGAGGATATGAGTATTTCATCACTTTCACAGATGATCACTCAAGATATGGATACATATACCTTATGCACCGCAAGTCCGAGGCTTTTGAAAAGTTCAAAGAGTTTCGAGCGGAAGCGCAAAAGCAGTTAGGTAATGTAAGTCCATGGGGATCCGAACCCTAGAGGCAGGGTGAATAGGGTGAGCTTCTTTTATGACCAATTTTAACAATTTTAACTTCTTTAAAACAAACTAGTCACAAGTGATGATTATCAAACAATATGCGGAAGCTAATATAAACAATCACCACAAAGCAAGCACCATCACACAAGGATTTATAGTGGTTCGGCCTCAATGCCTACATCCACTACCGGCTTGTGATCCAACACCCCACCGGATTTCCACTATTTATGCTTTTCAATAGGCTAAGCAATAACCTTTACAATATGCTTTTCAAGGCTAAGCAATAACCTTTACAATATGCTTTTCAAGGCTAAGCAATAACCTTTACATTGATGTTTTTCAAGGCTTAACATCAACCTATCCACTATGCTTTTATAGGCTAAGCAATAACCTCTTCAACCATAGGTTGGTTATCTCACTAATTTAGTGTCTTTAATACACTTGATGGAGATACAAATTTAGCTCATTACAATGCCTCTTAAATAGGCGGATATGGAAATGTAAAACTAATACACACTCACACTATGGATGCAAAGATGAAAGTACATGAAGTGTGTGTGTGTGGTCCTCAATCATTTAGAAAATGAAAGCTCATAAATGTATGCCTAAGGCTTTTGAAAGTTTTAGCTCAAAAACATTTATGATTGAGGATGTAATGCAATCACATGTTAAAAGTAACAACTTGTTAATGATATCAAAGTTACACAAGTTGTATGAAATGGATTAGCTCTAAACATGTGATGCATAGGGATGTCAATCAAATCACCAATGAAGCTCAAAACATAAAAATAGATTTGATTGAAATTAGGGGACAAATCATATGTAATTATAAGGACAACTTGAAAATGATTTACCAATCAAAGTAAGGCAAGTTGTGAAACATTAAAACAATAATACACATATGATTTGTAATGATGTTGGATCCAAAACATAAGATACATTTGAAAGAGATTTTCTTATGATGGAACACAACAACCAAAGATTCAACAAAGTATATGAATCATGTTACATTTTTCATTAACATGATCTACTTAGATTTACCAAAGATAAAGTACTACTTTGATGAATCAATGGTGATGTAACCAAAACAATAGATCTATTCAAAATATAAGACATGCTAAGGATACAACATATCATAAGTTAACATGTTACTAAAGATTTACCAATGATAAAACAAAACATGAAAACATATGATTTGTAAAGAAGTTGAGTCCAAAACATAAGATACTTTTGAAAGTGATTTTCTTATGATGGAAAACAACAACCAAAGATTCAACCAAGTATAGGAATCATGTTACATATGATTTACCAAGTTTCTTTCATTAACATGATCTACTTTGATTTACCAATTCAAGTACTACTTGGATTGAATCATATGGTGTTGTATCCAAAACAATAAATCAACTCAAAACATAAAACATGTTAAGGACACAACACAAACATAGTTTAACATGCTAGAAATGATTTACCAAGAATAAAACAAAAGCATGAAAACATATGATTAAGGAAGGAAGAGCCTACTTGGTAGTTTAACTTCATTAATCCAAGCTTTAGCTTTCCTAATCATCCCCTTCATCCCTTGGTTCTTTTCCCTTTTGATATGCCTCAATTCCTCTCAAGGAGGGGTTAAAAATTCCCAACTTTTGGCAAGGGAAAGAACTCATATTTATAGCAAAAAGTTGCCAACGGCTAGTCCTCGGTCGACCGGCAAAGAGGTCTCGGTCGACCGGGAAGGCACAACGGTCAGATTTCTGACCGTTGGAGGTTTCAGTTCAGAACTGCAGATTTTACCTCCAGTTGTCTCGGTCGACCGAGACCTGCCTCTCGGTCGACCGGCGACACTGCCGGGACAGCCTCCCTTTGACAAAAAATGCAACTTTTGCATATTTGAAGGTTTAGCTTTGGGGGACCTTTTGGCCACTAAATCAAGCTTGGAAAACATGTTTTAAAGATTCTAATGGTTTTTAAAACATGACATAAAAAGCCTAAAAAGATTCAAAACTTTTAAAACAAAGGCTCGCTTGATTTCTTGAAAACTCTTTCTTAAAACAAATGCATCCAAGATGAAAATACAAATCATGCATAAATCAATACTTTTACAAATCTTAAAAGCAATGCATGAATAAAACAAGATTTCAAGTTTATTTAAAACCAATGCAAGTGTGTAAATCAAATGATGCTTGAATGATAATGCATCCATCAAATTGCAATCTAGAAAATTCCTAACAATCTCCCCCTTTGCAATTTGATGGCAAACACACTCACCACTGAGATTACACACTTAGTCTTCAGCTCCCCCTCAGCTGGACAAGTCTTGAAATCTTCTTGGATGCTTATCTTAGCTTGGGCTCTTTTCTTCTCTTCATTCTTCATGATGCTTGGAGCTTGATCATTCTTCAATCTTTCTTTCTTTAGCCAAGCATCTTCTTTAGCTTCCAAGCTTTCTTTCTTCTATTAGCTCTCCCCCTTTGACCATGCCTCTTTCTCCCTTTGGCAAGGTATGTATTCTCTCCCCTTGTAGAAGATCATACACAACTCTCCCCTTAGGAAGCTTGGACATTCTCTTTACCCTTTTGAGAACTTGCATAATTTCTCCCCCTTTGCCATTAAATTGCAAAGGTACCTACACACATGAAATAAGGAAAATACCTTTAGTAGCACCTGTTAACAAATGAAATCGAAAATGAAATACATAACAGGCTATCATGAGTGGTGGTAATCTCTAAGGGCTCAAAGGCAATCCTAGGGTCAATTTGATCAAAACTAATACTTCCTATGAAGGTTTACACTCCCCCTCAATCCATTCTCTCCTTTTGTCAAACTTTTGACAAAGATTTAACTATTAGGTGCAAGAAGAAGATGGCTTAACCAATTGAGGGTCAACTTCAAGGAAAGGATTAGATTCATTTAACTATAAGGCACAATATGATCAAATTACCAAAAGAGAGCTAGGTCTAAAGAGAAAAGCAATCATGGATATCAATTGGACAAACAAAGAATACCAATTGAGATTTAGGATATGACTTAATAAATCAATCACTCTAAAATGGATTTAGAAATATAACTATTTGGGAAAATCCAAATTAGAGCTATCCATGAAGCAATGGGGTTTATTAATCATAGCATCAAATAATCTAACTATGGAAAGCATATGCTATGACAATCTTGAACTCATTTCATTCAATAAAAAAAATGTGACTATTAAAGTGCAAGATGAGTGAAATGAAATTCAAGCATGAAACCAACCTCAACTAATAACCAACCAATATTATGAACACATAAACATGGTGGTCATGAGATGTACCAATAAGAGCAAAAGAGGTGGCAACATGAGCATTATGATGCTAATGGTGTGTGACATGGAACAATCATATTACTTATCAAGTTCAATCCAATGCACACAAGTTTTATCACATTCACAAGAAATCAAATCAATCAAACAATATACCAATTGAATCCAATTGAATTTGATAACATGATAAAGAGCAAGAATGTGACAAAATTCCATCAAGCATCATAAATGCATATTCATCACTTTTAAAGATATAACTATTGAGCATAGTGATGAACAAGAGAAATTGCAATGCAAAAAGATATGACTTGGTAAAGCATGCAATTTCCAAAGTGTCTAAATCATATGAATTCAACATCTAAGATATCCATCAAACATATAGAAATATGATAAATGGGTTTCAAAGAGTTTCATATGATTAAGAACACTACTTATGAAGTTGAAACATGTATAAAGATGACACCAAAAAAAATCTACATGAATCAACATCATAACCATCCATAAAGATATGACTATAAGGCATAGAGGATGGATTTGGGTTCTAGTATGGTTTCTACAAATGTAATAAATAACACAACCATACAAAGAACCAATTTGACATTTGCATAGAGAGGATCAATCAACACTCAAGATCTAACTCATACCATTCATCAAAAAAGAATATAACTAATTAAGCACAAGAAGGTATGAGGTTAAAAGGATCAATCTATCATGTAACATCTCCACTCTTAGCAAATGTACTAAGCTTACAATGCAATGAAAAAGGATATGAGGTCTATACCAAATGAACTTAGCACATAAAATCACAAATGCACTTAAAAAGCTCAAATACAAGATTTTACTATAAAGCACATAAACAATCATCAAAATGCATTAATGAGAATATATACCAAGATAATCACAAAAATGCAAATCAATGAAACCATATCTAACCAAGCAAAGTAAGATATCAAAATCAATTTGCATAAAGAAATATAACTAAATGAGCAAAGATGCAAATTTTTTGTAAACATTATTTCCTATCAAATGATAAAATCATATTTAAGCACAAGGAAATAAAGTCAAGGAAAATGCTTCTATAAATACAACCAATAAAGCATAGAACATTTTCCAAAGTTTCTCAAATCACTTCAATTTATGAAAGAATCATTTATAGAATTAAGAGCAAGTGATTTTGAAAAACAAGAAGTGTACTATTGTAAATTTTCAATTTGTAAAACAATAGACACTCACAAAGTTTCCATACCAAGAGATATAACTTTGAAAAAACAATGGAAAACTTAAATAGCTTCAAATCATTTGATATGCAAAAAGGATCTAACTATTGACAATCATCAAATGATTTTCCAACATCAATTGATCATGAAAAACTAGCTATGAAAGCATTTGTAATCACAATCAATTGATCATGAATAGATATGCACTACAAGAGATATAACTATATGATCAAAATGCAAATCCATCATGAAAAGGTTGCAATCAAAGGATTTTGAAAACCATGAGATATAACTATAAAAGTTCATGGAGACAAAATCAAATGATCACAAAGAAACATTGCATTTTAAAAGATGTGACTTTAAAGAAACAAAATGCAAATGTAACATGACCAACAAATAGATATAACTAAAAAGATTAGGTTGGTCTAGGGGTATCAAGGCCTAAAGGTTACTCAAATAGTCTACCTTTGAAAATTCACCTAAGGTCTTGAAAAGGTTGTCCAAGAGAGATAACTTTGAGGACTCACCAACTCTTAAAGATATAACTTGAAAAAGACTAAGAGTGGTGCAATGAGGCTAGGGAAAATTCATTTTCAAATATAGTGGAAATCTTTAAAAAGATATGCAATAAATACAACACTAGGGTTCAAATCTAGCAAGGATCAACTCCGGGTTGTTAAGCCCTAAAATGGAGTAACCCGCTCTGATACCACTTGTTGAGGGGCTTGAATTTCTTCAAAACCCTTGAGGACCCACATCCTCTTAACACGGATCACCAAATGGTACCTATCAGAGTCCAGACACATGGAGCACGATAGTCCCCCCCCACATGCCTGCCACGAACGGAGAGTCTCTATTTATCCGCTATTTCAAGCGAGAGTTTTCGTGGATGCGAGTGATCACGACTCACAAGGAGTTTTTCCGAGGCTCTACAGCTCTCCCTTTGACAAAAAATGTAACTTTTGCATATTTGAAGGTTTAGCTTTGGGGGACCTTTTGGCCACTAAATCAAGCTTGGAAAACATGTTTTAAAGATTCTAATGGTTTTTAAAACATGACATAAAAAGCCTAAAAAGATTCAAAACTTTTAAAACAAAGGCTCGCTTGATTTCTTGAAAACTCTTTCTTAAAACAAATGCATCCAAGATGAAAATACAAATCATGCATAAATCAATACTTTTACAAATCTTAAAAGCAATGCATGAATAAAACAAGATTTCAAGTTTATTTAAAACCAATGCAAGTGTGTAAATCAAATGATGCTTGAATGATAATGCATCCATCAAATTGCAATCTAGAAAATTCCTAACAGGTAAGAGTATCAAGACTCTTCGATCAGATCGAGGAGGGGAATATCTCTCTGTTGATTTTATGGGATACTTATCAGAAAATGGGATTCTATCCCAGTTGTCTGCTCCTGGTATGCCTTAACAGAATAGAGTAGCGGAAAGAATGAACCGGACTCTTTTAGATATGATTAGGTCTATGCTGAGTTTCTCTGGATTACCTATATCCTTTTGGGGATACGCCTTGGATACTGCAATGTACATACTAAACCTTGTACCATCTAAGTCTGTACCTAAAACTCCCCGGGAGTTGTGGTCCGGGCGAAAGCCCAGTCTACAACATTTACACATTTGGGGTTGTCTGGCACATGTGTTAAAGGTTAAGATGGATAAGTTGGAAGCAAAGTCGGAAGTATGCACGTTTGTCGGATATCCTAAAGGAACTAAAGGTTGGTTATTCTATAATCCCAGAGAGTAGAAAGTGCTGGTCAACACTAATGCGGTTTTTCTGGAGGAATATTGTTTGATGGACTGGAAATCTTTAGAAAAAGGTGATCTTGGAAGAAATTCAAGAGCAAACAATTCCAAATCCAAGTATGACCGAACTTGAGGAAGAAGCGCCCTTACTGGTCCCAGTAAATACACTAGTGCCTCGTCGTAGTGGGAGGATTGTCAGACCCCCTGACAGGTTCTCGTTCTTGGGAGAGTCTTACGAGGCAGTCCAGAAAGAACCGGAACAAGATCCCTGTAACTATGATGAAGCAATTAATGACATAGATTCGGGGCGTTGGGAAGATGCTATGAAAGCTGAGATGGAGTCTATGTACTCCAATCAAGTATGGACACTTGTGGACTCGCCTGCCAATATTAAACATATTGGGTGCAAGTGGGTCTACAAGAGAAAGAGAGGACCAAATAGTAGAGTGGAGACCTTTCAGGCCAGGCTTGTTGCGAAAGGGTATACTCAGAAAGAGGGTATCGATTATGAGGAAACCTTCTCGCCGGTAGCCATGCTCAAGTCCATCAGGATACTCTTATCCATTGCGGCTCATCTCGATTACGAGATTTGGCAAATGGATGTCAAGACGGCATTTCTCAACAACCATCTTGAGGAAGACATCTATATGGTGCAGCCAGACGGTTTTGTAGTTAAAAACATAGAGCAAAAAGTTTGTAAGCTGCAGAAGTCTATTTATGGACTAAAGCAGGCATCCCGAAGCTAGAACATCCGTTTTGACTAGGCAATCAAGTCATTTGGTTTTTGTCAAAATCCAGATGAGTCATGTGTGTACACGAAAAGTGATGGTGATAGGGTAGTCTTTCTGATTTTATATGTCGATGACATCCTACTCCTTGGGAAAGACGTAGGAATGTTATCAACGGTAAAAGTTTGGTTGGCCAAGACTTTTGATATGAAGGACTTGAGAGAAGCAAGCTACATCCTAGGGATCAAACTTGTAAGACCCCGACCCGAGTGAACCCGATTAGTGTTAATTAAGTTGTGTTTTAGTTCTAAGCGTGTCCAGTAGATTTTGGTTAAGTTGGGAATAGAATAGATTTTGATATAGCTTTGGGGAATTTTATTTTGCATTGTGATTAGTGGGGCCCTTAGGGGGTTCCTTCTTTATGACCTTGCATGCGCTTGAGGACTTATCGGAGATTCTTGCATTCATTGTTTTAATCTTGTTTTATTTGTATTGTTAACCCCTACAACTTTCATGTTGATCCCGTCCCCGTTCGAGATCCCGAAACCCAATTCCCTAGCATTGAGGGCAAAACAGTCATTGTACACTAAATCTGTACCCAAAACTTGATATCCCCGAAACCCGCGAAACATATACTTTTTGGAAACTATATATTTCGGCGATCATTTCTTCCTTCTTCGTCGAATTCATCCGAGATCCCGAAAGACATGATTTCAGCCCATAGGGTGTCTTAAGTAGTGGGACCCATTCCCTTTTGCTTAAATAATGAGAACCCATCTTCCTCATTTTCCTTTTCCAGTACAAAAGAGAACCTAGGGTTTTCATCTCCTTCCTTCTTGCTCTTGCCTCCCATCACCAAATCCACCACCAACCTTGCACAAATTGAGAGGTTGAGATCATCATCTTCTTCCTCATCACCATAGCTCTCTATTGCTACCATTGCTAAAGAAAACCCTCCATGCCAAGATCTTCTTTGAGCTCACCTTGCCCATTTGGAGAACCACCAAGTAAGCAACCTTCCCCGTCTCTTAGATTTGTGTTTCTTTGATCTTGAAGAAGTCCCATTCTCATTATTGTAAGGTTTCCCTTTCTATTTCATTAGTTGATCATTTTAGGGTTTGGTTTTGGGGATTTTGTTCATAGCTTGGATCTTTGTCTTGGAAGAGTATAAGAGTTTGATTTCCTTGATTAGAAGACCCAAGGAGGGTGGATGAGTTAATATTATGAGCTTTCAATGGCTTTCATGAGGAATGTGGTTGATTTGTCATTTCCATTCATATTTATTGGCTTGCATTGATTTTTGAAATAAATGCTTTGAATGCACCTTGTTAAATCTTTTAATGTTTTGGAAACATATTTATTATGGTACTTGTTGTCTTTTGGATATATCTTAAATGAATGTTTGTGATTTGGTTTCTTTTTCCACTTGTGGTTGTTGTGGTTAAGAAGGATGGAATGAACACATATTGGAGTTTGGAGAAGTGTAGATAGATGTATTGGAGGAGCTCTTAGCTCATTTTTATTGCAGGGATTAAATGGAAGTGAGGAGAGTGGTTTTGAGGAGGAAATGGGCTCAAATCTGAACACAGTGGGTATTTCCCGTACCTGGAAGTCAGCCAGTAGTCACCTGTCGGCTAGCTGTCTGGTGACTGGCGCCTAACCGCCAGCTAGCCGAACAGTCGTGGTTACTTTTCCAGAGAGCAACATTTTCCTCCTGAAGGCACGGTCAGCCTCACGGTTAGCAAGCGGCTAACCGCCTAACCCATCGGCGGCTAACCGCCAGCCAACCGAACCATTTCGGTTACATTTCCAGTAACCTGTCTTTCTGTCAGGCCAACCACGGTCAGCCCCGCGGTCAGCCAGCGGCTAACCGCCTAACCCAACGGCGGCTAACCGCCATTTGACCGGTAGGTAACCGAAATCACCCAAACAACCATTCGAGCGATGTGCTTTGTCGGTCAAAGGCTATGTTTGGGACAATGATAAACTATTTAAACGTTTTGGGACTATTTATTGAGAACCCCTCTATGTCAAGGAGATTTACTAAGCAATGTATGAGGCCATTAGAGAAAGAAACCATATCACGAAGATGTCATTCGAAGTTTTCAAAATTCAAAGTGTATAAGGAGCCCGAGATGTCCCCAACCTCAAAGAGTACCAAATTATTATTAGATCGACACACGGGACCCCTATTCACTTCAAATAAATCTTGAACCCGATACTTTACCCGAAATTTCAATTGTTTAATGTACTTTATCGATCCCGAGATTTATACTACTTGCCTTGTTTTCCCGAAAGCGTTGAAGTACACTTACAATGGTTACTTGTCTTGAAGTGCATTTCACCACATGAAACGACAGTGTGCCCTTGAGAACCCGGGTCCTGCCCGGTTGTTTATTTGTACTTGATTTACTTGCACATGTCTCGATTTGTTATTTGACCTATTTGTCGGCACCACTAAGATTGGATAACCCTGTCGGTCTGATCCACCGACTTGGAGATCCCCCTCTTGTCCGGCCTGCTGCAGTTTGGATCCCGCTACCCGGTTATTACCGTGGTCTTGTCCCTATGCCGCAGATTGCTACTATGGTTCCCGATGCCCGGCTCGCTACCGTGGTCATGTATAGTATATGTATATGTATTTATAAGATCCACTGTTTCTCCTCACCTTGAGTGACTGAGATCAGTGCCTAGTTATTGCTCTGTCACTTTAGTGATAGAGGACTTAGCTTCGTGTGGTTGCCATCTTGCTTGTTTCCCGTTTCCTTGGTTACCTTACATGTTTTACAATGCCTACTTGTACTTGAATAAATGTTTTATCTCGTTCATAGAAATTGTTATTTAAACAGGTTTAAATGCTTTTGAAGGTAAATTCATTTATTATCATATTGTCATTGTATTTTACCCATTTGCCAAACTGTCGTGTTTTCCCACTTTTTGGTACTCAAGTCCCTTTGTTGGTTATCCCGAGGAGGAGCACGAGGAGGCGGTCGGAGAACCGCAGCAGTTAGTTGACACTACAAAAAAAATGTCTTAATGAGTCATTTTTAAAGTGTCTTAAAAAGTGGTTTGTGTCGCTTTTCTGATTACTATGCAAGCGTCTTATCTGCCGGCGTCACTAAAAGTTCGTAAAGGCGTCTCAAGAAATACATTTGTTGTGTCAGTTTCTGTTATCAAAGTGACACAAAAAATGGTTACTTGTGTCACTTTAAACCCAAAAGTGACACTGAAATAACTTAAAAGCGTCACAAGAAAGATAACTTTTTTGTCTCCCTTTTCAAAAGTAGTGATCAATATGTTGTTTTCGGACCAAAAGTGGCACAAGTAGTCATCAGTTGTGACAGTTTCCATAGAAGCGAGATACCATCCATTTTTTTTAAAAATAAAAATGCAATATATACATTACTAATAACATGCTGCAGTATGGATACACTTTCAAATCACTAAACCTGCCTGACAAAAGACGCAAAAAAATATAGATAGCAACATTCAATAAGAACCATTTCATTAATTGGAAATTAATCACCATTCACATTGAGGAAAATACTTGCTCGTCCACGCACTAAATCAAACAAATTATTCAAAACATAGCCAATTTGAATCCATCCATAATCCAAACTATTTACATTAACCTTCGAATTCGTAACCAAAGCGTCACGACATCCTCTCTTATGTCGGGCTGAAGCCGGTGTGTTGATACCTTCGTCTTGCAGAGCATGCTCTAAAAATTAAAACTGACTCAAGATGTCCAAGTAAACCAAAGCAAAGGGAGCAGTATTCCCCACCCCAGTTTCTGGAATAGTCTCGGAGTTCCTTATGACTTTGGGAGCAAATGCAAGAGGATTGCGTGATTCAATCTGCTTGCGAGTAGCCAGAACAATATCTTCATGTACAGGCTTATTAAAGCAGTCATGACATGAACAAGGCTCAACACAGTAGACTCCAGCAGCAAAGCATTCACAATAGCTGAATGAGAAAAGGCAGCATGTTAGATCACGGGAAAAATTCACAAACTGATGTAGCCCAAGAGGGGCAAGCCCCAGAATAGGCTTTTGGATAATGGGTTAAATCCAGCCAAAGACCATTGGGGCCTAACCCATGGGGCAGCCCATGGCCCAGAGGCACATCAAGTGGTTTAGTCATGTTTTAGCCTTTGCTTTATTAAAAGTCAAAGTCTTGTTATGTTAAGAAGTTAATTTATTAAATAGACCATGTAATAGGCATTTTGGTTGTAATTGGCTGGAAAACAGAAAATTGGAGTAAAATCCCATCTTTTTCAAAGATGGGTCAGTTCAAGTATAAAAAACTGTTTGATTGACATGAAATCAACCCCTTCAAGATAGATTATCAGTTCTCTAAAATGGTGAACACAAGATTGTGTGATTCTGATGCAACTAATAGTCCAGTAGTGACCTTACTGAGATTGTAATAAAGTTGGGAGCGCAACTTGTACCATGTCCAAGGGGACATCTAGTTGAGTCTATAAAAGCAAATATTAATTGATTGAATAATATTGACTTGGTTTCTCTTATCTGGTGATTGTCTAAAAGCCTTGGGTCAAGAAATCTAGAAAGTGATCTATCCATAGGCTTAGGCTTGGAGAATGAGTATTGCTCAATCATCCTCCTTGGCTGCATCAATTGGTATAAAACTTCGCTCTCTATTGTTTTGGTATCAGAGCTTTGGCCTCTATCTAATCAATAGAAGTTGCACGCTAGAAATATATAAATATATAAAATAAAATCAAGTATCAAACTATGCAAGGATTGATTCAGGATAAATAGAAATAGTAATGTTTATTAAGAGAGAAAACACGCTAGTCTCTCATGAAAAACAAATGGCCGTGCAAATAAATAAGTAGCATAAAATACATTCTTCTTAATAACCTTGTATCTGCATTAAGATTCTGTAGCAAGATTTAGCTAACCATATAACTCTGCTCCGAGAGTATTCAGATTTTCAACCTTGTTCACTCATGGCTAAAGAAGGAAGCTGAACCACTGGTGAAAAAGTTCTGTATTTAGACACTATACATCTCCATGCAATGTATAAAGATACAAATCTCTATTACAGGGCATGTGGATTCATTATTCTGAAATTGCATCGCAAATCGTTCAATGGGTCAAATCGAATCATGAATCGTAGAATTTTTTGAAAAAAAATTAAACTAAATTAAAAAAAAAAGAGTAGCCATTAATTGATCCATAGCAAAATCAATGCAATGATAAATTAGACTGTCATACAGTCATGAAGAACATCACGACATATATCACTAAGAGGTCTCCTTAATCACTAGGTAACTTCTCAATAATGAAAACAACAAAAAAGGGGGATCATAAGATTTGATGCAACAAGTATCAAACCGTAAGATTGACTTCTAAATAGGATTTGTTGCATAGATACGAATTTGTTTCCCTAGGATTCAATATGACTTGTAAGTCGTAAGATCCCGATTTGTAAGATTTTAACAACAACGAGTGGGCTTATTGATCATTAAACAAATGAAGAAGTAACATGCTAATGCAGTCCAGGTTGGGGTTAAACCAGTAAAGATGAATTTAAAGAAATTTTTTTTTCATTTGTTATCTCTATGATAGTAGACTAATATCTTGAGAAATTGAGGGGGGGGGGGGGTACCCAGTTCTAGATGCACTAAACTCATACAGATTCTGGTAAAGCCATAAAAGAGTGAACTTGATCAAAATTTGGAAGGAAACTAAGGCATAACCTTGATGTAGAAGGCAATTTAGAATAAAATTTAGATGACTCACTCTCTGCAATCCATACAAGTTGGACAAACCCACCATCACTGCCAAACAAACCACATTCTGAATGATTTGATCATTTGTCCAAAATGCACCCAATAATCCAATATCTAAATCAGAATGCATCTGAATGAATGGGTTGAATAGGGATGACTATTGGGTCAACCGTACAAATTTTCTTATCATGTTTAACTGCGTATTCTTTGGTAGGGAACATAGGCCTGACTTGAAATGTTAGAAACAACAACAGCCATCAACTTTTAAATTCAAAAGCAAACAAGTGAATGTGATATACTTACAGTTTCAAGCATTTAGACTTCTTACAGTTGCAGCGCTTACATGCCCCACCTTCTCCAGCATTTTCTAGCCTGCGCCTGTTCATTGTGAAACCTCGATTTTCAGTAACAAAGCGAAAGCAGAAGCCAGGTAAGAAATATATCAGCATCCTGGAACAAAATTAAACTGACAGCAATAAATGGAATAGAGTGCATGCCTCTTCTTCTTGGGGCTATTCTTATTGAACTCTTCACCAATTTCAAGTGCAGGTTCCTGAAGATCATCTTGCATAATCTGAACTCCATTGCCATTAGAGCTCAAGTCTCCTTGAGCATTGTTTGGAGCCAAAGATTGATTTGTAGAATTGTGTGTAGCTGCTAGGGAATGAAATGAACCAACAGATCTTGGCATACTAATTAATCGGCTTACAGAAGTCAAAGACTCATGCTTGACAATTCTGAAGTCCTTTGAGGTACTTGCAAGAGCAATCAAGTGCAAACCAATACTAGGCAGCATGCACTTAGGGGTGAAAGTGGGCCGGGCCGTCCTAGGGCCGCCCGCGGACGGCCCGTTATAGGCTCGGCCCGAGCTCGGCTCAAAAGACAAAAGAGCCGAGCTAGGGCCTAGTAGGAGGCCCGTTTGCTTAAAAGGGCCGAGCTAGGGCTTGATGAAGCCCGGCTCGTAAGCCCTAGGGCCTACATATATTATAATACATATATTATATATAAGGACTTATTCAGGTCAAGTGGGAACCGTTGGATCATTAAAGTGGATCCAACCAACGGCTGCCCAGTTTTTAAGTCTTGTAACTCTGAAATAATCTTTCCTTTGTTGTTATTATTATTTATTAACAAGGCTCTATTCTTGTTGTTATAGGTGATGCTGGTGATGATGAAAACTTTATTTTATGATGTTAGCCGAATACTTTATTTTTTTCTATGATGCTATTGGAGTTTAATTTGATTTGTATTATTGTTGGAGTTTAATGATGCTAATCTACATTAACATTGAACTATTATGGAGTGTTGGAACTAGGCTCCCTTTGCTTTTATGAAGTCTTTCTTATTTTAGTTAATTTTAGTGCTGCAATCCAAATTATGAGAATGGGAATATGGGATGAATGCATGCATTTGACCATTTTTTTTGTTTTGGTTTGCATATGCAGATTTCTTTGAATTCCTACAGGTTTTTTTTTCCTGAAAATATTTTCTTTCAGCTAGTACTATATTATTATAAAACGGGCCAAGCTCACGAGGCGAGCCTAGGGCCTCAATCGAGCCAGGCTCAAAGGGCCGGCCCTAGGGCCTCATAACTTAATAAGGGCCGAGCCCGGGCCAGGGTTTTTGAGGCCCTCTAGGGCTAGGGCCGAGCTAGGGCCTACTGAAAAATACTAGGGCCGAGCCTAGGGCCTGTCAAAGCCCGGCTCGGCCCGGCCCACTTTCATCCCTACATGCACTGTGATGACGAACCAATTCCGGGCTTGAGAGGAACCAGTTTTTTTATCATCAGAAGCACATTTTCCCTCAGACTGCATGGAATTTAAGGAATCGCTTTTTGAATCATCCACTGCAATCTTTTTATGAGCTCCTACATCAAAAACTAAACAGCGCCTACGCATGCCACGCTGCTGTGGAGTGTCGACCTATATACAGAGAAGATGCAACACTTTATCTAGAACCAAGTAATTCATATAAGCTAAATAGCAATTCATAGTTTTTTTCAAGAGATTAAAATGAGTTAAAAGAAAACAAATGTGCAAGTTTTAATATCTACAAAAGGTACATAAATAGGTCCATAGAGGATATGGACAAAACGCTACACTCCATCAAGGGATAGGAACAGGATGAGCTTTGGAAATGGTCTATGAGTGGCAGTTTATCAGCCAGAACCATGTTTCAGCCTTTGATTTGCAAGGGCGGTAACGCCTATGAGTGGCAGCTAAGATTGTCCCATGACCCATTACCACATTTCTTGAGGTTATTCACAATTGAGACCACAGGATAAACAATACAGAATACCCAAATAAGGCTCCCCATTAATTGGAGAAGCCAATGAACCTTGAGCATGATGAAAATTTAAAAAAAATCAAGTTTTTATTTGACTTCATGGAAAATCATTCCTAAATTTCCAATTACTCAGAATTTGATCTTCTAACCAATAAATGTGTGTTTCCTGAGCCACTTAGAATTCCCAATTCCCAGACGATGAAGGCAGAACATGACTTTATCAAAATCTCTGTTGCTGATCATCCGATCACTCACCAAAACAAAAAAAAATTAGGAATAAAGAAACAAGGTTGTTCTGATTGTCACCTCTATCTGAAATCTCTCCTCTAAGAACAGACGATGGCTTCATCATCGAATGCTCTTTCACCGCAACAGTTTTCCCTGATCCAGTCCGAAACATCGGCACAACACAAACACCATCACTTTCATCTCCAAAAACAGCCAGCGCTTTCCTAATTGAAGACTCCTTCACCGCAACAGACTTCCCCGATGCTGTTCGAAACATTGATGCGCCATCATCACTTCCACCTCCAATAACAGGCGCCACCTTCCCAACCAAAGATCCCTCCACTGCACCAGCTTTCACAGCTCCAACATTTCCATCTCCAATTACATCCAAAGCATGTCTAACTGAAGAATCTTTCACCGCAATGGATTTCCCCAATCCGGTTGGAAACATCGGCGCAATCTCATCATCCCTGTCTCCAATAACAGACAAGGCCTTTTGGATTGAAGAGTGCTTCACCGTAACGGATTTACCCGATCTGGTACGGAACATTGGAGCGCTGTCTCCGGTGCCGCTTTCATTGCAGATCCTTGAATGCCCTGCAAGAACGTTGATCTGAGCTTCGATTACACAGAGATTGAGAGAGAAAGAGGGGTGGAATAGAAACATTACCTTGAAGGAGGAGATCGGACATTGAAGGGAGATTAGATTTAGGGTTTCGTTGGGGGATTAGGGTTTCGTTGCATTTTTCATCATCTTGATCGCAAACGCTCCAGCGAAACTATTTATCAGAATCGGGTGGTATTCGCTGTTAGGGATTTTGTATTTGCAATTTGATGGATGCATTAACATATTCATATCATTTGAATTTACACTCATGCATTTTTTTTAAATATCTTGAAATCTTGATTTTTACATGCATTGGTTTTAGACTTGAAGAAATCTTGTTTTATGCATGTTTTGTTTCTAAACTTGGATGCATTGGATTTAGAATCAAAACTCTTTTGAAAACCTAATTCTTTGTGCATTACTTTTGAGAAATCATATTGGGAATGTAGGTTTGTGTCTTGCATACTTTCATCACTTTCCGACTCATCTTTGTATGCATTTTCATATGAAAAGAGTTTTTAGAAATCAAGCTAGCCTTTGGATTTAAAGTTTCGAATCTATTTAGGCTTTGTGTGTTTCATGTTTTTAAACATCTTCATTATGATTTAAAACATGTTTTCTAGCTTGGTTTAGTGGCCCAAAAATCCTCCCAAAGAAATACCTTTGAATGTGCAAAAATTAGAATTTTTGTCAAAAGGGGGGTGGCCCGGCAGTGTCGCCGGTCGACCGGGCCAGGCTTGCCGGTCGACCGGTAACACTGTAGCTTTTAAAGGCAGTTTTGAGCAGAGCCTTCCAACGGTCAGATATATGACCGTTGTGCTTTCCCGGTCGACCGAAGCCTCTTTGCAGGTCGACCGAGGACTAGCCGTTGGGCACTTTTTGGCTATAAAGTCCATTCATTTCCAACCTTTTTCAAGGCTTGATACACGAACTTTTGAGACCATATTGGAGCCAAAGAAAGGGGAAGAAGTTGGAAAGGCTAGAGGGCTATTTGGAAATCAAATACTTGAGTTTTAAAACGGTACACTTTACTTGTATTTTGATTTTCATTAAAATTAGAATCTATGCATGTTTAAATCTTTGTATTTTCTTTTATGCATGATTTCTAGTTTGTAAAGAGATGTTTAGCAAACTCAAATCATCTTTGGTAAATTAGTTTGGTTTGCAAACTCTCTTATTCTAATCACATGTGTTCTTAGACTTTAACATTCATACAACTTGTTTGTTTCATTTCTTCAAAGTTGTTTGAATCTTTTATGTGATTAGTTTTCTCTTCAATCATCATTTTATAAGCTTTGATTTGAAAATGCATCATGCATTCATTTAAGAGCTTCATTGTTGAATTTGATTGAAGAAAAGCATTCATACACTTGTGCACACACTTTAGCTCATTTAGTGTATGTTTGTAATTGAAATTTCACTTTCATATAAGCCTATTTAGAGGCAATTCCATTGTGCTTAAATTGTATCTCTTAGAGTGATCTTTTGTAAAGACACCTTCTTAGAGAAATCTTGATTTGTAAAGGTTATTGCTTAGCCTAAGAAAAGCATCTTGTAAAGGTTATTGCTTAGCCTAAGAAAAGCATTTTGTAAAGGTTATTGCTTAGCCTAGAAAAGCACATTGAGAGGTTGTTGTTTAGCCTAGAAAAGCACATTGAGAGGTTGTTGTTTAGCCTAGAAAAACAACATTGTAAGGGTTATTGCTTAGCCTAGTAAAAAGCATAAATAGTGGAAATCCGGTGGGGTGATTGGATCACAAGCCGGTAGTGGATGTAGGCATTGAGGCCGAACCACTATAAACCTTGGTGTTGTGGTGCTTGCCTTTGTGATGATTGTTTTATTAGCTTCCGCATTTTGATTGTTTATCATCACTTGTGACTAGTTTGTTTTAAGAAATTAAAATTGGTCTTAATTGGTCATAGTTGTAGCGCACCCTATTCACCCCCCCCTTAGGGTTAGGATCCCAAGGACTTTCATTCGCCATGTCGGATAAGTCGGATTCATCTCTCTTTGTATGTGGTTTGATTTGTTGCGTTTTAGGGTTTTGTTGGAGAGAGGAGAGGGGGAATGGTGCATGTGCAGTGTGTGCGGAGTGCATAAAGAGGGAGGGGTGTACCTAGTGCAGGGGCGGCTGGAGGAGACGGCAGAAGGTGCTGCGTGTGGGCCAGGGCTGCTGCTGCTTGTGTCTGGCAGAGGAAGATAATGGAGCAGAGGGTGGCGGCGGGGTTTGGTGAGGAGAGAAGAGAGAAGGAGGTTGGATGGCTGCGATGGAGAAGGAGATGGAGATGGGAGGTTGGCTGATGATGCGCAGGGCTGAAGGTGATCGCCTGGGTTGTGTGAATGGAGATGATGCAGGGGAGGATTGGAGGGATGGGTTGCTGAGGTGCGTGAGGATTGGAGGGATGGGCTGCTTTTGTTTTCTATTTCCTGAAAGAAAAGATCAACCAAGCTTCTTGTGTCACTTTTGTTTAGTGGGGAAAAGCATCCTCAATATTTAGTTTGGATTATTTTAAAAATTTGCTCCGCTAGTATCACTTTAACAATAAAACGAGACATAGATTTGTTTTGTGTGTCGCGTTATAGAGAAGTGGCACAACAAACCTCCTCCTCTAAAGTGACACATCAGACCATACTGTGTCACTTTATTGTAAAAGAGACACAAAAGCTCAATTTAAAAGCGAGACTAAAAGTCCTTTTTTTGTAGTGTGAGTGGCGTGCTGATGATGTCATTTCGACATTGGATTGCTAGAGAGAGATAACATTTTGGGAGAACTTTTAACCATTCTTTTGGGGATTGGTATTTGGTTTATATTGGCCTTTGTTGGCCTCTATTTTTGGGAAATGTAATTAAATGATCTTTGTATAAACTCTAACTTACCTTTGGGTAACATGCTAATGATCATTGCTCATTTTGATACAGTACTATACTTGTGTTATTATCTTTATGATTAGAGATGGATTGAATATTCGATTTGCTACACGCTTCCGCAATTAATAGAAATGTTCATAGATGGTTGTAATATCCTCACCGCGGACACCTGTGGGAAATTAAATAGAAGTATGGCATTAAACCGATGTGGTACATCATCATTAGTGTCCCGAGGATTAGTCCTTCGGGCCCGGTCCGGGGTCGCGACAGACTAGTATCAGAGCGAGACGTGTTTCAAGCAATTAAAAGAAACTAGAAATCCTATGGATGTGGCGAGGATTCGTTAGACTCTTCGTTAGCTAGTATCGTGCGAGCAATGTGTGACCCTTTATTTGATTATTATGTGCTAACAATTTGTTCTGCAACATCATGCCACCTCGTAAGCGACCGATAAACGGTAACCCTTCTGCAAGCAATAGTGATCTTATAGGGCCACTTGAAAAGTATAGGGTTGATAACAACACGGCAAATCAATTCCAACAAATGATGCAGGCAATGCTTGACCAACAGTGTCAGGCCAATGAGAATCAAGCTAGATTGCAAGAGCAAATGCTTAAGAGAGAGGAAGATCATGCTAGGGAATTGGCAGAGATGTAGAGATAATTGCTAGAAGTGTTACAGAGAAGGCCCGAACCGGTTCAACCCTAACCCACTATTGTCATCAATCAGAGGCAACATGACCCAAATGCATTATTTCAGCGGTTTCAGAAGAGGGCTCCGAAAGAGTTTCTTGGAATAGAGGATCCATTAGCTGCAGATGACTGGTTAGAGCATACGGAGAACATCTTTGAGATCTTCCAGTGTGCCGGAGGAGAAAGAGTAAAGCTAGGATCATCTCTCTTTAGAGGTACAACGGACAGATGGTGGAAGACGGTTAGGGAGGAATACAACAGGCTCGTCAGCAGGGACATAACCAAAACCAGCGTGCACCGCAACAGTATAGGAATGCACAACAAGGCAGGCCACAACAAGTTCCAAATAGGCCACAACATCGAGGGAAAATCTATGTGGTCATTAGAGCTAATGCATAGGCAGCAGGAAATGTAGTGGAAGGTACACTTCTTCTTTGTGGGATAAAAGCCCTAGTTGCACAGTTCAGATAGGAGAAGTGGTTTTAACCGCAGATCTCATTCTATTAGGGATGTTTGATTTTGATGTCATCCTAGGGATGGATTGGCTGGCAGGATACCATGCCACAATGGATTGTTTCCATAAGACCCTGACTTTCAAGTTAGATGAGACGCATCAGGGGTGTTGTTTCAGGGAGAGAGGAGAAATCCTCGTGCAGGGTTGGTCTCAGCATTGAAGGCTGATAGACTTTTGAGAAGTGGTTGTGTAGCATATTTGGCATTTATCACGGAGGATAAACGGTCCCAAGGGGTGGAGGAGATCCCAATTGTTTGGGAATTCCTGGATGTTTTTCTGGAGCATATCCCAGGTTTACCACCCATCAAAGAGATTGATTTCACTATCGAGTTGTTACCAGGGACCGCTCTGATATCTATTGCACCATATAGAATGGCTCCAGCAGAATTGGGAGAATTAAAGACTCAGTTGCAAGAATTGTTAGACAAAGGGTTTGTGAGACCGAGTATTTCACCTTGGGGAGCTCCAGTCTTGTTTGTCAAGAAGAAGGATGGTTCGATGAGAATGTGTATAGATTACAGAAGATTGAATCAAGTGACCATCAAGAACAAGTATCCATTACCAAGAATAGATGAATTGTTTGATCAATTGCAAGGTGCATCATACTTTTCGAAGATTGATTTGAGATCCGGTTACCATCAGCTGAGAGTCAGAGAGTCAGATGTATTGAAAACAGCTTTCCGGACAAGATATGGCCACTATGAGTTCCTAGTGATGCCATTTGGGTTGACTAATGCACCGGCAGCGTTCATGGCATTGATGAACAACATATTTGCACAGTATCTGGATCAGTTTGTTGTAGTATTCATAGATGACATTTTGGTGTACTCCAAGGCCAGAGAAAAGCATGAAGAGCACTTGAGGATAGCACTGCAACTTTTGAGAGAGAATCAGTTGTATGCGAAGCTCAACAAGTGTGAATTTTGGTTGGAGCAAGTAGCATTTTTGGGGTACATCATCTCCAAAAAAGGATTATCAGTGGATCCGTCCAAGATTGAAGCAGTTATAAGTTGGGAAAGATCGAAGAATGCGACAGAAATCATAAGTTTTCTGGGTTTAGCATGTTATTACAGGAGGTTTGTGCAGGGATTCTCATCGATTGCGTCACCTTTGACAAAGTTGACAAGGAAGAATGTGCCATATGTGTGGACAGATCAGTGTGAAGATAGTTTTCAGGAGCTAAAGATGAGATTGACTACAACACCAGTCCTTACTTTAGCATCCGGAAGCAGCAGTTTTACCATTTTTATCGATGCTTCGAATGTTGGACTTGGTTGTGTGTTGATGCAAGAAGGAAAAGTGATTGTATATGGATCCCGACAGTTGAAAGATCACGAGAAGAACTATGCCACCGATGATCTTGAGTTAGCAGCGGTTGTTTTCGCATTAAAAATGTGGAGACATTACCTCTATGGAGAGAAGTTCGAAGTCTACTCCGACCACCGCAGCTTAAAATATTTATTTTCTCAGAAGGAATTGAACATGAGATAGAGAAGATGGATAGAATATATCAAGGACTATGATTTTCCAATCAAGTACCACCTGGGGAAAGCCAATGTAGTTGTCGATGCCTTGAGCAGAAAATCAGTAGGCTTGGCAAACCTAAGTGGCACTTGTATCTTTGAGCAATTTGAAGAATTGAGTATAGACCTGCAGCCACTAAGGAAGGGTGTTTTGTTAGGTAACATGTTAGTGTCAGAGCCTTCTTTTATTCAGGAGATCAAGGATAGTCAGTTGCAAGATCCAAAGTTGGCAACGATTTTAGAACATATAGCAGACTGTCCCGATTTCTGTATTGTTGATGGAGTTTTGTACTACCGTAACCGTCTATGTGTACCAAATATTGAAGATTTGAGGAATGATATCATGACCGAAGCTCACAGTATGAAATACTCTATGCATCCAGGCAATACAAAGATGTATCAGAACTTGAAGGGCCGATTTTGGTGGAATAACATGAAGAGAGAGATTGCAACGTTTGTCTCCCGTTGTATGATTTGTCAATTAATAAAGGCAGGACATCAGAGGCCTCCAGGATTATTACAACCCTTAGAGATCCCGGAATGGAAATGGGAGCACATTACCATGGACTTTATTTTGGGACTACCGAGGACTAGCAGAGGCAACGATGCGATATGGGTCATTGTGGACCGTCTCACCAAGTCAGCTCATTTCATTCCTATGAGGACAGGGAAGAAGATGCACATGCTACCTTTCACAGAGTTGTTTGTCAACGAGATTGTCAGTCGACATCGGCAGCCAGTTTCTATCACTTCTGACAGAGACAGCAGATTCGTCTCGAGGTTCTGGAAGACGCTACATGAGTCTATGGGCACGAAACTATAGTTTAGCACGGCTTATCACCCGTAGACAGATGGTCAATCAAAGAGAACAATTCGGACTCTTGAGGGTATGCTCCGTGCTTGTGTGTTAGATTTCAAGACTCAATGGAATGAGACTCTACCGTTGTGTGAGTTTGCTTACAACAATAGTTACCACTCGAGCATTGGGATGGCGCCTTTTGAGGCTTTGTATGGCAAAAGGTGTAGGACACATGTTTGTTGGGAAAAGGTCAGAATTCACAATTTCCATGGACCGACTATAGTAAGTGAAACCAGCGACAAAGTGAAGTTGATCCAAGAACGTCTGAAAGTAGCCCGGAGTAGACAGAAGAGCTATGCCGACTCCCACTGCAGAGACTTACAATTCAAAGAAGGAGATAAGGTTTTCTTGAAAGTGTCACCTACGAGAGGAACTTTGAGATTTGGACAGAAGGGCAAGCTATCACGGAGATACATTGGACCATACGACATTGTGAGCAAGGTTGGTGATGTGGCTTATAGGTTAGCCTTACCACCTGAGCTATCCAGCATACACAACGTCTTCCATGTGTCTATGTTGAAGAAGTATGTCCCCGATCCTTCACATGTGCTCCGGCATAAGCCATTGGAGATTCGAGAAGATGCCACCTATGTTGAGAAGCCCGTTCAAATCATTGATACGAAGGAACAAGAGTTGAGGACACAGACTATTCAGTGGATAAAAGTACTATGGGAGAATCATGGACCGGAGGAGGCCACATGGGAATTACGAGACCAAGTACAGAAGAAGTATCCACATCTACTACCTGAGGTGAGTTTTATATTTCATTTGGATGACCAAATGCCCTAAGGGGTGGAGGATGTAAGACCCCAACCCGAGTGAACCCGATTAGTGTTAATTAAGTTGTGTTTTAGTTCTAAGCGTGTCTAGTGGATTTTGGTTAAGTTGGGAATATAATAGATTTTGATATAGCTTTGGGAATTTTGTTTTGCATTGTGATTAGTGGGGCCCTTTAGGGGTTCCTTCGTTATGACCTTGCATGCGCTTAAGGACTTATCGGAGATTCTTGCATTCATTGTTTTAATCTTATTTTATTTGTATTGTTAACCCCTACAACTTTCATGTTGATGTCGTCCGCGTTCGAGATCCCGAAACCCGATTCCCTAGCATTGAGGGCAAAACAGTCATTGTACACTAAATCTGTACCTAAAACTTGATATCCCCGAAACCCGCGAAACATATACTTTTTAGAAACTATATATTTCGGTGATCATTTCTTCCTCCTTCGTCGAATTCATCCGAGATCCCGAAAGACATGATTTCAGCCCATAGGGTGTCTTAAGTAGTGGGACCCATTCCCATTTGCTTCAATAAGGAGAACCCATCTTCCCCATTTTCCTTTTCTAGCACAAAAGAGAACCTAGGGTTTCCATCTCCTTCCTTCTTGCTCTTGCCTCCCATCACCAAATCCACCACCAGCCTTGCACAAATTGAGAGGTTGAGATCATCAACTTCTTCCTCATAACCATTGCTCTCTATTAATACGATTGCTAGAGAAAACCCTCCATTCCAAGATCTTCTTTGAACTCACCTTGCCCATTTGGAGAACCTAAAAGTAAGCAACCTTCCCCATCTCTTAGATTTGTGTTTCTTTGATCTTGAAGAAGTCCCATTCTCATTATTGTAAGGTTTCCCTTTCTATTTCATTGTTTGACCATTTTAGGGTTTGTTTTTGGGGATTTTGTTCATAGCTTGGATCTTTGGCTTGGGAGAGTATAAGAGTTTGATTTCCTTTATTAGAAGACCCAAGGCAAGTGGATGAGTTAATATTATGAGCTTTCAATGGTTTTCATGAGGAATGTGGTTGATTTGTCATTTTCATTCATATTTATTTGCTTGCATTGATTTTTGAAATAAATGCATTGAATAAACCATGCTAAATCATTTAATGTTTTGGAAACATATTGATTATGGTACTTGTTGTCTTTTGGATATATCTTAAATGAATGTTTGTGATTTGGTTTCCCGCACCTGGCGGTCAGCCAGCGGTCACCTGTCGGCTAGTAGTCTGGTGACTGGCTGCTAACCGCCAGCTAGCCGAACATGCGCGGTTACTTTTCCAGAGAGCAACATTTTCCTCCTGAAGGCATAGTCAGCCCCATGGTTAGCAAGCAGCTAACCGTCTAACCCATCAGCGGCTAACCGCCAGCCAACCAATCCATTTCTGTTACTTTTCCAGAGAGCAACATTTTCATCCTGAAGGCACGGTCAGCGTCACGGTTAGCAAGCGGCTAACCGCCTAACCCATCGGCGGCTAACCGCCAGCCAACCGAACCAATTCGGTTACATTTCCAGTAACCTGTCATTTTGTCAGGCCAACCGTGGTCAGCCGCGTGGTCAGCCAACGGCTAACCGCCTAACCCAACGGCGGCTAATTGCCATCTAACCACTAGGTAACCGAAATCACCCAGACAACCATTCGAGCGATGAGCTTTGTCGGTCAAAGGCTATGTTTGGGACAATGATGAACTATTTAAACGTTTTTGGACTATTCAATCAGAACCCATCTATGTCAAGGAGATTTACTAAGCAATGTATGAGACCATTGGAGAAAGAAACCATATCACAAAGATGTCATTCGAAGTTTTGAAAATTCAAAGTGTATAAGCAGCCTGAGATGTCCCTAACCTCAAAGAGTACCAAATTATTTTTAGATCGACATACGGGACCCCTATTCACTTCAAATAAATCTTGAACCCGATACTTTACCCTAAATTCCAATTGTTTATTGTACTTTATCGATCCCGATATTTATACTACATGCCTTGTTTTCCCGAAAGCATTGAAGTACACTTACAATGGTTACTTGTCTTGAAGTGCATTGCACCACATGAAACGACAGTGTGCCCTTGAGTACCCCCGTCCTGCCCGGTTGTTTATTTGTACTTGATTTACTTGCACATGTCTCGATTTGTTATTTAACCTATTAGTCGGCACCACTAAGCTTGGAAAACCTTGTCGGTCTGATCCACCGACTTGGAGACCCCCATCTTGTCCCGCCAGCTGCAGTTTGGATCCCACTACCCGGTTATTACCAAGGTCTTATCCCGATGCCGCAAATTGCTACTGTGGTTCCCGATGCCCGGCTCGCTACCGTGGTCATGTATAGTATATGTATATGTATTTATAAGATCCACTGTTTCTCCTCACCTCGAGTGACTGAGATCAGTGCCTAATTATTGCTCTGTCACTTTAGTGATAGAGGACTTCGCTTCGTGTGGTTGTCATCTTGTTTGTTTCCCGTTTCCTTGGTTACCTTACATGTTTTACAATGCCTACTTGCACTTGAATAAATGTTTTATCTCGTTTATAGAAATTGTTATTTAAACAGGTTTAAATGCTTTTGAAGGTAAATTCATTTATTATCATATTGTCATTGTATTTTACACATTTGCCAAACCGTCGTGTTTGACCCACTTTTTGGTGCTCAGGTCCCGTTATTTGTTATCTCGAGGAGGAGCACGAGGAGGCGGTCGGAGAACCGCAACAGTTAGTTGAGTGGCGTGCTGATGATGTCATTTAGACATTGGATTGCTAGAGAGAGATATCATTTTGGGAGAAATTTTAACCATTCTTTTGGGGATTGGTATTTTGTTTATATTGGCCTTTGTTGGCCTCTATTTTTGGGAAATATAATTAAATGATCTTTGTATAAACTCTAACTTACCTTTGGATAACATGCTAATGATCATTGCTCATTCTGATACAGTACTGTAATTGTGTTATTATCTTTATGATTAGAGATGGATTGAATATTTGATTTGCTACACGCTTCCGCAATTAATAGAAATGTTCATAGATGGTTGTGATATCCTCATCGCGGACACCTGTGGGAAATTAGATAGATGTATGGCATTAAACCGAGGTGGTACATCATCATTCGTGTTCCGATCCCAAATTAGTCCTTCGGGCCCGGTCCGGGGTCGCGACAAAACTCCATCGAGACTGAAAAAATAGGATGATTGGCTTATCCCAAGCTGCATACATAGATAAGGTACTGGTACGGTTTGCTATGCAAGACTCTAAGAAGGGTATTACATCATTCAGGATGGAGTGTACCTTTCCAAGGATCAGTGTCCTAAGACACCTGAGGAAAATGAACAGATGATGTCATTACCATACGCTTCGGCTGTTGGTAGCCTCATGTATGCTATACTATGTAGTAGACCGGATATCTGTCATGCAGTGGGTCTAGTCAGCTGATATCAGTCTAACCAAGGACCTGAACATTGGACTGCTGTAAAGTGTATTCTCAAATCCTTGTGAAGGACTAGAGATTACAAGTTAATTTATGGCAGTGATGAGCTGATTCCAGTTGACTTCATGTCAGATGAGGATTCCAAAAAATCCACATCTGGTTTTGTATTTATGCTTGGTGGCGGAGCTATTAGCTGGAGGAGTATAAAACAGGAATGTACCGCTGATTCCACCTCGGAGGCTGAATATGTAGCGGCTTGTGAAGCAGCTAAGGAAGCAGTATGGCTCAAGAGATTCCTTATGTAACTTCGGGTGGTACCTTTGGCACGACAGTTGCTCACAGTTTACTGTGGCAGTAGCGGGGTAGTCGCTCAGTCTAAGGAGCCCAGAAGCCATAAAAGCGAAAAGCATGTAGAAAGAAAATATCATTTAGTCAGAGAGATTGTGCAGAGAGGTGATATTGCTATTACCAAGATAGCCTCTACGGACAATTTAGCAGATCCCTTCACTAAGCCTTTGGCTACCAAAGTCTTTGAGCAACATGTAGACGGGATGGGCATGAGATGCAACCCTGACTAGTATTGAGCCCAAGTGGGAGATTGTTAGATTGGGTGGTCTCAATCCATCAGTTGATGTAATAAATTTATTAATTTCTTTATTTATCAATAAAATCATGCTTTCCTTTCATGAGATGAATGGTGTTTATTACTTAATGCACATGACCAATACATATGATATAATGGTTCATGAGCTAAACCGGGTCTCATTAGTATATTAGATGTGATATATGTATATGGATGAGATCCACATACGAGAGACATGTGTCACAAGTCTTATACTCAAAATATCTTCACAACCAGTGATGAGACTGGGCATCTCATCTGATAAGGTTGCAACACTTTGATCACTGTAAGATAGTGTGATTTGTCTCGATCATCAGAATGTAAGATTCTGAATCATAGTGCTGGTACATTGGATGTATTGAAGGACCATGAGAAGCACCTTTTGAAATACTGTCTCGATTTAAGGATTGCTTTCATAATTCCCTAGCAACAGGCTCTCAATCTTGAGACATTGATGAACTCAAGTTTCTGTCTATTCATTTGCTTTGAGTCACCAATGAGTGAGGCCAATTGTAGGTCAACACCTCGGTGTCTTGGGTCGTGGTAGTAGGACTGTGAGAACATACATTGATCGAGATAGAATCTATCTACATTATCCCCTTGTGCCAATTAATGAATTTATCATTAGTAAGTGCGCACCCATCTTGATTAAGAGTTAATTGGATGGTACTGATGATCACTGTGATTAATTAGGGCTCGAGGATAATAAGATGTGGATCTAGGATTGGATGGGACAGATTTATTCCAATTGATCCATGGATTTTGATAGAGGGGCCTACTTGTGGTAATTGGGAAGTTTAGGGTCTTCATTGTAATTTATTCCTAAGACTGGAGTGCAATTGCATTTACATAGTGTTGTTATTTGCAATTAACTGTGGGCCCGGATTGCACATGAGATGTGGGGTCACGTGTCCTAGTTGGAGCCAGCTTTCTAAGGAATCCCTAGTGGTCCCCACGCTAGCCCAAGATATTAGAAAGTTACTAATCTTACTTGAACTCTAAAAGGAAGGAATTAGAAAGTTACTATTTCCATTTGAAGTAGAACTTCTAATAGTGGTAATAGTAAGCTACTAATTTGTGTGGAAGTGTGACTTCTATTACAATTAGTAAGAGAGTCTTAAGAGGAGATTTGAGGGCTATAAATAAGGGAAGAAAAACCCTTGGGTGTCCCACTCTATTATTCACGTCCAAAACTCCTCAAGTGCAAGAGTTGCCCATCTCTTCTCTTCCTATCTCTCTTCTAGTTTCCCTAGAGTTTCTAGTAGGGTTTTCTCTTGAAGATCCCACCCATCTTCTTGAGAAAAGAGATCTGATAGAGGGTCATAGCGTGGAAGATAACAAGGTCTTGGAGATCTCTAATTGCTTCAAGAAGAGTTCTTGATCAAATTGATTGTCTTCTCCTCCATTGGATCACTACCGGGCTCCAAAGGTATAATCTGCTTCTCCCCTTGTGTTAGATTATTTTGTTGCATGTAGTTGTTGGTTTCTATCTTCTAGATAGGTTATATTGATGTACGTGATTGATGAGAAGGAGGGATTGCATCCTGGATTGGGTTATAGCCTTCTGGATAGTTGATCCCTGAGTCAAGTGGGTCAAAAAGTTTTGAAAACCTATCCACGAGGCCCACCTACTTCCAACAGGTACCTCTACCAACTTCAAGAGCTTCTTGAGAAGGGTCTTCTTTTGGAAGATCACTCTCAAGACCAAGGGGTTGATTCTTGTCATTTGTTGAAGACATCTCTGTACCAGTATTGCCGTCTTCAGTGATCGCGTTGCATGGGGTATTTTCCGGGAACAAGTCCTGAACAACATCCAGTAACTTCTCTTCTTCATTGAGTAACTTATCGGTCCACACATCGCCTATGAGATCGGGTATCTTGGACCAAATGACCGGATTTTTATTAAAGAAGACTTCATTGGCAGGAGCTTCTTCAAGATGATCAGCCGGAAGTGGCTTGAGTACCGACGTTTTAGTTTCAGGAGACTAAGGCTGAGAAGATGATATCTCTGTTGAAGTCACCTGAGGAGATGTAGCTCCATAAGATATGCTACCGGACGTAGTCTGAGAATCTGAGGCCTCGACAGATGAAGCTTAAGCGGCATGATCATCCCGAACTATCGCATTGCAAGCAACGCACTGTTGAGATTCAGACTTGTCTTCAGATGTGATGGGATCATTAATCCAGCGGTTTTCTTCATTTTCCGGGGTTACCGGAGGAGATGTCTGTGAATGTTCCAGGATTTCCGGTTCTGGATTTTGATTTTGACGAAGCCCGTTGATGCTATCCTGCTCCTGCTCTATGGTAAGACGTTGCAAGATTCTTACATATTCCTCGAGATCGGGCATAGGGGCCAAATCTTCTTTGTCATCTGCTCCTTGCGGTTCATCAATGTTGGGTTCCACTGGAGCGCTTGCTTGTGCTGGGTCAACAACAATTTCTTGAACAACATCTTGGTCTTCTTCATCATCAGATCAGGATCCTTGTGGCTAATATGGGTTATACTAGATTACTGGCAAAAGATGAGATTCGGGAATCCATTCCTCATCGGAGAGGTATTCTCCTAGTTCAAGGGATTCTTCCCACTCATCGGTATCACTGGTAGTATCACTGGACTTGTAGCCATCCATGGAGAATCTGATTACTGAGTTGCAAGAGTATGATGCCCCCTACGTAAGTTTGTTTTTGTAATGAGATGGCATGAAATCACCAAGGGTGAATTTTCTTACCATCTTTGATGTTTTGGATTCTTCCGTTGCCCCCAGCGAAGCAGTGGAAGAGGTCTCTGCTTCTTCAGGGACTTCTTGCTTTAATTGAACCTTCTCCTGCTGTTTGAGTTTGCGGAGTTGTCTCTTGGCTTGCCTTCGCTGTTGAGCGGTAGGCTTTGTTTTGACGATCTCCCAATTTTCATCTTCTAGGAGATCGGGATGTACCCATATGGGTTGTCCGTCTGATGTTGGATAAGGAACCAACTCTTAGGACGTCTGAGTCATTTTTATCACCTTGAAGGAAGTAGTGATTTTCTCCTTTGGTGACTTGGAAGTTTGTCCATATGACACCATGTTGACGGAGGCAGGCCTATAGTTTTTGTCAAAGGTGATGACTCCGTTCTTCCACATCTCGTTGATCTTCTCTCTCACAACGAAGCATTGATTGAGAGGATGTGAGATCATCTGATGGTATGGACAATGCCGGGGATCACTGGTTTTGCCAACATCTCCCGGCCTTTTGGGCTCAGGTAAGGTGATTTACCATTTGCTACGAGAACCTAAAAAATTTCTTCAACATCTTCATCGAAAGGGTAATTCTTTTCTACTCATAAGGCTTCAGAGAGTTCAGGTTTCTTACCTGCAGTTTTGTTTTCAGCTTTCTTTAGCTGCTGAGGAGCTGACTTGGTTTGCACATTAAGAACCTCCATTTTCTTTGGTTTCGATGTCGTAATGGCAGTCGGCTCTTTCTTTGATGATTTCTGACTGTTAAGGTCTTTGATCACCGTTTCAGCTTCAATAGCTGCTTCTAGGTGTTCTCCCAGGTTTTTTGATTTGTTGCCGATAATCATAGAGCGGATCCTTGCTCTCATGTTGTTACGGCAGATGTCAACCAGTGACGCTTGTGGCAGTACATCTGAGCACTTGTACGCCATTGCCTTCCACTTGTGAAGGAAGTCATATGTTGACTCATTCTCTCCCTATTTTAGGCTGCAGAGTTGTGCCATAGTAAAAGGATAATCTTCACCTTTGAAGTGGGTCAGGAAGCGTGTCTCCAGCATGACCCAGTTTTGGATGGAGTCCTCCAGTAGAGTGGAGTACCAATCGAAGGTCGTACCTTTTAGGGTACTTGCAAAGAGACGGATCTTGAGGGAGTCCTGATCCATAATAGCTCCTGTCAGGATCTTGAAGTGGATGACATGCTGTCTGGTTGAACCTTTCCCCGTATATATTTGGAGAGTAGGTTGTTTGAATTTTGAAGGGAACGGAATCGAGCCCATCCATAAGGGATATGGTGGCTTGATCCCCTGTTCCTTCAGTGTATCCTCTTCTTTTGATTTGGCGAGGATATCGTCGATGTCCTTTTTAGTAAGGGCGTGTGACTCATTGATTTCCTCATCATCTTGATGACTCGGTGGAGTTTCATTGTTTGGTGGATGCTGGAAAGTGAGGAGGAGGTTTTCCATTAGAGCCTTAATTCTCTGTTGTCCTTGCTCCAACTAATGGATGCGTGCTGTTACGTCATCATGCTGTGGAGGTTGCTCAAGATTTGTAAGTAGGACGTTCATCCTTCGAGAGTCGAATGAGGATATCGTCTTGGTGACTGAGCTGGAGCTCATTCTTTTGGATGAAAAGTCAAAGGAATGGTTACTCCGATGTCCTTGGGCTGAAGGAGCGGGAGAATCCTCCTGCTGTCTTCATGTCCGAGAGGCAATGCGAGTCACCGGTCGTCTGACATGAACTTTGGTTGCTGACTTCTGGCGTCTTCTGGTTTTGCCATCCATATAGACAGCAACAACTGAAAGTCCTGGGATCTAACCCTAGAGGGGGGGGGGTGAATAGGGTGTGCTACAAATATGACCAATTTTAACTTCTTAAACTAAACTAGTCACAAGTGATGATAAATCAAACAAGATGCGGAAGCTAATATAAACAATCACCACAAGCATACACCACAACACAAAGGTTTATAGTGGTTCGGTCTCAATGCCTACGTCCACTACCGGCTTGTGATCTAATCACCCCACCGGATTTCCACTAACTATGCTTTTTACTAGGCTAAGCAATAACCTTTACAATGTTGTTTTTCTAGGCTCAACAACAACCTTTACAAGACGCTTTTCTAGGCTAAGCAATAACCTTTAAACAATGATTTTCTTAGGCTACGAAATAACCTTTACAAGTGAAGGGTTTCTCTAAGAAGGTGTCTTCACAAAAAGAGCACTCTAAGAGATACAATTTAAGCTCAAAGAAATTGCCTTTTAAATAGGTTAATATGAAAGTTAAAAACAAACTCACACAAACACTATATGAATGCAAATGTGTATGTGTGATAACTTCAATCAAGTTTAAAAAGAAGGCTCAATCAAATCTATGCTTAAAGCATTTCAAAGTCTAAGGCACATAAAAGATTTGATTGAAGTTTGATGCAAATCACATGTATGAAAAACAACTTGTTAATGATATGGAAATCAAAGATTCACAAGTTGTATGAAAATGACTAACTTAGAACATGTGATGCATGTGCAATGTTGTTTTCAAAACTAAACAAATTTAACTAAGGTTTAAATGAATGAAAACAACAAATAATGTTTCAACCAAGTAAATGAATCATGCTAGAAAAAAAATTAAAGATTTAGGCTAAGCATGATTAAGGAAGATTTTAAAACTACTTGGATTGAAAACAAAGTGAAGAATCCAATCTTAATTAGATCAAAGATTAAGAGAAGAATGGATTCAACACATCATAGTTCTCATGCTAAAAATCATTTACAAATAATTTAAACAAAGCATATAAACTATGATTAAGAGAGGTAGAGCTTACTTAGAGATTTAACTTCATTAATCCAAGCTTTAGCTCTCCAAATGACTCTTTGGTCTCTTTTAGTTCATCCCCTTTTCTTTGTCTCAAAGCACTTCAAGAGGCTCTTGGTTCCTCTTTCTTTCAACAACTTTTTCAAAGGAATGAACTTGTATTTATACTCAGAAAATGAGTTCCTGCGTGCCCCCGGTCGACCTGTCCTTCACAACGATCATAAAATTGACCGTTTGAAAAAGGGCAACGGCACTTTACCCGGTCGACCTGCTGTGAAGCCGGTCGACCGGCCACACAGCAGGTCGACCCCCTGGGACCAAAAATTCCCAAAAATTGCATATTTGAATGTTTTTCTAGGAGGGGATTTTTGGGCCATTAAATCAAGCTTGGAAACATGTTTTAATCAAACTAAGATGTTTAAAAACATGAAACACAAAAATCCTAAAATGATTCGAAACTTTAAATCCAATGGCTTGCTTGATTTGATAAAACTATTTTCTAAAACAAATGCATCCAAGTTTAAAAACAAAACATGCATAAATCAATACCTTTACAAATCTAAAAACCAATGCATGTGTAAATCAAGATTTCAAGATTTTCTAAATCAATGCAAGTGAGTAAATTCAAATTGTGCTAATATGATAATGCATCCATCAAATTGCAATAACACAAAATCCCTAACAATCTCCCCCTTTGCAATTTGATGGCAACTTACTCATCATTGAATTACAGACCAAGTCTTCAGCTCCCCCTTAGCTGGACAAGTCTTGAAATCTTCTTGGATGCTTCTTCTCTTAGCTTGGGCTCTTGGGCTTTTTCTTCATTCTTCTTGATGCTTGGAGCTTGATCAATCTTCAAGCTTTCTTTTCTTCTTCCTCTCTATAGCCAAGCATCTTCTTTAGTTCCCAAGCTTTCTTTCTTCTAATTACTCTCCCCCTTTGACCATGCCTTTCTCTCCCTTTGGCAAGATATGCATTCTCTCCCCCTATAGAAGATCATACAAAATCTCCCCTTAGGAAGCTTGGACATTCTCTTCCCCTTTAGAGAACTTGAATGCTCTCTCCCCCTTTGACATTAAATTGCAAAGGTACCTACACACATGAAACAAGGAAAATACCTTTTAGTAGCCCTTGTTAACAAAAGAAATCGAAAATGAAATACATAACAGGTTATCATGTATGGAAGTAATCTCTAAGGGTTCAAAGCCAATCCAAGGGTCAATTTGATCCAAACTAATACTTCCTATGAAGGTTTATACTCCCCCTCAATTCATTCTCTCCTCTTGTCAAACTTTTGACAAAGATATAACTATTTGGCTCAAGAAGAAGATGGCTTAACCAATTGAGGGTCAACTTGAAGGAAAGGATTAGACAAGTTTAACTATAGCGCTCAATATGATCAAATTACCAAAAGAAAGCAAGGTCAAGGCGAAAAGCGATCATGGATACCAATTGGAAAAACAAGGAATACCAATTGAGATTCAATGATAAGACTATAAAATCAATCACTCTAAAAAGGAGTTATAAAGAATATAACTATTAAGATAAAACCAAATTAGAGCTATCCATGATGAAATGGGGTTTACTAAACATAGCATCAAATAATTTAACTTTGAAAATCATATGCTATGAAAGCTTTGAAATCATTTCATTCAATCAATAAATATGACTATTAATGTGCAAGATGAGTGAAATGAAATTCAAACATGAAGCCAACCTCAACTAATAACCAACCAAGATTATGAAAACATGGTGGTCATGAGATATACCTATATGAGCAAGAGAGGTGGTAAACATGAAAATTATGATGCTAATGAAATGTGAAATGGAACAAAAATATATGACTATGAAGTTCAATCCAATGTACACAAGGTCTATCACATACACAAGATAAGACATCAATTGGATATGAAATCAATGGAAAATTATACCAAATGAAACCAATTGAATATGACAACATGATTAATAGCAAGGATGTGACAAACACAAAATTCCATCAAGCAACATAAAAGGGTATTCATCACTTTGAATGATATAACTATTGAGCATAGTGACGAACAAGGTAAATTGCAATGCAAAAGGATATAACTTGGAAATGCATGCAATTTTCAAAGTGTCAAAATCATATGAATTCAACAACTAAGATATCCATCAAACATATAGATATACGAGGAATGGATTTCAAAGAGTTTCATATGATCAATAACACTACTATGAAGTTGAAACATGTATAAGGATGACTTCACTTTAAAAATATACATGAATCAACATCATAACCATCAAAAAAGAAATTACTAGAAGGCATAGAGGATGGATTTGAGTTCTAGTATGGTTTCTACAAATGTAACTAAGATCACAACCATACATGGAACCAAAACACATTTGCATATAAAAAGAATGTAAACAAATAAGGAAACATGCAAACAACATTCATTTCCATTTCTAAGATGATGAAACCAAAAGGAAAGGAAATGAGAACATGGAACATGCTTAGATGATTATAACTAATGATGTTATAGAGCATTTCCATTCAAACAATCTTCAAATCATTTCAATAAACAAAATCCAACAATAAGCATAAAAAGAATGACTTTGAAGAACAATTTTCAACATTGTATTTTAAAAGATATAACTTAAATGAAACACATACAAGTTGATTTTTCAAAACAATGATTTTCCATATAAAAGTATAACTTAGAAATCCATGGAAAACTTAAGTTGATTCAAATCATTTGATCAAATAATCTTACCAAGACATCTACACAAATGATTCAACAACAATTGATCATGAATAATCTAGCTATGAAAGCTTTTGAAATCACAATCAATTGATGATGTAAAGAAATGCAATGCAAGTCATGTAACTCAATGAGTGCAAAAAGCAAATCTAACATGATGAAATTATAATCAAAAGATTTTGAAAACCATGATATGTAACTAGAATGGTGCATGAAGACAAAATCAATTGATCATAAAGAAACAATGCATTTTAAGAAATGTAACTAAGAAGGAACAAAATGCAAATGCAACATGACCAACAATAAGATTTAACTTTAAAGGAGAGGTTGGTCAAGAGGTTCAAGGCCTTAAGGTTTGTCTAAGTATCTAACTTTAGGAATCCACCTAAGGTCTTGAGAAGGTTGAACTTTGAGGTCTAGTTTGGAAGTCTCACCAACTATAGGAGATTTGACTTGATAAATTTTCAATTTGGACTTATCACCATGATATTTAGATTTTACTAAATTTAGCTTAGATTGGTGATTAGTCTTTTGATGTTGGTGAGTTTGTTTCTTTGGGGATTGATTCACTTTTCTTTTCTTCTTATTTTCTCCCTTTACTTGACTTTTGAAATTTAAATTTAACTTAGCAACTTTCTTCAAAAGTTCTTTCATGTGTTGATTTAAGGGAGATAGGTTGAGAAGCTTTTTGTTTATAGATTCATTTAAACTTGGTTTAACTTGTTTAAACTTTTTAGAATCTATTTTAGGAGACTCCATTTTAAATGATTTAACTTGTTTTATCTTTTTGGAGTCTTCTTTGATTTTTAGTGTCTTACCCTTCATAGATTTAGATTCTACCTTTTTGGGTTCAAAGATGGGTTTAGACACATGGCTTCTTCTTAATTTGCACTCAAACCTAAAATGCCCTTCAATGCCACAATAAATACATTTGGATTTGGGCAAAGGAGAAAGACTGCTAGAGAAAGAGGACTCACCTTTCACAAATGTGTTGGTGAATTTAGGGTCATGTGAAATATTCCTATCAAATCCAAGACCCGTCCTATCTCCATGAGATTTACCCAATTTAAATAATTTTTCAAGTCTCTCTTCACTTTGGATAAACTTGCACTTATACTTTTGTTTTAATCCTTCAAGTTGAGTGACTTTGGTTATAAGGATTGAATTTTCATTTTTGACTTTTAAAAGATCATTTTCAATTTCCTTATATTTGATTAGCTCTTCATTGGCAAGTTTTAATTTGAAATTAAGTTCATTAACAACATTAGATCCAAGTTCTAAGGTTTTTAACTTACTTTGAACATTTGACATGTTTTCCATGGAAATTGTCAACTTGGATTCTAAATTGATAAAGTCTTCATCATGCCTTTTTAATTGATCTCTTAGTTTTGAATTTTCCTTATTAAGATCATCATTTTCAATTTTTAATTCATTTAGATCATCTTTAATATTATGAAGGTTATTCAAGGAGATCATAAACTTAGATTCTACACAATTTATTACTTCTTCTTTCTCTCTAAGTTCATCTTTTGAAGAAGCTAATTCTTTGTTTAGATTTTTAGATTCTTCTCTTAATTTTTTATTTTTCTTATCAAGCTCTACGGACAAAGTATATAATTCCTCATAGGCTTGTTGAAGTTCATCTTCATTATAATCATTTTCTTCTTCTTTTGAATCAAATTGAGATTCATTAATTTGAGGGTTTGAATCTCCAATAGAAGGAAAGAGGGGTCTAGAAGAACCTACACAAGAATCTAAACTATCTATCATAGTAGAATCCATTCTAATGATTTTCATAAAAGCACAACACTAGGGTTTTGACTCTAGGTTTTTACACCTAATCAAGATTTCCAAACACTTGATCCTAAAAGATAGAGCATGAGGCTCTGATACCAATTGAAAGTCCTGGGATCTAGCCCT
Source organism: Cinnamomum chago (assembly GCA_038049695.1). Taxonomy (NCBI): domain Eukaryota; kingdom Viridiplantae; phylum Streptophyta; class Magnoliopsida; order Laurales; family Lauraceae; genus Cinnamomum; species Cinnamomum chago. Next base: position 34,179,998 of record CP142460.1, read on the forward strand.
AGAGGGGGGGGGGGGGGGGGGTGAATAGGGTGTGCTACAAATATGACCAATTTTAAACCAATTTTAACTTCTTAAACTAAACTAGTCACAAGTGATGATAAATCAAACAAGATGCGTAAGCTAATATAAACAATCACCATAAGCATACACCACAACACAAAGGTTTATAGTGGTTTGGCCTCAATGCCTACGTCCACTACCGGCTTGTGATCTAATCACCCCACCGGATTTCCACTAACTATGCTTTTTACTAGGCTAAGCAATAACCTTTACAATGTTGTTTTTCTAGGCTCAACAACAACCTTTACAAGATGCTTTTCTAGGCTAAACAATAACCTTTACACAATGCTTTTCTTAGGCTAAGCAATAACCTTTACAAGTGAAGGGTTTCTCTAAGAAGGTGTCTTCATAAAAAGAGCACTCTAAGAGATACAATTTAAGCTCAAAGAAATTGCCTCTTAAATAGGCTAATATGAATGTGAAAAACAAACTCACACAAACACTATATGAATGCAAATGTGTATGTTCATGATGTGTGTGTGTGTGTGATAACTTCAATCAAGTTTAAAAAGAAGGCTCAATCAAATATAAACTTAAAGCATTTCAAAGTCTAAGGCACATAAAAGATTTGATTGAAGTTTGATGCAAATCACATGTATAAAAAACAACTTGTTAATGATATGAAAATCAAAGATTCACAAGTTGTATGAAAATGACTAACTTAGAACATGTGATGCATGTGCAATGTTGTTTTCAAAACTAAACAAATTTAACTAAGGTTTAAATGAATGAAAACAACAAATAATGTTTCAACCAAGTAAATGAATCATGCTAGAAAAAAAATCAAAGATTTAGGCTAAGCATGATTAAGGAAGATTTTAAAACAACTTGGATTGAAAACAAAGTGAAGAATCCAATCTTAATTAGATCAAAGATTAAGAGAAGAATGGATTCAACACATCATAGTTATCAAGATAAAAATCATTTACAAATAATTTAAACAAAGCATATAAACTATGATTAAGAGAGGTAGAGCTTACTTAGAGATTTAACTTCATTAATCCAAGCTTTAGCTCTCCAAATGACTCTTTGGTCTCTCTTAGTTCATCTCCTTTTCTTTGTCTCAAAGCACTTCAAGAGGCTCTTGGTTCCTCTTTCTTTCAACAACTTTTTCAAAGGAATGAACTTGTATTTATACTCAGAAAATGAGTTCCTGTGTGCCCCCGGTCGACCTGCCCTATCCCCGGTCGACCTGGCCCTCACAACGGTCATAAAATTGACCGTTTGAAAATGGGCAACGACACTTTACCCGGTCGACCTCGACCGGCCACACAGCAGGTCGACCCCTTGGGACCAAAAATTCCCAAAAATTGCATATTTGAAGGTTTTTCTAGGAGGGGATTTTTGGGCCATTAAATCAAGCTTGGAAACATGTTTTAAATCAAACTAAGATGTTTAAAAACATGAAACACAAAAAGCCTAAAATGATTCGAAACTTTAAATCCAATGGCTTGCTTGATTTGATAAAACTCTTTTCTAAAACAAATGCATCCAAGTTTAAAAACAAAACATGCATAAATCAATACTTTTACAAATCTAAAAACCAATGCATGTGTAAATCAAGATTTCAAGATTTTCTAAATCAATGCAAGTGAGTAAATTCAAATTATGCTAATATGATAATGCATCCATCAAATTGCAATAACACAAAATCCCTAACAATCTCCCCCTTTGCAATTTGATGGCAACTTACTCATCATTGAATTACACACCAAGTCTTCAGCTCCCCCTTAGCTGGACAAGTCTTGAAATCTTCTTGGATGCTTCTTTGCCTATCGCAGTGAAGCTTTGAATTTTACGAGTTCGGCCCCTTTTGAGATGAAGGGTCGACTCACAGGATTGTAGGCCTTAGCAGGTTCTTACAGTGACCTGGTGATGCTTGACTTGATTTTGGACTTGTAGGAGCAAACCGGCTCATGCTGAGTTGATTTGTTTGTTTGGTGGAGGGTAGGTTTCTCTTTTATGTGAGAGAGAGGGTAACCGGTTCTCCTTGAGAGGGGCCAGGTACGCTGGCTGTAACGCCCCCGAACCGAAACCTCGGGGGCGGGAAATGGGATTAAGCATAAAATATATTTTACTTCTCCCAGGATCCGCGTGTGTGAAGACAACACATTCTGAATATTTTGAATATTTTGCGAAAGCATTTGTGGCGTTGCGACCCGAAGTCGGTGGCCATCGGATTCCGCGTCGCACTCAACCTTTAGCACATAGCTATTATATCAAGAATCATATCAGACTGGAGTAACCATCACAATAAATTACAGAGCTGACAGTAACAGGATATTACATTCCCAAATATATTCAAGTTACAATTATCAATGTGCATTAATTAAGAATCCCAAGAAAAGGCTAATAAAAGCCATACAACAATAAGCTATAATCACTACCCCAAATATGACGTAGCTCCTATGTCAAGCTCAATGTCTACATGACATAGCCGACAAAACAACCTGCAAAACATGGCTCCACAGCCAACAAAGCTCTCAACTCGGGACGAAGAAATCTGAACCTGAGTACCAAAAGTAGTGGGTCAGACGCGACGGTCTGGCAGGTGGATGAAAAGATAACAAATATACTGAAGAATAAAACATAAGATAAATCATGATACTCGATCAAATGCTGCATATAATTAAACGGGTGCAAAAGTCGGGAATCTCGGGGAAAACCTGTATTCATTTCAAGCATGGGTAAAAACATGAATATCTAATAAAACATGTGTTCATTTACATCATCTATAATCATAGATATTTGACAATCGGGTGTTCGTCTAAAACATGTATAAATATAGCAGTATGGCCAAAACAACGTTCATTTGAAACTTAAGTAAAAACATAAGTATACAACAAACCAGACATTCATAGCAGTCTAGCAAAACCAAAGTCCATTTGAAACATATGTGAAAATACGGATATTTAACAAACCGGGGTTCGTTTAAAACAGGTGTAACCAAAGAAATCTGACAAGACTAATGTTCATTTAAAACATATCTCAAAGCAGGGATATTTAACAAATCGGATATTCATTTGAAACCGGTATAAACATAGTGATCTGGCAAAACAAGTGTCATTTGAAACATATTTCAAAGCATGGGTATTTAACAATTCGGGTATTCATTTAAAAACAGGTATAAACATAGATATCTGACAAACCAAATGTCCTTTAAAACAAGGCACGGATATTTAACAATTCGGGTATTCCTTTAAAACACGTGTAATCATATAAATCTAGCAAAATCATTGATCGTATGGAACATATGTAAAAGCATGGTTATTCACCCAACCGGCATTCATTTAAAACATGTGCGGGTACAAAGGACAGAAAACAATATAATAATAACTGAATTTACATTGGAGAATATTAGCACTTGTTTAAATAACAACTTTCATAAAGGAAACGAATCATTTATCGGAAAGCAAGTAAACAATATAAAACATGTCGGGTATCCAAGGAATCGGGAACTGGCAAGATGGCAATCACAAGAAGCTAAGTCCTCTATCACCGAAGTGACAAGAGTATAACGGGACGTTGGCCTCAGTCACACAAGGTGAGGAGACTCAACGTAAATCATATATACAATATAAATATACGGGAACGGGACCACGGTAGCGAACCGGGTATCGGGACGGGACCACGGCAATAATCGGGTATCGGGATCCAAACTGCAGCTGGCGGGACGGGAGAGGAATTTCCAAGTCGGTGGATCAAACCGACAAGGTATCCAAGCTTAGTGATGCCGACTCATTGGTCAAAACCAATCGAGACATATGCAAGTAAATCAAGTACAGTAAATAAACGGGTAAAACGGGGGTGCTCAAGGGCACACTGTCACTTCATATCGGGCAATACATTTCGGGACAAATAACTGTTACTAGTGTAACTTCAATGCTTTCGGGGAAACAAGTAAATCAAGTACAATAAATAGACGGGTAAAACGGGGTGCTCAAGGGCACACTGTCATATCATGTGATGCAATGCACTTCGGGACAAATGACTGTTACTAGAGTAACTCCAATGCTTTCGGGAAAACAAGTCATGTAATGCAAATCTCGGGAAAAGAGGTGAAACAATGAACTATAACAATTTCGGGTAAAAATATCGGTTTCAAGATCTATTTAAGTGAATAGGGGTCCCGTATGTCGATTATAACAATTACTTGGTACTCCTTGAGTTTGAAGACATTCCGGGCTCCTTATGCACTTTTCCTACTTTAAAATCTTAACATGAGCTTATGGGTAGTACTAGATGTTACAATAGCAAGAATCAAGATTATAAACGGTCCATCCTAGGCATGACATTAATCCGGAAACATCGAGCAACCTACTCAGTCATCGAAAGGAATAGAATTAGCGATAACCAAGGAAATAGACTTGTGTTTAGATATAAAGAAGATATCGCGTCGTTCCATCCCGTTCAAGATTGAAATGGATTATCTCCGATGCCACCGAACCAACCGTGAGGCGTGTCGGCTCAAGACATTCTCACACATGGTCCAAACAGTCCAAAGAGGGTAGCCAGGGTCCCACCTAAAACCGAGAATTAGTGCCTAGATCATCACCATTCTTTCTTTTAGTTCCCTAGTCTTAGAGACCTTAGATTATGGTACAATTGGTCTTAACACTAAGGTATACACCCCTAGGACTCATAGAAGGCCCAAAGGTTTCCAAAAAAAACAAATATCAAATTTCACTGGACTCAAACTGAAATGCACAGGGTCCGATCGATCGGCCGATCGATCGGCCCAAAAAGCCTTACAGTTAAAAGACAGGCCGATCGATCGGCCTGTAGGTCCGATCGATCGGACCTGGGCGTGCAGCAGGTCCGGGACACTGATTTTTCCTCCTCTTTTTCCTTTCCTTTCCAACACTTACACAATCACATAGAACTATAAACAAGATGATTTAAATATATGTTTCCAAGACATTAAAATGAGCTAAAGAGCTCCTCATTTCAAGTTTCTCCCTTTCCATTCTTTCCATTCACAATAAATCTCAAGGTGGAGAAAACTCATTCATGTGAAACCATTTGAAACCTTGACAATATGATGCATACATTTTCCAAGCATGAACAAGAGGGAAATAACTCATCAATAAGCACATTTTGAAATCAATATTAATCATAGTAAAGACAACTACAAAAATCACCAAAACCCTTAATGAAACAAGATTTTTCTCACAAAACATGTTAATAATCAAAACAATCCATTCATCCACTTGCCTTTGACTCTAATCAAGCAAATCAAGCTCCTAATCACCTCTCAAGCTCAAGATCCACAATCTCTACAAAAACCCCCAAAACAAACCCTAAAATGGGTTAAACAATGAAATGACAAGGAAACCTTTCAATAATCAAAGTGGAGCTTCTCTAAGGCTAGAAGATTACAAATCTAGAAGATGAAGAAGAACACTTACTTGGAAGGTCCTCTAATGGACAAGGTAAGCTCAAAGGAAGTCTTGTGATGGAGGGTTCTCTTCACAAATGGTATCAATGGAAAGCTTGCAAGATGAGGAAGAAGAAGGTGGTCTCCATTTCTTGATTGATGAGCTATTGGTGTGGCTTGGAGATGAAGAAGCAAGAAGAAGAAGAGAAACACAAGGGAAAAACCCTAGGTTCAGCTGGAACAATGGTGAATGAAATGAATGAAGGAGATGGGTTCCTCTTATAAGCAAGTGAGGTTTGGGTCCCACAACTTAAAGAACTTGGGTGGCTGAAATCATCTAATTCGGGACCTCGGATGGATTCGACGAAGAAGGAAGAAATGATCGTCGAAATATCTAGTTTCCAAAAAGTATATGTTTCACGGATTTTGAGAATATCGAGTTTTGGGTACAGATTTGGTGTGCAATGACTGTTTTGCCCTCAAGGCCAAGAAATCGGGTTTCGGGTTCTCAAATGGATACGGGATCAACATGAAAGTTGTAGGGTTCCTCAAGATGAATGCAACGGGCCAAAAAAACAATACGAAACCAATCGGAAAAATCTCACAAGTAAATGCAAAGCCGAAAAGGGAACCCCCAAAGGGCCCCATAGGCTACCAAAGCACTCAAAAGCCCAAAACTAGAAGAAAAATCATTCTAGCTCACAAACTCAACCCAACAAATACTAATCCCACTAAAAGAACTAATCCAAAAATAAAACAACACTAATCCAAGAGATTAGGGGTCGGGTTCTCACACTGGCTTTGCAGATGTTCGCGACCTCCTTTGCTTTGGGGAAGGTCTTGGGGACCAAGTCTTGATTGTTGCCCTTGGTGTCGAAGCAACGACATGTTCAAGGGCGATTTTCTGCTTCTTGGCAGGTGCAGTTTCTTCTGCGGGGGAGTGGGAATGGTCCCAACGACCCGAAGACGATGGTCCGGGAAGTAGGGGTCGACCCGGTTTGAGAGTTGCCGAGGGAGGTGATGCTTTGGCAGCTGCTAGGGCGCTTGTGAGTGCGCTTGTTTTGCTTTTCTTAAAGGAGTTGGTACTTGTTCTCATCGAAAGTGATAGTCAATGAAGCTGCCATTGTTAGTTTGAAAAACTTCTGAAACAAGACCAAATCCATTAGTAATCACAAGAATATAGTAATCATGAATGGAAAATAACTATGGTTTTGTCTTTTCAAATCGCTCGAGGGGACATGGCCCAGCCCAAGCAAGATGAAAGAGGCAAAAAGTCATAGAGGGTACAATTGTTCTAAATGCAAGTATGGTTGGCTCAGGGCGAGCATTCCAGTGACTACTAGAAGCAATTGTAAACCTTAATTCAAATTACCGAGAAGCAAGGCTCACTTGAGGTAAGATGATATAAGGTTGGAGATACAAGTTTGTTGGTCGCGAATACAGTAGACCCAAAAGGGCATACTAGCACCGCTAGGCACAAATGTTGTAAATGGCATCCTTGGAAATGACAAGAGATGAGATTTTTTGAAAGGTTAAGATTGGATTCATAAAGGAGAGGAAATGGTATTCCAATCCGAACAAGGCTCAAACATTTCTGCGAGCATTTAGTCTGAAAAGGATGGAACAAGAATTTCTCGAATGTGAACACAAAAGTGACGGAAGTTTTTTTTTTGAAAGGTCAAGATTGAATTCATCAAAGAGACCAAGTAGTGTTCCAATCCGAACATAGGCTCAAACATTTCTGCGAGCGCTAGATCCGAAAAGGAGAGAACCAAGATTTATGAAATCTAAATTCAAAATGATGGAGGTTTTTTTTTTATCAAAATGGAATTCATCAAAAAAAGGAAATGGTGTTCCAATCCGAATAAAAGCTCAAACATTTCTGCGAGCACTAAATCCAAAAAGGAGAGAACCAAGATTTCTCAAATCTGAACTCAAATGTGACAAAAGTATTTTTTTGAAAGGGGTTTTTTTTAAAGTTTTTTTTAAGATTCTTTTTTTGAAGATTCTCTTTTTTTTAAGTCAAATGGTAGTAGGACTGTGTGAACATACAATGATCAAGATGGAATCTATCTACATTATCCCCTTGTGCCAATTAATGGATTTATCATTAGTAAGTGCGCACCCATCTTGATTAAGAGTTAATTGGATGGTATTGATGATCACTATGATTAATTAGGGCTCAAGGATAATAAGATGTGGATCTAGGATTGGATGGGACAGATTTATTCCAATTGATCCATGAATTTTGATAGAGGAGCCTACTTGTGGTAATTGGGAAGTTTAGGGTCTTCATTGTAATTTACTCCTAAGATTAGAGTGCAATTGCACTTATATAGTGGTGTTATTTGCAATTAACTATGGGCCCGGATTGCACATGAGATGTGGGATCGCGTGTCCCAGTTGGAGCTAGCTTTCTAAGGAGTCCCTAGTGGTCCCCATGCTAGCCCAAGATATTAGAAAGTTACTAATCTTACTTGAACTCTAAAACGAAGGAATTAGAAAGTTACTATTTCTATTTGAAGTAAGACTTCTAATAGTGGTAATAGTAAGCTACTAATTTGTGTGGAAGTGTGACTTCTAATGCAATTAGTAAGAGAGTCTTAAGAGGAGATTTGAGGGATATAAATAAGGGAAGAAAACTCCTTGGACGTCCCACACTATTATTCACGTCCGAAACTCCTCAAGTGCAAGAGTTGCACATCTCTTCTCTTCATCTCTCTCTTCTAGTTTCCTTAGAGTTTCTAGTAGGGTTTTCTGTTGGAGATCCCACCCATCTTCTTGAGAAAAGAGATCTGATAGAGGGTCATAGCGTGGAAGACAACAAGGTCTTGGAGATCTCCAATTGCTTCAAGAAGAGTTCTTGATCAAATTGATTGTCTTCTCCTCCATTGGAGCACTATCGGGCTCCAAAGTTATAATATGTGCCTCCTCTTGTGTTAGATTATTTTGTTGCATGTAGTTGCTGATTTGTATCTTCTAGATAGATTATATTGTTGTACATGATTGATGAGAAGGAGGGATTGCATTCTGGATTGGGTTATAGCCTTCTGGATAGTTGATCCCTGAGTCAAGTGGGTCAAAAAGTTTTGAAAACCTATCCACAAGGCCCACCTACTTCCAACAGGTACCTCTACCAACTTCAAAAGCTTCTTGAGAAGGGTCTTCTTTTGGAAGATCACTCTCGAGACCAAGGGGTTGACCCTTGTCATTTGTTGAAGACGTCTCTGTAGTAGTATTGTCGTCTTCAGTGATCGCGTTGCATGGGGCATTTTCCGGGAACAAGTCCTGAACAGCATCCAGCAACTTCTCTTCTTCATTGAGTAACTTATCGGTCCACACATCGCCTATGAGATAACGTATCTTGGACCAAATGACCGGATTTTCATTAAATAAGACTTCATTGGCAGGAGCTAAGATTGGATGAGACAGATTTATTCTAATTAATCCATGGATATTGATAGAGAGGCCCACTTGTGGTACTGTGGAAGTTTAGGGTCTTCATTGTAATTTATTCTTAAGATTGGAGTGCAATTGCATTTATATAGTGGTGTTATTTGCAATTAACTGTGGGCCCAGATTGCACATGAGTTGTAGGGTCGCATGTCCCAGTTGGAGCCAGCTTTCTAAGGAATCCCTAGTGGTCCCCATGCTAGCCCAAGTATTAGAAAGATTCTATTCTTACTTAAACTCTAATAGGAAGGAATTAGAAACTTACTATTTCAATTTGAAGTGAGACTTCTAATATTGGTAATAGTAGCATGAGAAGTTACTAATTTGTACGGAAGTGAGACTTCTTATGCAATTAGTAAGAGAAGTAAGAAAGGGAGGTTGTATGAGGACTATATAAGGGGAAACACCTCTTGGACGTCCAACACACACAACCCACGCCCAAGAGCCTCTAGTGCAAGTGTTGCACGATTCTTCTTCTCCTCTTCTCTCTTCTAGTTGCCTTATAGTTCCTTAGAGTTTCTAGTAGGGTTTTCTCTTGGAGATCCCACACATCTTCTTGAGAAAAGAGATCTGATAGAGGGTCATAGCGTGGAAGACAACAAGGTCTTGGATATCTCTAATTGCTTCAAGAAGAGTTCTTGTTTTAGTTGATTGTCTTCTCCTCGATTAGAGCACTATCGAGCTCCAAAGGTATAATCTGCTTCTCCTCTTGTGGTAGATTATTTTGTTGCATGTAGTCGCTGATTTCTATCTTATAAATTAGTTATATTACTGTACATGATTGATGAGAAGGAGGGATTGCATCCTGGATTGGGTTATAGCCTTCTGGATAGTTGATCCCTGAGTCAAGTGGGTCAAAAAGTTTTGAAAACCTATCCACGAGGCCCACCTACTTCCAACAATTGGTTTCAGAGGCATACCTCATCTCTAATCATGTTAGATCAGCGATCTAGATCTAATCTTTGCATGAGATGCGAAGATGATAGACCTAGGGCTATGTAAGGATCAATTATGATTGGGTTTGCTTACTTTTTGTAGTAAATCCATTTTTGGAATGTTAAAAAAGGATTTAATCAGGATGGAAAGATGGTAGGAAGCCATTAGATGGTATTTGGAATCATTAGAAAGAGTTTGGGATCAGTTGGTTGTGATTTGACAAAAGCCCAAAATTTTGGGTTCGTCAGGTCGGCTAATCGACCTGGACCAGTCGGCTAGCCCACTCGACCAGGTCGGTCGGCCGACTTGGTCAGGTCAACTAGCCAACTGCAGACAGAATTTTCTAATGTTGTTTTATCCAAAATTTTTGGTCCCCGCCGGGGGACACCCCCGGACCCCCTCTGCGAAGTGCATGTTTTAAAAGGGTGGCAACCTTTGGCATCTTGTTTCTCCATTGTGGTTTGGTAACCTGGTTTTGTGAGTTGCTTTGTTGTATGAGATACTAACTTGTAGGTGATAATGTCCTCTCCATATGGCCCACAAGTCTTTCACTTTTTTCTTTATGGTTATTGGCTTATTTGAGGCAAAGTATAAAGGGCATCATGGTTTCCTTGTTTTCCGGCGAAAGGGCAAGGCATGGTAAATTTCCCTATAGCCCTTTTATTTTCATGTTTAGATTACCATGTAAGTCTCATAATTGAGGCATAGGAATTTATGTGATTTTTGTAAATTTGTAAATTCTGGCGATGTTCGAGACGAAGAAGGAAAGTAAAGTTGGACTCCTAATTAAAGAGTTTGAAGATTACCAAAAACCTTTTGGTGATGCCGAAAGAGTTTGAGGAATCCCAAAGTTTTGGAAAGTCTAGAAGTCCAAGAAGTCTATTCCACTTGGGCCATGTGGAGGAGAGGACTAGTTTCTAATTTTAGCGTTTTCTATTTATGGATGAATGCTTAGTTTAGATTGTTTCCAAATCCGATCCAAACATAGCAAGTTACCAAAATTGGTCAAATCAAATTAATTTTTGGAAAGAGTTATAATCAGAGTTGGTGGGCCCATGAGATGGATCCATTGGTAACACTAATTTAGAAACTGGACTTTCCATAAAATAACTTGACTTGGAACCAATCATTGGCCATATCATGAGATGATTTGATGTGTATATATGTGGGCCCATGTACCATAAAGGAAATCCTCAATTCTAAAATATTAAGTGGGAGCGGGGCATTTATATTTAGAAATCCTCATGGTTTTCCACCATAGGTCCATTGTAAGGAAAGCATTAGCCTCACGCCATCTTGAGAATGTTCGTTCCCCACGGAGGGCTTTTACTTGTCTAGTTACTAGATATGGATCTACTATGGATAGTGTTGGTGAGACGGGGCGGGGGCCCACTCCCCAAGGAGGAGCTGCTCGCAACGGTTGTCATGCAATGCTAGTTGGTGGGTCACACTTAACTAAAATGATGATGTAGTATCCCCAAGGATTTGCCTCATATATTTTAGAAACCAAAGCTAATCGGGAGTCATTCATTATTTGGTATGAGTTACCCAGATAATAATGAATGAAGGGGATCATGGATAGTTAGTCTTAATTCTAATTTTGACCAACTTTGATCCGCACCAATCTAGGTGTTATTCGCACTCCCCAAGGAGGCATACCCCGGGGATTGAGATGCCGATGTATTCTAAATTTAGTGGTTATGAGGATTCCCACATAATTTTGGTAGAATACTAAACCCTAATGTCATTTAAATTCATTAATTGAATGAATGGTTATGTGCTACAGTATTTCAAGCATGAATTCAAATACTTTCAATCCACTAGCGACAATCCTCAACCAGAATAAATTTGTGGGATCCAATTATGTAGACAGGAAACGGAACCTGGATATTGTCCTGACTGCTTCAGGATATAAATATGTCCTTACCAAAACCCCCCTTGATGAGCCTGGCTCGGATGCACCGGAAGAAGAAAAGGAACTCTACACCAAATGGGCCAAAGACGATGAGATGGCCAGATGCTACATTCTGGCATCCATGTTTAGTGTTTTGCAACACCAACATCAATCCTATACGACTACATACGATATTATATCGAACTTAAAGGAGATGTTTGCATAACAGGGCAGGCCTGCTAGGTAGGTAGCTATCAGGGTGCTCATTAGCACCAAGATGGCTGAAGGTACATCAGTACAGGAACACATGTTGAAAATGATGGACTCATTAAATGAGTTAGATGTACTGGGAGCTGCGATTGATGCAGAATCGTAGATTGACATAATCCTTGAGTCACTACCAGAGTCATTCAACAATTTCAAGGTTAATTACAATATGAATAAGATGAATTTAACTTTGGCTGAGCTGTCAAGCCAGCTGGTGGTGACTGAAGAGATTATGAAAAAGAAGCCAACTGCCCTAGTGACAGAAAAGTCAGATGCCAAGTCCAAGCCAAAAGGCAAAGGGCGGAAAGGCAAAAAGAAATCAGTTCCGAAAGGTCCTAAGGTGGAGAATGGTCCTAATGGTGGTGTGGCCAAGGCTAAGGGTTCAGGGTCAAAAGGAAAGTGTTTCCATTGTGGTAAGACAGGACATTGGAAAAGGAATTGTCCAGAGTATCCGTCTAAAAAGAAGACCTCAGGTATGATTGAGTCACTTATTTATGAAGTTAGTTTAGCAACTAGTACTTCAGAATCTTGGTGTGTGGACTCTGGGGAAACTAATCACATATCTTGGTTCGGGGAAAACAGGAGGCTCGGTGACGGAGAAATCATTGTTAACCTAGGATCTGATGCTCAGGCAGAGGCAGTTTTAGTTGGAGTTATTACTTTATGTTTTTCAAATCAAAAGTTGGTTTTGTCAGACACGTTATACGTATTGTCTTTACAGCGGAATTTAATTTCAGTTTCTAGTTTGGTGAATAAAATTTATTCCATTACATTTGGTACTGAAGTTGTCATAAAGAGGAATGGTACTTTTATATGTTCTGGCAAGGTAACCAATGTGCTTTATTTGTTAACTCCTATAATGTATGAGATGTTAGTTTTATGGTCTCAATACCAAGTATATGATGTAATAAATTGATTCATTTCTTTATTTATCAATACAATCATGCTTTCCTTTCATGAGATGAATGGTGTTTAATTATATACTTGCACATAACCAATACGAATGACATAATGGTTCATGAGATGAACCGGAGTCCACAAGTATACTAGATGTAATACATGTGTATGGATGAGATCCACATACAGGAGACATGTATTGCAAATCTTATACTTAAATATCTTCACAACCAGTGATGAGATTGGGCATCTCATCTGACAAGGTTGCAACACTTTGATCACTATGAGATAGTGTGATTTGTCTCGATCATAAGAATGAATGTAAGATTCTGGATCATGGTGCTGGTACATTGGATGTATTGAAAGACCATGAGAAGCACCTTATATACACTGTCTTTATTTTAAGGTCTGCTCTCATAATTCCCTAGCAATAGGCTCATAATCCTGAGATATTAATGAACTCAAGTTTCTATCTATTCATTTGCTTTGAGTCACTTCTATCTATTAATATATTCTTAAGACTGGAGTGCTATTGCATTTATATAGTGGAGTTATTTGCAATTAACTGTGGGCCTGGATTGCACATGAGATGTGGGGTCGTGTGTCCCAGTTGGAACCAGCTTTCTAAGGAATCCCTAGTGGTCCCCACGCTAGCTGTAAGACCCCGACCCGAGTGAACCCGATTAGTGGTAATTAAGTTGTGTGTTAGTACTAAGCTTGATTAGTGATTGTGGCTTAGTTGGGTTTGGTATAGCTTTTGTATTAGTTTTAGAGAGTTTTGATTGCCTTGTGTTAGTAGGACCCTTTGGAGGTCCCTTTTCATGACATTGCATTTTGTTTGAGAATTTATCGGATATTTTGCATTCATGGTTTTAATCTCGCTTTATTGGTATTGTTAAGCTCTACAACTTTCATGTTGATCCCGTTCCCGTTTGAGATCCCGAAACCCGAATTTTGGCCTTGAGGGCAAAACAGTCATTGTGCACTAAGTTTGTACCCAAAACTTGATATTCCCAAAACCCGCGAAACCTATACTTTTTGGAAACTAGATATTTTGACGATCAATTCTTCCTTCTTCGTCGAATTCATCCGAGGTCCCGAAAGAGATGATTTCAGCCAAACTAACTTCTTTAGTTATAGGACCCAACCCCATTTGTTAACAAAGGGAACCCTTCTTCCTCATTTTTCCCTTCCATATTCATTTAAGAGCACAAGAGAGAGAACTAGGGTTTTGTGAGCAACTCCTTCTTCTTCTTGCTTTCCATCACTCAATCCACTCCCAAACTTGCACCAAGAGGAGATTAGAGGCCATCATCTTCTTCACCTCCTTGAGAGCTTTCTTTCAATAGCTTTTGTGGAGCAAACCATCCATTTCAAGATTTCCTTTGAGCTTACCATTGCCATTAGAGGACCTTGCAAGTAAGTATTCCCATTCATCTTCTAGATTTGTTATCTCCTAGTCCTTGAGAAGCTCCACCTTTATTATTGGAAGGTTTCCTTGCTATTTCATTGTTTTGACTCTTTTAGGGTTTGTTTGTTTTGGGATTTTTGTCATAGCTTGGATTCCTTGCTTGGGAGACTTGTTAGAGCTTGATTGCATTGTTAGAAGACCTAAGGCAAGTGGATGAATGATTTTTCCAAAGCTTTCATTGATTTTGGATATTTCCATTAATGCACATTTAATGTTTTGTTTTGAAATGAATGCTCATGATAGAGTATTAATGGCACATTTATGATCATAGAGAAGTGGTAGTTCATAGCATTGAATGTCTTCTTGTTTTATTTTAAATGTATATGTTGTGAAATGGTTTCCTTCCCACTCCCCAAGGAGGAGCTACTCGTAACGGTTGTCATACAATGCTAGTTGGTGGGTCACACTTAACTAAAATGATGATGTAGTATCCCCAAGGATTTGCCTCATTTATTTTAGAAACCAAAGTTAATCGGGAGTCATTCATTATTTGGTATGAGATACCTAGATAATAGTGAATGAAGGGGATCATGGATAGTTAGTCTTAATCCCAATTTTGACCAACTTTGATCTGCACCAATCTAGGTGGTATTCGCACTCCCCAATGAGGCATACCCCGGGGTTTGAGATTCCGATGTATTCTGAATTTAGTGGTTATGAGGATTCCATATAAATTTGGTAGAATACTAAACTCTAATGTCATTTAAATTCATTAATTGAATGTATGGTTATGTGCTACAGTATTTCAAGCATGAATTCAAATACTTTCAATCCACTTGCGACCATCCTCAACCAGAATAAGTTGGCGGGATCCAATTATGTAGACTGGAAATGGAACCTGGGTACAGTCCTGACAGCTTTTGGATATAAATATGTCCTTACCAAACCCCCCCTTGATGAGCCATTGCCGGAAGCATCACAGGAAGAAAAGGAACTTTACACCAAGTGGGCCAAAGACGATAGATGGCCAGATGTTATATACAGGTATCCATGTCTAGTGTTTTGCAACACCAACATCAGTCCTTTAAGACTGCATATGATATTTTATCAAACTTAAAGGAGATGTTTGTGGAACAGGGTAGGCCTGCTAGACAGACAGTTATGAGGGTACTTATAAGCACCAAGATGGCTGAAGGCACACCAGTACAGGACCACATGTTGAAAATGATGGACTCATTGAATGAGTTAGATGTATTGGGGGCTGCGATTGATGCAGAATCACAGATTGACATAATCATTGAATCACTACCAGAGTCATTCAACAATTTCAAGGTCAACTATATTATGGATAAGATGAATTTGACTCTAGCTAAGCTTTCTAGCCAGCTGGTGGTGACTGAAGGGATTATGAAGAAGAAGCCAACTGCCCTGATGACAAAAAAGTCATTTGTCAAGTCCAAACCGAAAGGCAAAGGGCGGAAAGGCAAGAAGAAATCAATTCCAAAGGGTCCTAGGTGGAGAATGGTCATAATGGTGGTGTTGGCAAGGCTAACGGGTCAGGGATAAAAGGAAAGTGTTTCCATTGTCGTATGACAGGACATTGGAAAAGGAATTGTCCAAATTATTTGTCTAAGAAGAAGACCACAGGTATGATTGAGTCACTTGTTTCTGAAGTTAGTTTTGAAACAGGTACTTCAGAATCTTGGTGTGTGGACTCCGGGGCAACTAATCACATATGGAATTCGTTGCAGGGGTTCAGGGAAACCAAGAAACTCAGTGACGGCGAAATCATTGTCAACCTAGGATCTGATGCTAAGGTGGATGCGGTCTCAGTAGGAGTTATTACTTTATGTTTTCATGATAATAAGTTGGTTTTGTTAGATACTCTATATGTATCGTCTTTAAGGCGGAATTTAATTTCAGTTTCTAGTTTGGTGAATAAAAGTTATTCTATTACTTTTGGTACTGAAATTGTCATAAAGAGGAGCGGTACATTTATATGTTCTGGCAAGGTAACCAATGGGCTTTATCTATTAACTCCTACAATGTATGAGATACATGATACCGAAATAATTAATAGGCCATCATTAAAGAGAAGGTCACCTTCATCTAATCCAACAAAACTTTGGCACTTGAAGCTAGGTCATGTAAACCTAAATACGATTGACAGGCTAGTGAAAGATGGTATCTTGTCTTCATTGGTTATAGAACCAATGCTTGTCTGTGAGTCCTGTCTGGAAGGCAAAATGACCAAAAGACCCTTTTCATCCAAGGGCAATAGGGCCAAAGATTTATTGGAATTAGGGCATACTAATGTGTGTGGACCCATTAATGTCAGAGCCAGAGGAGGATATGAGTACTTCATCACTTTCACAAATGACTACTCAAGATATGGATACATATACCTTATGCACCGCAAGTCCGAGGCTTTTGAAAAGTTCAAAGAGTTTCTAGCAGAAGCGGAAAAGCAATTAGGTAAAAGTATCAAGACTCTTCGATCAGATCGAGGAGAGGAATATCTCTCTGGTGATTTTATGGGATACTTATTAGAAAATGGGATTCTATCCCAGTTGTCTGCTCCTGGTATGCCTCAACAGAATGGAGTGGCGGAAAGAAGGAACCAGACTCTTTTAGATATGATTAGGTCTCTGTTGAGTTTCTTAGGATTACCTATATCCTTTTGGGGATATGCCTTGGATACTACGATGTACATACTAAACCTCGTACCATCTAAGTCTGTACCTAAGACTCCCCGGGAGTTATGGTCTGGGCGAAAGCCTAGTCTACAGCATTTACACATTTGGGGTTGTCCGGCACACGTGCTGAAGGTAAAGACGGATAAGTTGGAAACGAAGTCGGAAGTATGCACGTTTGTAGGATATCCTAAAGGAACTAAAGGTTGGTTATTCTATAATCCCAGAGAGCAGAAAGTGCTGGTAAGCACCAATGCGGTTTTTCTGGAGGAAGATTATATGATGGACCAGAAATCTTTAGAAAAGCTGATCTTGGAAGAGATTCAAGAACAATCAATTCCAAATCTAAGTATGACCGAACTTGAGGAAGAACCGCCCCTACCTGACCGAGTAGTTACACCAGTGCCTCGTCGTAGTGGGAGAATAATCAAGCCCCCTGATAGGTTCTCGTTATTGGGAGAGTCTTACGAGGCAGTCCAGGAAGAACCGGAACAAGATCCCTGTAACTATGATGAAGCAATTAATGACATAGATTCGGGACATTGGCAAGATGCTATGAAAGCTGAAATGGAGTCTATGTACTCTAATCAGGTCTGGACACTTGTGGACTTGCCTGCCAATATCAAACCTATTGGGTGCAAGTGGGTCTACAAGAGAGAGAGAGGACCAGATGGAAGAGTTGAGATCTTTAAGGCCAGGCTTGTTGCGAAAGGGTATACTCAGAAAGAGGGTATCGATTATGAGGAAACCTTTTCGCCGGTAGCCATGCTCAAGTCCATCCGGATACTCTTATCCATAGCGGCTCATCTCGATTACGAGATTTGGCAAATGGATGTGAAGTCGGCGTTTCTTAACGACCATGTTTTTTTTTTTGCTGAATAGTATTGTATTAAGAGAAAAAAAGAAAGGAAACAGAGGCAAAAGCCCTACAGGAGCTCAGAGAGCAAAACAAGAGAGAGAGCCCAGCAGCCAAAGCTCAAAGAGCAACAACAGGGGAAGCAGCAAAAGGACAGAGAGGCCAACATCCAAACCACAGAACAAAATTAAGAACTGGAAAATAAAAGATTACAAAAAGTCTTCAAAGGTCTTCCAGAGTAAGGTTTGGAAATCCGCCTGAGAGAGACAGAGAGGAGATCCTTCAGGGAGAGGATGACCTTCACCTGGGATGCACTACTGTTGGTAAAAATGGCTTCATTCCTGCAATTCCATATGGCAAAAGCAGAGGAGAAGAAAATAGCAGCAACACCTTTTAATGCTAAATTGTCACTGCCATTGGAAAGGGCCTGCCAGATCTTGGAGGGGAGGAGAGGAAGACATCAATATGATGCAGCCACACGGTTTTATAGCGAGTAACCAAAAGCAAAGAGTTTGCAAGCTGCAGAAGTCCATTTATGGACTGAAGCAGGCATCCAGAAGCTGGAACATCCGTTTTGACCAGGCAATCAAATCATTTGGTTTTAGTCAAAATCCGGATGAGTCATGTGTGTACATGGAAAATGATGGTGGCAGGGTAGTTTTACTGGTTTTATATGTCGACGACATCCTTCTTCTTGGGAAAGATATAGGAATGTTGTCAATGATAAAAGTTTGGTTAGCAAAGACTTTTGATATGAAGGACTTGGGAGAAGCTAGTTACATCCTAGGGATCAAACTCCATCGAGACCGGAAAAATAGGATGATTGGCTTAACTCAAGCTGCTTACATAGATAAGGTACTGGTACAGTTTGCTATGCAGGACTCCAAGAAGGGTATCACACCTTTTAGGCATGGAGTGCACCTTTCCAAGGATTAGGGTCCCAAGACCCCGGACGAAAAGGAGCAAATGAGAGCAATTCCATACACTTTGGCCGTTGGTAGCCTCATGTATGCTATGATATATACTAGACCGGATATCTGCCAAGCAGTGGGCTTAGTTAGCAGATATCAGTCTAACCCAGGTCCTGACCATTGGACTGCCGTAAAATGTATCCTCAAGTACTTGAGAAGGACTAGAGATTACATGTTAATTTACGGCAGTGATGAGCTGATTCCAGTCGGATACACAGATTCTGACTTCATGTCAGATAAGGATTCCAGGAAATCCACCTCTGGTTATATGTTTATGCTTGGCAGAGGAGCTATCAGCTGAAGGAGTATTAAACAGGAATGTACTGCTGATTCCACTTCTGAAGCTGAATATGTAGCGGCTTGTGAACCAGCTAAGGAAGCAGTATGGCTCAAAAGATTCCTTTTGGAACTTGGAGTGGTACCTTTGGCTCGACAGCCGCTCACAGTTTACTGTGACAGCAACGGGGCAGTCGCTCAGTCCAAGGAACCCAGGAGCCATAGAAGCCAAAAGCACGTACATAGGAAGTATCACTTGGTCAGAGAGATTGTGCAGAGAGGTAATATTGCCATCACCAAGATAGCCTCTTCGGACAATCTGGCAGATCCTTTTACTAAGCCTTTGACCACCAAAGTCTTTGAGCAGCATGTAGACGGGATGGGCATGAGATGCAATCCTGATTGACATTGAGCCCAAGTGGGAGATTGTTAGTTTTATGGTCTCAATACCAAGTATATGATGTAATAAATTGATTCATTTCTTTATTTATCGATACAATCATGCTTTCCTTTCATGAGATGAATGGTGTTTAATTATATACTTGCACATAACCAATACGAATGACATAATGGTTCATGAGATGAACCGGAGTCCACAAGAATACTAGATGTAATACATGTGTATGGATGTGATCCACATACAGGAGACATGTATTGCAAATCTTATACATAAACATCTTCACAACCAGTGATGAGATTAGGCATCTCATCTGACAAGGTTGCAGCACTTTGATCACTATGAGATAGTGTGATTTGTCTCGATCATCAGAATGTAAGATTCTGGATCATGGTGCTGGTACATTGGATGTATTGAAAGACCATGAGAAGCACCTTATATACACTGTCTTTATTTTAAGGTCTGCTCTCATAATTCCCTAGCAATAGGCTCATAATCCTGAGACATTAATGAACTCAAGTTTTTATCTATTCGTTTGCTTTGAGTCACCAATGAGTGAGGCCAATTGTAAGTCAACACCTCGGTGATTTGGGTACGTGGTAGTAGAGTGTGGGAACATTCAATGGTCAAGATGGAATCTATCTTTAATATCCCCTTGTGCCAATTAATGGATTTATCATTGGTAAGTGCGCACCCATTCCAATTAAGAGTTAATTGGATCGGTAACAAATGATCACTATAATTAATTGGGGCTCAAGGATAATAAGATATGGATCTACTTTGGTGGACAGGTCCGATTGATCCATGGATATAGATGGAGGGGCCTACTTGTGGTACTGAGGAAGTTTAGGGTCTTCATTGTAATATATTCCTAAGACTGGAGTGTAATTGCATTTATATAGTGGATTTATTTGCAATTAACTATGGGCCCGGATTGCACATGAGATGTGGGGTCGCGTGTCCTAGTTGGAGCCAGCTTTCTAAGGAATCCCTAGTGGTCCCCACGCTAGCCCAAGTTATTAGAAAGATACTAATTCTACTTGATCTCTAAAAGGAAGGTTACTATTTCTATTTGAACTGAGACTTCTAATGGTGGTAATAGTAAGCTACTAATTATTAATGGAAGTAAGACTTCTATTTTAATTAGAAAGGAGAAAGCTACTAATTGTTGTGGAAGTGAGACTTCTATGGGAACTAGCAATGGAGAAGTTTACTATTTTGTAATGGGAGTTAAACTTTTATTTCAAATAGTAAAAGAGGTGGAATGGAGGGCTATATAAAGAGGAACAAACCCCTCTTGGACGTCCATAATAGTGTGAGCCATTCCAGCCCCTTTGTGCAAGTGTTGCACAAGTTCTCTTCCTCTCTAAGTTCTCTTCTCTTTCTCCTCTAGTTCCTTAGAGTTACTAGTTGAGTTTCCCTTGTAGATTCCACCATCTTCTTGAGAAAAGAGATCTAGTATGGGTAATAGCGTGGAAGATCAAAAGGTGTTGGAGATTCTGATTTGGTTAGTGAAGGTGTTCATCATCAAAGAAAGAATTCAAATTCTCCATTAGAGCACAACTAAGCTCTAAAGGTATATTTACATCCTTGTATACTGTAGATTTCGTGGTTGCATGTTTAAGTGTTGTTTTCTATCTTCTAGATACGATATATTGTTGTACATGATTTATGAGTTTAAGGGATTGCATCCTGGATTGGGTTTTTTTATTGCCTTCTAGATAGTTGATCCTTGCATCAAGTGGGTCAAAAGTTTTGAAACTTATCTGAAAGGTCCACCTATATTCCAACATGAGATACATGATACTGAAACAATTAACAGACCATCGTTAAAGAGCAAGTCACCTTCATCTAATCCAACAAAACTTTGGCACTTGAGGCTAGGTCATATAAACCTAAACAGAATTGACAGGCTAGTGAAAGATGGTATCTTGCCTTCATTGGTGGTAGAACCAATGCCTGTTTGCGAGTCCTGTCTGGAAGGCAAAATGACCAAAAGACTCTTTTCATCTCAGGGCAAGTGAGCCAAAGTTTTATTGGAATTAGTGCATACTGATGTGTGTGGACCCATTAATGTCAGTGCCAGAGGAGGATATGAGTATTTCATCACTTTCACAGATGATTATTCAAGATATGGATACATATACCTTATGCACCACAAGTCTGAGGCTTTTGAAAAGTTTTAAGAGTTTCGATCGGAAGCGGAAAAGCAATTAGGTAAAAGTATCAAGACTCTTCGATCAGATCCAGGAGGGTAATATCTCTCTACTATTTTTTGGGATACTTATCAGAAAATGGGATTCTATCCCAGTTGTCTACTCCTGGTATACCTCAACAGAATGGAGTAGCAGAAAGAATGAACATGACTCTTTTAGATATGATTATGTCTATGCAGAGTTTCTCAGGATTACCTATATCCTTTTGGGGATACGCCTTGGATACTGTGATGTACATACTAAAGCTCGTACCATCTAAGTTTGTACCTAAGACTCCCCGGGAGTTTTGGTCTGGGCGAAAGCCTAGTCTACAACATTTACACATTTGGGGTTGTGAAGCACATGTGCTAAAGGCTAAGACGAATAAGTTGGAACCGAAGTTGGAAGTATGCACGTTTGTAGGATATCCTAAAGGAACTAAAGGTTGGTTATTTTATAATCCCAGAGAGCAGAAAGTGTTGGTAAGCACTAATGCGGTTTTTCTGGAGGAAGATCATATGATTGATTGGAAATCTTTAGAAAAAGTTAAAAGTCCTGGGATCCTAACCCTAGAGGGGGGGTGAATAGGGTGTGCTACAATATGTGACCAATTATGACAAATTTTAACTTCTTAAAATAAACTAGTCACAATTGATGATTTATCAAACAAGATGCGGAAGCTAATAAAACAATCACCACAAGCAAACACCACTACACAAAGATTTATAGTGGTTCGGCCTCATTGCCTACATCCACTACCGGCTTGTGATCCAATCACCCCACCGGATTTCCACTATCTATGCTTTTCAATAGGCTAAGTAATAACCTTTACAATGTTGTTTTTCTAGGCTAAACAACAACCTTTACAAGATGCTTTTCTAGGCTAAGCAATAACCTTTACACAATGTTTTTCTTAGGCTAAGCAATAGCCTTTACAAGAAAAAGATTTCTCTTAAAGAAGTGTCTACAAAAAAACTCAAAGAGATACAATTTCAGCTCAATAAATTTGCCTCTAAAATAGGCGGATATGAAATTGAAAAACCAACTCACACAAACACTATATGAATGCAAATGTGTATGCCCATGATGTGTGTGTGTCATAACTTCAATCAAGTTTAAAAACTAAGCTCAATCAATATATGCTTAAAGCATTTAAAAATTTAAGGTATATAAAAGATTTGATTGAAGTGTAATGCAAATCACATGTATGAATACAAACTTGTTAATGATATGAAAATCAGAGGTTCACAAGTTGTATGAAATTAATTAACTTAAGACATGTGATGCATGTGAAATGTTGTTTTCAAAACCAAATAAATTTAACTAAGGTTTGAATGAATGAAAACAACAAATAAAGATTCAACCAAGAAAATGAATCATGCTTTAAAAGAAATCAAAGATTTTAGCTAAGCATGATTAAAGAAGATTTTAAAAAAACTTGGATTGAAATCAAAATGAAGAATCCAATCTTAATTAGATCAAAGATTAAGAGAAGAATGGATTCAACCCATCATAGTTATAATGCTAAAACTCATTTACCAATAATTTAAACAAAGCATATAACATATGATTAAGGAAGGTAGAGCTTACTTAGAGATTTAACTTCATTAATCCAAGCTTTAGCTCTCCAAATGACCCCTTGGTCTCTTTTAGTTCATCCCCTTTTCTTTGTCTCAAAACACCTCAAAAGAGTCTTGAAGATCTCTAACTTTGGTAAAGAAATGAACTTCATTTTATAGCCCAAAACTGCCCAACGGCTCTTCCCCGGTCAACCTGGCCTTCAACGGTCATAAAACTGACCGTTTGGAAAAGGCAGCAACGACTCTTTCCCGGTCGACCTGGGCCTGGCTCGGTAGACCTGGTACACTGCGTTTCTGGCCTAGGACCAAAATCCCCTAAACTTGCATTTTTCAAAGTATTTTTATATGGGGACTTTTGGGACACTGAATCAAGCTTGGAATCATGTTTTAAATCAAACTAAGAGGTTTAAAAACATGAAACATAAAAAGCCTCAAAAGATTTGAAAGATTTAAAACTCATAGGCTTGCTTGATTTCTAAAACTTCTTTTCAAAAACAAATGCATCCAAGTTTAAAAACAAAACAAGCATAAATCAATACTTTTACAAATCTTAAAAACAATGCATGTATAAATCAAGATTTCAAGTTTTTTAAATCAATGCATGTGTGAAAATTCAAATGGTGCTAATATGATAATGCATCCATCAAATTGCAATACACAAAATCCCTAACAAAAGTGATCTCAAAAGAAATTCAAGAGCAAACAATTCCAAATCCAAGTATGACCGAACCTGAGGAAGAAGCGCCCTTACCGGACCCAGTAGTTACACCAGTGCCTCGTCGTAGTGGGAGGATTGTCAAACCCCCTAACAGGTTCTCGTTTTTGGGAGAGTCTTACGAGGCAGTCCCAGAAGAACCGAAACAAGATCCCTGTAACTATGATGAAGCAATTAATGACATAGATTCGGAGCGTTGGAAAGATGCTATGAAAGCTGAGAAGGACTCTATGTACTCCAATCAGGTCCGGACACTTGTGGACTTGCTTGCCAATATTAAACCTATTGGATGCAAGTGGGTCTACAAGAGAAAGAGAGGACCAGATGGTAGAGTGGAGACCTTTAAGGCTAGGCTTGTTGCGAAAGGGTATACTCAGAAAGAGGGTATCGATTATGAGGAAACCTTCTCGCCGGTAGCCATGCTAAAGTCCATCAGGATACACTTACCCATTGAGGCTCATCTCAATTATGAGATTTGGCAAATGGATGTCGAGACGGCGTTTCTCAACGGCCATCTTAAGGGATGCAACCAGACAGTTTTGTAGCTAAAAACCAAGAGCAAAAGGTTTGCAAGCTGCAGAAGTCTATTTATGGACTGAAGCAGGCATCCCTAAGATGGAACAACTGGAACATCCATTTTGACCAGGTAAAAAAGTCATTTGGTTTTTGTCAAAATCTGGATGAGTCATGTGTGCACACGAAAAGTAAAGATGATAGGATAGTCTTTCTGGTTTTATATGTCGATGACATCCTACTCCTTGGGAAAGACGTGGGAATGTTATCACCGGTAAAAGTTTGGTTGGCAAAGGCTATTGATATGAAGGACTTGGGAGAAGCTAGATACATCCTAGGGATCAAACTCCATTGAGACCGGAAAAATAGGATGATTGGTTTATCCCAAGCTGCATACATAGATAAGGTACTGGTACAGTTTGCTATGCAAGACTCCAAGAATGGTATTACACCTTTCAGGCATGGAGTGCACCTTTCCAAGGATCAGTGTCCTAAGACACCTGAGGAAAAGGAACAGATGAGGTCGATACCATACGCTTCGGCTGTTGGTAGCCTCATGTATGCTATGCTGTGTACTAGACCGGATATCTATCATGCAGTGGGCCTAGTCAGCAGATATCAGTGTAACCCAAGACATGAACATTGGACTACTGTAAAATGTATTCTTAAATACTTGAGAAGGACTAGAGATTACATGTTAACTGATGGAAGTGATGAGCTGATGACAGTTGGACACACAGATTTTGACTTCATGTCAGATAAGAATTCCAGAAAATCCACCTCTGGTTATGTATTTATGCTTGGTGGTGGAGCTATCAACTGGAGGAGTATAAAACAGGAATGTACCGCTGATTCCACCTCGGAGGCTGAATGTGTAGTGACTTGTGAAGCAGCTAAGGAAGCAGAATGGCTCAAGAGATTCCTTATGGAACTTGGGGTGGTACCTTTGGCAGGATAACTGCTCACAGTATATTGTGACAGCAGCGGGGCAGTCGCTCAGTCCAAGGAGCCTAGAAGCCATAAAAACCAAAAGCACGTACAAAGGAAGTATCACTTAGTCAGAGAGATTGTGCAAATAGGTGATATTGCTATTACCAAGATAGCATCTACGAACAATCTGGCAGATCCCTTTACTAAGCCTTTGACTACCAAAGTCTTTGAGCAACAAGTAGACGGGATGGGCATGAGGTGCAACCCTGACTGGCATTGAGCCTAAGTGGGAGATTGTTAGATTGTATGGTCTCAATCCATCAGTGGATGTAATCAATGATTAATTTCTTTATTTATCAATAAAATCAAGCTTTCCTTTCATAAGATGAATGGTGTTTTATTACTTAATGCACATGACCAATACATATGACATAATGGTTCATGAGATGAACCGGATCCCATTAGTATATTTGATGTGATATATGTATATGGATGAGATCCACATACAGGAGATATGTGTCACAAATCTTATACTTAAAAATATCTTCGCAACCAGTGATAAGACTGGGCATCTCATCTGATAAGGTTGCAGCACTTTGATCATTATAAGATAGTGTGATTTGTCTCGATCATCAGAATGTAAGATTCTCGATCATAGTGCTGGTACATTGGATGTATTGAAGGACCATGAGAAGCACCTTATGAAATACTGCCTCGATTTAAGGATTGCTCTCATAATTCCCTAGCAATAGGCTCTCAATCCTGAGACATTGATGAACTCAAGTTTCTGTCTATTCATTTGCTTTGAGTCACCAATGAGTGAGGCCAACTATAGGTCAGCACCTCGGTGTCTTGAGTATGTGGTAGTAGGACTGTGGGAACATACAATAATCAAGATGGAATCTATCTATATTATCCCCTTGTGCCAATTAATGGATTTATCATTAGTTAGCGCGCACCCATCCCGATTAAGAGTTAATTGGATGGTACTGATGATCACTGTGATTAATTGGGGTTCAAGGATAATAAGATGTGGATCTAAGATTGGATGACACAGATTTATTCCAATTGATCCATGGATATTGATAGAGGGGCCTACTTGTGGTACTTTGGAGGTTTAGGCTCTTCATTGTAATTTATTCCTAAGACTGGAGTGCAATTGTATTTATATAGTGGTGTTATTTACAGTTAACTGTGGGCCCGGATTGCACATGAGATGTGGGGTCGCGTGTCCCAGTTGGAGCCGGCTTTCTAAGGAATCCCTAGTAGTCCCCACGCTAGCCCAAGATATTAGAAAGTTACTAATCTTACTTGAACTCTAAAAGGAAGGAATTAGAAAGTTACTATTTCTATTTGAAGTGGGACTTCTAATAGTGGTAATAGTAAGCTACTAATTTGTGTGGAAGTGTGACTTCTATTGCAATAAGTAAGAGAGTCTTAAGAGGAGATTTGAGGCTATATAAAGGGGAAGAATCCCCCTTGGACGTCCATCCTTGGTATTCACGCCGAAAAGATCTCTTGTGCAAGAGTTGCACATCTCTCCTCTTTCTCTCTCTTTGCTAGTTCTCTTCTAGTTTCCTTAGAGTTTATAGTAGGGTATTCTCTTGGAGATCCCACCCATCTTCTTGAGAAAAGAGATCTGATAGAGGGTCATACCGTGGAAGACAACAAGGTCTTGGAGATCTCTAATTACTTTAAGAAGAGTTCTTGATCAAGTTGATTGTCTTCTCCTCCATTAGAGCGTTACCGGGCTCCAAAGGTATAATCTACTTCTCTATTTATTGTGGATTGTTTTGGATGCATGTAGTTGCTGATTTCTATCTTTTAGATAGGTTGTATTGATGTACTTGATTCATGAGATGGAGGGATTGCATCCTGGATATGCTTTATGGCCTTCTGGATAGTTGATCCCTGAGACAAGTGGGTCAAAAAGTTTTGAAAACCTATCCACGAGGCCCACCTACTTCCAACAAATATGCCTCAATAGAATGGAGTAGCAGAAAGAAGGAACATGACTCTTTTAGATCTGATTAGGTCTATGCTGAGTTTCTCAGGATTACCTATATCCTTTTAGGGATACGGCTTGGATACTGCGATGTACATACTCGTACCATCTAAGTCTATACCTAAGACTCCCCAGGGGTTGTGGTCCGTGCGAAAGCCTAGTCTACAACATTTACACATTTGGGGTTGTCCGGCACATGTGCTAAAGGTTAAGACGGATAAGTTGGAAGCAAAGTCGGAAGTATGCACGTTTCTAAGATATCCTAAAGGAACTAAAGGTTGGTTATTTTATAATCCCAGAGAGCAGAAAGTACTGGTAAGCACTAATGCGGTTTTTCTGGAGGAAGATTATATGATTGACCGAAAATCTTTAGAAAAGGTGATCTCGGAAGAAATTCAAGAGCAAACAAATCAAAATCCAAGTATGACCGAACCTGAGGAAAAGGCACCCTTATCGGACTCAGAAGTTACACAAGTGCCTCGTCGTAGTGGGAGGATTGTCAGATCCCCAAATAGGTTCTCGTTATTGGGAGAGTCTTACAAGTCAGTCCCGAAAGAACCAGAACAAGATCCATGTAACTATGATGAAGCAATTAATGACATAGATTCAAGGCGTTGGGAAGATGCTATGAGAGCTGAGATGGAGTCTATGTACTCCAATCAGGTCTGGACACTTGTGGACTTACTTGCCAATATAAAACCTATTGGCTGCAAGTGGGTCTACAAGAGAAAGAGAGGATCAGATGGTAGGTGGAGACCTTTAAGGCCAGGCTTGTTGCGAAAGGGTATACTCAGAAAGATGGTATCGATTATGAGGAAACCTTCTCGCCGGTAGCCATGCTCAAGTCCATCAGGATACTCTTATCCATTGCGGCTCATCTCGATTATGAGATTTAGCAAATGGATGTCAAGACGGCGTTTCTGAACGGTCATCTTGAGGAAGACATCTACATGGTGCAGCCAGACGATTTGGTAGCTAAAAACCAAGAGAATTTTTTTTTTTCGTTTTTGTCAAAATCTGGATGAGTCTTGTGTGCACACGCAAAGTAAAGGTGATAGGATAGTCTTTCTGGTTTTATATGTCGATGACATCCTACTCCTTGGGAAAGACGTGGGAATGTTATCACCGGTAAAAGTTTGGTTGGCAAAGGCTTTTGATATGAAGGACTTGGGAGAAGCTAGCTACATCCTAGGGATCAAACTCCATCGAGACCGGAAAAATAGGATGATTGGCTTATCCCAAGCTGCACACATAGATAAGGTACTGGTACGGTTTGCTATGTAAAACTCCAATAAGGGTATTAATCCCTTCAGGCATGGAGTGCACCTTTCCAAGGATCAGTGTTCTAAGACACCTGAGGAAAAGGAACAGATGAGGTCGATACCTTACGCTTCAGCTATTGGTAGCCTCATGTACGCTATGCTGTGTACTGGACCAGATATCTGTCATGCAGAGAGCCTAGTCCGCGGATATCAGTCTAACCCAGGACTTGAACATTGGACTGCTGTAAAATGTATTCTCAAATACTTAAGAAGGACTAGAGATTACATGTTAATTGATGGCAGTGGTGAGCTGATTCTAGTTGGATACACAGATTCTGACTGCATGTCAGATAAGGATTCCAGAAAATCCACCTCTGGTTATGTATTTATGCTTGGTGGCGGAGCTATCAGCTGGAGGAGTATAAAATAGGAATGTACCGTTGATTCCATTTCGGAGGCTGAATATGTAGCGGTTTGTGAAGAAACTAAGGAAGCAATATGGCTCAAGAGATTCCTTATGGAACTTGGGGTAGTACCTTTGGCACGACCGTTGCTCACAGTTTACTGTGACAGCAACGGGGCAGTCGCTCAGTCCAAGGAGCCCAGAAGCCATAAAAGCCAAAAGCATGTACAGAGGAAATATCATTTAGTCAGAGAGATTGTGCAGAGAGGTGATATTGCTATTACCAAGATAGCCTCTGCGGATAATCTAGCAGATCCCTTTACTAAGCCTTTAACTACCAAACTCTTTGAGCAACATGTAGACGGGATGGGCATGAGATGCAACCCTAACTGGCATTGAGCCCAAGTGGGAGATTGTTAGATTGTGTGGTCTCAATCCATTAGTTGATGTAATAAATTGATTAATTTCTTTATTTTTTAATAAAATCATGATTTCCTTTCATGAGATGAATGGTGTTTTATTACTTAATGCACATGACCAATACATATGACATAATGGTTAATGAGATGAACTGGGTCCCATTAGTATATTAGATGTGATATACGTATATGGATGAGATCCACATACGAGAGACGTGTGTCCCAAATCTTATACTTAAAATATCTTCACAACCAGTGATGAGACTGGGCATCTCATCTGATAAGGTTACAGCACTTTGATCACTATGAGATAGTGTAATTTGTCTTGATCATCCGAATGAAAGATTCTGGATCACGGTGATGGTACATTGGATGTATTGAAGGACCATGAGAAACACCTTATGAAATACTGGCTCGATTTAAGGATTGCTCTCATAATTCCCTAACAATAAGCTCTCAATCCTGAGACATTGATGAACTCAAGTTTCTATCTATTCATTTGCTTTGAGTCGGCAATGAGTGAGGTCAATTGTACGTCAACACCTCGGTGTCTTGGGTAAGTGGTAGTTGGACTGTGGGAACATACAATGATCAAGAAGGAATCTATCTACATTATCCCCTTGTGCCAATTAATGGATTTATCATTACTGAGTGCGCACCCATCTCGATAAAGAGTTAATTGGATGGTATTGAAGATCACTGTGATTAATTGGGGCTCAAGGATAACAAGATGTGGATTTAAGATTGGATGAGACAGATTTATTCCAATTGATCCATGGATATTGATAGAGGGGCCTACTTGTGGTATTGTGGAAGTTTAGGGTCTTCATTGTAATTTATTCCTAAGACTGGAGTGCAATTGCATTTATATAGTGATGTTATTTGCAATTAACAGTGGGCCAGGATTGCACATGAGATGTGGGGTCATGTGTCCAAGTTGGAGCCAGCTTTCTAAGGAATCCCTAGTGGTCCCCACGCTAGCCCAAGTATTAGAAAGATTCTATTCTTACTTAAACTCTAATAGGAAGGAATTAGAAACTTACTATTTCTATTTGAAGTGAGACTTTTAATAGTGGTGATAGTAGTATGAGAAGTTACTAATTTGTATGGAAGTGAGACTTTTTATGCAATTAGTAAGAGAAGTAAGAAAAGGAGGTTGCATGAGGCCTATATAAGAAGAAACACCCCTTGGACGTCCAACACACACAAGCCGCGCCCAAGAGCCTCTTGTGCAAGTGTTGCAGAATTCTTCTTCTCATCTTCTCTCTTCTAGTTGTTTTCTAGTCCCTTAGAGTTTCTAGTAGGGTTTTCTCTTGAGAAAAGAGATCTGATAGAGGGTCATAGCGTGGAAGGCAACAAGGTCTTGGAGATCTCTAATTGCTTCAAGAAAAGTTCTTGTTCTAGTTGATTGTCTTCTCCTCGATTAGAGCACTACCGGGCTCCAAAGGTATAATCTGCTTCTCCTCTTGTGGTAGATTATTTTGTTGCATGTAGTTGTTGATTTCTATCTTCTAGATAAGTTATATTATTGTACATGATTGATGAGAAGGAGGGACTGCATCCTAGATTGGGTTATAGCCTTCTGGATAGTTGATCCCTGAGTCAAGTGGGTCAAAAAGTTTTGAAAACCTATCCATAAGGCCCACCTACTTCCAACACTGTCAAGTTCGAAGAGGAGAGGAACAAAGTTTCTCAAAATTGAATCTAAAAAAGAGAAATCAGATTTTTTTTCCTTTTTTTTTTTGAAATGAGAAAGAGTGAAATAAATTCAAAGATAGAAATTTCCAAAATTCCCATCTCATGTTTTTTTTTGTTTTTTGTTTTTATGCAAGATCCAACAGAGGCCATCAACTAGAAAGGAGCCTAAGAGTTAAAGCATCGCGTTCTCAAATGAACGAGTCCCACCGGGTGTGCCAACTCGATGGGGGCTCTGACCTTTCGTCCACTCCTTCTCTACCCCTGGGGCTGCCTAGAGTATGGCGGAGGAGGAAAAGTGAGTCATCAACATTTTTGTACGGGTATGTCAGATTTTCTACTCTACTTGGAATTTGAAGTGGTGATCTAGAGATTCACCTTCACAAGTAGAACGGAAATCAATTCTTTTTTCTAACTTTCCATTGCACATATATTTCAAGAAAGAGACACAATTTTTTTAAATGCTGAGAGAGGTGATTTCATTTTATTTGCCGCAAAAGGAGATTTTGTGTCATGAAAGGCGATTTGTGCCGTGAAAGGCGATTTACAAGGCGATTGTTAGTTTTATGGTCTCAATACCAAGTATATGATGTAATAAATTGATTAATTTCTTTATTTATCAATACAATAATGTTTTCTTTTCATGAGATGAATGGTGTTTAATTATATACTTGCACATAACCAATACGAATGACATAATGATTCATGAGATGAATTGGAGTCCACAAGTATACTAGATGTAATATATGTGTGTGGATGAGATCCACATACAGGAGACATGTATTGCAAATCTTATACTTAAATATCTTCACAACCAATGATGAGATTGGGCATCTCATCTGACAAGGATGCAACACTTTGATCACTATGAGTTAGTGTGATTTGTCTTGATCATCAGAATGTAAGATTCTAGATCATGGTGCTGGTACATTGGATGTATTGAAGGACCATGAGATGCACCTTATATACACTGTCTTTACTTTAAGGTATGCTCTCATAATTCCCTAGCAATAGGCTCACAATCCTGAGACATTAATGAAATCAAGTTTCTATCTATTTATTTGCTTCGAGTCACCAATGAGTGAGGCCAATTGTAGGTCAACACCTCGGTGACTTGGGTACGTGATAGTAGAGCTGTGGGAACATTCAATGGTCAAGATGGAATCTATCTTCAATATCCCCTTGTGCCAATTAATGGATTTATCATTGGTAAGTGCGCACCCATTCCAATTAAGAGTTAATTGGATCGGTACCAAATGATCATTATAATTAATTGGGGCTCAAGGATAATAAGATATGGATCTAATTTGGTGGACAGGTCTAATTGATCCATGGATATAGATGGAGGGGCCTACTTGTGGTAATGTGGAAGTTTAGGGTCTTCATTGTAATTTATTCCTACGACTGGAGTGCAATTGCATTTATATAGTGGAGTTATTTGCAATTAACTGTGGGCCCAGATTGCACATGAGATGTGGGGTCACGTGTCCCAGTTGGAGCCAACTTTCTAAGGAATCCTTAGTGGTCCCCACGCTAGCCCAAGATATTAGAAAGATTCTAATTATAGTAGAACTCTAAAAGGAAATAGAAAGTTACTATTTCTATTTGAAGTGAGACTTCTAATAGTGGTAATAGTAAGTTACTAATTATTAATGGAAATGAGACTTCTATTTTAATTAGTAAAAGAGGAAGTTACTAATTATATTTGAAGGAAGACTTATAATTGTGATTTGGTAAGCAACTAATTGTTATAAAAGTAAGACTTCTATTTCAATCAGTAAGGGGAGGTTGCTTAGGTGTTATAAAAGGAGAGAGAGGAAGCTTGGACGTTCCTTGCATTGATTCCACCTAGGGATTCACGCCCATCATCATCTTCCTCTCTTGTGCAAGTTGTTGCACATCACTTCCCTTTTCTAGTTTCTCTTATAGTTTCCTTTAGGGTTTTTCTCTTGGAGATTCCACCATCTTCTTGAGAAAAGAGAATCTGATACAGGTCATAGCGTGGAAGATCAAAAGGTGTTGGAGATTTTGATTTGATTAGTGAAGCTGTTCATCATCAAAGAAAGAATTCAAATTCTTCATTAGAGCACAACTAAGTTCCAAAGGTATAATCTACATCCTTGTATGTTGTTGATTTCGTGGTTGCATGTTTAGGTGTTGTTTTCTATCTTCTAGATAGGTTATATTGTTGTACATGATTTATGAGTTTGAGGGATTGCATCCTAGATTGGGTTTATTGCCTTCTAGATAGTTGATTCCTGCATTAAGTGGATCAAAAGTTTTTGAAACCTATCTAAATGGCCCACCTATTTTCCAACACATAACGTGGAAGGCAACAAGGTCTTGGAGATCTCTAATTGCTTCAAGAAAAGTTCTTGTTCTAGTTGATTGTCTTCTCCTCGATTAGAGCACTACCGAGCTCCAAAGGTATAATCTGCTTCTCCTCTTATGGTAGATTATTTTGTTGCATGTAGTTGTTGATTTCTATCTTCTAGATAGGTTATATTACTGCACATGATTGATGAGAAGGAGGGAGTGCATCTTGGATTGGGTTATAGTCTTCTAGATAGTTGATCCCTGAGTCAAGTGGGTCAAAAAGTTTTGAAAACCTATCCATGAGGCCCACCTACTTCCAACACTATCAAGTTCGAAGAGGAGAGGATCAAAGTTTCTCAAAATTGAATCCAAAAAAGAGAATTCAGATTTTTTTTCCTTTTTTTTTTTTGAAATGAGAAAGAGTGGAAATAAACTCAAAGATAGAAATTTCCAAAAATCCCATCTCATGTTTTTTTTTTATGCAAGATCCAACATAGGCCCCCAACTAGAAAGGAGCCTAAGAATTCAAGCATCGCGTTCTCAAATGAACGAGTCCCACCGGGTGTGCCAACTCAATGGGGGCTCCGACCTTTCGTCCACTCCCTCCCTACCCCTGGGGCTACCGGGAGTATGGCGGAGGAGGAAAAGTGAGTCATCAACATTTTTGTACGGGTATGTCAAATTTTCTACTCTACTTGGAATTTGAAGTAGTGATCCAGAGATTCACCTTCACAAGTAGAACGGAATCAATTATTTTTTCTATCTTTCCATTGCACATATATTTCAAGAAAGAGACACAATTTTTTTAAATGCCGTGAGAGGCGATTTCATTTTATTTGCCGCGAAAGGCGATTTTGTGCCGTGAAAGGCGATTTGTGCCGTGAAAGGCGATTTACAAATCTCATCAATAATGAAAGACAAGAAATGTGATTTTTCGTCTCTTTACAAGGAATACAAAATACAATAGAAAAGTATGAAAAGGTATCTGACTTCTCAGGAGATTGCGGAGACTCGTTCAGATTGACGGTCTCAAGTCATGTATGGACTTCGCCATCGTCCTTCAGATGAGAACGCTTGATGATTTGATTATTTGACTTGGCTTGAACCTCAGTTTTTTAGAGGATAAAGACCAAGGAGAGGTCCTATATCCAATAAAAAGTGAGTAAACGGGATGAAAAGCCGCGTTTAGGTCATGTTGGATAGAAGGAGAGAGGAGACCTTGGGGGGGTGGCCCCCTAAGGGACTTCGATCACCTTGTGGTGTTTCTACAGATGAGTAGCAGGGTTTCTTTGAGAATTCTTCGGAATTTTCTTTACTTTTCTAGGGCGGATCGAAGGTTCCAAGATCCCTTTTTTTGTTAGAATGACCCCCTTTTTTAGGCTTTTGGTGGCCATAAGGTGGGTTTATGAGCATTGATGGCATTGATGTTCCATGATGAGAGGAGTTACAAGTTTTAATTCTTTGATTTCGTAACTCCATTTTCTTGGCTTGTGATTGGCCGGTGGAGAATGATGGGCATTTAATCGCCCTTAATCTCCATGATGAGGGGAGTTTCATGGTTTTAATGCCATGATTACTTAAGTTTGTAACTCCCATTTGCTTGATTTTGATTGGGCCGTCCAAAATAATGGGTCAATGACCACATTAAGTTGTCACAAAACGGGTCAATTAACGACATTAAGTGATCGCCAGGGCATTTGAAGAGTCGCAGGCCGTGCCGCGTCTTTTGGAATTCTTCTTGTGATGATCGCTGATGGATCCACTTGTTGTTTGATGTCAGATGGCGATGCAACTTCAGACATTGGTTGATACCAGTGAGCCGGCAACATCTGTCTTGTCGATTTCTCGATCGGTCGGATAGAAAGTGTATTTTCTTGGTCAGCCGGTTGGCGATCTTGGAGCGATCAATGATGATTTCATGCTCTTAACGGCGGATCCGAAATGTTGATGAAGATCAGTCGATTTCGAGCATAAAAAATCAGATTTTATAAAAACCACAGGGGCTGGAACTCCTGAAACGCGAAAAGGGTGGAAAACGGGCCACCCGGCGACAAATCCGGCGACCCGGATTTCCATGGTCGCCAGTGACCATGGGCTGGGGTTGCTGGCGGCGACCATGGGCCAATGTCACCGGCGACGACCATGGGCCAATCTTGCCGTTTCTTAGCCGTTTTTCGGTCTTTTCTTATCCTTTTTTCTCCAGTATTTTCTTGACATTTCTCCTCAATTACAGGCTTGATTCTCCTGAAGAAAACCTAATGAAAAGCCATGCAAATCGGAGCACAAGGTTTCCTATTTTTGGAAAAGCCGAAGACTTTGTAGCCGATTTTCCGTCAAGAGTCGAAACTGGGTCAAACGATGTCGGAATGACCTGAAATTTGAGGTGAAGCCTCCTGAGTAGTAGATAGGACCGGCCATGGGCTTTTGTTTGAGTTTTGCAGCTGTGTGGGGTCCCGTCGCCAGTAGGCTTGATTTCGTCGAGGGTAAGATGCCACACGTTGATGTACGGTCAACCGATGTCTGAATGACTTGAGATTTAACAGGGAGCGTGCTGGAGTCATTTTGAGATGATCCATTTGCTCCATTTTGGATGTCATTGTCTCAGGGTGCTCCGCTGCCGGTAGCCTTGATTTTGTTTCGGAGCGTCAAAGTCAAGTCAAACGTTGTCGGAATGACCTGAAATTTAACGTGTAGCCCTTTTGAAGCATGTTGAAGCCACCCATGTGCTCTGTTTGATGAGTGATGGCCTCGGTGGTTCTCGTAGCCAGAGGCTTGGTTTTACTGCTCAAGGGTTGATGGAGGGTCAAACGTTGTAAGTTTGACTTGAAATTTGGCATAGAGCCTTTTAGAGGTATTTTGAAACCATCTATAGGCTCTATAAGACCCCGACCCGAGTGAACCCAATTAGTGCTAATTAAGTTGCGTGTTAGTGCTAAGCTTGATTAGTGATTTTGGTTAAGTTGGGCTTGGAATAGCTTTTGTTTTAGTTTTGGGGATTTTGATTTGCTTTATGTTAGTAGGGCCCTTTGGGGGTTCCTTTTCATGACATTGCATTTGATTGAGGTTTTATCGGAAGTGTTTGCATTCATGATTTTAATCCCGATTTACTCGTTTTGATGATCCCTACAACTTTCATGTTGATCTCGTCCCCGTTTGAGATCCCGAAAACCGAATTCTTGGCCTTGAGTGCAAAACAGTCATTTCACACCAAATCTGTACCCAAAAACTTGATATTCCCGAAACCCGTGAAACTTATACTTTTTGGAAACTAGATATTTCGACGATCATTTCTTTCTTCTTCGTCGAATTCATCCGAGGTCCCGATAGAGATGATTTCAGCCTAATTAGGATTGTTAATGGTGGTCTTGCTCGTTCATTGATTTACTTGTACTTGATTTACTTGCATATGTATCGATGTGTTATTTAACCTATGTGTCGGCATCACTAAGCTTGGATACCTTGTCGGTTTGATCCACCGACTTGGAAATCCCTCTCCCGTCCCGCCAGCTGCAGTTTGGATCCCGATACCCGGTCATTACCGTGGTCCCGTCCCGATACCCGGTTCGCTACCGTGGTCCCGTTCCCGTATATTTATATTGTATATATGTTTACGTTGCTTCTCCTCACCTTGTGTGACTGAGATCAACGTCCCGTGATACTATTGTCACTTTAGTGACAGAGGACTTAGCTTTATGTGATTGCCACCTTGTATTCCCGATTTCCTTGGATACCTCATATGTTTTATCTTGTTTACTTGTTTTCTAGCAAATGATTGATCTATTTTATAAGAGTTCTTGCTTAAACAGATTTCTATGCTTTTCAAGGTATTTCATCTATCATATGTGGTTTTGTCTTTTCACTCTCTTGCCAGACCGTCGTGTCTGATCCTTTGCTTTGGTACTCAGGTCCCGTTGCCGGTTTCCTTGAGGAGGAGCCGGAGGAGGCGGTAGGTGAGCCGCATCCTCTAGTTGAGTGGCGCGCTGACGATGTCATGTAGACATCGGGTTGCTACAAGAGGCGTAACATTTTGGGGAGGACTTGTTAACCATTCTTTTGGGTTATTATTTTGTAATATTGGCCTTTGTTGGCCTCTAATTTTGGGGAATGTAACTAAATGATATTTTGTCTAACTTTAACAACTTTTGGGAAACATGCTATAGATCATTGCTCATTCTGATACAGTTTTGATATTTGATGTTAATGCTTGCATGACTAGAGATAGTCTAACTATTTGATTTGCCACATGCTTCCGCACTAAAAAGAAATATTCATGCAAGGTTGTGATATCCTCACCGCGGACACCTGTGGGAAATTAAATAAATTGTATATTGTGGATGTAGATAATCCTCACTAATCAATCATTCACTACACAATTAGTCCCGATCCCGGATTCGGATTTCCGGTCCGGGGTCGAGACAGGCTCCGATCGAAGTTTTGATGTCTTCGACGCCGTCACTGCCAGGAGTGCATGGTCAGCTACCGGAGTAGTGAAGTTGGGTCAAATGATGTTGGAATGGCCCGAAACTTCATGTTAGCCCCTCTTTTGGCTGTCTTGGAGGATCTTACAGCTTTTGTTTGATTCTGACAAAATCTTATGCTTGAAGTAGCATTGCCTGTTTGTAGTAGGATGGGGCTTCATGTGGCTTCTTGATGTTGAAGAGGCAAAGTGACAGTTTTGGTGTCAACACTCTCGGTGTCGCGACCCCGGACCGGGCCCGCGGGTCTAATCTGGGATCAGGACTAATTCACAGAGAATGACAAGGTGTTAAGTATACACATTGATTTAATTTCCCACAGGTATCCGAGTTGAGGATATCACAACAACATAAATATTTCTTTCAATGCGGAAGTGTGTAGCAAATCAAACATTCAATTTTTGTCACAAGAAAAAAACATTTGTATAAACCAAGTATCAAAAAGAGCAATGATCATAAGTGCTTTCCCAAAGAAGAGTTAAAGTTTATACAAAAGATCATTTAATTACATTTCCCAAAAATAGAGGCCAACAAAGGCCAATATAAACAAAATACCAATTCCCAAAGAATGGTCAAACGTTTTCCAAAATGTTACATCTCTCATAGCAATCAAATGTCTAAACGACATCATCAGCATGCCACTCAACTAGGCATTGTGGTTCACCGACCGCCTCCTCAATCTCCCCCTCGGGATAGACAATGTCCGGACCTGAGTACCAAAGAGTGGGTCGAACACGACGGTTTGGCAAATGGGTGAAAATACATGACATTATAATAATAAATGAATTTACATTCAAAAGCATTTAAACCTGTTTAAATAACAATTCCCATAAAAGAGATAAATCATTTATTCAAATACAAGTGTGCGTTGTAAAACATGTAAAGGTAACCAAGGAAACAAGAAATAAGCAAGATGGCAACCACACGAAGCTAAGTCCTCTATCAGCGAAGTGACAGAGCATATCAAGGCATTGATCTCAGTCACATAACGTGAGGAGAAACAACGAAATATATACATATACATATAATATACGGGACATGACCACGGTAGCGAGCCGGGCATCGGGAACCACAGTAGCAATCCGGGGTATTGGGACAAGACCACGGTAATAACCGGGTAGCGGGATCCAGAC
Organism: Cinnamomum chago; assembly: GCA_038049695.1. Lineage (NCBI taxonomy): Eukaryota > Viridiplantae > Streptophyta > Magnoliopsida > Laurales > Lauraceae > Cinnamomum > Cinnamomum chago. The sequence goes on from CP142460.1 coordinate 34,219,127, forward strand.
TGCAGCTGGCGGGACAAGAAGGGGATCTCCAAGTCGGTGGATCAGACTAACAGGGTTATCCAAGCTTAGTGGTGCCGACTCATAAGTCAAATGACAAAATCAAAACATGTATAAAATACATCAAATGCAAGTACATAAACAAGCGGGACAGGGGTGCTCAAAGGCACAATTGTCGTATCAATCTGGGCAATGCATTTCTGGACTAATAACTATATCAAATACAATTTCAATGCTTTTGGGAATGACAAGTCATGTAGTATAAATCTTGGGAATAGTGAAGTACAATAAACCATTGACGTTTCGGGTCCAAGATTTTTTTAAAGTGAGTAGGGATCCCGTATGTCTAAATCAGTAAGGACTTGGTACTCCTTGAGTTTGGGGACATTCCGGGGTCCTTGTACACTTCAAATTTTCAAAACTTCAAAAGAAATCTTCATGATGTGGTTTCCTTCTCAAACAGATGTCAAATCGTAAGAATGGTTCTTCTCATTTCAATAGGGCTCCCAACAAACCATTCTCAATTATTTAAACATTTCATTCGTGCTCCCAAAACAGTCTCAAGTGAACAGTACCCATCACAAGAATAGACTAGAGGTTCGCTCAAGCGGTGAGCTCTCTAGAATGATTGTCTGGGTGGGTTCGTTCGAGCGAAGTTGAGGTCGCTCAAGCGAACTCGTCCACTATCAGGTTGGCTTGAGTGAAATTTCAGTTCTCTCTAACTAACTACTCTCTAGAACGAGTTATGGGAGGGTCGCTCGAGTGACAAAAGGGACCGCTCGAGCGAACTGTCCACTAGGATGGTTCGAACCCTTTTTTGGACACTTCGCTCGAGCGACCTGTCAAGTTCGCTCAAGCGAGCTGTCCAGAAACTGGTTCTGGGACAGTTCTTCTCCTCTCTTTCTCCTCCTTCTACAACCTCCTTTTAGCCCCATGTATACACCAAATGAGGAGCTCAAAATCCTATCCAAACCAACATCAAATCTCCAACAACATCCATCACATCCTCTTCCAATGATATCATTCATCAAATCTTCAATATTGTGTACACATAGACTCTGAAGCAGAAACCAAGTCTGAATGGATTGATGCCATGCAAAAAGAATTAAATCAGTTTAAAAAGAATGATGTATGGGATCTTGTACCTCTTCCTGAAGGCAAAAGTCAAATTGGCACTAAATGGATTTTCAAGAACAAGCTGGATGAATCAGGAAATGTGATAATGAACAAAGCTAGACTTGTAGCCAAAGGGTATGCTCAAGTTGAAGGAATTAATTTTGAGGAAACCTTTGCTCTTGTAGCTCGTTTGGAGTCTATTTGAATTTTATTGGCTTATGCTAGTAGCATGAAAATTAAACTGTTTCAAATGGATGTGAAGAGTGGTTTTTTAAATGGTGAAATTGAGGAAGATGTGTATGTTACCCAACCTCAAGGTTTGGAGGATCCTCATCACCCGGACTATGTATTTAAGTTGAAGAAGGCTCTCTAGGGATTCAAACAAGCCCCAAAAGCCTGGTATGAGAAGCTTACAAGTCACTTACTTGAAAATGAATATAAGTGTGGAAATGTGGACATGACTCTCTTCATTAAAAAGGTTGATAAAGATATTCTTATTGCTTAGATATATGTTGATGACATTGTTTTTGGATCCACATCAAATCAACTTGCTCAAGGATTTTCTCAACTGATGAGCTCCACTTTTGAAATGAGTCTGGTAGGACCCTTACAATTCTTTCTAGGATTACAAGTTAGTCAAACTGATCATGGTATCTTTCTTAGTCAATCCATATTTGCTCTAGAAATAGTGAAAAAAGTTTGGTTCAGGAGAATCTAAGACTAGCTGCAATCCCATGGGCTCTACTACTAAAATCTCTAGTGATCCTCAGGGTAAGAAAGCGGACCAGAAACTTTATAGGAGCATGATAGGAAGCCTTCTCTACCTCACAACTAGCAGAACTGATATCTCTTTTAGTGTTAGAATATGTGCTAGGTATCAATCTGATCCCCGAGAGTCTCACATTAAAGCTGTTAAACGAATCATAAAATATATTCATGGGACTTCTTATTATGGTATCTGGTATCCCCATGACTACACTCTACAATTAATTGGATATAGTGATGCAGATTGGGCAGGATCTATAGACGATAGGAAAAACACTAATGGTTGTTGCTATTTCATAGGAAACTGCTTAGTAGCCTAGCATAGCAAAAGGGAAAATTATGTATCCTTGTCTACTGCAGAAGCTGAATATATTGTTGCAGGTAGTTGTTGTGCTTAGCTATTGTGGATGAAACAAACCTTGTTAGATGATAATGTTCCACAACAATGCATGCCTATCATGTGTGACAATTCTAGTGCCATCAGCATTTCTAAAATTCTGTTCAGCACTCTCGCACTAAGCACATTGACATTCGCTATCATTTCTTGCGTGATCATGCTGATCAAGGCACTATTGACTTAATTTTTTTTCCAACAAATACCCAATTGGTTGAGCTATTTACTAAACCCCTTGGAAATGATCGGTTCATAAAATTGAGACATCAATTGGGCATTGGCCCTTGCCCTGAATTTAAATTTTTGTTGGCTAATCACCTGTTATCACATTTTATTTTTATATCTCTTATAAGTAGGTGCTACTAGCAAGGTTGTGTGTTTTCTCATTGATGGGCAGGCTCCTTTGCAATTAGATGTCAAAGGGGGAGAGAAATATCAAGTGTTCACCAATTGAAGAGGAAAATATTCAAGGGTTGCTAATGTTGAGGGGGTGAAACTAAGCCTAGAGTTTATTTGGGTAGTTTCCAAGTTTAGTCACTCTCGCAAGGAAAACTCAAAGCTCCTTAAATATCCAAATGCTCTTGAACATCCAAAGCTCCTTAAATATCCACAGAAGTTGTTGTTTAAGTTTCAAAGAAGATTGAGAGAGAGTTCAAGCTTCTAGAGTTGCCATCAAATTTCAAAGGGGGAGATTGTTAGAGTTTTTGTTTTGTTGCAATTTGATAGCATGCATTCATTTTCATATCTTGACCTCTCATTCTCTCATGAAGTTCTTATTTCAGATTTTCAAGTCTCAAATAGTTTTATCTTTGGAAATCTTTTCAAGCTTTCCAAATGTTTTATCTTTAAATCCATATTTTGGTTTGAATGTTTCATGTCATTGAAATTCATGTAGACAGCAAACCTGAGGCCTCGACACAGCCTCCGCCAGCTGTTCTTCCAGTTACACGGTCTGGAGGATCAAGGAGCACCCCTGATTTGGCAGCCCCCCAGCAGCTGTCGATTCAGCCTCCGACCACACAGCCCTCGCCGACCCATCCTCATACGGTCGGGACTAGCATAGGTGAGGAAATTATGACCTTTTAAAATTCAAAATGGTTCACCTCAATTTAATGATTTGTGTTCACTAACTCATTTAGCACTGTCATCTTAATAGCATCAGCCCCAGTCTCGGAGGCTCCAAGCCGTGTAAGGGGTGTTACGCGAGGGAAGAATGTGACAAAGCTGAGGAGACAGTTGGGTTATAACATCCTAGTCCCGATCCCCGTCTCCAGTCATAGGCCAGAAGGGGAACATGCCCCATTACTAGTTAACCATCTTAGGTTAGCCATTAGAGAGGTTGCCCCAGTCAGGCCCCATGGCTGGAAGAAGCTTGACGGTGGGATCAAACTTGCTGTCATTGTTGTTGTTCAGGTAAACTGAAACGAGAAATATCAACCAAACTGATTATAGTTGTGCTCCGCATTACAATATCTTATTATATTTTGTTATTACTAATCTTTATATGGCTCTCCCCTAATTACGACAATTTTTTTATATCGGGGACTACGAGGGCGATATGCAGGTCAGGGCAAGCATTGACTGCCAATGCGGGGTTTTGTATAAGAGTTGGAAGTACAAGTGCATTGTCACTATCTCGAGATGTTGGAGCAGGGGGTTCCCCGACCCCAAGACCACCCGGCAGAGGGTTGTGATCCAGCTGACTGGCAGTTGATGGTCTCACAGTGCTGGGAGTCACCAGCCTGGAAGGTAACTTTGGGATGTTATCTACAACAATTAATTATATTCCAACGTAATTCTATTAGTAATGATTTTATAAATGATTGCTATTGTATTATTGTTTTTCTTTGTAGGCGAAGTCGAAAAAAGCTCAAGACAGTCGAGCCAAGCTGCCATTTAATCATAATAGTGGCTCCAAGTCATTTGCATCAAGGATGTCTCTGATGGTACTAATTATATTCATATGAAGAAACTTGATTAAATTTATTAATTTATCAATATGTAGCTAGGTTCTTATCTAATACAAACCTATTTCAAATGACAGACGGCACAGAATCCCGGTCAAGCGCCATCTATTACTCAGTTCTTCCATGACACCCACTACAGACAAAAGAGTAATGAGTGGGTAAATGAGGTGGCTCAGCAGAGACATGTACGTCTGCTAATAAATCAATTATGATCAATTGTCGCGACCTCGGACCGGGATCCCGGGCCCCGCGACGAAATCTGCCATTGAATTAACAACAATATTTTCCCATAGTTTCCCGCGGTGAGAATCCCAAGGACACGGGAGAAACTCACACATACAATAGTTGCGGAAGCGTGTAGCAAATTACATTAAGACAAAAACATGTGATATAGAAACCACACTTGTATAATTAAGATAATTAAATCAGGCCTTGTAGAAAGAGAAATATAAACAGTTACTTTCAGGTTTAAGATTAACAAAAATATGTTGTTAAGAGACAACCAAATAAGAGGCCAACAAAGGCCAATACATTTCCAAAATCATCAAAAGGTAAATCCCTCATCAAAAAAATAAGCGTCTCAAGGATCCTCCCGACGTCTAGATGACATCGTCGGGTTGCCACTAAAGAGTTGGGGGTGGCTCAACAGCCTCCTCCGGACACTCCTCCTCAAGGGTAAGCGTACCTGCACCTAAGCACCAAAATACAAGGATCAAACACGACGGTTTGGCAAGAAATCAATTTAGACAAATATTTAAAACAATTATAAAGAGGAGGAACATTACTGAATTTAAAACAATTACAGGATTAAGATGCATTTCAAGTAAGTAAAACTAGCATGAATAGATAATCCCACATTGAGCCCATCCTTTCTCTATCATATACCATGAAAAGAGTAAGCAGAATAGAACAGAACAAAACAAAATAGGATCCCGTACCAAAAAAAGTAGACGGGTACCGGCCGCGTTACTGGTCAGAACAGAATGTATATATATAATATACGGCTAATCTGCAGAAAGTCCAAGTGTTTAAGGACCCTGAGATAGTGGATCAGACTGAAAGGGCAGTCCAAGCTCAGTGGTATTCATCATAAGTAATGAATGCATAAAAAAACAGGGCTAACGTATACAAAACAGATCGAAAATAGGAGAAATCACTTATCAAAACTAGGCAAAGCAGGACTGCTCAGAAAATATCATAAGCTACAGCAAAGCTGAGTTTAAGAGTGATCCCCTTAATGGTTCTAGAAACAGTTCAAAACATGATTGAGGCTTGTAAATCAAAACGTGTGCGAAATAATAATTGACTTGTCAAAACTGAGAATATAAGCAAAATTATCAAGTATATATATTAAGGCCCTTCATTTGACCCTCATGTATCTGATAACCCAAATGTCGTAATGAAACGGATTTGGTGCTCCCGAAGCTAAGAGACATTTCGAGCTCCAAATGCACTATATCAAGCTCAAAGCCCTTAATATATTCTAGTTCTCATTCCCCAAGAAAAACCAACAAAAACAGACTATAACTAAAAAAAAATTCGGTTAGCTCATGGTCACTTGTCGGCTAGCCGCAGAGGTGTAGGTCGACTAGCCGCCAGCAAACAGCCAGCTGACCGCTGAATCTCAGACAGAAAATTGCAGCTTCTGGAAAAGTAACTGAAACTTGCTCGGTCACCTGTCGGCTAGCCGCGGAGGTGCATGTCGGTTAGCCGCCAGCTGACCGCCATATCCCTTTCAGCTACAGAACTCTGTGTTTTTAGCCGCGAAATTTCGGTGACCTGGCGGTTCCATTAGCAGTTAGCCATGGTCAAATTTTCTGCTAGCCGCCAGGGTTACCCAAAACCTCCAACGTTCTATATTTCTAACCGAAACTGGGTCGATTGGCCGCCGAGGTGACCGCCAGCTTGGGGAAAAGGCCATTTCAGTTGTAGATTCAGGCACTGTCTTCTCCAAACCAAATACAAATCCATTCAAAACGAAACTTGAGCTAAACAAAGACATTCAAACTATGCTGAAACATATAAATGTAAGTTGCAAGTGGATTTCCAAAATAAAACATGACATTGCTATGAATACAAAAATCAAACCTAAAAATCACATTTGGGGTTAAAATGAAATCCATACTTAATCATTCACCAAGAAAACTGAAAGGATAACTTGCCTTAGTTCAAAATGCACAAATCCAACTTTCTCCAAAGGTCTTACTCAAGAATGGAGCCAAGATTTATAAAACCCCAAAAAGAACCTCAAAACACTAGGATTTGAAAACAAGGGAACCCATTAAGAAAGAGGGTTTGCAAACATGTAAAACAAGATCTTTAGGAGCTAAAAAGAACTCCATTGAAGAGATAGTTGAAGCCCTTACCTAGAAATGACCAACAAGAAGGAAGGAAGAAGAAGAAGAGCTTTTCTTGTTACAAATGCCCAACAAATAGGTCCAATGGAAAGCTTGAAAGGAGAGGATGAAGATGATGAGATCCAAGCTTTAATCCAAGTCCAAATGGTTGAGCTACAAGGAAGAGAAGATGGAGAGGAAAAGAGGAAGAAAAAGATCTTCCTAGCACTGTACGTTGGAGACCTAATATGAGAATGGAGTGAATGAGTGAGAGTGAGGGAAGAAAAAGGGCTTATTTGGCTTGAGTGTAGGTGTGGGTCCCAACATGTCTGGAATTTCAAACGGTTAAAACATGTTCTTGCGGGCTCCTGACAAGGTCGACGAAGAAGGATAAAACGATCCTTGAAAAATTTAGTTTCCAAAAGGTATATTTTTGACTTGGTTCCGAGATTTCGAAAATCGTGTTCAGATTTGGGTGTAAAAGACAATTTCCTACCCTTTTGGCAAAAAAAAAACACAGATTTTTTGGTTGCGAACACTAACGGTTTAAATACGTAGAAAATAATAAAATTATTCAAGGTAAATAAAAATCACAAATAAAGCAGAAAATCAAGATCAACCTCCCAAAGCTTACACGTCCACTTAGGCCTCCCTAAGCGTGTCTGACTCAACCAACGCTCTCAAAATTTCCAAAACTAGTACCAAGTCTAAAACAACTATTCTAATCTGATCAATATTAAAACCTCTTAAAAATAAACGCTCACTTAATTAACACTAATCGAGCTAATCTGGGACGGGACCGGACATCAATAATGCCATAAAAGCATTATAAATCCCTTATTGATTTAAATGGCAGGAGGCCTTGGTGCAGCGGACTGAGGAGCAGTCGCAGCCCTTTATCACAGCTCCGATGACGTAGGAAAAGATTGTTGTTGATGTGCTTAGGAAGAGGTTGGGATACTTAAAAGGGTATGGGATATACACGAGGACCTCTTCATCTTCCACACAGTCTTAGGCACCAGATCCTGAGGTGATCGCCCTGCGCGAGCAGCTAGCTGAGCAGGCTAGGAGGCAGGCTGAGCAGGACAAGAGGACACGTGCACTTGAGGCCCTCGTTCAACAGTTGGTAGCTGTGGCAGGGATAGATCCGACCAGCTATTTCAACATCACGAGAGTGACCACTTCTGCTGGTGATGGCACAACTACTTGAGATCATGATGTGACCCTTTGGTTAGTAGATCATGATGAAATTATTCTCTTTGATAGAAGTAATCAATTTAATTACTTGCATTTCATGAAGTAAAAGTTTTTTTTATGGCTAGAGTCATTTTGAAGCAACATAGAGTCATTTTGAATCATTGAGAAAATTGTTCCATGACTTCCACCCATCATTTTGTGCAATTTATCCGATGGGTCTCCTCATGTATTGATTGGGCAACTCAACCAAATAGGATTTACAATATGGACAAACATTCAAGAACATTGATTTAATGAGACTTTGTGAAAATTCTAATTTCATAGAAAATGTGCTGATTTTATTTCAATGAAATGTCAGATGCTTGGATATAGTTGGGCTGGACTTTTCATGAAGTTTCTTGTTGGTTCTCACTATATGTGGTGGCCCTCCAATCTTATTCAGGTCTCTCCCTCCCTCCCTCCCTCCCTCATACAGAAACATGGTACATCATACTCACTAAATAAGTTTACATTAAGTTGTAGGATATTTCTTGCATTTAACCAAGAAGAATACACACAAATATGATCTTAAAGTATGACAATGTATCGACTAACTATTCCTGTGAATTTGTAGGGCAATATTCTTAGGGCAATATTCTTCTCAATATTTTGTGCAAACTTTTCATTTTAAATAATTGATCTTGGTTCCATCTCCAGATTGGTGGGGTGGCTTTGACTCATGGTCTTGAAGCAACTGTTGAGTAAAGGTTTGTTGCAGCCCTCTAATGCAATTTTATGTTCTTTTTTTTTATTGGTAATATAAAGTTCTATTTCAATGTTTGAATTTTGAAGAATGTTATTGAAAAGAAATATATGCAGTGATTTGACCTAAATCACACCAACATTTCTTCCCTCTATTTCTTCATGAATAAATTATTTATTTCATTGACCTTGTCATAAAGATCTTCAAATGTTCTCCTCCCTTGTTTTTGGTTGATGTTGAGAATATATCATCCATTACATGCTGAATGTTGTTCAATTCTTTGATGTGAGTTTCAGGCTGTACACTTCTTAAAATGCCAAATGTTTCCAGTCATTACCAATCTTATAATTGGTTTCTTCTTCTTCTTTTTCTCTAAGTTTATTAGGGATCACATGGTTAGAGATCTTGCTTTGGGTTACTTTATTTTGGAGGCCTTTGTGTCATCCGAAACCTGTTTAATGAATATGGCAATTAGGACCTTGAAAAGATGGCTGCAAACAGAGTCACCAGATTCTTTTGACTAATTGAAAGTGGGTCTTGCTTGCCATGTTTCTAATTGACTCTAAAAGAAGGATTTGTTTGTCGGAAGCATAAAAATTGCAAATCAGTTGTGTCTTATAAACCTGTTGGATGTTGGCGTTTGCGCAGATATGATTCAGCATCGTATGCATGCACCAGAGATGCATATGTAACTGAGTCAAAAGGAGTCAATCATGTCCTACTTCCCTTTTAGATTCAGGCCATATATCATTTCACCATTCTCCGCTTCAAGCAGGATAGACATGTGATGTGTTATACTTTTCTTTAATGGGCACTGCCCGGTCCATGTGATGTACTAACTGATGAAGTCGAGAATCGAGTGTAAACTATGGCACAGCAGTGTCGTCCATCATCATGTAAAAACTCTCGGGCCAACATCAGTCCTCCATTATGTAGACATTCCTGAATGGTAGAAAATTTTAAAAAAATCTGAAGATTTTTCACTGTCGTATGCGCTTTCAGTTCTTTTTCTTTTTTTTCATGTAGACAGATGTTTCACCATCAAAGGAAGCAAAGGGATATTAATTTTGGACTGAACACGGCATCTTGCTATGCCTCTTCAGCTTTCTCACTAGCCTCCTTAGGCAACAGCAGGACTGCCAATGGTCTGTGGTGGCCACCCTAGAAGCAGATGTTGTTTTGGGTCCATCTCTTCTTCCTATTCTACCATTGTCCATACCAATGATGGTGGTGGAGGCTTCTTTTTGCAGCCACAACTGAATTTAAGACAAACTTCAGTTGACATCATCATTCCAAATAAGCATGAAGAAAATGTAACTGCAGCTCACTCCCAAGTCATGAACCATGCGTTCAATGATTCTAGTTCCCCCATCCGACCTCATCTAGTGCAAGCCAACCAAAACCAACATGCTCTTGACAGCTAAGCTGAGTCCCTGTCTTTCACTTTAGTCCCATACCTAATTGCAATGCATGCTTCATGCAAAGAAACCAGCCAAAAGATGAGGGGCTGCTGCTAACTAGGGAGCATTACATCCACAATATTATTGTGTGGGGGATTCTCTTAAAAGCAGAATTACGTTAATCTCGGTAACAGTAGCGACTTGGTTTATCGTGGTTTCAGTATCCAAGCTCGGCAGAAGTACAAGATGTATCCAGCTCGGTAACAGTGCCAGCTAGCACCAAGCTAGAGCTAACTTCGGTAAAAGTACCAGTTAGCCTCATCTCGGTCTCGGCACAATGCATCTTAGCAACAGTGCCAGAGTGCATCCATGCCTAATCACGGCATTATCCTCAGCTCGGCACGGCCAACTAGGATGAGTACAAGGTCATAATTGTTCCCCATAACGCTACGGCTACGTTGCAGAACGTATTGACAGACAAGATGGGCACCGGATTATGATAAGGGGCTAGCCTTATCAGACGATCACGTCCACATTAATACGAGGATTCGACGCATGATCCGATGGGACATCGCCTCCACCTACCGCCATTAAGGAAGCATGGCATGGGGCAATGGGACAACGTCTCCACCTACCTCCAAGAGAGAGATCCCTCCCTATATATATGCATGAGGTAAATCCAAAAAACACGGGCTAATATACACATCCTTATTCTGAACTCTCTCTTCTTCCTTACTCACCCATCCTTTGTCTAGCGACTGCATTAACTTAGGCACCGGAGTGCCTTCAGCTGACAGCAGCCAAGGCCTCTGACCTTTCTCCTCTCCCTTCCCTCTCATGTCTCAGGCGGTTAATCTTTCCCAAAGAAGTTTTACAGCAATATCAGCAGCTTAATATCCATCTAACCAAGTCCGTAATATTTAGGCACTTACAATTAGCACTGTCTATGGGAAACGATTAAACCAAATCTGCAGAAACCATGCCTCCGAAGACCAGAAATGGTGAGGGTACGTCAAAGGCCCGAAAGGATTCGTTGTTACCACCCCCAATGCCGCCACCACCAGAGTTCCCACCGCCACCGGCGTTTCCGCTACTAGAGCCACTACCTCCGCCGCTCGAAAATCTCCCTCCCAAAGGGAGATCTGGCGGAAAATCTGCGGCAATCAGTGTAGAAGGAACCTTCACAGCATCAGTGGCCAAATCTCCTCAGTCTCGTCATCAGGCTGACGATGGTGATGACGACAATGCCTTCCTCGCTGACATTAGGGCACAGAACCTTCTCATCCAAGAGCAGGATGAGATGATTCGTCAGCTCAGGAGGCAACTCAAAAAGAATAAGAAGGCTAGGGTACCGTCCCCCAAATGAGACCCGGCTCCCTCGGCTAATCAGGACTTGAGGCAAGTCCTGACCAACAAAAGAAGAGACCGAGGTGACGAAGAAGGTTCGAGCAGCAGTCATCTGCATGGAGATTTCAAAAGATCACACCAGAAGCCAAAGAACATTGAAGACCTAAGAGAATGGCTTGACCGCCATGTCAAGCAGACGGTCCAACGCAACATGGAAGAGGTCGGCTTTGCCCGAGACCAATAAACGCCTACGACACCGAGGACCAAGGCACATCTCCCTTCTCTTAGGAGATAAAAGATTTTTCTCTCCCTGAGAGATTCAGCGTCCCGAGATTCGTCCTTTACGATGGAGCCTCGAACCCTGCAGCACATCTTCAGCACTTCACCCAACAGATGTCAGTCTGGGGTAACGTTGGTCACCTGAACTGTAGAGTCTTCTCTTCCAGTTTGGGCGACTCCCCCTCAGATGGTTCTGCGCACTTCCAGAGGGATCGATTTCGAGCTGGCGGTAACTCCGAAACTCCTTCGTGGAAAATTTCCAGGAACACCGAGTCATCCCGAAAACAGACGGCAACCTCATGGCGATCAGGATGAGGCAGACTGAGAATATTACTCAGTTCGCCAAAAGATTCTGGACCATCTTGTAAGACCCCGACCCGAGTGAACCCGACTAGTGTTAATTAGGTTGTGTGTTAGCCTTAAGCGTGATTAGTAGTCCTTGAGTAAGTTGGGTTTGGAATAGCTTTTGAAATAGTTTTGGGGAATTTTGATTGCTTGTGATTAGTGGGGCCCTTTGGGGGTCCCTTCTTTATGACCTTGCATGCGCTTGAGGATTTATCGTAGATTTTGCATTCATTGTTTTAATCCCATTTTATTTGTATTGATAATCCCTACAACTTTCATGTTAATCCCATGCCCGTTCGAGACCCCGAAACATGATTTCATAGCCTTGAGGGCAAAACAGTCATTGTGCACTAAATCTGTACCCAAAACTTGATATTCCCCAAACCCGCGAAACATATACTCTTTGGAAACTAGATATTTCGGCGATCATTTCTTCCTTCTTCGTCGAATTCATTAGAAGCCTCGAAAGCCAAGATTTCAGCCCTTGAAGTCTTGAGTAGTGGGACCCATTCCCATTTGCTTATATAAGGAGAACCCATCTCCCTCATTTTCCTTTTCCAGCACAAAAAGAGAACCTAGGGTTTTCTTGGCAACTTTTCTTCTTCTTCTTGCTCTCTCCATCTCCAATCCACACCAAACTTGCATCAATCAAGAAATAAAGGTTATCATTCTCTTCCTCATCACCATAGCTCTCTTTTCATACCATTTGTGAAGAAAACCTCCCATTCCAAGATCTTCTTTGAGCTCACCTTGCCCATTTGGAGAGCCTACAAGTAAGCAACCTTCCCCATCTCTTAGATTTGTGTTTCTTTGACCTTGAAGAAGTCCCATTTTCATTATTGTAAGGTTTCCCTTTCTATTTCATTGTTTGACCGTTTTAGGGTTTCTTTTGGGGATTTTGTTCATAGCTTGGATCTTTGGGTTGGAAGAGTATTAGAGCTTGATTTGCTTGATTAGAAGGCCCAAGGCAAGTGGATGATCTGATTTTTATAAGCTTTCAATGATTTTGGTATTTTCCACTCATGCCTATTTATTGCATCGGTTTGAAATAAATGTCCATGATAGAGCTTTGGTAATGCATTTATGTCTTATAAGTGTATTGGTGAATGGCATTTAATTTCTTCTTGTTTGTACCAAATGTATTATACTGTGAAATGGTTTCTTTCTTTCTTTTTTTGTATTGGATTTGATGTTAATGGAGGAGGTGATGGAATGAGCACATATTGGGGTTTTGGAGAAGTGTAGATAGATGCATTGGAGGAGCTCTTAGCTCAGTTTATTGCAGGGACTAAATGGAAGTGAGGCGAATGGTTTTGAGGAGGAAAAAGGGGTCAAATCTGAACACAATGGGTCTTTCCCGCACCTGGCGGTCAGCCAGCGGTCACCTGTCGGCTAGCCGTGTGGTGACTGGCGGCTAACCGCCAGCTAGCCGAACCCATCGGCGGCTAACCGCCAGCCAACAGACCCATTCGATGGCTTTTCCAGAGAGCAACATTTTCTCCTAAAAGCGCTATCGGCCTCACGGTTAGCCAGTGGCTAACCGCCCGCCAACCAACCCATTCGGTGGCTTTTCCAGAGAGCAACATTTTCTCCTGAGAACACGGTTAGCCTCACGGTTAGCCAGCGGCTAACCGCCGAACCAATCCGCGGCTAACCGCCAGCCAACCGAACCATTTCGGTTACAATTCCAGTAACCTGTCTTTCTGTCAAGCCAACCGCGGTTTTTCCTAACTTTTTCCTAACTTTCCATTGCACACATATTTTAAAGAAAAGAGACAAGTTTGTTTTGAATGCCGTGAGAGGCGATTTTCTTTGTTTGCCGTGAAAGGCGATTTTGGTGCCGTGAAAGGTGATTTTGCTGTGAAAGGCGGTTTACAAATCTCATCAATAATGAAAAGACAAGAAATGTGAATTTTGTGTCTCTTTAAGAAAAAATACAATACAATAGAAAAGAAAGAAATGGAATCTAACTTCTCATGCGATTGTGGGGGACCCGTTCAGATCGACAGTCGCGAGTCATGTATGGACTCCGCCATCGTCCTTCAGATGAGAACTTTGATGCTTGATTTCTTGGCTTGGCTCCAACCTCAGATTTTTAGAGGATAAGGACCAAGATAAGGTCCTATATCCGGTAAAAAGCTGAGTAGACGGGCTGAAAAGCCGCATCTAGCCATGTTGGATAGAAGGAGAGGTGGCCTTGGGGGGGGGGGGGTGGCCCCCCAAGGGGCTTTATCACCTTGTAGTGTTGGTTGCTGTAGAGTTTTCTTGAAGGAGCAGAGTTGTAGAGATTTCTCCGAGGATTTTTGAATGATTTTCTGGCGATTTTTCTCTGGATCTCTAGAGCCGGAATTGCTGATGATTTCGATGCTTCTGATGCTTCTGATCCTTCTGATGATTCTGATCCCTGGAATGCTTGGAGGGGACTCCTATTTATAGGCTTTTGGTGGCCTTTAGGAGTGGTTTATGGTCATTTATGGCAATTATGGCAATAAAGCCAAGTTATGGGAGGAGTTACAGGTTTAATTGCTTTTTGTTTTGTAACTCCTGACCCTTGGATTTCATTGGCCAAAGGAGAGTCATGGGCATTTAGTTGCCTTTAATCTCCATTATGTTAGGAGTTTCATGGCTTGAATGCCATGATTGCTTGGACTTGTAACTCCTAAACGGAGGCTTCTGATTGGGCCGTCCAAGATAATGGGTTAATGACCGCATTAACTTGCCATAAACGGGTCATTTAACTTCATTAATTGATTGCCCGGGCGCTTGAAGAGTCGCGGCCGTGCCGCGTCCTTTGGGATTCTTCTTGCGATGATCACCAACGGACCCACATGCTATTTGATGTCGGATGGTGATCCAATTTCAAACATTGGTTGATGTCAGCGGGCCAGCAACATCTGTCCAGTCAATTTCGCGATCGGGCGAGCAGAAAGTGTGCTTTCTTGGTCAGCCGTTTGACGATCTTGAGGCGTCCGATTATGATCTAATGATTCCAGTGATGGATCCATGATGTTGATGAAGATCGACGGATATCATGCACAAAAAATCAGATTTTGGAAAAATCACAAGGGCCAATCAACTCGAAACGCGAAAAGTACCCGAAAAACGGGGTTTTTGGGCGAGGTCCGGGCCGTGGTCGCCGGTGACCATGGGGTTTGTGCCCCATGGTCGGCCGTCTTCCGGTCGCCTTTTATTCGCCGTTTTTCGTCCGTTTTCGCTTCTGTTTTCTCCTGCATTTTTCTTGGAATTTCCTCTCATTTATTGGCTGGATTTCCCTCAAGAAAACCTGACAAGAAGCCGTGCAAATCGGATCGCAAAGTTTCCCATTTTCTGAAAAGCCGAAGACTTTGCTGTGGAGAACTGCTAATTTTTTGTCAAGCGTCGAAACTAGGTCAAACGATGTCGGAATGACCTGAAATTCGACGTGTAGCTTCTTGAGTAGTAGACGAGACCAACCATAGGCTTTTGTTCAGGTTTTGAATCCGTTTGGGGGCCCGCAAATGCTTGACTTGATTTCACCACGAGGGAAATGCCGAGCTTTGACTTTTGGTCAAACGATGTCCGATTGACCTGAAATTTGACGTGTGACTCCCTCATCAGTAGATAAGACCAACCATAGGATTTCGTTTGAGTTTTGAAGCCATTTGGAGTCATGAAAACGCTTGCCTTTATTTCATCGCGAGAGAAATGCCGAGCTTTGACTTTCGGTCAAACGATGTCTGATTGACCTGAAATTTGACGTGTGACTCCCTCATCAGTAGATATGACCAACCATAGGCTTTAGTTTGAGCTTTGAAGCTGTTTGGGGTCATGCAAACGCTTGACTTTGATTTCCCTGCGAGGGAAATGCCGAGCTTTGACTTTTGGTCAAACGATGTCCGATTGACCTGAAATTTGACGTGTGACTCCCTCATCAGTAGATAAGACCAACCATAGGCTTTCGTTTGAGTTTTGAAGCCATTTGGAGTCATGCAAATGCTCGCCTTTATTTCACCGCGAGGGAAATGCCAAGCTTTGACTTCTGGTCAAACGATGTCCGATTGACCTGAAATTTGTTGTGCAGCCCTTTGGAGGTATGTAGAAGCCGCCCATGTTCTCTGTTTGATGAGTGACGATCTCGGTAGTTCTCGCTACCTAAGGGCTTGATTTTGCTGCTCGAGAGTTGATGGAGGGTCAAACGGTGTCGGTTTGACTTGAAACTTGACATGTAGCCTTTCGGAGGTATTTTGAGACCATCCGTAGGCTCTGATCGAAGATTCGGGGTCTTCGACACTGTCGCCGTTGGGAGCTGCTGCTTAGCTGTTGGAGAAGTGAAGCTAGGCCAAATGATGTCGGAATGGCCCGAAACTTCATGTGTACCTCTCTTTTGGTTGTTTTGAATGACCTTGCAGTTTTTGTTTGATTCTGACAAGATCTGATGCTTGAAGTGGCGCCTGCCTATTTTTGGTAGGATGCGGCTCCATGTAGCTTTTGATGTGAAGAGGCAAAGTGACATTTTTTGTGTCAACAAATGCCCCCTCTAGGTATAGCGACGATATAGCTTTTGCAGTCGATGTGCCTCGAAGAGAATCTTGAAGAAGAGCTTCTGACTTGACCAAGAGTCTTTGAGCATTTTTTTTTTTTTTTGTGATGGAGTAGCCTTTTGAGCTTCCAGGGGATTTTATGGTAGTGAGAGGAGTCACGTACCATCTCAAGGCAAGATTTTGAGAATGACATTTGGATTTGGATTTGGTTTTGGTTTTTTGGTTTTGATTTTGACCTTGTGACCTAACAAGCTGTATGTGGCAGGTTAGGGGGTCAGGTTTTTGGTTTTGGTTTTGGTCTTGTGACCTAACAAGCTGTATGTGGCGAGTTAGGGGACCATGGTTTGGTTTTTTGGTTTACTCTTTGGGACAATTTTGGGTCCATTGGAGTGGTTTGGGCTTTTGTGGAATGTCAATTTCAAGATTTTGGCTTAATTTGGTTCATGAGGTGGGATGGTTTGGATTTTTGGAAACTCATGAAGCTTGGATTTTTGTATGGTATGGTCCAATCAACTCAAAAGAGGCATGGAACCATTTTTTTTATGCTCTTGGTAAGAGGAATTTTGACTAAAAGCCACTTTTAGTGCCTAGGTGGTCAAACCTGGCTCATATGGGCTAACCCATGAGACCTTAAGCTTTGAAGGATGGCTTAGATCTCATATGGTGTCATTTTGTAAATAATATCTAAAAATATTTCCTTTGGATGGAGAATATCTAAAAATATCCTTACTTTGAGAGATTTTCTCAAGTTTCCTTGATTTTGGGAGAGATTCTCTCAAAATATCTTTCTTTGGGAGAGAATATCTATCATTCCCTTTCTTTTTGGAGAGAATTTCTCAAGGAATCTTTGTTTTGGGAGAAAATATCCCAAGTTTCCTTTTCTTTAGGGAAGGTTGCTAATTTTTTAGCACTTACCTTCTTACTTTTCTCCTCTTTCCTCTTTTGGTTTTGCTTTCTTCTATAAAAGCAAGGGAGGTGGGATCTCTTGCTCCTATTGCTTTCTTTTTGCAAAAGTCTTCAAGAGTTGCTCTAAGATCAAGAATCCTCCTTCTTCAAGAGTCTTCAAGTTCTTCTTTCTTCTCCATTCATGGCTTCAAGTAAGTTTTTTTTTTTTACAAGAAATTCCATGTAAAGAAAGTTTCATCATTTTTTTTTCTCTCTTTTTTTTTTTTTTTGCACGTGTTCTTTTCCTTTTTTTTTTTTTTTACACGCCATTTTCTTTTCTTTTTTTTCTTTTTTTTTCTCTCTTTCTTCTCTCTTTTTTTTTGCTGCTGTACGGACATGTCCGTACAGCCTGGGCCGTACGGCCATGTGGCCCATGGGCCACGGCCTGTGGGCCTCGGCTTGTGGGCCAGCCCAGAATTTTTCTTTTCTTTTTTTTTTCCTCTTTTTTTTTCTCTCTTTCTTTTTAAGAAAGAAAACTTTCTTTTCCCCCCTTTTTGCTCTCCATGATAATGAGATTTATGCAATCCAAGATGTTTATGCACATACTTTTTTTTTTTTTTGTTTTTTGTTTTTGTCAGTTGACTTGCCAGAGGAATACTTCGAGCCATCTATGGATATGGCTTTCGACGATGCCTCGGATGAGCAGATGGGGGCAGAAAGTACTCCACCAGTTATGGAAAAAGGTATTTCATAGTGATAATCTTGACATTGATTTTTTTTTTTGACAAGATCATATTCATACCTTTTCTTGTGTTTTTGCCAGCAGGTTGTGAAGCAACATGAGAAGTTCCTTCGTCTTCCTCAGGGCCAGAGCAGGAGATGCCAGCAGCCGATCCAGAAGTAGGGGCTTCTTCTACCAGTCCCGTCACGGCAGCAGCGGGACTTTGTGGTGATATTGCTTCTTCAGTGGCTCCGATTGGAAAGAGCCTTTTGATTTCTTCTCCACCACGGTCTGACATGGGCAGTCAGCCAACAGAGCGTGGTGAATCTCCATCCGGACCATCCCTTCAATATGCAAAGAAGGTGTTGAAGAGTGTGCTGAGCTCATGGGTTGAAACTCTTTCTTCTGGCCATTTGGAAGCTGGTTTTGGTAGGTCAAGCATGTACAGGACATCCCTGCTGACAGTGCAGAGGTCGGTCTGGACATTGCAAGTGCCAAGGCCTTTGTTGATGAAGTCATTGCTGTAGGCAACAAATGGACTGAGACCAAGAATTTCCCAAGCGGTGACTTCTTCAATGAGATGTTTTTGCAACCATCCGGTAAGATCAAATCTGAAATGGATGAGATTTCACAGGCTCGGAAGCAATTCGTTCGGGAGAGGAACGTTACCGAGTTGGCTATCATCGAGCTAACACAGGACCTGCACCGTTTTGATAGGGAGGTCACAGAAGCTAGGCAGCGCCTTAAGCAATTGCAAGAACAAAGTGCTGCCAAATGGACTGCCATTGTAGAAGCCCGTGCTAAAGAGGGAACTCTGATTCGCCAAGTTGAAGAAGCCGGTAGCAGCCTTCAGAGAAAGACTCAGGAGTATGAGCAGTGGCAAATTCTATGGGAAGAGCTTCCTCGTGCCGAAGATGGGTCGCGGCGTTCTGCCGTATTTTATGGCAAGATCTTGAAGAAGCGCGGCCTGGAAGCTTTAGAGGCTAAGGCCAAGAGTCTGCTTGAGGAGCTGGATCTTTGGTTGAAGACCATGCTAGACTAAGCTCTTGATTTATAACAAACTCTTTTCTTCTTTTCTCTCTTCCTTCTTTTTTTTTTGGTACCTCTATGTAAAACATTTTTTTGGTACTCTATGTACCTTTTACTTAAATTCTTTTTGATGAAAATAAGCAAAGGTTGGATGAGAATGTTTGTTTGAAAATTTTGATCAAAAGGTTATCATTTTGTGAAAATCTTTTGTCAAAAGAGTTGTTTTGGCATGAAAACCAGATTTTGCGGCAAAAGCCAGGGTTTTTTTTTTGTGTGGTTTGAAAGCCGAATTTTGAGATGGCATGAAAGCCGAAATTTGGGTTTATGGCATGAGAGCCAAAATTTTGGATGGCGTGGAAGCCGAAATTTTGAGGTGGCATGAAAGCCGATTTTGGTGGCGTGAAAGCCAAATTTTGGGATGGCATGGGAGCCAAAGATTTTTTGTGATGGCGTGGAAGCCGAAATTTTGAGGTGGCATGAAAGCCGATTTTGGTGGCGTGAAAGCCAAATTTTGGGATGGCATGAGAGCCAATTTTTTTTTAGATGGCATGAAAGCCGAATTTTGAGGTGGCATGAAAGCCGAGTTTGAGATGGCATGGGAGCCAAAGATTTTTTGTGGCATGAGAGCCAAGATTTGGTTTGTGGCATGAGAGCCGGTTTTGTTTTTGGTGTAAGAACCAGATTTTGTTTTTGGCATGAAAGCCGAAATTTCTTTTTGGCATGGAAGCCAGATTTTTTGTTTTTGGCATGAAAGCCAGATTTTTTTTTTTGAAAACCGAGTTTTGTTTTGTTGGCATGGAAGCCGAATTTTGATTTTTGGCATAAAAGCCGGATTTTTGATTTTTTTGGCGTGAAAGCCGGATTTTTGGCATGGAAGCCGGGTTTTTTGGCGTGAAAGCCAGGTTTTTTGGTTTTCAAAAATGCAAGTATCGACTAAAAGTCACCTCCCTGCTGAATGGTATTGCAAGTATCGATGGAATGTCGCCTCCTTGCTCATTCGGTTGCGAGTATCGATGGAATGTCGCTTCCTCGCGGAGTTTGGTGCAAGTATCGATGGGATGTCGCTTCCTTGCTTTTGTCTTCAAAAAATTTTGTTTTGTGGGTATCGATGGAATGTCGCTTCCCCACGATTTTTGAATTTTGAGGTTTTTTCAAACCTTTGTTTTGTTTTTTGTTTGTTTTGAAATTTGGGTTGTGGATATCAACTGGAACGTTGCGTCCCCACGATTTTTGAAATTTTGGGGTTTTGGAAGTATCGAATGGGGTTCGCATCCTTCCGATTTTGGGTTTTGCAAGTATCGACTGAACGTCGCTTCCCTGCGGTTTTTTGAAAAACCATTTTTTTGTTTAAAGACACGAGGGTCGTAAATTTTGACTTAAAACCATTTTGGTGGTAAAAGTCGCGGTGGACTAGGGCTGAAATCCCTAGGTCCTGATTTTGTTTCAAACCATGAATTTTGGGTTCAAGGATCGAAAATTTTGGTCAAGTTTGGGAAGAGGCTCCTAAACTTGGATTTTTGGATTTGTTTTTTTTTTTTTTTTTTTTAAACAATGAAACGATGAAAGAAACATTGTTTTGAGGGGTTTTTTTTTTAGAAATTTCAACAAGAGGATGAAAATTCCAAAAGGAGTGGGTTTGACGAGCAGATACCTAGGAATAGGCTTTGGCTGTGCAAGCGTCGCTCTGACCCGATGGAAGAAGCCTTCAAGGGTAGTACCGCTTCAAGAACTTTCCATTGATGGGCAGCATACATCTGTCACCCTCCATGTTTAGAAGAGCGTATGCGCCGTTGGAGAAGACTTTGTCGATGACGAAAGGTCCCTCCCATTTTGGTTCAAATTTGCCTTTGGATTTGTTGGCAAAAACCATTGGTCTTTTTACTGTAAGAACCAAGTCTCCCTTTTTGTAGGCGCGTTGCCTGACCTTCTTGTCAAAAGATCCTGCCATGCGTGCTTGGTAGAGTTCAATGCTTTGTAGAGCTTCGAGCCGTCTCTCATCGAGGTTATCCAGCTCTTGGAGTCTCAATTTGACATTACTTTCTTGCGTCATGTCATTTTGCAGAGATACCCTTAAGGAAGGAATTTGAACTTCCAAAGGGACAACAGCTTCGCATCCATAGACCAAGGAGAATGGTGTGCTATGGGTTGGTCCTCGAACGGTGGTTCGATAGGCCCACAAAGCTTCAGGCAGTTTGTCGCCCCAATCTCTTTTGTGACTGGAGACCATTTTCTTGAGGATTTTGCAGAGCGTTTTGTTGAAAGCCTCTGCTAGTCCATTTGCTGCCGGATTGTACGGAGTTGAAGGACAACTTTGGATTTTGTATTTGTCACAGAACCTGTAGAATCGATGATCGTGGAACTGCGGTCCGATATCATGGACGAATCTTTTAGGTATGCCGAAGCGACAAATGATGTTGGTGCGCAAGAACTGAAGGACTGATGAGGTCTTCATTTCACTAAGCGCGAACGCTTCTGACCACTTGGAGAAATAATCCGTAGCGGCGAAGATGAAGCGATGACCTTTGCTCGATGGGGGAGAGATAGGACCTATGATGTCCATACCCCAGGCTTCAAAAGGCCATGAGATTGCTGTAGGATGTAGCCATTCCGGAGGCATGTGGACATAATCTCCATGAACTTGGCATTGTTGGCAGCGCTTAGCAAATTGCATTGCATCAGCCACCATGGTAGGCCAATAATAACCTAACCTTTTTATCTGATCGTAGAGCTTAGGTCCAGCCTGATGGGCTCCACAAATACCAGCATGTACCTCTTTGAGTGTTTCCTTAGCCTCTTGTTGTGACAAGCAGCGTAGAAGTACTCCATTGTAGGATTTCCTATAAAGCATTTTTGAAGGAATATCCAAATGAAAGTTTGGGGTTCGCCTTTGGATGCTTACCCGCTCTTTTGGATCCTCAGGTAGGATTCCGAACATGATGTAATCAATGAACGGATCCCTCCAGTTGCCGATCAGAGGTTTAAGGACGGAGATCCGACTTCCAACCAATTGGTGGCATTCAACAACTGCTTGATGTGTGTTGAGAGGAGGGAGAATCCTTTTTTGACACACTGTAACTTGCATGTTTTCCCCTTCTTGGATTGCCATAGATGCAGCAAGTCCAGCCAAGGCATCTGTACGAATGTTTTCACCTCTGAGGATGTGGGTGATGTGACAGATGTCGAACTTTTGTCGAAGCGATTGTGCCTTGTTGTAGTAAGGCAACAGATCGGGCTTCCTGACTTCAAATTTCTGATTCATCTGGTTGACGATCAGTTGAGAGTCTCCAAAAGCTTCCAGCGTAGTGATGCCGGATTCAAGGGCGAGCTCCAATCCTACGATGAGGGCTTGATACTCAGCTGCATTGTTTGAACATGGTTCCAGTAGCGAGAATGCGTGTGGAATCATGTATTTGTTGGGACTAACAAAGAGAATGCCAATTCCCGATATTTGATTTCCCTTTTCATTTGTCCTGGTTGCGCCATCGAAGTACATGTGCCAGGAAGCATTTGATAAGGAAGTCTCCACACTGTAGACCGATTCGTCTGGGAGGTCATCCCTGAGTGGAGAATCTTTAGGCAATGGATGGTCCGCGAGGAAGTCTGCTAGAGCTTGGCCTTTGATTGCTTTTTGTGGTACATACCTAATGTCAAATTGTGACAGGAGGATGGACCATTTTGCTAGTCGGCCATTGAGAGAACCTGCTTTTGTGACAAGGACCTTTAGGAGGTTGATCCTCGAAATCAGGTACACTGTGTTGGCTAGCAGGTAGTGACGCAGTTTTTGTATGGCGAACATCACTGCCAAGCATTCTTTTTCGACTGGAGAGTAGCGATGCTCTGCACCTACCAACATGCGGCTAAGGTAATATAGAGCAGCTTCTTTTCCCTCGTCATTCTTTTGTGCGAGTAGAGCGCCTAAAGAACAGTCAAGGGCTCTTGTGTACAAGAGGAATGGTTTTCCAGTTGTGGGGGCAGCCAACACTGGAGGTTTAGTCAGGTATGACTTGATGTCCTGGAATGCGGCTTCACATTCAGCATCCCAGACAAAATCAACACCTTTCTTCATTAACCGAGAGAATGGACGGCACTTCCCTAATAGGTTGGAGATGAACCGTCGAATGTATGCCAATCTCCCTTGGAGCCCTTTTAATTGTCTTAGGGTTCTTGGAGATGGCATTTCTAGGATAGCCTTGACTTTGGTGGGGTCAAGCTCTATGCCAGCTTTCCGTACTATAAATCCGAGAAACTTACCCGATGAAACACCGAAGAAGCATTTGAGGGGATTCATTCGCAATTTGTGTTTGCGAAGTCGGAGGAAGACTTCTCGAAGATCTTTGAGATGGTCTTCTTTTCTTTTGCTTTTGACGGCGAGGTCATCAACGTAACATTCGACCGTCTTGTGCTGCATATCTTGGAATATCTTCATCATAGCCCTCTGATATGTAGCGCCAGCATTCTTCAGACCGAATGGCATGACAGTGTAGCAATACACGCCAAACGGGGTCCGAAATGCTGTGTGTTTTTCATCTTCAGGATGCATCTTTATCTGATTGTATCCAGAAAAGCCATCCATGAATGTCATTTGCTCGAACCCACAGGTGTTGTCGATCATCACCTCCGGTATAGGGAGCGGGAATTCATCTTTTGGGCATGCATTGTTCAGGTCTCTGTAATCAATGCAGACCCTGATTTGCCCATTTTTCTTTGTCACGGGGACGATGTTGGCCAACCATTCAGGATGCTGTTCCTCACGGATGAAGCCAACCCTTTTGAGTTTTTGAACTTCTTGTTCAATTTTGTCCATCACGTCAGGATGGAACCTTCTTTGGCCTTGTTTGACAGGCTTGATATCTTTTTGAAGATTGAGTTTGTGGACTGCTATTTTGGGGTCTAAACCAGGCATCTCAGCGTAAGACCATGCAAAACAATCAACGAACTCATGAAGAAACGCGATATACTCGGGTAACTCATCATCCTTTATATTCTTGCTTATGAATACAGGACGTGGGTTATCAGGTGTTCCCAAGTCTATCTCTTGAACAGAATCTTCAGTTGGAAGGTTTGAAGGTGGTTCCCCCACAATATTTTCGGAGGCTTCCAGCCCAACAAAGCCTTCTGGAGTTCCAAAGGTATCTACAGACCACGGCTCTGCTTTTGTCCATGGGTCTTCTTGATTGGTACTTTTCTCAAGATTTGCTATGAGATGGTCCCAATCACCTGTTGAAACTAGGTCGAAGTAGGGCACTTCTTTTGGAGACAGTGGTTCTTCTGGGTCAGAGAACCGTGTGTCTGTATCATCAGACAATTCCTCTTCATCATCAGAGAAATCGTACCAATTGGATGAACTTCCTGGATCCTTGACGGTCAACTCTTCAAAGAGATATCCAGGGAGATCGATGTCTTCATTAATATGAGATGTTGAGGCTTGGTCGGCAAGACGACTTTGCAGCCTTTGTGTCAACTGCCTCAAGGGAGCGTCAGGATCATACCCCAGCCCATGTGAAGACTTTTCTATGTGGCGGTGGGGTTTCCAACCTTCCAGTTGACTTTTGGTCAGGGTTGGTTCCAATGGCGTGATAATACCACGGCCATCTCCCAAACCGATTGGGTTCTGAGCGTCGTAGCCCATTTTCTTCATGATAGCTTGTGCCATTGGACTATACAATGATAGTTGAGGCATACCTTCATTTTGGAAAGGTTCAAGCGAAGAATTTGATGAAGAAACTCCCGATTTATGGAAGAAGATTGGCTTTTCTTCTGCTGATGTTGCTGGACCAACGAAGGAAGCAGATGCCGGATCTTCTATGTCAACGGTTGTCTCCAACGGAGTGAGAGCGGCTGAACTTGTTGATCATCAGCTTGGCTTGACGATGTGTCATCTTCTGGCTCTGAGTCTGAATCCGTGTCTTGTAAGATAGACACGAAGGAGACAACAAACTTGCCCCCAGCCTTTTGTTTTGTCTTCTTTGCTTTGGTGGTGATCACCAGAGGCTTTGAAGACTTGAGGGAGACCATGAAGGGAAATTGATAATTCTCTTCGGTTTTGATAGAGGGTTTGTTTTCTTCCGGTGATTGCTGAGGAGCCTTGCCTTTGTCTTTCTGGAGATTTTCGGCAAAGGGTGCTGTTTCTTCCTCCCTTTCTTCTTTTTCTTCTTTGTACGTCTGAGCATCTGCGAAATAGACTTCTTTGCCTTTGAAGGGCTTTTTGTCTGCAAACACTCGATGTATCAAGCCGTCATTGCTAACGAACTTGATGCACTGATGTAAAGTCGAAGGGACAACACCATTCTCATGTATCCAGAGGCGTCCGAGAAGGATGTTGTAGCATGAAGGGGTCTTTATTGCATAGACAGTGACCTCGGAGATAAGATCACCGATTTGCAACTTGAACCTGATTTTGCCGATCGGCCTTTGAGCGCTGCCATCATATCCAAAGATGGACACAGACGTGTGGCTCAGCTTGCTAGGTGGAATGCCCAGTTCTTCGAGTGCCGAAGTGGAGATGAGGTTGAGTGCAGAACCTGGATCGATCTGGATTCTGCGTACTGGCACCTCTTTGATGTACCCGGTGAAGTACAGGGGTCGGTTGTGCTTTGTCTCGCCTAGCAGGAGGTCTTCCCTGGTGAAGGCGATGGTTGCACTTGCTGCTTTTTGAACCGAGAGGCATTCGATGCAGGATCCCTCAGTTTTCTTCTTTTCTCCTTTTGAGGGAGTTTTTGATTTTTTGACCCTATAGTCCATCTCAATTTGTAGGACTTGTGGGGCATGTTTATCGACATCCGCATCCAGCATTTGTAGTTCTGAAATGAGACTATCACGAGTCTGTGGTGACATTCGTAATAAGTCTAGGATGTGCAGACGTGCAGGTATGTGTTTAAAGTGCTGAATCAAGTCATACTTGAAAGCCTCCTTGGGGCCTGCATTTTCATTATTCTTGCCACTAGGGGCGTTTACAGCTTGTTTTCCCGAAGGATTTACATAAGAAGTAGAAGGTTGGTTGTAGTTTTTGTGGTAATCCCGGCCAGAACGGGTACCTCTACCAACTTCAAGAGCTTCTGGAGAAGGGTCTTTGTTTGGAAGATCATCCTCGAGATCGAGGGGTTGTTCCCTCTCATTTGCTGAAGATGTCTTTGTGTCAGCATTGCCATCTTCAGTAATTGCGTTGCATGGAGCATTTTTCGAGAGCAAGTCCTGAACAGCTTCCAGCAACTTTCTTTCTTTATCAAATATTTTTTCGGTCCAGACATCACCAATGAGATCGGTCATTTGGGACCAATTGACCGGATTTTCTCTGAAGAAGATTTCACCGGCTGGACTTTCTTCA
Source organism: Cinnamomum chago (assembly GCA_038049695.1). NCBI lineage: Eukaryota > Viridiplantae > Streptophyta > Magnoliopsida > Laurales > Lauraceae > Cinnamomum > Cinnamomum chago. The sequence continues at coordinate 34,245,491 of CP142460.1, forward strand.
AGGTGATCAGTCGGAAGAGGTTTGAGTTCCGATGTCACTGTTCCAGGTGACGAAGCCTGAGAAGGTGAGGAATTATCATCCTGAGCTATTGCATTGCAAGTAACTTTGACGGAAGATGCCTTCAAGATGAACTGTTGGGAATCAGATTCGTCCTCAGATGTAGGAGGATCATCGATCCAACAGCTTTCTTCGTTTTCCGGGGTTACCGGAGGAGATTCCTGTAGATTTTCAGGAACTTCCGGTGCTGGGTTGTGACGAAGCTGGTTGATGCGACCTTGTTCTTGCTCTATAGCAAGGTGCTGCAAGATCCTTGCGTATTCATCGAGATCAGGCATGGGGGCCAAATCTTCTTCTTCGTCTGCTCCTTGTGGTTCAACATGGTTGGGTTCCACTGGAGTATTTTCTTGGACAGCCTCTTGGTCTTCTTCATCATCAGACCAGGATCCTTGCGGCTGTAATGGGTTATACCAGATTACTGGCATAAGATGAGATTCAGGGATCCATTCCTCGTCGGAGAGATATTCTCCTGTTTCGAGGGATTCCTCCCACTCATCGATGTCGCTAGCGGTGTCACTGGACTCGTATCCATCCATGGGGAATCCAACCACCGAGTTGCAAGAGTATGATGCCCCCTACGTAGTTTCATCTTTGAGGTGCGGTGGCATGAAATCACCAAGAGTGAATCTTCTTGCCGCCTTTGAAGTCTTGGGAGGAGACTCTTCTGTTGCCCCTAGTGAAGCGGTAATGGAGGTCTCTGCCTTTTCAGCGACTTCTTGCTTTTTCGGAGCTTTCTCCTGCTGTTTGAGTTTGAGAAGTTGTCTCCTGGCTTGCCTTCGCTGTTGAGCGGTTGGCTTTGTTTTGACGACCTCCCAATTTTCATCTTCTAGGAGATCGGGGTGTACCCATATGGGTTGTCCGTCTGATGTTGGATATGGAACCAACTCTTGGGACGTTTGGGTCATCTTTATCACCTTGAAGGAAGCAGTGATCTTCTCTTTTGGTGATTTTTGTTTTTGTCCACACGACACCATGTTGACGGAGGCAGACCCATAGTTTTTGTCGAAGGTAATGACTCCGTTTTTCCACATCTCATTTATCTTTTCTCTCACAACAAAGCATTGACTGAGAGGATGCGAGACCATCTGATGGTATGGACAGTACCGAGGATCGTTGGTTTTGCCAACATCTCCTGGTCTTTTGGGGTCAGGCAATGTAAGTTTGCCGTTTGTAAGAAGTGCCCCAAAAATTTCTTCAACATCTTCATCGAACGGGTATTTCTTCTCTACTCGTTCTTTGAAGGCATCAGAGAGTTCAGGCTTTTTACCTGCAGCTTTGTTTTCAGCTTTCTTTGGCGGCTGAGGAGCTGACTTGGTTTGCACATTGAGAACCTCTTTTTTCTTTAGCTTTGAGGTTGCAATGGTGGTCGGCTCTTTCTTTGATGATTTCTGACTGTTGAGGTCTTTGATCACTGTTTCAGCCTCCATAGAAGCTTCTAGGAGTTCACCTAGGTTTTTTGATTTGTTGCCGATGATCATGGAGCGGATTCTTGCTCTCATGTTGTTACGGCGGATGTCGACTAGCGACGCTTGTGGCAATACATCTGAGCATTTGTACGCCATTGCCTTCCACTTGTGAATGAAGTCATATGTTGACTCACTCTCTCCCTGTTTTAGGCTGCAGAGCTGCGCCATAGTAACAGGATGATCCTCACCTTTGAAGTGGGTTAGGAAGCGTGTCTCCAGCATGGCCCAATTTTGAATGGAGTCCTCCGGCAGAGTGGAGTACCAATCAAAGGCCGTACCTTTTAGAGTACTTGCAAAGAGGCGGATTTTGAGGGCATCTTGATCTGCAATAGCTCCCGTCAGGATCTTGAAATGGATGACGTGCTGTCTGGCTGAACCTTTCCCCGTATATGTTTGGAGAGTAGGTTGCTTGAATTTTGTAGGGAACGGGACCGAGTCCATCCACAAGGGATATGGTGGCTTGATCCCATGCTCCTTTAGTGTATCCTCTTCTTTTGCTTTGGCGAGGATATCGTCAACGTCCTTTTTGGTAAGGGCGCGTGACTCACTGTTTTCCGCATTTTCCTCGTCACCTTGATGGCTCGGAGGAGCTTCATTGTTTAACGGACGTTGGATAGTGAGAAGGAGGTTTTCCATTAGGGCCTCTATTCTCTGATGTCCTTGTTCCAGCTGTTGGATGCGTGCAGCTACGTCATCATGTGGCGGAGGTTGCTCAGCATTTGTGACCAGGACGTTCATTCCTCGAGAGTTGAATGAAGATATTGTCTTGGTGACTGAGCTGGAGCTCATCCTTTTAGATGAAGAGCTCGAAGAGTGATTACTCCGGTGTCCTTGACTTGAAGGAGCGGGAGAATCTTCTTGATGTCTTCTTGTCCGAGTGACGCTGCGAGTCACCGGTCGTCTGACATGGATTTTAGTTGCCGACTTTTGATGTCTTCTGGTTTTTCCCACCATATGGACAACAACAACTTGATTGGGTCTTTCTTTTTCAACCCATTTTTTGGAGACCTGAAGTGCAGAATGCTGGGTTCTTTGCTTCTCTAGTCTCTTTTGTCGATATGCCACGCGGCGGCGCATACGACGAGTAATTTGAGCTTCGGTTAGCTCTGGCTGCGCTCTGGCAATGAAGGACGTAGTCCCTGGTGCGCAACAGCCGAGCTTGTCTTCTTTGAAGACTGGCAGAGACAGGATCCGAACACGGTCCTTTGCCTGTCGCAGCGAAGCCTTGAATTTGGCGAGTTCGGCCCCTGTTGAGAGGAAGGGTCGACTCGCAGGAGTGCAGGCCTTGGCAGGTTCTTGCGGAGGCCTTACGATGCACGATTTGATTTTGGGCTTGTATGAGCAAGCCGGCTCGTGTTGAGTTGGTTTTGTTTGGCGGAGGGTAGGTTTCTCCTCTTTCATGTATGCGAGCGGGTAGAACCGGTTCTCCTTGAGCGGGGCCAGGTAGGCTGGCTTTGCTGATGTTTGTGACCTTCGCTGTTTGGGTGAAGGCCTTGGAGACCAAGTCTTTGAGCGGACCTGGTTTCTTGTAGGTTGAGGTTTTGCAGGAGCGCTACGGGCCTCAGGCTTCTTGATGATCGCCCTTGGTATCACTGTAGTGATACGTTGAGGGGCGGTTCTCTGCTTCTTGGCAGGTGCGGTTTCTTTTGCGGGCAGTGGGAATGGTCCCAATGACCCGAAGACAATGGTTCGGGGAGTAGAGTTTGACCCGGTGTCTTCTGAGTTGCTGAGGGAAATGACGCTTCGGCAGCTGGCAGGGCGCTTGTAAGTGCGCTTGGTTTGTTTGTCTTGGAGCATGAGCTGGTACTTGTTCTCATCAAAGGTGATGGTTAATGAAGCTGCCATTGTTAGTTTTTGGAAAACTTCTGAAACAAAACCATATCCATTAGTAATCACAAGAATATGGTGATCATAAACGGAAAATACTATGGTTTCGCCTCTTCAAGTCGCCCGAGGGGACATGGCCCAGCCCAAGAAACATGAGGAAGGCAGAAAAGCCATAGAGGGCACAATTGTTCTAAACTTAGGTAGGGTCAGCTCAGAATGAGCGTCCCAATGACTGCTAGAAGCAATTGTGAACCTTAATTCAAATTACCGAGAAGCAAAGCTCACTCAAGGTAAAATGATATAAGGTTGAGATACAAATGTGTCGGTTGCGAATACAGTAGACCCGAAAGGGCGTACTAGCACCTCTAGGGACAAATGTTGCAAATCGCATCCTTGGAAAGGACACGAGATGGGATTTTTGAAATGTCAATATTGGATTCATAGGAGAGAGCAAATGGTATTCCAATCCGAAAATGAGCTCAACATTTCTGCGAGCTCGAAAGTCCGAAAAGGAAGGAACCAGGATTTCTCAAATGTGAATCCAAAAGTGACGGAAGTTTTTATTTTTTAAAGTGTCAAGATTGGACTTTATAGAAGAGAGCAAATGGTATTCCAATCCGAAAATGAGTTCAACATTTCTACGATCTCGAAGTCCGAAAAGGAAGGAACCAGGATTTCTCAAATATGAATCCAAAAATGACAGAAGTTTTTTTTTTGTTCTTTTTTTTTTTGAAGATTTTTTTTAAGAGTTCACATAGATCTCCAATTCGATCTTATGAAACCTCAGTTGATAGATCAGCCCCCAGGTAAGGGTAGGATTACTTAATGAACCCGTTTGGAGGACCCTTGCCTAGAACAGTCTAGTTGTCTCCACACTCTGGACAAGGCTTTTCTTAGATCCACTTTGGTCGAAGAACGCAATTGGTGCAACCTTAGTGGTTTTTTTTTTTTTGAAAGATTTTTTTTTTATGGATTCATAGAAGAGAGCGAATGGTGTTCCATTCCGACAATGAGTTCAACATTTCTGGGTTTGGAATAGCTTTTGAAATAGCTTTTGAAATAGTTTTGGGGAATTTTGATTGCTTGTGATTAGTGGGGCCCTTTGGGGGTCCCTTCTTTATGACCTTGCATGCGCTTGAGGATTTATCGTAGATTTTTTATTCATTGTTTTAATCCCATTTTATTTGTATTGATAATCCCTACAACTTTCATGTTAATCCCATGCCTGTTCGAGACCCCGAAACGTGATTTCATAGCCTTGAGGGCAAAACAGTCATTGTGCACTAAATCTGTACCTAAAACTTGATATTCCCCAAACCCGCGAAACATATACTTTTTGGAAACTAGATATTTCGGCGATCATTTCTTCCTTCTTCGTCGAATTCATTAGAAGCCTCGAAAGCCAAGATTTCAGCCCTTGAAGTCTTGAGTAGTGGGACCCATTCCCATTTGCTTATATAAGGAGAACCCATCTCCCTCATTTTCCATTGGGATTCTTCTTGCGATGATCACCAATGGACCCACATGCTATTTGATGTCGGATGGTGATCCAATTTCAAACATTGGTTGATGTCAGCCGGCCAGCAACATCTGTCCAGTCGATTTCGCGATCGGGCGGGCAGAAAGTGTGCTTTCTTGGTCAGCCGTTTGACGATCTTGAGGCATCCGATTATGATCTAATGATTCCAGTGATGGATCCGTGATGTTGATGAAGATCGACGGATATCATGCACAAAAAATCAGATTTTGGAAAAATCACAAGGGCCAATCAACTCGAAACGCGAAAAGTACCCGAAAAATGGGGTTTTTGGGCTAGGTCCGGCGGCCCGGACATCCATGGTCGCCGGCGACCATGGGGTTTGTGCCCCATGGTCGGCCGTCTTCCGGTCGCCTTTTCTTCGCCGTTTTTCGTCCGTTTTCGCTTCTGTTTCTCCTGCATTTTTCTTGGAATTTCCTCTCATTTATTGGCTGGATTTCCCTCAAGAAAACCTGACGAGAAGCCGTGCAAATCGGATCCCAAAGTTTCCCATTTTCTGAAAAGCCGAAGACTTTGCTGTGGAGAACTGCTGATTTTTTGTCAAGCGTCGAAACTAAGTCAAACGATGTCGAAATGACCTGAAATTCGACATGTAGCTTCTTGAGCAGTAGACGAGACCAACCATAGGCTTTCGTTTAGGTTTTGAAGCCGTTTGGGGGCCCGCAAATGCTTGACTTGATTTCACCACGAGGGAAATGCCGAGCTTTGACTTTTGGTCAAACGATGTCCGATTGACCTGAAATTTGACGTGTGACTCCCTCATCAGTAGATAAGACCAACCATAGGATTTCGTTTGAGTTTTGAAGCCATTTGGAGTCATGAAAACGCTTGCCTTTATTTCATCGCGAGAGAAATGCCGAGCTTTGACTTTCGGTCAAACGATGTCCGATTGACCTGAAATTTGACGTGTGACTCCCTCATCAGTAGATATGACCAACCATAGGCTTTAGTTTGAACTTTGAAGCTGTTTAGGGTCATGCAAACGCTTGACTTTGATTTCCCTGCGAGGGAAATGCCGAGCTTTGACTTTTGGTCAAACGATGTCCGATTGACCTGAAATTTGACGTGTGACTCCCTCATCAGTAGATAAGACCAACCATAGGCTTTCGTTTGAGTTTTGAAGCCATTTGGAGTCATGCAAATGCTCGCCTTTATTTGACCGCGAGGGAAATGCCAAGCTTTGACTTCTGGTCAAACGATGTCCGATTGACCTGAAATTTGTTGTGCAGCCCTTTGGAGGTATGTAGAAGCCGCCCATGTGCTCTGTTTGATGAGTGACGATCTCGGTAGTTCTCGCTACCTAAGGGCTTGATTTTGCTGCTCGAGAGTTGATGGAGGGTCAAACGGTGTCGGTTTGACTTGAAACTTGACATGTAGCCTTTCGGAGGTATTTTGAGACCATCCGTAGGCTCTGATCGAAGATTTGGGGTCTTCGACACTGTCGCCGCTGGGAGCTGCTGCTTAGCTGTTGGAGAAGTGAAGCTAGGCCAAATGATGTCGGAATGGCCCGAAACTTCATGTGTACCTCTCTTTTGGTTGTTTTGAATGACCTTGCAGTTTTTGTTTGATTCTGACAAGATCTGATGCTTGAAGTGGTGCCTGCCTATTTTTGGTAGGATGCGGCTCCATGTAGCTTTTGATGTGAAGAGGCAAAGTGACATTTTTGGTGTCAACAGCGGCTAACCGCCATCTGACCGCTAGGTAACCAAAATTACCCAGACAACCATTCCAGAGAGCTCCTCGCTCGAGCGAACTCTCTGGTTCGCTCGAGCGATGAGCTTTGTCGGCCAAAGGAGATTCACTAAGCAATGTATGAGGACATTTGAGAAAGAAACCATATCACGAAGATGTCATTCGAAGTTTTGAAAATTCAAAGTGTATAAGGAGCCCGGAATGTCCCCAAACTCAAAGAGTACCAAATTATTATTAGATCGACATATGGGATCCTTATTCCCTTCAAAAAAATATTCAACCCGATACTTTACCCGAAATATCAATTTTTATTGTACTTTATTGATCCCGAGATTTATACTACATGCCTTGTTTTCCCGAAAGCATTGAAGTACACTTACAATGGTTACTTGTCTTGAAGCGCTTTGCACCACATGAAACGACAGTGTGCCCTTGAGCACCCCCGTCCGCACCCATTCCAATTAAGAGTTAATTGGATCAGTACCAAATGATCACTATAATTAATTGGGGCTTAAGGATAATAAGATATGGATTTATTTTGGAGGACAGGTCCAATTGATCCATGGATATAGATGGAGGGGCCTACTTGTGGTAATTGGGAAGTTTAGGGTCTTCATTGTAATATATTCCTAACACTAAAGTTCAATTGCATTTATATAGTGGAGTTATTTTCAATTAACTGTGGGCCCGGATTGTACATGAGATGTGAGGTCGCGTGTCCCAGTTGGAGCCAGCTTTCTAAGGAATCCCTAGTGGTCCCCACGCTAGCCCAAGTTATTAGAAAGATACTAATTCTAGTAGAACTCTAAAAGGAAATAGAAAGTTACTATTTCAATTTGAAGTGAGACTTCTAATAGTGGTAATAGTAAGTTGCTAATTATTAATGGAAGTATGACTTCTATTTTTATTAGAAAGGAGAAAGCTACTAATTGTTGTGGAAGTGAGACTTCTATAGCAACTAGCAAGGGAGAAAGTTACTATTTTGTAATGGGAGTTAAACTTCTATTTCAAATAGGAAAAGAGGTGGAATGGAGGGCTATATAAAGGGGAATTAACCCCTCTTGGACATCAATAACAAAGAGAGCACGCCCAGCCCCTTTGTGCAATTGTTGCACAACTTCTCTTCCTCTTCTAGTTCTCTTCTCTTTCTCCTCTAGTTCCTTGGAGTTACTAGTTGGTTTTTTCTCTTGGAGATTCCACCACCTTCTTGAGAAAAGAGAATCCGATACGGGTCATAGCCTGGAAGATCAAAAGGTGTTGGAGATTCTGATTTGATTAGTGAAAGTGTTTCATCATCAAAGAAAGTCACAACTTCCCCATTAGAGCACTACTAAGCTCCGAAGGTATAATCTACATCTTTGTATGTTGTAGATTTCGTGGTTGCATATTTAGGTGTTATTTTCTATCTTCTAGATAGGTTATATTGTTGTACATGATTTATTAGTTTGAGGGATTGCAACGTGGATTGGGTTTTTGTTGCCTTCTAAATAGATGATCCCTGCATTAAATGGGTCAAAAGTTTTTGAAACCTATCTGGAAAGGCCCACCTAGTTCCAACAGATTCTTGAATAGTGGATGATCTTCAGAAGTTCCAGTCTCTTTCAAAGCACCTCTCCACCCAAGCTCCCAAATTTTCTCGCTCAGGTCCAGAACTTGGGCCTCATATAACTGCGAAGCCGCGTCCACCCCCTCTTTGTAAGTAGAGTCGACCTCGGTCTTAAGTTTGGCCTCGGCATCCTACTTCTGCTTCTTGAGCTCGGCAGTTAGTTGTTTCTGCTCCTCAGCCTTCGTTGCTTCGAGCTCAGTTATGATAATCCAGACTGTCGCCTCCCTCTCCTCTTCCCTCCGTTTAATTTCCTCCAAAGCTGCTTGGAGGGCCCGCTTCTCCTCCAGCCTCGCTATCCGAGCTCCGGCCTGGCGAGACCTTTCCGGCTGGACTTGGGTTCTTTGCAGCACCTTAAAAGGACAACAGATCGTCAAGAAACAACGACCAAAACGTAATGGAGAAATTCACAAAAAACTAAGACTTACCGAGAGGGCTGACTGCATATTCCACGCCGCCAGCTGAACATCATCGGCCTCCATGTGCCCCGCCATATCCCTTGGCAGGGCACAAGCATGGGCCAGAGACGCAATCACGTTGGAATTCCCCCACATCCGGTCCTCCAGCGTTAACGGCCTCCCGGGCTCGATCATAAAGTTCGGTCTCCATGCTGCCGGCCCGGGAAATTGAGGTGCGCAGTGTTGCCGGGAATGTCTTCAGACGGGCTTTCAACCCTGGCCCTTTTTCCCCAACGGGTCTCTTCTTCTTTCCCCTGACCAGTCTCCTCTTGTCGAACTTCCGAGGTCGGGGCAGGAGTGTCAGCAACCTCGGAGGTGGAAGGGCCTGGGGCGGTCGAAGCAGCTCGGCCACCAAAGATAAGGGAGCTCAAATCTTTGATCGCTAGAGGGCGTCTCGGTGCCATTTCCCCTGTTCTCTCTCCTGAGCTCGGGGAGGCGTATGATTCAATGACTCTCTCGAGTTCGACTCCCCCCAAATCAAAGTGCGGGACTGTGGCTTCGACACCTGATGTCTCTTGACATTCAGCGCAGGTCAAGGCCAGTACCGGCTCCCCACTCCCTGATGGCTCGCCGTCTCTCCTTTTGATGAAGGAGTGGTACCTTGGTTCGTACCCGAGCAACACCCGAGCGGCCCGACCTCTGTGGCCATGATATCGGTAGACGGCGTCGAACCAGGCGTTAGTTTTCCTCCACCCTGCTCGCTTCGCTTCCTGTCTCCTTTCACTACCGCCTACACAGGAAAACAAAGTGTAAGGTTGGCAAAAGCAGGAAAGAGCAGTACAAAAAGCTCAGGAGTTCGGTATTTACTTGGAGGTGTTGGAAGTAGGAGGGCCTTTCAGATAGGTTTCAAAAACTTTTAACCCACTTGATGCAGGGATCAGCTATCTAGAAGGCAACAAAACCCAATCCAGGATGCAATCCCTTAAACTCATAAATTATGTACAGCAATATATCCTATCTAGAAGATAGAAAACAGCACCTAAACATGCAATCACGAAATCTACAACATACAAGGATGTAGATTATGCCATTGGAGCTTAGTAGTGCTCTAATGGAGAAGTTGATCTCTTTCTTTGATGATGATGAACACCTTCACTAATCAAATTAGAATCTCCAACATCTTTTGATCTTCCACGCTATGATCCGTATCAGATTCTCTTTTCTCAAGAAGATGGTGGAATCTCCAAGAGAAAAACCCTAAAGGAAACTAGAAGAGAACTATCAGATTCTCTTTTCTCAAAATAGATTCCATCTTGACTATTGAATGTTCCCACAGCTCTACTACCACATACTCATTGGTGACTCAAAGCAAATGAATAGATAGAAACTTGAGTTCATTAATGTCTCAGAATTATGAGCCTATTGCTAGGGAATTATGAGAGCAGACCTTAAAGTAAAGATAGTGTACATAAGGTGCTTCTCATGGTCCTTCAATACATCCAATGTACCAGCACCATGATCTAGAATCTTACATTCCGATGATCTAGACAAATCACACTATCTCATAGTGATCAAAGTGTTGCAACCTTGTTAGATGAGATGCCAAATCTCATCACTGGTTGTGAAGATATTTAAGTATAAGATTTGCAATACATGTCTCCTGTATGTGGATCTCATCCATACACATGTATTACATCTAGTATACTTGTGGACTCCGGTTCACCTCATGAACCATTATGTCATTCGTATTAGTTATGTGCAAACAAGTAATAAAACACCATTCATCTCATGAAAGGAAAGAAATAATATATATTGATAAATAAAGAAATTAATCAATTTATTCATCATATACTGCTATTGAGACCATAAAACTAACAAAAGGAGGCCCGAGGCGACGTGGGACCCTGTACGCCCCCTCAAGATCGATTTCAGCCTCGCCTCGCTCCCAGTTTCCTGAGACAAACAACCGATCATCTCCGGCGTATTTATTTGAATCCTCCAAGTCCTGGACAAAAGGCACTCTTTTTGCCTTCAACCGGAGATAATATGTTTGGTCCCCCCCGGACTTACATAGATCATAGGAATCTTTGATGTCATGAACACCGAGACCGATACCCAGAATTCTATTAATCTCATCTACACCCATGACAATCTTAAAGCTGTTCAGCATCAATTGGCAAGGGCAGAGACGCCACTTGCTCAAGCAGATCCTAAGGAGGCGGTGCACAGGAAACCTGACTCCGCCCTCGACTATCGACACTAGCAAGAATGGCATCCAGCCATCGAAGGGGTCCTCTGGGTCATTTAGCGTATTCTCTACGTCGTCTGGGATCTTCTACATTGCCCTGAACTCCACTAGAGCCACTGGAGTATCTAACCGATTCCTATAGATCCCCATATCTAAATATGAAGACACTGAGAGAAAAGGGGACGAAAAATCAAGAAGGCACCAAAAACCCTTGACAGGACAAAAAAGAAGGAAAGCCTAAAGGGACCTAAGAACGGAAATGAGAAGAGGCAGGCGAAGACTTACAACGGCAAGGAGAGATCCTAGAGACACCGGACTCTGGTCAGAAAAGGCTAACAGCAAGAAGCTCTCCCTCTGCAAAAACTCTTCTAAAACAAATGCAAGGCAAAAGTGAAAGAAGGATTGAGGGGGAGGGGGGGCATCCCTATACAAAGGAGATATGGCGCCCTTCCGAATTTTGAAAAGCACGCGTGCGAAGAGTCACCTTGGAAGTTGTACGTGTCACTTCAAATTAATTGGGTAACCAACCAGATGGCGACACATGGTGCCACCAGTTCATCTCCTGCAATGATTCAGACACCCTATTAATTACCTCGGGCAGACGAAGCGACGGCAGCGTGTTATCGACTATCTCGGGCAAAGGAACCGACATCAAGATGGGATGCAAATTAAATCCCCAGGACTCTTCAGTCATATCACTTAGCTCCCAACCTCAAAGAGTGGGGAACTCTACGAGGTCAAGAGCTAGGAGGCAATTGTGTGAGGGATTCTCCTAAAAGCAGAATTACGCTAATCTCGGTAACAGTACCGACTTGGTTTACCGTGGTTTCGGTATCCAAGCTCGGCAAAAGTACAAGATGTATCCAGCTCGGCAACAGTGCCAGCTAGCACCAAGCTAAAGCTAGCTTCGGTAAAAGTACCAGTTAGCCTCATCTCGGTCTCAGCACAATGCATCTCGGCAACAGTGCCAGAGTGCATCCATGCCTGATCTTCGCATTGTCCTCAGCTTGGCAAGACCAATTAGAATGAGTACAAGGTCATAATTTTACCCCATAACACTACGGCTATGTTGCAGAACGTACTGACATACAAGATGGGCGCCGAATTATGATAAGGGGCTAGCCTTATCAAACGATCACGTCCACATTAATATGAGGATTCGGCGCATGATCTGATGGGACATCGCCTCCACCTACCGCCATTAAGGAAGCATGGCATGGGGCAACGAGACAGCGTCTACACCTACCTCCAAGAGAGAGACCTCCACAAAACACAGTTGTTTTAGAAACACCACAAGCAAACACCACTACACAAAGATTTACAGTGGTTCGGCCTCAATGCCTACGTCCACTACCGGCTTGTGATCCAATCACCCCACCGGATTTCCACTAATTATGTCTAGGCTAAGCAATAACCTTTACAAAGTTGTTTTTCTAGGCTCAACAACAACCTTTACAAGATGCTTTTGAAGGCTAAGCAATAACCTTTACAATGTGCTTTTCTAAGGCTAAGCAATAACCTTTACAAATGAAGACTTTCTCTAAGAAGGTGTCTCTTCAATAACACTCTAAGAGATACAATTTAAGCACAAATGAAATGCTTCTTAAATAGGCTGATATGAAGGTGTGATTCAAATTACAAACATACACTAAAATAAGCTAAAGTGTGTGCACAAGTGTATGAATGTTTTACTTCAATCAATTTCTACTATGAAGCTCTTTAAATGAATGCTTGATGCATTTTAAATTCAAAGCTTAGAAAATGATGATTGAAGATAAATGCTAATCACATGAAAGATTCAAACAACTTAAAGAAATGAACTAAAACAAGTTGTATGAATATTAAAGTCTAAGAACACTTGTGATTTATACAAGAGTGTTTGCAAACCATTCTTAATATGCCAAAGATGATAATGAGCTTGCTAAACATCCCTTTCAAAGCTAGACATCATGCATTTATGAAAATACAAAGGTTTAAACATGCATTGATTCTAATTTGAATGGAAATCAAAATAACTAGAAAGAGATACCTTTTTAAAACTCAAGCGTTTGATTTCCAATGACCTTCTAGCTCAATTGGCTTATTCCACTTCTTTTGGCTTCAATGGGGTCTCAAAGATTCATAAATCAAGCAACCAAAAAGGATGGAATAGAATGGACTTTAAAAGAAAAAACAGTCCAACGGCTAGTTGGTCAGGTCGACCTGGGCTTGGCTCGGTCGACCGGGTACACTGACCAATTTCCAGCAGGCCAGTTGGGCCGGTCGACCGGGCATAGGGGCAGGTTGACCGACCAAACTGGCCTGGGTAGAGTTCTGCTGATTTGATAAAATTCTTTTTCAAAACAAATTGCATCCAAGTTTAAAATCAAAACATGCATAAATCATTAATTCTACAAGTCCAAAATCCAATGCATGTATAAAACAAGATTTCAAGAATTTCTAAAACAATGCGTGTGTGAAAATTCAAATGATGCTAGAGTGAAAATGCATCCATCAAATTGCAAATACAAAATCCCTAACACTAACCTCTGGTAATAGCTGAGGGTACTTCTTCTGAACTTGATCACGCAATTCCCAAGTAGCTTTATCTGGCCCGTGATTCTCCCATAGCACTTTCACCCATTCAATTGTTCGGTTCCTCAATTCATGTTCTTTGGTGTCAATGATTCTAACCAGTTTCTCAATGTAGGTGGCATCCTCTCGAACTTCCAATGGCTCATGGTGTAACACGTGTGAAGGGTCTGAGCCATATCTCCTCAACATAGACACGTGAAATACATTGTGTACACCTGACAGCTCAGGTGGCAAAGCTAATTTGTAGGCCACTTCACCAACACGACTCAAAATCTCATACGGTCCGATGAATCTCCTTGACAACTTACCTTTCTGACCAAACCTCAAGGTTCCTCTGACCAGTGACACCTTTAGAAATACTTTATCTCCAACTTGGAAATGTAAATCTCTTCTTCGAACATCCGTATAACTTTTCTGCCGGCTTCTAGCAACTTTCAATCACTCCTGAATGAGCTTAACCTTTTCACTTGTCTCACTAATCAATGACGGTCCATGAAAATTGCGTTCTCCGACCTCTTCCCAACATACTGGAGTCCTGCATCTTCTGCCATACAGTGCTTCAAAAGGAGCCATTCCTATGCTCGAGTGGCAAATTCACACAGAGGTAAACTCTCATCCCACTGAGTCTTGAAATCAAGTACACAAGCTCGAAGCATGTCTTCCAAGGTCTGAATGATCCTTTCTGGCTGTCCATCAGTCTGAGGGTGATACGTTGTGCTAAACTGAAGCTTCGTACCTATGGACTCATGCAAGGTCTTCTAAAATCTCGAAACAAATTTGCTATCCCGATCGAAAGTGATAAACACTGGTTGACCATGATGACTAACAATCTCTTTCATAAAGGCTTCTGCAAGAGGCAACATGTGCATCTTTTTCCCGGTCTTCAATGGAATGAAGTGTGCAGACTTTGTAAGTTGGTCAACTATAACCCAAATAGCATTATTTCCTTTGCTGGTAGTGGGTAATCCCGAGACAAAATCCATCGTAAGATGTTCCCACTTCCACTTCGGGATTTCTAACGGTTGCAAAAGACCATGTGGTTTCTGATGTTCTCCCTTCACTAGCTGACAAGTCATGGATCGGGACACAAAAGCTGCAATCTCTCTCTTCATATTGTTCCACCAAAAATGATTCTTCAGATTATGATACATTTCGGTACTCCCAGGGTGCATGGAATACCTAGTATTATGAGCTTCCACCAAGATATCATTCCTCAGATTATCTATCTTTGGGACACAAAGTCGGTCAAGAAAGTAAAGTACCCCATCCACGATTCGAAAATCTGGATGTTCCGAGATGTGTTCAACAATTTTAGCCAAATCGGGATCTTGCAACTGACTCTCCTTAATCTTCTGGATGAAAACAGGCTCAGTCACTGTCATATTTGCCAACATAATTCCTTTTCTTAGCGGTTGAAAATCAACTCCCAACTCTTCAAACTGCTGAAAATTACAAAATCGTTGCAAACTAGCCACACTAACTGACTTTCTGCTCAAAGCATCAACTACTACATTCACTTTCCCTAGATGATAAATGATCGAAATATCGTAATCTTTGATGTACTCCATCCATCTCCTCTATCTCATGTTCAATTCTTTCTGAGAAAATAAATATTGGAGACTGCGGTGGTCGGAATGGACTTCAATTTTTTCTCCATAAAGATAATGTCTCCACATCTTTAGTGCAAAGACAACTGCCGCAAATTCTAAGTCATGCGTTGCATAATTTTTCTCGTGCTCTTTCAATTGCCTTTACCCATACGCTATGACTTTGTTATCTTGCATCAACACACATCCTAGTCCCACATTCGAGGCATCGGTATAAATGACAAAACCACCACTGCTTGAAGGTAAAGTGAGAATAGGTGCATAAGCTAATCTCTTCTTCAGTTCTCCAAAACTGGCTTCACACTGTTCTGACCACACAAAAGGCACATTTTTCCAGGTTAACTTGGTCAAATGTGCTGCAATAAATGAAAATCACTACACAAATCTTCTGTAATAGCCTGCCAAACCCAGAAAACTCCTGATTTTGGTCACATTCTTCGGTCTTTCCCACTTGATCACTGCCTCAATTTTTGCTGGGTCGACTGCCAAACCTTCTTTGGAGATAATATGGCCTAGGAAAGCAACTTGTTCTAGCCAAAATTTGCACTTCCCAAGCTCAGCATACAATTGATTGTCTCGGCCTCTTGCCCTGATTTGATTTATGACCATGTCGTTGTCTCTTCCTCTGTGAATCCTTGATGATCTGGTTATTGATGTCCTCAAAGTTATATGCTCTCTTGATGGCTTCTTGGAAGGTAGCAAGGGGTACAACACCGGAAGCATCCCTAAGAATGATAGGGTTTAGTCCCTCTAAGAACTTAATAATCTTCTTCTGCTCGGTATCCACGAGCTCTGGTGCGTACCGGGACAATCTCTCGAATTTTGTAAGATATTCAAGGACTGTCATGTCTTCCTGCTTGAGTAGCTAAAACTCAACTGCCTTCTGCCTCTGGATGTGAGAAGGTACATACTTCTCATTGAACTGTTGCTTGAAGGTCGTCCAAGCAATATCATTCTCAATGTGCTGATAGCCATCCTTAACCATCTTCCACCAAATGTCTGCCAATCCTGTAAACATAGAAGCTGCCAAATGGACCTGCTGCCTGCCTGTGCATCTGAAGAGATCAAAGATGTTTTCTGTATGAGAGAGCCAATCATCAGCCTATAGAGGATCTTCTCCCTCTGTGAATTCTTTCGAGCCTCTTTTTCGAAACCTCTCAAATAAAACATTAGGGTCAAGTTCCCTATTTTGGATGACAATTTGAGGTCCTGCATTTTGAGGTTGCACAGGATCTGGCCTCCTTCCCAAAACTTCTAATAATTGCCTCTGAACTTGAGTTTGTTCCTCATCCTTCTTGGCCATCTGTTCTTGCAATCTGGCTTGGTTTTCATTTGCTTTCTGCTGTTGGTCCACCATCATTTGCATAAGCTGTTGAAACTGATTTGACATTGGATTATCTACTCCACTGCCAACGTTACTACTGGAAGGGTTTGCATTCGATGTATCTCTACGGCGAGACATAGTGTTGCAAAACCATTTGTTAGTACAACAAAACATGATAAATGAAGTGTACCCCAAATCCCAATCGATACCAATTAACGATCATCCTAATGAATCCTCTCCACGACCCTATGTTCTAGTTTCTTTTAATTGCCTGAAACATTTCTTGCTCTGATACCAAGCCTGTCACGCCCCCAGACCGAGGCCCTGATAATCAAGTCCTTAATCCGGGGGACGCGGCACGACGAGCCAGAAAATTTTGCCCGCACACGCTAGTTTCCCACAAGAGGATCCATGAGATCCATACCAATAGATCACATATTAAAAATAGATATACAGAAGCATGTAGCAAACATGGATGAAATTCTAAACATAATAAACTTGTACAGGATTTATATCGAAGGAGAAACATTCATAAGCAAATCCCAAAGTTAAGGATTTAAGTTTACAAACATAAAAAGTAAGTTAAATTTTACAATCCCCATAAAACAAAGCCAACAAAGGCTAAAGTATTCAGTCCTCCAAAAGATGATCATATTCAACCCCAAAATGTGACTCGAATCTCATAACCCAACCCGATGTCTAAAGGACATCGTCGGGTTGCCACTCGCGTCCAATAGGAGGATCTACCGCCTCCTCCGCTCGATCCGCCTTGTGAGCAACGGGGCCGAAATCTGGCATCAAACAAATGAATATCAGACACGACGGTCTGGCAAGCAAGCAAAAGACAAGGTACACAAGTTTATATCAAATCAGGTTTGAAGACTATAGATAATACATTTGGAAAACAAATGAACATAATGATGAAGTTAAAGAAAACGATCTTTAAAACAAATGATTAGTAATCATACTCATAATTCACTGACATTCGAATCAAATATTGGCAAGATTCTCTGATTACTGAAGTAATGAGAGCACTCACAATCGACCGTTACCATATAAAATGGAAGGGTCTCACATAATGGCCCAACAAAGGTGGGTAGCACACAGAGGTCCGCCGCGGAACGGATATCACACACACACATAATATCCAAGCTGCAGGTTGGCAAAGTTTTAAGGATTCTAAGCCGGGTGATCAATCCGACAAAGTAACCCAAGCTGAGTGGTGCCGACTAAATAAAAATCCGAATAAAATATAATTCAAATCAAACGAACATAATTCAAGTTGATAAAAGAACTACTCTGCATAATTCACAAACATGCACACAAGGACGAACGAATGAGTAGTCTTATAGAAAACTTGAGACAAAACAAACCATAGGCTTACCAAAAGTTTTATGACAAATAAAGCACACAAGGTATACTTAAAAGGTTGACTTATACAAAAACATATAAGAATTACAAATTCTGAATGGGATGATTTAAATGTTGGAATGGCCTACTAAGCCCGTTTCAATGAATATTCAAGGCCCAAGGGTCGGATTTTAATTATATATTTGATGCCTCCGAAGTTGTCCGGCAATTGGAAACTTGAATGAACATTGAAACTCTAGTCGATTCAAAATACACTTACCTGAAATCAATAACAATCTTCCCTTATTTCTCCCTTGATTTTCATGGCTAAATGTTTCAAATTTCTCATTCTTCTTTCCAAGTAGATTTCCAAACTTAATTATTCATCAATTAATAATAGAAACACACTTCAGCCCGTTCAAGTTGATAGACCAGCAAACAGACCCTGAAAAATAGCCCAAACAGGCCCTGAATTTCAAACAGGACAGCTGCAGCTGCTGTCCCGCTCGAGCGGGCCAGTCTACTGGCTGGGCTCGCTCGAGCGGCCCCAGGCCCGCTCGAACGGGCCAACCTGCTGGCTGGCTGGCTCGCCCAAGTGCAGAAATTCTGCACTATTCCTCTTGTTTCTTGGGTCCATCTTTTCCTCCTCCTTCCTTCATGATATAAAACAGCTCTCCATCCTTCATAAATCAAATAAATTCAAGCCTCTTTCATTCTCAATCCAACCTCAAATTAAATTATCACATTTCATGTACAATTTAACAAAGAAAAATCAGAGATTTATCACAAAGAAAAGTGTAAGAGCTTAGCTGAATTTTTCACTTGAAAGAGTCCCTAACAAAACCAGAATTTTCCATACCAGTCTAAACATAATCATGTCCTAAGCTTAGCAAAAGTTAAACACTACAAATCTTCAAAAAAATTAAACTTTAAAGAACTAAATAGATCTTTCAAATGGAAACACATCTTTCACATTAAAAACTACATTAACATAAGTAGCATTCAAACACATGCATTCCAAACATTTCATTCACTTGCCTCTACTCCAAATAGGTCTTAGAAAAACTTCCCAGAAATCTCCTCTCTCAGCACCAATCCAAGCTACAAAAACCCATGGAAACACCATCTCAAAAGAAATCCAGATTTTGAAATCAAAAGGGCTCTTCAAGAGCCACTTTGCATGCATGATAAAAGGCTTCTCTAGAGTCTAGAGATCCCATTGCTAGAAGGAGAAGATCAGGTCTTACCTGAAAGTCTGAAAATCCACAAGAAAAGCTTGGTGAGGAAGGACTCAGCAGAAAACTTTCATAAATGGTATGGCTGGAAATCTTGAAGGGAGAAGGAGGTGAAAATGAGATCAAAGCTCCCTTTTTGGGCTGATTTCTTTGACATGCAAGATGAGAGAGAGTGGATGGAAGAAGAAGAGAATGAAGTTCTCTCTTGACACTGCAGAAATTTTGAATGAAGAAGTTGGGAGGGAGAACCAATGTGGGTTCTTAGTTTAAGTCAAGTGGTTGTGGGCCCCAATGGCCCAAAATCTTCTAATGGCTAGAACTACCATCTGTGGTTCCCGGATGAAATCGACGAAAGAGACAAAGTTGATCATTGAAAAATCTAGTTTCCAAAAAGTATATTTCCCTCATATTTTCAAATTTCGGAATTTATGCACAAATTTGGGTGTGGAAAGATTGTTTTGTCCTTTTTCTCGAAAAACGCAATTTCTGGGTTTTAAATGCAAACGGATAAAACACGAAAGTTGTTAAGATCAATAAAAAAATTCAAAAGGAGTAAAAATTGAAATATTTTCGAAATCAAGAATAAATACTCCCAAAACAACACTCGTCACCCGACGCCTGGGCCCGCGTCAAACTAAGTCTAACGCCTCTCCAAATTCCCCAAAGCTATTCAAAAGTCTAATCTAGTTTAAAAAAATCAACTACTCGTCGTCTAATCCCACTTAGATACTAATCACGGCTAAATAAACAATTAAACATACTAAACCTGGGTCGGGGTCTGACATTTGGACACATAATTGACTGCAACAAGGATATAATGAAAACCAAATCTCGGGGGAAAAGGTCCCTTAAAGTCTATACCCCAAACATCGAATAACTCGACGACCAAAATTGGGTAAAGG
Organism: Cinnamomum chago; assembly: GCA_038049695.1. Lineage (NCBI taxonomy): Eukaryota > Viridiplantae > Streptophyta > Magnoliopsida > Laurales > Lauraceae > Cinnamomum > Cinnamomum chago. The sequence goes on from CP142460.1 coordinate 34,265,311, forward strand.
CATCATATTCTTTTGGAAATGAAACCCAATTTTTGGCACTGCTCATATGCCTTTCAGAAATCATGTGCATCTTTAAATAAAGTGGACTAGTAAAATCTAGATTGCAAAATTTTGTGAGCGATCTTTTTAGCAGAAAAATGGTCACCACAAGCGTGAGAGTGGAAAAATGATATTACACTATTCATTTCATAGTTAGGAATTTATCTCCTAATGATTTGGTCCAGACAGTGTGAGAACCCGACCCCTAATCTCTTGGATTAGTGTTGTTTTATTTGTGGATTAGTTTCTTTTAGTGGGATTAGTATTTGTTGGGTTGATTTTTTGAGCTAGAATGGTTTTTCTCTAGTTTTGGGGAATTTGGAGTGCCTTTATGATTAGTGGGACCCTTTGGGGGTTCTTTTAGTGACTTTGCGCATGATTGGGAGGTTATTCTAAATTCTTGATAATTCTTGTTTTAGCCTCATTTGACTTATTTTGTTAACCTCTACAACTTTCGTGTTCACTCCGTACCCGTTCGAAGCTCCGAAAATCAGTTTTTCCAGCCCGGAGGGCAAAACAGTCATTTCACACCAAATCTGTACCCAAAACTCGATATTCCCGAAACCTGCGAAACATATACTTTTTGGAAACTAGATATTTCGAAAATCATTTCTTCCTTCTTCGTCGAATCCATCCGAGGTCCCGAATTAGATGATTTCAGCCAAACTAGTCCCTTAAGTTGTGGGACCCAAACCTCCTTGTTAACAAAAGAGAACCCACCTCCTTCATTGCATCCCATTCTCCATTTTTCCAGCACAGCCAGCTGAACTTAGGTTTTTCCCTTGTGTTTCTCTCCTTCTTCTTGCTTCTCCATCTCCAAGCCACACCAATAGTTCATCAATCAAGAAATGGAGACCATCTTCTTCTTCCTCTTCATCATGGCTCCCTATTGATACCATTCTTGGAGAAATCTTCCCATATTGAGACCTTCCTTGAGCTTGTTCTTCTCATTTGAAGGTCATCCAAGTTAGTGATTCGTCCCATCTTCTAGATTTGTTGTCTCCTAGACCTTGAGAAGCTACATTTGCATTATTGTTGGTCCATTCATTTTCATTCCTTGTTTAACCCATTTTAGGGTTTGTTTTGGGGGTTTTTGTAGAGATTGTGGATCTTGAGCTTGAGAGGTGATTAGGAGCTTGATTTGCTTGATTTGAGTCAAAGGCAAGTAGATGATTGGATCGTTTGATTAGTAACATGTTTTGTGAGAAAAATCTTGTTTCATTAAGGGTTTTGGTGATTTTAGTAGTTGTCTTTACTATGATTAATATTGATTTCGAAATGTGCTTATTGATGAGTTTATTTCCCTCTTGTTCATGCTTGGAAAATGTATGCATCATGTTGTCAAGGTTTCAAATGGTTTCACATGAATGAGTTTTCTCCACCTTGAGATTTGTTGTGAATGGAAAGAATGGAAAGGGAGGAACTTGAAATGAGGAGCTCTTTAGCTCATATTATTGTCTTGGAAACATGTATTTTAGTCTTCTTGTTTATAGTTCTATGTGATTGTTTAAGTGTTGGAAAGGAAAGGAAGAAGAGGAGGAAAAAAATTCAGTTTCCCGGACCTGCTACACGCCCAGGTCCGATCGATCGGACCTACAGGGCGATTGATCGGTCTGTCTTTAACTGTAAGGCTTTTTGAGCCGATCGATCGGCCGATCGATCGGACTCTGTGCAAGTGAAATTTGATATTGTTTTTTTTTGGAAACCTTTGGGCTTTCTATGAGTCCTAGGGGTATATACCTTAGTGTTAAGACTAATTATACCCTAATCTAAGGTCTCTAAGACTAGGGAACTAAAAGAAAAGAATGGTGATGATCTAGGCATTAATTCTCGGTTTTAGGTGGGACCCTGGCTACCCTTTTTGGACCGTTTGGACCATGTGTGAGAATGTCTTGAGCCGACACGCCTCACGGTTGGTTCGGTGGCATCGAAGTTCAATCCATTTCAATCTTGAATGGGATGGAACGACGCGATATCTTCTTTATGTCTAAACACAAGTCTTTCCCTTGGTTACCGCGAATTCTATTCCTTTCGGTGACTGAATAGGTTGCTCGATGTTTCCGGATTAATGTCATGCCTAGGATGGACCGTTTATAATCTTGATTTTTGCTATTGTAACATCTAGTACTACCCATAAGCTCATTTTAAGTTTTGAAAATAGTAAAAGTGCATAAGGAGCCCGGAATGTCTTCAAACTCAAGGAGTACCAAGTAAATTATTATAATCGACATACGGGACCCCTATTCACTTAAACAAATCTTGAAACCGATATTTTACCCGAAATTGTTATAGTTCATTATTTCATCTCATTTCCAAGATTGGCATCCCATGACTTGTTTTCCCGAAAGCATTGAAGTTACTCTAGCAACAGTTATTTATCCCAAGATGTATTGCCCGATATGAGGTGACAGTGTGCCCTTGAGCACCCCCGTTTTACCCGTTTATTTATTGTACTTGATTTACTTGCATATGTCCCGATTTGGTATTTGACCTATGAGTCGGCATCACTAAGCTTGGATAACCTTGTCAGTCTGATCCACTGACTTGGAGATCCCCCTCCCGTTTCGCCAGCTGCAGTTTGGATCCCGATACCACGTTATTGCCGTGGTCCCGTCCCGATACCCGGTTCGCTACCGTGGTCCCGTTCCCGTATATTTATATTGTATATATGATTGCGTTGGGTCTCCTCACCTTGTGTGACTGAGACCAACGTCCCGTTATACTCTTGTCACTTCGGTGATAGAGGACTTAGCTTCTTGTGATTGCCATCTTGCCAGTTCCCGATTCCTTGGATACCCGACACGTTTTATATTGCTTACTTGCTTCCCGATAAATGATTCATTTCCTTTATGAAAGTTGTTATTTTAAACAAGTGTTAATATTCTCCAATGTAAATTCAGTTATTACTATATTGCTTCTCGTTCTTTGTACATATACATGTTTTAAATGGATGCCGGTTGGGTGAATACCCATGCTTTTACATATGTTTCCAACGATCAATGATTTTGCTAGATTTACATGATTACACATGTTTTAAATGAATACCCGAATTGTTAAATATCCGTACTTTGTTTTAAATGACATTTGGTTTGTCAGATCCCCAGGTTTATACATGTTTTAAATGAATACCCGATTTGTTAAATATCCATGCTTTGAAATATGTTTTAGATGACACTTGTTTTGTCAGATTCCTATGTTTATACCTGTTTTAAATGATTACCTGAGTTATTTAATATCCATGCCTTGAAATATGTTTAAATGAACATTAGTCTTGTCAGATTTCTTTGGCTACACCTGTTTTAAATGAACACCCGGTTTGTTAAATATCCGTATTTTTACATATGTTTCAAATGGACATTGGTTTTGCTAGACTGCTATGAATACATGGTTTGTTGTATACTTATGTTTTTACCTAAGTCTCAAATGAACGTTTGTTTTGCCAAACCACTATGTTTATACATGTTTTAGACGAACACCCAATTGTCAAATATCTATGCTTTTATAGATGATGTAAATGAACACATGTTTTATTAGATATTCATGTTTTACCCATGCTTGAAACGAATACATGTTTTGCCCGAGATCCACGATTTTGCACCCGTTTAATTATATGCAGCATTTGATCGAATAGCATGATTTATCATATGTTTTATTCTTCAATATATTTATGATCTTTTCATCCACCTGCCAGACTGTCGTGTCTGACCCACTACTTTTGGTACTCAGGTTCAGATTTCTTCGTCCCGAGATGAGTGCTTGGGTTGGCTGTGGAGCCATGTTTTGCAGGTTGTTTTGTCGGCTATGTCATGTAGACATTGAGCTTGACATCGGAGCTACGTCATATTTGGGGTAGTGATTATAGCTTATTGTTGTATGGCTTTTATTAGCCTTTTTCTTGGGATTCTTAATTAATGTACATTGATAATTGTAACTTGAACGTATATGGGAATGTAATATCCTGTTACTGTCAGCTCTGTATTTTGTTGTGATGGTTTACTCCAGTCTGATATGATTCTTGATATGATAGCTATATGCTAAAGGTTGAGTGCGATGCGGAATCCGATGGCCACGGACTCCGGGTCGCAACGCCACGAAAGCTTCCGCAAAATATTCAGAATGTGTTGTCTTCACACACGCGGATCTTGGGAGAAAAATATATTTATGCAAAAATCCCATTAGCGCCCCCGAGGTTTCGGTTTGGGGGCGTGACAGACAGTATTTAAAAAGGTATGGTTCATCCCAGAAAAACTATTTGACCTCAGTGAAAAACTTGTTTTTATCTTGTTGCGTCCATTCTTTTGGAATTTAACCCGAAGCTAGATAATTAGCAATGTCAGCATACCATGGAGAATGGGAAAAATGTGGCGAACAATTGCTCCTCAAGGAAAGTGTCCTGGATTGGTAAGGGTTCTAAAGTCTTGGAGAGGACAAGCCTAGAAAGATGATCGGCCACCATGTTTTTTACTTCTTTCTTATCCTTGATTTCAATATTGAATTCTTGAAGTAAGAGGATCCATCTTATTAGTGTGGGCTTAGCATCTTTCTTGGAAAGAAGGTACTTCAGCGTAGAATGGCCAGTAAAGATCACAATTTTGGATCCAGTCAAGCAGGAACAGAATTTATCCAGTGCATAGACCACAGCCAATAATTCTTTCTCTGTTGTAGAATAATTGATTTGTGCACTGTTTAAAGTCCCGCTAGCATAGTAAATCACATATGGTTTTTTGGCCATATGTTGCCTAAGAACAGCCCTAACCGCATAATCGCTAGCATCGCACATGATTTCAAAGGGCAGGCTCCAATCTGGAGGTTGCATAATTGGAGCAGTCGTCAACATGTCCTTAAGCTTGGTAAAAGCCGCTTGACATGCCTTCGTCCACTCAAATTCTGCTTCCTTTAGCAGAAGGTTGCATAATGATCTATAAATGACACTGAAATCTTTTATGAACCTTCTATAGAATATGGCATGCCCTAAGAAAGATCTTATATCTCTTACGATTTTTGGGGTGGGCAAATTGGAAATTAAGTTTATTTTGGCTTTGTCCACTTCCAATCCTCTAGATGATACAATGTGGCCAAGGACAATCCCTTGTTGTACCATAAAATGGCATTTTTCCCAATTTAGTACTAAGTTCTTTTCTTCACACCTAGAGAGGACCTTAGTTAAGTTGCTCAAACAATCTTGGAATGAATCTCCAAAAACTAAAAAATCATCCATGAAGGCTTCGAGAAAATGTTTCACCATATCTCTAAAAATATCCAGCATGCACCTTTGAAAGGTTGGAGGAGCATTGCACAGCCCAAAGGGCATCCGTCGGTAAGTAAAGGTGCCAAAGGGGCATGTGAAAGTTTGTTTCTCTTGGTCTTCTGTGGCGATCTCTATCTGATTGTATCCAAACTATCCATCTAAGAACCAATAATAGTCATGGCCAACTACCCATTTTAAAATTTCTTCCAAGAATGGTAGGGGGAAATGATCCTTTCGTGTGACAGCGTTTAATTTTCTGTAGTTGATACAAACTCGCAAACTTGTGGGTATGCAGGTTGGGATGAGCTCATTAGTAACATTACGAACTACAGTATCGCCGACCATTTTAGATACAACTTGGGTAGGGCTGACCGATTGGCTATCCGAAATTGGATAGATAATACCCACATCTAGAAGTTTCAAAACTTCGGCCCTAACCACTTCCTGCATGGTGGGGTTTAACTAGCGTTGCATCTAACGGGAGGGTTTTGCATTCTCCTCCAAATAGATATGATGTGTACACACAATGGGATTAATTCCCTTAATGTCAACCACGGTCCAAGCAATTGCACCTTTGTGCAGTTTGAGCACTTCTAAGAGTTAGACTTCTTGGTCCTTGTGAAGGTGTGTAGAAATGGCTACAGGAAATTTTTCATTTTCTCCAAGGTATGCATATTTCAGGTGAGAGGGCAATGGTTTCAACTCAGGTTTGGGTGGCCTCACCTAGATTGGAAGAGATGGAGTACCAGTTGGTACCATCTATTGAAAAGAGGGTTTGCCTACAGTGTTGATCATTTCAACAGCGCTATCATGTATTCCTTCGCAGAGGGTGAAGTCCTCAACTGACTCAAAGGAATCGAAGATCGATTTTTCAAAAGTTTCTACTGTAAGAACACCGATCAAATCTACTTCGTCAAGGTCAATGTTATCATCCCGTGGTTGTTTGCAAATGTCAAAAACATTTAGCTCTAATGTCATGTTACCAAAAGATAGCGTCATTTTTCCATTTCGGCAATTGATCAATGCATTGGATGTGGCTAGGAATGGTCTCTCCAAAATTACCAGAATCTGAGCATGAGGATCTGCCACAAGATGCGTGTCTAGCATAATAAAGTCTACTGGAAAGTAGAACTTGTCAACCTGTACAAGCACATCATTAACTATCCCTCTCGGTCTTTTGATTGATCGATTTGCGAGCTACAAAGTAGCCTAGGTGGGTTTTAGTTCGCCCAGCCCCAATTTTACATAGACCGAGTAAGGTAGTGTCACACCCCGGTCCCAAACTCACCTGGCCAAAGGTAAATCTCGAGGTGTGACACGCATACTTCGGTGCCCATCACACATGTTTCGGGTCAAGTGCGAGTCACGAAGGAGAAAATCACAATTTCCACGCGTGAAACATGCTCACAGACACCTGTCTTTGTACATTTATCAGCGGAAGCATTAATCCAAGACATTGAAAGGTATCAAATCATGAGTTGTCCAAACATTCAAGTTCATTTTAACAAAAGATGATTTCATTTACTAGTAAGAAGTAGAGATTTAAAACATACTCCACCTCAATAATACAAAAGTATTTATATACGTCAATACCAAAAATATTATCTAGTTCAAGTATCATATTGACTAGGTTCACTTAAGCAGAAGCATACTATCAACAAAGGGGATATGACGCTCTCCGAAGACAAGAGCTAGATAGCTCCCTTAGCCGTCCACTCTTCTGAGCGTGGAGGTACCTCGACGGCCTCATCCTCTCCCTCCTCGGTCTCTTCAAGACCGGGATTGGGACATGTGTCTGTAACACCAAAGAATAGCTCATGAATACAACGATTCAGCTGAGTATAAGCATTAATCCATTTACACATGCTGTATCAATTTTCAAAATTGATGACAAAAGATTGAAAGAGATCATAAAAAGGTAGACTATGCAATTGTGCATCCAAATTTAAATCATGCTTAAAGAATCAATAATAATGGAAACTTATACATTCTAGTTGGTAACCACATTAGCTAAATCCTCTCAGAAAAAGAGCACGCATTTTGGGATGTCACCAGTGACCCGGCCAAAGGTTCAACTGGCTACGCGGGTTCTAGAGTTCCGGTGCTCCAGACTGTCTACTGTGCAACGACATTCACAAATCTAAACCAAGAGTCAACCCAGTCGGGTATTGTCCAGTTTAAACTAAGTAGTACCGACTCATTCAAATCAATAAGCAAACTAAACTTGAGTAGACCACACTGATCATTTCATACGGTACAATTTATTTCATACATGTACGTTCACAATTCTACTCAAGACTTCTCAAATGAACAGTACGAATAACAATAGAATGACAATTAAATTAGGAAATACACTCTATGTATATGTATACTAATTTAGTGTATGAAGTCAAGAATATATTAAAACAAGATGTGCATGCATTGAAATTTGGGGAATCAAGGAAATTTACTAACCAAGCCAATCTAAGTATTCGCCTCTCATCATTGTCCATTATATTATAAAAATTATAGAATTCAATGTATTGCTATCCTCTAATTGTTGCTACATTGTATCTTCAAGGTACATTGAATTACCACAACTAAATAATGTTAGTGTAGCAATGAAAGGGCGAATAATCATATAAGGATCCTTGCCTCAAAAAGGTCCTTCATGATCAAGTAATTCCCAGTGGTCCATAGTAGTGAAGGGTATCACAAGGGGAGGCCCTATAAGGTCCCTCCTAGATTACAATAGGTAGAACTTTGGTCAGAAGTTTTGGAATTTCTGGTTCAGTTTAGTGGTTCATTTCCCCCATTTTGTGGCTCTCTCCACTACCACAACTTAGCTAAAACTCCACTACAGCCACATCACTATAAGTAATTGGAACCCACATGTACTCATTTGGTCATGTGCATCACAAATCAACCAATTCTAATGAGATCAGATTTGGGCTTGGAGTTCTTGTCAATTTAATGGAATGGAAAGGTGTAGCAAGAGGTGGAGAAGCAAGATTTCACTCCCAAACTCACATGCAATCCTCTCTTGGAGGGATTGAGAAGAGAGAATAAAGAAATGGAAAAGAAGAAATGAGAGAGAGATGTTATTTCATCCCAAATGATTGCACAGCTCGTTGGGCATGAGAAATGGTGGGTTTAAGGACCCATTTAAAAAAAAAAAAAACTCATTCCCTTTCATATGTTCCAGAACTTCTCCTTTTTCAAAGCCTGTAAATCTAAACTTCTTTACTCTCATTTTACACATGTAATCTCATTCAACTCATCCCACTTCAAAGAAAGCCATTAAAAGATCCCATTTACATCATAGGTTTCATCTAAGATCAAAGAGGCTACAATCCACAAGAGTGTTTAAATCTGAAATTGGAATTAATGACATACTACACATGTATAGAAGATTAAAGCTTATACTGGCCTTTAATCCAAGCTTCCACACACATAATCTTCTTCTTGAGTCAAAACAAGTAAAACCCCCAACTCTCACAACCCTATTAAAAGATAGTACCAGAAGGACTATTAAAAATGCATGCATGTGATAGACAAGAATTCTATGGTTCAATCACTCCTAATTCTTAAGACAAGAATGAAGTTCTTACCAAGGAACTGATGAAGATTGTAGGGCTGAGTCTTATTTAACCAAGCTATGAAGATGAAGAGAAGAGCATAGAGAAGTCACACCTTAACCTAGATCACACATGCAAGATCTATATCCTCGTAGATTTAAGAGAAGGAGAGAAAGAGAAGGAGATAAAGGAAACAAAGGAAGGAAGAGAAATTTGTTCTCTGTTCAGCAAGTAACTGATCGAATGGGTTGAGTTTTGTAGTTAAAACGTCAGTCTTTTAATGTTTATAAGAAAGCCCACCTTCAATGTCATATTTCCAACTTGAGTCAAATGAGGACCTACTTGGTTAGCTTGAGGTCAAATGAAGACATGGTCAATATGAAAGATGACATGCTCAACAAGATACATGCGATGACGCCAAAATGATGTGCATATGATGTAATATAAGAAAATCTGAATTTACGAAAAAGTCCCCGGCTTTGCCTAAATGGGTTGGATCAGGTCTAAACTACCTACCCAAGACTCAAGGTCTAACCCAAAGTCTGGTATAAGACTAATTTACGCTAAATAACTTAATTAGTATCTAAGTATATTTAATTTATATAAAACATGATTAATTAGGAATAAACAAGATTAAGTGGGTTTGGAGTGTAACAGGTAGTAAGTTTACACCCGCCCCAAGATCAAGCAATGCTTGTTCAATTTGATAATTTCTAATAATGCATGAAATTGTGGGGCATCCTGGATCTTCGAATTTAGGGGGAGTTTCGTGCTTTAAAATTGCACTAGCTTGCTCAGTGAGAAACGCTTTCTTTTGTACATGTATCTTATGCTTCAACGTGCACAATTCCTTAAAAAACTTTGCGTAAGATGGGACTTGTTTGATTGCGTCTAACAATGGGATGTTAATTTTGACTTCTTTAAACACATCCAAGATTTCTGGTTTTATATAGATGGCTTGGGAGGAGCTAATCGGTTGGGAAAAGGCGGTAAGGGCTTGAATCCCGGAGGAACTGGGCTTTTCTCCTTAATAGGAGGGGCTTCATTTTCTTTCCCTTCTAGATCTGAGGATGCAGGTTGTTTATCATTTTCCAGATCAAGCTTTTCAATCTCTTTACCACTACGTAGAGTAGTAATAGCTTGGACCTGCTCTCTTGAATTTGACGAACCACCTTGATGAACCTCGTATTGCCCTTTTGGATTGGGCTGTGGTTGGGTTGGAAAAAACCCCTTATTTTGTGCTTCAATCAATTTGCAGAGTTTCTGCATGGTGTTATGTAGATTCTCAAAGTTCCTATCATGTTTCTTGTTGATGGACTCTTGATTCACCATAAACGTAGCCACAAGTTCATCTCAAGGTGTCGTTTGAGTTGTAGGGGGTACCATTTGTTGTGTATTTTGAACATATGTACCAGAAGTACCCCCAAATTGATTTGACATTTGGTTGAAATTGAGTGGAGTAGCATTTGGGCCATTCCTCCAACTAAAGTTGGGGTGATTCCTCCAATTAGGGTTGTAAGTGTTACCCAAAGAATTGTTGAACTACCAGTTGTATGTGTTAGTGGCATTTGCTTGCTCGTGAAACACTTCTTGGAAAGCAGTGAGTGTTGGACACTTTGAAGAAATGTGTTTATCACAAGCGTAGATGCCACAAACTATAGCAGGTTCCTTATTCTTCACAAATTTCAAGGACTCAACTTCTCTTGTAAGATAGGAAATTTTTTCTTGAAGATCATAATTTTCTTTTAATACATATAAACCCCTTCCCTTGGCCTGATTCGATTGCTTTATGGGGTCTATACCTTCAGATGTGTCCCAATTTTTTGCACTATCTGCCAAAAACTGAAGGTAGGTCCATGCTTGATTTGGGTTCTTCGCCATTAACTCCCCATTGCCTCCACGAATTCACATGTTTCTGGACTAAGTTCATCATAGAAGTGACCAATTGTATTGTGCAATTCAAATCCATGGTGGGGACATGCAAGGAGTGTTTCATTAAAGCGTTCCCAACACCTACAATAAGACTCCTTGTCTTTTTGTTTAAAATTCATAATATTCCTCCATAAGGTATTGGTCTTATGTAGTGGGCAAAACTTCTTTAAAAATTTCCGGACCATGTCGGACCATAGAACAATCGAATTGGGCCGTATGGAGTGAAGCCACGCTTTAGCCTTGTTTTTTAGGGAAAATGGAAATAAACGAAATTTGATAAGGTCTTCCCTCACATTATTGAAGTATGGTATTGCACACACTTCTTTAAACTCTTTTATGTGCAAATATGCACTTTCTGATTCAAGTCCATGAAATTTGGGGAGAAGTTGGATTACTTTGGTTTGATATCAAATTGACCCGCACTGTGGGTATAACCATGCACGACGGTGTGGCTTGTCGTGTAGGGTGAAGGTAATCACGTAGACTCCTTAGAGGTTGATTCACCTCCCCATTATTATTGGCTCCATTCCCATTACTGTTCACATTTTCGTTTTCATTCCTAATCTCATCATTATCATTATGCTCATCAGCCATATTGGAAATCCTAAGAGAACCAGGAGATCTAGCTTCATAGAATTTAATCAAGCTCTTGATAGGTGATTCCTTCCTTTCTAACATGATTTGAGGTGTCCATCTGCCAAGAAGGTGAGGGTCTTTCTTTCTTTTTTGGAATTTTGAATTTTTTTTTTTAAGAAACCTAGAAAGAAAAACTACCTAAGGTCCGTTTTTAGATTTAAAAGAAGATTCCCAAATTCTTGCAAGTCTTAATCTTAGAGAGTTTGATATTTCTAAGGAAAGTTTCCAAACTCAAGTCTATGAAACTGGTCTGACCAGGTAAGACCCCAAATCAGTGGTGGGGTCACGATGCGTTGCAAGGGATCCACTTAAAAATCACCTTCTAGAACAAGAGACTTATCTCCCTTATCTAATGAGACAAGATTTACCTAGACATTGAACCAATCAAGAAACACAGTTTGTTTGGCTTTCCAAAGAAACAACTAACCTTCTTAGAAAAAATTCCAACAAGTTTTCAAGAGTCCATTTAAAACAACTGAGTTTCCAATGGAAGTTATGAAATTTTCAGATTTTGGCAAGTTTGGTGGCCAAAAAGCCGAATTTGCACGATCTAAGACTTTCCTTTGTGAAGGAAAGTTCCAGAATTTTTTTTAAAACCTAAAAATATGAAAAATGATTGATTTTAACTCGCCTTAATTTATCCTAACCAGCAACTAAAAAAAAAATTGACCTAACTAGTCCAAGTTAGAACAAGTAAACTAGGCAATTCTCCGAAATTGATGTGATTTTTCAAAAGTCAGAAAAAATATTTTTTTAGATTTGAAATAGTCCCAATTTTATAAAAAAAATAGAGATTAAAATTCCACTTTTTAATACAATAGGGCTGGTCCAAACATTCCATGCATGCTACCCTTAGATCTAGCTAGAATAATTGCGGAATAGTAAAGGCACACCGACAAAGCAATTAAAAAGATAGGTTGGAAAAATTACCTCAAGCAAAGAAAAACTCCCCAGCAACGGCGCCAAAAACTTGATCGTTAGCCCCAAGTGCAAGGCCGCGATGCAGTAGTAACTTGGTGAAGTCCGAGGTCGACCCATAGGGAGTAATTAATCGCGCAAAACCTGTCCTATTGAAATACTAATTATAGCCTATCAAAAATCAATAAAAATCGCAAATCCTACCTTAATAAAAAAAAATTAATTACAAGATTGAAAAATTAATTACAACCAAAGAAAAAGAAAAATCCTAATCTAGAAACATAATCTGTTAGTGGCACATGTCTGTGAGCACTGAGTTTGTTTTGTCAATTCTGTGCCAATGTGTTCCAAAGACCTTGCCTCCCAAAGTGCATCAAGGTAGATCTAATTCAGAGGGTTTATCAAGCTGTTGGAAAGTCCGGATTCATCAAAGGAAGTCTCCACATGTGTTTGACAACCTTTTCAGGTATTTTAGACCCAGTCCAATCCTTAGAACCCTGGGAAAAAGTTGAGTTTTAAAAACTGTTTTCTATCTCTCTCTCTCAGCTTAAATAATCTTTCTAATAAAGGGTTCGGTGACCTTTCGGTCACCTGGCGGCTAGCCTCTTTACAAAAAGCGGCTAACCGCCAGACTCACGGTTTGTTTTCTTGAGAGCTAATTTTTTTCATTGGGATGGAATTCGGCTACCTAACGGCTAACCCCCGTATACTCCAGCGGCTAACCGCAATGCAACTATGAGTCACGGTTTGTTTTCCAGAGAGCACTTGATTTCTGAACCTCCTCTTGGTTACCCCAGCGGTTGCCTCACGGCTAGCTGCCAAGGTCACCAGCGGCTAACCGTGAGCCAACCGTATTGGAATTTTTTGAACGTTATCTCTGAGAAATTGAAAAGGGGCTAGCAGTCGTTCTGAGAGGCTAGCAACCAATTATAGCCGTTGGATTATTTTCTATAAAACTGAAGCTTGTTTCTCTCTTCTGTGAGGACTTTTTGAGAAGAGCTTTGTATGCTATTTTCTTCCCAACAAACATAAGCTCTCAAATCTTCTTCCAAACACCCATGTGTTAGATTTAGGAAAATCCAAGAGTTTCATTAGCTCCAAGATGAGTGTGTTGTGTGAGAAGAGATTCTTCTAGGATCCCTTACTGTATGAAAGCCTTATCCTTGTTATCCTAGAAGACCAGACCTCTGAACCTTGGTTGTGCTACACGCTGGAAGCTTCCTTCTCAACTCCAAGGCGTCGTCAAGAGGTGAAAGCTTCGACTACTGTAGAAGCTGTTTAGAACTCTTTCCATCTTCATCAAAGGCAAGTGTTCACTCTTCTTTAAACTTCTACAATCTGTGATGGTGATTCAGATCTGTGTGACTAAATCACTTTGTAATTGTGTGAAGAGGAGTAGATCTGAGTGATCGAACCTCGATAACAAAATTGAAGTTGAATAAGTACTTGTGTAGTTTGATTCTTCTTAATGGAACGAAGGGACTGTGTGACCGTTGAGAGTTGATGTAGGTCTATGTGACCGAACCACTATAATTTTCTTGTGTCTATTCCTTATGCAAAGATTTACATTTCTATATATATATATATTGTGGAAATTGTTGTGTATGATATTTCATCACTAAGCTCAATAGACACACACACTTGTGCTTACCAACTTACATCTAATTGCATCTCATCTTTATTGTTTAAGTACTTTCTTAATGAACACATATTCCATTTAAGTCATTCCCTTTATTATGTTTGTTCTGTTCTTTGTTTTGGTTATTTTAAAATTGCCTTAAAAAGTTTAAAATTGGTAATTGATTACCCTTAGTCCCATTCACTCCCCCCCCCCCCCCCCCCCACCCTCTAGGACTTAGTCATTGGCCCTAGCCTGCACTTTCAATTGGTATCAGAGAAGGTTACTCCCTTGTGGTTTTGCAACCCGGAGTTGATCTACCTTTTTTTCTCGTGTGCCAATGTCTAATCCAGAAGGTAGTGCTGTTAACAGACCACCATTGTTTGATGGTACTAACTATGCCTTTTGGAAAGCCCGAATGGTCGTGTTTCTCAAATCCATTAGTGGAGAGGTGTGGGATGCTGTGGAGGATGGATGGACTCCTCCTACTTTCACAACTGAAGATGGCACTGTCAAGCCTCTTCCAAAGGCCAGATGGATAGCTAGTCAAAAAGCATTAAGAGACTATGATGCTAAGGCTTTGAATGCCATAACATGTGCCATGAATGTTGAAGAATTCAAAAAGATTGCTAATCTTATGAAATCTGAATTTGAAATGAGCACGGTTGGTGAACTTAATTTCTTTCTAGGATTACAAGTTAAACAATTGTCTGATGGAATGTTTATTTCCCAAACCAATTATGCTAGAGAATTAATCAAAAGGTTTGGATTAGATTCAGCCAAGCACATGAGCACAACACTCAAATTATCTAGGGAGTCGAGTGGTAAGAGTATTGATTCTAGTCTGTATAGGAGCATGATAGACAGCTTATTATATCTTACAGCCAGTAGACCTGATATTGCATTCAGTGTAGGAGCTTGCGCCAGGTATCAATCCGATCCCAAAGAAATTCATTTGAAAGCTGTTAAAAGAATCATTAGATATGTTTCAGGGACTTCAGGATATGACTTATGGTATCCATATGACTCATCTACTTGCATTGCTGGATACTCAGACACCGATTGGGCTGGAAATGTGGATGATAGAAAATCTACAAGCGGTGGGTGTTTTTACCTAGGAAACTATCTTGTTGCATGGCACAACAAAAAACAATCATCCATCTCCTTATCTACAGCTGAAGCAGAATATATAGCAGCTAGTAGTGGTTGTACTCAAATACTGTAGATGAGACAAATGCTCAAAGACTATGGTATTGAACAGTGTAGCATGAACTTGTACTGTGATAACACTAGTGCTATCAATATCTCCAAAAATCCCGTCCAACACTCTAGAACCAAACATATCGATATTAGACACCATTTCATTAGAGAATTGGTTGAAGAAGGAGTGATAGTTTTGGAGCATATTCCTACAGAAAAACAACTAGCAGACCTTTTAACAAAACCCTTGGATGTTTCCAAATTTGAAAATATGTGAAAATCCCTTGGTGTTTGTGATATTGGATGATCTCTCCTTGCTTGTTTGTTCTTAGTTTAGTAGTTCTTTTCTTTAACAAAAAAAAAGGGATTTCGGCTGGCTGTGTCTTTCTTGGCGGCTAACCGCCTTCACAAGCATGTGCCCTTAAATCAGTCTTATTTCTTTTTCCTTCTTCATTCCTTTGTTTCTGTTTTCTCTTTCTTTGGTCTCCTTCGTCGCTGCTTATTTGGTTTTCATCTCCTCTCATCCTTCAAGGTATCTTCTCTCCTTTTTCTCTTATATTTTAGTTCTTTAAAATTCATTTTCCCTTTTTGTTAACAGTGTGTTTTATTTTGTTTCGTTTTGTGTTTTCTTTTCTTCCCTTCTTAGGGCTTTCCAACCTCATTCCATTTCTCTCTTCCATTTTGTTTTCTTTCCTCCTGTTTCTAAATATCTCATCATTCTCTCTTCCTTGTATCTTCTGGTTTGTGCTTTTTACATCTGTGTTGTGTTTTCTTCTTCCTTGTCTTTTCTTGTGCACTCTAACTGTTTGTAGAAATGCCTCCAAGAATGAAAACAGATGTGAACCGCCCTTCTAAACGAGGACAATCTACACCCACCTCTTCTTCTCGTAAGAAAGGTCTCCTCCGCCCTCTCAGTCCACCTCACCTTCTCTTTCCCCTCCTCCTTCTCCTCCACCACAGCCAGGCTCTGTTGTTCTCAAAACCAATGCCAAAATGCTGGCTGCTTTGAAATCTAGATCAGTTATGGTTGAAAGATGCACTTTGCGCAATGTAGTAAATTCCTATCAGACAGCAACCATTCTTGCTCAGATTGGATGAGACAACATCTTAGACTGGGGGGACAAAGCCTATCATTCTCTTGTTTTTGGCATGTATGCTTCAATCACTAGTGCAGTATCCTCAGTTGACTCCTGCTCCTTCATTATTGCCCTTCGAAACAAAGAATTTATCTCGTCAATCATGAACATTCCCGTGAACCCTGATGGCCTATCCATGGTTTCTGACACCCTTACTGAAGCTGAAAAGGCTCGAGCTACTCTAGTTCTCTGCGGTCATCCTGCTTCATGGGATCGTAAGAACTTCCTTCCATTAGGAGCCTTGATTCCAAAATACAGGTTGTTGCACCACCTCTTCACTTTTAATGTTTATCCTCGTAAAGGAAATATGACTGAATTAACTACTTATATGGTAAATGTCCTCTCCAAAGTGGTTACCGGTGTTCAAATGTGTCTCCCTTCTCTTATTTGTAGAGCCATTGTTCGCTTTCACCTATCCAATGCCTCTAAGATAGCAGTCCCCTTTGGCTTTCTCTTATCTCAAATAGCTCGTTCTCTTGGTGTTCTCCGCCCAAATGAGACTCCTATTTCCCATGCACCTTTTAGCAATGCAAATCTTATTCAGATGAATCTTTTTCCAAATGAAGAAGCAGGGGATGTACCCCTCAAGCAGAGATTCTACATCCTCAACACCAAGTCCCTTTAGCTCCACAACAGCAGGACCCTACAGGGCTCGCTCCTCCTCCAATTGTTCCCAGGAGTGTTGCAGATCGGCTGGATGCAATCGAGCACCATCAGTCCAAAACCGAAAAGCTTCTAAAGAAGACTCTCAAATATCTCAGTGGACTGTCAAAGGCTTACCGTACCCAAGATGCTTCTTCCATGCCTCCATCTCCTTCACCTCCATCTGATTAGCTCTTTTGGGGATTATTAGCCACATGTGTTTTAATTGGTTATCCTCATTTTGGTGGTGTTGTTTTGGCTTGTGCCCCTCCTCTGTTTTTGAAAAACTTTTTATGTTTACTATCTATGGATGTTCACTCTCACTTGCATGGATGTTTCTATGGTATTATTACATGCTATTATACTTTCATTGTCTATTCTCTATTGCATTATTATCTGTCTTCTATTTGTCCTTGGTTGCTATATCTTTATCAATTTGTGACAAAAAGGGGGAGTGAGGTTTAAATTTGCAAGTACAAATTGAGGGGGAGGATTTATCTCAGGGGGAGAATCTATCTCCATTTCCCATGCTTTCAATCTATGTCTGTTAGTGTTGTGCTTCTACAGGTTCATCTTCTCAATCTCATATGAAAAGCTATATGTACTAGTCTTGATTTCTTTTTGTTCGTGTATTTGTTTTTCAGTTGTAAAAGGTCATGTACCTAGTGTATGGTTGTTCCTTGAGTTGTAATGGATATCTCTTGTAATCTTGTATTAGCTAAATGGTTTTGTCACGAAATTGACAAAGGGGGAGATTGTTAGTGTCACATGTCTGTGAGCACTGAGTTTGTTTTGTCAATTCTGTGCCGATGTGTTCCGAAGACCTTGCCTCCCAAAGTGCATCAAGGTAGATCTAATTTAGAGGGTTTATCAAGCTGTTGGAAAGTCCGGATTCATCAAAGGGAGTCTCCACATGTGTTTGACAACCTTTTCAGGTATTTTAAACCCAGTCCAATCCTTAGGACCCTGGGAAAAGTTGAGTTTTAAAAACTATTTTCTATCTCTCTCTCTCTCAACTTAAATAGTCTTTCTAATAGAGGGTTCAGTGACCTTTTGGTCACCTGGCGGCTAGCCCCTTTGCAAAAAGCAGCTAACCGCCAGACTCACGGCTTGTTTTCCAGAGAGCTAATTTTTTCATCAGGTTGGAATTCGGCTACCTAACGGCTAACTGCCCTATACTCCAGCGGCTAACAACAGTGCAACCGTGAGTCACGGTTTGTTTTCCAAAGAGCACTTGATTTCTGAACCTCCTCTCGGTCACCCCAGCGATTACCTCACGGCTATCCGCCAAGGTCACCAGCGGCTAACCGTGAGCCAACCGTATTAGAATTTTTTGACCTTTATCTCTGAGAAATTGAAAAGGGGCTAGTCGTCATTCTGAGAGGCTAGCCGCCAATTACAGCCGTTGGGTTATTTTCTATAAAACTGAAGCTTGTTTCTCTCTTCTGTGAGGACTTTTTGAGAAGAGCTTTGTATGCTATTTTCTTCCCAACGAACCTAAGCTCTCAAATCTTCTTCCAAGCACTCATGTGTTAGATTTAGGAAATTCCAAGAGCTTCATTAGCTCCAAGATGAGTGTGTTCTTCTAGGATCCCTTATTGTATGAAAGCCTTATCCTTGTTATCCTAGAAGACCAGACCTATGAACCTTGGCTATGCTACACGATGGAAGCTTCCTTCTCAACTCCAAGGCGTCATCAAGAGGTGAAAGCTTTGACTACTGTCAAAGCTCTTTAGAACTCTTTCCATCTTCATCAATGGCAAGTGTTCACCCTTCTTTAAACTTCTACAATCCGTGATGGTGATTCAGATCTGTGTGACTAAATCACTTTGTAATTGTGTGAGGAGGAGTAGACCTGAGTGATCGAACCTCGATAACAATATTGAAGTTGAATCAGTACTTGTGTTGTTTGATTCTTCTTAATGGAACCAAGGGACTGTGTGACCTTTGAGAGTGGATGTAGGTCTATGTGACCGAACCACTATAATTTTCTTGTGTCTATTCCTTATGGCATGATTTACATTTCTGTATATATATTGTGGAGATTGTTGTGTATGATATTTCATCACTAAGCTCAATAGACACATACACTTGTTCTTATCAACTTACATCTAATTGTATCTCATCTTTATTGTTTAAGTACTGTCTTGATGAACACATATTCCACTTAAGTCATTCTCTTTATTGTGTTTGTTTTGTTCTTTGTTCTGGCTATTTTAAAATTACCTAAAAAAGTTTAAAATTGGTAATTGATTACCCTTAGTCCTATTCACCACCCCCCCCCCCCATCTCGAACTTAGTCATTGGCCCTAGCCTGCACTTTCATAATCTAACTACTGCATTCACCATAAGATAACCAATTGCAATAATTATTAAGATGCATAAAAATGAAAATAAAATTAGAGAATAAAAAACATTGGATTTTAATTCTTAAATATTGCAATAGTTACTTCGTTTAATGCCATCAAGGAAAATCAAGAACACGGCACGAAGTGCGCACTATCTGTAAGACCCCGACCTGAGTGAATCCGATTAGTGCTAATTAAGTTGCGTGTTAGTACTAAGCTTGATTAGTGATTTTGGCTAAGTTGGGCTTGGAATAGCTTTGATTCTAGTTTTGGGCTACTTTGAATGCTTTGGTAACTAGTTGGGCCCTTTGGGGGTTCCTTTTCATGACATTGCACATGTTTGGGGATTTATCGGAGATTTTTGCATTCATGGTTTTAATCCCGTTTTATTGGTATTGTTATTTCATTCAACTTTCATGTTGATCCCGTGTCCATTTGAGATCCCGAAACCCGATTTCATAGCCTTGAGGGCAAAAAGTCAATGCACACAAAATCTGTACCCAAAACTTGACATTCCCAAAACCCACGAAACATATACTTTTTGAAAACTAGATATTTCGACGATCA
This sequence comes from Cinnamomum chago, assembly GCA_038049695.1. Classification (NCBI taxonomy): domain Eukaryota; kingdom Viridiplantae; phylum Streptophyta; class Magnoliopsida; order Laurales; family Lauraceae; genus Cinnamomum; species Cinnamomum chago. Next base: position 34,285,152 of record CP142460.1, read on the forward strand.
TTTCTTCCTTCTTCGTCGAATTCATTAGAAGCCCCGATAGAGATGATTTCAGCCCAATTAGATTGGTTAGTGGTGGAGCCCACTCCCTACTTGTTTATAAGGTGAACCTTTCCCTTCCATTTCCTTTTTCCAGCACAAGAGAGAAAAACCTAGGGTTTTCATTGCCTTCTTCTTCTTGCTTTTGCTTGCAATCACTAAACTCACCACCAATCTTGCACAACTTGAGTAGTGGAGATCATCACCTTCTTCCTCATCACCCTAGCTCCCTATTGACACCATTGCTAGAGAAAACCATTCATCACAAGACTTTCTTTGAGCTTGCCATTGCCATTAGAGGACCTTGCAAGTAAGTATTTCCCTTCATCTTCTAGATTTGTGTTCCTTTGGCCTTAGAGAAGCTTCACCTTCATTGTTATAAGGTTTCCTTGTTATTTCATTGTTTGACCATTTTAGGGTTTGTTTGTTTGGGGTTTTTGCTCAGAGTTTGGACTCCTTGCTTGGAAGAGTATTAGAGCTTGATTTCATTGTTAGAAGACCCAAGGCAAGTGGATTTTTTTATTTTTATAAGCTTTCAATGATTTTGGTATTTTCCATTCATGCCTATTTATTGCATTGGTTTGAAATAAATGTCCATGTTAGAGTTTGGTAGTGCATTTATGACTTATAAGTGTATTGGTGAATGTCATTTAATTCTCTTCTTGTTTGTACTAAATGTACTCTATGGTGAAATGGTTTCCTTCTTCCTCTGTATGGAATGGGATGTGGATGGAAGAAGTGATGGAGTGAACACATAATGGGGTTTTGGAGAAGTGTAGATAGAGGCATTGGAGGAGCTCTTAGCTCAATTTTATTACAGGGACCAAGTGGAAGTGGGGAGAATGGTTTTGAGGAGGAGAAAGGGCTTAAATCTGAACACCGTGGGTGATTCCCGCACCTGACGGTCAGCCTGCGGTCACCCGGCGGCTAGCCGCCTGGTGACTGGCGGCTAACCCCCAGCTAGCCGAAATGTCACGGTTGCTTTTCCAGAGAGCACACTTCTCCACCTGAAAACTCGGTCAGCTCCACGGTTAGCCAGCGGCTAACCGCCGAACCCATCGGCGGCTAACCGCCAGCTAACCGCACCTTGGCGGTTAGCTTTCCAGTAAGCTGCATTTTTGCAGCCCAGCCGCGGTCAGCCAGCGGCTAGCCGCCCATCCCAGCGCCGGCTAACCGCCAGGTGACCGAAATTTCCCAGGTTTCAGAGAGCTCCTCGCTCGAGCGAACTCTCCAGTTCGCTCGAGCGCTGAGCTTTGTCGGTCAAAGGAGATTCACTAGGCATTGTATGAGGCCATTCGAGAAAGAAACCATATCACGAAGATGTCATTCGAAGTTTTGAAAATTCAAAGTGTATAAGGAGCCCGGAATGTCTTCAAACTCAAGGAGTACCAAGTTATCATTACAATCGACATACGGGACCCCTATTCACCTTAAACAAATCTTGAAACCAGTATTTTAACCGAAATTGTTATAGTTCATTGTTTCGCTTCATTCCAAGATTTGTATTATATGATTTGTTTTCCCGAAAGCATGATAGTTACACTAGTAACAGTTATTTGTCCCGAAATGTATTGCCCGACATGAAATGACAGTGTGCCCTTGAGCACCCCCGTCTTGCTCGTCTATTATTGTACTTGATTTACTTGCATATGTCCCGATTTGTTATTTGACCTATGAGTCGGCATCACTACGCTTGGATACCTTGTCGGTTTGATCCACCGACTTGGAGATCCCTCTCCCGTCCCGCCAGCTGTAGTTTGGATCCCGATACCCGGTTAGCTACCATGGTCCCGTCCCGTATATTTATATTGTATATATGATTTGCGTTGAATCTCCTCACCTTGAGTGACTGAGATCAACATCCCGTTATACTGTTGTCACTTTAGTGACAGAGGACTTAGCTTTATGTGATTGTCATCTTGTTAGTTCCCGATTCCTTGGTTACCTTATATGGTTTTACCTTATTTACCTGTTTTCTAACAAGTAATTTATCTATTCTATGAGAGTTCTTGTTTAAACAGATTTCTATGCTTTTCAAGGTATTCCCTTTATTATTATATGTTGTTGTATCTTCTCATTCTCTTGCCAGACCGTCGTGTCTGGCCCATTTGCTTTGGTACTCAGGTCCCGTTGACGGTTTCCTTGAGGAGGAGCCAGAGGAGGCGGTAGGTGAACCGCAACCTCTAGTCGAGTGGCACGCTGACGATGTCATGTAGACATCGGGTTGCTAAGAGAGGCGTAACATTTTGAGGGGAACTATTTAACCATTCATTGGGTTATTGTTTTGTTTATATTGGCCTTTGTTGGCCTCTAATTTTAGGAAATGTAATTAAATGATATTTGTATAAACTTTAACCTACTTTGGGTAACATGCTATTGTTCATTGCTCATTCTGATACAGTAATTTATACTTGATGTTAATGCTTTCACGACTAGAGATAGTCTGACTATTTGATTTGCTACATGCTTCCGCACTTAACAGAGATATTCATTGATGGTTGGGATATCCTCACCGCGGACACCTGTGGGAAATTAAATAAATGTATGTTGTTATTATTAAACAGATGTAATGTGGATCATCATTTAGTCCCGATCCCGGATCGGTTCCTTCGTGGGGGCCCAGTCCGGGGTCACGACACTATCACTACGCACAAAAATTCGATGTTGACCCATTGGTGAAGACCAAGACCCCATAAACTTGATTTATTAATGAAAAACCCATTACAAGCAAATAGCCATTACAAAATTATTTGAATCAAAATAAAGTGCAATATCCAACCTTACCCTAGACAAATGAAACACTAAACGGAGGAGAAGGACTCGCGGTCTCGATCGGCAATCCAACTGGCTCGCGTTTAACGATTTGAAATCCAAGCAAAGGAAGATGATGAATGGCTGGTCCAATGGTGGAGCGACGGTAGCATATAAATCCAAGTGGTGGTGTGCCTTAGGGAAGGCCTTGGATGAAATTGTGATGGAAGGAGGAGAGATGGAAAAAAAATTAATGACAAAGGGGGGATTTGGGTTGCGGGTCGTCTAAGAGGAATTGGCGAAGATGGATTTTTTTTTACATCAAGATTGTGGCTGATTTGGGTATTCAACGTCTCTGCTCTTTTGGGGAGGTTTTGGTATATCTTTTTTGTTAGACCCCGGCCCAGACCAATTCGATTAGTATGAGATTAGTGTGTGTTTAGTCCTAAGTGGGTTTTAGTCATCGTTGGGTTAGAAATAATTAGTTTTAGTCTTGGAAATAGTTTTGTGAATTTTGAGAACGTTTAGTATTAGTCAAACACACTCAAGAAGGCCTGAGTGCACGTGAAAGCTTGGGAGGATCGTATCGGTTTCCGTGTATTTGTGATTTTGATTTCATTTGAATGATTTTTCTATGTGTTACAACTTTCATTTTCAGCCCATTCATGTTTGAAGCCCAAAAACCCAAGTTCTGGCCCAAAAAGGGTAAAATTATCTTTTATGCAAAAATCTGGACACAACTTTCGAGATCCCAAAACCATGCCAAAAATATACTTTTTGGAAACTAGATATTTTGAGGATCATTTTATCCTTCTTCATCGAAGTCATTCGAGGCCCGCAAGATCATGCTTTTGTCAATACAAGGTTCAAGTTCATTGGGTCCCACTTGCAAGTGCTTTAAGTCAACTCTCTTCTCTTTCACTCTTTTCATTCTCTCAACCCAAACCCTAGAGCAACCAAGAGGAGAGACCTTTTTCCTTGCACTTTGTTCTCTTGAATGATCAAGCTAGAAGACTCCAAAGAAGATTCCAAGACCATCATCTTCTCCTCTCATCCTAAGCTTTCCATTTGATGCAAATTTCTTGAAGTTCCAAGTTGGGCAAGAGCTCCATTTTCTTCCTCCTCTCTTGTTTGACCTTTTCTAGGTAAGAGATCCAACCCATCTCCTTAATGAAGACTTTTTAGTTCCTTAAAATCTTGTTTTTCATGTTTACAACCCTTTTGTGAAAATGGGTTTCTTGTTTTCAAGATTGAGTGAGTTTTGTGTGGTTTTCTTGGGTTTTGTAGTTCTTGGGATTAGCTTGAGTGGAAGTGCTTGAAGAGGTTTGTGGCATCTTTGACTAAGCCAACTAACCAATCTAGGATGGATTTTAGCATGTGTGCATTTCATTTGTTTTCCTTACACTCTTCTCATTCACTGAAAAGTTTGGGGGATTTTGTTTTTGATTGGAGAATGGGAATAGAATGTCTCAATTTGTGTTTTGGAATGTGTGTTTTACCCTTGGAGAGCATGGAGGCTAAGGGAGCGCAGGTGGAATGAGAAACAAGAAGAAGGGAAGAAGGAAATGTGAAAAATCTAAACTCAACTGCATTTCCCGTGTAGTAGCGGTCAGCCGCTGGTCAGCTGGCGGTTAGCTAGCGGCTAGCCGCCATTCCCCATTTCGGCTAACCGCTTGCCAACCAAACGTTTTCGGCTCCTTTTCCAGAGAGCTAAGTTTCAGACCTGGATTTCCAGCGGTCAGCCTGTCGGTCAGCTGCCGGCTATCCGCCAGTTCCTAGTTCGGCTAGCCGACACCTGACCGCGAGCCGACCGAAATTGACAAATTGCCTATTTTGAAGAGTAATTGCAAGAATGAAAACTAGAACATGTTAAATGACCTTTAGCCTGATATTGTGCACTTGAAACCCGAGATGTCTTTGAACTTCCGGGGCACCAATTCTATTTTTAAGTTCCAACATCTGGGCTTCGGTTACACAAAGACCATCCAAAGGTCCTTACATGTGCTTGATAGGCTTTGTGATCGTACTTTGGTTTTGATATAATGAATGTCATCGTGTACTCGTTTTGAAGTTTAAGTACAAGCTCGTTTTGAAGATTTGTTTCAAGAAAAAGGGGATCACTTCCTAAGCGTGTTATGCATATTAATTATGCCTTTTGCTAGTCGTGCTTGTTGTGTTTGTTAAGTGGGTTTCCCTTTTTTTTATCTTGACATGTTTTGATAGCGTTTCGGGTGTTTTGTGCATTCATGAATTTAAGTGAACACCACTGAGCTTGGACTGCCCTTTCAGTTTGATCCACTGTCTGGGGGTCCTTAAACATGTGGACTGTATACAGACTGGTCGTGTATTTATTACACATCGTCCGTGTCCGGTTCCGCGGCCGGAAATCCCCGTATATGTGGGAATCGTGTCGTGCTTATATTATGTATATCGTGCTTGTCGTGCGTGCTTGCTCTTTTCATTATAAATGATAGAGAAAGGATGGGCTCTTTGTGGATTGTAACTATTCATGATAATATATGTATCCATGCTACTTTGTTTTGGTATCTCAGCTTTGTTATGTATTCTCGAAAATGTACCTTGGTCAATTGAGTATTTCAAATCAGTGATTCGTGTTTATGATTTCCTTAAATTGTTTATGGTTCCATGCATGTACCTAAATTGATTACCTGCCAAACCGTTGTGTTTGACCCTTGTTTGTTGGTACCCAGGTGCAGGAGACGTTGTCATTGAGGAAGAGCGTCCGAAGGAGGCTCTTGAGCCACCCCCAATTAGAGAGTAGCAGCCCGACGATGTCAACTAGACGTCGGGCGGGTTCTTGAGTGTCGCTACATTTTGTCCCTGGGTTCTTTTATCTTTTTGAGAATTGTATTGGCCTTTGTTGGCCTCTGATGGGAATGCCATGTTAACTCCTTTGTTTTGATACTATGTCTTGGTATTAATTATTATAGCACTTAAAAATTTATTGGTGCTTATCTTGATGTGATTTGCTACACGCTTCCGCATACTTGATTATGTGAGATAGATTCCGCGCGTCTCAGGAATCCTCACTGCGGGAACCTGTGGGAAAACATAACGATCATCAATTCAACTCGTCGTGGGCCCGGGGATCCATTCCAGGGTCGCGACAGGACTGCTGATAGGTGGTGGCAAACGGTTAAGGACCCATACATGGCAATGGCTAACGAAGATGCGTGGGCAGCGTTCAAGACACAGTTTCAGGATAAGTACATTCCCTCCCATGTTAAGAGGCAGAAGTCTATTGAATTCCAGCAGCTCAAGCAAGGCAGCATGACGGTGCTAGACTATGTCACCAAGTTTGAGAGATTGGCTAGATATGCCACTGAGTTGATTGACACGGAGCAGAAGAAGATAACAAAGTTTTTGGAAGGGTTGAATCCGATCATCATGAGAGATGCTATAGGAGTAGTTCCACCAGCTACATATGATGAAACAGTCAAACGGGCATATAAGTTTGAGGATATTAACGACCTGATCGTTCAAGACAGGAAGCAGCACTATCACCAGCAGAATCAGAGGCAACAGCAGAACAAGAAACCAAGACAAGAACAAGGTCATGTGAGGCAGGGTTGTGGACATTGTGGCAAGAATCACGAAACTCATGAATGTCATAAGGTCATGGGTACCTGTTTCAAATGTGGGGCTATGAACCATGCAATCAAGGATTGCCCACAACTTCAGAATCAAGAGAATAGAAACCGACAGCAGAGACAAGCAGCTCCTCAGAATCAAGCACCAGTTCAGAATCAGGTTAGACCACCTCAACAGCAGCAGCAGGCTAGGCCACCAGCACAGAATCAGAATGCTCGTTGTCGCGACCCTGGAACGGATACCGGGCCCGCGACGTGTTGTTACATTGTTTTCCCATAGGTTCCCGCGGTGAGGATTCCCTAGACACTTGAAACAGGCACCCATGGCCTTACGACATTCATGGGTTTCATGATTCTTTCCACAATGGCCACAACCCTGCCTCACATGACCTTGTTCTTGCCTTGGCTTCTTGCCCTGCTGTTGCCTCTGATTCTGCTGCTGATATTGCTGCTTCCTGTCCTGAACAATCATTATGTTAATATCTTCAAATGTATATGCCCGCTTGACTGCCTCATCATACGTAGCTGGAGGTACTACTCCTATGACATCTCTCATGATGATCGGATTCAACCCTTCCAAAAACTTAGTTATCTTCTTCCTTTCATTGTCAATCAACTCTGTGGCATATCTAGCCAATCTTTCAAATTTGGTGACATAGTCTAGCACCGTCATGCTACCCTGCTTGAGCTGTTGAAATTCGATGGCCTTCTGCCTCTTGACATGAGAGGGGATGTATTTATCTTGGAACTGTGTCTTGAAAGCTGCCCATGCCTCTTCGTCAGCCATCACTGCATATGGATCCTTGACTGTTTGCCACCACTGTCTGCAAGCCCATAAAATAATGAAGCTGTGAGGTTGACCTTCTGTATACCCGTGCACATGAAGACATCGAAGATCTTCTCCGTATTGACTAGCCAGTCATCTGCCACCAACGGGTCCTCATTGCCCGAAAATTCCTTCGGTGCTCTCTTCCTAAACTTCTCAAATAGAGCATTAGGGTCAGGGTCCCTATTCTGAATAACAATCTGTGGACCCACGGGTGGTGCTACGTTCCTGTTCTGAAGTACTTCCAAAAGTTGTCTCTGAACTTGTGTCATCTCATCATCCTTCTTTGCCAACTGTTCTTGAAATCTGGCTTGGTTCTCATTAGCCTGTCTTTGCTGTGCTATCATGGCTTGCATAAGTTCTTGAAACTGTGTGGCTGTTGGTGTATCAGATGCATCTGACTCATTCTGATGACTGCCTGAAGCATGATGATTTGGAGCTTTTCTTGGAGGCACATTGCTGTAAAGCAAAGAGTTAGAACACAATAACATAGTACAAGGGTTTCTAAGATCCTATACGAACGAATCTATCAAACTCACGAATCCTCGCCACGTTCCTAAGACCTTTCTAGTTTCTTTTAAGTGCCTGAAACATGTCTCGCTCTGATACTAGTCCTTTCGCGACCCCGGAACGGGACCCCCGGGCCCGCGACGATTTTGCGTTGATGATGTTATTCCAATTACTATTACAAATTTTCTTTCCCACAGGTTCCCGCTGTGAGGATTCCCAAAGACACGCGGAATCTGACTCACATAATCAAGTATGTGGAAGCGTGTAGCAAAACACATCAAGCTGAGCACCAATAAAGTATTTAAGTGCCATGACAAATAATAACAAGACATAGTACCAAAGAAAGAAGCTAACATGGCATTCCATTAAGTTCAAGTTATAAAACTATCACCAAAGTAAGTTAAGTTTTTGGTTACAACCCTTAATAGGCCAACAGAGGCCAATACACATCTCAAAATAAATAAGGGAACCCCAAGACAAAATAATGACGAGACTCACGAACCCGCCCGACGTCTAAATGACATCGTCGGGCTGCCACTCTCTCACAGGGGTTGGCTCACAAGCCTCCTCCTGACGCTCCTCCTCAAAGGTAACGTCTCCTGCACCTGGGCACCAACAAACAAGGGTCAAACACAACGGTTTGGCAGGTAATCAATTTAGGAGCAAGCATGAACAATAATGTTTAAGAAAACATATAAGCAATACTTGATTTGAAATACTATCATGACTGAGGTACATTTGTAGAACTAAATAATTGAGCTGAGGTACTAAAACAAACTAGCATGAGTACATAATATATCATGAATAGTTACAATCCACAAGGAGCCCATCCTTTCTCTATCATTTATATAATGAAAAGAGCAAGCACGCACGACAAGCACGATATACATAATATAAGCACGACACGATTTCCCACAAAGACGGGAATTCCGGCCGCGGAACCGGACACGCACGATGTGTAATAAATACACGACCAGTCTGCAGACAGTCCACATGTTTAAGGACCCCCAGACAGTGGATCAAACTGAAAGGGCAGTCCAAGCTCAGTGGTGTTACTAAATTCATGAATGCACAAAACACGCGAAACACTATCAAAACTTGTCGAGATAAAAAGGGGGAAATCACTTAACAAAACACAATGAACACGACTAGCAAGGGCATAATTAATATGCATAACACGCTTAGGAAGTGATCCCCTTTTTCTTGAAACACGTCTTCAAAACTAGCTTGTACTTAAACTTCAAAACGAGTACACAATGATATTCATTATATCAAAACCAAAGTACGAACACAAGGCCTATCAAGCTCATGCAAGGACCTTTGGTTGATCGTTGTGCAGCCGAAGTCCAGATGTTGGAATTAAAACAGAATTAGTGCCCCCAGAAGTTCAAGGCCATCTCGGGTTTCGAGTGCATAATATCAGGCTAAAGGCCACTTAACATGTTCTGGTTTTTCATTCTCGCAAAACTCTTCAAAACAGGAAATTTGTCAATTTCGGTCACCTCGCGGTCAGGTGTCGGCTAGCCGAACTAAGGTCTGGCGGCTAGCCGCCAGCTGACCAACAAGTTGACCGCTGGAAATCCAGGTCCAACACAGCCCTCTGGAAAAGGAACCGAACTGACTACGGTTAGCTTACGGTTAGCCGAACTGAGAATTGGGGGTTAGCCGTGAGCTGACCGTAGGGCTGACCGCTGAAACCTAGTCTGAAATGTAGCTCTCGGGAAAAGGAACCGACAACGCGCGGTTGGCCAGCGGTTAGCCGAGATGGGGTATGGCGGCTAGCCGCTCGCTGACCGACAAGCTGACCGTAACTCCCTGGCGAAATGTCAGCTTCTGGAAAGGGAACTGCCGAGCTCGGTCAGCTCGCGGTTAACCGAAATGAGGATTTCGGCTAGCCGCTAGCCAACCGACGGCTGACCGAAACTGCACGGAAAATGCAGTTCAGTGCAGATTTGCACATTTCTTTCTTCCCTTCTTCTTGTTCCTCATTCCACTTGCACTCCCTGAGCCTACATGCTCTCCAAGGGACAAAACACACATTTTTCCCAATTTCAAACATTCAATCCAAGGAAAACATGATCATGAAGCTTATAAACATATCAATGCATAATTTCTAAAATAACAATGGAATCAAAATACACATGCACATTGAACCTATAAAGATTACTTGCCTTGCCCAAATGCTATACACTCTTCTCCAAGCACTTCACTCAAGCCAAGCCAAAGACTACAAAAACCCAAGGAAACCACACAAAACTCACTCAAATCTTGAAAACAAGAAACCCATTTTACCAAAAGGGTTTGTAACATGAAAAACAAGATCTCTAAGGAACTAAAAGACTATGAAAAGCATGGGTTGAAGCTCTTACCTAGAGAAGGTCAAACAAGAGAGGAGGGAGAAAATGTAGAGCTTGTTCCACAAGAAACTCCAAGAAATTTGTACCAATAGAAAGCTTGCAAGGAGATGAAGAAGATGGTATTCTTAGAATTTCCTTTGGTGACTCTAGCTATGTCATGCAAGGTGAGGAAGATGGAAAAGAAAGAGGGGTTTTCCAGCCCTAGGTTCTGAAAATTGCAGAGATTTGGTAAAGTGAATGAAAAGAGAGGGAGATGGGGCTTAAGTGAATACAATGGGCCCCAATCAACATGAACTTTGAAACGACAAAAACATGATCTTGTGGACCTCGGATGACTTCGACGAAGAAGGATAAAACGATCGTCGAAAAATCTAGTTTCCAAAAAGTATATTTTTGACATGGTTTTGAGATCTCGAAAATTATGTCCAAATTTGTGCATAAAAGACAATTTTACCCTCTTTGGGCCAAAACTTGGGTTTTTGGGCTTCAAACATGAATGTGCTTAAGACGAAAGTTGTAACACATCGAAAAATCATTCAAATGAAATCAAGACCACAATCACACGGAGACCGATACGATCCTCCCAAGCTTATACGTGCACTCAGGCCTTCCTGAGTGTGTCTGACTAGTACTACACGTTCTCAAAAATCCCCAAAGTTATGTCCAAGACTAAACTAATTACTTCTAACCCAACGACCACTAAACCCACTTAGGACTAAACACATACTAATCGCACACTAATTGACTTGGTCTGGGTCGGGGTCTAACACCCCCAGACAGTGGATCAAACTGAAATGGCAGTCCAAGCACAGTGGTGTTCACTTAAATTCATGAATGCACAAAACACGCGAAACACGGTCTAAACATGTCGAGATAAAAAGGGGGAAAATCACTTATCAAAACACAACAAACACGACTAGCAAAAGGCATACTTAATATGCATAACACGCTTAGGAAGTTATCCCCTTTTTCTTGAAACAAATCTTCAAAACGAGCTTGTACTTAACTTCAAACGAACACACAATGATGTTCATTATATCAAACCAACGTACGAATACAAAGCCTAACAAGCACATGTAAGGACCTTTGGTTGATCTTTGTGTAAACGAAGCCCAAGTGTTGGAATTTAAAAGAGAAATGGTGCCCCCGGAAGTTCAAAGACATCTCAGGCTTCGAGTGCACAATATCAGGCTAAAAACTCTTAATCACATACTGGTTTTCATTGATTCAAATATCCACCTCACTTTTCAATCTTTGATCACTAAGATAAGTATACCATTGGATTCCTTGCTAAAGTACACATGCAACATTGAGCCTATAGAGATTACTTGCCTTTGCCCAAATGCTAAACAATCCTCTTCAAGCACTCTTACTCAAAAGCTAAGCCAACTATTAGACCCCGACCCAGACCAAGTCGATTAGTGTGCGATTAGTATATGTTTAGTCCTAAGTGGGTTTAGTTATCGTTGGTTAGAAGTAATTAGTTTTAGTCTTGGACATAGCTTTGGGAATTTTGATAACGTTTAGTATTAGTCAGACACACTCAGGAAGGCCTGATGCCCGTGTAAGCTTGGGAAGATTGTATCGATTTCCATGTGATTGTGATTTTGATTTCATTTGAATGAATTTTCTAAGTGTTACAACTTTCGTCTTAAGCCCATTCATGTTTGAAGGCCAAAAACCCATGTTTTGGCCCAAAGAGGGTAAAATTGTCTTTTATGCACAAATCTGGAAATAATTTTCGAGATCTCAAAACCATGTCAAAAATATACTTTTTGGAAACTAGATATTTTGAGGATCGTTTTATCCTTCTTCGTCGAAGTCATTCGAGGCCCACAAGATCGTGTTTTGGTCATTTCAAGGTTCATGTTAATTGGGGCCCATTGTCATCACTTAATCCCCCTCTCCCTCTCTTTTCATTCATTTCCCCCAAATCTCTGCAATTTCTTGACCTAGGGCTGAAAACCCTTTTTTCTTTTCCATCTTCCTCACCTTGCATGATCTAGCTAGAAGACTCCAAAGAAAATTCTAAGGATATCATCTTCTTCATCTCCTTGCAAGCTTTCTATTGGTATAAATTTCTTGAAACTTCTTGTGGGATAAGCTCTTTTTTTCCTTCCTTCCCTCTTGTTTGATCATTTCTAGGTAAGAGTTTCAATCCATGTTATTCATGAAGTCTTTTTAGTTCTTAAAGATCATGTTTTTCATGTGTACAAACCCTTTTGTTAAAATGGGTTCTTTGTTTCCATTTTTTATTGAGTTTTGAGTAGTTTTCTCTTGGGTTTTCTTGTAGTGTTGGAATAGCTTGAGTGAAGTTCTTGAGAGGATTGTTAGCATTGGGCAAGGCAAGTAATCATTTATAGGTTCAATGTGCATGTGTATTTTGATTCCATTGTGTTTTAAGGATTGTGCATATAAATTTGTTTACAAGCTTCATGATTATGTTTTCATTGGATTTGGATGCTTGAAATTGTGATAAATGAACCCTTGGTGAGCATGAAGGCTCAAGGGATTGTATGTGATTGATGGATGAGAAGAAGAAGAAAAATGTAGTGGAAGTTGTACAAGAGAAAGGCAGTTTCTGCACTCAGCGAGCACAGGCAGAAGCTTGTCCGCTCGAGCGACCCTTGGGTCCGCTCGAGCGACCAAGCCTCTGTTTGGTCCGAGCGCAGACAGAGAGCTGTCCGTTCGAGCGCACTTATTATCCGCTCGAGCGAACTGTCTTGCTCGAGCGAAGTGTCATCACTTTATAAAGTCCGCTCGAGCGAACCTGCCAGATTCAGGAAGAAGAATTATTTCATTTCTGTATTTTCTTGAAGGTTGAAAAACTAGACTATGTTAAGGGTTTTGACTTGACATTGTGTAAATGGAACTTCGAAATGCAACCCAACTTCGGGGACACCAATTCTTATATATTCTGACATTTGGGGTCCCAATTACACAAAGGTCAATTAGCAGCCTTAACACATGCTTGTCAGATTTCGTGTTTGAATTCCGTTTTGGTACGATAAGTACCATCGTGTACTAGTTTTGGATTTCAAGTATAAGCTTGTTTTGAAGAATTGTTTCAAGAAAAAGGGGATCACTTCCTAAGCGTGTTATGCATATTAATTATGCCTTTGCTAGTCGTGTTCATCGTGTTTTGATAAGTGATTTCCCCCTTTTTTTATCTTGACATGTTTGATAGTGTTTCGCGTGTTTTGTGCATTCATGAATGAAGTAAACACCACTGAGCTTGGACTGCCCTTTCAGTTTGATCCACTGTCTGGGGGTCCTTAAACATGTGGACTGTCTGCAGACTGGTCGTGTATTTATTACACATCGTGCGTGTCCGGTTCCGCGGCCGGAATTCCCGTATTTGTGGGAAATCGTGTCGTGATTATATTACTTATATCGTGCTTGTCGTGCGTGCTTGCTCTTTTCATTATATAAATGATAGAGAAAGGATGGGCTCTTTGTGGATTATAACTATTCATGATATATTATGTACTCATGCTTGTAAGACCCCGACCCGAGTGAACCCGATTAGTGCTAATTAAGTTGCGTTTTAGTGCTAAGCTTGATTAGTGTTTTTGGTTTAGTTGGGTTTGGAATAGCCTTGATTCTAGTTTTGGGCCTTTTGGAGTGATTGATAGCTTGTGGGGCCCTTTGGGGGTTCCCTTTTCGGCTTTGCTTTTTCTTGTGAAATTTTCCCGACGTGTTTTAAATTGTATTTTTGGCCCGTTGCATTCATCTTGTGGATTCTTACAACTTTCATGTTGATCCCGTGTCCATTCGAGGCCCGGAAACCCGATTTCATAGCCTTGAGGGTAAAACAGTCATTTCACACCAAATATGTACCCAAAAACTTAATATTCTCGAAACTCGCGAAACATACACTTTTTGGAAACTAGATATTTCGACGAACATTTCTTCCTTCTTCATCGAATTCATCCGAGGACCCGAGAGAGATGATTTCAGCCAACGTAGCACTTTAAGTTGTGGGACCCAACCACCCAAGTGTTAACAAAGAGGAACCCTTCTCTTCCTTCTCCATTTTCATGTTCCAGCTCAACTATGAGTCTAGGGTTTTTCTAGCAAGTTTCTTCTTCTTCTTCTTGCTTCTCCATCTCCAAGCCTCACCAAGAGCTCATCAATCAAGGAATGGAGATTACCAATCTCTTCCTCATCTCTCAAGCTTCCTCTTGATACTATTTTGAGAAGAATCCATCAACTTTGAGACTTCCCTTGAGCTTACCTTGTCCATTAGGGGACCTTGCAAGTAAGTGATCTTATTCATCTCCTAGATTAGTGATCTTCTAGCCTTAGGGAAGCTACATTTGCATTATTGGAAGTTCTTTCATTTTCATTCTTTGTGTAACCCATTTTAGGGTTGTTTTTGGGGTTTTTTTTATTGTAGCTTGGCTTTGAGCTATTGAAGTGATTTGAGGCTCATTTTTGGCTAGCTTGGACTTGAGGCAAGTGAATGTTTGGATGTTTTTAAGTTTGAAATGGTTTGGTGATGCATTTATGGTTTTCATGCTTTCATTGATTTCTTCATTGATTTTTCCATGGTTGAAATAAATGATCTTTACACATCTTGATAGCCTCATTTAATGTCTTGGAATCATGTGTTTAAGTCTCCTTGTTCATAGTTAATTGTGGTTGTTGAGGTGTTGGAAGGAAAGGAAACAAGAAGGAGAAAAATCAAGTTCCCGGGCATGCTTCACGCCCAGTGCCGATCGATCGGACCTACAGGCAGATCGATCGGTCTGACTTTTAACTGTAAGGCTTTTTGGACCGATCGATCAGCCGATCGATCGGACCCTGCGTATTTCTGGTACAGAAATTTCGACCGATCGATCGGCCCTTCGGTCCGGTCGATCGGAGGACTCAGTTTGAGTCCAGTGAATTTTGAGATTTTTTTTATGTTTCTTGGTTCTAGGTGGGACCTTGGCTACCCTCCTTGGACTCACTTGACTATATGTGAGGACGTCTTGAGCCGATGCTCCTCACGGTTGGTTTGGTAACATCGATGTTCACTTCATTCAATCATGAACGGGACGGAATGACGCGATATCTTCTTTATATCTGAATACAAGACTTTTTCCTTAGTTATTACGAATTCTATTCCTTTCGATGACTGAGTAGGTTGCTCGATGTCTCCGAATTAACATCATACCTAGGACGGACCGTTTATAGTATTGATTTCTATCATAACATCTAGTTATAACCATAAGCTCATTTTAAGTTTTGAAAATTGTAAAAGTGCATAAGGAGCCCGGGATGTCTTCAACTCCAGGAGTACCAAGTCATATCTATGATCGACATACTTTCATCATATTTCTCAAATAGATCTTAAAACATTTATCTTTCCCGAATTGGTATAGTTCATCATATTTCTCTATTTCCAAGATTTACATGTCATGAGTTGTTTTCCCGAAAGCATGATAGTAGCATTGACTTGTCTCGAAATGTATTGCCCGACATGAAATGACAGCGTGCCCTTGAGCACCCCCGTTTTACCCGTTTATTTACTGTACTCGATTTACTTGCATATGTCTCGATGTGTTATTTATCCTATGAGTCGGCATCACTAAGCTTGGATACCTTGTCGGTTTGATCCACCGACTTGGAAATCCCTCTCCCGTCCCGCCAGCTGCAGTTTGGATCCCGATGCCCGGTTTATTACCGTGGTCCCGTCCCGATACCCGGTTCGCTATCGTGGTCCCGTTCCCGTATAATTATATTGTATATATGTATACGTTGTTTCTCCTCACCTTGTGTGACTGAGATCAACGTCCCGTGATACTGTTGTCACTTTAGTGACAGAGGACTTAGCTTTATGTGATTGCCACCTTGTTATTCCCGATTCCTTGGATACCTCATATATTTTATCTTGTCTACTTGTTTTATAGCAAATGATTTACATGATTTATGAGAGTTCTTGTTTAAACAGATTTCTATGCTTTACAAGAGATTTCATCTATTGTATATTGTTGCATCTTTTCATTCTCTTGCCAGACCGTCATGTCTGATCCTTTGCTTTGGTACTCAGGTCCCGTTGCCGGTTTCCTTGAGGAGGAGCCGGAGGAGGCAGTAGGTGAGCTGCAACCTCTAGTAGAGTGGCGTGCTGACGATGTCATGTAGACATCGGGTTGCCAAGAGGCGAAACATTTTGGGGAGAACTTTTTAACCATTCTTTTGGGTTATTCTTTTGTAGTATTGGCCTTTGTTGGCCTCTAATTTTGGGGATTGTAACTAAATGATATTTTGTCTAACTTTAACAACTTTTGGGAAACTTGCTATAGATCATTGCTCATTCTGATACAGTTTGATATTTGATATTAATGCTTGCATGATTAGAGATAGTCTACTATTTGATTTGCTACACGCTTCCGCATTAAAAAGAAACATTCATGCAAGGTTGTGATATCCTCACCGCGGACACCTGTGGGAAATTAAATAAATTGTATATTGTGGATGTAGGTAATCATCTTGAATAATCATCACACCCTAATGTCCCGATCCCGGATTGGGATTCCCGGTCCGGGGTCGCGCAATGCTAGTTTGTTTTAGTATCTCAGCTCGATTAAATATTTCTTTAAATGTATCTCAGTCATTGTAGTATTTCAAATCAGGGATTTGCTTATATGTTTTCTAAAACGTTTATTGTTTCATGCTTGCACCTAAATTGATTACCTGCCAAACCGTTGTGTTTGACCCTTGTTTGTTGGTGCCCAGGTGTAGGAGACGTTGCCTTTGAGGAGGAGCGTCTGGAGGAGGCTTGTGAGCCAACCCCTGTGAGAGAGTGGCAGCCCGACGATGTCATCTAGACGTCGGGCAGGTTCTTGAGTCTCATCATCATTTTGTTTTGGGGTTTCCTTTGATTATTTTGGAGAAGTGTATTGGCCTCTGTTGGCCTCTTATGGGTTGTAACAAAAACTTAACTTACTTTCGCGTTAGTCTTATGACTTGAACTATGATGGGAATGCCATTTTAACTTCTTCCTTTGATACTATGTTTTGTTACTATTTGTCATGGTACTTAAATATTTTATTGGTGCTCATCTTGATGTGTTTTGCTACACGCTTCCGCATACTTGATCATATGAGTCAGATTCCGCGTGTCTTTGGGAATCCTCACCGCGGGAACCTGTGGGAAAGTATATCTCCAATGTACACAACAACAACGCGTCGCAGGCCCGGGATCCGTTCCGGGGTCGCGACACCAACACTACAAGAATCCCATGGAAAACCATTCAAAACTCAACAAAAATGAAAGCAAAGAACCCATTTTCACAAAGGGGTTTGCAAACATGGAAAACAAGATCTTTAGGGGCTAAAATGACTCCATGAAAAATATGAGTTGAAGCTCTTACCTAGAAATGCCCAAACAAAAGGAATGAAAAAAAATGGAGAGCTTGCTCAATTCTAACTTTCAAGAAAAGGACATCAATAGAAAGCTTGAGATGAGAGGAAGAAGGTGATGATCTTAGAATTCCATTTGGAGGCTTCTAGCTTGGGCATGCAAGGTGAGGAAGATGGAAGAAAAGGGGGTTTTCTCTTTAGAGCTTGGTACTCTAGGGTTAGGGCTTGAGAATGAAAAGAGTGGAAGAGAAGGAGTGTTGACTTAAACACTAGTGAATGGGGCCCAATGAACTTGAACCTTGTATTGACAAAAATATGATCTTGTGGGCCTCGAGTGAACTCGACGAAGAAGGATAAATTGATCCTTGCAATATCTAGTTTCCAAAAAGTATATTTTTTACATGGTTTTGAGATCTCGAAATTTGTGTCCAGATTTATGTATAAAAGACAACTTTACCCTTTTTGGGCCGGAACTTGGGTTTTTGGGCTTCAAACATGAATAGGCTAAAAACGAAAGTTGTAACACATAGTAAAATCATTCAAATGAAATCAAAATCACAAATACACAGAAATTGATACGATCCTCCCAAGCTTACACGTGCACTCAGGCCTTCCTGAGTGTGTCAGACTAATACTAATTATTTCTAACCCAACAACAACTAAACCCACTTAGGACTAAACACACACTAATCGAACACTAATCGAATTGGTCTGGGTCGGGGTCTAACACTCGTCCTCCACAACAGAACAGACATGGCCAAGGAAGGCAGAATCAAGCACCGAATAGATTACAAATGCATGGCCGTTTATATTATCTCAACCGTGCGGATGCTGAAGCTGCAAGAGACGTGGTAGAAGGTAAACTTCTTGTTTGTGGGGTGGAAGCCCAGATTTTGTTTGACCCTGGAACCACGCATTCCTTTTCATCCCCTAGTTTTGCTAAGATGATTGATGCACCATGTAGTGAATTGGATTACATTCTAATAGTAACCACACCAGTAGGGAAACAAGTTGTGTGTAGAACCTGTTACCCTAGCTGTACAGTTTTGTTACGAGATGTGAATTTACCGGCCAACCTCATTGTTTTAGACATGCATGATTTCGATGTCATTTTAGGCATGGATTGGTTAGAAGCATATCATGCCACCATGGATTGCTTTAGTAAGACCATAACATTCAGATTCCAAGGTCCACAGGCAGAATTGATATTTCAGGGGATTAAGAGGAAAACTCAGGCAGGGTTTATTTCAGTGTTGAAGGCAAGCAGATTAGTTCAGAGTGGGTGTCAGGCATTTATTGCGTTTATCACGGAGGACAAACAGTCCCAAGGGGTAGAGGGTATCCCCATTGTTTGTGAATTTTCGGATGTTTTTCCAGAAGAAATCCCGGGATTACCACCAATCAGAGAAGTTGAGTTCACTATTGAGCTCCTTCCAGGGACAGCTCCGATCTCGATTGCACCATACAGAATGGCTCCAACAGAAATGGGTGAACTAAAACTCCAGTTGCAGGATTTGTTGAGCAAAGACTTTATTAGGCCAAGTGTTTCACCTTGGGGAGCACCGGTGTTGTTTGTAAAAAAGAAGGATGGAAGTTTGAGAATGTGCATCGACTACAGAAAGTTGAACCATGTGACCGTGAAGAACAAGTATCCATTGCCAAGGATAGACGAATTATTTGATCAATTGCAAGGAGCAGCCTATTTTTCCAAGATAGACTTGAGATCAAGGTACCATCAGTTGAGAGTTAGAGACTCGGATGTTCAGAAAACGGCTTTTAGAATAAGATATGGGCACTACGAGTTCTTAGTGATGCCCTTTGGTTTGACGAATGCACCTGCAGTCTTTATGGCTCTTATGAACAAAGTCTTTGCACCCTATTTAGATCACTCTACGGTAGTATTCATTGATGATGTCCTTGTATATTCCAAGAGTAAGAAGGAGCATGAAGAACATTTGAGGACAGCGTTGCAGCTTCTGAGGGACAACCAGCTTTATGCAAAACTCAGTAAGTGCGAATTCTGGTTAGAACAAGTTGCTTTTCTAGGCCACATCATCTCCAGAGAAGGTTTAGCAGTTGATCCAGCTAAGATAGAGGCAGTTGTTAATTGGGTGAGGCCAAGTAGCGTGACAGAAATCATAAGCTTTTGGGGTTAGCAAGCTATTACAGAAGATTTGTCCAAGGTTTTTCGTCCATTGCAGCACCGTTGACAAAATTGACTAGGAAGAATGTCCCATTTGTTTGGACCGAACAGTGTGAAACAAGTTTTCAAGAGTTGAAAGGAAGGTTAACCACAACCCCAATCCTTACATTACCATCGGGCAACAGCGGATTTATTATTTATACAGATGCTTCGAATGTGGGACTAGGTTGTTATTGATGCAAGATGGCAAGGTGATTGCTTATGGCTCGAGACAGTTGAAGGACCATGAGAAGAACTATGCAACTCATGACTTGGAATTGGCAACAGTTATTTTTGCTTTGAAGATGTGGAGACACTATCTATATGGAGAGAAATTTGAGGTCCATTCGGATCACCGAAGTTTACAATATTTGTTTTCACAGAAGGATTTAAACATGAGACAGAGACGATGGATGGAGTATATCAAAGATTATGACTTTCCAATCAAGTATCATCCAAGTAAAGTGAATGTTGTAGCTGATGCATTGAGCAGAAAATCAGTGGTCATGGCCAGTTTGAGAGGAATGGGTGTCTTACAGCAGTTTGAAGAGTTCGGTGTAGAAGTACAGACCCTAAAGCTGGGTGCAATGTTAGCGGACATGACAATATCAGAACCTACGTTCATCCATAAGATCAAGGAGAGTCAGTTGCAAGACCCAGACTTGGCAAAGATAGTAGAGCATATCACAGAACGTCCAGATTTCAAGATGGTGAATGGGGTATTGTATTTTCGTGACCGGTTATGTGTGCCAAATGTGGATGATTTGAAGAGTGAAATAATGAACGAAGCTCACAGCAAGAGATATTCTATGCACCCAGGTAGCACGAAGATGTACCATAATTTGAAGAATAGATTTTGGTGGAACAACATGAAGAGAGAAATAGCGGCTTTTGTGTCTCGTTGTCTAACTTGTCAGTTGATTAAAGCAGAGCGTCAGAAGCCCCCAGGTTTGTTACAACTGTTGGAAATTCTGGAGTGGAAATGGGAGCACATCACCATGGATTTCGTTTCCGGTTTGCCGAATACCAAGAAGGGAAATAATTCAATTTGGATCATTGTAGATCGTCTGACAAAGTCTTCTCATTTCATTCCGATGAAGACAGGGAACATGATGCATATGGCACCACTTGTAAAGTTATTTGTTGATGAAATTGTTATTAGTAAACATGGTCAGCCCGTCTCCATTACTTCAGACAGAGACAGCAAGTTCGTTTCAAAGTTTTGGAAAACTCTTCATGAGTCTATGGGTACCAAACTCCAGTTCAGCACGGCATATCATCCTCTGACAGATGGTCAGTCAGAGAGGACAATACAGACTCTCGAAGACATGTTGCGTGCTTGTGTATTGGATTTCAAGGTTCAGTGGGATGAGTGCTTACCGCTTTGTGAATTTGCTTATAACAATAGTTACCACTCTAGCATCGGTATGGCACCTTTCGAAGCACTCTATGGTATAAGATGCAGAACTCCAGTTTGCTGGGAAGAAGTCGGTGAGCGTAGCTTTCATGGACCGACGTTAGTTGGAGAGACAAGTGACAAGGTCAAGCTGGTTCAGGAACGGTTGAAGATCGCCCGAAGTAGGCAGAAGAGTTATGCAGATACTCGCCGAAGAGAATTGCAGTTTCAGGTGGGTGACAAAGTATTTTTGAAGATCTCACCAGTTAGAGGGACTTTGAGATTCGGACAGAAGGGCAAATTGTCTAGAAGGTTTATTGGTCCGTATGAGATTTTGAGCAAGATTGGAGATGTTGCTTATAGGCTTGCATTACCGCTGGAACTCTCCGGGGTGCACAACGTATTTCATGTTTCTATGCTCAAGAAATATGTTTCTAGTCCTTCACATGTACTACAGTGAAAAGTCCTGGGATCCGAACCCTAGAGGGGGGGTGAATAGGGTGAGCTCCAATTATGACCAATTTTAATCAAATTTAACTTCTTTAAAACAAACTAGTCACAAGTGATGATTTATCATACAAGATGCGGAAGCTAACAAAAGAATCACCACAAAGCAATCACCATCACACAAGGATTTATAGTGGTTCGGCCTCAATGCCTACATCCACTACCGGCTTGTGAACCAACACCCCACCGGATTTCCACTATTTATGCTTTTCAATAGGCTAAGCAATAACCTTTACAATATGCTTTTCAAGGCTTAGCAATAACCTTTACAATGATGTTTTTCAAGGCTCAACATCAACCTATACACTATGCTTTTATAGGCTAAGCAATAACCTCTTCAACCACAAGGTTGGTTATCTCACTAAGTTAGTGTCTATAATACACTTGATGGAGATTCAATTAAGCTCATTACATTTGCCTCTAAAATAGGCGGATATGAAAATGAAAATCTAATACACACACACACACACTATGAATGCAAAGATGAAAGTACATGATGTGTGTGTGTGATGTCCTCAATCATTTTGAAAATGAAAGCTCATAAATGTATGCCTAAGGCTTTTGAAAGTTTTAGCTCATAAAAATATTTATGATTGAGGAAAGAAT
Organism: Cinnamomum chago; assembly: GCA_038049695.1. NCBI lineage: Eukaryota > Viridiplantae > Streptophyta > Magnoliopsida > Laurales > Lauraceae > Cinnamomum > Cinnamomum chago. The sequence goes on from CP142460.1 coordinate 34,307,283, forward strand.
GCAAGTCACATGTTAAAAGTAACAACTTGTTAATGATGTCAAAGAATCCCAAGTTGTATTAAATTAATTAGCTCTAAACATGTGATGCATAGGGATGTCAATCAAATCAACAATGTAGCTCATAACACATAAAAATAGATTTGATTGAAATAAGGGGACAAATCATATGTAATTACAAATACAACTTGAATATGATATACCAATCAAAGCAAAGCAAGTTGTGAACTTTAAAACAAAGTTACATATGATTTGTAAACATGTTGAATCCAAAACATAAGATATATTTGAAAAAGATTTTCTTATGATGAAAAACAACACCCAAAGATTCAACCAAGTATATGAATCATGTTACATATAATTTCAAAGATTCTTCCATTAACATGATCTACTTAGATTTACCAAGGAAGTACTACTTGAGTTGAATCAATGGTGATGCACCCAAAACAATAGATCAATTCAAAATAAAAAACATGCTAAGGATACAACACATCATAGGTTAACATGCTACTAAAGATTTATCAAAGATAAAACAAAACATGAAAACATATGATTTGTAAAGAAGTTGAATAAAAAACATAAGATAGTTTTGAAAGTGATTTTCTTATGTTGGAAAACAACAACCAAAGATTCAACCAAGTATATGGATCATGTTACATCTAATTTCAAAGATGTTTCCATTAACATGATCTACTTAGATTTACCAAAGATAAAGTACTACTTGGAATGAATCAATGGTGATGTATCCAAAACAATAAATCAATTCAAAACATAAAACATGTTAAGGATACAACACAACATAGTTTATCATGCTCCAAATGATTTACCAAAAATAAAACAAAGCATGAAAACATATGATTAAGGAAAGTAGAGCCTACTTGTTGATTTAACTTCATTAATCCAAGCTTTAGCTTTCCTAATGACCCCCTTCATCCCTTAGTTCATTTCCCTTGTATTTGCCTCAAAACCCCTCAAGGAGGGCCTTAAAATTTCCAACTTTTGGCAAAGGAAAGAACTCATATTTATAGCAAAAAGTGCCCAACGGCTAGTCCCCGGTCGACCTGGAAACAGGTCTCGGTCGACCGGGAACACACAACGGTCAGAAATATGACCGTTGGAGCTCCAGGGCAATTTCTGCCTGCAGTGTTCCTGGTCGACCTGGCCCTTCCCGGTCGACCTGGAACACAGCGTTTCTGGCCCGGGACCAAAATTCCCAAAATTGCATATTTTTTCCATATTTCAAAGTCTTTTCAAGTGGGAATTTTTGGGCCATCAAATCAAGCTTGGAAACATGTTTTAAATCAAACTAAGTGGTTTAAAAACATGAAACACAAAAAGCCTAAAATGATTCAAAACTTTAAAACCAATGGCTTGCTTGATTTCTAAAAACTCTTTTTAAAAAACAAATGCATCCAAGTTTTAAAAGCAAATCATGCATAAATTGAAACTTTTACAAATCTTAAAAGCAATGCATGAATAAAACAAGATTTCAAGTTTATCTAAAACAATGCAAGTGTGTAAATCAAATGATGCTTGAATGATAATGCATCCATCAAATTGCAATCTACAAAATTCCTAACATACAGCACGAACCCCTGGAGATTCGGGAAGATGCCTCATATGTGGAAAAGTCGATCAAGATCATTGACACCAAAGAGCAAGAATTGAGAAATCGGACTATTCATTGGGTCAAGGTACTTTGGGAAAATCACGAGCCAGAAGAAGCCACATGGGAATTGAGAGATCAAGTGCAGAGGAAGTATCCACAGCTTTTACCAGAGGTAATTGTTTGATTTATTTGGTGGACCAAATATCCTAAGGGGTGGAGGATGTTAAACCCCGGCCCAGACCAATTCGATTAGTATGAGATTAGTGTGTGTTTAGTCCTAAGCGGGTTTTAGTCATCGTTGGGTTAGAAATAATTAGTTTTAGTCTTGGAAACAGTTTTGTGAATTTTGAGAACGTTTAGTATTAGTCAGACACACTCAGGAAGGCCTGAGTGCACGTGTAAGCTTGGGAGGATCGTATCGGTTTCCGTGTATTTGTGATTTTGATTTCATTTGAATGATTTTTCTATGTGTTACAACTTTCATTTTCAGCCCATTCATGTTTGAAGCCCAAAAACCCAAGTTCTAGCCCAAAAAGGGTAAAATTATCTTTTATGCAAAAATCTGGACACAACTTTCGAGATCCCAAAACCATGCCAAAAATATACTTTTTGGAAACTAGATATTTCGAGGATCATTTTATCCTTCTTCGTCGAAGTCATTCGAGGCCCGCAAGATCATGCTTTTGTCAATACAAGGTTCAAGTTCATTGGGTCCCACTTGCAAGTGCTTTAAGTCAACTCTCTTCTATTTCACTCTTTTCATTCTCTCAACCCAAACCCTAGAGCAACCAAGAGGAGAGACCTTTTTCCTTCCACTTTGTTCTCTTGAATGATCAAGCTAGAAGACTCCAAAGAAGATTCCAAGACCATCATCTTCTCCTCTCATCCTAAGCTTTCCATTTGATGCAAATTTCTTGAAGTTCCAAGTTGGGCAAGAGCTCCATTTTCTTCCTCCTCTCTTGTTTGACCTTTTCTAGGTAAGAGCTCCAACCCATCTCCTTAATGAAGACTTTTTAGTTCCTTAAAATCTTGTTTTTCATGTTTACAACCCTTTTGTGAAAATGGGTTTCTTGTTTTCAAGATTGAGTGAGTTTTGTGTGGTTTTCTTGGGTTTTGTAGTTCTTGGGATTAGCTTGAGTGGAAGTGCTTGAAGAGGTTTGTGGCATCTTTGACTAAGCCAACTAACCAATCTAGGATGGATTTTAGCATGTGTGCATTTCATTTGTTTTCCTTGCACTCTTCTCATTCATTGAAAAGTTTGGGGGATTTTGTTTTTGATTGGAGAATAGGAATAGAATGTCTCAATTTGTGTTTTGGAATGTGTGTTTTACCCTTGGAGAGCATGGAGACTAAGGGAGCGCAGGTGGAATGAGAAACAAGAAGAAGGAAGAAGGAAATGTGAAAACTCTGAACTCAGCTGCATTTCCCGTGTAGTAGCGGTCAGCCGCTGGTCAGCTGGCGGCTAGCCGAAATCCCCATTTCGGTTAACCGCGAGCTGACCGAGCTCAACGGTTCCCTTTCCAGAAGCTGACATTTCGACAGTGGGTTTCGGTCAGCTTGACGGTTAGCTAGCGGCTAGCCGCCATTCCCCATTTCGGCTAACCGCTTGCCAACCGAACGTTTTCGGCTCCTTTTCCAGAGAGCTAAGTATCAGACCTGGATTTCCAGCGGTCAGCCTGTCGGTCAGCTGGCGGCTAGCCGCCAGATCCTAGTTCGGCTAGCCGACGCCTGACCGCGAGCCGACCGAAATTGACAAATTGCCTATTTTGAAGAGTAATTGCAAGAATGAAAACTAGAACATGTTAAATGACCTTTAGCCTGATATTGTGCACTTGAAACCCGAGATGTCTTTGAACTTCCGGGGCACCAATTCTATTTTTAAATTCCAACATCTGGGCTTCGGTTACACAAAGACCATCCAAAGGTCCTTGCGGTTACACAAAGACCATCCAAAGGTCCTTACATGTGCTTGATAGGCTTTGTGTTCGTACTTTGGTTTTGATATAATGAATGTCATCGAGTACTCATTTTGAAGTTTAAGTACAAGCTCATTTTGAAGATTTGTTTCAAGAAAAAGGGGATCACTTCCTAAGCGTGTTATGCATATTAATTATGCCTTTTGCTAGTCGTGCTTGTCGTGTTTGTTAAGTGGGTTTCCACTTTTTTTTATCTCGACATGTTTTGATAGCGTTTCGCGTGTTTTGTGCATTCATGAATTTAAGTGAACACCACTGAGCTTGGATTGCCCTTTCAGCTTGATCCACTGTCTGGGGGTCCTTAAACATGTGGACTGTCTGCAGATTGGTCATGTATTTATTACACATCGTGAGTGTCCGGTTCCGCGGCCGGAAATCCCCGTATATGTGGGAATCGTGTCGTGCTTATATTATGTATATCATGCTTGTCGTGCATGCTTGCTCTTTTCATTATAAATGATAGAGAAAGGATGGGCTCTTTATGGATTGTAACTATTCATGATAATATATGTATCCATGCTACTTTGTTTTAGTATCTCAGCTTTGTTATGTATTCTCGAAAATGTACCTCGGTCAATTGAGTATTTCAAATTAGTGATTCGTGTTTATGATTTCCTTAAAATGTTTATGGTTCCATGCATGTACCTAAATTGATTACCTGCCAAACCATTGTGTTTGACCCTTGTTTGTTGGTGCTCAGGTGTAGGAGACGTTGCCTTTAAGGAGGAGCGTCCGGAGGAGGGTCTTTAGCCACCCCCAGTTAGAGAGTGGCAGCCCGACGATGTCAACTAGACGTCGGGCGGGTTCTTGAGTGTCGCTACATTTTGTCCCTGGGTTCTTTTATCATTTTGAGAACTGTATTGGCCTTTGTTGGCCTCTGATGGGAATGTCATGTTAACTCCTTTCTTTTGATACTATGTCTTGATATTAATTGTTATAGCACTTAAAAATTTATTGGTGCTTATCTTGATGTGATTTGCTACACGCTTCCGCATACTTGATTATGTGAGACAGATTCCGCGCGTCTCGCGAATCCTCACCGCGGGAACCTGTGGGAAAACATAACGATCATCAATTCAACTCGTCGTGGGCCCGGGGATCCGTTCCGGGGTCGCGACATTTTTGAATTGGGTTTGTTACAAGGAAGTTGGTGCTAGTTTGGGGTCCACTATAGGATAGGATTTGGGAAAGTTTTTAGTTCAAAAATCTTGGGATTCTTGGAATTATTTCCTTCTTGAAATGGCTTGGTGTTCAAGATTTCTAGAAATAGTTATCTCTGTGTTGGCTTCCTTCTCTTAAAAAGGGTCCCACTTTCTTTTTGAATAAGATTTCCCAAAACAGAAATTTAAACTTGCTGCAATATTAGAACTATGTGGACGTGTGCTTCCTTGAGTGACACAAAGTTGGATGTGCAACAACTTGGGGATAATCGTTGGCTTGCAACATTTCAAAATTTTAAAGCCTTCTTGATTTGAAATTCAAATGATAGGGAACTCTTGGAGACTGGATGCTAGATTCTTGGGACTCCACCATGGAGTTTCTTAGTGCACACACCTTCCATTCTTACGACTCTTCAAAGCTTTGGATAATTTCCTTGAATGGGCCCCACCCTTGTGACCCAAATCTGAAATTTAGATTTTTGTTTGCAACTTGTAAGAGATGATGGCCCCCACTTGGATGTGTGATTCTTGAATGGAAGATCTTGGACGTACATCTCTCCCTTGGCCTTCTTTTGTTTTATTTTGAATCTTGGCCGTCCAACTTGAATTCTTTATTTGATTTATTTCTTACGTGGGCCCTAAGAAATTAGACTTTCCTACAAAAATACAAATAATATCATCAATGATCAAAGAATTATCTATTTATGTAGGAAAAAAATATTGCAAGATGCGGCCCCCAATTCACACTAAATAGATGCATAAGATTTAACCATTTTATCAAGTTTTCTTTAATTAAATCAATGGTTCAACGAAAATTCATTATTTCATGTTTGAATCAAAAGTTATAAGAAACTTGTGACTTTCAATTCCAAGAAATAGAGAAATTCATGATTTTATGTGAAAATGCGATTTTTAAATGATTGACTTGAATTCAAACTTTGATGCCCAAAAACATAAAATCATGATTTTTTACTAAAATGGTGCATGATTTGAAGATTAAGTCCTTAATTACTTTAAAATGATGATGAAATTATGCATTTTTAAAGACTTATTAGAAGGGTTTTGGGCCTAAAATAGATTCGAGTTGAATACAAAGGTTGACTGGAATGATGATCTCGATCAAATGAGATTAAGATAATATTTTGTCAGAATTCAAGAATAATCTCTCGGTCTCAATCAAAAATATAAACGGGTCCAAAAGGAGGTCAAAATAGACTCCGAGACTCTCAAAACTCCTCAAAGCTGATCAAAGACTATCCTAACACATAAAACACCACAATTGACCTCTAATACCCACTTAGAAATCTAACCACAGAATTACTAGTGCTAACCCTAGGGTTAAGAGGTCGGATCCTAACACCCAATACCCGACCCAGTCCTAACCCGGGAATGGGCAAACTGGGTCAGGCAGGCCGAACAAGTCCAAACCCTGCTCAAACAGCCTGGGTAGCCAGACTGGGTAGGCGAGGTTTGGTTGGCCCGACCTGGCTAGTTCAACCCTATTAGATTGTATGGTCTCAATCCATCAGTTGATGTAATAAATTGATTAATTTCTTTATTTATCAATATAAGCATGTTTTCCTTTCATTAGATGAATGGTGATTTATTACTTAATGCACATTACCAATGCATATGACATAATGGTTCATGAGATGAACCGGGTCCCAATAGTATATTAGATGTGATATATGTATATGGATGAGATCCACATACGGGAGATATGTGTCACAAATCTTATACTTAAAATATCTTCACAACCAGTGATGAGATTAGGCATCTCATCTGACAAGGTTGCAGCACTTTGATCACTATGAGATAGTGTGATTTGTCTCGATCATCAGAATGTAAGATTCTGGATCATAGTGCTGGTACATTGGATGTATTGAAGGACCATGAGAAGCACCTTATGAAATACTGTCTCGATTTAAGGACTGCTCTCATAATTCCCTAGCAATAGGCTCTCAATCCTGAGACATTGATGAACTCAAGTTTCTGTCTATTCATTTGCTTTGAGTCACCAATGAGTGGGGCCAACTGTAGGTCAACACCTCGGTGTCTTGGGTACGTGGTAGTAGGATCGTGAGAACATGCAATGATCAAGATGGAATCTATCTACATTATCCCTTTGTGTCAATTAATGGATTTATCATTGGTAAGTGTGCACCCATTCCAATTAAGAGTTAATTGGAGCGGTACCAAATGATCACTATAATTAATTGGGGCTCAAGGATAATAAGATGTGGATCTAAGATTGGATGGGACAGATTTATTCCAATTGATCCATGGATAATGATAGAGGGGCCTACTTGTGGTAATTGAGAAGTTTAGGGTCTTCATTGTAATTTATTCCTAAGACTGGAGTGCAATTGCATTTATATAGTGGAGTTATTTGCAATTAACTGTGGGCCCGGATTGCACATGAGATGTGGGGTTGCGTGTCCCAGTTGGAGCCAGCTTTCTAAGGAATTTCTAGTGGTCCCCACGATAGCCCAAGATATTAGAAAGATACTAATTATAGTAAAACTCTAAAAGGAAATAGAAAGTTACCATTTCTATTTGAAGTGAGACTTCTAATAGTGGTAATAGTAAATTACTAATTATTAATGGAAGTGAGACTTCTATTTTAATTAGTAAAAGATGAAGTTACTAATCATATTTGAAGTAAGACTTCTAATTGTGATTTAGTAAGCAACTAATTGTTATGGAAGTAAGACTTTTACTTCAATTAGTAAGAGGAGGTTGCTTGAATGCTATAAAAGGAGGAGAGGAGTGCCTTGGACGTCCTAATGCTATTCCATCTAGGGATTCACGCCCAGCCCTCTATTTTGAGTGCAAGTGTTGCATCTCTTCCTCCCTTCCCTCTTCTAGTTCTCTTCTCTTCCTTCTCTAGTTCCTTGGAGTTACTAGTTGGGTTTTCTCATGGCGATTCCACCATCTTCTTGAGAAAGGAGAATCTGATACGGGTCATAGCGTGGAAGATCAAAAGGTGTTGGAGATTCTAATTTGATTAGTGAAGGTGTTCATCATCAAAGAAAGAGATCAACTTCTCCATTAGAGCACTACAAAGCTCCAAAGGTATATCTACATCCTTGTATATTGTGGATTTCGTGGTTGCATGTTTATGTGCTATTTTCTATCTTCTAGATAGGATATATTGTTGTACATGGTTTATGAGTTTGAGGGATTACATCCTGAATTGGGTTAGTTGCCTTCTAGATAATTGATCCCTACATTAAGTGGGTCAAAAGTTTTTGAAACCTGTCTGGAAGGCCTACCTATTTTCCAACAAACCCAACCACCCACAAAGGGCGTGGCTGCACTGCCCGCGACAATGTATTGTTAGTGCACACTACTACCCTTTTTCTAACATAATAATAATAATAATAATAAATCCAATAATGCCACTAATAGAAATAATGCATTTTCAATATCATTTTATTTTTTTCATGCCTAAAAGCTAGTAATAAAATGATAATAGTGACTAAACAGAGGTTAAAGTCTCTTTTTAATATAATAGAAAATAAACCTTTCATTTTTATCTCTTTCAAATTGGGTTGGGCACTGTAATCCTCATTTATGAGTCATATCATCCAATAAATTGAATGTTTTTTTATTATCAAATATCGAAAAATTTATTTCATTTGGGTATTTTCTCAGACGAATTTAGGAAGCCCCAATCTAATAAGAAACAATAATCGATCATTGGATTGAAACCAGTATGGCTCTTATACCAAATGTTAGAATATTTCAAGTTTGCAGTCATGAGAGATCACAACTCAACCCAACAAATCTGAACAGTTAAATGAGTTAAATGATACCTAAATGCACCATCTTAAGCTTTTAACCCAACAGAAGGTTGGTCTTAAGTGAGAATCACAACTCTATTTTCCTATGCCTTTCTTCTCTAAGGTAAGTGATGGATCCAGAGAAGAGAAGGCCTCCTAGGCAAGAGAGTTACCCAATGATCTATTTTTAAACCCAAAAATCATTAATATCTCCTTCCATCAAGAAGAGAAAATCTCTCTAATATTTATGTCAATCCCTTGACCTTAGCATAAATGGCAATTTATTAAAAACATGGTTGACTCAAATAAATCCAATTAAATGAAATGGATATGGGACAAAGATACTATTATTATGGTCATGTGGGCTGCCCAACTGGTCCAGCACTATGTTGGGCCAAAGCCTATTACTGAACCAAGCTTGACTCTCAAATTTTAGGCCCCTAAAAAAATTATGCAAATCCGGTCCTGGAGTGTTTTCTTTACACAGCCGGCCAAGGCCAAGCTCCTTCGCGATGAATGAATTGACATGCCTAACAAAGATGATAATAGGTCCTGTTTGGTAAGTGTTGAGGTTAGGGACGATAATGGATCAGTTTTAGTAGAAGAAGGGAATTATGAATGACAAGAACTTAGGATAAATGAGTGACCTGCTCCAATCCATCCCTACTAGAAGTGAGGTTGATATTGGGTTTGTTGGGTTTGGGGCCAGTATATAGGTTTGCAAATTTTAACCCAAGCCGAATTCAGTCGTACGTTCGCTGCCTCGACGTGACCCACCCCAAGCATGACTATGTATGTATTTATTATTAACTTATAACGGACACGCTAATGGACATTTGAAAACGCGAGCCTCCTCTTAAAAGTAAGAAATACATATAATTTAACTTTCTTTTTTGCTGAAACATATAATTTAACTTTATTATTATAATATACTTGAATAAAAAATTTAATGCGTAACAAACAATATCAAAGTCAGCTCGTGAGTATGATACAATTAATAATAGATAAAAACTATGTGAGGAATATATAGATTTGAGGATTTCTCACTATCCATGGATGAGGACTTTTTGCACTTTGTACGGTTAAGAATTTCATACTGATATCAGTGCATATTGATGCATACGTTTGAGAAAAGTTAATTTCAACGTGCGGATCCATAAAAGTGAGGATTTGGTGTTAGACATGAAAATGAGGATTTTCATAGATCCAATTCCTTGACTTTATGAGAAGTGGATATCTTTTCTCTACGATTTGGTTGCAAATGTGATTGTCAAATGCCACTTGGGTTAAGAGGGTCTAGTATGATAAATATTGTCTATAAAAAATGTGTAAATTAGTCATAAATAAAGCGGATGAATAAAAGCATCACAAATCTAAGCCTGACCTACTCTTGAATCAAGTCAAATTTTTTTAACCCATCCCCGCCGAAATATTTTAAAAAACAAGCCCCACCCCAACCCCAACCCCAATCCCAACCCCAACCCCTACCCCTATTTTTAAAAATTTTGCTCTTACACAGTGCTCCAAGAAAGAATTCTTGAATCCGCTCGGATAATAGGAGTTGTTAGGTTCTATCAGGGCATCCTTTTAAACCAATATGAATAGGATAAATGTGTTGATAATAGATGGAAGTTAAGAATGTTGAGTTTGAGTGAAGCAAGTCCCGATAAACCAAAAGAGGGTCTTCGTCAAATGCGCACTCCCAAGTACCAACTCGGGAATGATAGGACTTACCACTACAGTAAGTTTGACTATTTTGTCTTATAGCTCGTAAGTGTGTTAATTTTACTATCATATAGTCTGTAAAACAAAATTTTAATTGTGTCTCCTAGGAAGTAACTCCAGCCATAAGCTGTTCCCGTTGACTTTGAATAAAACCCTTTCCAGAAGATGATCTTAGTCAAAGTAAACCAGATGAGTCGGCAGTTGGCACGCCTTCATGGATATTAGAGACCAGTTTTTTAACAAATAAAATATGAGCTTAGGAAAGGAACATTTTATGTGCTATTTATATATAATTTTAATGGAAAATTCTTAAGAACGCCCGACTTTAAAAACGCATTTTTTTTTCTGCCTATCTTTTTTTTCCCCTTGTCATAGGACTAACATTGATTCAATCTAGTCTTTTCACACACATTACCTCTTATGAATAGTTATAAGTCCAATTTTGACACTCTCCCAACTTTTTCTTATCATTGGGTTGTAATCATAATAAAATGATACTTCTAAATCATTGAATTTTAGTGGTATGGGTCTAAAGGTTAGGATGATCTTATAGACTTAAGATTTTTCTATAAGTAGGCCTCATATGAGTCTTTTCATCGAATGACCTTTCATGATTATCATGCATTCCACTGGGCCCAATTAGGAGAGGCGTTTTCTCCTAAAAAAACGTCCTATCACCCCCAATTTTAATACATTTGGAATAAGAATTTGATGATAATAAATATGATAAAATTTTATTCGGGCGAGGTGTCTAGCAAACTCTGCAGCGGAGACCACTAAGGCTTTGCCAATAAGGAGCGTTAATTCTTACATGCATGTTCGGGGTTCAAACCTTGCATACGTCACATCTTTTTGCTTGTGTGGGCTCCTTTCCCACTTGTGTGGGCTTTCTTCCCGCTTGTGCGGGCCTCCCTCCCACTTGAATGAGCTACCTTCTCGTGCACATGCAGGCTCTCTCGTGGGACCCAGCCTCCTGGGCAGGGTACCAAAAAAAGCTTTGCCAATGACGTGAATGTGGATTGTGGAGGGCGAATCGATCTGAATAAGATTAGGGGTATTAAAATATCAGTGCTATTAGATCAACGTAATTATTTACTCTATAGCCATTAGGTTTGATGACTTTCGATGGAAAATTCTTTAGATTTCAATTTAGTGATGGATGGTGGGATAAGTGTGAAATTAAACTTGGCTTCCGATTTATCAGTTTGTGAAGAGGTTAAGTTCATCATAATTTGGTGAAGAGCATGCACCAATACCATAGGTCCATCGGTAAGGATCTGGATACAATTCTCATCTGAATATTTGTGCATATATAATGTATAATCTGAAATTTTTATTTAACGAGCCCCACCTTGGTGTCAAATATATTGGGCGCTCTTCAGTCATCACATCAAGGACAGAAGTCCGGTGGTTACGCCAGCACAACTCATATAATTTAAGGATAAGCGTAGAAAAAACATGCCATAACCTAAAAACCAGGAGTATATTTCGTGAAGCAATCCATTGACTTCCTACAGCACGAGCAACGTGAAACACACAATTTCTAGTTTATATCTCTCTCTGTTGTACTAATTTCTTCAACCAAACTCAAAACTCTCCTAGTCTATTTATCTACCTAAATTCATCAACACTAGGGTTTGTTTGTGCAGACATGGTTTCAGCGTGAAAGGGGGGCGTGCCGACAAGGCACCGGATTTTCCTACGCCTTCTACTTCTTATTTGGTGCTGCAAAGAAAACATAGGAAAATCACTATTTTACGCCATCTTTCGTCGCTTGAGAGGATCCGATTATCCTATTTGCCCCCGTCATAAACTCAAAGCCACGGAAGAGGAAATCCAATGGCTTTGCACAAACGCAGTCTCAAAATCACTATCAGCAACTTGCAATGATCAATAAGAATTCAGTCTGGATTGCCACCAAACTTCATATGTCTAGAAGTCTACTACATGGCTCGATCACTTAATGATAATCCTCAAAGTTCACTTTAATGAAAGTTGGTCCTATCATAAGATTAAATACGTGACTATTAATGAGATTAAGATGTTATATCATTATTAACATGAACCCTAAGATCGTGAACAACATGATAGTCACATGTAAGATTTAATCTTAAATAAGTTAAAGAGTACCTCCAGACATCCTGATGCAGAGAGCTTTCCGATACTGCTGTCTGGCACTGTTGTTGAGATCCGTCGAAGAAGAGGCTGGGTGAATGGTTTCGGTTTCTCTCTCCTTGCCTATAAATCTTAATGTGTTGATTTTGTGTGTAGCCTTTGTGATGGATGAAAGGCTTTATTTATAGGTGGAGAGAGGACCGAATTCCCAATTAGGTTTACTTTAGATTTAATCTCAACCGTCCATCAAAGTAGAGAATATTAAGGAAACTATCTCATTAGGAAACCGTTTTGAGTAATTATAGCATATGTATCCTATGAAAACAGAATTCCTATTATGACCACACTTCTAGAAAGGAAAGAACTTGTGGTCCAAGTAATGGGCCTAAAATAATTTCCTTACAGTCTCCCACTTGGTAAATAGGAAAATTCATTAATGTTTTCATTTTTAGGAATCATAAGGCGCGCATTATATGCTAAACACTCCTTTAGTCGGTTAGCATAAGTGTCTTGGCTAATTCGGTTGTTAATGAGAGTCATGGCGTGCACATATTATTTTACAACATGTTTACTTCCATGTACTACGTCATTTACAACCGTCATAACTAGACCATAAGATGAGATTTACATAATGGTCTCATAATGTCTTTGTGTAAAGACTGTTTCTGTTTATCATTTATCCAAACATAATTATGTACACAATGGAAAAACAGAAATTGTAGATGTAGATTTGCATTAAGAGCTCAATAAATGTCAAATATAAGTACAGAAATAAAAAGGCAGAAAATGATAATTAAGAACTATCCTGAAGACCCATGCTTTCAGTATGTCCCTGAAAGGTCTTTGAAGGTAGTCCTTTCGTAAATATGTCTGCGACCATGAAATCTGTACGTATAGATTCAATGACAAATTTTTGTAATCTAACATCTTGCTTCAGTGATAGATATTTAAGGTCCATGTGTTTGGATCCCTTAGATATCCTGTCATGCTTAGAGAAGAAGGTTGCAGCGTCATTGTCACAATAAATAATTAATGGCTTAGAGATGAAACTCAAAGCTCCAAACTGAGTGATAAAATTACGCAACCATGTTCCCTGGATTGCAGCCTTATAGCATGCCACATGTTCAGCCATCATGGTGGATGTGTAAAGCAACTCGGACTTTTGGCTTTTCCATGATATTGCTCCTCCACATAATAGATACACATAGCCAAGAGTGCAAAGTCTGGTGTCAGGACATCCAGCAAAATATGAATCCGAATAACCAGTCACCTGTAGGTGACTTGATTTTCTGTATGTGAGCATATACTTTCTTGTTCCCTTGAGGTATCTCAATACTTTCTTTGCAGCTTTCCAATGAGCGATTCCTGGGTTACTTTGAAATCTACCCAGCATGCCAACAGCATGACTAATGTCAGGTCTTGTACAGACCTGTGCATACATCAAACTTCCTACAAGATAAGCATAAGGATATTTTTCCATTTCTTTACGTTCCAATTCGTTATGTGGACACTGCGTAAGATCAAGCTTGTCTCCTTTATGCAGTGGAACAGGACTAGAGGAACATGCTATCATGCCAAATCTCTCTAGAACTTTGTCAATATATGCTTGCTGAAACAATCCCAAAATACCAAGTGACCTGTCACGGAATATTTCTATTCCTATCACATAGGAAGCCTCACCCATATCTTTCATTTCAAAGTTCTTAAAGAGATAATCCTTTGTGTCATGTAACAGACCAAGGTCGCTTCTAGCCAGTAATATGTCATCAACATACAGAACCAAAAATATGAACTTACTCCCACTGATCTTGAGGTATATGCAAAGGTCAACTATGTTTTCTTTGAAATCGAATGCAGTAATGATTTCATGAAACTTTAGGTACCATTGCCTCGAAGCTTGCTTCAGTCCATATATTGATTTCTTAAGTTTGCAAACCATGTCTTCCTGACCTTCAATTATGAAGCCTTCAGGTTGACGCATGTAGACTTCTTCTTCCAAGTCTCCATTAAGAAATGCAGTTTTCACATCCATTTGATGTATCTCGAGGTCATAGTGAGCTACTAATGCCATGATAATTCTAAGAGAACCCTTCCTGGACACAGGGGAAAAAGTCTCAGTATAATCAATGCCTTATTTCTGATTAAAACCTTTGGCAACAAGTCTGGCTTTATGTCGTTCAATATTGTCTTTGCAGTCGCGTTTGGTCTTGAAGACCCATTTACAGCCAACTGGTTTGTGTCCTAAAGGCAATTGAACAACTTCCCATACTTGATTTTCATCCATAGATTTCAATTCTTCCTTCATGGCATCAATCCATTTACTAGAATTAACATCCTTAATGGCTTGTGAATAAGAAACCGGGTCTTTAATTGTCCCTTCTTCAGATTCTACTTGGTAAAGCATGTAATCATCGGAAATAGCTGATCTCCTTTGTCTTTGAGACCTTCTTAATGCTGGTTCCTCTGGTGCTTCATCCATATGTTCATTGGTGACAATCTCATTATGGAGTTGTTGATCATTTATTGGATTTTCCTCATTGTTAAAGGGTTCAACAACGGAAGAATATCCAACATCTTTCGGAATAGAGGGTAAAGGGATAGGTACCCTGATTTCCTGAATGATCACATCTTTCAGTTTATTACTCCCACTGATTTCACCATTTTCAAAGAATCTAGCATTACCGGTTTGAACAATTCTCGTACTATGGGTAGGGCAGTAAAACCTAAATCCTTTGGACTTTTCTGGGTAACCTATAAAGTAACCACTGATCGTTTTAAGGTCCAATTTCTTTTCATGTGGATTGTAGACTCTAGCTTCAGCTGGGCAACCCCAAATTTGGAGATGTCTTAAACTAGGTTTCCATCCTTTCCACAGTTCAAAAGGTGTCTTTGGAACTGCCTTACTAAGAACCCTATTCAAGATATAAACAGCTGTGCGTAGAGCATCCATCCACAAGGATATAGGTAAGTTGGCATGACTCATCATGGATCTAACCATTTCCATGTATGTACGATTTCGCCTTTCAGCTACACCATTCTGCCATGGAGAACCAGGTGTTGTGTATTGGGCAACAATTCCAAGCTTTTGGAAGAGTTTTGCAAAAGGTCCAGGATGATGTCCTGTTTCATCATACCTACCATAAAACTCACCACCTCTATCTGATCTTATGATTTTCACTTTTCTATCTAGTTGCCTTTCGACTTCAGTAATGAATACTTGTACAGCATTCACAGACTGAGATTTGTCATGTAACAAGTATAGGTAACAGTAACGTGAGTAATCATCAATAAAGGTAATGAAGTACTTTTCTCCCCCAAAGGTTAAAACATCAAAGGGTCCGCAAATGTCTGTATGAATTATTTCAAGAAGCTGAGTACTTCTTGTGGCTCCTTTCTTTGTGTGTTTTGTTGTTTTACCTTTAATACAATCCACACATACTGTAATATTAGTAAATTCTAGATCCGGAAGGACATCATCTTTTACTAATCGTTTGATTCTTTCACTGGATATGTGACCCAGTCTTTTATGCCACAAGATATAAGAGTCATTTTTAGATGACTTTCGTTTTATTTCCTTACAATGCAGGGTAAGATGGGTTTCAGTAAATGGACTATTAAGATGTAACTTGTATAGCCCGTCAATCAATATTCCAGAACCAATGCGACTGGAATCTTTAAATAAACTGAAATTACCATTTCCTACTTCAAACGAATAACCAACTTTATCAAGTGCGCTTACAGAAACCAAATTACAAGAAATAGACGGAATATAAAGAGTTTGACATAAGTCTAACTGATAACCGCTATCTAAAACAAGACGAAAAGTGCCAATAGCTTCAACTGGAGCTTTGTCTTTGTTCCCCATAAAAAGGAAGTTCTCACTTGGGTTTATGGTTTGGATCGTAAGGAATCCCTTTCTTTTTCCCAGCTTTATGTCCAGCTCCTTGAACGAGATGAGCTACTTTAATACCTTGTTGATTCAGCCTGGCCTCCTCTTGAACCAGTTTGGTAGCCAATTCATTCACTGTCCACTTGTCCGTAATAGTGTTGTAGTGAATTTGGAAAGGCCCGTACTGAGGAGGTAAACTATTTAGGATAAATTGGACGAGAAAAGCCTCATCCACTGATAATCCCAAATTCTTGAGTTTAGCAGCAAGGTTGGTCATCTCAATGACATGCTCGTGCATTGAGCGGGTGCCATCAAACTTCATGGTTGTAAGATCTGCCATTAGTTTCCCAGCAAGGGATTTGTCTGCAGTCTTAAACCTATCTTCAATGGCCTTCATATAGTCCTTAGCATTCTTATGTTTAGGAAGTGATGTTTTGATGTTGGTGGCAATAGTCATTCGCATAAACATGGTGCTTAGTCTGTCAGACCTCTCCCAAGCATTAAAGAGGGCCTTTTCCTTAGGGGTACTTTTTTCAGTGAGTGGAGCTAGCTTATCTTTAAGAAGAGCCATATCCAGTTCGAGTACCCCCAATGTGAACTCAACTTGCTCTTTCCATTCTGAAAAGTTGGTTCCATTAAGCTTAGTGACAGAAGTAGCATGCGAATTCAGATTAGTGGGTGCAACAACTGTAATAGAGAAACAACAATAAGGCTTCAATAAAAATAAGACAACACATGCATAAGATATGAATATATACGACATAAAATTTAGGTGCTCCTGTGGGTAGTCACCATAATTTCTACACATTATACCATCTAAGGTCGTCATATTCAAAGTGGTGTTAATGAGTGATGTTATTCTTAATTATGAACAAACACTCCTTAATTATTGTTCAAAGGTATGAATATAATCCACATGTGGGCGACTAAATGTTTCATGCGCTTGAACAATATGTAATATAAACATCATGATGGTACTATTAGGGCCAAATATCAGTGTTAAATTGTTAGGATCACTGTGGTGAGACCTAACCCTAAGCATATAACGTTGGTGATCAAAATTAGCTTAATATGAACATAAACTTAATATGTTGCAAGCATTCATGATAGATCATATATAAAAAGTACTGAAAGAGAAGGCCGAGCCCCGGAGGGCTGTAAGATGGCTCTTTGGGGCGGTAGGCTGTTTAATCCAAGGGGGAATGTTATAAAATATGGATCTTGGGTGGATGCCCACTTAAGATGAGTTAGAGTTAAGTTTATGGTTTCTATATTATGAGACTACTTTACCTATAAATAGGCATCTCCCTATTGTATTTGTATACACATAATGAGATAATAGAAAACTCCCTCTTCTCCCTCCTAATCTTCTTTCTCTTGTCAAAAAGAACAGAAATCCTTTCCTGCACGGATTTTCACAGCGAAATCATTCCCAGTGCGGATTTTCATCGCGGATTCCCTGCGCAGATTCCTTCCCAGCACGGATTTTCATCACAGATTCCTTCCCAGCGCGGATTTTCATCACAGATTCCTTCCCAGTGCGGATTTTCATCGCACATAAATCATGATCAAACAGAACTTTACATAAATCACAATCAAACAGTCGTGCTCAAATCAAAATTGCGGAATAACATAAATCTAAACCATTCATGCAGGCTATAATAATTGGATCAATAAATTGTTGCAGAACAGAGTCATAAACGGATCTATATTTGCCGATTATGGCGATGCAAAAATTACCCTAATTAATGGACGATCATGTGTTCTAAAACCATGCTCTGATACCACATGTTATATCATTATTAACATGAACCCTAAGATCGTGAACAACATGATAGTCACATGTAAGATTTAATCTTAAATAAGTTAAAGAGTACCTCCAGACATCCTGATGCAGAGAGCTTTCCGATACTGCTGTCTGGCACTGTTGTTGAGATCCGTCGAAGAAGAGGCTGGGTGAATGGTTTCGGTTTCTCTCTCCTTGCCTATAAATCTTAATGTGTTGATTTTGTGTGTAGCCTTTGTGATGGATGAAAGGCTTTATTTATAGGTGGAGAGAGGACCGAATTCCCAATTAGGTTTACTTTAGATTTAATCTCAACCGTCCATCAAAGTAGAGAATATTAAGGAAACTATCTCATTAGGAAACCGTTTTGAGTAATTATAGCATATGTATCCTATGAAAACAGAATTCCTATTATGACCACACTTCTAGAAAGGAAAGAACTTGTGGTCCAAGTAATGGGCCTAAAATAATTTCCTTACATAAGATATATAATTAATAATAAAATGTGCTAATTACGTTATTAGTCATAGCTCAACTTAGTGTGGGACCGACTCCTATTCAAGTTAAATAGGAAGGGATGACATTCAGCTTGAGCAACCCGAAGTATCATTACGTGGGCCTCACTTTGAAGTTCATTAAAGCTACATATACGGACTACAGGAGATCCGACCTTATAAAAACTATACTCCAGAAGTAGCTATTCTCGCCGTTAGACTGGTCAAATAAAAAACACATAATTAAAATAAGAAGAAAAAGTCAAATCATGTATATTAGATGCATTCAATAATAGAATTGTAGCTAAACACTGAGAGAATCTCTCACAATCGCCCTCAGGAATATTGATCACAACAAACAAATTAACCATACCACCACCTTCCTTCTTTCCTATAAAAAAACTCTCAGAAACTCATTACACCCCCTCATATCTCTCTTTCTCACCATGGCCCCGGACATGGCCTCTGTTGTCTCCTGGCCCTTTTCCTTCTCCATCCTCTCCTTATCAATCTCTCTACTCGTCTTTCTCCTCCTAGCAGTCAAAACCAAATCATGCAAGAAGAAGAACCTCCCTCCTGGAGACATGGGCTTGCCATGGATAGGCGAAACAGTCCAGTTCTACCAAGCCCAAGTCAAAAACCGCCTCTACCACGAATTCGTCCTCCCCCGCATGGCAAAGCATGGACCCATCTTCAAAACCCGGCTCATGGGGGAGCGAACGGTGGTCGTGATTGGTGCAGAGGCCAACCGGTTCTTCCTCTCCAACGAGTTCAAGTTCGTCATCAGCTCATGGCCGACCGCCTCAGTGGAGCTCATGGGCAAGGACTCAATAATGGGAAAGGGCCCAGAGCTGCACCGGTGGCTCCGAGGCGCCTTCGCCTCTTGCCTCAACTGCGCAGCCCTCGAAGCACTGGCGCCGAAGGTATGTGGGTTGGTCACGGCTCATCTTGATACAAGCTGGCGAGGGCGAGAGTCCGTTCATCTATTCCACTCGGCCAAGCTCCTCGCTTTCTCCATCGTTTGCGAGTGCTTGCTTGGGATAAAGGCAGAGAAAGGGCTGGTTGACACCTTCGAGAGAGTGCTCGGTGGGGTGTTTGCAGTGGCGGTGGAAGTGCCCGGAAGCGAGTTTTGGAAGGCAAAGAGGGCAAGGAAGGAGATAGGGAAAGTGTTGAGGGGTGTGGTGAGGGAGAGGAAGGAGGAGATGGAGAGGGGGTTGAGGGAAGAGGAAGAATTGATGCTTTTGTCTCGCTTGGTGTTAGGGTTGGTGAGAGGAGAGGTGAGTGAGGAAGAGGTAGTTGACAATGTGGTGCTTTTGATCTTTGCAGCTCATGATACCACTGCTCTTGCCATTTCTATGATCTTTAGGATGTTGGGACGCCACCCCCACTGCTATGATCGCCTCTTGCAAGGTATGGATGCATTTCCTGTACACCTTTATTGCTTCAAGGATCCAATCTAATTAGCTGAATATACTTCTTTAATTTATATTTAATTTTTTAAATAAAAAAATGCAGCTGGGTTGCAGGCTTGCAGCGGTTCATACATTAGATAAATGTTTCACCCGTTACCGTGGGCGGACCCAAGTATAAGGGGCTGGGGCCATACATGAAAAGAGCTTAAAATTAAAAAAATAAAAAACCTTGCAAACTCTATAAATTATTATATATATTTTTAAATTTTCCCATTCTCTTAATATTTCTTTTACATAGAGCGTCCCATTCATTTTCTTGGTTCCGCCCCAGCGTGTTACACATGAGTTCATGTGAAGGTCACGACCGAACACATTATGAGTGCAGGGCAGCTAGAGAATTCAGCTCTCCTCGGACTTTCATTTCCATGATAGGCAAATCTTGCATTCCGGCCTTCCCTCATATAGAAAATTTAAATAATATCTAAAGTGGGAAAACCAATTTATTTTTTATTAAAGGAAATTGTGTGGCCCTGAATGACAAAAAAGGGGCTGCATAGAAAAGTGGAAAATCTTCTTGTGGGTAGAGGATTCATCTTATTGTACAAAGGTACATACCTTTTTTTGCTAGCTAGGTTGGACCAGTGATCTTTTAAATTTGAGGAGTGTGATATTCAGTTGCCAACACCACTAAACTATGAGTGTGTTTGCAAGCACCCCATATATTTGGAAATTTGGACGGGTTAATTTTACTAATACAGTCAATGATCAATTACAAACATGTTGATCTAAGTTTTGAGATGTCATTAACATGCTAGGATAATAAGATTTGACCTTACTCGCATTTATGGTTAATTTGAAGTGTCAGGGAAGGAAATTCCTTGTTATGTAGTGTGGTGTTCGATACCCAAATCTCTAAATACACGCATCCTCAACTCTGGACTACATCAACATGCCTCCAGATAACTCTCGAGGTGAGTGTCAGCTCAAACATTACCCCACTAGGTATCAAGTCTAATGTTTTCGGTTGAGTCCAAGTTCTAAGCTGGGCACCAGCTAGACGAGTACGATAAACTCCATGAAGGGGGTTGAGCTCAACGATTGATGAGCTCGCTGGGGGTGCATGGGGCAATGCGCCCCTGCTTTCGAGGGAAATTCCCCCAAAACAAAGATGAATATTTTTATCACGTTTTCTAAAGATCTTGGTGAAAATTCAAAGGGGAAGGTCAAGATCCCAAGTAAAATCCAAAATATAGGGTCTAAGTTTCTTGGTTCTATCCCAAAAGAACTAGGTCTTGTCATATACATTAATTGATCATTTGGAGTGACTAAAAATCCTCTTAAAATGATTCGGGAAGAGTTTTAACTCAAATGGGGTGAAAAGGCATGAAAAACAGATCAAAATGGGAAAAACAGGGCGGATAGCTTGGCGCCTGACCGGAACCGGTAGGTGCCTCACGGCTAGCTATGGACCCATATGGCTGGTTATGTGTGCTCCCGGCGGTTCACTTCAGGGGGCTCTTTTTGGGGTCCTCTGGCCTTGGATTTTTGGGCAATCTTTGGGTGAGGTTCCTAGTGGTCCCAACACCCATTATTAGTCCAATTAAATACCTAAACAACTACCATTAAGCCATTAAACAGAAGAGCAACGACATATAACTATACATTAATAAGTAGAGTTGGGAAATTCATGAAAACATTGCATGCATGTATAATAATTCAAATTAAACAGTTGCCTCAGGTCTCTAAGCTTCCAAAATCACTTCTTGGACCCTCCAAAGCTACTGGAAATTCCTAAAGAAAAAACCCCCAAATTCTACCCATAAAATGCAACGAACATGGAAATTAAAGAAGGGGTTGGTGAGGAATCATTGAGTGTTGATGTGGTTAAAGCACACTCGCTCCCATAGCTCTATCTAGGGATGGATCCTTGGGTGGGCAGTTTTACTCCACCTCTCTTGGCCACTAAATAGCAAAAAAAAAAAAACGGTGTTTATGAAATGACTTGCTTGTGTAGATTTGGAGTCTATAAAGGCTTTAGATTCGAAATGTAAAACGAGAGGGGTTTGCCAACCTGTAAGTGGACTATCCAAGCTTTCAATGGTGAATGGGGCTGCCAAGCTTGGAAATTGATGGAAGATGTCTATGGAGTACGAAGAGCAAGAGGAACTCGATGGCAAATAAACCCTCAATCTTTTTCAAAATTACAAATAGGCCCTAAAGGTTCAAAGGCCCTTAAAACTTCCCATAGCTATAAAAACCTACTCTAATCCTCAAATGAAGACGATTAGCTTCTAATCCCACTTATTAAACTAACAATGCACTTAATTAGCACTAATCACGTGAATTTGGGGTCAGGTCTAAGATAAGGGCCAGTATGTTATGCATGAATTTTTTTTATGGAAAATGAAAATGAAAATTATTTCCAAAGCAGAGTGATTGTTTTTTAAAAACTTTTGTAAGTGTTTTCTGTAAGTTTCTTTTTGGCAGAGATGGTGGTATCTTTCGTGAAATGTAGCGTACAACAAGTGGAAGTTTAATTTTTATTCGACAGTGATCAATTCCAATTCCTTGGATCAAGTAGCGGCCAATGTCTTTTGAGTGAGTTTTGATACATGGACAATTTATCATCCTCCCATAAATTTCATGGGATCAATATTCAGTAGTCCACAAACTCAACACCATCAAGTATATTGTTAAGTATATGACCGACTGTATATTGTGAAGTACATTGTGAAGATAGTTTGGTTCCTCTACTGGCTCTGGTGGAAAAAAGAACCTAAGCCAAGTTTGTGTCCCAACTGGCGGTCAAATAATTAGAATACGAACTTATTTAATCATTATTTAAGAATATGAATTTTTTGGATTGATGTCGAGTTTGTATCATGTGAGAGGAAGATTATCAACTTTATTATTAATATTATTATTCAAAAACTAAAGATTTGTTTGTGTAGCCCTTGTTTCTGCAGAAAAGGTAGGGGATAGGGGGCCTGATTTTCCGGTGCCTTCCCCCTCACGTTTGGTGCAGCGAGGATTCTCTCCTCTAGGATTTTCAGGTGCGGTTTTGAGGCCTATTTTCTGTAGCAGATTTCCCTATCACCCTGCTAAGGAATCAACTGCCTTCTGCGGCCGTGCACAAACAGACCCTAAAGGGAGTAGCTACTCCTCGGAAAATCGCATTTAGAAGGAAATATTTTGAACTTAAAAGTGGCGAGAATTAATTAGGGCGGCTAATGGATTAGGCCTGGTAAAAAAAGGGTTGGTAAACATGGCTAAAGTCTATTGTTAAAACAGCTGAAGCAACTTCGATCTGCACCCATCGCAGATCAACCCCATCTAACTCCGCATAACCAGCATTCAATGCTGGTAAACCTGTTTAATCTGACCCAACATGCAGAAGGTTGGCCAAGCCCCAATTTATTTTAAATTGGAAGATTTTATTTTATTTAAATTGCTGGCCAGAAAAATGGATAACGCAGGCTTGGCTCATTCCATATAAAATGAACTATTCTAAGTATGAAAATGTTAAACCACCAAACTGATTGCAGGGAATGTAGAATTAAACTATACCTTTAAATGAAAAAAAGTTTCAAGTCGGATTCCAAATTTGAAATAAGTTGGTTTGGATTTGACTCCAATCCTCAAGATCCCAACAATACCCGTTCTCATGAGAATGGATTACATTTAAGTCTAAATGTTATAAAAGGATAATATTATGGTGAATTCGTAAATAACTTTGGTTTTAACAATAACAGAACCCTAGTGTCAATTTAACATAATCCGGCTTACTTGGATCCTCGGATTGGGGCAAGTGTATTTAGTTAGGTCATAGTTAGGGTCAAATTGGACCCAACCATCTATAGATATCTCTTCAACACTAGGAAATGTCTTTTTTCTATTTAAACCATTCCTCTTTCCCCTCACGGTAATGTGAAATGTGCCTTAGAAATTCTAGCAATAGAGGGCATATATAAGCATTTTGGTTTTAAAAAAAAAAAAAACCTTGTTTCCAGTCACTTCCCCCCACCTTATACTCTGTTTCTAGGAATTAGTCACTGCACCGACCATTTTAGGGGTATGAGTATCAAAGTAAGACCCACATGGATTTTTGCTGTCAACACTTTCTTCCTGCAAGTAAATATGCGGGCTGACATGACTGTAAGTTGCATGCAAGTTATCATATTCCAAAACAAGAAAAAGAAAATTGCAGCTATTCTAGTGTAGTAGTTAACTAAAATACATAGCCATATTAGAATATTATGCTTGTAATAGTCATGACACTATCCCTACAAGTAGAATGTATCCCATATATGGTGCGGCAATGAGATTTGGAGGTGTACGAAATATCAACTTACGCCTTCATCTAGGATCCTCAAGTTCAATGATTTGATTTTTATCCAGAGGTGCAAATTGCGGGATGAGTGTCAGATTTGGACTTCGGTAATTCCAAGGAGAGGAGGCATATGAGAAGCTGACAGTTCTCATCTAAATATTTATGCTAGCTTTGTCTTGGTTGAAACCATGGATTCCAGACTTAACTAATCTTTCATAATATTTTGCTATACTATTCCATGCAGAACATGTTGAAATCAACAAAGGCAAGAGAGATGGTGAAAGTCTGACATGGGATGATGTACAGAAGATGAAATATACATGGCAAGTTGCTCGAGAGAGCATGCGGCTCTTCCCTCCTATATTCGGTTCTTTCAGAAAAACAATTGTTGATATTGATTACAAAGGGTTTACAATTCCCAAAGGATGGAAGGTTATTTTCTTTCCCTTTCTCAATGCAGTATTAATCACTAGGCCTTGCAGTAAACATTGATTAACTATCCAAAGAATATGATACAACAAGAGGCAACATAGTTTCACTCTTTTCTCGAGGTTCACCTACTGTGAATCTAGGCAAATTCATTTTTGACCATCCATTCATTGCCTCAAATTGAATAGCTAGAGATGACGAATGAGACTGATTTTTGTCACGTGTCTTTAGCAATTATCATGACTTATCTATTGGAGCAAATGATCCTATCTAAATGCTCGAGTGGTCTATTATGTGTTTGCCTCAAGAAGTTACCTGAATTTCCACCAGAAATGATCTACACCACACTTATGCTCCTATTAGAGATATTTAGATCCATTTTTATCCCTAGATTTAGGGCCCTTTTGCATCTTAATAATTCCTAGGAATCCAAATAAAGGGGATAATGCAAAAGGAAAATTAGAGGGATGAAGTGTGAAATGTGAAAATGTAGATGGGACTATCTCTTTCCTACATTTATAATGGATCTGTTACCATTCTTAACAAAGGCAAGCAAACCATGCCATGACAAATTGTAGTTTGCTTTGTGGTTCACACTTGGAACGATCACTAATTATAGTGTATTGGATGATCGTAGTCCTCAGTTTAGTGGGAACTAAGATTTAAACAGTGCAGACTTAGGTTTCTTCAATCTAACAGTGAACATCTATCCAATCAAGATCATTCTTCGTACAATGCCAATTATGTAAGAAGTGTGAAGAGGTAGGATTAACTTGTTAAGAAAAGATAGTACATGCAGCTGGCTCTTACTGTATCATCTTCCATTAGAATTTAATTTGAACCTAACCTGATTTTTTTGAATCATTGTACTTTTTTCATTGAAACATTGAAAATTAGTTACTTGTGGTGCAGGTATTGTGGACTATGCATGGTACTCACTATGATCCTCAATGCTTCCCACAGCCTGAGATTTTTGACCCAAGCAGGTTTGAGAAGCCCATGCCCCCTTATGTATTCATACCTTTTGGAGGAGGACAAAGATCATGTGCTGGGTACCAATTGGCTAAGTTAAACATACTCATCTTCATTCACTACATTGTCACAAGATTTGAATGGTCCTTGCTTGATCCTCATGAGCCCATTGTTGTAGATCCCCTTCCATTTCCCTCGAAGGGAATGCCCATCAAAATCTACCCAAAGCTTTTATAAAATTAAACCAGAGTTCCTGTTGGCTATTTTATATTTTGTATCTAATGTTGGCTAATGTGATGGAATACAGACTGTTTGTCTGTGAATTCATATGTACACTACGAAAGTAATATAGTGATGTTCAGCCTTAATCTGTTACTCGTCAAATTCACTTTTTTATTTTTTTTCTGCTATAAGGTAATTTGTATTAAGATGGAAAAAGAATACATGGACCAATAGAGACCAGCCCCCATAAACAACAGAATTGCTGAAGGATCATCAAGCAAAGACCCAAAACAGGGAACTTCTATACAACAAAAAAAGAAGGCTATCATAAGAGAAAAACGGTTGCTTAGCTTTACAAAAGCTGTGTACATTGCTTGATGGAACCAAGTCACTTCACAACCCCACTGTACTCTTTTTGAGAGTAATAAAGTGGTGAAATTTAAGGAGAGTAAAATGCATTCAGAGCAGGATGCAACTCGGGCTGGGCTTAGTCTTGGGTGTGGCCTACTGTTCGAAGCCCAAGTTTCATATTTGTGAATCAATTCAATTCTAAAGTGACATATCTACTAGAGTTTGAAGATGAGAGTTGAGTAATGATTAAAATATAGACGTAATGTTTGGAAAGAAGGTGATCAATTGAATCTAGGGATGCGACTTTTGGCAGGTGAAACCCAAACTCACACGGCCAGACCTGGGCAAAGGTGAAATTCAGTAAGGGCTAGTTTGAGTTTGACCCATGTGCCACCTTGATTAGATGATGAGAACTATCTTGGTGGTAATATAACGCATGTTCCAAAGGAGAACATGGTGACCTTCCTTTTGGGCCAAGTGCCAACCGCCATTTCATCTATCCAAATTATACTTTAGAATACATGTATCTTAGGGGCCATTTGGAGATTCTAATCTAATTAATAAAATCTAGTTAGATTACAGTCTAAAACAAAAGCTCCACCTTTTAAGTTCTAATTTACAGGGGGCTTTTACGAAAAAAATGAAACTTAAACCTTAATTAAATGATTTTGCGGATCAAAAATATAAAATGACGATATAATTGTTAGTATATATTATTGGACGAAATCACCGCACTTGACGATATCATCAACTCAATTGACAATATCGTCAATTGGTTGACGTCGTCAATCTTCATTGTAAAAAATGATATTTTGATCCATTTTTTTTCTACCTAATGATGGAAAGGTTATAAAAATCATTACATTTTGTATTCCAGTAGTCTTCCTTAAGTAGTCTCGGCCATCTTCCTTAGGTGTGTGGGTCTTATGCCTTGTTTCTATACATTTATCGCCTCAGTTCACATGAGTCTGAGAGTTCGTATTTGGAGCGCAAGGTGTTCGATGAAATGCCTAAATAAGAACTTTCTCTCAATTTGGTGGTGGCTTCGAGCGAGGGTTGAGGGGATGAGTTTGGGTATGCTTTTATGAATTAAAGTTTGAATCCATTTATTTGGGAGACTTTCATAAGTTTTGATGTTTATGAGCAATACGTAGGGAGCCATATTGGGCAATCTTTGAGTAGTAAATATGAGATTTTCTCCTAGGTATTATTGTATTATTTGCGTGGAGTTTTAGATTGGAAGAGTGTTTTTTGTTTGATTAAATTGGAATCTTTGAACCAACTTTAAGAATGAATTTTACGGTGGATGGACTGTCAAACCCTTTTTCTTTGATGCATTCATAATCTCCTTTCGATTTTTTTTTTCATTTGTTTGAAATGAATATTCATCTTTCTCCAAATTTTTGCATCATTACCTCCAAACCTTAGACAATTAGGCATGAAAACCATCAAAGAAGAAGAAAAGTTGCAGAAGGTTGACGATATCATCTCATCAACTGGATTGATGATATCGTCAATTGGGATAATTTTTTCCAAAAACATGTACGAACAATTATCTCGTCGTTTTATGTTTTTTTTTCAAAAAACTGTTTAATTATGATTTAAACTTAATTTTTTTTGTAAAAAATCCCAATTTACAATTAGTGTGTTTGATAAAATTATAAAAAAAATCACTTATTTCATGAGCTAATTGGAGCCCACCTTATAAAAACTACAGTGTAAATCCTCCATCTACGCCATTTTGGAGACTTATGAGGTTATTTTCATCAACATAATTCTTGCATTGTCCACCTTTATCCATTTCCCTAAAAAACTCTAAAATAATAAGCATCCTTCCTTGGCTTATTTTTCTTAGAGGCAAAAAATCTAATTTGTAAATAAACTCTAAAACTAGAAGATTAATTAGAGGTTTACCAAACACTCTAATGTGTAAATAAACTCTAAATCACAAAATAAAAGCTTATTTTTAGAATTATCAAATGGGACCTTTGAAAGTACAAATTCTTATTACTGGCCACCTTGGTGACTAACAATCACTTAAATCTATAATTTTGAACTTGAATTGAGTTGTGCTAGTCTTTTAAACCTCATGTGCTTGCGGATACTTTATCTAGTTCTGCATGTTACTACCCCTTGTCCAAGCTAATCTTTGTAAACTAATTCTCTTATGGCATGTCATTGGCCTCAAATGTCGTATTATATTTGTTAGTTTGTGTGGTCTCAATCCATCAGATGATGTAATAAATCAATTAATTTCTTTATTTATCATTAAAATCATGCTTTCTTTTCATGAGATGAATGATGTTTTATTACTTAATGCACATGACCAATACATATGACATGATGGTTCAAGAGATGAACCAGGTCTCATTAGTGTATTAGATGTGATATATGTATATGGATGAGATCCACATACGGGAGACATGTGTCACAAATCTTATACTTAAATATGTTCACAACCAATGATGAGACTGGGCATCTCATCTAATAAGATTGCAGCACTTTGATCACTATGAGATAGTGTGATTTGTCTCGATCATCAGAATGTAAGATTCTTTATCATGGTGCTGGTACATTGAATGTATTGAAGGACCATGAGAAACACCTTATGGAATACTGTCTCGATTTTAAGGACTGCTCTCATAATTCCCTAGCAATAGGCTCTCAATCCTGAGACATTGATGAACTCAAGTTTCTGTCTATTCATTTGCTTTGTGTCACCAATGAGTGAGGTCAACTGTAGGTCAACACCTCGGTATCTTAGGTACGTGGTGGTAGGACTGTGGGAAAATCCAATGGTCAAGATGGAATCTATCTATATTATCCCCTTGTGTCAATTAATTGATTTGTCATTAGTAAGTGCACACCCATCTCGATTAAGAGTTAATTAGATGGTACTGATGATCACTGTGATTAATTAGGCACAAGGATAATAAGATGTGGATCTAAGATTGGATGAGGCAAATTTATTCCAATTGATCCATGGATATTGATATAGGGGCTACTTGTGATAATTGAGAAGTTTAGGGTCTTCTTTGTAATATATTCCTAAGACTTGTAGTAATTGGAGTGCAATTGCAATTATATAGTGGTGTTATTTGCAATTAACTGTGAGCCCGGATTGCACATGATATGTGGGGTCGCGGTGTCCCAGTTGGAGCCAGTTTTTTATGGAATCCGTAGTGGTCCTCACACTAGCCCAGGTTATTAGAAAGACAATAATCATACTTGAACTCTAAATGGAAGGAATTAGAAAGTTACTATTTCTATTTGAAGTGGGACTCCTAATAGTGGTAATTATAAGATGTGGATCTACTAGTTGTTGTGGAAGTGTGACTTCTATAATAATTAGAAAGGAGAAAGTTGCTAATTGTTTTGGAAGTAGGACTTCTAATTAATTAGTAAGAGGAGGTTAGCAAAAGCTATAAAAGGGAAGCACCCCTTGGACGTCCCATACATGTAATCCACGCCCAAGCTCCCCAATTGTGCAAGTTGCACAATTCCTTTTTTATTTCTCTTCTCCTCTCTCTTTTAGTTCCTTGGAGTTTCTAGTAGGGTTTTCTCTTGAAGTTTCCAACAATCTTCTTGAGAAAAGAGATCTGATACGGGTCATAGCATGGAAGGCTAAGAGGTCTTGGAGATCCTAAGTTTGCTTAAAGAAAGAGTTTCTTCATCAAGCAAGTCTTCTTTTCCATTAGAGCACTACCGTGCTCCAAAGGTATAATCTACTTATCTATTTGTTGTGGATTGTTTTTGGATGCATGGTGTTGCTGATTTCTATCTTTTAAATAGGTTTTATTGCTGTACATGATTGATGGGATGGAGGGATTGTTAGATTGTATGGTCTCAATCCATCAGTTGATGTAATAAATTGATTAATTCCTTTATTTATCAATAAAATCATGCTTTCCTTTCATGAGATGAATGATGTTTATTGCTTAATGCACATGACCAATACATATGGCATAATGGTTCATGAGATGAACTGGGTCCCATTAGTATATTAGATGTGATATATGTATATGGATGAGATCCACATACGAGAGACATGTGTCACAAATCTTATACTTAAAATGTCTTCACAACCAGTGATGAAACTGGGCATCTCATCTGATAAGGTTGTTAGGAATTTTGTAGATTGCAATTTGTTGGATGCATTATCATTCAAGCATCATTTGATTTACACACATATGCATTGTTTTAAGAAATCTTGAAATCTTATTTTATAATTGCATTGTTTTTAAGAGTTGTAAAAATATTGACTTATGCATGTTTTGTTTTTAATCTTGGATGCATTTGTTTTAGAAAAGAGTTTTTAGAAATCAAGCAAGCCTTTGGTTTTAAACTATTGAATCATTTTAGGCTTTTTGTGTTTCATGTTTTTAAACATCTTAATTTGATTTAAAACATGTTTCCAAGCTTGATTTATTGGCCTAAAAAATCCTCTCCAAGAATAGCCTTCAAATGTGGAAAAAATAGGATTTTTGGTCCCAGGCAGTTAACCTGCAGTGTGGCAGGTCGACCTGCCCAGGGACCCGGGTCGACCTACCACATTGCAGGTCGACTGGGTTTCTGAAGCTCCAACGGATCTTTTTATGACCGTTGTGTGGAGCAGGTCGACCCGGCCCTGTTGGCAGGTCGACCTGGGACTAGCCGTTGGGCATTTTTCTCTATAAAAATGAGTTCTTTCCTTTGCCAAAAGTTGAAAATTTTAAGGCCCTCCTTGAGGGGTTTTGAGGCAAATAGAAGGGAAATGAACTAAGGGATGAAGGGGATCATTAGGAAAGCTAAAGCTTGGATTAATGAAGTTAAATCACCAAGTAGGCTCTACTTTCCTTAATCATATGTTTTCATGCTTTGTTTTACTTTTGGTAAATCTTGTGTAGCATGATAAACTATGTATGAAGTATTGTGTCCTTAACATGTTTTATGTTTTGAGTTGATTTATTGTTTTGGATACAACACCATTTGATTCAATCCAAGTAGTACTTTATCTTTGGTAAATCTAAGTAGATCATGTTAATGGAAGAACCTTTGAAATTATATGTAACATGATTCCTATACTTGGGTGAATCTATGGTTGTTGTTTTTCAACATAAGAAAATCACTTTCAAAACTATCTTATGTTTTGGATTCAACAACTTTACAAATCATATGTTTTCATGTTTTTGTTGTATCTTTGGTAAATCTTTAGTAGCATGTTAACCTATGATGTGTTGAGTCCTTAGCATGTTTTATGTTTTGAATTGATCTATTGTTTTGGATGCATCACCATTGATTCAATCCAAGTAGTATTTTATTTGGTAAATCTAAGTAGATCATATTAATGAAAGAATCTTTGAAATTATATGTAACATGATTCATATACTTGGTTGAATCTTTGGGTGTTGTTTTTCATCATAAGAAAATCTCTTTCAAAATATATCTTATGTTGTGGATTCAACAACTTTACAAATCATATGTAAATTTGTTTTAAAGTTTCACAACTTGCTTTGCATTGATTGGTATATCAAATTCAAGTTGTATTTATAATTACATATGATTTGTCCCCTAATTTCAATCAAATCTATTTTTATGTTTTATGAGCTACATTGTTGATTTGATTGACATCCCTATGCATCACATGTTTAGAGCTAATTAATTTCATACAACTTGTGAATCTTTGACATCATTAACAAGTTGTTACTTTTAACATGTGACTTGCATTCTTTCCTCAATCATAAATGTTTTTATGAGCTAAACTTTCAAAAGCCTTAGGCATACATTTATGAGCTTTCATTTTCAAAATGATTGAGGACATCACACACACACACACATCATGTACTTTCATCTTTGCATTCATAGTGTGTGTGTATTAGATTTTCATTTTCATATCCGCCTATTTTAGAGGCAAATGTAATGAGCTTAATTGAATCTCCATCAAGTGTATTATAGACACTAACTTAGTGAGATAACCAACCTTGTGGTTGAAGAGGTTATTGCTTAGCCTATAAAAGCATAATGTATAGGTTGATGTTAAGCCTTGAAAAACATCATTGTGAAGGTTATTGCTTAGCCTTGGAAAGCATATTGTAAAGGTTATTGCTTAGCCTATTGAAAAACAAAAATAGTGGAAATCCGGTGGGGTGTTGGATCACAAGCCGGTAGTGGATGTAGGCATTGAGGCCGAACCACTATAAATCCTTGTGTGATGGTGCTTGCTTTGTGGTGATTGTTTTTGTTATGCTTCCGCATTTTGTTTGATAATCATCACTTGTGACTAGTTTATGTTAAGAAGTTAAATTTGATTAAAATTGGTCATAATTGAAGCTCACCCTATTCACCCCCCGTCTAGGGTTCGGATCCCTAGGACTTTCAATTGGTATCAGAGCGGGTTACTCCATTTTAGGGCTTAACAACCCGGAGTTGATCCTTGCTAGATTAGAACCCTAGTGTTGTGTTTTATTGCATATCTTTGTGTTGATTTCCACTATGTTTAAAAATGGGATTTCCCCTAGCTTCTTTGCACCACTCTTAGACTTTTTCAAGTTATATCTCCAAGAGTTGGTGAGTCCTCAAGTGATCTCTCAAGGACATCCTTTTCAAGACCTTAGGTGAATCTTCATTGGTACACATTTAGACTAACCTTAAGGCCTTGATCCTCTCTAGACCAACCTATTCTTTTTAGTTATATCTTTGTGTTGGTCATGTTACATTTGCATTTTGTTTCTTTATAGTCACATCTTTTAAAATGCAATGTTTCTTTGTGATCATTTGATTTTGTCTTCATTAACTTTTAAAGTTATATCTCATGGTTCTCAAAATCCTTTGATTGCAATAATTTCATGATGGATTTGCATTTTGTTCATATAGTCATATCTCTTGTAGTGCATATCTATTCATGATCAATTGATTGTGATTACAAATGCTTTCATAGCTAGTTTTTTCATGATCAATTGATGTTGGAAAATCATTTGATGATTGTTATAGTTAGATCCTTTTTGTAAATCAAATGATTTGAAGCAATTTAAGTTTTCCATTGATTTTCAAGTTATATCTCTTGGTATGGAAAATTTGTGAGTGTCTATTGTTTTACAAATTGAAAATTTACAATAGTACACTTCTTGTTTTTCAAAATCACTTGCTCATAACTCTATAAATGATTCTTTGTTGGAATTTCAAATATTGAAGTGATTTGAAAAACTTTGGAAAATGTTCTAAGCTTTATTGGTGGTATTTATAGAAGCATTTTCCTTGAATCTATTTCCTTGTGCCTAATTATGATTATATCATTTGGAAGGAAATAATTTTTACAAACAATTTGCATCTTTGCTCATTTAGTTACATTCTTTATGCAAATTGATTTTGATGTCTTACATTGCTTGGTTGGATATGGTTTCATTGATTTGCATGTTTGTGCCTAACTTGGTATATATTTTCATTAATGCAAATTGATGATTGTTTATGTGCTTTATAGTAAAATCTTTTGTTTTATTATCATTTGAGCCTAATAAGTACATATGTGATTTAATGTGATAAGTGAAAGTTCATGCTATACTGATCTGAACTTGGACTTCCATGGCTGATTTGGTTTTTCAAGTTTTTAAAACAAGAACACAGATCTGATTTTCCAGCCATGAATCATGCATAAAAACTCCATGAAATCATGATCAACATGTGTATAATGCAAGGAGATGATAGAGGACTAATACCTTGATGATATGAATGCCTCAAATCTCTGAAAAGAAAGCCTTCAAAGGTCTGGACTCAGCCTGCAATCAGCAATGTATGTTGCAGGAATTTCTGCAATAGCTTCTCCTTTGATCTTCTCTTCTATTCCACAACCTAATCTAATTGGCTTTGATTGTGGGATCAGAATATGGATTCCAAGAAGGGTTTTCTGAATCTACAATTTGTGGAAAAAGCCAGGACTTGATCTCCTCTCTCCAATGAAGAAAAAGAAGAGAGCAATGGCTGGGCGTGAGTTTCTCTCTTGTTGTCTTGGGCGGCCAATGGAGTTACAAGAACAATCCACGCCTAGGGTTTTTATTCCAGCACTTGTTTCTTCCTTGTTGCACGCCTAGGGTAGGGAGGGGTATATATAAATAGTTCTCATTCCTTTAAGAGTTCTATCTCTAATAGGAATGACCATCCCTAAAAATTAATAGCAACCAGCCACCTTAGTTGTGCAACACTTTCTAATTAAAGATACTAAAAATTAGTAAACTTTAATTATAGGAACTCTTACCCAAAGAGGAGTTCTTCCTTCCAAGTAAAGATACCTAGTTAAACTAGGAAACCTCACACAAGGGGCTCCCCTTATGGCTGGCCCACAAGATAGATAAACACACCATGGCCCACTAGTTAATAATTTAGCTAGAGTTAAATTCATGTATGCCATCAAAAGCCTATTTGAATTTAAACTCAAAATTATTCTTCCACAAAAATTAATTCAACCACATATCATTTAATTAAATTAGGAAACCATGCCAATATAGGAAAGTGGCTAGAAGAGGGACCAAAAGACATATTTGCCCTTGGCTCCCAAAATGACCAAAATGTCCATGCTAACCCCATAGCAACATTAAGATCATTTTAACCTTAACTCATTCCACTAGAGAGTTATGGTTGCACTCCAGGGACAAATATTAAATTGCAAATTAAGCTCATCATAAACTGACGATTGTCTTTGACCTACCAAGTACAATGACCATAATGCCCCTCTATGTAACATCCATAATCAAGTAGGTTAACCGATGTATTATCTACCTTCTTGATTACATCTCATCCTTAGAACTTCATACCCTTGACTTAATCATCATCCGGATATCATTCTCTTGATCCAGGGAGCGACCCACAAGTTCAATATCCATATGGAACATCCATATACTAAGATCTTAGATTCTGATGATTAATCGGATAATTCTAAGGGGACGATCATTCCATCACACGATGACATAAATTCCATATTGCATTTGCACGTCCCAACTAATCAAGCCCGAGTACCCAAAACACAGAGCTGTTGACCCATGAACAGGATCTCACCCATAGTGAATTAAAGTACAAGAACTCGACTTCGTCAGTTCATCCACAAATGCTCAAGATTAAGAGCACTGGTCACTCAGTAGCAAGAGGTGACTTGATCTCTCTCTGTGATAGTACTATTTTAGAGATCACACCTTCAAGTGGTCCTGTTCAATGCATGACACATGCACTAATGAGATAAATCCGGAAAGGCCTCCGTGACTAAGGTAAGTCACCCTGAATACAGGAGAGTATCTCATTATAACTTATACCAAGATGAAGTGCCCAACTCCATCTCTCAGTTATGAACGAGTTTATTGTTTTAAGTGTCCATGACTCAGACCTTACTGTGTGTAGCCACTACACACCTAAGTCATTTACTAGAAAACAATGGGCCTTACACAACCATACATATACACAAGCAGAAAGATAAAGATGTCATTCTATTAAATAACCAATAAATATCCAGTAACAGAGATGTAAGTGCAGTCAGTGGGCTTTAGAGCATACACCAATCCCAACACTAAGTTCATTTGGTATAGACCTCATATCCTTTTCCATTGCATTGTAAGCTTAGTACATTTGCTAAGAGTGGAGATGTTACATGATAGATTGTCCCTCTAACTCCATACCTATTTGTGCTTGCATAGTTATATCCTTTATTGATGATATGGTATGAGTTAGATCTTGAGTGTTGATTGATCCTCTCTATGCAAATGTCAAATTGTTCTATGTATGGTTGTGATCTTAGTTATATTTGAAGAAACCATACTAGAACTAAAATCCATCCTCTATGCACTCTAGTCATATCTTTTTGGATGGTTATGATGTTAATTCATGTATATTCTCTAAGTGATATCATCCTTATACATGTTTCAACTTCATAGTAGTGTTCTTGATCATATAAAACTCTTTGAAATCTATTCCTCATATTTCTATATGTTTGATGGATATCTTAGATGTTGAATTCATATGATTTTGACACTTTGGAAATTGCATGCATTACAAAGTTATATCCTTTTGCATTGCAATTTATCTTGTTCATCACTATGCTCATTAGTTATATCTTTAAAAGTGATGAATATCCATTTATGATGCTTGATGGAATTTTGTGTTTGTCACATCCTTGCTCTTTATCATGTTGTCAAATTCAATTGGTTTCTATTGGTAAAATTTTCGATTAATTTGATTTCTTGTGAATGTGATAGACCATGTGTACATTGGTTTGAACTTGATAGTTATATGTTTTCATTCCATGTCACATTCCATTAGCATCATAAATTTCATGTTTGCCACCTCTTTTGGTCATATAGGTATATCTCATGACCACCATGTTTATGTATTCATAATCTTGGTTGGTTATTAGTTGAGGTTGGCTTCATGTTTGAATTTCATTTCACTCATCTTGCACTTTAATAAGTCATATTTATTGATTGAATGAAATGATTTTCAAATCCTTCATAGCATATGTTTTCCATAGTTAGATTATTTGATGCTATGATTAATAAACCCCATTTCATCATGGATAGCTCTAATTTGGATTTTTCCTAATAGGTATATTTTTAAATCCATTTTAGAGTGA
This sequence comes from Cinnamomum chago, assembly GCA_038049695.1. Classification (NCBI taxonomy): domain Eukaryota; kingdom Viridiplantae; phylum Streptophyta; class Magnoliopsida; order Laurales; family Lauraceae; genus Cinnamomum; species Cinnamomum chago. The sequence goes on from CP142460.1 coordinate 34,344,120, forward strand.
TTGCTTTAAAAGACTTATCTTTGAATCTCAATTGGTATTCTTTGTTTTTCCAATTGGTATCCATGATTGCTTTTCTCATTGACCTTGCTCTCTTTTGGTAATTTGATCATATTGTGCTCTATTGTTAAATGAATCTAATCCTTTCCTTGAAGTTGACCCTCATTTGGTTAAACCATCTTCTTCTTGCATCTAATAGTTAAATCTTTGTCAAAAGTTTGACAAAAGGAGAGAATGGATTGAGGGGGAGTGTAAACCTTCTTAGGAAGTATTAGTTTTGATCAAATTGACCCTTGGATTGCCTTTGAACCCTTAGAGATAACTTCCATACATGAAAACCTGTTATGTATTTCATTTTCGATTTCTTATGATTAACAGGTGCTTCTAAAGGTATTTTCCTTGTTTCATGTGTGTAGGTACCTTTGCAATTTAATGTCAAAGGGGGAGAGAGCATTCAAGTTCTCAAAAGGGTGAAGAGAATGTCCAAGCTTCCTAAGGGGAGGTTTTGTATGATCTTCTACAGGGGGAGAGAATACATACCTTGCCAAAGGGAGAGAGGGGCATGGTCAAAGGGGGAGAGCAAATAGAAGAAAGAAAGCTTGGGAGCTAAAGAAGATGCTTGGCTAAAGAAAGAAAGATTGAAGAATGATCAAGCTACAAGCATCAAGAAGAATGAAGAAAAGAGCCCAAGAGCCCAAGCTAAGAGAAGCATCCAAGAAGATTTCAAGACTTGTCCAGCTGAGGGGGAGCTGAAGACTAAGTGTGTTTATTCAGTGGTGAGTGTGGTGAGTGAGTTGCCATCAAATTGCAAAGGGGGAGATTGTTAGGAATTTTGTAGATTGCAATTTGATGGATGCATTATCATTCAAGCATCATTTGATTTACACACATATGCATTGTTTTAAGAAATCTTGAAATCTTATTTTATACATGCATTGTTTTTAAGAGTTGTAAAAGTATTGACTTATGCATGTTTTGTTTTTAATCTTGAATGCATTTGTTTTAGAAAAGAGTTTTTAGAAATCAAGCAAGCCTTTGGTTTTAAACTATTGAATCATTTTAGGCTTTTTGTGTTTCATGTTTTTAAACGTCATAATTTGATTTAAAACATGTTTCCAAGCTTGATTTATTGGCCCAAAAAATCCTCTCCAAGAATAGCCTTCAAATGTGGAAAAAAATAGGATTTTTGGTCCCAGGTAGTCAACCTGCAGTGTGGCAGGTCGACCTGCCCAGGGACCCGGGTCGACCTACCACACTGCAGGTCGACTGGGTTTCTGAAGCTCCAACGGATCTTTTTATGACCGTTGTGTGGAGCAGGTCGACCCGGCCCTGTTGGCAGGTCGACCTGGGACTAGCCGTTGGGCATTTTTCTCTATAAAAATGAGTTCTTTCCTTTGCCAAAAGTTGAAAAATTTAAGGCCCTCCTTGAGGGGTTTTGTTAGACCCCGACCCAGACCAATCCTATTAGTGTGTGATTAGTATGTGTTTAGTCCTAAGTGGGTTTAGTTATTGTTGGGTTAGAAGTGATTAGTTTTAGTCTTGGATATAGCTTTGGTAATTTTGAGAACGTTTAATATTGGTTAGACACACTCAGGATGGCCTGAGTGCACGTGTGAGCTTGGGAAGATCGTATCGATTTCCGTGTGATTGTGATTTTGATTTCATTTGATTGATATTTCGACGTGTTACAACTTTCGTATTAAGCCCATTCATGTTTGAAGCCCAAAAACCCAAGTTTTGGCCCAAAGAGGGTAAAATTGTCTTTCTTGCACAAATCTGGACACAATTTTCGAGATCTCAAAACCATGTCAAAAATATACTTTTTGGAAACTAGATATTTCGACGATCATTTTATCCTTCTTCGTCGAAGTCATCCGAGGCCCACAAGACCATGTTTTAGTCACTTCAAGTTCAAGCCAAATGGGGCCCATGAGTCATCACTTAATCCCCTTTCCCCTCCCTTTTCATTCATTTCCCAATCTCTGCAACTTTTGAGTCTAGGGCAAGAGAGAAAACCTCTTTTCTCCTTCATCTTCCTCACTTGGTTTGATCTAGCTAGAGAGCTCCAAAGGAAATTCTAAGACTACCATTTTCTTCATCTCCTTGCAAGCTCGCCATTGATACAAGTTTCTTGAGTTTTCAAGTTGGGCAAGAGCTCCTTTTTCTTCCCTCTCTCTTGTTTGACCTTCTCTAGGTAAGAGCTTCAACCCATATTTTTCATGGAGTCATTTTAGTTCCTTAAGATCATGTTTTTCATGTTTTCAAACCCTATTTGGAAAATGGGTTCCTTGTTTCCATTTTGAGTGAGTTTTGTGTGTTTTCTTGTTTTTGCTTGTAGTGTGAGATTAGCTTGTGTGAAGAGCTTGGAGGAGAGTGTTTAGCATTTGGGCAAGGCAAGTAATCTCTATAGGATCATTGTGCATGTTTATTTTAAGCTACATTGTTGTTTGAGAAGTTTTGTACATGAATATGTTTACAAGTTTCATACTCATGATTTCCTTTGTGTTGGATGTTTAAAGTTTGGAAAAATATATGTTTTGTCCCTTGGAGAGTATGTAGACTCAGGGAATATAAGTGGAATGAGAATGAATGGAAGGGAAGAAGAGAAATGTGAAAAATCTGTGCTGAAACGCATTCCCGTGCACTGGCGGTCAGCTCGCGGCTAGCCGCCTGTGCCCACTGCGGCTAACCGCAGGCTGACCGAACCAAGCGGTTCCTTTTCCAGAAGCTAGCATTTTTGCCTGGGTTCAGCGGTCAGCCCACGGCTAACCGCCAGTCCCACTTGCGGTTAACCGCAAGCCAACCGAGGATTTCGGTTCCTTTTCCAGAAGCTGACATTTCGACCATGTTTCACGGTCAGCTCCACGGTTAGCTAGCGGCTAGCCGCCTCATCCCATCACGGCTAACCGCTGGCCAACCGCGCATGCGGTTCCTTTTCCCGAGAGCTAAACACAGAATTTCATTCCAGCGGTCAGCCTGGCGGTCACCTTGCGGCTAGCCGCCAGACCCCAGTTCGGCTAGCCGACACCTGACCGCGAGGTGACCGAATTTGACAAGTTTCCTATTTTGAAGAGTTTTGCAAGAAGGAAAAACTAGAACATGTTAAGTGACCTCTAGCCTGATTTTGTGCACTCGAAACCCAAAATGTCTTTGAACTTCTGGGGCACCAATCCTTTCCTAAAATTCTACTATTTGGGTCTCAATTGCACAAAGATAAATCAAAGGTCCTTGCTTGTGCTTGATAGGCCTTGTGTTCGTGCTTTGGTTTTTGATATGATGAATATCATCGTGAACTTGTTTTGAAGTGTTAGTACAAGCTTGTTTTGAAGTTTTGTTAAGAAAAAGGGGATCACTTCCTAACCGTGTTTTGCATAAATATTATGCCTCGTGCTAGTCGTGCTCGTCGTGTTGTGATAAGTGATTTCCCCCTTTTTATCTCGACGTGTTTGATCGTGCTTCGCGTGTTTTGTGCATTCATGAATTAAGTAAACACCACTGAGCTTAGACTGCCCTTTCGGTTTGATCCACTGTCTGGGGGTCTTTAAACATGTGGACTGTCTGCAGACTGGTCGTGTATTTATTACACATCGTGCGTGTCCGGTTCCGCGGCCGGAATTCCCGTCTTTGTGGGAAATCGTGTCGTGCTTATATTATGTATATCGTGCTTGTCGTGCGTGCTTGCTCTTTTCATTATATAAATGATAGAGAAAGGATGGGCTCTTTGTGGTTGATAACTATTCATGATATATTATGTACTCATGCTAGATTATTTTGTATCTCAGCTTTGTTCGTACTCTTGAAAATGTATCTCAACTTTGATAGTACTTCATACCAAAGATTTGCTCACATGTTTTCTCTAAATGTTATTGTTCATGTTCATGCCTAAATTGATTACCTGCCAAACCGTCGTGTTTGACCCTTGTTTATTGGTGCCCAGGTGCAGGAGACGTTGCCTTTGAGGAGGAGCGTCAGGAGGAGGCTTGTGAGCCAACTCCCGTGAGAGAGTGGCAGCCCGACGATGTCATTTAGATGTCGGTCTGGTTCTCGAGTTTCGTCACCCTTAGTCTTGGGGTTTCTTTTGACTATTTTGAGATTGTATTGACCTTTATTGGTCTCTTATGGGTCGTACTAAACTTAACTTGTTTTTGTATTAGTTCTATAACTTGAATATTAATGGGAATGCTTGATAGCTTCTTTCTATGATACCATGCCTTGTGATCATTTGTTATGGCACCCAAATGTTTTGTTGGGCTCATCTTGATGTGTTTTGCTACACGCTTCCGCATACTTGTACGTGTGAGCCAGATTCCGCGTGTCTTTGGGAATCCTCACCGCGGGAACCTGTGGGAAAGCAATTAACAACACCGAATGCAATGGAACACTCGTCGCGGGCCCGGGATCCGTTCCGGGGTCGCGACAGGTTTTGAGGCAAATAGAAGGGAAATGAACTAAGGGATGAAGGGGATCATTAGGAAAGCTAAAGCTTGGATTAATGAAGTTAAATCACCAAGTAGGCTCTACTTTCCTTAATCATATGTTTTCATGCTTTGTTTTACTTTTGGTAAATCTTGTGTAGCATGATAAACTATGTATGAAGTATTGTGTCCTTAACATGTTTTATGTTTTGAGTTGATTTACTGTTTTGGATAAAACACCATTTGATTCTTTCCTCAATCATAAATGTTTTTATGAGCTAAACTTTCAAAAGCCTTAGGCATACATTTATGAGCTTTCATTTTCAAAATGATTGAGGACATCACACACACACATCATGTACTTTCATCTTTGCATTCATAGTGTGTGTGTGTGTATTAGATTTTCATTTTCATATCCGCCTATTTTAGAGGCAAATGTAATGAGCTTAATTGAATCTCCATCAAGTGTATTATAGACACTAACTTAGTGAGATAACCAACCTTGTGGTTGAAGAGGTTATTGCTTAGCCTATAAAAGCATAATGTATAGGTTGATGTTAAGCCTTGAAAAACATCATTGTAAAGGTTATTGCTTAGCCTTGAAAAGCATATTGTAAAGGTTATTGCTTAGCCTATTGAAAATCATAAATAGTGGAAATCCGGTGGGGTGTTGGATCACAAGCCGGTAGTGGATGTAGGCATTGAGGCCGAACCACTATAAATTCGTGTGTGATGGTGCTTGCTTTGTGGTGATTGTTTTTTTTATGCTTCCGCATTTTGTTTGATAATCATCACTTGTGACTAGTTTATGTTAAGAAGTTAAATTTGATTAAAATTGGTCATAATTGAAGCTCACCCTATTCACCCCCCCCTCTAGGGTTTGGATCCCCAGGACTTTCAAAGGTTTCAGGACTTTGATCACTATGAGATAGTGAGATTTGTCTCGATCATTAGAATGGAAGATTCTGGATCACGGTGCTGGTACATTGGATGTATTGAAGGACCATGAGAAGCACCTTATGAAAAATTGTCTCGATTTAAGGACTGCTCTCATAATTCCCTAGCAATAGGCTTTCAATCCTGAGACATTGATGAACTCAAGTTTCTATCTATTCATTTGGTTTGAGTCACCAATGAATGAGGCCAACTGTAGGTCAACACCTCGGTGTCTTTGGTACGTAGTAGTAGGACTGTATGAACATACAATGATCAAGATGGAATCTATCTACATTATCCCCTTGTGCCAATTAATGGATTTATCATTAGTAAGTGCGCACCCATCTCGATTAAGAGTTAATTGAATGGTACTGATGATCACTGTGATTAATTGGGGCTCAAGGATAATAAGATGTGAATCTAAGATTGGATGAGACAGAGTTATTCCAATTGATCCATGGATATTGATAGAGGGGCCTACTTGTGGTACTGTGGAAGTTTAGGATCTTCATTGTAATTTATTTCTAAGACTGGAGTGCAATTGCATTTATATAGTGGTGTTATTTGTAATTAACTGTGGGCCCGGATTGTACATTAGATGTGGGGTCGCGTGTCCCAGTTCGAGCTAGCTTTCTAAGGAGTCCCTAGTGGTCCCCACGCTGGCCCAAGTATTAGAAAGATTCTATTCTTATTTAAACTCTAATAGGAAGGAATTAGAAACTTACTATTTCTATTTGAAGTGAGACTTCTAATAGTGGTAATAGTAGCATGAGAAGTGTTAGACCCCGACCCAGACCAGTTCGATTAGTGTGCGATTAGTGTGTGTTTAGGTCCTAAGTGGGTTTAGTTGTTGTTGGGTTTGAAGTGATTAGTTTAGTCTTGGACATAGCTCTGGGAATTTTGAGAACGTTTAGTATTAGTCAGACACACTCAGGAAGGCCTGGGTGCACGAGTAAGCTTGGGAAGATCGTGTCGTTTTCCGTGTGAGTGTGATTTTGATTTCATTTGAATGATCTTTTTATGTGTTACAACTTTCATTTTTAAGACCATTCGTGTTTGAAGCCCAAAAACCCATGTTTTGGCCCAAAGAGGGTAAAGTTGTCTTTCTTGCACAAATCTGGACACAATTTTCGAGATCTCAAAATCATGTCAAAATTATACTTTTTGGAAACTAGATATTTCGACGATCGTTTTATCCTTCTTCGTCGAAGTCGTCCGAGGCCCACAAGACCATGTTTTAGTCATTTCAAGTTCAAGCCAAATGGGGCCCTTTGGGTCATCACTTAATGCCTTTTTCCTCTCTTCCCATTCACTTTACCAAAATCCTGCAACTTCTTAACCTAGGGCAAGGAAGAGTCTCTTTTTCTCTCCATCTTCCCCATCTTGTTTGATCTAGCTAGAGAGCTCCAAAGAAGATTCTAAGACTACCATTTTCTTCATCTCCTTGCAAGCTCTCCATTGATACAATTTTCTTAAGGTTTCAAGTTGGGAAAGCTCTCCATTCTCTTCCATCTCTCTTGTTTGACTTTCTCTAGGTAAGAGCTTCAAGCCATGTTTTCCATAAAGTCTTTTTAGCTCCTTAAGATTGTGTTTTCTTGTTTACAAACCCTAATTGTAAAATGGGTTTCTTGTTTTCAAGCTTGAGTGAGTTTTGTGTGTTTTCTTGGTTTTTCTTATAGTGTGGGATTAGCTTGAGGAAGTGCTTGAAGAAGAGTATTGTTAGCTTTGGTCAAGGCAAGTGATCTCTATAGGAATGATGCATGTGTATTTGGATTTCATTGTATTTTAGAAATTGTGCATTTATCTTGTTTATAAGCTTCATGTTTATGTTTTCGTTTGATTTGGATGTGAAATGGTGATAAATGAACCCTTGGTGAGCATGAAGGCTCAAGGGATGATATGTGGTTGATGGATGAGAAGAAGGAGAAGAATGTAGTGAAAGATGTGCAAAGGAAAGGAGATTTCTGCACTCGGCGAGCTCAGGCAGCAGCCTGTTCGCTTGAGCGACCCCTGGGTCCGCTCGAGCGAACAAGCCACTGTCTGCTATGGAACGAGGCAGAGAGTCATTCGTTCGAACCCATTTTATTATCCGCTCGAGCCAACATTCGCTCGAGCGAACGGTCTACGCCTTGTAATGTTCGCTCGAACGAACGGTCTCGCTCGAGCGAAGTGTCATCAACGTGGCAGGTCCGCTCGAGCGAACCTGCCAGATTCAGGAAGATGAGTTTTTTTCCCATTTTGTGTATTTTCTTGAGGGTTGAAAACTAGACTATGTTAAGGGTTTTAACTTGACATTGTGTAAATGGAACTTTGAAATAAAGCCCAACTTCGGGGACACCAATTCTTGTATTTTATGACGTTTGGGGTTTCAATTACACAAAAGTCAATTAGTAGCCTTAGCACATGCTTGTCAGATTTTGTATTTGAACTTCCGTCTTGGTACGATAAGTATAAACGTGCACTTGTTTTGAGTTTCAAGTATAAGCTTGTTTTGAAGTTTTGTTTCAAGAAAAAGGGGATCACTTCCTAAGCGTGTTATGCATAATTATTATGCCTCTTGCTAGTCGTGTTCGTCGTGTTTTGATAAGTGATTTCCCCCTTTTTATCTCGACATGCTTTGATCGTGTTTCACGTGTTTTGTGCATTCATGAATTAAGTAAACACCACTGAGCTTAGACTGCCCTTTTGGTTTGATCCACTGTCTGGGGGTCTTTAAACATGTGGACTGTCTGCAGACTAGTCGTGTATTTATTACACATCGTGCGTGTCCGGTTCCGCGGCTGGAATTCCCGTCTTTGTGGGAAATCGTGTCGTGCTTATATTATGTATATCGTGCTTGTCGTGCGTGCTTGCTCTTTTCATTATATAAATGATAGAGAAAGGATGGGCTCTTTGTGGATTGTAACTATTCATGATATATTATGTACTCATGCTAGTTTGTTTTGGTATCTCAGCTTTGATAGTACTTCATACCAAAGATTTGCTTACATGTTTTCTCTAAATGTTATTGTTCATGTTCATGCCTACATTGATTACCTGCCAAACCGTCGTGTTTGACCCTTGTTTGTTGGTGCCCAGGTGCAGGAGACGTTGCCTTTGAGGAGGAGCGTCAGGAGGAGGCTTGTGAGCCAACTCCCGTGAGAGAGTGGCAGCCCGACGATGTCATCTAGATGTCGGGCTGGTTCTCGAGTTTCGTCACCTTTAGTCTTGGGGTTTCTTTTGGTTATTTTGAGATTGTATTGACCGTTATTGGTCTCTTATGGGTTGTACTAAACTTAACTTACTTTCGTGTTAAACTTATAACTTGAACTATGTTTGGGAATGCCTTGATAACTCTTTTCTTTGATGCTATGTCTTGTTATTAAATGTTATAGCACTTAAAGATTTGATTGTGCTTATCGTGATGTGTTTTGCTACACGCTTCCGCAATCGTGTACGTGTGAGTCAGATTCCGCGTGTCTTTGGGAATCCTCACCGCGGGAACCTGTGGAAAAACAAAATCTTCAATAGTAGTAATCATCACCAATCGCGTCGCGGGCCCGGGGATCCGTTCCGGGGTCGCGACAAGAAGTTACTAATTTGTATGGAAGTGAGACTTCTTATGCAATTAGTAAAAGAAGTAAGAAAAGGAGGTTGCATGAGGACTATATAAGGGGAAACAGCCCTTCGACGTCCAACACACACAACCCATGCCCAAGAGCTTCTAGTGCAAGTGTTGCACAACTCTTCTTCTCCTCTTCTCTCTTCTAGTTGCCTTCTAGTTCCTTAGAGTTTCTAGTAGGGTGTTCTCTTGGAGATCCCACACATCTTCTTGAGAAAAGAGATTTGATAAAGGGTCATAGCGTGGAAGACAACAAGGTCTTGGAGATCTCTAATTGCTTCAAGAAGAGTTCTTGTTCTAGTTAATTGTCTTCTCCTCGATTAGAGCACTACCGGGCTCCAAAGGTATAATCTACTTCTCCTCTTGTGGTAGATTATTTTGTTGCATGTAGTTCTGATTTCTATCTTCTAGATAGGTTATATTACTGTACATGATTGATGAGAAGGAGGGATTGTATCCTGGATTGGGTTATAGCCTTCTGGATAGTTGATCCCTGAGTCAAGTGGGTCAAAAAGTTTTGAAAACCTATCCACGAGGCCCACCTACTTCCAACAGGGATTGCATCCTAGATGTGGTTTATGGCCTTATGGGTACTTGATCCCTGAGTCAAGTGGGTCAAAAAGTTTTGAAAACCTATCCACGAGGCTCACCTACTTCCAATAATTGGTATCAGAGTCATACCTCATCTCTAATCATGCTAGATCAGCAATCTAGATCTAATCTTTGCATGAGATGCGAAGAGGATAAACTTAAGGCTATGTAAGGATCAATTATGATTGGGTTTGCTTACCTTTTAGATCCATGTTTGGAATGTCACGAAAGGGTTTAACTATGATGGAAAGATGGTAGGAAGTCATTTGATGGTATTTGGAATCATTAGAAAGAGTTTGAGATCAGTTGGTTGAGATTTGTGAAAAACCCAATTTTTGGTGGTCGTCAGGTCGGCTAACGGACTTGGTCAGGTCGGCTAGCCGACTGCTGAAAAAAAATTTCTAATTTTTTAATCCGAGTTTTCTTTTGGGATCCTATCTTTCCACTATGGTTTGGCATCCTGGTTTTGTCAGTTTCTTGGTTGTATGTGATACTAACTTGCAGGTGATTTTGTCCTCTCCATGTGGCCCGCAAGTCTTTTACCATCTTTATATGGTTGATGGTTATTTTGGGCAACTTGTAAAGAGCATCAAGGTTTCCTTGGTTTCCCGTGAAAGGGCAAGGCATGATGAATTTCCCTACAACCCTTTTATTTCCATGTAAGTCTCATAATTGAGGCATAGAAATTTATGTAATTTTTCTAAATTTGTAAATTCTGGCAATGTCCGAGACGAAGAATGTCGCGACCCCGGATCGGGCCCGCAGGCCTAATCCGGGATCGGGACGCTAATGAAAGGGATAAGATGATGAATGATGGATTGCCATTGTACACATAACATAAGTGTATTTATTTACCTCTACGTACACAAGTCATCGAAAAATGAGATACTACCCGTACACGTGATTTCCCACAGGTGTCCGCATTGAGGATATCACATCAACATAATATATTTTTTGTAAACTGCGGAAGCGTGTAGCAAATCTAATTCACACATACATATCCAAATAGCAAGACTGATAACACATTTATATAACAAAATATCAGAGTGAGTAATGATCATTAGTGCTTTCCCTAAAATTAACATTAAGGTTTATACAAAAGATCAATTAGCTTTTCAATCCCCAAAAGAAATAAAGGCCAACAACGGCCAATACTTCTCAAACAATAACCCAAAAGAATGGTTAATCACGATCCCCAAAATGTGTCGTAACTCAAGCAACCGAATGTCTAGACAACATCATCGGCGTGCCACTCAACTAAGCACTGCGGTTCACCGACCGCCTCCTCAAGCTCCTTGTCAAGGTAACCGGCAATTGGACCTGAGTATAAAAAATTGGGTCAAACGCAATGGTTTGGTAGGTGGGTGAAAGGATATAACAATATAACAATAATTAGATTTACTTTGGAAAAGCATTGTAACCTGTCTGAACAATAATCTCTATGAAAGGAATAAACATTTATTCAAAACATGTATGCAATATAAAAGCATGAGAAGGTATCTAAGGAATCAGGGAACAAGCAAGATGACAGCCACACAAAGTTAAGTCTTCTATCACTGAAGTGACAAGAGCATATCGGGGCGTTGATCTCAGTCACACAATGGAAAGAGATTCAATGAAATACACATATACATATAATAATACGGGACATGACCACGGTAGTGAGTCGGGCATTAGGAACTACGGGACAAGACCACGGTAATAAACCGGGTAGCAGGATCCAAACTGCAGCTGGCGGGACAAGAGGGGGATCTCCAAGTCGGTGGATCAAACCGACAAGGTTATCCAAGTTTAGTGGTGCAGACTCATAGGTCAAGTAATAGAAATCGGGACATGTATAAAATCTGTCAAGTGTAAGTACATAGACGGCGGTGCTCAAAAGCATAATTTGTTAGACACCAACCCAGACTAATTCGATTAGTGAGTGTTTAGTGTGTGTTTCGTCATAAGTGGGTTTAGTTATCGTTGGGTTAGAAATAATTAGTTTTAGTCCTGGATATAGCTTTGGGAATTTTGAGAACGTTTAGTGTTAGTCAGGCACGCTCAGGAAGGCCTGAGTGCACGTGTAAGCTTGGGAGGATCGTATTGGTTTTTCCGTTTCTAATTGCGATTTTGATTTCATTTGAATGGTTTTATTAGTTGTTACGACTTTCATATTTAGTCCATTCGTGTTTGAAGCCCAAAATCCAAGTTTTGGCCCAAAAAGGGTAAAATTGTCTTTTATGCACAAATCTAGACACAAATTTCAAAATCTCAAACCATGTCAAAAATATACTTTTTGGAAACTAGATATTTCGAGGATCATTTTATCCTTCTTTGTCAAGTTCATTCGAGGCCCGCAAGATCATGTTTTCAATAATACAAGATTTGGCCATTTGGGCCCCATTTGCTAGGATTTAAGTCAACTCTTTCCCTCTTTCCCTCTTTTCACTCTCAAACCCTAACCCTAGAGCAGCCAAGAAGAGAAAGCCTTTTCTTTCCACTTTATTCTCTTAAATGATCAAGCTAGAAGACTCCAAATGGAATTCCAAGACCATCATCTTCTTCCTCTCATCCCAAGCTTTCCATTGATACAAATTTCTTGAAGTTTCTAGTTGGGCAAGAGCTCCATTTTCTTCCTTCTCTCTTGTTTGGCCTTTTTTAGGTAAGAGCTCCAACCCATCTCTTTAACGGAGCCTTTTTGGTTCCTAAAGATCTTGTTTTTCATGTTGCAAACCCTTTTGTGAAAATGGGTTCCTTGTTTTCAAGTTTGAGTGAGTTTTGAATGGTTTTCATGGGTTTTGTAGTCTTTGGATTAGCTTGAGTGGAAGTGCTTGAAGGAGGTTGTGACATCTTGGACTAAGACAAGTAACCAATCTAGGATGGATGATAGCATTTGTGCATTTGATTTGTTTTCTTTTCATTCTTCTCATTTCATTGGAAATCTCTGTCTTGAATGGAAATTTGGGAATTTTGTTGTAGATTGAAGAATGGGAATGTGATGTCTCAAGTTGTGCTATGAAATGTGTGTTTTATCCCTTGGAGAGCTTGTAGGCTCAGGGAAGTGCAGGTTGAAGGAGAAATAAGAAGAAGAGAAGAAGAAAATGTGAAAATCTGACTTGAAATGCACTGTCCATGCAGTGTCGGTCAGCTCGTCGGTCGACCGACAGCCCACAGAACTCAGTTTGCTCCTTTTCCCGACACCTACATTTAGCCGAGACAGACTTCGGTCAGTTGTCGGCTGACCGACACTTTCACTTCGGTCGACCGACAGCCAACCGAAGCCAGTTCGGCTCCTTTTCCCGAGAGCAGAGGTTTTCGGGGCAAATCTGTCTGTCAGCTCGTCGATCAGCTGTCAGCTAGCCGACATACCCCACCTCGGTCGACCTAGAGGTGACCGAAACTCCATTATGAGATGTTTTAGAAGGATTTCTACAAGAATGAAAACTAGAATATGTTATGGGACTTTTAGCCTGACATTGTGTGATTGAAACCGAAGATGCCTTTAACTTCGAGGGCACCTACTTCTCTTACAATTTCAATAATTGGGTTTCAATTACACAAGGGTCAACCAGAGGTCCTAACATATGCTTATAGACTTTGCTTTCGAACATTAGTTTTGATGCAATAAGTATTATCGTGTACTCGTTTTGTAATTAAGTATAAGCTCGTTTGAAAATTGTTTTGCGGATAAAAAGGGGATCACTTCTTAAGCGTGTTTCGCATATGTATACTTATGCCTCTTGCTAGTCGTGTCTTGTTTAGTTCTGACAAGTGATTTCCCCCTTCAAGATTGATTTGTTTTAAGACGTGTTTCGTTGTGTTTCGTGCATTCATGAATTTAAGTGAACACCACTGAGCTTGGACTGCCCTTTCAGTTTGATCCACTGTCTGGGGGTCCTTAAACATGTGGACTGTCTGCAGATTGGTCGTGTATTTTATTACACATTGTGTGTGTCCGGTTCCGCGGCCGGAATCCCTGTATTTGTGGGAATCATGTCGTGATTTATTATGTATATCGTGCCTGTCGTGCGTGCTTGCTCTTTTCATTATAAATGATAGAGAAAGGATGGCCTCATTGTAGAATGTGACTATTCATGATATTATAAGTATTCATGCTAGCTTTGCTCGTATTTTGAAATGTACCTTAGTCATGTAACTGTTTACAATTTAATAAAATGTCTTTACATGATTCTTTAAACACTTACTTACATGCTCATACTTAAATTGATTACCTGCCAAACCGTTGTGTTTGATCCTTGTATGTTGGTGCCCAGGTGCAGGTGACGTTGCGTTTGAGGAGGAGCATCCGGAGGAGGCTCTTGAGCCACCCCTAGTCCGAGAGTGGCAACCCGACGATGTCAACTAGACGTCGGGCGGGTTCTTGAGTTGCGTTTCATTTTGTCATGGGTTCCTTTTGGTTATTTTGAGAATTGTATTGGCCCCTATTGGCCTCTTATGGGATGTAACTAAACTTAATTACCTTTTTGTGTTAGTCTCATAATTACCATGTTAACTCCTTTCTTGTGATAATATGTCTTGATATTATTTTTTCATAGCACTTAAAGTTTTATTGGTGCTTATCTTGATGTGACTTGCTATACGCTTCTGCAAACTTGATCGTGTGAGACAGATTTCGTGTGTTTCGGGAATCCTCACCGCGGGAACCTGTGGGAAAACACCAAACCACAAACACCAAACTATCAACGTCGTGGGCCCAGGATTCGTTCCGGGGTCGCGACAGGACTGGTATTAGAGTGGGACTTGTTTCAGGCACTTAAAAGAAACTAGAAAGGTCTTAGGAACGTGACGAGGATTCATGAGTTCGATAGATTCGTTTGGTATAGGACCTTAGAAACCCTTATACCATGTTTATTGTGTACTGACACCTTGTTTTACAGCATCATGCCACAATGGATTGTTTTAGTAAAACCATAACATTCAGATTCCAAGGACCACAAGCATAATTGATATTTCAGGGCAATAGGAAGAAAACTTAGGCAGGATTTATTTCAGTGTTGAAAGTAAACTGATTAGTTCAGAGTGGGTGTCAGGCTTTTATTGCGTTTATCACGGAGGATAAATAGTCACAAGGGGTGGAGGATATCCCCATTGTGTGTGAATTTCCGGATGTTTTTCCAGAAGAAATCCCGGGATTACCACCAATTAAAGAAGTTGAGTTCACGATTGAGCTCCTTCCAGGGATGGCTCCGATCTCTATTGCACCATACAGAATGGCTCCAGCAGAAATGGGTGAATTAAAACTCCAGTTGCTGGATTTGTTGAGCAAAGACTTTATTAGGCCAAGTGTTTCACCTTGGGGAGCACCAGTGTTATTTGTGAAAAAGAAAGATGGAAGTCTGAGAATGTGCATTAACTACAGAAAATTGAACCATGTGACCATGAAGAACAAGTATCCATTGCCAGGGATAGATGTATTATTTGATCAATTGCAAGGAGCAGCCTATTTTTCCAAGATAGACTTGAGATTAGGGTACCATCAGTTGAGAGTTAGAGACTCAGATGTTCAGAAAACGGCTTTTAGAACAAGATATGGGCACTACGAGTTCTTAGTGATGCCCTTTGGTTTGACGAATGCACCTGCAGTCTTTATGGCTCTTATGAACAAAGTCTTTGCACCCTATTTGGATCACTCTACAGTAGTATTCATTGATGACATCCTTGTGTATTCCAAGAGTAAGAAGGAGCATGAAGAACATTTGAGGACAGCGTTATAGCTTTTGAGGGACAACCAGCTTTATGCAAAACTTAGTAAGTAAGAATTCTGGTTAGAGCAAGTTGCTTTTCTAGGCCACATCATCTCCAGAGAAGGTTTAACAATTGATCCAGCCAAGATAGAGGCAGTTGTTAATTGGGTGAGACCAAGCAGTGTAACTGAAATCAGAAGCTTTTTGGGGTTAGTAGGCTACTACAGAAGATTTGTCCAAGGTTTTTCATCCATCGCAGCACGATTGACGAAGTTGACCAGGAAGAATGTCCCATTTGTTTGGACCGAAAGTGTGAGACAAGTTTTCAAGAGTTGAAAGGAAGGTTAGCCACAGCTCCAATCCTTACATTACCATCGGGCATTGGCGGATTTATTGTTTATATAGATGCTTCGAATGTGGAACTAGGTTGTGTATTGATGCAGGATGGCTAGGTTGTGTATTGATGCAGGATGGCAAGGTGATTGCTTATGGCTCGAGACAGTTGAAGGATCATGAGAAGAACTATGCGACTCATGACTTGGGATTGGCGACAGTTGTTTTTGCTTTGAAGATGTGGAGACACTACCTGTATGGAGGGAAATTTGAAGTCCATTCAGATCACCGAAGTTTGCAATATTTGTTCTCGCATAAGGATTTAAATATGAGACAGAGATGGTGGATGGAGTATATCAAGGATTATGATTTCCCAATCAAGTATCATCCAGGCAAAGTGAATGTTGTAGCTGATGCATTGAGCAGAAAATCAGTGGTCATGGCCAGTTTGGGAGGAATTGGTGTTTTACAGCAGATTGAAGAGTTGGGTGTGGAAGTGCAAACCCTGAAACTGGGTGCAATGTTAACAAACATGACAATATTAGAACCTACCTTCATCCAGAGGATCAAGGAAAGTCAGTTGCAAGACCAAGACTGGGCAAAGATAGTAGAACATCCCATAGAACATCTAGATTTCAAGATGGTGAATGGGGTACTGTATTTTCGTGACCGGTTGTGTTTACAAAATGTGGATGATTTGAAGAGTGAAACAACGAATGAAGCTCACAACACAAGGTACTCGATGCATCCGAGTAGCATGAAGATGTACCACAATTTGAAGAATAGATTTTGGTGGAACAACATGAAGAGAGAGATAGCAGCTTTTGTGTCCCGTTGTCTGACTTGTCAGCTGATTAAAGCAGAGCATCAGAAGCCCCCATGTTTGTTACAACTGTCGCGACCCCGGAACGGATATCGGGCCCGCGATGATTATTTTTCTGTTGTTATGTTTGTTTGTTTTCCCACAGGTTCCCGCGGTGAGGATTCCCGAAACACGCGGAATCTGTATCACACGATCAAGTTTGCGGAAGCGTGTAGCAAGTCACGTCAAGATAAGCACCAATAAATTTTTAAGTGTTATGGCAAATAATATCAAGACATAGTATCAAAAGAAATGAGTTAACATGGCATTCCCATCATAATTCAAGTTATGAGACTAACACAAAAGTAAGTTAAGTTTAGTTACATCTCATAAGAGGCCAACAAAGGCCAATACAATTCTCAAAATAACAAAATGAACCCATGACAAAATGAAACGCAACTCAAGAAACCGCCCGACGTCTAGTTGACATCGTCGGGTTGCCACTCTCTAACTAGGGGTGGCTCAAGAGCCTCCTCTGGACGCTCCTCCTCAAAGGCAACGTCACCTGCACCTGGGCACCAACATACAAGGGTCAAACACAACGGTTTGGCAGGTAATCAATTTAGGCATGAGCATATAAGTAGTAAATGTTTAAGGAAACATATAAAGACATTTTCCTAAATTGTAAACAGTTACATGACTAAGGTGTTGGAATATAGGTGGGCCTTCCATACAGGTTTCAAAAACTTTTGACCCACTTAATGCAGGGATCAATTGTCTAGAATGCAACAAACCCAATCTAGGATGCAATTCCCTCAATCTCATAGCCATGTACAGCAACAAACACTATCTAGAAGATAGAAAACAGAACATAAACATGCTCCCACGAAATACACAACATACAAGGATGTAGATATACCTTTGGAGCTTTATTGTGCTCTAATGGAGGATTTGATTTCTTTACTTTGGTGATGAACAACTTCACAATCCAAATCAGAATCTTCAACTCCTTTTGATCTTCCAACGCTATGTCCCGTATTAGATCTCTTTTCTCAAGAAGATGGTGGAATCCTCAAGAGAAAACCCTACTAGTAACTCTAAGGAACCAAAGGTGAAAGAGAGGGGAACTTTGAGAGGAAGATGACTTGTACAACTCTTGCACAAGGGGCTGAAAAGTGCTCTTATTATTATACACGAATTTGAGAGGAGTATTCCTCTATTTATAGCCCTCCATAAATCCTCTTTTCCTATTTGAAATAGAAGTTTAACTCCCATTACAAATTAGTAAACATCTCCCTTACTAATTGCCATAGAAGTCTTACTTCCACAACTATTAGTAACTTTCTCCTTTCTAATTAAAATAGAAGTCCTACTTCCATTATTAATTAGTAGCTTACCATTACCACTATTAGAAGTCTCACTTCAAATAGAAATAGTAACCTTCCTTTTAGAGTTTAAGTAGAATTAGTATCTTTCTAATATATTGGGCTAGCGTGGGGACCACTAGGGATTCCTTAGAAAGTTGGCTCCAACTGGGACACGCGACCCCACATCTCATGTGCAATCCGGGCCCATAGTTAATTGCAAATAACTCCACTAAATAAATGCAATTGCACTCCAGTCTTAGGAATAAATATCAATGAAGACCCTAAACTTCCACAGTACCACAAGTAGGCCCCTCCATCTATATCCATGGATCAAATGGACCTGTCCACCAAATTAGATCCATATCTTATTATCCTTGAGCCCCAATTAATTATAATGATCATTTGGTACCGATCCAATTAACTCTTAATCGGAATGGGTGCACACTTACCAATGATAAATCCATTAATTGGCACAAGGGGATATTAAAGATGGATTCCATCTTGACCATTGAATGTTCCCACAGCTCTACTACCACGTACCCAAATCACCGAGGTGTTGACCTACAATTGGCCTCACTCATTGGTGACTCAAAGTAAATGAATAGATATAAACTTGAGTTCATTAATGTCTCAGGATTATGAGCCTATTGCTAGGGAATTATGAGAGCAGACCTTAAATAAAGACAGTGTATATAAGGTGCTTTTCATGGTCCTTCAATACATCCAATGTACCAGCATCATGATCAAGAATCTTACATTCTGATGATCGAGATAAATCACACTATCTCATAGTGATCAAAATGCTGCAACCTTGTCAGATGAGGTGTCCAATCTCATCACTGGTTGTGAAGATATTTAAGTATAAGATTTGTAATACATATCTCCTGTATGTGGATCTCATCCATACACATGTATTACATCTAGTATACTTGTGGACTCCGGTTAAGGTACATTTCAAAATACGAGCAAAGCTAGCATGAATACTTTTAATATCATGAATAGTTACAATCCACAATGAGCCCATCCTTTCTCTATCATTTATAATGAAAGAGCAAGCACGCACGACAAGCACGATAAACATAATATAATCACGACACGATTCCCACATATACGGGGATTCCGGCCGCGGAACCGGACACGCACGATGTGTAACAAAATACACGACCAATCTGCAGATAGTCCACATGTTTAAGGACCCCCAGACAGTGGATCAAACTGAAAGGGCAGTCCAAGCTCAGTGGTGTTCACTTAAATTCATGAATGCACAAAACATGCGAAACACTGTCTAAACATGTCGAGATAAAAGGGGAAAATCACTTATCAAAACACGACAAACACGACTAGCAAAAGGCATAATTAATATGCATAACACGCTTAGGAAGTGACCCATTTTTTTCACTTTTGGAACAAATCTTCAAACAAGCTTGTACATAACATTCAAAACGAATACACAATGATATTCATTGTATCAAAAGTTAAAGTACAAACACAAAGTCTATCAAGCACATGTAAGGACCTTTGGTTGATCTTTGTGTAAACGAAACCCTAAATGTTGGAATTAAAAGAGAATCAGTGCCTTGGAAGTTCAAAGACATCTCAGGTTTCGAGTGCACAATATCAGGCTAAAGGTCACTTAACATGTTCTAGTTTTCATCCTTACAAATATTCTTCAAAATGGGCAATGGTGTCAATTCGGTCAGCTCGCGGTCAGATGTCGGCTAGCCGAACTAGGATCTGGCAGCTAGCCGCTAGCTGACCGACAGGTTGACCACTGGAAATCCAGGTCCAAATGCAGCTCTCTGGAAAAGAAACCGAATTGACTTCGGTTGGCTTGCGGTTAGCCGAAATGGGACTTGGCGGCTAGCCGTAAGTTGACCGTAGGGCTGACCGCTGAACCCTGATGCACATGCAAGCTTCTGGAAAAGGAACCGCCGAGCTCGGTCAGCTCGCGGTTAGCCAAAATGGGGATTTCGGCTAGCCGCCAGCTGACCAACGGCTGACCGAAACTGCACGGGAAGTGCATTTCCATTCAAATCTTCACATTTTCTTCTTCCCTTCTTCTTATTTCTCCTTCAACCTGCACTTTCTTGACCCTACAAGCTCTCCAAGGGATAAAACACACATTTCATAGCATAAATTGAGACATCACATTCCCATTCTTCAATCTAAAACAAAATCCCAAAATTTTCCATTGAAGACAGAAATTTCCAATGAAATGAGAAGAATGAAAAAAAATCAAATCAAATGCACAGATGCTATCATCCATCCTAGATTGGTTACTTGCCTTAGTCCAAGATGTCACAAACTTCTCCAAGAACTTCCACTCAAGCTAATCCAAAGACTACAAAACCCATGAAAACCAAACAAAATTCACTCAATCTTGAAAACAAGGAAATCATTTTCACAAAAGGGTTTGCAATATGAAAAACACGATCTTTAGGAACCAAAAGGGCTCCATTAAAAGGATGGGTTGGAGCTCTTACCTAGAAATGCGTAAACTTGAGAGAAGGAAGGAAATAAAGATCTTGCCCAACTAGAAACTTCAAGAAATTTGCATCAATGAAAAACTTGGGATGAAAGGAAGATGATGATGGTCTTGGAATTCCATTTGGAGTCTTCTAGCTTGATCATTCAAGAGAAATAAAGTGGAGAGAAAGGGTTTCTCCTCTTGGCTGCTTTAGGGTTAGGGTTTAAGAGTGAAAGAGGGAAAGAGGGAAAGAGTTGACTCAAACCCTAGCGAGTGGGGCCCAATGGCCAAATCTTGCATCAATGAAAACATGATCTTGCCGGCCTCGAATGAACTCGATGAAGAAGGATAAAATGATCATCGAAATATCTAGTTTCCAAAAAGTATATTTTTGACATGGTTTTGAGATTTCAAAATTTGTGTCCAGATTTGTGTATAAAAGACAACTTTACCCTTTTTGGGCCAGAACTTGGGTTTTTGGGCTTCAAACATGAATGGGCTGAAAACGAAAGTTATAACACATAGTAAAATCATTCAAATGAAATCAAAATCACAATTAAAAAAGGAAACCGATACGATCCTCCCAAGCTTACACGTGCACTCAGGCCTTCCTGAGTGTGTCTAACACTAAACGTCCTCAAAATTCCCAAAGCTATATTCAAGACTAAACTAATTATTTCTAACCCAACGATAACTAAAACCACTTAGGACTAAACACTTACTAATCACACACTAATCGAATTAGTTTGGGTCGGGGTCTAATATCCTCCACCCTTAGGATATTTGGTCCACCAAATAAAACAAACATTTACCTCTGGTAAAAGCTGTGGATACTTCCTCTGCACTTGATCTCTCAATTCCCATGTGGCTTCCTCTGACTCGTGATTTTCCCAAAGTACCTTGACCCAATGAATGGTCCGATTTCTCAATTCTTGCTCTTTGGTATCAATGATCTTGATCGGCTTTTCCACATACGAGGCATCTTCTCGAATCTCCAAAGGCTCGTACTATAGTATATGTGAAGGACTAGAGACGTATTTCTTGAGCATAGAAACATGAAATACGTTGTGCACCCCGGAGAGTTCCGGCGGTAATGCAAGTCTATATGCGACATCTCTAATCTTGCTCAAAATCTCATACGGACCAATAAACGTCTTTGACAATTTGCCCTTCTGACCGAACCTTAGAGTTCCTCTCACTGGTGAGATTTTCAAGAAAACTTTATCACCCATTTGAAACTGCAATTCTCTTTGGCGAGTGTCTGCATAACTCTTCTGCCTACTTCGGGCGATCTTTAAATGTTCCTGAATCAGCTTGACCTTGTCACTTGTCTCTCCAACTATCGTCGGTCCATGAAAACTATGCTCACCGACTTCTTCCCAACAAACCGGAGTTCTGCATCTTCTGCCATAGAGTACCTCGAAAGGTGCCATACCGATGCTAGAGTGGTAACTATTGTTATAAGAAAACTCACAAAGTGGTAAGCACTCATCCCACTGAACCTTGAAATCTAATACGCAAGCACGCAACATGTCTTCAAGAGTCTGTATCGTCCTTTCTGACTGACCATCTGTCTGAGGATGATATGCTGTGCTGAACTAGAGTTTGGTACCCATGGACTCGTGAAGAGTTTTCCAAAACTTTGAAACAAACCTGCTGTCTCTGTCTGAAGTAATGGAGATGGGCTGACCATGTTTACTAACAATCTCATCAACAAATAACTTTGCAAGTGGTGTCATGTGCATCATGTTCCATGTCTTTATCGGAATGAAATGAGCAGACTTTGTCAGACGATCTACAATAATCCAAATTGCATTACTTCCCTTCTTGGTATTCGGCAAACCGGAAACGAAATCCATGGTGATGTGCTCCCATTTCCACTCCGGAATCTCCAACGGTTGTAACAAACCTGGGGGCTTTTGATGTTCTGTTTTAATCAACTGACAAGTCAGACAACGGGACACAAAAGCTGTTATTTCTCTCTTCATGTTGTTCCACCAAAATCTATTCTTCAAATTGTGGTACATCTTCGTGCTACCCGAATGCATCGAGTACCTTGTGTTGTGAGCTTCATTCATGATTTCACTCTTCAAGTCATCCACATTTGGCACACACAACCGATCACGAAAATACAGTATCCCATTCACCATCTTGAAATCTGGACGTTCTGTGAGATGTTCTACTATCTTTGCCAAGTCTGGGTCTTGCAACTGACTTTCCTTGATCTTCTGGATGAAGGTAGGTTCTGATATTGTCATGTTTGCTAACATTGCACCCAGTTTCAGGGTTTGGACTTCTACACCCAACTCTTCAAACTACTGTAAGACACCAATTCCTCTCAAACTGCCATGACCACTGATTTTCTACTCAATGCATCAACTACAACATTCACTTTGCCTGGATGATACTTGATTGAGAAATCATAATCTTTGATATACTCCATCCACTGTCTCTGTCTCATGTTTAAATCGTTCTGCGAGAACAAATATTGTAAACTTCGATGATCTGAATGGACCTCAAATTTCTCTCCATAGAGATAGTATCTCCACATCTTCAATGCAAATACAACTGCTGCCAATTCCAAGTCATGAGTTGCATAGTTCTTCTCATGATCCTGCAACTGTCTCGAGCCATAAGCAATCACCTTGCCATCCTGTATCAATACACAACCTAGTCCCACATTCGAAGCATCTGTATAAACAATAAATCCACCGCTGCCCGATGGTAATGTAAGGATTGGAGCTGTGGTTAACCTTCCATTCAACTCTTGAAAACTTGTTTAACATTGTTCGGTCCAAACAAATGGGACATTCTTCCTGGTCAACTTTGTCAACGGTGCTGCAATGGACGAAAAACCTTGGACAAATCTTTTGTAATAGCCTGCTAACGACAAAGAGCTTCTGATTTTGGTCACACTACTTGGTCTCACCCAATTAACAACTGCCTCTATCTTGGCTGGATCAACTGCTAAACCTTCTCTGGAGATGATGTGGCCTAGAAAAACAACTTGCTCTAACCAGAATTCGCACTTACTGAGTTTTGCATAAAGCTGGTTGTCTCTCAAAAACTGCAACGCTGTCCTCAAATGTTCTTTATGCTCCTTCTTACTCATGGAATACACAAGGACATCATCAATGAATACTACTGTAGAGTGATCCAAATAGGGTGCAAAGACTTTGTTCATAAGAGCCATAAAGACTGTGAGTACATTTGTCAAACCAAAGGGCATCACTAAGAACTCGTAGTGCCCATATCTTGTTCTAAAGGCTGTCTTCTGAACATCTGAGTCTCTAACTCTCAACTGATGGTACCCTGACCTCAAGTCTATCTTGGAAAAATAGGCCGCTCCTTGCAATTGATCAAATAATTCGTCTATCCTTGGCAATGGATACTTGTTCTTCACGGTCACATGGTTCAATTTCCTGTAGTCAATGCATATTCTCAGACTTCCATCCTTCTTTTTCACAAACATCGGTGCACCCCAAGGTGAAACACTTGGCCTAATGAAGCCTTTACTCAACAATTCCTGCAATTGGAGTTTTAGTTCACCCATTTCTGCTGGAGTCATTCTGTATGGCGCAATGGAGATCGGAACCGTCCCTGGTAAGAGCTCAATTGTGAACTCAACTTCTCTGATTGGTGGTAATCCAGAGATTTCTTTTGGAAAAACATCCGAAAATTCACACATAATGAGGATATCCTCCATCCCTTGGGACTGTTTATCCTCCGTGATAAACGCAATAAATGCCTGACATCCACTCTGAACTAATCTGTTTGCCTTCAACACTGAAATAAATCCTGCCTGCGTTTTCCTCTTGTTCCCCTGAAATATCAATTCTGCTTGTGGTCCTTGGAATCTGAATGTTATGGTTTTACTAAAACAATCCATGGTGGCATGATATGCTTCTAACCAATCCATGCCTAAGATAACATCAAAATCATGCATGTCTAAAACAATGAGGTTGGCCGGTAAATTAACGTAACCTAACAAAACTGTACAGCTAGGGTAATAGGTTCTACACACAACTTGTTTCCCTACTGGTGTGGTTACTATCAGAATATAATCCAATTCACTATGTGGTGCACAATCATCTTAGCAAAACTAGGAGATGAAAACGAATGTGTGGATCCATGATCAAATAAAATTTGAGCTTCTACCCTACAAACAAGAAGTCTACCTTCCACCACGCCTCTTGCAGCTTCAGCATCTACACAGTTGAGATAATATAAACGTCCATGCATCTGTAGTCTATTCGGTGCTTGATTTTGTCTTCCTTGGCCATGTCTATTCTGTTGTGGAGGACGAGCATTCTGATTCTGTGCTGGTGGCCTAGCCTGTTGCTGCTGCTGAAGTGGTCTAACCTGATTCTGAACTGGTGCTTGATTCTGAGGAGCTGCTTGTCTCTGCTATTGGTTTCTGTTCCCTTGGTTCTGAAGTTATGGGCAATCCTTGATTGCATGGTTCATAGCCCCACATTTGAAACATGCACCTGTGACCTTACGACATTCATGAGTTTCATGGTTCTTGCCACAGTGGCCACAACCTTGTCTCACTTAACTGTGCTCTTGCTTCGGTTTCTTGTTATGGTGTTGCTTCTGATTTTGCTGCTGGTAGTGCTGCTTCCAGTCTTGAACGATCAGGTTGTTAATATCTTCAAACTTATATTCTCGTTTGACTGCCTCATCATATGTAGCTGGTGGAACTACTCCT
Organism: Cinnamomum chago; assembly: GCA_038049695.1. Lineage (NCBI taxonomy): Eukaryota > Viridiplantae > Streptophyta > Magnoliopsida > Laurales > Lauraceae > Cinnamomum > Cinnamomum chago. The sequence continues at coordinate 34,369,027 of CP142460.1, forward strand.
ATAGCATCTCTCATGATAATCGGGTTCAGTCCTTCCAAAAACTTTGTTATCTTTTTCTGCTCAGTGTCAATCAACTCGGTAGCATGTCTAGCCAACCTTTCAAACTTGGTGACATTATCTAGTACGGTCATACTTCCTTGCTTGAGCTGCTGGAATTCAATAGCCTTCTGCCTCTTAACATGGGAAGGAATGTACTTATCCTGGAATTGTATCTTGAATGCTGCCCATGTATCTTCATTAGCCATTATCGTGTATGGATCCTTAACTATTTGCCAGCACCGATCTGCAAGCTCATAAAATAGTGAAGCTGTGAGGTTGACTTTCTGTGTCCCCGTGCACGTAAAGACATCAAAGATTTTCTCGGTATTAGCTAACTAATCATCTGCAACTAACGGGTCCTCATTGCCCGAAAATTCCTTCGGTGCTCTCTTCCTGAACCTCTCAAACAACGCATTGGGGTCATGATCCCTATTGTGGATAACAATCTGTGGACCCAAAGGTTGAGGCTGTGGAGCTTGATTCCTGTTCTGAAGAACTTCCAAGAGTTGCCACTGAACTTGTGCCATTTCTTCATCCTTCTTTGCTAGTTGTTCTTGAAATTTGGCTTGAGTCTCATTTACTTGCCTTTGTTGTTCTATCATAGTTTGCATGAGTTCTTGGAATTGTGTAGCTGTTGGCGTATTGGTCGTGTCTGACTCATTATGATTACTGTCTGAAGCATTATTGTTTGGAAATTTTCTTGGAGGCATGATGCTATAAAACAAGGTGTTTGTACACAATAAACATGGTATAAGGGTTTCTAAGGTCCTATACCAAACGAATCTAACGAACTCACGAATCCTCGCCACGTTTCTAAGACCTTTCTAGTTTCTTTTAAGTGCCTGAAACAAGTCCTGCTCTGATACTAGTCCTATCGCGACCCCGGAACGGATCCCGGGCCCGCGACGATTGTTTTTCTGTTGTTATGTTTGTTTGTTTTCCCACAGGTTCCAACGGTGAGGATTCCCGAAACACGAGGAATCTGTCTCACACGATCAAGTTTACGGAAGCGTGTAGCAAGTCACGTCAAGATAAGCACCAATAAATTTTTAAGTGCTATGACAAATAATATCAAGACATAGTATCAAAAGAAAGGAGTTAACATGGCATTCCCATCATGAGACTAACACAAAAGTAAGTTAAGTTTAGTTACATCCTGTAAGAGGCCAACAAAGGACAATACAATTATGAAAATAACAAAATGAACCCATGACAAAATGAAACGCAACTCAAGAACCCGCTCGACTTCTAGTTGACATCATCGGGTTGCCACTCTTTGACTGGGGGTGGCTCAAGAGCCTCCTCCGGACGCTCCTCCTCAAAGGCAACGTCACCTGCACCTGGCCACCAACATACAAGGGTCAAACACAACGGTTTGGCAGGTAATCAATTTAGGCAGGAGCATATAAGTAGTAAATGAAAGTCCGAGGATCCGAACCCTAGAGGGGGAGGGGGGGGGGTGAATAGGGTGAGTTTCAATTATGACCAATTTTAATCAATTTTAACTTCTTTAAATTAAACTAGTCACAAGTGATGATTATCAAACAAAATGAGGAAGCTTAATAAAAACAATCACCACAAAGCAAGCACCGTCACACAAGGATTTATGGTGGTTCGGCCTCAATGCCTATATCCACTACCGGCTTGTGATCCAACACCCCACCGGATTTCCTCTATTTATGCTTTTCAATAGGCTAAGCAATAACCTTTACAATGATGTTTTTCAATGCTTAACATCAACCTATACATTATGCTTTTCTTAGGCTAAGCAATAACCTCTTCAACCAAAGGTTGGTTATCTCTCTAAGTAGTGTCTAAAATACACTTGAATGGAGATACAATTTATAGCTCATTACAATGCCTCTTAAATAGGCGGATATGAAAGTGAAAAACTAAATCACACACACACTATGAATGCAAAGATGAATGCACAATGTGTATGTATGATGTCCTCAATCATTTTGAAAATGAAAGCTCATAAATGTATGCCTAAGGCTTTTAAAAGTTTTAGCTCATAAAAACATTTATGATTGAGGAAAGAATGCTAATCACATGTTAAAAATAACTTGTAAAAGATATACATATGTATCCTAAACAAGTTGTGAAAATCTAAGCACAAAAACATGTGATGCATAGGGATGTCAATCAAATTATCAATGTAGCTCAATATGTGTATGCTATAAGCATAAAACATAAAAATAGATTTGATTGAAAATAGGGGACAAATCATATGTAATTATAAATTCAACTTGAATATGATATACCTATCAATGCAAGGCAAGTTGTGAAACTTTAAACCAAAAGTACATATGATTTGTAAAGTTATTGAATCCAAAACATAAGATATATTTGAAAAAGATTTTCTTATGATGAAAAACAACAACCATAGATTCAACCAAGTATATGAATCATGTTACATATAATTTCAAAGATTCTTTCATTAACATGATCTACTTAGATTTACCAATTAAAGTACTACTTGGATTGAATCAAGGTGATGCATCCAAAACAATAGATCAATTCAAAACATAAACATGTTAAGGACACAACAAATCATAGTTTATCATGCTAGAAAAGATTTACCAATAATTAAAGCAAAGCATGAAAACATATGATTAAGAAAAGTAAAGCTTACTTAGAGATTTAACTTCATTAATCCAAGCTTTAGCTTTCCAAATGACCCCTTTCATCCCTTAGCTCATTCCCCTTTCATTGGCCTCAAAACCTCTCAAGGAGGGCCTTAAAATTGCTAACTTTTGGGAAAGGAATGAACTAGTATTTTTAGCCAAAAAGTGCCCAACGGCTTTTCCCCGGTCGACCTGGCCTTCAACGGTCATAAAACTGACCGTTTGAAACAGGCACAACAGCTCTTTCTCGGTCGACCCGCAGTGAGCTCGGTCGACCTGGTCCCCTGTTGTCCCGGTCGACCTGGCCTTCTGTTGGGCAGGTCGACCTGGCACACTGCGGGTTGACCTGGCCTGGGACCAAAATCCCCTAAACTTGCATTTTTCAAAGTATTTTTATATGGGGACTTTTGGGTCATTGAATCAAGCTTGGAAACATGTTTTAAATCAAACTAAGTGGTTTAAAAACATGAAACATAAAAAGCCTAAAATGATTAGAAAGATTTAAAAAAATAGGCTAGCTTGATTTCTAAAACTTATTTTAAAAAACAAATGCATCCAAGTTTAAAAACAAAACATGCATAACTCAATACTTCTACAAATCTTAAAAACAATGCATGTATAAATTAAAATTACAAGTTTTTCTAAATCAATGCAAATGTGTGTAAATCAAATGATGCTAGAATGCTGATGCATCCATCAAATTGCAATACACAAAATTCCTAACAGTAAATGTTTAAGGAAACATATAAAGACATTTTGCTGAATTTTAAACAGTTACATGACTAAGTAAGGTACATTTCAAAATATGAGCAAAGCTAGTATGAATACTTATAATATCATGAATAGTTACAATCCACAATGAGCCCATCCTTTCTCTATCATTTATAATGAAAAGAGCAAGCACGCACGACAATCACGATATACATAATATAATCACGACACGATTCCCACAAATACGGAGATTCCGGCCCTGGAACCCCCAGACAGTGGATCCAACTGAAAGGGCAGTCCAAGCTCAGTGGTGTTCACTTAAATTCATGAATGCACAAAACACGCGAAACACTGTCTAAACATGTCGAGATAAAATGGGAAAATCACTTATCAAAACACGACAAACACGACTAGCAAAAGGCATAATTAATACACATAACACGCTTAGGAAGTGACCCCCTTTTTTCACTTTTGGAACAAATCTTCAAACAAGCTTGTACATAACATTCAAAACGAATACACAATGATATTCATTGTATCAAAAGTTAAAGTACAAACACAAAGTCTATCAAGCACATGTAAGGACCTTTGGTTGATCTTTGTGTAAACGAAACCCTAAATGTTGGAATTAAAAGAGAATCAGTGCCCCAGAAGTTCAAAGACATCTCAGGTTTCCAGTTCACAATATCAGGCTAAAGGTCACTTAACATGTTCTAGTTTTCATTCTTACAAATATTCTTCAAAATGGGCAATGGTGTCAATTCGGTCAGCTCGCGGTCAGATGTCGGCTAGCCAAACTAGGATCTGGCGGCTAGTTGCCAACTGACCAACAGGCTGACCGCTGGAAACCCAGGTCCAAACGCAGCTCTCTAGAAAAGAAACCGAACTGACTTCGGTTGGCTTGCAGTTAGCCGAAATGGGACCTGGCGGCTAGCCGTAAGCTGACCGTAGGGCTAACCGCTGAACCCTGATGCACATGCCAGCTTCTGCAAAAGGAACCGCCGAGCTTGGTCAGCTCGCTGTTAGCCGAAATGGGGATTTCGGCAAGCCGCCAGCTGACCAGCGGCTGACCGAAACTGCACGGGAAGCGCATTTCCATTCAGATCTTCACATTTTCTTCTTCCCTTCTTCTTATTTCTCCTTCAACCTGCACTTCCCTGAGCCTACAAGCTCTCCAAGGGATAAAACACACATTTCATAGCATAAATTGAGACATCACATTCCCATTCTTCAATCTAAAACAAAATCCCAAAATTTTCCATTGAAGACATAAATTTCCAATGAAATGAGAAGAATGAAAAGAAAACAAATCAAATGCACACATGCTATCATCCATCCTAGATTGGTTACTTGCCTTAGTCCAAGATGTCACAAACTTCTCCAAGCACTTCCACTCAAGCTAATCCAAAGACTACAAAACCCATGAAAACCAAACAAAACTCACTCAATTTTGAAAACAAGGAACTGATTTTCACAAAAGGGTTTGCAATATGAAAAACAAGATCTTTAGGAACCAAAAAGGCTCCATTAAAAAGATGGGTTTGAGCTCTTACCTAGAAATGCACAAACAAGAGAGAAGGAAGGAAATAGAGATCTTGCCCAACTAGAAACTTCAAGAAATTTGTATCAATGGAAAACTTGGGATGAGAGGAAGAAGATGATGGTCTTGGAATTCCATTTGGAGTCTTCTAGCTTGATCATTCAATAGAAATAAAGTGGAGAGAAAGGGTTTCTCCTCTTGGCTGCTCTAGGGTTAGGGTTTAAGAGTGAAAGAGGGAAAGAGGGAAAGAGTTGACTTAAACCCTAGCAAATGGGGCCCAATGGCCAAATCTTGCATCAATGAAAACATGATCTTGCGGGCCTCGAATGAACTCGACGAAGAAGGATAAAATGATCTTCGAAATATCTAGTTTCCAAAAAGTATATTTTTGACATGGTTTTGAGATCTCGAAATTTGTGTCCAGATTTGTGTATAAAAGACAACTTTACCCTTTTTGGGCCAAAACTTGGGTTTTTGGCTTCAAGCATGAATGGGCTGAAAACGGAAGTTATAACACATAGTAAAATCATTCAAATGAAATCAAAATCGCAATTAAAAATGGAAACCGATACTATCCTCCCAAATTTACACGTGCACTCAGGCCTTCCTGAGTGTGTCTGACTAACACTAAATGTCCTCAAAATTCCCAAAGCTATATTCAGGACTAAACTAATTATTTCTAACCCAACGATAACTAAAACCACTTTGGACTAAACACATACTAATCACACACTAATCGAATTAGTCTGGGTCGGGGTCTAACCACAACCGTTGGAGATTCCGGAGTGGAAATGGGAGCACATCACCATGGATTCCGTTTCCGATTTGCCAAATACCAAGAAGAGAAATATGCAATTTGGATTATTATAGATCGTCTGACAAAGTCTTCTCATTTCATTCCGATGAAGACAGGGAATATGATGCACGTGGCACCACTAGCAAAGTTATTTGTTGATGAGATTGTTAGTGAACATGGTCAACCCGTCTCCATCACTTCAGACAGAGACAACAGGTTCGTTTCAAAGTTTTGGAAAACTCTTCATGAGTCTATGGGTACCAAACTTCAGTTCAGTATAACTTATCATCCTCAGACCGATGGTCAGTCAGAAAGGGCGATACAGACTCTGGAAGACATGTTGCATGCTTGCGTATTAGATTTCAAGGTTCAGTGGGATGAGTGCTTACCGCTTTGTGAATTTGCTTATAACAATAGTTACCACTCTAGCATCGGTATGACACCTTTCGAGGCACTCTATGGCATAAGATACAGAACTCCGGTTTGCTGGGAAGAAGTCGGTGAACGTAGTTTTCATGGATCGACAATAGTTGGAGAGACAGGTGACAAGGTCAAGCTGATTCAGGAACGTTTGAAGATCGCCCGAACTAGGCAGAAGAGTTATACAGACACTCGTCGAAGAGACAAAGTGTTCTTGAAAATCTCACCAGTTAGAGGGACTTTGAGATTCAGACAGAATGGCAAATTGTCTAGAAGATTTATTGGTCCATATGAAATTTTGAGCAAGATTGGAGATGTTGCTTATAGACTTGCGTTACCGCCGGAACTCTCCAAGGTGCACAACGTATTTCATGTTTCTATGCTCAAGAAATACGTCTCTAGTCCTTTACATATACTACATCATGAGCCTTTGGAAATTCGAGAAGATGCCTTGTATGTGGAAAAGCCGATCAAGATCATTGATACCAAAGAGCAAGAATTGAGAAATCAGACTATTCATTGGGTCAAGGTACTTTGGGAAAATCACGAGACAGAGGAAGCCACATGGGAATTGAGAGATCAAGTGCAAAGGAAGTATCCACAACTTTTACTAGAGGTAAATGTCTATTTTATTTGGTGGACCAAATATCCTAAGGGGTGGAGGATGTTAGACCCCGACCCAGACTAATTCGATTAGTGAGTGTTTAGTGTGTGTTTAGTCATAAATAGGTTTAGTTATCGTTGGGGTAGAAATAATTAGTTTTAGTCTTGGATATAGCTTTGGGAATTTTGAGAACGTTTAGTGTTAGTCAGACACGCTCAGGAAGGCCTGAGTGCACGTGTAAGCTTGGGAGGATCATATTGGTTTTTCCATTTTTAATTGCGATTTTGATTTCATTTAAATGGTTTTATTAGTTGTTACGACGTTCATATTTAGCCCATTCGTGTTTGAAGCCCAAAATCCAAGTTTTGGCCCAAAAAGGGTAAAATTGTCTTTTATGCACAAATCTGGACACAAATTTTGAAATCTCAAACCAAGTCAAAAATATTCTTTTCAGAATCTAGATATTTCGAGGATCACTTTATCCTTCTTCGTCAAGTTCATTCGAGGCCCGCAAGATCATGTTTTCATTGATACAAGATTTGGCTATTTGGGCCCCATTTGCTAGGGTTTAAGTCAACTATTTCCCTCTTTTCACTCTCAAACCCTAACCCTAGAGTAGCCAAGAAGAGAAAGCCTTTTCTTTCCACTTTATTCTCTTGAATGATCAAGCTAGAAGACTCCAAGTGGAATTCCAAGACCATCATTTTCTTCCTCTCATCGCAAGCTTTCCATTGATACAAATTTCTTGTAGTTTCTAGTTGGGCAAGAGCTCCATTTTCTTCTGTAAGACCCCGACCCGAGTGAACCCGATTAGTGCTAATTAAGCAGTGTGTTAGTTCTAAGCTTGATTAGTGATTTTGGCTAAGTTGGGTTTGGATTAGCTTTTGGGATAGTTTTGGGGGATTTTGATTGCTTTGGGTTAGTAGGGCCCTTTGGGGGTTCCTTTTCATGACATTGCATATGTTTGAGGATTTATCGGAGATTTTTGCATCCATTGTTTTAATCTCTTCTTATTCGTATTGATATACTCTACAACTTTCATGTTGGTCCCGTCCCCGTTTGAGATCCCGAAACCCGATTTCATAGCCTTGAGGGTAAAACAGTCATTGCACACAAAAATCTGTACCCAAAACTTGATATTCCCGAAACCCGTGAAACATATACTTTTTGGAAACTAGATATTTCGGCGATCATTTCTTTCTTCTTCGTCGAATTCATTAGAATCCCCGAAAGACAAGATTTCAGCCCTTGAATGTCTTTAGTAGTGGGACCCATTCCCATTTGCCATATAAGGAGAACCCATCTTCCCATTCCCTTTTTCCAGCACAAAAAGAACCTAAGGTTTGCTTTTGGCAACTTTTCTTCTTCTTCTTTCTCTCTCCACCTCCAATCCACACCAAACTTGCATCAATCAAGAAATGGAGATCATCTTCTTCTTCCTCTTCACCATGGCTCTCTATTGATACCATTTGTGAAGAAAACCCTCCATTCCAAGACCTTCATTGAGCTTACTCTTTGCCATTAGAGGACCTTAAAAGTAAGTAATCCTTCCTTTCTTCTAGATTTGCATTCTTCTAGCCTTAGAGAAGCTTCATTTCCATTATTGTAAGGTTTCCCTTCCTATTTCTTGTTTTCACCCATTTTAGGGTTTGTTTTGGGGGATTTTTGTTATAGCTAGGATCTTTGGCTTGGAAGAGTATAGGAGTTTGATTTCTTGATTTGAAGACACAAGGCAAGTGGATTACTTGATTTTTTTTATGAGCTTTCAATGGTTTCCATGAGGAATGTGGTTGACTTGTCATTTCACTCATATTTATTGGCTTGCATTTATTTTTGAAATGAATGCTTGAATGCATATTGGCTAAGTCATTTAATGTTTTGTAAACATGTTGGTTTAGCATTTATTGTCTTTTGGTTATATCCTAAATGAATGTTTGTGAAATGGTTTCCTTCCTCCTTCCTTTGTATTGGACTTGATGTGGAAGAATGAGGTGATGAATGATCACAAGTTGGAGTTTTGGAGAAGTATAGATAGATGTATTGGAGGAGTTCTTAGCTCAATTTTATTGCAGGGACTAAGTGGAAGTAGGGAGAATGATTTTGAGGAGGAGAAATGGCTCAAAATATGAACACAGTGGGTGTTTCCCGCACCTGGCGGTCAGCCTGCGGTCACCTGGTGTCACCTGGCGGCTAACCGCCAACTAGCCGAAATATCACGGTGGCTTTTCCAGAGAGCACACTTCTCCACCTGAAACTCAGTTAGCTCCACGGTCAGACTACGGCTAGCCGCCCATCCCAGCGGCGGCTAACCGCCAGCTGACCGCACCTTGGCGGTTAGCTTTCTAGTAAGCTGCATTTTTGCAGCCTAGCCGCGGTCAGCCAGCGGCTAGCCGCCCATCCCAGCAGCGGCTAACCGCCAGGTGACCAAAATTTCCCAGGTTTCGGAGAGCTCCTCGCTCGAGCAAACTCTCCGGTTCGCTCGAGCGCTGAGCTTTGTCAATCAAAAGAGATTCACTAGGCATTGTATGAGGCCATTCGAGAAAGAAACCATATCACGAAGATGTCATTCGAAGTTCTGAAAATTCAAAGTGTATAAGGAGCCCGGAATGTCCCCAAACTCAAAGAGTACCAAGTTTTTATCAGATCGACATACGGGGTCCCTATTCACGTTGAACTATTTTTGAACCCCGATACTTGTCTTGAGATTTCAAAAGCTCTATAGTATTTCATTGTTCCCTAGATTTATACTACATGCCTTGTTTTCCCGAAAGTATTGAATTACACTTGAAATAGTTACTTGTCTTGAAGTGCATTGCACCACATGAAATGACAGTGTGCCCTTGAGCACCCCCGTCTTGCCCGTTTATTCATTGTACTTGATTTACTTGCATATGTCTCGATTTGGTATTTGACCTATTAGTCGGCACCACTAAGCTTGGATAACCCTGTTGGTCTGATCCACCAACTTGGAGATCCCCCTCTTGTCCCGCTAGCTGCAGTTTGGATCCCGCTACCCGGTTATTACCATGGTCTTGCCCCGATGCCGCAGATTGCTACTGTGGTCCCCGATGCCCGGCTCGCTACCGTGGCCATGTATAGTATATGTATTTATAAGATCCACTGTTTCTCCTCACCTCGAGTGACTGAGATCAGTGCCTAGTGCTTGCTCTATCACTTTAGTGATAGAGGACTTAGCTTCGTGTGGTTGCCATCTTGATTGTTTCCCGTCTCCTTGGTTACCTTTACATGTTTTATAATGCATACTCGTATTTGAATAAATGTTTTATCTTGTTTAGAGAAATTGTCATTTAAACAGGTTCAAATGTTTTGGAGGTAAATTCATGTATTTTCATATTGTCATTGTGTTTTATCCATTTGCCAAACCGTCGTGTTTGACCTACTCTTTGGTACTCAGGCCCCGTTGTCGGTTACCCCGAGGAGGAGCCCGAGGAGGCGGTCGTAGAACCACAACAGTTAGTGGAGTGGCGTGCCGATGACGTCATGTAGACGTTTGATGGTTATGAGAGACTTTATATTTTGGGAAACTGTTTAACCATTCTTTGGATTAGTATTTTGGTTATATTGGCCTGGTGGGCCTCTATTTTTGGGAAATGTAATTAAATGATAATTGTATAAACTTTAACTTACTTTGGGTAAACATGCTATAGATCATTGCTCATTCTGATACAATATCTTTATACTTGTGATATTGTTTTATGACCAAGGATGGTTGACATTTTGATTTGCTACACGCTTCCGCATTTAATAGAAATATTCATTTATAGTTGTGATATCCTCACCGCGGACACGTGTGGGAAATTAAATAAACATATGTTATTATTAAACTGTTGATGTAGATTGTTATCATTATGTCATTATCACCACCATCACTAGTCCCGATCCCGGATCCCCGGTCTGGGGTCGCGACATCTTCCTTCTCTCTTGTTTGGCCTTTTCTAGGTAAGAGCTCCAACCCATCTCTTTAATGGAGCCTTTTTGGTTCCTAAAGATCTTGTTTTTCATGTTGCAGACCCTTTTGTGAAAATGGGTTCCTTGTTTTCAAGTTTGAGTGAGTTTTGAATAGTTTTCATGGGTTTTGTAGTCTTTGGATTAGCTTGAGTGGAAGTGCTTGAAGGAGGTTGTGACATCTTGGAATAAGGCAAGTAACCAATCTTGGATGGATGATAGCATGTGTGCATTTGATTTGTTTTCTTTTCATTCTTCTCATTTCATTGGAAATCTATGTCTTGAATGGAAATTTGGAAATTTTGTTGTAGATTGAAGAATGGGAATGTGATGTCTCAAGTTGGGCTATGAAATGTGTGTTTTATCCCTTGGAGAGCTTGTAGGCTCAGGGAAGTGCAGGTTGAAGGAGAAATAAGAAGAAGGGAAGAAGAAAATGTGAGAATCTGACTTGAAATGAACTGTCCATGCAGTGTCGGTCAGCTCGTCGCTCAGCTGTCGGCTGACCAAAATTCCCATTTCGGTCGATCGACAGCCCACCAAACTCAGTCGGCTCCTTTTCCCAAGACCTGCATTTCGCCCGGACAGACTTCGGTCAGCTGTTGGCTGGCCGACACTTTCACTTCGGTCGACCGACAGCCAACCGAAGCCAGTGCGGCTCCTTTTCCCTAGAGCAGAGGTTTTCGGGGCAAATCTGTCGGTCAGCTGTTGGCTAGCTGACATACTCCACCTTGGTCGACCGACAGGTGACCGAAACTCCATTATGAGTTGTTTTAGAAGGATTTCTACAAGAATGAAAACTAGAATATGTTATGGGACTTTTATCCTGACAATGTGTGATTGAAACCGAAGATGTCTTTAACTTCGGGGGCACCTACCTCTCTTACAATTTCAATAATTGGGTTTCAATTACACAAGGGTTAACCAAAGGTCCTTACATACGCTTGATAGACTTTGCTTTCGAACTTTAGTTTTGATGCAACAAGTATTATCGTGTACTCGTTTTGTAATTAAGTATAAGCTTGTTTGAAAATTGTTTTGAGGATAAAAAGGGGATCACTTCTTAAGTGTGTTTCGCATATGTATACTTATACCTCTTGCTAGTCATGTCTTGTTTAGTTCTGACAAGTGATTTCCCCCTTCAAGCTTGATTTGTTTTAAGACGTGTTTCATTGTGTTTCGTGCATTCATGAATTTAAGTGAACACCACTGAGCTTGGACTGCCCTTTCAGTTTGATCCATTGTCTGGGGGTCCTTAAACATGTGGACTGTCTACAGATTGGTCGTGTATTTTATTACACATCGTGTGTGTCCGGTTCCGCGGCCGGAATCCCTGTATTTGTGGGAATCGTGTCATGATTTATTATGTAATCGTGCTTGTCGTGCGTGCTTGCTCTTTTCATTATAAATGATAGAGAAAGGATGGGCTCATTGTGGAATGTGACTATTCATGATATTATAAGTATTCATGCTAGCTTTGCTCGTATTTTGAAATGTACCTTAGTCATGTAACTGTTTACAATTTAATAAAATGTCTTTACATGATTCTTTAAACACTTACTTACATGCTCATGCTTAAATTGATTACCTGCCAAACCGTCGTGTTTGATCCTTGTATGTTGGTGCCCAGGTGCAAGTGACGTTGCCTTTGAGGAGGAGCGTCTGGAGGAGTCTCTTGAGCCACCCCTAGTCCGAGAGTGGCAACCCGACGATGTCAACTAGACGTTGGGCGGGTCTTTAGTTGCGTTTCATTTTGTCATGGGTTCCTTTTGGTTATTTTGAGAATTGTATTGGCCCCTATTGGCCTCTTATGGGATGTAACTAAACTTAATTAACTTTTTGTGTTAGTTTCATAACTGGAATTAAGATGAGAATGCCATGTTAACTCCTTTCTTGTGATACTATGTCTTGATATTATTTTGTCATAGAACTTAAAGTTTTATTGGTGCTTGTCTTGATGTGACTTGCTACATGCTTCTGCAAACTTGATCGTGTGAGACAGATTCCGCGTGTTTCGGGAATACTCACGCGGGAACCTGTGGGAAAACACCAAACCACAAATACCAAACTATCAACGTCGCGGGCCCGAGATCCGTTCCGGGGTTGCGACATAATTATCATTACATTTCGAGAATGCACATCGGTGCTAGCACAATGCAACAATTGCAATTTCAATATTTTCGGAGTGCATATAAAATTCAGGAACAATGAAATACGATTGAACTTTTTGTCATACCCCCAAACCGAAACCCTGGGGGGTGCGAATGAGATTAAGGATAATTATATTTTTCTCCCAAGATCGGTGTGTGTAAAGACAAAACATTCCAACACACTCTGAATATTTTGTGGAAGCTTTCGTGGCGTTGTGACCCAGAGTCCGTGGCCATCGGATTCCATGTCGCATTCAACCGCTAGCATATAGCTATTATATCAAGAACCATATCAGACTGGAATAAACCATCACAACCAAGTATAGAGCTAACAGTAACAGAATAATCATTCCCACATGTGTTCAAGTTAGAAATTATCAATGTGCATTATCATATCAAACGCACAATCTTCAATGTGAACTCTTGCTAGGTCTAACTCTTTCTATTCGTTGCTCTTGATCCACTGCACAACAGTCGGTCTCTGACACTATCATCCTTGTCCCTTCACCATTCTTCAACATTTGAAGCACTGCACTCACTCTTACAACTGTTTGCTAAGTCTGCTTCCCCCAACAAAACCAAAATAATTGACTTTCTGCTCCATGTATCTGTGCGTAATCCGATGTTCCTCATGTCGATAAAATTCACAAAATCTTTAATGTTAGGCAATTTAGTAGAGATCCTTTCTACAGTCAACTCCTTTATCAACTGCTGGAATCTGACTTCCAATGCTTCTAGTCACACAAACAACGCATCCTACAGGGTCTACTTCACCACATGGCTGTACTTCTTGGAAATTCCCAAATAGCTCTCTGACAAAACTCATCAAATTCCCAATGGCTTGTTGGCTCGGTCGACCGGGGGCAGGGGTCGGTCGACCGGGTAAACTGGCATGGGTTGAGTTCCTGCAGAAATTGCGATTTTCCAAAGATGAAACTTGGAACTCATGGCTAGTGTGATTTAAGCATAATAACAATATTCTAAAAATGAGGAATGTATGCAAATCACAAACCTAGATGTCTAACTCGATTTTCCAAAAAAATGCATGAAGAACTAGGTTTTCAAAATTGCATTTTAAGTTCTAAAACATGCATGATTAAATCATTTGAAAATCAAATGCAAATGCAAGGTAGAAACTTAGATTTCAAAGTCAAAACTAAGATGCAAGAGTGTGTGATCAAATGACCGTGAAAGTGATAGTGAATCCATCATATTAGCAACAAACGAAAACTGTAATGCCCCACCCTTCACGCATGCATGATATTGACCGCTTTGGCCCACGGACCTCAAGGTTTTGAATCTGATGGGCCTCAACCCATCAAAAGGCCTCATGCAAGGTAAGGGTGTAAGCTCTACATATAACCCCATTCACTTTCCTTTTTATAATCGATGTGGGACTCCGGGGCGTCACAAACCACGCCCCTTAAGGCTGCACGTCCCTGCGAAGTAGCCTGCCAGTCTCTGTAGCCTGCCAGCCCTCTTGGCCCGCCCACATGGAAACCCGGCAAGTTGCACCAGGCCACGGCAGGGGACCCACACTCAAACTAGTTGAGAGTTGGTTTTGATACCATTCTGTCACGCCCCACCCTTCACGCAAGCATGATATTGTCTGCTTTGGCCCACCGGCCACACGGTTTTGCTTCTGATGGGCCTCAACCCATCAAAAGGCCTCATGCAAGGTAAGAGTGTAAGCTTTACATATAACCCCCATTCACTTTCCTCTCTATAGTCGATGTGGGACTCCGGGGCGTCACAATCCACCCCCCTTAAGGTTGTACATCCATGTCCAGTAGCCTACAAGTCCTCTTGGCCCGCCCATATGGAGACCCGCCCACTTGCACCAGGCCACGACATGGAACCCACACTCGAACTAGTCGAGAGCCGGCTCCGATACAATTTGTAACGCCCCGCCCTCCACGCATGTATGATATTGTTCGCTTTGGCCCACCAGCCTCATGGTTTTGCCTCTGATGGGCCTCAACCCATCAAAAGGCCTCATGCAAGGTAAGGGTGTAAGCTCTACATATAACCCCATTCACTTTCCTCTCTATAGTCGATGTGGGACTCCGGGGCATCACAATCCACCCCCCATAAGGCTGCACGTCCCTGTGCAGTAGCTAGCAAGTATCTGTACCCTGCCAGCCCTCTTGGCCAGCCCATATGGAGACCTGCCCATTTGTATCAGGCCACGATTGGGGACCCACACTCGAACTAGTCGAGAGTCGGCTCTGATACCATTTGTAACACCCCACCCGCCATGCATGCATGATATTGTCCGCTTTGGCCCACCGACCTCACGATTTTGCTTCTGATGGGCCTCAACCCATCAAAAGGCCTCATGCAAGGTAAGGGTGTAAGCCCTACATATAACCCCATTCACTTTCCTTTCTATAGTTGATGTGAGACTCTGGGGCGTCACAATCGACCCCCCTTAAGGCTGCATGTCCCTGTGCAGTAGCCTACAAGTCTCTGTAGCCTGCCGGTCCTCTTGGCCCGCCCACATGGAGACCCGCCCACTTGCACTAGGCCACGACAGGGGGCCCACAATTGAACTAGTCAAGGGTCGACTCTGATACCATTTGTAACGCGCCACCCTTCACGCATGCATGATATTGTCCGCTTTGGCCCACCGGCCTCACGGTTTGGATTTAAATCTGTCTCAACCCATCAAAAGGCCTCATGCAAGCTAAGGGTGTAAGCTCTACATATAACCCCATTCATTTTCCACTCTATAGTAGATGTGGGACTCCGAGGCGTCACAATCCACCCCCCTTAAGGTTGCAAGTCCCTGTGCAGTAGCCTGCCAATCTCTGCAGGCTGCCAGCCCCTTGGCCCGCCCACATGGAGACTCGCCCACTTGCACCGGCCCACGATAGGGGACCCACACTCGAACTGGTCGAGAGTCGGCTCTGATACCATTTGTAACGCCCCTCCCTTCAAGAATGCATGATATTGTCCGGTTTGGCCCACCGGCCTCACGACAATACACCCCCCTTAAGGCTGTACGTCCCTGTGCAGTAACCTGCCCGTCTTTGTAGCCTGCCAGCCCTCTTGGCCCGCCCACATGAAGACCCACCCAATTGCACCGGACCACGACAGGGGACCCACTATCGAATTAGTCGAGAGTCGGCTCTGATACCATTTCTAATGCCCCACCAGTCACGCATGGATGATATTGTCCGCTTTGGCGCACCGGCCTCACGGTTTTTCTTCTGATGGGTCTCAACCCATCACAAGGCCTCTTGCAAGGTTAGGGTGTAAGCTTTGCATATAACCCCATTCACTTTCCTCTCCATAGTCGGTGTGGGACTCCGGCGCGTCACATTCCACCCCCTTAGGGCAACGCGTCCCTGTGCAATACGCTGCCAGTCCTTGTAGCCTTCCAGCCCTCTTGGCCCGCCCACATTGAGACCCGCCCGCTCGCACCAGGCCACGGCAGGGGACCCAAACTTGAACTAGTCGAGAGTCGGCTCTGATACCATTTGTAACGCCCCACCCTTCACCCATGCATATTATTGTCCGCTTTGGCCCGGGCCTCACGGTTTTGCTTCTGATGGGCCTCAACCCATCAAAAGCCCTCATGCAAGGTAAGTGTGTAAGCTCTACCCCCTAGGGCTGCACGTCCCTGTGCAGTAGACTGCCAGCCCCTGTAACCTGCCATCCCTCTTGGCCCGCCACTTGGAGACCCGCCCACTTGCACCAGGCCAAGGCAGAGGACCGACACTAGAACTAGTCGAGAGTTGGCTCTGATACCATTATGTCGCGCCCCACCCTTCACGCATGCATGATATTTTTCGTTTTGGCCCACCGGCCTCACGGTTTTGCTTCTGATGGGCCTCAACCCATTAAAAGGCATCATGTAAGGTAAGGGTGTATGCTCTAAATATAATCCCATTCACGTTCCTCTCTATAGTCGATGTCGGACTCCGGAGTGTCACAATCCACCCCCCTTAAGGTTGCACGTCCCTGTGCAGTAGCTTGCAAGACTCTGTAGCCTGCCAACCCTCTTGGCCCATCCACATGGAGACTCGTCCACTTGCACCAGGCCCTTGACAAGGGACCCACACTCGAACTAGTCAAGAGTCGGCTCTAATACAATTTGTAACGCCCCTCCTTTCACGCAGGCATGATATTGTCCGCTTTGGCTTACTGGCCTCACGATTTTGCTTCTAATGGGGCTCAACCCATCAAAAGGCCTCATGCAAGGTAAGGGTGTAAGCTCTACATATTACCCTCATTCACTTTCCTCTCTATAGTCAATGTGGGACTCCGGGGTGTCATAATGAACCCCCCTTAAGGCTGCATGTCCTTGTGCAGTAGCCTGCCAGTCTCTGTAACCTGCCAGCCCTCTTGGCCGCCCATAAGGAGACCCGCCCATTTGCACCCGGCCACGACAGGGGACCCACACTCGAACTAGTCGAGAGATGACTTTGATACCATTTGTAACGCCCCACCCTCCACGCATGCATGATGTTGTCCGCTTTGGCCCACCGGCCTCACGGTTTTTCTTCTGATCGGCCTCACCCCATCAAAAGGCCTCATGCAAGGTAAGTGTGTATCCTCTACATATAACCCCATTCACTTTCCTCTCTATAGTTGATGTCGGACTTCGGGGCATCACAATCCACCCCCCTTAAGGCTGCACGTCCCTGTGCAGTAGCCTGCCAGCCCGCTTGGCCCGCCCACATGGAGACCCGCCGACTTGCACCGGGCCACGACAGGGGACCCGCACTCGAACTAGTCGAGAGTCGGCTCTGATACCATTTTTAATGCCCCACCATACACCATGCATGATATTGTCCGCTTTGGCCCACCGGCCTCACGGTTTTGCTTCTGATGGGTCTCTATCTATCAAAAAGCCTCACACAAGGTAAGGGTGTAAGCTCTACATATTACCCTATTCACATTCCTCTCTATAGTCGATGTGGGACTCCGGGGTGGCACATTCCACCCCTTTAGGGCTGCACATCCTTGTGCAGTAGGCTACCAGTCCCTGTTGCCTGCCAGCCCTCTTGGCCCGCCCACATGGAGACCCGCCAACTTGCACCAGGCCACGACAGAGGACCTACAATCAAACTAGTCGAGAGACGACTCGAATACCATTTGTAATGCCCCAGCCTTCAACCATGCATGATATTGTCCGCTTTGGCCCGGGCCTCACGGTTTTGCTTCTTATGGGCCTCAACCCATCAAAAGGCCTCATGCAAGGTAAGGGTGTAAGCTCTACATATAAACCCATTCACTTTCCTCTCTATAGTCGATGTGGAACTCTGGAGTGTCACAATCCCCCCCCCCATAAGGCTGCACATCCCGGTGCGGTAGTCTGCCAGTCTCTGTAGCCTGTCAGCCCTCTTGGCCCACTCACATGGAGACCCACCCACATGGAGACCCGCCCACTTGCATCGGGCCACGACAGGGGAGCCACACTCGAATTGGCCGAGTGTTGGCTCGGATACCATTTGTAACGCCCCACCCTTCACGCATGCATGATATTGTCCGCTTTGGCCCACCGGCCTCGCGGTTTTGCTTCTGATGGGTCTCAACCCAACAAAAGGCCCCATGCAAGGTAAGGGTGTATGTTCTACATATAACCCCATTCAGTTTCCTCTCTATAGTCGTTGTGGGACTCCGAGGCGTCACAATCCACCCCCCTTAAGGCTGCACGTCCCTGTGCGGTCACCTGCCAGTCTCTGTAGCCTGCCAGCCCTCTTGGCCCGCCCATACGGAGACCTGTCCACTTGCACCGCGCCACGACAAGGGACCTGCACTCGAACTAGTTGAGAGTCGGCTCTAATACCATTTGTAACGCCCCACCCTTCACGCATGAATGATATTCTCTACTTTGGCCCACTGGACTCACGGTTTTGCTTCTGATGGGTCTAACCCATCAAAAGCCCTCGTGCAAGGTAAGGGTTTAAGCATAACATATAACCCCATTCACTTTCCTCTGTATAGTCGATGTGGGACTTTGGGGTGTCACATTCCACCACCCTTAGGGTTGCATGTCCCTGTGCAGTAGGCTGCCAGTCCCTGTAGCCTGCCAGTCCTCTTGGCCCGCCCACATAGAGACCTGCCCACTTGCACCGGGCCACGGCAAGGACCCACACTCGAACTAGTCGAGAGTCGGCTCTGATACCATTTGTAATGCCCCACCCTTCAGGCATGCATGATATTGTCCGCTTTGGCCCGGGCCTCACGGTTTTGCTTCTGATGGGCCTCAACCCATCAAAAGGCCTTATGCTAGGTAAGGGTGTAAGCTCTACCCCCTTAGGGTTGCACGTTCTTGTGCAGTAGTCTGCCAGCCCCTGTAGCCTGCCAGCCCTCTTGGCCCGTCCACATGATGACCCACCCACTTGCACTAGGCCACGGCAGGGGACCCACACTCGAGCTAGTCGAGAGCTAGCTCCGATACCATTCTGTCACGCACCGCTCTTCACGCATGCATGATATTTTCCTCTTTGGCGCACCGGCCTCACGGTTTTGCTTCTGATGGGCCTCAACCCATCAAAAGGCCTCATGCAAGGTAAGGGTGTAAGCTCTACATACAACCCCATTCACTTCCCTCTCTATAGTTGACGCGGGACTCCGGGGCGTCACAATCCACCCCCCTTATGGCTGCACGCCCCTGTACAGTAGCATGTTAGTCTCTGTAGCCTGCCAACCCTCTTGGCCCGCCCACATGGAGACCCGCCCACTTGCATCGGGCCACGACAGGGGACCCACACTCTAACTAGTCAAGAGTCGACTCTGATACCATTTGTGTGAGAACCCGACCCCTAATTTCCTGGATTAATGTTCTTTTATTTGTGGATTAGTTTCTTTTTGTGGGATTAGTGTTTGTTGGGTTGAGTTTGTGAGCTAGAATTGTTTTTCACTAGTTTTGGGGAGTTTTGAGTGCCTTTGTGATTAGTGGGACCCTTTGAGGGGTTCTTTTAGTGACTTTGCGCGTGATTGGGAGATTATTTAAAATTTCTGATAATTCTTTTTTAGCCTCGTTTGACTTAGTTTGTTAATCTCTACAACTTTCGTGTTCACTCTGTACCCAATGGAAGCTCTGAAAATCAGTTTTTCCAGCCCTGGGGGCAAAATCGGTCTTTTCACATTGAATCTGGACCAAAATTTCTAGATCCCAGAACCATGCCAAAATTATACTTTTTGAAAACTAGATTTTATGAGAAACATTTTCCTCTTCTTTGTCGATCACATCCGAGGCCCAGAAATTGATGTTTTAATCTCGACAAGTTTAAGTGATGGTGGGGCCCACACCCACCTTTTATAAAAGGGATCAGCCCCTCTCTTCCTCTCCCATTCGTTCTAGCACACTTGAGAGGGGATGAACTTCAGCTTCAGAGGGCTTTTGCCCATTTCTTCTTCTCCTTCTTGCTTCCTTTCACAAAACCCACCTCCAAACCTTGCAAAATGGAGATTGGAGCTCAACTTCTTCTTCTCCATCCTTCTAGCTTCCCATGGACACCATTATTGTACAAATCTGAACTGGGCAGCCCCTATTTCAAGCTTCTTCTTGTTGATTGATGGCCCTAGAGGTAAGGACTTCTTTCCATCTTCTATTGTTGAGCTATGGTATTCCCTTAGGTTCTATTTCCTAGTTTGGTTTCAGCCCATTCCTTATCTTTCATTGTTTGACCCATTTTAGGGTTTGTTTTGGGGGTTTTGCTTGTAGCGTTGGCGCTTGGATTTGGAAGAGTGTTTAAGCTTGATTTATTAATTAGAAGACCCAAGGCAAGTGGTGTTAGTTTATGGTCTCAATACCAAGGGTATATGATGTAATAAATTGATTAATTTTTTTATTTATCAATACAATTCATGCTTTTCCTTTCATGAGATGAATGGTGTTTTATATACTTGTACATAACCAATACAAATGACATAATGGTTCATGAGATGAACCGGAGTCCCCAAGTATACTAGATGTAATACATGTGTATGGATGAGATCCACACACAAGAGACATGTATTGCAAATCTTATACTTAAATATCTTCACAACCAGTGATGAGATTGGGCATCTCATCTGACAAGGTTGCAGCACTTTGATCACTATGAGATAGTGTGATTTGTCTCGATCATCAGAATGTAAGATTCTGGATCATGGTGCTGGTACATTGGATGTATTGAAGGACCATGAGAAGCACCTTATACACACTGTCTTTACCTTATATTCCCTAGCAACAGGCTCATAATCCTGAGACATTAATGAACTCAAGTTTCTATCTATTCATTTGCTTTGAGTCACCAATGATTGAGGCCAATTGTAGGTCAACACCTCGGTGATTTGGGTACGTGGTAGTAGAGCTATGGGAACATTCAATGGTCAAGATGGAATCTATCTTTAATATCCCCCTGTGCCAATTAATGGATTTATCATTGGTAAGTGCGCACCCATTCCAATTAAGAGTTAATTGGATCGGTACCAAATGATCATTATAATTAATTGGGGCTCAAGGATAATAAGATATGGATCTAATTTGGTTGACAGGTACATTTGATCCATGGATATAGATAGAGGGGCCTACTTGTGGTACTGAGGAAGTTTAGGGTCTTCATTGTAAGTTATTTCTAAGGCTGGAGTGCAATTGCATTTATATAGTGGAGTTATTTGCAATTAACTGTGGGCCTGGATTGCACATGAGATGTGGGGCCGCGTGTCCCAGTTGGAGCAAGCTTTCAAAGGAATCCCTAGTGGTCCCCACGCTAGCCCAATTTATTAGAAAGATACTAATTCTACTTGAACTCTAAAAGGAAGGTTACTATTTTTATTTGAAGTGAGACTTCTAATAGTGGTAATGGTAAGCTACTAATTATTAATGGAAGTAGGACTTCTATTTTAATTAGGAAGGAGAAAGCTACTAATTGTTGTGGAAGTGAGACTTCTATGGCAACTAGCAAGGGAGAAGTTTATGTTAGAAACTAGGTGGGCCTTCCAGATAGGTTTCAAAAACTTTTGACCCACTTGATGCAGGGATCATCTATTTAGAAGGCAACAAACCCAATCCAGGATGCATTCCTTCAAACTCATAGATCATGTGCAGTAATATATACTATCTAGAAGATAGAAAATAGCACATAAACATGCAACCATGAAATCCACAACATACAAGGATGTAGATATACCTTTGGAGCCTTGTAGTGCTCTAATGGAGAATTTGAGTTCTTTCCTTTGAAGATGAACACCTTCACTATCCAATTCAGAATCTCCAACTCCTTTTGATCTTCCATGCTATGACCCGTATTAGATCTCTTTTCTCAAGAAGATAGTGGAATCTTCAAGAGAAAACCCAACTAGTAACTCTAAGGAACTAAAGGTGAAAGAGAGGAGAACTTAGAGAGGAAGAGAACTTGTGCAACTCTTGCACAAAGGGGTTGGACTTGCTCTATGTATTATGCACGACCAAGAGGGGTTTATTCCTCTTTATATAGCCCTCCAATCCACCTATTTTCCTATTTAAAATAGAAGTTTAACTCCCATTACAAAATAGTAAACTTCTCCCTTGCTAGTTGCCATAGAAGTCTCACTTCCACGACAATTAGTAGCTTTCTCCTTTCTAATTAAAATAGAAGTCATACTTCCATTAATAATTAGTAGCTTACCATTACCACTATTAGAAGTCTCACTTCAGATAGAAACAATAACCTTCCTTTTAGAGTTCAAGTAGAATTAGTATCTTTCTATTAACTTGGGCTAGCGTAGGGACCACTAGGGATTCCTTAGAAAGCTGGGTTCAACTGGGACACGCGACCCCACATCTCATGTGCAATCCGGGCCCACAATTAATTGCAAATAACTCCACTATATAAATGCAATTGCACTCCAGTCTTAGGAATAAATTACAATGAAGACCCTAAACTTCCTCAGTACCACAAGTAGTGTCGCGACCCCGGAACGGATCCCGGGCCCGCAACATGTTGTTACATTATTTTCCCACAGGATCCCCCGGTGAGGATTCCCAAAGACACGCGGAATCTGACTCACATGATCAAGTATGCGGAAGCGTGTAGCAAATCACATCAAGATAAGCGCCAATAAATCTTTAAGTGATATGACAAAATAATAACAAGACATAGTATCCAAATAAAGGAGTTAACATGGCATTCCCATTATAATTCAAATTATGAGACTAACACGAAAGTAAGTTAAGTTTTAGTTACAACCCATGAGAGGCCAACAGAGGCCAATACAATTCTCAAAACAACAAAAGAAACCCCATGACAGAATGACGAAACTCAAGAACCCGCCCGACGTCTAGTTGACATCGTCGGGCTGCCACTCTCTAACTGGGGTTGGCTCAAAAGCCTCCTCCGGATGCTCCTCCTCAAAGGTAACGTCACCTGCACCTGGGCACCAACAAACAAGGGTCAAACACAACGGTTTGACAGGTAATCAATTTAGGTATGAACATAAAATAGTAAACCTTTAAAGAACATATAAAGACATTTTGCTGGATTGTAAACAGTTGCAAGACTAGGATACATTCCAAAATACGAGTAAAGCTAACATGCATACTTATAATATCATGAATAGTTACATTCCACAAAGAGCCCATCCTTTCTCTATCATATATATAATGAAAAGAGCAAGCACGCATGACAAGCACGATATACATAATATAATCACGACACGATTCCCACATATACGGGGATTTCCGGCCGCGGAACCGGACACGCACGATGTGTAATAAAATACACGACTGGTCTACAGACAGTCCACATGTTTAAGGACCCCCAGACAGTGGATCAAACTGAAAGGGCAGTCCAAGCTCAGTGGTGTTCACTTAATTCATGAATGCACAAAACACGCGAAACACTATCAAAACATGTCGAGATAAAAAGGGGGAAATCACTTATCAAACACAACAAACACGACTAGCAAAAGGCATAATTAATATGCATAACACGCTTAGGAAGTGATCCCCTTTTTCTTGAAACAAATCTTCAAAACGAGCTTATACTGAAATTCAAAACGAGTGCACGACAGTACTTATCGTACCAAGACTGAAATTCAAAATACAAAATCTGACAAGCATGTGTTAAGGCTACTAATTGACCTTTGTGTAATTGGGACCCCAAATGTTGGAATATACAAGACTTGGTGTCCCCGAAGTTGGGTTGCATTTCGAAGTTCCATTTACACAATGTCAAGTCAAAAACCCTTAACATAGTCTAGTTTTTCAACCTTCAAGAAAATACACAAATGAAATAATTCTTCTTCCTGAATCTGGCAGGTTCGCTCGAGCGAAACTTGTAAGGAATTGACACTTCGCTCGAGCGAGACAGTTCGCTTGAGCGGACCATCAGGTCGCTCGGGCGGACAACTCTCTGCCTTGCCCCAGACTAAACAGTGGGCAGTTCGCTCGAGCGGACATAAGGTCGCTCGAGCGGACAGCTCTCTGTCTGCGCTCGGACCAAGCAGTGGCTTGGTCGCTCGAGCGGACAAGCTTCTGCATGTGCTCGCAGAGTGCAGAAAAAGCCTTTCTCTTGTACAACTTCTCACACATTTCTCTCCTTCTTCTCCTCCTTAAATCACATACAATCCCTTGAGCCTTCATGCTCACCAAGGGTTCATTTTTCACAATTTCAAACATCCAATCCAATGAAAAAAAGATCATGAAGTTTATAAACATATTCATATGCACAATTTCTATAACAACCATGAAATCAAAAATACACATGCAACATGGAACCTATAGAGATTACTTGCCTTAGTCCAAGATGTCACACACTTCTCCAAGCACTTCACTCACTAATCCAAAGAACTACAAAAACCCATGAAAACCACACAAAACTCACTCAACCTTGAAAACAAGAAACCCATTTTACCAAAGGGGTTTGTATTATGAAAAACAAGATTTTTAAGAACCAAAAAGACTTCATGAAAAGTATGGGTTGAAGCTCTTACCTAGAAATGCTCAAACAAGAAGGAATGAAGAAAATGGAGAGCTTTCCCAACTTTAGCTTTCAAGAAGGAGACATCAATAGGAAGTTTGAGATGAGAGGAAGAAGATGATGGCCTTGGAATTTTATTTGGAGATCTCTAGCTAGATCATGCAAGGTGAGGAAGATGGAAAGGAAAGAGGGATTTTCAGCCCTAGGTTAAGAAAGTTACAGGAATTTTGGGGGAATGAATGAAAGAGATGAGGGTTATGCTTAAGTGATGACAATGGGGCCCAATGAACTTTGAACCTTGAAATGACAAAAACATGATCTTGTGGGCCTCGAATGACTTTGACGAAGAAGGATAAAACGGTCCTTGAAATATCTAGTTTCCAAAAAGTATATTTTTGACATGGGTTTGAGATCTCAAAAATTGTGTCCAAATTTGTGTAAAAAGACAACTTTACCCTTCTTGGGCCAGAACTTGGGTTTTTGGGCTTTAAACATGAATGGGCTAAAGGCGAACGTTGTAACACATAGTAAAAATCAATCAAATGAAATCAAAATCACAAATACACGGAAATCGATACGATCCTCCCAAGCTTACACGTGCACTCAGGCATTCCTGAGTGTGTTAGACTAGTACTAATCGTTCTCAAAACTCCCAGAGCTATGTCCAAGACTAAAACTAATTACTTCTTATCCAACGACAACTAAACCCACTTAGAGCTAAACACACACTAATCGCATGCTAATCGAATTGGTCTGGGTCGGGGTCTAACAACCTCCACCCCTTAGGATATTTGGTCCACCAAATAAATCAAACAATTACCTCTGGTAAACGCTGTGGATACTTCCTTTGTACTTGCTCTCTCAATTCCCATGTGGCTTCCTTTGGCTCGTGATTTTCCCAAAGTACCTTGACCCAATGAATAGTTCGATTTCTCAATTCTTGCTCTTTGGTGTCGATGATCTTGGTCGGCCTTTCCACATACGAGGCATCTTCCCGAATCCCCAAAGGTTCGTGCTGTAGTATATGTGAAGGACTAGAAACATATTTCTTGAGCATAGAAACATGAAATACATTGTGTACCCCGGAGAGTTCCGGCGGTAACGCAAGCCTATAAGCGACATCTCCAATCTTGCTCAAAATCTCATACGGACCAATAAACCTTCTAGACAATTTGCCCTTCAGTCCGAACCTCAAAGTCCCTCTAACTGGTGAGATCTTCAAAAACACCTTGTCACCCACCTGAAACTGTAATTCTCTTCGGCGAGTATCTGCATAACTCTTCTGCCTACTTCGGGCGATCTTCAACCGTTCTTGAATCAGCTTGACCTTGTCACTTGTCTCTCCAACTATCGTCGGTCCATGGAAACTACGTTCACCGACTTCTTCCTAGCAAACCGGAGTTCTGCATCTCCTACCATAAAGTGACTCAAAAGGTGCCATACCGATGCTAGAGTGGTAACTATTGTTATATGCAAATTCACAAAGTGGTAGGCACTCATCCCACTGAACCTTGAAATCCAATACACAAGCACGCAACATGTCGTCGAGAGTCTGTATCGTCCTTTCTAACTGACCATCTGTCTGAGGATGATAAGTTGTCCTGAACTGGAGTTTGGTACCCATCGACTCATGAAGAGTTTTCCAAAACTTTGAAACAAACCTACTGTCTCTGTCTGAAGTAATGGAGACGGGCTGGCCATGTTTACTAACAATTTCATCAACAAATAACTTCGCAAGTGGTGCAATATGCATCATGTTCCTTGTCTTCATCGGAATGAAGTGAGCAGACTTTGTCAGACGATCTACAATAATCCAAATTGCATTATTTTCCTTCTTGGTATTCGGCAAACCGGAAACGAAATCCATGGTGATGTGCTCCCATTTCCACTCCAGAATCTCCAAAGGCTGTAACAAACCTGGAGGCTTCTGATGCTCTGCCTTAATCAACTGACAAGTTAGACAACGAGATACAAAAGTTGTTATTTCTCTCTTCATATTGTTCCACCAAAATCTATTCTTCAAATTATGGTACATCTTCGTGCTACCCGGATGCATAGAATATCTCGTGTTGTGAGCTTCATTCATTATTTCACTCTTCAAGTCATCCACATTTGCCACACACAACCGGTCACGAAAATACAATATCCCATTCACCATCTGGAAATCTGGACGTTCTGTGATGTGTTCCACTATCTTTGCCAAGTCTGGGTCTTGCAACTGACTTTCCTTGATCTTCTGGATGAAGGTAGGTTCTGATACTGTCATATTCGCTAACATCGCACCCAATTTCAGGGTTTGCACTTCTACACCCAACTCTTCAAACTGTTGTAAGACACCCATTCCTCTCAAATTGGCCATAACTACTGATTTCCTGCTCAATGCATCAGCTACAACATTCACCTTGCCTGGATGATACTTGATTGGAAAGTCATAATCTTTGATATACTCCATCTACCGTCTCTGTCTCATATTCAAATCCTTCTGCGAGAACAAATATTGTAAACTTCGGTGATCTGAATGGACTTCAAACTTCTCTCCATAGAGATAGTGTCTCCACATCTTCAAAACAAAAATAACTGCTGCCAATTCCAAGTCATGGGTTGCATAGTTCTTCTCATGGTCCTTCAACTGTCTCGAGCCATAAGCAATCACCTTGCCATCTTGCATCAATACACAACCCAGTCCCACATTCGAAGCATCTGTATAAACAATAAATCCGCCATTGCCCGAGGGTAATGTAAGGATTGGAGCTGTGGTTAACCTTCCCTTTAACTCTTGAAAACTCGTTTCACACTGATCGGTCCATACAAACGGGACATTCTTCCTAGTCAATTTTGTCAACAGTGCTGCAATGGACGAAAAACCTTGGACAAATCTTCTGTAATAGCCTGCTAACCCCAAAAAGCTTCTGATTTTAGTCACACTGCTGGGCCTCACCCAATTAACAACTGCCTCTATCTTAGCTGGATCAACCGCTAAACCTTCTCTGGAGATGATGTGGCCTAGAAAAGCAACTTGCTCCAACCAGAATTCGCACTTACTGAGTTTTGCAAAAAGCTGGTTGTCCCTCAAAAGCTGCAACGCTGTGCTCAAATGTTCTTCATGCTCCTTCTTACTCTTGGAATACACAAGGACATCATCAATGAATACTACCGTAGAGTGATCCAAATAGGGTGCAAAGACTTTGTTCATAAGAGCCATAAAAATTGCGGGTGCATTTGTCAAACCAAAGGGCATCACTAAGAACTCGTAGTGCCCATATCTTGTTCTAAAGGCTGTCTTCTGAACATCTGAGTCTCTAACTCTCAACTGATGGTACCCTGACCTCAAGTCTATCTTGGAAAAATAGGCCGCTCCTTGCAATTGATCAAATAATTCGTCTATCCTTGGCAATGGATACTTGTTCTTCACGGTCACATGGTTCAACTTCCTGTAGTCAATGCACATTCTCAAACTCCCATCCTTCTTTTTCACAAACAACACCGGTGCTCCCCACAGTGAAACACTTGGCCTAATAAAGCCTTTGCTCAACAAATCCTGCAATTGGAGTTTTAGTTCACCCATTTCTACTGGAGCCATCCTATATGGTGCAATCGAGATCGGAGCTGTCCCTGGAAGGAGCTCAATTATAAACTCAACTTCTCTAATTGGTGGTAAACCCGGGATTTCTTCTGGAAAAACATCCGGAAATTCACACACAATGGGGATATCCTCCACCCCAAGGGTCGCTCGAGCGGACAAGCTTCTGCCTGTGCTCGCAGAGTGCAGAAAAAGCCTTTCTCTTGTACAACTTCCCACATATTTCTCTCCTTCTTCTCCTCCTTAAATCACAAACAATCCCTTGAGCCTTCATGCTCACCAAGGGTTCATTTTTCACAATTTCAAACATCCAATCCAATGAAAACAAGATCATGAAGTTTATAAATAAATTCATATGCACAATTTCTAGAACAACCATGAAATCAAAAATACACATGCAACATGGAACCTATAGAGATTACTTGCCTTAGTCCAAGATGTCACACACTTCTCCAAGCACTTCACTCACTAATCCAAAGAACTACAAAAACCCATGAAAACCACACAAAACTCACTCAACCTTGAAAACAAGAAACCCATTTTACCAAAGGGGTTTGTATTATGAAAAACAAGATTTTTAAGAACCAAAAAGACTTCATGAAAAGTATGGGTTGAAGCTCTTACCTAGAAATGCTCAAACAAGAAGGAATGAAGAAAATGGAGAGCTTTCCCAACTTTAGCTTTCAAGAAGGAGACATCAATAGGAAGTTTGAGATGAGAGGAAGAAGATGATGGCCTTGGAATTTTATTTGGAGATCTCTAGCTAGATCATGCAAGGTGAGGAAGATGGAAAGGAAAGAGGGATTTTCAGCCCTAGGTTAAGAAAGTTGCAGGAATTTTGGGGGAATGAATGAAAGAGATGAGGGTTATGCTTAAGTGATGACAATGGGGCCCAATGAACTTTGAACCTTGAAATGACAAAAACATGATCTTGTGGGCCTCGAATGACTTTGACGAAGAAGGATAAAACGGTCCTTGAAATATCTAGTTTCCAAAAAGTATATTTTTGACATGGGTTTGAGATCTCAAAAATTGTGTCCAAATTTGTGTAAAAAGACAACTTTACCCTTCTTGGGCCAGAACTTGGGTTTTTGGGCTTCAAACATGAATGGGCTAAAGGCGAACGTTGTAACACATAGTAAAAATCAATCAAATGAAATCAAAATCACAAATACACGGAAATCGATACGATCCTCCCAAGCTTACACGTGCACTCAGGCATTCCTGAGTGTGTTAGACTAGTACTAATCGTTCTCAAAACTCCCAGAGCTATGTCCAAGACTAAAACTAATTACTTCTTACCCAACGACAACTAAACCCACTTAGAGCTAAACACACACTAATCGCGCGCTAATCGAATTTGCTTGTAGCTTTGGAGCTTGGATTTGGAAGAGTGTTTAAGCTTGATTTCTTGATTAGAAGACCCAAGGCAAGCGGATGAATGGATCATTTTGATTATTGACATGTTTTGTGAGAAAAGCTTGATTCATTAATGGTTTTGATGATTTTAATACTTGTCTTTTGTGTTGATTAATATTGATTTCAAAATGTGCTTATTGGTGAGTCTATTTTTCTCTTGTTCATACTTGGAAATGTATGCATCATGTTGTCAAGATTTCAAATGGTTTCACATAAATGAGTTTTCTCTACCTTGAGATTGATAGTGAATGGAAAGAATGGAAAGGGAGAAATTTGAAATGAGGAGAATGGAAGTATTGAATGATGCATTTGAGGAGCTTTTTAGCTCATTTGATGCCTTCAAAACATTGGTTTATAGTTTTCATTATTTTTTGTTAATAGCTCAATGGATCCTTGTGATTAGTGGGTTTCTTCTCTCTTTGGTGATTGAATGTAAAAAGATGGAGGTATTTGAGATGGATGTTTGTGGAATTTGATGGCATATGGGAGGAGCTTTTAGCTCATTTTAGTGTATGAAGATGAATGGGAATGAAGGGAAATGGTTTAAGGGAGAAAAAGGGCTCAAATCTGGTTATAGAAGGGCTTTTCCACACCTGGCGGTCAGCCAGCGGTCACCTGTTGGCTAGCCGCCTGGTGACTAGCGGCTAACCGCCAGATAACCGCACAGCCGTGGTCACTTTTCCAGAGAGCTTGATTTCTTCCCCAAAGGCGCGGTCAGCCACACGGTTAGCCAGCGGCTAACCGCTGAACCCATCGGCGGCTAATCGCTAGCCAACCGAACCATTTCGGTTACTTTTCCAGTAAGCTGCACTTTGTCAGGCCAACCGTTGTCAACCACAGAACCCGGCGACGGCTAACCGCCAGCTGACCGCTAGGTGACCGAAATCACCCAGAAACCCTGAAATGAACAGAAATGAAGAGAAATGGAAGGGGTTTCTATCCCAATCATTCGTGAACCCTTTTAGAGAATGATGGGGACCGTTCATCGGGAGATACGTACGAAGCCTGTTTGAGAAGAGAACCATGTCACAAAGATTCATTGAAGTTTTGAATTCACAAAAGTGTATAAGGAGCCCGGAATGTCTTCGAATTCAAAGTGTACCAAGTTTATATCGAAATCGACATACGGGACCCCTATTCACCTTAAACAAAGCAGGAAATCTCTATTTTACCCGAAAGTATATTAGTTCATTGTATTTCCTTATTCCCGAGACTTACATTACATGACTTGTTTTCCCGAAAGCATCGAAGTTACACTGGTAACAGTTAATTGTCCCGAAATGTATTGCCCGACGTGAGATGACAGTTGTGCCTTGAGCATTCTTGCCCCGCCCGTTTATGTACTTGCACTTGATGTATTTCATATATGTTTGATATTGTCATTTGACCTATGAGTTGGCACCACTAAGCTTGGATAACCTCGTTGGTCTGATCCACCGACTTGGAGATCCCCCTCTTGTCCCGCCAGCTGCAGTTTGGATCCCGCTACCCGGTTATTACCATGGTCTTGTCCCGATACCGCAGATTGCTACTGTGGTTCCCGATGCCGGCTCGCTACCATGGTCATGTATAGTATATGTATATGTATTTATAAGATCCATTGTTTCTCCTCACCTCGAGTGACTGAGATCAGTGCCTAGTTATTGCTCTGTCACTTTAGTGATAGAGGACTTAACTTCGTGTGGTTGCCATCTTGCTAGTTCCCGATTCCTTGGATACCCTACATGTTTTATATTGCTTATTTGTTTTCCAGTAAATGATTCATTTCTTTTATGAAAGTTATTATTTAAACAGGTGGTAATATTTTCCAAGGTAAATTCAGTTATTGTTATATTGTTTGTCGTTCCTTGTACACACACGCTTTAAATGAATACCCGGTTTGTCGAATACTCATGCTTTTACATATGTTACAAATGAACATTGGTTTTGCCAGATTTCTATGGTTACACGCTTTAAATGAATACTCGATTTGTTAAATATCCATGCTTTTAAATATGTTTTAAATGACACTTGTTTTGCCAGATCCCTAAGTTTAGACATGTTTTAAATGAACACCCGATTTGTTAAATATCCATGCTTTTACATATGTTTCAAAGGAACATTTGTTTTGCCAGATTTCTATGGATACACACACTTTAAATGAATACCCGGTTTGTCGAATACTCATGCTTTTACATATGTTTCAAATGAACGTTTGTTTTGCCAGACCTTTATATTTACACATGTTTTAAATGAACACCCGATTGTCAAATATCTATGCTTTTATAGATGATGTAAATGAACATATGTTTTGTTAGATCTCCATGTTTAACTCATGTTTTAAACGAATACATGTTTTGTCAGAGATCCACGATTTTCCACCCGTTTAATTATATGCAGCATTTGATCAAATAACATGATTTATCATCTGTTTTATTCTTCGGTATATTTATTATCTTTTCATCCACTTGCCAGACCGTCGTGTCTGACCCACTACTTGTGGTACTTAGGTCCAGACTTCTTCGTCCCAAGATGAGTGCTTTTGTTGGTTGTGGAGCCATTTTTTACATGTTGTTTTGTTGGCAATGTCATGTAGACATTGACCTTGACATCGGAGTTACGTCACATTTGGGTAGGGGTTATTAACTTATTATTGTATGACTTTTCTTAGCCTTTTCTTGGGATTCTTAATTAACGTACATTGATAATTGTAACTTGAACATATATGGGAATGTAATATCCTGTTACTGTCAGCTCTGTACTTTGTTGTGATGGTTTACTCCAGTCTGATAAGGTTCTTGATATAATAGCTCTATGCTAATGGTTGAGTACGACGCGGAATCCGATGACCACGGACTCCGGGTCGCAACGCCCCGAAAGTTTCCGCAAAAATATTCAGAGTGTATTGGAATGTGTTGTCTTCACACACGCGGATCTTGGGAGAGAGAAAAATATAACTATCCTTAATCCCATTCACGCCCCCGAGGTTCCGGTACCAGCCAACAGCAGGGGACCCACACTCGAACTAGTCGAGAGTCGGCTCTGATATCATTTGTAATGCCCCACCCTTCACCCATGCAAGATATTGTCCGCTTTGGCCCGGGCCTCACGGTTTTGCTTCTGATGGGCCTCAACCCATCAAAATGCCGCATGCAAGGTAAGGGTGTAAGCTCTAACCCCTAGGGCTGCACGTCCCTGTGCAGTAGCCTCCCAGCCCCTGTACACTGCCAACCCTCCTGGCACGCCCATATGGAGACCCGCCCACTCGCACCAGGCCACGATAGGGGACCCACACTCGAACTAGTCGAGAGTCGGCTTTGATACCATTTGTATCGCCCCACCCTTCACGCATGCATGATATTATCCGCTTTGGCCAACCGGCCTCACGGTTTTACTTCTGATGGACCTCAACCCGTCAAAAAGCCTCATGCAAGGTAAGGGTGTAAGCTCTACATGTAACCCCATTCACTTTCCTCTCTATAGTAGACGTGGTACTCCGGGGCGTCACAATCCACCCCCATTAAGGCTGCACGTCCCTGTCTAGTAACCTGCCAGACTTTGTAGCCTACCAGCCCCCTTGGTCCGCCCACATGGAGACCCGCCCACTTACACCGGGCCACGAAGGGGGACCCGTACTCGAACTAGTCGAGAGTCGGTTCTGATACCAATTGTACCACCCCACCCTACACGCATGCATGATATTGTCCGCTTTGGCCCACCGGCCTCACGGTTTTGCTTCTGATTGGTCTCAACCCATCAAAAGGCCTCATACAAGGTAAGGATGTAAGCTCTAAATATAACCCCTTTCACTTTCCTCTCTATAGTCGATGTGGGACTCCGGGGCGGCACATTCCACCTCCTTAGGGCTACATGTCCCTGTGCAGTAGGCTGCCAGTCCATGTTGCCTGCCAGTGCTCTTGGCCCGCCCACTTGCACCAGGCCCCGGCAGGGGACCCACACTCGAACTAGTCAAGAGTCGGCTCTAACACCAATTGTAATGCCCCACCCTTCACCCATGCATGATATTGTCTGCTTTCGCCCACGAGCCTCACAGTGTTGCTTATGATGGGCCTCAACCCACCAAAAGGCCTTATGCAAGGTAAGGGTGTAAGCTCTACATATAACCCCATTCACTTTCCTCTCTATAGTCGATGTGGGACACCGGGGCGTCACAATCCACCCCCCTTAAGGCTGCACGTCCCAGTGCAGTAGCCTATCGGTCTCTGTAGCCTGCTGGCCCTCTTGGCCTGCCTACATGGAGACCCAGCAACTTGCACTGAGCCACGACAGGGGACCCACACTCGAATTAGCCGAGTGTCAGCTCTGATACCATTTGTAACGCCCCACCCGTCACGCATGAACGATATTGTCCGCTTTGGCCCAGCGACCTCACGGTTTTGCTTCTGATGGGTCTCAACCCATCAAAAGGCCTCATGCAAGGTAAGGGTGTAAGTTCTACATATAGCCCCATTAACTTACCTCTCTATAGTCATTGTGGGACTCCGGGGTATCACAATCCACCCCCCTTAAGGCTGCACGTCCCTGTGCAGTGGTTTGCCAGTCCTCTCGGCCCACCCACATGGAGACCCGCCCACTAGCACCAGGCCACGACAGGGGACCCACACTCGAACTAGTCAAGAGTCGGCTCTAACACCATTTGTAATGCCCCACCCCTCACCCATACATGAAATTATCTGCTTTCGCCCACGGGCCTCACGGTTTTGCTTCTGGTGGGTCTCAACTCATCAAAAGGCCTCATGTAAGGTAAGGGTCTAAGCTCTACATATAACCCCATTCACTTTCCACTCTATAGTCGATGTAGGCCTCAGCGCGTCACATTCCACCCCCCCTTAGGGCTGCACGTCCCTGTGCAATAGGCTGTCAGTCGCTGTAGCCTGCCAGCCATCTTGGCCCGAAAAAATCGAGACCCACCCACTTGCACTGGGCCACGGCAGGGGACCCACACTCAAACTAGTCGAGAGTCGGCTCTGATACCATTTGTAACGCCCCATCCTTCACGCATTCATGATATTGTCCGCTTTGACCCAGGCCTTAGGGTTTTGGTTTTGATGAGCCTCAACCCATCAAAAGGCCTCATGCAAGGTAAGGGTGTAATCTCTACACCCTTAGGGCTGCACGTCCCTGTGCAGTAGCCTGCCAACCCCTGTAGCCTGACAGCCCTCTTGGCCGGTCCACATGGAGACCCGCCCACTTGTACTAGGCCAGGGCAGGGGACCCACACTCGAACTAGTCGAGAGTTAGCTCCGTTACCATTCTGTCACGCCCAACCCTTCACGCATGCATCCTATTTTCCGCATTGGCACACTGGCCGCACGGTTTTGCTTCTGATGGGCCTCAACCCATCAAAAGGCCTCATGCAAAGTAAGGGTGCAAGCTCTACATATAACCCCGTTCACTTCTCTCTCTATAGTCGATGTGGCACTCCGGGGTGTCACAATCCACCCCCTTAAGGCTGCACGTCCCTGTGCAGTAGCATGCCAGTCTCTATAGCCTGCCAGCCCTCTTGGCCCGCCCACATGGAGACCCACCCACTTGCACCGGGCCACGACAAGGGACCCACACTCGAACTAGTCAAGAGTCGGCTCTGATACCTTTTGTAACGCCCCACCCTTCACGCATGCATGATATTGTCCGCTTGTGCCCACCGGCCTCACGGTTCTCCTTCTGATGGGCCTCAACCCATCAAAAGGCCTCATGCAAGGTAAGGGTGAAAGCTCTACAAATAATCCCATTCACTTTCATCTCTATAGTCGATGTAGGACTCCGGGGCGTCACAAATCGCCCCCCTTAAGGCTGCACGTCCCTGTGCAGTAGCTTGCCAGTCTCTGTAGCCTGCCACCCCTCTTAGCCCACCCACATGGAGACCCGCCAACTAGCACCAGGCCACGGCTGGGGACCCACACTCGAACTAGTCGAGAGTCGGCTCGTATACCATTTGTAACGCCCCACCCTTCGCAATAATGATATTGTCCGCTTTGGTCCACCGGCCTCACAGTTTTGCTTCTGATGGGTCTGAACCCATCAAAAGGCCTCATATAAGGTAAGGGTGTAAGCTCTTACATACAACCCCATTCACTTTCCTCTCTATAGTCGATGTGGGACTCTGGGGCGTCACAATCCAATCCCCTTAAGGCTGTACATCCCTGTGCAATACCTTGCCAGTCTCTGTAGCCTGCCACCCCTCTTGGCCCGCTCACATGGAGACCCGCCAACTTGCACCAGGCCACGGCTGGGGACCCACACTCGAACTAGTCGAGAGTCGACTCTTATACCATTTGTAATGCCCCACCCTTCACGCATTCAAGATATTATCCGCTTTGGCCCAGGCCTCACGGTTTTGGTTTTGATGGGCCTCAACCCATCAAAAGGCCTCATGCAAGGTAAGGGTGTAAGCTCTTACTTATAACCCCATTAAACTTTCCTCTCTATAGTCGATGTGGGACTCCGTGGCGTCACATTCCACCCCCCTTAGGGTTGCATGTCCCTATGGAGTAGCCTGCCTATCCATGTACCCTGTCAGCCCTCTTGGCCCGCCCACATGGAGACCCTCCCACTTGTACCAGCCCATGACAGGGGACCCACACTCGAACTAGTCGATAGTCGGCTCTGATACCTTTTGTAAGGCCCCACCCTTCACCAATGCATTATATTGTCCACTTTGGCCCACCGACCTCACGGTTTTGCTTCTGGTGGGCCTCAACCCATCAAAAGGCCTCATGCAAGGTAAGGGTGTAAGCTCCTACATATAACCCATTCATTTTCCTCTCTATAGTCGATGTGGGACTCCGGGGAGTCACATTCCACCACCCTTGGGGCTGCATGTCCCTGTGCAGTAGCCTTCCTGTCCTTCTAGCCAGTTAGCCCTCTTGGCCCGCCCACTTGCACCAGGCCACGACAGGGGACCCACACTAGAACTAGTCGAGAGTCGGCTCTGATACCATTTGTAACGCCTCACCCTTCACTCATGCATGATATTGTCAGCTTTAGCCCACCATCCTCACGGTTTTGCTTCTGAAGGGCCTCAACGCAATAAAAGGCCTCACGCAAGGTAAGGGTCTCAGCACTACATATAACCCCATTCACTTTCCTCTCTAAAGTCGATGTGGGACTCCGGGGCGTCACATTCCACCCCCTTAGGGTTGCACATCCCTATGCAGTAGCCTGCAAGTCTGTTGCTTGACAGCACTCTTCGCCCGCCCACAAGGAGACCTGCCCACTTGCACCTGGCCACGACAGGGGAACCCAACTAGAACTAGTCGAGAGTCGGCTCTGATACCATTTGTAATGCCCCCCCCCCTCGCGCATGCAAGATATTTTCCGCTTTGGACCAATGGCCTCATGGTTTTGCTTCTGATGGGCCTCAACCCATCAAAAGGCCTCAGGCAGGTAAGAGTGAAAGCTCTACATAAAACCCCATTAACGTTGCTCTCTATAGTCAATGTGGGACTCCGGGGCGTCGCATTCCAGCCCCCTTGGGGCTGCACGTCCTTCTGCAGTAGGTTGCCAGTCTATGTAGCCTGCCAGCCCTCTTGGCCAGACCAAATGGAGACCCGCCCACTTGCACCAAGTCACGGCAGGGGACCCACACTCGAACTAGTCGAGGGTCGGCTCTGATACCATTTGTAATGCCCCACCCTCCACGCATGCATGATATTGTCCGCCTTCGCCCACCGGCCTCACGATTTTGCTTATGATGAGCCTCAACCCATCAAAAGGCCTCAGTCAAGGTAGGGGAGTAAGCCTTATAGATAACCCCATTCACTTTCCTCTCTATGGTCGATGGGGGACTCCGGCGCGTCACAATCCACTCCCCTTAAGGCTGCACGTCCCTGTGCAGTAGCCTGCCAGCCCTCTTGGCCCGCCCACATGGAGACCCGCCCACTTGCACTAGGCCAAGAGAGGGGACCCACACTGGAACTAGTCGAGAGTCGACTCTGATATCATTTGTAACGCGTCACCCTTCATGCATGCATGTTATTGTCCACATTGGCCCACCGGCCTCACGGTTTTGCTTCTATTGGTTCTCAACCCATCAAAAGGCCTCATGCAAGGTAAGGGTGTAAGCTCTACATATAAACCCATTCACTATCCTTTCTATAGTTGATGTGGGACTCCAAAGCGTCACCTTCCACCCCCTTTTGGCTGCACGTCCCTCTGCAGGAGGCAATTAGTCCCTGTAGCCTGCCATCCCACTTGGCCCAACCAAATGGAGACCCGCCCACTTGCAACGGGCCATGACAGGGGACCCACACTTGAATTACTTAAGAGTCAACTCTGATACCATTTGTAGTGCCCCACCCTTCACCCATGCACGATATTGTCCGCTTTGGCCCACGGGCCTCACGATTTCGCTTCTGATGGGCCTCTCCCCATAAAAAGGGCTCGTGCAAGGTGAGGCTGTAAGCTCTTACATATAAGCCCATTCATTTTCTTCTCTATAGTCGATGTGGGACTCCGAGGCGTCACATTCCACCCCCCTTAGGGCTGCACGTCCCTATGCAGTAGCCTGCCGATCCCTGTAGCCTGTCAACCCTCTTGGCCCATCCACATGGATACCCGCCCACTTGCACCAGCCACCGGCAGCGGCCCCACCCTCAAATTAGTCGAGAGTCGGCTCTGATACCATTTGTCATGCCCTACCCTTCACACATGCTTGTTATTGTCCGCTTTGGCCCACCGGCCTCACGGTTTTGCTTCTTATGGGCCTCAACCCATCAAAAGGCCTCATGCAAGGTACGGGTGTAAGCTCTACATATAACCCCATTCACCTTCCTCTCTAAAGTCGATGTCGGACTCCGGGGCGTCACAATCCACCCCCTTAGGGCTGCACATCCTTATGAGTAGCCTGCCAATCTCTTTAGCCTGCCATCCCTCTTCGCCGGCGACCATGGAGACCCGCCCACTTGCACCAAGCCACGACATGGGACTCACACTCGAACTAGTCGAGTGTCGGCTCTGATAACATTTGTAATGCCCCAACCTTTATGCATGCATGATATTTTCTGCTTTGCCCCAATGGCCTCAAGGTTTTGCTTCTGATGGGCCTCAACCCATCAAAAGGCCTCTTGCAAGGTAAGGGTGAAAGCTCTACATATAACCTCATTGACATTCCTCCCTATAGTCGATGTGGGACTTTGGGGCGTCACAATCCAACCCCTTAAGGTTGCACGTCCCTATGTAGTAGCCTACCAGTCTCTGTAGCCTGCCAGCCCTCTTGGCCCTCCTACATTGAGACCCATCCACATGCACCGGGCCACGACGGGGGACCAACACTCGAATTAGTTGAGAGTCAGCTCTGAAACCATTTGTAACGCCCCCACCCTTCACGTAAGCGTGATATTGTTCGCTTTGGTCCACCGGCCTCACGGTTTTGCTTCTGATGGGTCTAAACCCATCAAAAGGCCTCATGCAGGGTAAGGGTGTAAGCTCTTACATATAACCCCATTCATTTTCCTTTTTATAGTCGATGTGGGACTCCGGGGCGTCACATTCCACCCCCCTTCCGGCTTCACGTTCATATTTCGTAACCTACCATTCTCTCTAGCCTGCCTGCCATCTTTGCCTGCCCACATGGAGACCCGCCCGCTTGCACAAGGCCACAACAGGGGACCCACACTCGAACTAGTCGAGAGTCGGCTTTGATACCATTTGTAATAACCCACCCTTCACGCATGCCTGATATTGTTCGCTTCGGCCCAATGGCCTCATGGTTTTGGTTCTGATGGGCCTCAACCCATCAAAAGGACTCATGTATGGTAAGGGTGAAAGCTCTACGTATAA
Source organism: Cinnamomum chago (assembly GCA_038049695.1). Taxonomy (NCBI): domain Eukaryota; kingdom Viridiplantae; phylum Streptophyta; class Magnoliopsida; order Laurales; family Lauraceae; genus Cinnamomum; species Cinnamomum chago. The sequence continues at coordinate 34,408,556 of CP142460.1, forward strand.
CCCCATTCACTTTCCTCCCTATAGTCGATGAGGGACTCCGGGGCGTCATAATCCACCCCCCTTAGGGTTGCACGTCCATATGTTGTTACCTGCCAGTCTCGGTAGCCTGCCAGCCCACTTGGCCCACCCACATGGAGACCCGCCCACTTCCACCCGGCCAAGACAAAGGACCCACAGTTGAACTAGTCGAGAGTCGGTTCTGATACCATTTGTAACGCCCCACCCTTCACGCATGCATGATATTGTCCGTTTTCGCCCACCAGCCTCACGGTTTTGCTTCTGATGGGCCTCAACCCACCAAAAGGCCTCATTCAAGGTAAGGGTGTAAGCTCTACATATACCCACATTCACTATCTTCTCTATAGCCGCTGTGGGACTCCAGGGCATCACAATCCACCCCCCTTAAGGCTGCAAGTCCCGGGCAGTAGCCTGCCAGTCTCTGTAGCATGTCGGCCCTCTTGGCCCGCCCAAATGGAGACCCGCGCACTTGCACCTGGCCACGACAGGGGACCTACACTTGAACTGGTCAAGAGTCGGCTCTGATACCGTTTGTAACGCCTCACCCTTCACACATGCATGATATCGTCCGCTTTGGGCCACCGGCCTCACGGTTTTGCTTCTGAGGGGTCTCAATGATAAGAATGAAAAATGTTATATTTTTCTCCATTAATATTTAGTCCTTTGCACCTATTTGATGTCTAATTGCACTCATTATTCTTATATTTTGATTTAGGATGCAATTGGAGGGCTAAGCGCAAAACGAAGCTAATTGGGCAATTTTAGATGAATTTTCACATCGCTTCGTAATCTATGCATAACTCTATCATCTAAGCTCCAATTGAGATGATTCAAGATGCTATGGAACGCCAAGAAAAAGATCTACAACTTTCATGTTTTGAGTTTTGAGAGATATCGGCTGCCTCAAGATCTGAGTTGCAAGAGAAGTGCTCGTACTTGATGCTAAATGGATGAAAAATCAAGTAGAAGGGCATTATGGTAAATTTGAAGAAATCAGAAGTTCGTCGAAACATATCCAATATTGGGCTCATATTGTGCAGAACGAAAAATAGTGCAACTTTAATTCTTGGGTCCAGTCCAACAGAAGTCCGAATAGGAATATATCATCTAAGAGAAGATTGTAATAAGTTTTAATATTTTATTTAATCTTTCTCTCTCCTATTCCACATTAAACAAAGCTACCTTTGTATTCCTTTAGTAACTGATGTCTCTCACGTCACTCTCCTTCTCTGTTTGAGAGTTTCTCTCTATCATCTCTCATCCAACGGCTTCTCTCCCTCATTCCTTTTCTCTCCATCAGGTGGCCCACTTACCAATTTTTTCTCTCCTATTCCAACTCCAACGCCACCTCACCTTATTTCTCTCCTCTCTCTGTTGCCATCTATAACCTAACCCATCTCTATAAATTCCGATCGCAAACCATTCAGACGAACAAGTCTCTGCACCAACGATTTTTCTTTCTCTCTCTTTCTCTCTTCTTTTTCCATTCTTTTTCCATTCTTTTTTCAATTTAATTTATTTTGCAAGTTAGTATGGCCCTGCGTGGCTAATTTTCTGTAATTGGTTAAAGAAGACTGAAGCCTCGGAATAAATACTGTGAGATCTAATTTATTTTCATTGTTTAATTTATGCTTTGAATATGGGTTGTTCTTCTATGTTTAATTTATTATCATGATTATTTCGTTTAATTGCTAGGATGCATACTAGTATATTTTTCGTTGCAATCTAATGCTAAATTAGAAATCAAATCCGTAATTGTTTGATCCCTCTAATTTGTGAAGCAACTGATATTTAATAATTTACTGCGTTAGTAATTATTCGATATTAGGAAGAACACTTGGCTAAATTAAATGCAACCGCGTGTGCTTGTGTTATTTGGATTCATCGATCTCTCTGATTTTAATGCTTTTACTAAATTAAATCTATAGCGCTTGTCTTAGGTTGTTTAGTAATTAGGGTTAATTAGAGCGCGTGTTTTCTAATCAACTAATTAAGGAGGTAGGAATTTAATTCCAACGATGAATATTCAAAGTGTTAATTGATTTATTTTTGCATCAATGATCAGTTTTGAATTTCCGACGGTGGATGTTAACTTTGACCAATGCTTGCTCATTTAATTGAACTCGTTACTTTGTTGCTATTTATTTGCTTTTATTTATTTTTATTTTTTTTCAATAAAAACAAAACCCCTCATCTTTGATCACATAGCATAAAATTTGACTAAACACTCTCCATGGGAACGATCCTTACTCGCGATACTACATATATTTTTTGGAGTAAAGGTTTTATTATATTTGGGTGCCGGCGACAACACGACCACTCAACCCATCAAAAGGCCTCATGCAAAGAAAGGGTGTAAGCTCTTACATATAACCTCATTCACTTTCGTCTCTATAGTCGATGTGGGACTCCGGGGCGTCGCATTCCAGCCCCCTTGGGGCTGCACGTCCCTGTGCAGTAGGCTGCCAGTCTCTGTAGCCTGCTAGCCCTCTTGGCCAGCCCAAATGGAGACTCGCCCACTTGCACCAAGCCACGGCAGGGGACCCACACTCGAACTAGTCGAGGGTCGGCTCTGATACCATTTGAAATGCCCCACCCTCCACGCATGCATGATATTGTCCGCCTTCGCCCACCGGCCTCACGGTTTTGCTTATGATGAGCCTCAACCCATCAAAAGGCCTCATCCAAGGTAGGGGAGTAAGCTCTATAGATAACCCCATTCACTTTCCTCTCTATAGTCGATGGGGGACTCCGGCGCATCACAATCCACCCCCCTTAAGGCTGCACGTCCCTGTGCAGTGGCCTGCCAGCCCTCTTGGCCCGCCCACATGGAGACTCGCCCACTTGCACCAGGCCAAGAGAGGGGACCCACACTCGAACTAGTCGAGAGTCGACTCTGATACCATTTGTAACGCGTCACCCTTCACACATGCATGTTATTGTCCGCATTGGCCCACCGGCCTCACGGTTTTGCTTCTAATGGTTCTCAACCCATCAAAAGGCCTCATGCAAGGTAAGGGTGTAAGCTCTACATATAACCCCATTCACTATCCTCTCTATAGTTGATGTGGGACTCCAAAGCGTCACCTTCCACCCCCTTTTGGCTGCAAGTCCCTCTACAGGAGGCTATTAGTCCCCGTAGCCGGCCAGCCCTCTTGGCCCAACCACATGGAGACCCGCCCACTTGGAACGGGCCACGGCAGGGGACCCACACCTGAATTACTTAAGAGTCGGCTCTGATACCATTTGTAATGCCCCACCCTTCACCCATGCACGATATTGTCCGCTTTGGCCCACGGGCCTCACGGTTTTGCTTCTGATGGGCCTCTCCCCATCAAAAGGGCTTGTACAAGGTAAGGTTGTAAGCTCTTACATATAAGCCAATTCACTTTCTTCTCTGTAGTCGATGTGGGACTCCGGGGCGTCACATTCCACCTCCCTTAGGGTTGCACGTCCCTATGCAGTAGCCTGCCAATCCCTGTAGCCTGTCAACCCTCTTGGCCCGTCCACATGGATACCCGCCCACTTGCACCAGCCTACGGCAGCGGTCCCACCCTCGAATTAGTCGAGAGTCGGCTCTGATACCATTTGTCATGCCCTACCCTTCACACATGCATGTTATTGTCCGCTTTGGCCCACCGGCCTCACGGTTTTGCTTCTTATAGGCCTCAACCCATCAAAAGGCCTCATGCAAGGTACGGGTGTAAGCTCTACATATAACCCCATTCACCTTCCTCTCTAAAGTCGATGTGGCACTCCGGTGCGTCACAATCCACCCCATTAGGGCTGCACGTCCCCATGAGTAGCCCGCCAATCTCTTTAGCCTGCCATCCCTCTTCGCCGGCGAACATGGAGACCCTCCCACTTGCACCAGGCCACGACATGAGACTCACACTCGAAATAGTCGAGTGTCGACTTTGATAACATTTGTAATGCCCCACCCTTCACGCATGCAACATATTTTCCGCTTTGCCCCAATGGCCTCAAGGTTTTGCTTCTCATGGGCCTCAACCCATCAAAAGGCCTCTTGCAAGGTAAGGGTGAAAACTCTACGTATAACCTTATTCACATTCCTCCCTATAGTCGATGTGGGACTTTGGGGCGTCACAATCCAACCCCTTAAGGTTGCACGTCCCTATGCAGTAGCCTACCAGTCTCTGTAGCCTGCCAGCCCTCTTAGCCCTCCTACATTGAGACCCATCCACTTGGTCCGGGCCACGACGGGGGACCAACACTCGAATTAGTTGAGAGTCAGCTCTGAAACCATTTGTAACGCCCCCACCCTTCACGTAAGCGTGATATTGTTCACTTTGGTCCACCGGCCTCACGGTTTTGCTTCTGATGGGTCTAAACCCATCAAAAGGCCTCATGCAAGGTAAGGGTGTAAGCTCTTACATATAACCCCATTCATTTTCCTTTTTATAGTCGATGTGGGACTCCGGGGCGTCACATTCCACCCCCCTTCGGGCTGCACGTTCGTATGCCGTACCATCCCATTCTCTGTAGCCTGCCAGCCCTCTTCGCCTGCCCACATAGAGACCGCCCGCTTGCACCAGGCCACGACAGGGGACCCACACTCGAACTGGTCGAGAGTCGGCTTTGATACCATTTGTAATAACCCACCCTTCACACATGCATGATATTGTTCGCTTCGGCCCAATGGCCTCATGGTTTTGGTTCTGATGGGCCTCAACCCATCAAAAGGACACATGTATGGTAAGGGTGAAAGCTCTACATATAACCCCATTCACTTTCTTCCCTATAGTCGATGAGGGACTCCGGGGCGTCACAATCCACCCCCCTTAGGGTTGCACTTCCATATGTTATTACCTGCCAGTCTCGGTAGCCTGCCAGCCCACTTGGCCCACCCACATGGAGACCCGCCCACTTGCACCCGGCCAAGACAAAGGACCCACAGTCGAACTAGTCGAGAGTCGGTTCTGATACCATTTGTAACGCCCCAACCTTCACGCATGCATGATATTGTCCGTTTTCGCCCACCAGCCTCACGGTTTTGCTTCTGATGTGCCTCAACCCATCAAAAGGCCTCATTCAAGGTAAGGGTGTAAGCTCTACATATACCCACATTCACTATCTTCTCTATAGTCGCTGTGGGACTCCGGGACATCACAATCCACCCCCCTTAAGGTTGCACGTCACGGGCAGTAGCCTGTCAGTCTCTGTAGCATGTCCGCCCTCTTGGCCCGCCCAAATGGAGACCCGCGCACTTGTACCTGGCCACGATAGGGGACCTACACTTGAACTGGTCAAGAGTTGGCTCGGATACCGTTTGTAACGCCGCACCCTTCACGCAAGCATGATATCGTCCACTTTGGGCCACCGGCCTCACGGTTTTGCTTCTGAGGGGTCTCAACTCATCAAAAGGCCTCATGCAAGGTAAGGGTGTAAGCTCTTACATATAACCCCATTCACTTTCCTCTCTATGTCGATGTGGGACTCTAGGGCGTCGCATTCAAGCCCCCTTGGGGCTGCACGTCCTTGTGCAGTAGGCTGCCAGTCTCTGTAGCCTGCTAGCCCTCTTGGCCAGCCCAAATGGAGACCCGCCCACTTGCACCAAGCCACGGCAGGGGACCCACACTCGAACTAGTCGAGGGTCGGCTCTGATACCATTTGTAATGCCCCACCCTCCACGCATGCATGATATTGTCCGCCTTGGCACACCGGCCTCTCGGTTTTGCTTATGATGAGCCTCAACCCATCAAAAGGCCTCATCCAAGGTAGGGGAGTAAGCTCTATAGATAACCCCATTCACTTTCCTCTCTATAGTCGATGGGGGGCTCCGGCGCATCACAATCCACCCCCCTTAAGGCTGCACGTCCCTATGCAGTAGCCTGCCAGCCCTTTTGGCCCGCCCACATGGAGACCCGCCCACTTGCACCAGGCCAAGAGAGGGGACCCACACTCGAACTAGTCGAGAGTCGGCTCTGATACCATTTGTAACGCCTCACCCTTCACGCATGCATGATATCGTCCGCTTTGGGCCACCGGCCTCACGGTTTTGCTTCTGAGGGGTCTCAACCTATCAAAAGGCCTCATGCAAGGTAAACGTGTAAGCTCTTACATATAACCCCAATCACTTTCCTCTCTATAGTCGATGTGGGATTCCGGGGCGTCACATTCCTCCCCCTTTAGGGCTGCATGTCCCTGTGCAGTAGCTTGCTTATCCCTATAGCCTGTCAGCCCTCTTGGCCCGCCCACATGGAGACCCGCCAACTTGCACCAGGCCACGACAGGGTACCCACACTTGAACTAGTCGATAGTAGCCTGCCAGTCTCTTTAGCCCGCCAGCCCTCTTCGCCCGCGAACATGGAGACCCGCCCACTTGCACCAGGAATCGACAGGGGACACACACTAGAACTAGTCGAGAGTCGGCTCTGATAACATTTGTAATGCCCCACCCTTCACGCATGCATGATTTTTTCTGCTTTGGCCCAATGGCCTCATGGTTTTGCTTCTGATGGGCCTCAACCCATCAAAAGGCCTCATGCAAGGTAAGGATGAAAGCTCTACATATATGTCCATTCACTTTCCTCCCTATAGTCGATGTGGGACATTGGGGCGTCGCAATCCAACCCCTTAAGGCTACACGTCCCCGTGCAGTAGCCTACCAGTCTCTGTAGCCTGCCAGACCTCTTGGCCCTCCCACATTGAGACCCGTCCACTCCCACCGGGCCACGACAGTAGACCAACACTCGAACTTGTTGAGAGTCAGTTCTGATACCATTTATAACTCCCCACCCTTCATGCAAGTATGATATTGTCCGCTTTCGTCCACCGGCCACACGATTTTTCTTCTGATGGGTCTCAACCCATCAAAAGGCCTCATGCAAGGTAAGGGTGTAAGTTCTACATATAGCCTCATTCAGTTTCCTCACTATAGTCGTTGTGCGACTCCGAGGCGTCACAATCCACCCCCCTTAAGGCTGCACGTCCCTGTGCAGTCGCCTGCCAGTCTCTATAGCCTGCCAACCCTCTTGGCCCGCCAACATGGAGACCCGTCCACTTGCACCGCGCCACGACAAGGGACCTGCACTCGAACTACTTGAGAGTCGGCTTTGATACCATTTGTAACGACCCACCCTTCACGCATAAATGATATTCTCTCCTTTGGCCCACCGGCCTCACGGTTTTGCATATGATGGGTCTAACGCATCAAAATGCCTCATGCAAGGTAAGGGTGTAAGCATAACATATAACCCCATTCACTTTCCTCTGTATAGTCGGTGTGGGACGTCGGGGTGTCACATTCCACCTCCCTTAGGGTTGCATGTGCCTGTGCAGTAGGCTGCCAGTCCCTGTAGCCTGCCAGTCCTCTTGGTCCACCCACATAGAGACCCGCCCACTTGCACCAGGCCACGACAGGGGATCCACACTCGAACTAGTCGAGAGTCAGCTCTGATACCATTTGTAACGCCCCACCCTTCAGGCATGCATGATATTGCCCGCTTTGGCCCGGGCCTCACTGTTTTGCTTCTGATGGGCCTCAACGCATCAAAAGGCTTCATGCAAGGTAAGGGTGCAAGCTCGACCCCCTTAGGGCTGCAAGTTCCTGTGCAGTAGCCTGCCAGCCCTCTTGGCCCGTCCACAAGGAGACCCGCCCACTTGCACTAGGCCACGGCAGGGGACCCACACTCGAGCTAGTCGAGAGTTAGCTCCGATACCATTCTGTCACGTACCGCCCTTCACGCATGCATGATATTTTCCGCTTTGGCCCACAGGCCTCATGGTTTTTCTTTTGATGGGCCTCAACCCATCAAAAGGCCTCATGCAAGGTAAGGGTGTAAGCTCTACATACAACCCCATTCACTTCCCTCTCTATAGTCGACGCGGGACTCCGGGGCGTCACAATCCACCCCCCTTATGGCTGCACGTCCCAGTACAGTAGCATGCCAGTCTCTATAGCCTGCCAGCCCTCTTGGCCCGCCCACATGGAGACCCGCCCACTTGCAACGGGCCACGACAGGGGACCCACACTCGAACTAGTCAAGAGTCGGCTCTGTCGGCTCGGATACCATTTGTGTGAGAACCCAACCCCTAATTTTCTGGATTAGTGTTGTTTTATTTGTGGATTAGTTTCTTTTTGTGGGTTTAGTGTTTGTTGCCTTGAGTTTGTGAACTAGAATGGTTTTTCACTAGTTCTGGGGAGTTTTGAGTGCCTTTGTGATTAGTGGGACCCTTTGAGGGGTTCTTTTAGTGACTTTGCCCGTGATTGGAGATTATTTGAAATTTCCGATAATTCTTTTTTTAGCCTCGTTTGACTTAGTTTGTTAATCTCTACAACTTTCGTGTTCACTCCGTACCCATTTGAAGCTCTGAAAATCTGTTTTTCCAGCCTTGAGGGCAAAATCGGTCTTTTCACATTGAATCTAGACCCAAATTTCGAGATCCCAGAACCATGCCAAAATTATACTTTTTGAAAACTAGATTTTATGAGAAACATTTCCTCTTCTTCGTCGATCACATCCGAGGCCCAGAAATTGATGTTTTAATCCCGGCAAGTTTAAGTGATGGTGGGGCCCACAGCCACCTTTTATAAAAGGGATCGGCACCTCTTGTCCTCTCCCATTCGTTCCAGCACACTTAAGAGGGGAGGAACTTCAGCTCCAGAGGGCTTTTGCCCATTTCTTCTTCTCCTTCTTGCTTCCTTTCACAAAACCCACCTCCAAACCTTGCAAAATGGAGATTGGAGCTCAACTTCTTCTTCTCCATCCTTCTAGCTTCCCATGGACACCATTATTGTACAAATCTCAACTGGGTAGCCCCTATTTCAAGCTTCTTTTTGTTGATTGATAGCCCTAGAGGTAAGGACTTCTTTCCATCTTCTATTGTTGAGCTATGGTTTTCCCTTAGGTTCAATTTCTTAGTTTGGTTTGAGCCCGTTCCTTGTCTTTCATTGTTTGACCCATTTTAGGGTTTGTTTTGGGGGTTTTGCTTGTAGCTTTGGAGCTTGGATTTGAAAGAGTGTTTAAGCTTGATTTCTTGATTAGAAGACCCAAGGCAAGTGGTGTTAGTTTATGGTCTCAATACCAAGGGTATATGATGTAATAAATTGATTAATTTCTTTATTTATCAATACAATTCATGCTTTTCCTTTCAGGAGATGAATGGTGTTTTATATACTTGCACATAACCAATACAAATGACATAATGGTTCATGAGATGAACCGGAGTCCACAGGAGACATGTATTGCAAATCTTATACTTAAATATCTTCACAACCAGTGATGATATTGGGCATCTCATCTGACAAGGTTGCAGCACTTTGATCACTATGAGATAGTATGATTTGTCTCAATCATCGGAATGTAAGATTCTGGATCATGGCACTGGTACATTGGATGTATTGAAGGACCATGAGAAGCACCTTATATACACTGTCTTTACTTTAAGGTCTGCTTTCATAATTCCCTAGCAATAGGCTCATAATCCTGAGACATTAATAAACTCAAGTTTCTATCTATTCATTTGCTTTGAGTCACCAATGAGTGAGGCCAATTGTAGGTCAACACCTCGGTGATTTGGGTACGTGGTAGTAGAGCTGTGGGAACATTCAATGGTCAAGATGGAATCTATCTTTTATATCCCCTTGTGCCAATTAATGGATTTATCATTGGTAAGTGCGCACCCATTCCGATTAAGAGTTAATTGGATCGGTACCAAATGATCATTATAATTAATTAGGGCTCAAGGATAATAAGATATGGATCTAATTTGGTGGACAGGTCCATTTGATCCATGGATATAGATGGAGGGGCCTACTTGTGGTACTGAGGAAGTTTAGGGTCTTCATTGTAAGTTATTCCTAAGACTGGAGTGCAATTGCATTTATATAGTGGAGTTATTTGTAATTAACTGTGGGCCCGGATTACACATGAGATGTGGGGTCGCATGTCCCAGTTGGAGCCAGCTTTCTAAGGAATCCCTAGTGGTCCCCACGCTAGCCCAATTTATTAGAAAGATACTAATTCTACTTGAACTCTAAAAGGACGGTTACAATTTCTATTTGAAGTGAGACTTCTAATAGTGGTAATGGTAAGCTACTAATTATTAATGGAAGTAGGACTTCTATTTTAATTAGAAAGGAGAAAGCTACTAATTGTTCTGGAAGTGAGACTTCTATGGCAACTAGCAAGGAAGAAGTTTTTGATGGAAACTAGGTGAGCCTTCTAGATAGGTTTCAAAAACTTTTGACCCACTTGATGCAGGGATCATCTATTTAGAAGGCAACAAACCCAATCCAGGATGCATTCCCTCAAACTCATAGATCTTGTACAGCAATATATACTATCTAGAAGATAGAAAATAGCAAATAAACATGCAACCACGAAATCGACAACATACAAGGATGTAGATATACCTTTGGAGCCTTGTAGTGCTTTAATGGAGAATTTGAGTTCTTTCCTTTGATGATGAACACCTTCACTATTCAATTCAGAATCTCCAACTCGTTTTGATCTTCCACGCTATGACCTATATTAGATCTCTTTTCTCAAGAAGATGGTGGAATCTTCAAGAGAAAACCCAACTAGTAACTCTAAGGAACTAACGGTGAAAGAGAGGGGAACTTAGAGAGGAAAAGAACTTGTGCAACTCTTGCACAAAAGGGCTGGACTTTCTCTATGTATTATGCACGACCAAGAGGGGTTTATTCCTCTTTATATAGCCCTCCAATCCACCTCTTTTCCTACTTGAAATAGAAGCTTAACTCCCATTACAAAATAGTAAACTTCTCCCTTGCTAGTTGCCATAGAAGTCTCACTTTTAGAACAATTAGTAGCTTTCTCCTTTCTAATTAAAATAGAAGTCCTACTTCCATTAATAATTAGTAGCTTACCATTACCACTATTAGAAGTCTCACTTCAGATAGAAATAGTAACCTTCCTTTTAGAGTTCAAGTAGAATTAGTATCTTTCTAATAACTTGGGCTAGCGTGGGGACCACTAGGGATTCCTTAGAAAGCTGGCTCCAACTTGGACACGCGACCCCACATCTCATGTGCAATCCGGGCCCACAGTTAATTGCAAATAACTCCACTATATAAATGCAATTGCACTCCAGTTTTAGGAATAACTTACAATGAAGACCCTAAACTTCCTCAGTACCACAAGTAGGCCCCTCCATCTATATCCATGGATCAAATGGACCTGTCCACCAAATTAGATCCATATCTTATTATCCTTGAGCCCCAATTAATTATAGTGATCATTTGGTACCGATCCAATTAACTCTTAATCGGAATGGGTGCGCACTTACCAATGATAAATCCATTAATTGGCACAAGGGGATATTAAAGATAGATTCCATCTTGACCATTGAATGTTCTCACAACTCTACTACCAAGTACCCAAATCACTGAGGTGTTGACCTACAATTGGCCTCACTCATTTGTGACTCAAAGCAAATGAATAGATAGAAACTTGAGTTCATTAATGTCTCAGGATTATGAGCCTATTGCTAGAGAATTATGAGAGCAGACCTTAAAGTAAAGACAGTGTATATAAGGTATTTTTCATGGTCCTTCAATACATCCAATGTACCAGCACCATGATCCAGAATCTTACATTCCGATGATCGAAGCAAATCACACTATCTCATAGTAATCAAAGTGCTGCAACCTTGTCAGATGAGATGCCCAATCTCAACACTGGTTGTGAAGATATTTAAGTATAGGATTTTCAATACATATCTCATGTATATGGATCTCATCCATACACATGTATTACATCTAGTATACTTGTGGACTCTGGTTCATCTCATGAACCATTATGTCATACGTATTGGTTATGTGCAAGTATATAATTAAACAACATTCATCTCATGAAAGGAAAGCATGATTGTACTCATAAATAAACAAAATGAATCAATTTATTACATCATATACCTTGGTTTTGAGACCATAAAACTAACAAATCCACCCCCCTTAAGGTTGCATGTCCCTGTGCAGTAGCCTGCCAGCCCTCTTGGCCCGCCCACATGGAGACCCACCCACTTGCACCCGGCCAAGAGAGGGGACCCACACTCGAACTAGTCGAGAGTTGACTCCGATACCATTTGTAGTGCCCCACCCTTCACGCATGCATGTTATTGTCCTCTTTGGCCCACCGGCCTCACGGTTTTGCTTCAAATGGTTCACAACCCAACAAAAGGCATCATGCAAGGTAAGGGTGTAAGCTCTATATATAACCCCATTCACTTTCCTCTCTATAGTCAATGTGGGACTCCAGGGCGTCACATTCCACCCCCCTTTGGCTGCACGTCCCTGTGCAGGAGGCTATTAGTCCCTGTAGCCTGCCAACCCTTTTGGCCCAACCACATGGAGACCCGCCTACTTGCACCAGGCCACGGCAGGATACTTACACTTGAACTACTTGAGAGTCGGCTCTGATACCATTTGTAATGCCCCACCCTTCACCCATGCATGATATTGTCCGCTTTAGCCCACGGGCCTCACAGTTTTGCTTCTGATGGGCCTCTTCCCATCAAAAGGCCTCGTGCAAGGTAAGGGTGTAAGCTCTTACATATAACCTCATTCACTTTCCTCTCTGAGTCGATGTCGGACTCCGGGGCGTCACATTCCAACCCCCTCCTTAGGGCTGCACGTCCCTGTGCAGTAGCCTGCCTGTCCCTGTAGCCTGTCAGCCCTCTTGGCCGACCACGTGGAGACCCGCCCACTTGCACCAGGCCACGGCTGCGGTCCCACACTCGAATTAGTCGAGAGCCGGCTCTGATACCATTTGTCATGCCCTACCCTTCTAGTGGGCCTCTTTTCATCAAAAGGCCTCATGCAAGGAAAGGGTGTAAGCACTTACATATAACCCTATTTACTTTCCACTCTATAGTCGATGTGGGACTCCAGGGCGTCACAATCCAACCCCCTCAAGGTTGCACGTCCCTATGCAATAGCCTGCCAGTCTCTGTAGCCCGCCAGCCCTCTTCGCCCGCCCACATGGAGACCCTCCCGCTTGTACCAGGCCACGACAGGGGACCCACACTCGAACAAGTCGAGAGTCGGCTCTGATACCAGTTGTAATGCCCCACCCTTCACGCATGCATGATATTGTCCGCTTTGGCCTAATGGCCTCATGGTTTTGGTTCTGATGGGCCTCAACCCATCAAAAGGACTCATGCAAGGTATGGGTGAAAGCTATACATATAACCCCATTCACTTTCCTCCCTATAGTCGATGAGGGACTCCAGGGCGTCACAATCCACCCCCCTTAGGGCTACACGTCCCTATGTAGTTGCCTGCCAGTCTCGGTAGCCTGCCAGCCTACTTGGCTCGCCCACATGGACACCCGCCCACTGACACCAGGCTACGACAAGGGACCCACACTCGAACAAGTCGAGAGTCAGCACTGATACCATTTGTAACGCCCAACCCTTCACCCATGCATAATATTGTCTGCTTTGGCCCACGGGCATTACGATTTTGCTTTTGATGGGCCTCTTTTCATCAAAAGGCCTCATGCAAGGTAAGGGTTTAAGCTCAACATATAACCCCATTCACCTTCCTCTCTATAGTTGATGTGGGGCTCCGGTGAGTCACAATCCACCCCCTTAAGGCTGCACGTCCCTGGGCAATAGCCTGCCAGTCTCTATAGCATGCCAGCCCTCTTCGCCCGCCCACATGGAGATCTGTGTCGCGACCCCGGAACGGATCCCGGGCCCGCGACGAGTGTTGCATTGCATTCGGTGTTGTTAATTGCTTTCCCACAGGTTCCCGCGGTGAGGATTCCCAAAGACACGCGGAATCTGGCTCACACGTACAAGTATGCGGAAGCGTGTAGCAAAACACATCAAGATGAGCCCAACAAAACATTTGGGTGCCATAACAAATGATCACAAGGCATGGTATCATAGAAAGAAGCTAACAAGCATTCCCATTAATATTCAAGTTATAGAACTAATACAAAAACAAGTTAAGTTTAGTACAACCCATAAGAGACCAATAAAGGTCAATACAATCTCAAAATAGTCAAAAGAAACCCCAAGACTAAGGGTGACGAAACTCGAGAACCAGACCGACATCTAAATGACATCGTCGGGCTGCCACTCTCTCACGGGAGTTGGCTCACAAGCCTCCTCCTGACGCTCCTCCTCAAAGGCAACGTCTCCTGCACCTGGGCACCAATAAACAAGGGTCAAACACGACGGTTTGGCAGGTAATCAATTTAGGCATGAACATGAACAATAACATTTAGAGAAAACATGTGAGCAAATCTTTGGTATGAAGTACTATCAAAACTGAGATACATTTTCAAGAATGCGAACAAAGCTGAGATACAAAATAAACTAGCATGAGTACATAATATATCATGAATAGTTATCAACCACAAAGAGCCCATCCTTTCTCTATCATTTATATAATGAAAAGAGCAAGCACGCACGACAAACACGATATACATAATATAAGCACGACACGATTTCCCACAAAGACGGGAATTCCGACCGCGGAACCGGACACGCACGATGTGTAATAAATACACGACCAGTCTGCAGACAGTCCACATGTTTAAAGACCCCCAGACAGTGGATCAAACCGAAAGGGCAGTCTAAGCTCAGTGGTGTTTACTTAATTCATGAATGCACAAAACACGTGAAACACGATCAAAGCATGTCGAGATAAAAAGGGGGAAAATCACTTATCAAAACACGACGAACACGACTAGCAGGAGGCATAATAATTATGCATAACACGCTTAGGAAGTGATCCCCTTTTTCTTGAAACAAAACTTCAAAACAAATTTATACTTGAGCTTCAAAACAAGTGCACGCTTATACTTATCGTACCAAGACGGAGGTTCAAATACAAAATCTGACAAGCATGTGCTAAGGCTACTAATTGACCTTTGTGTAATTGAAACTCCAAATGTCAGAATATACAAGAATTGGTGTCCCCGAAGTTGGGTTTCATTTCGAAGTTCCATTTACACAATGTCAAGTTAAAACCCTTAACATAGTCTAGTTTTCAACCCTCAAGGAATACACAAAATGGAGAGAAATCATCTTCCTGAGTCTGGCAGGTTCGCTCGAGCGAACCTGTCACGTTGATGACACTTCGCTCGAGCGAGACACTTCGCTCGAGCGGACCTTACAAGGCGTAGACAGTTCGCTCGAGCGAATGTTGGCTCGAGCGAATAATAAAATGCGTTCGAACGAACGACTCACTGCCTCGCTCCGTGGGAGACAGTGGCTTGTTCGCTCGAGCGAACCCAGGGTCGCTCGAGCGAACAGGCTGCTGCCTGAGCTCGCTGAGTGCGGAAATCCCCTTTCCTTGCACATCTTTCACTACATTCTTCTCCTTCTTCTCATCCACCAACCACATATCATCCCTTGAGCCTTCATGCTCACCAAGGGTTTATTTATCATCATCCACACATCCAAATCAAGTAAGATAAAATCATAAACTTGTAGACAAATCACGTGCACAATTCCTAAAACGAAATAGAATCAAAATACAATGCACATGAAGCCTATAAAGATCACTTGCCTTGACCAAAGCTAAACACTCCTCCTCAAGTACTTCCTCAAGCTAATCAACACTACAAGAAAAATCCAAGAGAAAACCACACAACTCACTAAATCTTGAAAACAAGAAACCCATTTAGAAAAAGGGTTGAAACTAGGAAAATCATGATCTTAAAGGACTAAAAAGACTCCATGAAAGATGTGGGTTGAAGCTCTTACCTAGGAATGGTCACACAAGAGAGAAGAGAGGAAATGTAGATCTTGTCCCAAAAGAAACTCCAAGAAACTTGTACCAATAGAGAGCTTGCAATGAGATGGAGAAGATGATGAACTTGAAGCTTTATTTGGAGCTCTCTAACTAGATCATGCAAGGGGAAATGAGGAGGGAGAGAAAAAGGGTTTTTCTTGCCCTAGGTTCAGAAGTTGCAGAGATTGGGGAAAGTGAATGAAAGAGAGGAAGAAATGAGACTTAAGTGATGACTCATGGGCCCATTGGGCTTGAACTTGAAATGGCTAAAACATGACCTTGTGGGCCTCGGATGACTTCGACGAAGAAGGATAAAACGATCGTCGAAATATCTAGTTTTCAAAAAGTATATTTTTGACATAGTTTTGAAGTCTCGAAAATTGTGTCCAGATTTGTGCAAGAAAGACAATTTTACCCTCTTTGGGCCAAAACTTGGGTTTTTGGGCTTCAAACATGAATGGACTTAATACGAAAGTTGTAACACGTCGAAATATCAATCAAATGAAATCAAAATCACAATCACACGGAAATCGATACGATCTTCCCAAGCTCACACGTGCACTCAGGCCATCCTGAGTGTGTCTCACTAATATTAAACGTTCTCAAAATTACCAAAGCTATATCCAAGACTAAAACTAATCACTTCTAACCCAACAATAACTAAACCCACTTAGGACTAAACACATACTAATCACACACTAATCGGATTGGTCTGGGTCGGGGTCTAACATCCTCCACCCCTTAGGATATTTGGTCCACCAAATAAATCAAACAATTACCTCTGGTAAAAGCTGTGGATACTTCCTTTGCACTTGCTCTCTCAATTCCCAGGTGGCTTCCTCTGGCTCGTGATTTTCCCAAAGTACCTTGACCCAATGAATAGTCCGGTTTCTCAATTCTTGCTCTTTGGTGTCAATGATCTTGATCGGTCTTTCCACATACGAGGCATCTTCTCGAATCTCTAAAGGCTCATGTTGTAGAATGTGTGCAGGACTAGAGACATACTTCTTGAGCATCGAAACGTGAAAAACATTGTGTACCCCGGAGAATTCCGGCGGTAACGCAAGTCTATAAGCTACATCTCCAATCTTGCTCAAAATCTCATACGGACCAATAAACCTTCTAGACAATTTGCCCTTCTGTCCAAATCTCAATGTCCCCCTATTTGGTGAGACTTTCAAAAACACCTTGTCACCCACCTGAAACTGCAATTCTCTTCTGCGAGTGTCTGCATAACTCTTCTGCCTACTTCGGGCAATCTTCAACCTTTCCTGAATCAACTTGACCTTTTCACTTGTCTCTCCCACTATCGTCGGTCCATGGAAACTACGTTCACCGACTTCTTCCCAGCAAACCGGAGTTCTGCATCTTCTACCATAAAGTGCCTCGAAAGGTGCCATACCGATGCTAGAGTGGTAACTATTGTTATAAGCAAATTCGCAAAGCGGTAGGCATTCATCCCACTGAACCTTGAAATCCAATACACAAGCACGCAACATGTCTTCGAGAGTCTGTATCGTCCTTTCTGACTGACCATCGGTCTGAGGATGATAAGTTGTGCTGAACTGGAGTTTGGTACCCATCGACTCATGAAGAGTCTTCCAAAACTTTGAAACAAATCTACTGTCTCTGTCTGAAGTAATGGAGACAGGCTGACCATGCTTACTAACAATCTCATCAACAAACAACTTCGCAAGCGGTGCCATGTGCATCATATTCCCTGTCTTCATCGGAATGAAGTGAGCAGACTTTGTCAGACGATCTACAATAATCCAAATTGCATTATTCCCCTTCTTGGTATTAGGCAAACCGGAGACGAAATCCATGGTAATGTGCTCCCATTTCCACTCCGGAATCTCCAAAGGCTGTAACAAACCTGGAGGCTTCTGATGCTCTGCCTTGATCAACTGACAAGTTAGACAACGAGACACAAAAGCTGCTATCTCTCTCTTCATGTTCCTCCACCAAAATCTATTCTTCAAATTGTGGTACATCTTCGTGCTACCCGGATGCATAGAATATCTCGTGCTGTGAGCTTCATTCATTATCTCATTCTTCAAATCATCCACATTCGGCACACACAACCGGTCACGGAAATACAATATCCCATTCACCATCTTGAAATCGGGGCGTTCTGCAATAACATCTACTATCTTGGCCAAGTCTGGGTCTTGCAACTGATTTTCCTTAATCTTCTGGATGAAGGTTGGTTCAGAAACTGTCATATTTGCTAACATTGCACCCAATCTCAGGGTTTGTACCTCTACACCCAACTCTTCGAACTGCTGTAAGACACCCATTCCTCTCAAATTAGCCATGACTACTGATTTTCTGCTCAACGCATCTGCTACCACATTCACTTTGCCTGGATGATATTTGATTGGGAAGTCATAATCTTTGATATACTCCATCCACCTTCTCTGCCTCATGTTCAAATCCTTCTGCGAAAACAAATATTGTAAACTTCTGTGATCTGAATGGACCTCGAATCTCTCTCCATAGAGATAGTGTCTCCACATCTTCAATGCGAAGACAACCGCCGCCAACTCCAAGTCGTGAGTCGCATAATTCTTCTCGTGGTCCTTCAACTGCCTCGAGCCATAAGCAATCACCTTGCCATCTTGCATCAATACACAACCCAGTCCCACATTCGAAGCATCTGTATAAACAATAAATCCGCCGTTGCTCGAGGGTAATGTAAGAATCGGGGCTGTGGTTAACCTTCCCTTCAACTCTTGGAAACTGGTTTCACACTGATCGGTCCACACAAATGGGACATTCTTCCTAGTCAATTTTGTCAAAGGGGCTGCGATGGACGAAAAACCTTGGACAAATCTTCTGTAATAGCCTGCTAAACCCAAAAAGCTTCTAATTTTTGTCACACTGCTTGGCCTTGCCCAACTAACAACTGCCTCTATCTTGGCTGGATCAACTGCTAAACCTTCTCTGGATATGATGTGGCCAAGAAAAGCAACTTGCTCTAACCAGAATTCACACTTACTGAGTTTTGCATATAACTGGTTGTCCCTCAAGAGTTGCAATGTTGTCCTCAAATGTTCTTCATGCTCCTTCTTACTCTTAGAATACACAAGGACATCATCGATGAACACTACTGTAGAGTGATCCAAATATGGTGCAAAGACCTTGTTCATCAAAGCCATAAAGACTGCTGGTGCATTTGTCAAACCAAAGGGCATCACTAAGAACTCATAGTGCCCATATCTTGTTCTAAAGGCTGTCTTCTGAACATCTGAGTCTCTAACTCTCAACTGATGGTATCCTGACCTCAAGTCTATCTTGGAAAAATAGGCTGCTCCTTGCAATTGGTCAAACAATTCGTCTATCCTTGGCAAAGGATACTTGTTCTTCACGGTCACATGGTTCAACTTCCGGTAGTCAATGCACATTCTCAGGCTTCCATCCTTCTTCTTCACAAACAACACCGGTGCTCCCCACGGTGAAACACTTGGCCTAATAAAACCTTTGCTCAACAAATCTTGCAATTGGAGCTTTAGCTCACCCATTTCTGCTGGAGCCATCCTATATGGTGCAATCGAGATCGGAGCTGTCCCTGGAAGGAGCTCAATCGTGAACTCAACCTTTCTAATTGGTGGTAAACCCGGGATTTCTTCTGGAAAAACATCCGGAAATTCACACACAATGGGGATATCCTCCACCCCTTGGGACTGTTTATCCTCCGTGATAAACGCAATAAATGCCTGACATCCACTCTGCACTAATCTGCTTGCCTTCAACACTGAAATAAACCCTGCCTGAGATTTCCTCCTGTTCCCCTGAAATATCAACTCTGCCTGTGGTCCTTGGAATCTGAATGTGATGGTCTTACTAAAACAGTCCATGGTGGCATGATATGCTTCTAACCAATCCATGCCTAAAATAACATCAAAATCATGCATGTCTAAAACTATGAGGTTGGCCGGTAAATTCACATCTCCTAACAACACTGTACAACTAGGGTAATGGTTTCTACACACAACTTGTTTCCCTACTGGAGTGGTCACTACTAAGATGTAATCCAATTCACTACATGGTGCATCAATCAACTTAGCAAAACTAGGAGATGCAAAGGAATGCGTGGATCCAGGATCAAACAAAATCTGGGCTTCTACCCCACAAACAAGAAGTTTGCCTTCTACCACGTCTCCTGCAGCTTCAGCATCTGCACGGTTGAGATAGTACAAACGTCCATGCATCTGTAGTCTGTTCGGTACTTGGTTCTGCCTTCCTTGGCCTTGTCTGTTCTGCTGTGGAGGACGAGCATTCTGATTCTGCACTTGTGGCCTAGCCTGCTGCTGTTGCTGAGGTGGTCTGACTTGATTCTGAACTGGTGCTTGGTTCTGAGGAGCTACTTGTCTCTGCTGCTGGTTTCTGTTCCCTTGATTCTGAAGTAGTGGGCAATCCTTGATTGAATGGTTCATAGCCCCACACTTGAAACAGACACCCATGGCCTTACGACATTCGTGCGTCTCATGATTCTTGCCACAATGTCCACAACCCTGCCTCACATGGCCTTGCTCTTGCCTTGGTTTCTTGCCCTGCTGCTGCCTCTGATTCTGCTGCTTCCTATCCTGAACTATCATGTTATTAATATCCTCAAATGTATAAGCCCGCTTGACTGCCTCATCATATGTAGCTGGAGGCACTACTCCTATGACATCCCTCATAATGATCGGATTCAGCCCTTCCAAAAACTTAGTTATCTTCTTCCTTTCCGTATCAATTAGCTCGGTAGCATATCTAGCCAATCTCTCAAATTTGGTGACATAGTCTAACACGGTCATGCTACCTTGCTTGAGTTGCTGAAACTCAATAGCCTTCTGCCTCTTGACATGAGAGGGAATATACTTGTCCTGGAACTGTATCTTGAAAGCTGCCCATGCCTCATCATCAGCCATCACTGCATATGGGTCCTTGACTGTTTGCCACCACCGATCTGGAAGCCCATAAAATAAAGAAGCAGTGAGGTTGACTTTCTGTATACCCGTGCACATGAAAACATCAAAGATCTTCTCCGTATTGACTAGCCAGTCATCTGCCACTAGCGGGTCCTCATTGCCCGAAAACTCCTTTGGTGCTCTCTTTCTAAACTTCTCAAACAGAGCATTAGGGTCAGGATCCCTATTCTGAATAACAATCTGTGGACCTGCGGGTGGTGCTACATTCCTATTCTGAAGCACTTCCAACAACTGCCTTTGGACTTGTGCCATTTCATCATCCTTCTTAGCCAATTGTTCTTGAAATCTTGCTTGGTTCTCATTAGCCTGTCTTTGCTGTGCTATCATGGCTTGCATAAGTTCCTGAAACTGTGTGGCTGTAGGTGTCTCAGATGCATCTGACTCATTCTGATTACTGCCTGAAGCATGATGATTTGGAGCTTTTCTCGGAGGCATATTGCTATAACACAAAGAGTTAGAACACAAAATCATGGTACAAGGGTTTCTAAGATCCTATACGAACGAATCTATCGAACTCACGAATCCTCGCCACGTTCCTAAGACCTTTCTAGTTTCTTTTAAGTGCCTGAAACATGTCTCGCTCTGATACCAGTCCTGTCGCGACCCCGGAACGGATCCCGGGCCCGCGACGAGTGTTGCATTGCATTCGGTGTTGTTAATTGCTTTCCCACAGGTTCCCGCGGTGAGGATTCCCAAAGACACGCGGAATCTGGCTCACACGTACAAGTATGCGGAAGCGTGTAGCAAAACACATCAAGATGAGCCCAACAAAACATTTGGGTGCCATAACAAATGATCACAAGGCATGGTATCATAGAAAGAAGCTAACAAGCATTCCCATTAATATTCAAGTTATAGAACTAATACAAAAACAAGTTAAGTTTAGTACAACCCATAAGAGACCAATAAAGGTCAATACAATCTCAAAATAGTCAAAAGAAACCCCAAGACTAAGGGTGACGAAACTCGAGAACCAGACCGACATCTAAATGACATCGTCGGGCTGCCACTCTCTCACGGGAGTTGGCTCACAAGCCTCCTCCTGACGCTCCTCCTCAAAGGCAACGTCTCCTGCACCTGGGCACCAATAAACAAGGGTCAAACACGACGGTTTGGCAGGTAATCAATTTAGGCATGAACATGAACAATAACATTTAGAGAAAACATGTGAGCAAATCTTTGGTATGAAGTACTATCAAAACTGAGATACATTTTCAAGAATGCGAACAAAGCTGAGATACAAAATAAACTAGCATGAGTACATAATATATCATGAATAGTTATCAACCACAAAGAGCCCATCCTTTCTCTATCATTTATATAATGAAAAGAGCAAGCACGCACGACAAACACGATATACATAATATAAGCACGACACGATTTCCCACAAAGACGGGAATTCCGACCGCGGAACCGGACACGCACGATGTGTAATAAATACACGACCAGTCTGCAGACAGTCCACATGTTTAAAGACCCCCAGACAGTGGATCAAACCGAAAGGGCAGTCTAAGCTCAGTGGTGTTTACTTAATTCATGAATGCACAAAACACGTGAAACACGATCAAAGCATGTCGAGATAAAAAGGGGGAAAATCACTTATCAAAACACGACGAACACGACTAGCAGGAGGCATAATAATTATGCATAACACGCTTAGGAAGTGATCCCCTTTTTCTTGAAACAAAACTTCAAAACAAATTTATACTTGAGCTTCAAAACAAGTGCACGCTTATACTTATCGTACCAAGACGGAGGTTCAAATACAAAATCTGACAAGCATGTGCTAAGGCTACTAATTGACCTTTGTGTAATTGAAACTCCAAATGTCAGAATATACAAGAATTGGTGTCCCCGAAGTTGGGTTTCATTTCGAAGTTCCATTTACACAATGTCAAGTTAAAACCCTTAACATAGTCTAGTTTTCAACCCTCAAGGAATACACAAAATGGAGAGAAATCATCTTCCTGAGTCTGGCAGGTTCGCTCGAGCGAACCTGTCACGTTGATGACACTTCGCTCGAGCGAGACACTTCGCTCGAGCGGACCTTACAAGGCGTAGACAGTTCGCTCGAGCGAATGTTGGCTCGAGCGAATAATAAAATGCGTTCGAACGAACGACTCACTGCCTCGCTCCGTGGGAGACAGTGGCTTGTTCGCTCGAGCGAACCCAGGGTCGCTCGAGCGAACAGGCTGCTGCCTGAGCTCGCTGAGTGCGGAAATCCCCTTTCCTTGCACATCTTTCACTACATTCTTCTCCTTCTTCTCATCCACCAACCACATATCATCCCTTGAGCCTTCATGCTCACCAAGGGTTTATTTATCATCATCCACACATCCAAATCAAGTAAGATAAAATCATAAACTTGTAGACAAATCACGTGCACAATTCCTAAAACGAAATAGAATCAAAATACAATGCACATGAAGCCTATAAAGATCACTTGCCTTGACCAAAGCTAAACACTCCTCCTCAAGTACTTCCTCAAGCTAATCAACACTACAAGAAAAATCCAAGAGAAAACCACACAACTCACTAAATCTTGAAAACAAGAAACCCATTTAGAAAAAGGGTTGAAACTAGGAAAATCATGATCTTAAAGGACTAAAAAGACTCCATGAAAGATGTGGGTTGAAGCTCTTACCTAGGAATGGTCACACAAGAGAGAAGAGAGGAAATGTAGATCTTGTCCCAAAAGAAACTCCAAGAAACTTGTACCAATAGAGAGCTTGCAATGAGATGGAGAAGATGATGAACTTGAAGCTTTATTTGGAGCTCTCTAACTAGATCATGCAAGGGGAAATGAGGAGGGAGAGAAAAAGGGTTTTTCTTGCCCTAGGTTCAGAAGTTGCAGAGATTGGGGAAAGTGAATGAAAGAGAGGAAGAAATGAGACTTAAGTGATGACTCATGGGCCCATTGGGCTTGAACTTGAAATGGCTAAAACATGACCTTGTGGGCCTCGGATGACTTCGACGAAGAAGGATAAAACGATCGTCGAAATATCTAGTTTTCAAAAAGTATATTTTTGACATAGTTTTGAAGTCTCGAAAATTGTGTCCAGATTTGTGCAAGAAAGACAATTTTACCCTCTTTGGGCCAAAACTTGGGTTTTTGGGCTTCAAACATGAATGGACTTAATACGAAAGTTGTAACACGTCGAAATATCAATCAAATGAAATCAAAATCACAATCACACGGAAATCGATACGATCTTCCCAAGCTCACACGTGCACTCAGGCCATCCTGAGTGTGTCTCACTAATATTAAACGTTCTCAAAATTACCAAAGCTATATCCAAGACTAAAACTAATCACTTCTAACCCAACAATAACTAAACCCACTTAGGACTAAACACATACTAATCACACACTAATCGGATTGGTCTGGGTCGGGGTCTAACATCCTCCACCCCTTAGGATATTTGGTCCACCAAATAAATCAAACAATTACCTCTGGTAAAAGCTGTGGATACTTCCTTTGCACTTGCTCTCTCAATTCCCAGGTGGCTTCCTCTGGCTCGTGATTTTCCCAAAGTACCTTGACCCAATGAATAGTCCGGTTTCTCAATTCTTGCTCTTTGGTGTCAATGATCTTGATCGGTCTTTCCACATACGAGGCATCTTCTCGAATCTCTAAAGGCTCATGTTGTAGAATGTGTGCAGGACTAGAGACATACTTCTTGAGCATCGAAACGTGAAAAACATTGTGTACCCCGGAGAATTCCGGCGGTAACGCAAGTCTATAAGCTACATCTCCAATCTTGCTCAAAATCTCATACGGACCAATAAACCTTCTAGACAATTTGCCCTTCTGTCCAAATCTCAATGTCCCCCTATTTGGTGAGACTTTCAAAAACACCTTGTCACCCACCTGAAACTGCAATTCTCTTCTGCGAGTGTCTGCATAACTCTTCTGCCTACTTCGGGCAATCTTCAACCTTTCCTGAATCAACTTGACCTTTTCACTTGTCTCTCCCACTATCGTCGGTCCATGGAAACTACGTTCACCGACTTCTTCCCAGCAAACCGGAGTTCTGCATCTTCTACCATAAAGTGCCTCGAAAGGTGCCATACCGATGCTAGAGTGGTAACTATTGTTATAAGCAAATTCGCAAAGCGGTAGGCATTCATCCCACTGAACCTTGAAATCCAATACACAAGCACGCAACATGTCTTCGAGAGTCTGTATCGTCCTTTCTGACTGACCATCGGTCTGAGGATGATAAGTTGTGCTGAACTGGAGTTTGGTACCCATCGACTCATGAAGAGTCTTCCAAAACTTTGAAACAAATCTACTGTCTCTGTCTGAAGTAATGGAGACAGGCTGACCATGCTTACTAACAATCTCATCAACAAACAACTTCGCAAGCGGTGCCATGTGCATCATATTCCCTGTCTTCATCGGAATGAAGTGAGCAGACTTTGTCAGACGATCTACAATAATCCAAATTGCATTATTCCCCTTCTTGGTATTAGGCAAACCGGAGACGAAATCCATGGTAATGTGCTCCCATTTCCACTCCGGAATCTCCAAAGGCTGTAACAAACCTGGAGGCTTCTGATGCTCTGCCTTGATCAACTGACAAGTTAGACAACGAGACACAAAAGCTGCTATCTCTCTCTTCATGTTCCTCCACCAAAATCTATTCTTCAAATTGTGGTACATCTTCGTGCTACCCGGATGCATAGAATATCTCGTGCTGTGAGCTTCATTCATTATCTCATTCTTCAAATCATCCACATTCGGCACACACAACCGGTCACGGAAATACAATATCCCATTCACCATCTTGAAATCGGGGCGTTCTGCAATAACATCTACTATCTTGGCCAAGTCTGGGTCTTGCAACTGATTTTCCTTAATCTTCTGGATGAAGGTTGGTTCAGAAACTGTCATATTTGCTAACATTGCACCCAATCTCAGGGTTTGTACCTCTACACCCAACTCTTCGAACTGCTGTAAGACACCCATTCCTCTCAAATTAGCCATGACTACTGATTTTCTGCTCAACGCATCTGCTACCACATTCACTTTGCCTGGATGATATTTGATTGGGAAGTCATAATCTTTGATATACTCCATCCACCTTCTCTGCCTCATGTTCAAATCCTTCTGCGAAAACAAATATTGTAAACTTCTGTAATCTGAATGGACCTCGAATCTCTCTCCATAGAGATAGTGTCTCCACATCTTCAATGCGAAGACAACCGCCGCCAACTCCAAGTCGTGAGTCGCATAATTCTTCTCGTGGTCCTTCAACTGCCTCGAGCCATAAGCAATCACCTTGCCATCTTGCATCAATACACAACCCAGTCCCACATTCGAAGCATCTGTATAAACAATAAATCCGCCGTTGCTCGAGGGTAATGTAAGAATCGGGGCTGTGGTTAACCTTCCCTTCAACTCTTGGAAACTGGTTTCACACTGATCGGTCCACACAAATGGGACATTCTTCCTAGTCAATTTTGTCAAAGGGGCTGCGATGGACGAAAAACCTTGGACAAATCTTCTGTAATAGCCTGCTAAACCCAAAAAGCTTCTAATTTTTGTCACACTGCTTGGCCTTGCCCAACTAACAACTGCCTCTATCTTGGCTGGATCAACTGCTAAACCTTCTCTGGATATGATGTGGCCAAGAAAAGCAACTTGCTCTAACCAGAATTCACACTTACTGAGTTTTGCATATAACTGGTTGTCCCTCAAGAGCTGCAACGTTGTCCTCAAATGTTCTTCATGCTCCTTCTTACTCTTAGAATACACAAGGACATCATCGATGAACACTACTGTAGAGTGATCCAAATATGGTGCAAAGACCTTGTTCATCAAAGCCATAAAGACTGCTGGTGCATTTGTCAAACCAAAGGGCATCACTAAGAACTCATAGTGCCCATATCTTGTTCTAAAGGCTGTCTTCTGAACATCTGAGTCTCTAACTCTCAACTGATGGTATCCTGACCTCAAGTCTATCTTGGAAAAATAGGCTGCTCCTTGCAATTGGTCAAACAATTCGTCTATCCTTGGCAAAGGATACTTGTTCTTCACGGTCACATGGTTAAACTTCCGGTAGTCAATGCACATTCTCAGGCTTCCATCCTTCTTCTTCACAAACAACACCGGTGCTCCCCACGGTGAAACACTTGGCCTAATAAAACCTTTGCTCAACAAATCTTGCAATTGGAGCTTTAGCTCACCCATTTCTGCTGGAGCCATCCTATATGGTGCAATCGAGATCGGAGCTGTCCCTGGAAGGAGCTCAATCGTGAACTCAACCTCTCTAATTGGTGGTAAACCCGGGATTTCTTCTGGAAAAACATCCGGAAATTCACACACAATGGGGATATCCTCCACCCCTTGGGACTGTTTATCCTCCGTGATAAACGCAATAAATGCCTGACATCCACTCTGCACTAATCTGCTTGCCTTCAACACTGAAATAAACCCTGCCTGAGATTTCCTCCTGTTCCCCTGAAATATCAACTCTGCCTGTGGTCCTTGGAATCTGAATGTGATGGTCTTACTAAAACAGTCCATGGTGGCATGATATGCTTCTAACCAATCCATGCCTAAAATAACATCAAAATCATGCATGTCTAAAACTATGAGGTTGGCCGGTAAATTCACATCTCCTAACAACACTGTACAACTAGGGTAATGGTTTCTACACACAACTTGTTTCCCTACTGGAGTGGTCACTACTAAGATGTAATCCAATTCACTACATGGTGCATCAATCAACTTAGCAAAACTAGGAGATGCAAAGGAATGCGTGGATCCAGGATCAAACAAAATCTGGGCTTCTACCCCACAAACAAGAAGTTTGCCTTCTACCACGTCTCCTGCAGCTTCAGCATCTGCACGGTTGAGATAGTACAAACGTCCATGCATCTGTAGTCTGTTCGGTACTTGGTTCTGCCTTCCTTGGCCTTGTCTGTTCTGCTGTGGAGGACGAGCATTCTGATTCTGCACTTGTGCCCTAGCCTGCTGCTGTTGCTGAGGTGGTCTGACTTGATTCTGAACTGGTGCTTGGTTCTGAGGAGCTACTTGTCTCTGCTGCTGGTTTCTGTTCCCTTGATTCTGAAGTAGTGGGCAATCCTTGATTGAATGGTTCATAGCCCCACACTTGAAACAGACACCCATGGCCTTACGACATTCGTGCGTCTCATGATTCTTGCCACAATGTCCACAACCCTGCCTCACATGGCCTTGCTCTTGCCTTGGTTTCTTGCCCTGCTGCTGCCTCTGATTCTGCTGTTGATACTGCTGCTTCCTATCCTGAACTATCATGTTATTAATATCCTCAAATGTATAAGCCCGCTTGACTGCCTCATCATATGTAGCTGGAGGCACTACTCCTATGACATCCCTCATAATGATCGGATTCAGCCCTTCCAAAAACTTAGTTATCTTCTTCCTTTCCGTATCAATTAGCTCGGTAGCATATCTAGCCAATCTCTCAAATTTGGTGACATAGTCTAACACGGTCATGCTACCTTGCTTGAGTTGCTGAAACTCAATAGCCTTCTGCCTCTTGACATGAGAGGGAATATACTTGTCCTGGAACTGTATCTTGAAAGCTGCCCATGCCTCATCATCAGCCATCACTGCATATGGGTCCTTGACTGTTTGCCACCACCGATCTGCAAGCCCATAAAATAAAGAAGCAGTGAGGTTGACTTTCTGTATACCCGTGCACATGAAAACATCAAAGATCTTCTCCGTATTGACTAGCCAGTCATCTGCCACTAGCGGGTCCTCATTGCCCGAAAACTCCTTTGGTGCTCTCTTTCTAAACTTCTCAAACAGAGCATTAGGGTCAGGATCCCTATTCTGAATAACAATCTGTGGACCTGCGGGTGGTGCTACATTCCTGTTCTGAAGCACTTCCAACAACTGCCTTTGGACTTGTGCCATTTCATCATCCTTCTTAGCCAATTGTTCTTGAAATCTTGCTTGGTTCTCATTAGCCTGTCTTTGCTGTGCTATCATGGCTTGCATAAGTTCCTGAAACTGTGTGGCTGTAGGTGTCTCAGATGCATCTGACTCATTCTGATTACTGCCTGAAGCATGATGATTTGGAGCTTTTCTCGGAGGCATATTGCTATAACACAAAGAGTTAGAACACAAAATCATGGTACAAGGGTTTCTAAGATCCTATACGAACGAATCTATCGAACTCACGAATCCTCGCCACGTTCCTAAGACCTTTCTAGTTTCTTTTAAGTGCCTGAAACATGTCTCGCTCTGATACCAGTCCTGTCGCGACCCCGGAACGGATCCCGGGCCCGCGACGAGTGTTGCATTGCATTCGGTGTTGTTAATTGCTTTCCCACAGGTTCCCGCGGTGAGGATTCCCAAAGACACGCGGAATCTGGCTCACACGTACAAGTATGCGGAAGCGTGTAGCAAAACACATCAAGATGAGCCCAACAAAACATTTGGGTGCCATAACAAATGATCACAAGGCATGGTATCATAGAAAGAAGCTAACAAGCATTCCCATTAATATTCAAGTTATAGAACTAATACAAAAACAAGTTAAGTTTAGTACAACCCATAAGAGACCAATAAAGGTCAATACAATCTCAAAATAGTCAAAAGAAACCCCAAGACTAAGGGTGACGAAACTCGAGAACCAGACCGACATCTAAATGACATCGTCGGGCTGCCACTCTCTCACGGGAGTTGGCTCACAAGCCTCCTCCTGACGCTCCTCCTCAAAGGCAACGTCTCCTGCACTTGGGCACCAATAAACAAGGGTCAAACACGACGGTTTGGCAGGTAATCAATTTAGGCATGAACATGAACAATAACATTTAGAGAAAACATGTGAGCAAATCTTTGGTATGAAGTACTATCAAAACTGAGATACATTTTCAAGAATGCGAACAAAGCTGAGATACAAAATAAACTAGCATGAGTACATAATATATCATGAATAGTTATCAACCACAAAGAGCCCATCCTTTCTCTATCATTTATATAATGAAAAGAGCAAGCACGCACGACAAACACGATATACATAATATAAGCACGACACGATTTCCCACAAAGACGGGAATTCCGACCGCGGAACCGGACACGCACGATGTGTAATAAATACACGACCAGTCTGCAGACAGTCCACATGTTTAAAGACCCCCAGACAGTGGATCAAACCGAAAGGGCAGTCTAAGCTCAGTGGTGTTTACTTAATTCATGAATGCACAAAACACGTGAAACACGATCAAAGCATGTCGAGATAAAAAGGGGGAAAATCACTTATCAAAACACGACGAACACGACTAGCAGGAGGCATAATAATTATGCATAACACGCTTAGGAAGTGATCCCCTTTTTCTTGAAACAAAACTTCAAAACAAATTTATACTTGAGCTTCAAAACAAGTGCACGCTTATACTTATCGTACCAAGACGGAGGTTCAAATACAAAATCTGACAAGCATGTGCTAAGGCTACTAATTGACCTTTGTGTAATTGAAACTCCAAATGTCAGAATATACAAGAATTGGTGTCCCCGAAGTTGGGTTTCATTTCGAAGTTCCATTTACACAATGTCAAGTTAAAACCCTTAACATAGTCTAGTTTTCAACCCTCAAGGAATACACAAAATGGAGAGAAATCATCTTCCTGAGTCTGGCAGGTTCGCTCGAGCGAACCTGTCACGTTGATGACACTTCGCTCGAGCGAGACACTTCGCTCGAGCGGACCTTACAAGGCGTAGACAGTTCGCTCGAGCGAATGTTGGCTCGAGCGAATAATAAAATGCGTTCGAACGAACGACTCACTGCCTCGCTTCGTGGGAGACAGTGGCTTGTTCGCTCGAGCGAACCCAGGATCGCTCGAGCGAACAGGCTGCTGCCTGAGCTCGCTGAGTGCGGAAATCCCCTTTCCTTGCACATCTTTCACTACATTCTTCTCCTTCTTCTCATCCACCAACCACATATCATCCCTTGAGCCTTCATGCTCACCAAGGGTTTATTTATCATCATCCACACATCCAAATCAAGTAAGATAAAATCATAAACTTGTAGACAAATCACGTGCACAATTCCTAAAACGAAATAGAATCAAAATACAATGCACATGAAGCCTATAAAGATCACTTGCCTTGACCAAAGCTAAACACTCCTCCTCAAGTACTTCCTCAAGCTAATCAACACTACAAGAAAAATCCAAGAGAAAACCACACAACTCACTAAATCTTGAAAACAAGAAACCCATTTAGAAAAAGGGTTGAAACTAGGAAAATCATGATCTTAAAGGACTAAAAAGACTCCATGAAAGATGTGGGTTGAAGCTCTTACCTAGGAATGGTCACACAAGAGAGAAGAGAGGAAATGTAGATCTTGTCCCAAAAGAAACTCCAAGAAACTTGTACCAATAGAGAGCTTGCAATGAGATGGAGAAGATGATGAACTTGAAGCTTTATTTGGAGCTCTCTAACTAGATCATGCAAGGGGAAATGAGGAGGGAGAGAAAAAGGGTTTTTCTTGCCCTAGGTTCAGAAGTTGCAGAGATTGGGGAAAGTGAATGAAAGAGAGGAAGAAATGAGACTTAAGTGATGACTCATGGGCCCATTGGGCTTGAACTTGAAATGGCTAAAACATGACCTTGTGGGCCTCGGATGACTTCGACGAAGAAGGATAAAACGATCGTCGAAATATCTAGTTTTCAAAAAGTATATTTTTGACATAGTTTTGAAGTCTCGAAAATTGTGTCCAGATTTGTGCAAGAAAGACAATTTTACCCTCTTTGGGCCAAAACTTGGGTTTTTGGGCTTCAAACATGAATGGACTTAATACGAAAGTTGTAACACGTCGAAATATCAATCAAATGAAATCAAAATCACAATCACACGGAAATCGATACGATCTTCCCAAGCTCACACGTGCACTCAGGCCATCCTGAGTGTGTCTCACTAATATTAAACGTTCTCAAAATTACCAAAGCTATATCCAAGACTAAAACTAATCACTTCTAACCCAACAATAACTAAACCCACTTAGGACTAAACACATACTAATCACACACTAATCGGATTGGTCTGGGTCGGGGTCTAACATCCTCCACCCCTTTTTATCTCGACAAGTTTTGATAATATCTTGCGTGTTTTGTGCATTCATGAATTAAGTAAACACCACTGAGCTTAGACCGCCCTTTCAGTTTGATCCACTGTCTGGGGGTCTTTAAACATGTGGACTGTCTGCAGACTGGTCGTGTATTTATTACACATCGTGCGTGTCCGGTTCCACGGCCGGAATTCTCGTCTTTGTGGGAAATCGTGTCGTGCTTATATTATGTATATCGTGCCTGTCGTGCGTGCTTGCTCTTTTCATTATATAAATGATAGAGAAAGGATGGGCTCTTTGTGGATTGTAACTATTCATGATATATTATGTACTCATGCTAGTTTGTTTAGTACCTCAGCTCAATTATTTAGTTCTACAAATGTACCTCAGTCATGATAGTATTTCAAATCAAGTATTGCTTATATGTTTTCTTTAACATTATTGTTCATGCTTGCTCCTAAATTGATTACTTGCCAAACCGTTGTGTTTGACCCTTGTTTGTTGGTGCCTAGGTGCAGGAGACGTTACCTTTGAGGAGGAGCGTTAGGAGGAGGCTTGTGAGCCAACCCCTGTGAGAGAGTGGCAGCCCGATGATGTCATTTAGACGTCGGGCGGGTTCTTGAGTCTCGTCATTATTTTTGTCTTGGGGTTCCCTTATTTATTTTGAGTTGTGTATTGGCCTCTGTTGGCCTCTTAAGGGTTGTAACCAAAAATTTAACTTTTGTGTTAATCTTGTAACTTGAACTATGTGGGGAATGCCATTTCAACTTTTTCCTTTGATACTATGTCTTGTTATTAATTGTGATAGCACTTAAATATTTTATTGGTGCTCATCTTGGTGTGTTTTGCTACACGCTTCCGCATACTTGATCGTGTGAGTCAGATTCTACGTGTCTTTGGGAATCCTCACCGCGAGAACCTGTGGGAAAGCGAAAGCTTTAATAGTAATTGGAACATCAACACGTCGCGGGCTCGGGGGTTCCATTCCGGGGTCGCGACAGGATTGGTATCAGAGCGGGACATGTTTCAGGCACTTAAAAGAAACTAGAAAGGTCTTAGGAATGTGGCGAGGATTCGTGAGTTCGATAGATTCGTTCGTATAGGATCTTAGAAACTCTTGTACTATGTTATTGTGTTCTAACTCTTTGTTTCACAGCAGTATGCCTCCAAGAAAAGCTCCAAATCATCATGCTTCAGGCAGTAACCAGAATGAGTCAGATGCATCTGATACACAACAGCCACACAGTTTCAGGAACTTATGCAAGCCATGATAGCACAGCAAAAACAGGCTAATGAGAACCATGCCAGATTTCAAGAACAGTTGGCTAAGAAGGATGATGAAATGGCACAAGTTCAGAGGCAACTTTTGGAAGTACTTCAGAACAGAAATGTAGTGACCACTCCAGTAGGGAAACAAGTTGTGTGTAGGACCCATTACCCTAGCTGTACAGTTTTGTTAGGAGATGTTAATTTACCGGCCAACCTCATAGTTTTGGACATGCATGATTTTGATGTCATTTTAGGCATGGATTGGTTAGAAGCATATCATGCCACTATGGATTGTTTTAGTAAGACCATCACATTCAGATTCCAAGGGCCACAGGCAGAATTGATATTTCAGGGGAACATGAGAAAATCTCAGGCAGGGTTTATTTCAGTCTTGAAGGCAAGCAGATTAGTTCAGAGTGGGTGTCAGGCATTTATTGCGTTTATCACGGAGGATAAACAGTCCCAAGGGGTGGAGGATATCCCCATTGTGTGTGAATTTCTGGATGTTTTTCCAGAAGAAATCTCGGGTTTACCACCAATTAGAGAAGTTGAGTTCACAATTGAGCTCCTTCCAGGGACAGCTCCGATCTTGATTGAACCATACAGGATGGCTCCAGCAGAGATGGGTGAGCTAAAGCTCCAATTGCAGGATTTGTTGAGCAAAGGCTTTATTAGGCCAAGTGTTTCACCGTGGGGAGCACCGGTGTTGTTTGTGAAAAAGAAGGATGGGAGTTTAAGAATGTGCATAGACTACAAGAAGTTGAACCATGTGACTGTGAAGAACAAGTATCCATTGCCAAGGATAGATGAATTGTTTGACCAATTGCAAGGAGCAGCCTATTTTTCCAAGATAGACTTGAAGTTAGGGTACCATCAGTTGAGAGTTAGAGACTCAGATGTTCAGAAGACAGCCTTTAGAACAAGATATGGGCACTATGAGTTCTTAGTGATGCCCTTTGGTTTGACCAATGCATCCGCAGTCTTTATGGCTCTGATGAACAAGGTCTTCGCACCCTATTTGGATCACTCCATTATAGTGTTTATTGATGATGTCCTTGTGTATTCCAAGAGTAAGAAGGAGCATGAAGAACATTTGAGGACAGCGTTGCAACTCTTGAGGGACAACCAGCTTTATGCAAAACTCAGTAAGTGCGAATTCTGGTTAGAGCAAGTCGCTTTTCTAGGCCACATCATCTCCAGAGAAGGTTTAGCAGTTGATCCAGCCAAGATAGAGGCAGTTGTTAGTTGGGCAAGGCCAAACAGTGTGACAGAAATTAGAAGCTTTTTGGGGTTAGCAAGTTATTACAGAAGATTTGTCCAAGGTTTTTCGTGCATTGCAGCCCCGTTGACAAAATTGACTAGGAAGAATGTCCCATTTGTGTGGGCTGATCAGTGTGAAATGAGTTTTCAGGAGTTGAAAGGAAGGTTAACCACAGCCCCAATCCTTACGTTACCCTCGAGCAACGGTGGATTTATTGTTTACACAGACGCTTCGAATGTGGGAATGGGTTGTGTATTGATGCAGGATGGCAAGGTGATTGCTTATGGCTCGAGACAGTTGAAGGACCATGAGAAGAATTATGCGACTCACGACTTGGAGTTGGCAGCAGTTGTTTTCACATTGAAGATGTGGAGACACTACCTCTACGGAGAGAAATTTGAGGTCCATTCAGATCATCGAAGTTTACAGTATTTGTTCTCGCAGGAGGATTTGAATATGAGGCAGAGAAGGTGGATGGAGTATATCAAAGACTATGACTTTCCAATCAAGTACCATCCAGGCAAAGTGAATGTGGTAGCTGATGCATTGAGCAGGAAATCAGTGGTTATGGCCAATTTGAGAGGAATGGGTGTCTTACAGCAGTTTGAAGAGTTGGGTGTAGAAGTGCAAACCCTGAGATTGGATGCGATGTTAGCGAATATGACAGTATCAGAACCTACCTTCATCCAGAAGATCAAGGAAAGTCAGTTGCAAGACCCAGACTTGGCTAAGATAGTAGAGGTTATTGCAGAACGTCCCGATTTCAAGATGGTGAATGGGATATTGTATTTCCGAGACCGGTTGTGTGTGCCAAATGTGGACGATTTGAAGAATGAAATAATGAATGAAGCTCACAGCACGAGATATTCTATGCATCCGGGTAGCACGAAGATGTACGACAATTTAAAGAATAGATTTTGGTGGAACAGCATGAAGAGAGAGATAGCAGCTTTTGTGTCTCGTTGTCTAACTTGTCAGTTGATTAAGGCAGAGCATCAGAAGTCTCCAGGTTTGTTACAGCCTTTGGAGATTCCGGAGTGGAAATGGGAGCACATTACCATGGATTTCGTTTCCGGTTTGCCTAATACCAAGAAGGGAAATAATGCAATTTGGATCATTGTTGATCGTCTGACAAAGTCTGCTCACTTCATTCCGATGAAGACAGGGAATATGATGCATATGGCACCGCTTGCGGAGTTATTCGTGGATGAGATTGTTAGTAAACATGGTCAACCCGTCTCCATTACTTCAAACAGAGACAGTAGGTTTGTTTCAAAGTTTTGGAAAACTCTTCATGAGTCGATGGGTACAAAACTTCAGTTCAGCACAGCTTATCATCCTCAGACTGATGGTCAGTCAGAAAGGATGATACAGACTCTCGAAGACATGTTGCGTGCTTGTGTACTAGATTTCAAGATTCAGTGGGATGAGTGCTTACCTCTTGGTGAATTTGCTTATAACAATAGTTACCACTCGAGCATCGGTATGGCACCTTTTGAGGCACTTTATGGTGGAAGATGCAGAACTCCGGTTTGCTGGGAAGAAGTAGGTGAGCGTAGTTTTCATGGACCGACGATAGTTGGAGAGACAAGTGACAAGGTCAAGTTGATTCAGGAACTGTTGAAGATCGCCCGAAGTAGGCAGAAGAGTTATGCAGATATTCGCAGAAGAGAATTACAGTTTCAAGTGGGTGACAAGGTGTTTTTGAAGATCTCACCAGTTAGAGGGACTTTGAGGTTTGGACAGAAGGGCAAATTGTCTAGAAGATTTATTGGTCCGTATGAGATTTTGAGCAAGATTGGAGATGTTGCTTATAGACTTGCGTTACCACCGGAACTCTCCGGGGTGCACAATGTTTTTCATGTTTCTATGCTCAAGAACTACGTCTCTAGTCCTGCACACATTCTACAGCATGAACCTTTAGAGATTCGGGAAGATGCCTCGTATGTGAAAAGACCGATCAAGATCATTGACACCAAGGAGCAAGAGTTGAGAAACTGGACCATTCATTGGGTCAAAGTGCTTTGGGAAAATCACAAGGCAAAGGAAGCCACCTGGGAATTGAGAGAACAAGTGCAGAGGAAGTATCCACAGCTTTTACCAGAGGTAATTGTTTGATTTATTTGGTGGACCAAATATCCTAAGGGGTGGAGGATGTTATACCCCGACCCAGACCAAGTCGATTAGTGTGCGATTAGTATGTGTTTAGTCCTAAGTGGGTTTAGTGGTCGTTGGGTTAGAAGTAATTAGTTTAGTCTGGGACATAGCTTTGGGAATTTTGAGAACGTTTAGTACTAGTCAGACACACTCAGGAA
The DNA here is from genome assembly GCA_038049695.1 of Cinnamomum chago. Taxonomy (NCBI): domain Eukaryota; kingdom Viridiplantae; phylum Streptophyta; class Magnoliopsida; order Laurales; family Lauraceae; genus Cinnamomum; species Cinnamomum chago. The sequence continues at coordinate 34,445,200 of CP142460.1, forward strand.
GGCCTAAGTGCACGTGTAAGTTTGGGAAGATCGTATCGATTTCCGTGTGATTGTGATTTTGATTTCATTTGAATGATTTTTCTATGTGTTACAACCTTCGTCTTAAACACATTCATGTTTGAAGCCCAAAAAACCCATGTTTTGGCCCATAGAGGGTAAAATTGTCTTTTATGCACAAATCTGGACACAATTTTCGAGATCTCAAAACCATGTCAAAAATATACTTTTTTGGAAACTAGATATTTCAAAAATTGTTTTATCCTTCTTCGTCGAAGTCATCGAGGTCCACAAGATCATGTTTTCGTCATTTCAAGGTTCAAGCCAATTGGGGCCCATTAGCATCACTTAAGCCCCATCTCCCTCTCTTTTCATTCACTTTACCAAACTTCTGCAACATACTTGACCTAGGGATGGAAAACCCCTCTTTCCTTTTCATCTTCCTCATCTTGCATGACCTAGCTAGAGATCTCCAAATGGGATTCTAAGACTACCAATTCATTCCTCCCATCTCAAGCTTCCTATTGATATCTTCTTTTTGAAAGCTAAAGTTGGAAAAGCTCTCCATTTGGCTCCATTTCTCTTGTTTGACCTTCTCTAGGTAAGAGCTTCAACCCATGCTTTTCATAAAGTCTTTTAGTTCCTTAAAGATCTTGTTTTCCATGTTACAAACCCTTTTGGTAAAATGGGTTTCTTGTTTTCAAGATTGAGTGAGTTTTGTGTGGTTTTCCTGGGTTTTTGTAGTCTTTGGATTGGTTTAAGTGAAGTGCTTGGAGAAGAGTGTTTAGCTTGGGCAAGGCAAGTAATCTGTATAGGTTCAATGTGCATGTGTATTTTGATTCCATTGTTATTTTAGAAATTGTGCATTTGATATGTTTATAAGCTTCATGATCATGTTTTCCTTGGATTGAGTGTTTGAAATTGGGAAAAATGTGTGTTTTGTCCCTTGGAGAGCATGTAGGGTCAGGGAGTGCAAGTGGAATGAGGAACAAGAATAAGGAAGAAAGAAATGTGAAAATCTGCACTAAACTGCATTTCCCGTGAAGTTTCGGTCAGCCGTCGGTCGGCTGGCGGCTAGCCGAAATCCTCATTTCGGTTAACCGCGAGCTGACCGAGCTCGGCGGTTCCCTTTCCAGAAGCTGACATTTCGCCAGGGAGTTACGGTCAGCGAGCGGCTAGCCGCCATACCCCATCTCGGCTAACCACTGGCCAACCGCGCGTTGTCGGTTCCTTTTCCTGAGAGCTATATTTCAAACTGGATTTCCCGCGGTCAGCCCTACGGTTAGCTCACGGCTAACCGCCAAGTCTCAGTTCGGCTAACCGTAAGCTAACCGCAGTCAGTTCGGTTCCATTTCCAGAGGGCTGTGTTGGACCTGGATTTCCAGCGGTCAGCTTGTCGGTCAGCTGGGGGCTAGCCGCCAGACCTTAGTTCGGCTAGCTGACACCTTACCGCGAGGTGACCGAAATTGATTAATTTCCTGTTTTGAAGAGTTTTTGCAAGAATGAAAACGAGAACATGTTAAGTGGCCTTTAGCCTGATATTATGCACTCGAAACCCGAGATGTCCTTGAACCTCTGGGGCACCAATTCTGTTTTAATCCCAACATCTGGGCTTCGGCTGTACAACGATCAACCAAAGGTCCTTGCAGGAGCTTGATAGGCCTAGTGTTCGTACTTTAGTTTTGATATAATGAATATCATCGTGTACTCGTTTTCAAGTTAAGTACAAGCTAGTTTTGAAGACGTGTTTCAAGAAAAAGGGGATCACTTCCTAAGCGTGTTATGCATATTAATTATGCCCTTGCTAGTCGTGTTCATCGTGTTTTGATAAGTGATTTCCCCCTTTTTATCTCGACAAGTTTTGATAATATCTTGCGTGTTTTGTGGATTCATGAATTAAGTAAACACCACTGAGCTTAGACCGCCCTTTCAGTTTGATCCACTGTCTAGGGGTCTTTAAACATGTGGACTGTCTGCAGACTGGTCGTGTATTTATTACACATCGTGCGTGTCCGGTTCCGCGGCCGGAATTCCCGTCTTTGTGGGAAATCGTGTCGTGCTTATATTATGTATATCGTGCCTGTCGTGCGTGCTTGCTCTTTTCATTATATAAATGATAGAGAAAGGATGGGCTCTTTGTGGATTGTAACTATTCATGATATATTATGTACTCATGCTAGTTTGTTTAGTACCTCAGCTCAATTATTTAGTTCTACAAATGTACCTCAGTCATGATAGTATTTCAAATCAAGTATTGCTTATATGTTTTCTTTAACATTATTGTTCATGCTTGCTCCTAAATTGATTACTTGCCAAACCGTTGTGTTTGACCCTTGTTTGTTGGTGCCCAGGTGCAGGAGACGTTACCTTTGAGGAGGAGCGTTAGGAGGAGGCTTGTGAGCCAACCCCTGTGAGAGAGTGGCAGCCCGATGATGTCATTTAGACGTCGGGCGGGTTCTTGAGTCTCGTCATTATTTTTGTCTTGGGGTTCCCTTATTTATTTTGAGTTGTGTATTGACCTATGTTGGCCTCTTAAGGGTTGTAACCAAAAACTTAACTTTTGTGTTAATCTTGTAACTTGAACTATGTGGGGAATGCCATTTCAACTTTTTCCTTTGATACTATGTCTTGTTATTAATTGTGATAGCACTTAAATATTTTATTGGTGCTCATCTTGGTGTGTTTTGCTACATGCTTCCGCATACTTGATCGCGTGAGTAAGATTCCGCGTGTCTTTGGGAATCCTCACCGCGGGAACCTGTGGGAAAGTGAAAGCTTTAATAGTAATTGGAATATAAACACGTCGCGGGCCCTGGGGTTCCGTTCCGGGGTAGCGACAGTAGGCATTGAGGCCAAACCACTATAAATCCTTTATGTTGTGGTGTATTCTTGTGGTGATTATTTATATTAGCTTTCGCATCTTTTTTGATTAATCATCACTTGTGACTAGTTTATGTTAAGAAGTTAAAATTTTTCATAATTGGTCACACATTGTAGCTCACCCTATTCACCCCCCCCCCCCTCTAAGGTTAGGATCCCAGGACTTTCAAGCTCTATTTATAACCCCCTTCAATTTCATCTTTATAGTCGATGTGTGACTCCGGGGCGTCACATTCCACCCCCCTTAGGGTTGCACGTCCATGTGCAGTTGGCTGCCTGTCCCTGTAGCCTACCAGCCCTCTTGGCCCGTCCACATGGAGACCCATCCACTTGCACCCGGCCACGGCTGGGGACGCACACTTGAACTAGTCGAGAGTTGGCTCTGATACCAATTGTAACGCCCCACCCTTCACGCATGCATGATATTGTCCGCTTTGGCCCACCGGCCTCACGGTTTTGCTTCTGATGGGCCTCAACCCATCAAAAGGCCTCATGCAAGGTAAGTCTGTAAGCTCTACATAGAACCACATTCACTTTCCTCTCTATAGTCGATGTGGGACTCCGAGGCGTCACACTCCACCCCCCTTAAGGCTGCACGTCCCTGTGCAGTAGCCTGCCAGCCCTCTTGGCCGGCCCACATGGAGACCCGCCCACTTGCTCCAGGCCAAGACAGGGGACCCACACTCGAACCAGTCGAGAGTCGGTTCTGATACCATTTGTAATGCCTCACCCTTCACGCATGCATGATATTGTCCGCTTTGGCCCACCGGCCTCACGGTTTTGCTTCTGATGGGCCTCAACCCATCAAAAGGCCTCATGCAAGGTAAGGGTGTGAGCTCTACATATAACCCCATTCACGTTCCTCTCTAAAGTCGATGTGGGACTCCAGGGCGTCACAATCCACCCCCCTTAGGCCTGCAAGTCCCTATGCAGTCGCATGCCCGTCTCTGTAGCCTGCCTGCACACATGGAGACCCGCCCAATTGCACCCGGCCAAGACAGGGTACGTACACTTGAGCTAGTCGAGAGTCGGCTCTGATACCATTTGTAACGCTCCACCCTTCACGCATGCATTATATTGTCTGCTTTGGCCCACCGGCCTCACGATTTTGCTTCTGATGGATCTCAACCCATCAAAGGCCTCATGCATGGTAAGGGTGTAAGCTCTACTTATAACCACATTCACTTTCCTCTCTATAGTCGATGTGGGACTCTGGGTGTCACATTCCACCACCCTTAGGGATGCACATCCCTGTGCAGTTGGCTGCCATTCCCTTTAGCATGCCAGCCTCCTAGCCCGCCCAAATGGAGACCCTCCCACTTGCACCAGGCCGCGGCTGGGGACCCACACTCGAACTAGTCGAAAGTCGGCTCTGATCCCATTTGTAACGCCCCACCCTTCACGCATGCATGATATTGTCCGCATTGGCCCACCGGCCTCACGGTTTTTCTTCTGATGGCCTCAACCCATCAAAAGGCCTCATGCAACGTAAAGGTATAAGCTCTACATATAACCCCATTCACTTTCCCCTCTATAGTCAATGAGGGACTCCGGGGCGTCACACTCCACCCCCGTTAAGGCTGCACATCCCTGTGCAGTAGCCTGCCAGTCTCTGTAGCCTGCCTGCCCTCTTGGCCTGCCCACATGGAGACCCTCCAACTTGCACCAGGCCAAGACAGGGGACCAACACTCGAACTGGTCGAGAGTTGGCTCTGATACCATTTGTAATGTCCCACCCTTCACGCATGCATGATATTGTCCGGTTTGGCCCACCGGCCTCACAGTTTTGTTTCTGATGGGCCTCAACCCATCAAAAGGCCTCATGCAAGGTAAGGGTGTAAGCTCTACTTATAACCCCGTTCACTTTCCTCTATATAGTCGATGTGGGACTCCGGGGCATCACATTCCACCCCCTTAGGGCTGCTCATCCCTGTGCAGTTGGCTGCCAGTCCCTGTAGCCTGCCATCCCTTTTGGCCCGCCCACATGGAGACCCCCCCCACTTGCACCAGGCCACGACAGGGGACCCACACTCGAACTAGTCGAGAGTCGGCTCTGATACCATTTGTATTGCGCCACCCTTCATGCATGCATGATATTGTCTGCTTTGGCCCACCGGCCTCATGATTTTGCTTCTGATGGGCCTCAACCCATCAAAAGGCCTCATGCAAGGTAAGGGTGTAAGCTCTACTTATAACCCCATTCACTTTCCTCTCTATAGTCGATGTGGGACTCCGGGGCGTCACAAAAACCTAACAAGCACAGGGAAGAAGATGCACATGTTACCTTTGGCAGAATTGTTTGTTAATGAGATTGTCAGTAGACATGGACAACCAGTTTCTATTGTTAGGTTTTTGTTTGTTGCTAATTTGACGGATTCACGTTCACCATCACTGTCAAATGATCACACACTCATGCTCTTAGTTTTGACTTTGGAATCTAAGATTCTATCTTGCATTTGCATATTTTTTTAAATGAATTATGCATGCATGTTTTTAGAATCCAAATACACTTTTGAAATCCTATTTCTTCCTGCATTATTTTGGAAAATCAAATTAAGAATCTAGGTTTGTGATTTGCATACATTCCTCTTTTTTAGAATCTTTTTATTATGCTTAAATCACACTGGCCTTGAGTCCCAAGTTTCATCTTTGGAATATTGAAAGATCTGCAGGAACTCATCCCAGGCCTGTTTGGTCGGTCGACCGACCCCTGTACCCGGTCGACCAACCAAACTGACTGTTGGGAAAAAGCCAGTGTACCCGGCCGACCGAGCCATGCCCAGGTCGACCGGGTAACTAGCCGTTGGGCCAATATGACCGTTGGGCCAGGTCGACCCGGGGGTCATGGGGTCGACCGGGCCAGCTAGCCGTTGGACTGTTTTTTGTATATAAGTCCATTTTATTCCCTTCTTTCAAGAGGCTTGATCATTGAATCTTTGGAACCCCGTTGAAGCCTAAAGAAGAGGAATAAGCTAAGAGAGCTAGAAGGCTATTGGAAATCAAATGTTTGAGATTTAAAAGGTATATCTTTCTAGTTAATTTTGATTTCCATTCCATTTAAAATCAATGCATGTTTAACTCATTGTATTTTCATATATGCATGATTCCTAGCTTTAAAAGAGATGTTTTGCAAACACAATATCACCTTTGGAATAGTGGATTTCTTTGCAAACATTCTTGTCTAAATCACATGTGTTCTTGGTCGTTAATCTTCTTACAACTTGTTTAGTACTTTCTTTCAAGTTGTTTGAACTTTTCATGTGATTAGTATATAACTTCAATCATCATTTTCTGAGCTTAGATTTTAAAATGCATCAAGCATTCATTTAAGAGCTTCATTTTAGAATTTGATTGAAGTAAACATTCATACACTTTGCGCACACACTTTAGCTAATTGTTGTGTATGTTTGTATCTTGATTTAAACTTTCATATCAGCCTATTTAAAAGGCAATTCTATTGAGCTTATATTGTATCTCTTAAAGTGTTTGTGTAGACACTACATTGAGAGAAAAAAAATTTATTATAAAGGTTATTGCTTAGCCTAAGAAAAGCATTAGTGTAGAGGTTATTGCTTAGCCTTGGAAAAGCATCTTGTAAAGGTTATTGCTTAGCCTAGAAAAGCACATTGAGAGGTTGTTGTTTAGCCTAGAAAAACAACATTGTAAAGGTTATTGCTTAGCCTATTGAAAAGCATAGATAGTGGAAATCCGGTGGGGTGATTGGATCACAAGCCGGTAGTGGATGTAATTATTGAGGTTGACCACTATAAATCTTCGTGTGATGGTGTATGCTTGTGGTGATTTCTTTTGTTAGCTTCCGCATCTTGTTTAGTAAATCATCACTTGTGACTAGTTTACTTTAAAGAAATTAAAATTGGGCTTTATTGGTCATATTTTGTGTTAGACCCCGACCCAGACCAAGTCGATTAGTGTCCGATTAGCATGTGTTTAGTCCTAAGTGGGTTTAGTTGTCGTTGGGTTAGAAGTAATTAGCTTTAGTCGTGGACATAGCTTTGGGAATTTTGAGAACGTTTAGTATTAGCCAGACACACTCAGGAAGGCCTGAGTGCACGTGTAAACTTGGGAGGATCGTATCGGTTTCCGTGTGATTGTAATCTTGATTTCATTTGAATGATTTTTCTATGTGTTACAACTTTCATTTTAAGCACATTCATGTTTGAAGCCCAAAAACCCATGTTTTGGCCCAAAGAGGGTAAAATTGTCTTTTATGCACAAATCTGGACACAATCTTCGAGATCTCAAAACCATGTCAAAAATATACTTTTTGGAAACTAGATATTTCGAGGATCGTTTTATCCTTCTTCGTCGAAGTCATTCGAGGCCCACAAGATCATGTTTTCGTCGTTTCAAGGTTCAAGCTAATTGGGGCCCATTAGCATCACTTAAGCCCCATCTCCCTCTCTTTTCATTCACTTTACCAAATCTCTGCAACTTTCTTAACCTAGGGTTGAAAAATCCCTTTCTCCTTTCCATCTTCCTCACCTTGCATGATCTAGCTAGAGATCTCCAAATAGAATTCCAAGACCATCATCTTTTTCATCTCCTTGCAAGCTTTCTATTGGTACAAAGTTCTTGGAGTTTCTTGTGGGACAAGCTCTTCATTTTCTTCCTCCTCTCTTGTTTGACCTTCTCTAGGTAAGAGCTTCAACACATGCTTTTCATAAAGTCTTTTTAGTTCCTTAAAGATCTTGTTTTCCATGTTACAAACCCTTTTGGTAAAATGGGTTTCTTGTTTTCAAGATTGAGTGAGTTTTATGTGGTTTTCTTGGGTTTTTGTAGTTCTTTGGATTGGCTTGAGTGAAGTGCTTGGAGAAGAGTGTTTAGCATTTGGGCAAGGCAAGTAATCTCTATAGGACCATTGTGCATGTGTATTTTAAGCTTCATTGTTGTTTTAGAAATTTTGCATATAAATATGTTTATAAGATTCATGATCATGTTTTCCTTGGATTGAATGTTTGAAATTGGGAAAAAGGGTGTGTTTTGTCCCTTGGAGAGCATGTAGGCTCAGGGAGTGCAAGTGGGATGAGAAACAAGAAGAAGGGAAGAAGGAAATATGAAAATTTGAACTGAACTGCATTTCCCGTGCAGTTTCGGTCAGCCGTCGGTCGGCTGGCGGCTAGCTGAAATCCTCATTTCGGTTAACCGCGAGCTGACCGAGCTCAGCGGTTCCCTTTCCAGAAGCTGACATTTCGACAGTGGGTCTCGGTCATCTGGACGATTAGCAAGCGGCTGGCCGCCATACCCCATGTCGGCTAACCGCTGGCCAACCGCGCGTTGTCGGTTCCTTTTCCCGAGAGCTACATTCAGACTGGATTTCCCGAGGTCAGCCCTACGGTCAGCTTACGGCTAACCGCCAAGTCTCAGTTCGGCTAACCGTAAGCTAACCGCAGTCATTTCGGTTCCTTTTCCAGAGGGCTGTGTTGGACCTGGATTTCCAGCGGTCAGCCAGTCGGTCAGCTAACGGCTAGCCCCCAGACCCTGGTTAGGCTAGCCAACACCTGACCGCGAAGTAACCGAAATTGACAAATTTCCTGTTTTGAAGAGTCTTGGCAAGAATGAAAAACTAGAACATGTTAAGTGGCCTTTAGCCTGATATTATGCACTCGAAACCCGAGATGTCCTTGAACTTCTGGGGCACCAATTCTGTTTTAATTCCAACATCTGGGCTTCGGCTGCACAACGATCAACCAAAGGTCCTTGCATGAGCTTGATAGGCTTTGTATTCGTACTTTGGTTTCGATATAATGAATATCATTGTGTACTCGTTTTGAAGTTAAGTACAAGCTCGTTTTGAAGATGTGTTTCAAGAAAAAGGGGATCACTTCCTAAGCGTGTTATGCATATTAATTATGCCCTTGCTAGTCGTGTTCATCGTGTTTTGATAAGTGATTTCCCCCTTTTTATCTCGATAAGTTTTGATAGTGTTTCGCGTGTTTTGTGCATTCATGAATTAAGTAACACCACTGAGCTTGGACTGCCCTTTCAGTTTGATCCACTGTCTGGGGGTCCTTAAACATGTGGACTGTCTACAGACTGGTCGTGTATTTATTACACATCGTGCGTGTCCGGTTCCGCGGCCGGAATTCCCGTCTTTGTGGGAAATCGTGTCGTGATTATATTATGTATATCATGCTTGTCGTGCGTGCTTGCTCTTTTCATTATATAAATGATAGAGAAAGGATGGGCTCTTTGTGGATTGTGACTATTCATGCTATTATAAGTACTCATGCTAGTTTGTTTCGGTATCTCAACTCAGTTAAATATTTCTGCAAATTTATCTCAGTCATTATAGTATTTCAAATCAAGGATTTATTATATGTTCCTAAAACGTTTATTGTTTCATGCTTGCACCTAAATTGATTACCTGCCAAACCGTTGTGTTTGACCCTTGTTTGTTGGTGCCTAGGTGCAGGAGACGTTACCTTTGAGGAGAAGCGTCGGGAGGAGGCTTGTGAGCCAACCCCTGTGAGAGAGTGGCAGCCCGACGATGTCATCTAGACGTCGGGCGGGTTCTTGAGTCTCGTCATCATTTTGTTGGGGTTTCCTTTTGGATTATTTTGAGAAGTGTATTGGCCTTTGTTGGCCTCTTATGGGTTGTAACAAAACCTAACTTACTTTCGTGTTAGTTTTATAACTTGAACTATGATGGGAATGCCAGTTTAATTTCTTCCTTTGATACTATGTCTTGTTACTATTTGTCATGGCACTTAAACATTTTATTGGTGCTCATCTTGTCGTGTTTTGCTACACGCTTCCGCATATTTGATCGTGTGAGTCAGATTCCGCTTGTCTTTGGGAATCCTCACCGCGGGAACCTGTGGGAAAGTATATCTCCAAGGTTTAATGTACACAAACAACGTCGTGGGCCCGGGGGTCCCGTTCCGGGGTCGCGACATTTTGTAGCTCACCCTATTCACCCCCCCCCCCCCCCCTCTAGGGTTAGGATCCCGGACTTTCATCTATTACATCTGACAGAGACAGCAGATTCGTCTCAAGATTTTGGAAGACATTGCATGAATCCACGGGTACGAAACTACAGTTCAGCACGGCTTATCACCCTCAGACAGATAGCCAGTCATAGAGGACAATTCAGACTCTTGCGGATATGCTCTGTGCTTGTGTGTTAGACTTCAAGACTCAATGAGATGAGACATTAGCGTTATGTGAGTTTGCTTACAACAACTGCTACCATTCAAGCATTGGGATGGTGCCTTTTGAGGCTTTTTATGGCAAAAGGTGTAGAACACCAGTATGTTGGGAAGAAGTTGGCATTCGCAGTTTCCATGGACCAACCATAGTGAGTGAGACCAGTGACAAGGTCAACTTAATCCAAGAACGTCTGAAAGTTGCCCGGAGTAGACAGAAAAGTTATGCAGACTCTCACCGAAGGGATTTACAGTTCAAAGAAGGAGACAATGTTTTCTTGAAAGTGTCACCTACGAGGGGAACATTGAGATTTGGGCAGAAAAGAAGTTATTGAAAGTCCGGGATCCTAACCCTAGAGGGAGGGCGGGTTGAATAGGGTGAGCTACAAGATAGTGACCAATAATGCCTAATTTTAATTTCTTTAAAATTAACTAGTCACTAGTGATGATTTACTAAACAAGATACGGAAGATAACAAAAGAAATCACCACAAGCATACACCATCACACAAAGATTTATAGTGGTTCAGCCTCAATGCCTACATCCACTACCGGCTTGTGAACCAACACCCCACTGGATTTCCACTGGCTATTTTCCCAATAGTCAGATTGCTCGGTCGACCGACCAAACTGACCTGGGATGAGTTCCTTCAGATTTTTCAATTTTCCAAAGATGAAACTTGGAACTCAAGGCCAGTGTGATTTAAGCATATTAAAATGATTCTAAAAATGAGGAATGTTTGCAAATTACAAACCTAGATTCTTAATTTGATTTTCCAAAAATGCATGAAGAAATAGGTTTTCAAAAGTGTATTAAAGTTCTAAAACAAGCATGAATAAATCATTTGCAAATCAATATGCAAATGCATGTTAGAAACTTAGATTCCAAAGTCAAAACTAAGATGCATGAGTGTGTGAACATTTGGTAATGAAAGTGATCTTGAATCCATCAAATTAGCAACAAACAAAAACCTAACAATCTCCCCCTTTGCAATTTGATGGCAACTAATATGATCACAACACTTCTAAGACTTTGGTTCTTCTTAACGGCTCTGATCTTGAAATCTCTTGAATGTAGCTTTGACCGAATGACCGATTCGTCGTGAGCTTTAACTTAATCTTTTCAACATTTCTCCCCCTTGGTTAGAGCTCTCCCTTGCTCTTCGCATCCAAGCGATCTTCCTCTTTAGTTCTTGAAACAGATCTCCCCCTTAGTTGGATCTATTCTTCTCTCCCCCTTTGTTTGATCTTCTATTCTCCTCTCCTTCTTTGAAATTAGATAGATCTATTCTTTTTCTCCCCCTTTGACATCGAATTGCAAAGGAACCTGTATACATGAGAAAACAAATACCTTTCAGTAGCACCTGTTACCAAATGAGATTGAAAATGAAATGCGGAACGGGTTATCATGTATAGTGATTTGTCTATGCATTGTTTGAATGAAGCTAAGACAACAAATATGAATTGATTTAACAATATAAAGCTTCAATGCATCATAAACATTCATCAAGAGAAATATAACAAGAAGATAGGAGATGCACAAGTGAAACAGCAATTTCATTGATTTAACAATAGAAGTTCAGTACAGAAAATACTAATTATTTGACCAATACAAAAATCAAAAGATCATGGTTAGTAATCAAAACATCATATCAGTTGATAGATAAAGAATACATCAAGTGAAAATCCCTTCTATCACTACCCAACACTATGCCCCACAAAAAGTGAAAAGCCCTCCTAAGGTCTAAGAAGAATCTGTAGGAGACGGGGACATCACATCATCATGTCATCTGCAACTTTTGGAGATGTTCGAGAGACCCTCTAGGGTTTTCTTCATCATCCCTCTGAACTCTTGAAACTCTGTGTGAATGGAAACAACTGCTTGCTCCAAAGACGTCATGTGTTCCTCCATGGTACGCTGATGAGGGGGCTGGGGCTGACGAGGCTAATGCTCTGGCTGAACATTCTGGGGCTGCTGCCGATCTGCAATCTCTGTCTCTGCAGCCTCAATCTCAGCATCTCTGTCACGCCCCCAAACCAGAACCTCGGGGGCGCGAAAGGGATTAAGCATAAATATATTTTTCTCCCAAGATCCGCGTGTATGAAGACAACACATTTTGAATATTTTGCGGAAGCTTTCGTGGCGTTGCGACCCGGAGTCCGTGGCCATCGGATTCTGCGACGCACTCAACCTCAAGCATATAGCTATTATATCAAGATCGATATCAGACTAGAGTAAACCATCACAACGAAATACAGAGCTGACAGTAACAGGATAAGGATTCCCACATATGTTCAAGTTACAAATTATCAATATACATTAATTAAGAATCCCAAGAAAGGCTAATAAAAGCCATACAACAATAAGCTATTAACCACTACCCCATATATGATGTAGCTCCGATGTCAAGCCCAATGTCTACATGACATACCCAACAAAATAACCTGCAACTCATGACTTCACAGCTAAGAAAAGCACTCAGCTCGGGACAAAGAAATCTAGACCTGAGTACCAAAATAGTGGGTCAGACACGACGGTCTGGCAGGTGGGTGAAAAGATAATAAATATACTGAAGAATAAAACATGTGATAAATCATGTTATTTGATCAAATGCTGCATATAATTAAAACGGGTGGAAAGATCATGTATATCTGACAAATCATGTATTCGTGTAAAACGGGTGTAAAACATGGATATATGACAAATCATATATTCATGTAAAACGTCTGTAAAAGCATTCAACCTGTTCAATCAATAACTTTCATAAAAGAAATGAATAATTTATTGAAAACATAAATGCAGTATAAAACCTGTATAGGTATCTAAGGAAATCGGGAAACAAGCAAGGTGGCAACCACACGAAGCTAAGTCCTCTATCACTAAAGTGACAGAGCATATCGGGGCGTCGATCTCAGTCACACGAGGTGAGGAGAGACAACGAACATATACATATACAATATAAATATACGGGACGGGACCACGGTAGCGAACCGGGTATCGTGACGGGACTACGGTAACAAACCGGGCATCTGGATCCAAACTGCAGCTGGCGGGACGGGAGGGGATCTCCAAGTCGGTGGATCAAACCGACGAGGTAATCCAAGCCTAGTGGTGCCAACTCATAGGTCAAATTAGAAATTGAACATGTATAAAACATATCGAGTGCACATATGTAAAAGAGCGGGACGGGAGTGCTCGAGGCACAAATTTCCTTTCAATTCGGGCAATGTATAAATGGGCTAGCAATATGCTAAATTGTAATTTCAATGCCTTCGGAAATGATAAATCATCATTCATGAATTTTCGAAAACATATGTAACAATTCGGGATATCCAGAAGCACAGTTGATGTTTTGAAACTACGGGACAAGTATCGGGATTTAAAACTAGTCCGAGGTGAATAGGGGGCCCGTATGTCAATTTAAGTATACCCTTGTTACTCTTTGAATTTTGAAGACATTCCGGCTCCTTATACACCTTAGGGTTTTTCAAGGCTTCGAATGAGTCTTCGTGATATGGTTTCTTCCTCAAACGGGCTCCATACATATCTCCAGGTGAATAGTCCCCATCATTCTCTAAAAGGGTGCGCAAACGATTGGGACCAAAACCCTCTTCATTTCTCTTCATATCAGGGTTTCTGGGTGAATTCGGTTACCCGGCGGTCATCTGGCGGTTAGCCGCCGCTGGGTTTGGCGGCTAGCCGCTGGCTGACCGCATGGCTGACTGTGGGTGGCTTGACAGAAAACAGGTTACTGGAAATGTAACTGAAATGGTTCGGTTGGATAGCGGTTAGCCACCGATGGGTTCGGCAGTTAGTTGCTCGCTAACCGTGAGGCTGACCGCGTGGCTTCAGGAGAAAATGCAGCTCTCTGGAAAAGTGACCACGACTGTGTGGTTATCTGGTGGTCAGCCGCCAGCCACCCAGAGGCTAGCCGATAGCTGACCGTCAGCTGACCGCTAGGTGTGGAAAAGCCCTTCTGCAATTAGATTTGAGCTCTTTCCCTCCTCAAACCACTCTCCACACTTCCCATTAATTTCCTGCAATAAAAGCGAGCTAAAAGCTTCTCCATTACATCTTTCAACACTTCTCCACAGCTCCAAATTCCACAAACATCCAACCCGACACCTCCATCCTTTCACATTCAATCACCAAAGAGAGAAGAAAGTCATAACCATAGAGATTCATTTGAGCTATAATCAAGAGATAAAAGAAGGGTTATCTATCAACTTTCCAAGACAATAAATGAGTTAGCAAAACTCTTTAATGAGCATTTATTTCAAATCAATGCAAGCTAATAAATATGAACATGAATAACAAAATCAACACATTCTTCATAAAACCACTAAATGCTCAAAATATAATTTCAACCACTTGCCTTTGGTCTCTAATCAAGCAAATCCAAGTCTCTAATCACCACTCAAGCTCAAAATCCAAGCTACAAGCAAAAACTCCCAAAACAAACCCTAAAATGGGTCAAACCATGAATGAAGAAGAAATAACTTTCAATAATGAAAATGGAGCTTCTCAAGGACTAGAAGAATACAAATCTAGGAGATGGAGAAGATTGCTTACTTGTAAGGTCTCCAAATGGCAAGAGTTAGTTCAATGAAGATCTCAAAGTTGGTGGATTTCTCAACAAATGGTATCAAAAGGAAGCTTGTAAGGTGGGGAAGAGAATGATAACCTCCATTTCTTGATTGATGCAAGTTTGGTGTGGATTGGAGATGGAGAGAGCAAGAAGAAGAAGAAAAAGCTGTAAGAGAAAACCCTAGGCTTCCCTTTGTGCTGGAAAATGGAGATGGAAGAGAAGGGAGATGGGTTCCTCTTATATAAGCAAGTGAGAATGGGTCCCAGCACTAGAAAATCTCTTTGGGCTGAAATCATGGTTTTCGGGACTTCAAATGAATTCGACGAAGAAGGAAGAAATGATCACCGAAATATCTAGTTTCCAAAAGGTATATGTTTCGCGGGTTTCGGGGATATCAAGTTTTGGGTACAGATTTGGTGTAAAATGACTATTTTGCCCTCAAGGCTAGGAAAGTCAAGTTTCGGGGTCTCGAACGGGGACGGGATCAACATGGAAGTTGTCGGGATTAACAAGACAGATGAAACGGGATAAAAACACAAATCAAAACAATTTCAGAAAATCCCACAAATAAATGCAAAGTCATAAAGGGAACCCCAAAAGGGCCCGACTAGTCACCAAGGCACTCAAAATTCCCCAAGACTATATCAAAAGCAATTCCAAACCCAACTTAGCCAAAATCACTAATCAAGCTTAGAACTAATACACGACTTAATTAACACTAATCGGGTTCACTCGGGTCTGGGTCTCACAATCTCCTTGTGCTACGAGATTTACTCTCTGTGGTGGAGGAAGCTTCATCAAGAGAATGTTGGTTTTGTTGAAGACAATGGTAGACTCAGGTCTCTCTGAAGCTGGAGGAGTCACACCAAAGGATCTGGCAATCTCGGTAATGAGAAACCCGAAGGGAGCAGCACAAGGCTGGGAGCCTGTGATAACCCGGATGATGTGGTGCATGATAATAGAAGGAAGACACATAGGCACTCCGGTAATCACATTATAAAGAATATTTTCCATGTAAGGAGTCACTTCAGTTCGGTTCCCTTTCCTAGGGTAAATGGAATGAGTGAAGATAATGTGAATGATACGAAGGGAGGGAATCATAGAAGAAGCTTGAAGGTAGTTCTTGGCATACCATTCCTCAGGCTTGCCACAAAGAGCACGAGTGACTGACTCTCTCTCATCAAGAGGTAGGACTTCTGAAATGAATCTTGGGCCATCAGACCTAGGGATGCCTAAGATGGAGGAAATCAAGTCAATGGTGACCACCTCTTCACCATGAAGGAATCTAATGGTAAAAGAATTTGCAGTAGAGGCACAAATAGATTCATATAGACCATGGAGGGAGGAAGCATAAGTTTTGCCACTCCAAGTAAGGATGCTACCCCATCCAATAGCTTCAAGTATAGCAGGGACATTGTAGTACATTAGGTCTTTGACAATGCACATCTTTTCAATGATTATCCCTTTGCTCCGGAAGGATTTGACAACAGAGGATGGAGTGGGAATAGGATTGAATCTAATCTCTGGAGGAGGTGCAGCTTCTGGAGAAGATGAGGGAGATCTATGAGATGAAGAAGCTTGTCCAGTTTTGGACCTTTTGTTATCCCTCCTAAAAGTTTGCTTTGTGCGAGCCATTTGAAAATTTTAATGAGAAGGATGCTCAAGAATGAAGACAAGAGCTGAAAATGGGCACCGCAACTGCTAATTGAAGACAGATGTGGTTCAGGCAATTTTTCAAACACTTGGAGTGCAGGAATTGAGGCTGGGGAAAATCACAGAACAGAACTACTCAAAACTGAGCCAAGAGGTCTACAAATGATCTTGGAGAGCAGAACAATTAATTCAAATCAAATGACCAGCAACAAAACCAAGAAACTGAATCCAACCTTGATTCCAACAACTACACTGATCACTAGAAGAGACAACACAGAGCTTGGTCAGCTAGCTAGGAAGAGGTCTAAAAAAACTTTGGGCAGGATAGACAAAACACACATAAGAAACGAAAACAACAAATGCAGCTGCTTGAGTGACTTGAAAAGTGCCCAATAGTGAAGAAGATGATGCCCAACAGATATGAGGAAGATAAGGGAGAAGAAAAATGGACGAAGTTCACATTCTTTGAAGAAAAGATCGAATTCAGGAAGAAGGACAGAGGAGAGAGACTAGAAATCTGGAAGAGGAACCTGAAGCCTGCACACTGCTGCTGTCGACTTGCAAAGAAATGGAGATTCTGTTTGAAACAGAACAGACCCAGCGCAACTTATTAAGTTGCTGGGTGCGCAGGCTCAGTCGACCGGCCACTTCACGCGGTTGACCGGGCAAACTAGGGCAGCCTAAATTTCTGATCAGGTTCAGAGAAAAAGGCCTGGATGAATATGGGTCAATCTATAAGCTATCTACCCTTAACCCCAGCTATCATACAAGCTTAAAAATTTTAGAAAAGAGATTTTATAAAATCAATTCTAAATAATTCCTTTTGAAGAAAAGAAGACTTGTAAGATAAAAGACATTTTTCAAAATCATTTAATTTTGACAAAACAATGGTTTGACTATGAATCCATTCAAAAATAAACAATTTGAAAAGCAAAATCAATTGATTAAGAAAGTATAACTTTTAAGCGCTTTTTCAAATCAAATTGATCATAAACATGCATTTAATCATAAAATACCTTTTTAAATTCAAAATGCATTTTCAACAAGTAAGACTCAACCAAAATAATCTAAAACCTAAAGAGATACTAAGAGAGTAGAAAGAACTAGATTCAAGACCAACTAGACATATAACTATGAGAAAGGGTTGGTCCTATCTATCTAAGAAGCCTTAGTATTTTTCTAAAAGTCTAACCTTAGGTATCCATCTAAGGTCTTAAACTTTGAAGTCTATTTTTGAAATCCCACCAACTAGAAGAGATAAGGATTGAATTCTTTTAGACTTGACATCAAATCTTTGAGGTTTGACTATTTTAGATTGATGATTAGTCTTTGGAAGTTGGTGTTTCATTTTCTTTTTATTGTTCTCATTTCTTTTAGCTTTTCTTACCTGTTTTTGTCTTTTGAATTTTAATTTTAGCTTTTCAACTTTTTTCAAGAATTCTTTCATTTCCAAGGTTAAAGGAGGTAAAGTGAGAAGTTTCTTTTTGGTAGATTTATTTTGACTATTGGTCTTTTTAAAGTCTATCTTAGATGGCTCTTTTTGAATTATTTTAACTTGTTTCAACTTCTTAGAGTCTTCCTTGGAATTCAAAGTCTTACCCTTCATAGAATTAGATTTAACTTTCTTAGGTTCAAAGATGGGTTTAGACATATGACTTTTTTCTTAATTTGCACTCAAATTTGAAATGCCCTTCCTTATCACAATAATGACATTTTGTTTTGGGCAAAGGAGAAAGAGTGCTAGAGAAAGAGGACTCACCTTTCACAAAAGTTTTGGTGAGTTTAGGGCCATGAGAAATATACTTATCAAATCCAAGACTCGTCCTATCTCCTTGAGATTTACCCAATCTAAATAATTTTTCAAATTTCTCTTCACCTTGGGTAAATTTGCACTCAGACTTTCGTTTGTAACTTTCAAGTTGAGTGACTTTGTTTATAAGGATTGAATTTTCATTTTTGACTTTTAATAAATCATTTTCAATTTCCTTAATAGTTGTTTAGTTCATCATGGGCAAGTTTTAATTCAAATTTAAGTTCATTAGCAACATTAGATCCAAGTTCTAAGGTTTTTAAATTACTTTGAGCATTAGACAAGGTTTCCTTGGAAATTGTCAAATTGGATTCTAAATTGATAATGTCTTTGTCTTGCCTTTGTAATTGATCTCTTAGATTTAAATTTTCTTTATTAAGCTCGTCACAACTTATCTTAATTTCATTTAGTTCATCTTTGATATTAGATAGGTTATGTAAAGAGATCATAAACTTAGAGTCTAAACAATGTATGACGTCTTCTTTCTCTCTAAGTTCATCTTTTGAAGAAACTAATTCTTTGTTTAGCCTTTTTTATTCTTCTCTTAATTTTTTATTTTTCTTATCAAGCTCTAAGGACAAGGTATATAATTCCTCATAGGCTTTTTCATCATTTTCTTCTTCTTTTAAGTCAAATTAAGATTCATTAATTTGAAGGTTTGAATCTCCAATAGATGGAAGAAAGAGAGGTCTAGAGGAATCTACACAAAAGTCTAAACAATCTAACTTAGTGGAATCCATTCTAATAGTATTCATTCAAACACAAAACTAGGGTTTTGACTCAAGGTTTTTACACCTAATCAAGAGTTCCAAAACACTTGATCCTAAAATATAGAGCATGAGGCTCTGATACCAATTGAAAGTCCGGGATCCTAACCCTAGAGGGGGGGGGGGGGGGGGGGGTGAATAGGGTGAGCTACAAGCTAGTGACCAATAATGCCCAACTTTAATTTCTTTAAAATTAACTAGTCACTAGTGATGATTTACCAAACAAGATGCGGAAGCTAACAAAAGAAATCACCACAAGCATACACCATCACACAAAGATTTATAGTGGCTCAGCCTTAATGCTTACATTCACTACCGGCTTGTGAACCAACACCCCCACCGGATTTCCACTATTTATGCATTTCAATTGGCTAAGCAATAACCTTTACAATGTGCTCTTCTATGCTAAGCAATAACCTATCAATGTGCTTTTCTAGGCTAAGCAATAACCTTTTACAAGATGCTTTTCTAAGTGTAAGACCCCGACCCGAGAGAACCCGATTAGTACTAATTAAGTGGCGTATTAGTTCTAAGCTTGATTAGTGATTCTGGCTAAGTTGGGTTTGGAATAGCTTTTGATATAGTTTTGGAGAATTTTGATTGCTTTGGGTTAGTAGGGTCCTTTGGGGGTTCCTTTTCATGACATTGCATATGTTTGAGGATTTATCGGAGATTTTTGCATTCATTTTTTTAATCTCATTTTATTCGTATTGATAAGCTCTACAACTTTCATGTTGATCCCATCCCCGTTTGAGATCCCGAAACCCGATTTCATAGCCTTAAGGGCAAAACAGTCATTGCACACAAAATCTGTACCCAAAACTTGATATTCCCGAAACCCGTGAAACATATACTTTTTGGAAACAAGATATTTCGGCGATCATTTCTTTCTTCTTCGTCGAATTCATTAGAAGCCCCGAAAAACAAGATTTCAGCCCTTGAATGTCTTTAGTAGTGGGACCCATTCCCATTTGCCATATAAGGAGAACTCATCTTCCCATTTCCTTTTTCCAGCACAAAAAGAACCTAGGGTTTGCTTTTGGCAACTTTTCTTCTTCCTCTTGCTCTCTCCACCTCCAATCCACACCAAACTTGCATCAATCAAGAAATGGAGATCATCTTCATCTTCCTCTTCACCATGGCTCTCTATTGATACCATTTGTGAAGAAAACCCTCCATTCCAAGACCTTCATTGAGCTTACTCTTGCCATTAGAGGACCTTAAAAGTAAGTAATCCTTCCCTTCTTCTAGATTTGCATTCTTCTAGCCTTAGAGAAGCTTCATTTCCATTATTGTAAGGTTTCCCTTCCTATTTCTTGTTTTGACCCATTTTAGGGTTTGTTTTGCGGGATTTTTGTTATGGCTTGGATCTTTGGCTTGGAAGAGTATAGGAGTTTGATTTCTTGATTTCAAGACAAAAGGCAAGTGGATTACTTGATTTTTATGAGCTTTCAATGGTTTCCATGATGAATGTGGTTGACTTGTCATTTCACTCATATTTATTGGCTTGCATTTATTTTTGAAATGAATGCTTGAATGCATATTGGCTAAGTCATTTAATGTTTTGTAAACATGTTGGTTTAGCATTTATTGTCTTTTGGTTATATCCTAAATGAATGTTTGTGAAATGGTTTCCTTCCTCCTTCCTTTGTATTGGACTTGATGTAGAAGAATGAGGTGATGAATGATCACAAGTTGGAGTTTTGGAGAAGTATAGATAGACGTATTGGAGGAGTTCTTAGCTCAATTTTATTGCAGGGACTAAGTGGAAGTAGGGAGAATGGTTTTGAGGAGGAGAAATGGCTCAAAATATGAACACAGTGGGTGTTTCCCGCACCTGGCGGTCAGCCTGCAGTCACCTGGCGGCTATGGAGATCCACTGTTTCTCCTCACCTCGAGTGACTGAGATCGGTGCCTAGTTATTGCTTTATCACCTTAGTGATAGAGGACTTAGCTTCGTGTGGTTGCCATCTTGCTTGTTTCCCGTTTCCTTGGTCACCTTACATGTTTTACATTGCATCCTTGTAATTGAATAAATGTTTTATCTCGTTCATAGAATTTTTGATTTGAACAGGTTTACATGTTTTGAAGGTATATTCTTTTATTATCATATTGTCGTTGTTTTTCCCTCCATTTGCCAAACCTTCGTGTTTGATCTACTCTTTGGTACTCAGGTCCCGTTGTCGGTTATCCCAAGGAGGAGCTTGAGGAGGCGGTTGTAGAACCGCAGCAGTTAGTTGAGTGACGTGCTAATGACGTCATGTAGACGTTCGGTTGCTATGAGAGACTTATCTTTTTGGGGAAATTGTCTAACCATTCTTTGGATTGGTATTTTGGCTATTTTGGCCTGGTGGGCCTCTATTTTTGGGAAATGTAATTAAATGATATTTGTATAAACTTTAACTTACTTTGGGTAAACATGCTATAGATCATTGCTCATTCTGATACAGTATCTTTATACTTGTGATATTGTTTTATGACCAAGGATGGTTGACTATTTGATTTGCTACACGCTTCCGCACTTAATAGAAATGTTCATTTATGGTTGTGATATCCTCACCGCGGACACCTGTGGGAAATTAAATAAACGTTGTTATCATTTAAACAGATGTAATGTCCCGATCCCGGATCCGTCCTTCGGATTCCCGGTTCGGGGTCGCGACACTAAGGGTAAGCAATAACCTCTACAATGTGTTTTTCTTAGGCTAAGCAATAACCATTACAATAGAAAGATTACTCTTAAAGAAGTGTCTATACAAACATGTTAGGGTTTTCATTAGTTTGCAATTAGATTGGATTCATGCATTTTCATAAGCTTGACATCTCATACTTCTTTATTGAAATCTTCATGCATCAAATGATTTTAATCTTAGCATAAAAAAGATCTTATGTTAATTCTTTCTCAAACACGTTTTGATTTGCTCTTTAAAATCTGTTTTTATCAAACATGTTAGCCCTTAGTCTAGCCTCACCCCCAAGACCAAAAATTCCTTTTTAAAATCATTTTTAAGTCTTTAGAAACTCATGAATGGTCGGTCGGCCAAGTACTTGTCGGTCACCTGTCAGCTCCTATTCCAGAATGTAAAAACAGTGCATCAGGGAGTCTCGGTCAGGTTGTCGGTCGAGTGTCGGTCAGCTGTCGGTCGACCGAACCCTACTTTGGTGAACCGACACCTTTTTCAACGGTCCGAAATCTTCAAAAATATAGCAGTTGTAATGTGACCGTTGGGGGTCGGTCGACCGAACCCTACTTGTCGGTCAACCGACAATAGTTCCGTTGGAGCACGTTTTCTCTATAAAATGAATTCTTCCTTGGGATTTGTGCCAACACTTTTGAGACTTTTGAGGGCCAAGGAAGGTGGGACATCAGTGCTAGGCTAGAGGGAAGCTAGGAGGGCAAATCATCACGACAAAACTTTGATTCTCCATTGGGTTTGCTTCTCTTATCCTGATTTTATTCATGCTTGTCTTTAAATCTTTGATTTCTTAAAAGGCATGATTAAAAGTGTTCAAATGTTGAAACATGACTTGATTTTAAAATATGTTTATTGTTTTAACTTCATCATTTGATTAAGAAAACTCACATGTTAGACATTTATTGCTTTCTTTCAAAAACATGTGTAGTCACTCTATCTCATATCATTTATGAGTCTTGATTTTCAAAAACAGATAGAAGTAGTTTTAAAGGCATATGTATCATTTATTTATCTTTGCATTTATCATGCATATGTCTTAGTTAAATTATCATTTTCATATCAGCCTATGTCAAGAGGCATTTATGTGTATTCACTTGTATCTCATTGTATGCTTGTTTAGGCATAGTTCTTGAGATTAAGAATCTTGTTGTAAAGGTTTATACTTAGCCTATTGAAAAGCATATGTGGTTGTATAGGTTAATGCTTAGCCTTGAGTAAAAAGCATTTGTGGTTGTAAGGTTGGAGGTTAGCCTAAACCTTAAAATTGATAGTGGAATACAGGTAGGAGTACCAGGAGTGGATGTAGGCTTGTTTGGCCGAACCACTATAAAATTGCTTGTTATGGTGATTGTGTGGATGATGCTCTTATGTTTAATGTTTCCTTATCAATGTCAATTTTGATTGTATCAATTATTTTCTTACTTGATATTGGTTTAGAAAAGGACTGGGCTTATTTGTTTGAGTGCACCCTATTCACCACCCCCCCCCCCTCCTCTAGGGTGCGATTTTGGTCTTTCAATTGGTATCAGAGCCTAGGTGCTCTTGTCTAGGTCTAACTAACCTTGAGAGAAATCTAGAGTGTTTTCATTAGTTGCCATTATGCAAACTCATTTGGGAGAAGGGAATGCTACAAATAGACCACCCTTGTTCAATGGAACACATTATCGTTATTGGAAAATTGGAACGCAAGTGTTCTTAGAATCTCAAAACTTAGATGTTTGGAATATTATAGAAGAAGGCTATCATCCTCCTACTATCACTGAGCAAGACACGGAAGGATATGTCATCTCCATTAAACCAAAGTGTAAGAGAGAATGGACTCAAGGAGAAAAGGATAGGGCTAATTTAAATGCTAAGGCAAAGAACTCTTTGTATTGTGCCTTATCTCAAGAGGAGTTTAATAGAGTAATCAATTGCAAAACGGCCAAGGAGGTTTGGGATACCTTAGAGACTACTCATGAAGGAACGGATCAAGTCAAGATTGCTAAAATTCAAATGTTGACATCTAAATTTGAAGATATCAAGATGCTTAAGGAAGAAACATTTGATGAATTCTATTCTAAATCCATGGAGATTGTCAACTCTCTTATAGGTCTAGGAGAGAAAATAGATGAGTCCAAGGCTGTGAGGAAAATCTTAAGATCTCTTCCTAAAAGGTTCAAACCCAAGATTGTAGCCATAGCGGAAAGCAAAAATGTTGACAAAATTAAACTTGAAGAGCTAAGAGGGAATCTTCTTACCTATGAACTAGATCTAGAAGTTCCTAGCAAAAAGAAAGGAGTAGCTTTTTCATCTCAATTAAAGGAAAATGAGAGTGATGATGACAATGCCTTGTTTGTTAAAAGATTTAAAAAAATCTTTAGAAACAACAAGAGTAATAGAAATTCGGATGAATCTAAAAGTCCTAGATTCCAAAGAAATTCCAAAGGATCCCTTAAGAAGGATGTTCAATGTTACAATTGCAAGGGGTTTGGTCACATTGCTCAAAATTGTTCTACCCCCAAAGAATCTGAAAAAGGAGATAGGAAATGTAAAAAGGTTCTAAACATAACTTGCGATAAAGAAGATGAAGATAGTGATCATAATGAATCTCAAAATGATGAAGATGAAAATTTCCCTAATTGGCTTCTCTTTACATCTATTGAAGAAAACAATGAGCATAATACTCTAATAGATGAAACATTAGGGAAAGAGCAACTAAATGATCAGATTAATGAAATTGAACAAGCCTATGACGAACTATATGAAAATTGGAAAAACTTGCAAAATCTTGAAAGAAGAAACAAAAAGGCTTGTGATTATTATGAAAGATGAAAGAAGATCTTTAGAACAAAAGATGACTACTTTAAATGAGAATCTTGCTCATGCTCAAAAGGAAATTCATAATTTACAATCCAAACTTGAGTCTAGTCAACTTGAAACAAACTCACTTCAAATGAAGCTCACTAAAGGAAAATTTGTTGTTGATAAATTCACCCTAGGTAATGACAAGTTTTACCAAATGTTGGGTATGCATAAAAAATTTGGAGACAAGAATGGGTTAGGTTTTGAAGGTTCCTCTAGCAAAAACAAAAATGACTTTCAAAGTTTTACTAGGACCTTTCATAAATCTATGAATAAGAAAAACTATACCTCTAGATGGATTTTTCATTTTTGCAATCGTAGTGAGCATTTAGTTCCTAATTGCCCATACAAAATTAGAATGTCCTTAGAAAATTCCACTAGAGTGAAAGTCCTTGAGGATCCTAACCCTAGAGGGGGGGGGGGGGGGGGGGGTGAATAGGGTGTGCTACAACTATGACCAATTTAAAACAATTTTAAATTCTAAAGCAAACTAGTCACATGTGATGATTAACCATACAATATGCGGAAGCTAATAAAAGAATCACCACAAATGCAAGCACCACAACACCAAGATTTATAGTGGTTCGGCCTCAATGCCTACGTCCACTACCGGCTTGTGATCCAATCACCCCACCGGATTTCCACTATTAATGCTTTTTACTAGGCTAAGCAATAACCTATACAATGTTGTTTTTCTAGGATCAACAACAACCTTACAATGTGCTTTTCTAGGCTAAGCAATAACCTTTACAAAATGCTTTTCTTAGGCTAAGCAATAACCTTAGAAGATGCTTTTCTTAGGCTAAGCAATAACCTTACAAATAGAGATTTCTCTAAGAAGGTGTCTTTCCAAAAGATCACTCTTAGAGATTACAATTTCAGCTCAAATGAAATTGCCTCTTGAATAGGCTAATATGAAAGTTTAATACAAATTACAAACATACACTCAATTAAGCTAAAGTGTGTGCACAAGTGTATGAGTGTGTTTCTTCAATCAATTTCAACAAAGAAGCTCTTAAATGAATGCATGATGCATTTTAAAATCAAAGCTTATAAAATGGTGATTGAAGAGAAAACTAATCACATAAAAGTTTCAAACAACTTTGAAGAAATGAGACAAACAAGTTGTATGAATGTTAAAGTCTAAGAAAGCATGTGATTTAGTTAAGAGAGTTTGCAAACTAATCTAATTTACCAAGGATGATTTAGAGTTTGCAACACAACTCTTTAAAAGCTAGAAATCATGCAAATATGAAAATACAAAGATTTAACCATGCATTGATTCTACTTTTAATGGAAATCAAAATGATAAGTAAGGTCTACCTTTTTAAATCTCAAGCATTTGATTTCCAAATGGCCCTCTAGCCTTTCCAACTTCTTCCCCTTTCTTTGGCTCCAAAATGCTCTCAAAAGTTCATGTGTCAAGCCTTGAAAAAGGTTGGAAATGAATGGACTTTATAGCCAAAAAGTTGCCAACGGCTAGTCCTCGGTCGACCGGCAAAGAGGTCTCGGTCGACCGAGAAGGCACAAAGGCTAGTTTTCTGACCGTTGGTGCTTCAGGTCACAGACACCCTGCAGTGTCCTCGGTCGACCGAGACACAGGTCTCGGTCGACCGGCGACACTGCCGGGTGAGTGACCTGTTGGTCCAAAAATCCAACTTTTTTTTCCATTTCAAAGTATTTCTTTAAGGGATCTTTGGGCCACTCAATCAAGCTTAAATAACATGTTTTAAGACATTCTAAGATGTTTAAAAACATGAACACACAAAGCCTAAGATGATTCAAAAGTTTAAAACCAAAGGCTAGCTTGATTGGATAAAACTCTTTTCAAATGAAAATGCATACAAAAATGATTCTGAAAGTGATGAAAATATGCAAAGCTCAAACCTAAATTCTCAAGATGATTTTCCAAATATAATGCACAAGGAAATAGGTTTTCAAAAGAGTTTGTATTCTAAAACCAATGCATCCAAGTTTAGAACCAAAACATGCATAAAACAAATACTTTTCCAAAACTTAAAAGCTATGCATGTATAAATCAAGATTTCAAGTTTTTCTAAAACAATGCAAGTGTGTGTGAATCAAATGATGCTAAAGTGCAAATGCATCCATCAAATTGCAAATACAAAATTCCTAACAATCTCCCCCTTTGCAATTTGATGGCAACTTACCCATCATTGAAATTTCACACCAAGTCTTCAGCTCCCCCTAAGCTGGACAAGTCTTGAAATCTTCTTGGATGCTCCTTCTCTTAGCTTGGGCTCTTGGGCTCTTTTCTTCAATCTTCTTGATGCTTGGAGCCTGATCATTCTTCAAGCTTTCTCTTCTTCTTTTTCTCTATGGCCAAGCATCTTCTTTAGCTCCAAGCTTTCTTTCTTCTATTTGCTCTCCCCTTTTGACCATGCCTCTCTCTCCCTTTGGCAAGGTATGCATTCTCTCCCTTTGTAGAAGATCATACACAACTCTCCCCTTAGGAAGCTTGGACATTCTCTTCACCTCTTGAGAACTTGAAAGCTTTCTCCCCCTTTGATGGATAGGAGATCTTCGAGTACTTGAACTCTCGAACTCTCTCCCCCTTTGACATTAAATTGCAAAGGTACCTACACACATGAAACAAGGAAAATACCTTTAGAAGCACCTGTTAACAAATGAAATCGAAAATGAAATACATAACAGGCTATCATGTGAGGTAGAAGTCTCTAAGGGCTCAAAGGCTATCCAAGGGTGGATTTGATCAAAACTAATTCTTCCTATGAAGGTTTACACTCCCCCTCAATCCATTCTCTTCTTTTGTCAAACTTTTGACAAGATTTAACTATTAGATGCAAGAAGAAGATGGTTTAACCAATTGAGGGTCAATTTCAAGGAAAGGATTAGATTCATATAACTATAAGGCTCATATGATCAAATTACCAAAAGAGAGCTAGGTCAAGGTGAAAAGCAATCATGGATACCAATTGGAAAAACAAAGAATACCAATTGAGATTTAAGGATATGACTATTAAACATAATCACTCTAAAATGGATTTAAAAATATAACTATTAGGAAACATCCAAATTAGAGCTATCCATGAAGCAATGGGGTTTACTAATCATAGCATCAAACAATATAACTTATGAAAATCATATGCTATGAAAGTTTTGAACTCATTTCATTCAACCATTAAATGTGACTATTATGAGCAAGAATGAGTGAAATGAAATTCAAGTCATGAAGCCAACCTCAACTAATAACCAACCAATATTATGAACACATAAACATGGTGGTCATGAGATATACCTATGAGAGCAAGTGAGGAGGCAATCATGAACATTATGATGCTAATGGTGTGTGACATGGAACAATCATATTACTTATCAAGTTCAATCCAATGCACACAAGGTCTATCACATACACAAGATAAGATATCAATTGGATATGAAATCAATGGAAAGTTATACCAAATGAAACCAATTGAATATGATAACATGAATAAGAGCAAGGGTGTGACAAACTTCCATCAAGCATCATTAATGCATATTCATCACTTTTAAAGATATGACTAAAGAACATAGTGATGAACAAGAGAAATTGCAATGCAAAAGGATATTACTTTGTAATGCATGCAATTTCCAAAGTGTCTAGATCATATGAATTCAACACTAAGATATCCATCAAACAAGAGATATAACTATGAAATACAAGGAATGGATTTCAAAGAGGTTCATATGATCAAGAACACTATTATGAAGTTGAAACATGTATAATGATGACAACATTAAGAAGGTATACATGAATCAACATCATAACCATCCAAAAAGAAATGACTAGAGAGCATAGAGGATGGATTTGGGTTCTAGTATGGTTTCTACAAATATTACTAAGATCACAACCATACATGGAACCAATAGTCATTTGCATATAAAAAGAATGTAAAGAAATAAGCAAGGATGCAAACAACATACATTTCCATTTCTAATATAAAGAAACCAAAAGAAAAGGAAATGAGAATCATGGAACATGCTTGGATGAATATAACTAGTGATGGTATAGAGCATTTCCAATCATTCAATCTTCAAATCATTTTGATAAACAAAATCCAACAATGAGCATAAAAAGAGTGAATTTGAAGATCAATTTTCAACATTGTATTTTAAAAGATATAACTTAAATGAAACACATACAAGTTGATTTTTCAAAACAATGTTCTCCATATAAAAGTATCACTTAGAAATCTATGGAAAAACTTGAATTGATTCAAATCATTTGTTCAAAAAATATAACTATGACATCTACACAAATGATTCAACAACAATTGATCATGAAGAGTCTAGCTATGAAAGCTTTTGAAATCACAATCAATTGATCATGTAGAAATGCAATGCAAAACATAAATGTGCAAAAAGCAAATCAAACATGATGAAATTATAATCAAAAGATTTTGAAAACCATGAAGTGTAACTAGAATGGTGCATGAAAACAAAATCAATTGATCATAAAGAAACAATGCATTTAAATAATTGTAACTAAGAAAGAACAAAATGCAAAGCAACAAGACCAACAAAGAGATTAACTTATAAAGCATAGGTTGGTCAAGGAGGTTCAAGGCCTTAAGGTTTGTCTAAGTAAATAACTTTTGGGATCCACCTAAGGTCTTGAGAGGGTTGAACTTTGAGGTCTAGTTTGGAATTCTCACCAACTAAAGGAGATTTAACTTGATAAATTTTCAATTTAAACTTATCACCATGATATTTAGATTTTACTAAATTTAGCTTAGATTGGTGATTAGTCTTTTGATGTTGGTGAGTTTGTTTCTTAGGGGATTGTTTCACTTTTCTTTTCTTCTTATTTTCTCCCTTTACTTGACTTTTGAATTTTAGATTTAACTTAGTAACTTTCTTCAAAAGTTCTTTCATGGGTTGATATAAGGGAGATAGGTTGAGAAGCTTTTTGTTCATAGATTCTTTCATACTTGGTTTAACTTGTTTAAACTTCTTAGAATCTATCTTAGGAGACTCCTTGTTAATTGGTTTAACTTGTTTAAGCTTTATGGAGTCTTCCTTGGTTTTTAGTGTCTTACCCTTCAAGTAAGATTTTACTTTCTTTGGTTCAAAGAAGGGATTAGACACATTGCTTCTTCTTAGTTTGCACTCAAACCTAAAGTGTCCTTCATTGCCACAATAATCACATTTTGTTTTAGGCAAGTGACAAAGAGTGCTAGAGAAAGAGGACTCACCTTTCACAAATGTGTTGGTGAATTTAGGGTCATAAGACATATTCCTATTAAATCCAATACCCGTCCTATCTCCATGAGGTTTACCCAATTTAAATAATTTTTCAAGTCTATCTTCACTTTGGGTAAACTTGCACTCATACTTTTGTTTCTACTCTTCAAGTTGAGTGACTTTTGTTTTAAGGGTTGAATTTTCATTTTTAACTTTTGTTAGTTCATTTTCAATTCCCTTAAAATTGTTTAGCTCTTCATAGGCAAGTTTTAACTTAGATTTAAGCTCATTAACAACATTTGATCCAAGTT
Organism: Cinnamomum chago; assembly: GCA_038049695.1. NCBI lineage: Eukaryota > Viridiplantae > Streptophyta > Magnoliopsida > Laurales > Lauraceae > Cinnamomum > Cinnamomum chago. The sequence continues at coordinate 34,475,117 of CP142460.1, forward strand.
CTAAAGTTTTTAAATTACTTTGAGCATTAGACAAATTTTCATTGGAAATTGTCAACTTGGATTTTAAATAGTTAATGTTTTCATCTTGTCTTTTAATTGTATCTCTTAGGTTCAAATTTTCATTTTTAAGCTCATCACAATTTATCTTAATCTCATTTAATTCATCTTGAGCATTAGATAAATTTTCCTTAGAGATAGTCAATTTAGATTCAAGATTGTTAAAGTCTTTACCTTGCCTTTGTAATTGATCTCTTAGTTTTAGATTTTCCTTATTGACATTTTCATAACCCATCTTTAATTCTTTTAGTTCATCTTGAATGTTGGATAGGTTATTTAAAGAGATCATGAACTTAGAGTCTAGACATTTTATTACTTCTTCTTTCTCTCTAAGTTCATCTTTTGAAGAGGCTAGCTCTTTGTTTAGTCTATTTGATTCTTCTTTTAGACTTTTATTTCTCTTATCAAGCTTTGAAGATAATGTATATAATTCATTATAGGCTTGTTGAAGATCATCTTCATCATACTCATTTTCTTCCTCTTTTGAGTCAAATTGATATTCATTTAAGTGAGGGTTTGAATCTCCAATAGAAGGAAGAATGAGGGGTCTAGAAGAATCTACAAAGTCTAGCATAGTGGAGTCCATTCTAATGATTTTCAAATAAGCACTACTCTAGGGTTTTAACTCTAGGTTTTTACACCTAATCAAGAGTTCCAAATACTTGATCCTATAAGATAGAGCACGAGGCTCTGATACCAATTGAAAGTCCTTGAGGATCCTAACCCTAGAGGGGGGGGGGGGTGAATAGGGTGTGCTACAACTATGACCAATTTAAAACAATTTTAAATTCTAAAGCAAACTAGTCACATGTGATGATTAACCATACAATATGCGGAAGCTAATAAAAGAATCACCACAAATGCAAGCACCACAACACCAAGATTTATAGTGGTTCGGCCTCAATGCCTACGTCCACTACCGGCTTGTGATCCAATCACCCCACCGGATTTCCACTATTAATGCTTTTTACTAGGCTAAGCAATAACCTATACAATGTTGTTTTTCTAGGATCAACAACAACCTTACAATGTGCTTTTCTAGGCTAAGCAATAACCTTTACAAAATGCTTTTCTTAGGCTAAGCAATAACCTTAGAAGATGCTTTTCTTAGGCTAAGCAATAACCTTACAAATAGAGATTTCTCTAAGAAGGTGTCTTTCCAAAAGATCACTCTTAGAGATTACAATTTCAGCTCAAATGAAATTGCCTCTTGAATAGGCTAATATGAAAGTTTAATACAAATTACAAACATACACTCAATTAAGCTAAAGTGTGTGCACAAGTGTATGAGTGTGTTTCTTCAATCAATTTCAACAAAGAAGCTCTTAAATGAATGCATGATGCATTTTAAAATCAAAGCTTATAAAATGGTGATTGAAGAGAAAACTAATCACATAAAAGTTTCAAACAACTTTGAAGAAATGAGACAAACAAGTTGTATGAATGTTAAAGTCTAAGAAAGCATGTGATTTAGTTAAGAGAGTTTGCAAACTAATCTAATTTACCAAGGATGATTTAGAGTTTGCAACACAACTCTTTAAAAGCTAGAAATCATGCAAATATGAAAATACAAAGATTTAACCATGCATTGATTCTACTTTTAATGGAAATCAAAATGATAAGTAAGGTCTACCTTTTTAAATCTCAAGCATTTGATTTCCAAATGGCCCTCTAGCCTTTCCAACTTCTTCCCCTTTCTTTGGCTCCAAAATGCTCTCAAAAGTTCATGTGTCAAGCCTTGAAAAAGGTTGGAAATGAATGGACTTTATAGCCAAAAAGTTGCCAACGGCTAGTCCTCGGTCGACCGGCAAAGAGGTCTCGGTCGACCGAGAAGGCACAAAGGCTAGTTTTCTGACCGTTGGTGCTTCAGGTCACAGACACCCTGCAGTGTCCTCGGTCGACCGAGACACAGGTCTCGGTCGACCGGCGACACTGCCGGGTGAGTGACCTGTTGGTCCAAAAATCCAACTTTTTTTTCCATTTCAAAGTATTTCTTTAAGGGATCTTTGGGCCACTCAATCAAGCTTAAATAACATGTTTTAAGACATTCTAAGATGTTTAAAAACATGAACACACAAAGCCTAAGATGATTCAAAAGTTTAAAACCAAAGGCTAGCTTGATTGGATAAAACTCTTTTCAAATGAAAATGCATACAAAAATGATTCTGAAAGTGATGAAAATATGCAAAGCTCAAACCTAAATTCTCAAGATGATTTTCCAAATATAATGCACAAGGAAATAGGTTTTCAAAAGAGTTTGTATTCTAAAACCAATGCATCCAAGTTTAGAACCAAAACATGCATAAAACAAATACTTTTCCAAAACTTAAAAGCTATGCATGTATAAATCAAGATTTCAAGTTTTTCTAAAACAATGCAAGTGTGTGTGAATCAAATGATGCTAAAGTGCAAATGCATCCATCAAATTGCAAATACAAAATTCCTAACATAGAGTGCCTTTCAAGGTTATTCCTAAGATCATTCCTCTTAAATCTCCTTTGACTAGTTGGATTATCAAAGATAGAACTTTTAAAAGCCTTTTAGCTCAAACTGCCTTGAAAGCTAAGGAGAATCCTACCTGGTTCTTAGATAGCGGTTGTTCCAAACATATGACAGGAGACCGATCTAGATTCAGCTCTATTGTGGATTATGATGGAGGAAATGTATCATTTGGAGATAACAGTAAATCTCAAATCATTGGCAAAGGATGTGTTAAAGGAGATCAAATGTCAAACTTAAATGATGTTTTTCTAGTGGAAGGATTGAAGCATAATCTTCTTAGTATCAGTCAACTCTGTGACAAAGGAAACAAGGTTATTTTTTATAGTCGATCTTGCAAAGTTGTTGATGATAAATCCAATCAAGTCATTCTTACTGGCTCTAGAACCAAAGGAAACATCTATGTCATAAAAGAACGTGATGAAAATGAGTCTAGGTGCTTGATAACAAAAGATCAAGAAAATTACCTATGGCATCAAAGGTTGGGCCACATAAACTTCAAGCTGATGAGGATCTTATCAAAGAATGAAATTGTGAGAGGAATTCCTAAGTTGAGTGATGAAAAATCTTATATCTGTAAAGCCTGTCAACTAGGAAAACAAATCAAGAAAAGCTTCAAAGGTTTAAAGGATATATCTTTCTCGCGTCCTCTTGAATTAATCCATATGGACTTGATAGGGCCTGCACCTGTGCAGAGTATTGGAGGAAAGAAATTTATTATAGTTATGGTAGATGATTATTCTCGGTTTGGATGGATTCCTTTTCTTCATGCTAAATCAGATGCCGTAGAAAATATCATTAGAATTTGCAACACGATTCAAGTTGAAAAAGATTGCAAGATTCGTAAGATTAGAAGTGATCATGGAGGTGAGTTTGAAAATGAAAAAATTGCCAAATTTTGTGATACTCATGGGATTGATCACCAATTCTTTGCTCCTAAAACACCTCAACAAAATGGAGTGGCTGAAAGGAGAAATAGAGTGATTCAAGAAATGGCTTGGACTATGCTAAGTGAAAAGCATCTATCTCGCAATCTATGGGCTGAAGCTGTTAACACTGCTTGTTATCTTATAAACAGAGCATATCTAACAAAAAATACCAACAAAACCCCTTATGAACTTTATTTTGGAAGAAAACCTAATTTGGGGTATTTGAAAGTATTTGGTAGCAAGTGTTACATCCTGAGGGATAGAGAGCAATTGGAAAAATTTGAGCCTAAGTCTGATGAAGGAATTTTCCTAGGATACTCTGACAGAAGTAAGGCGTATAGAGTTTTCAATCATAGAACCATGACCATAATGGAATCAGCTCATGTTGTCATTGATGAATAAAATCAAATTGGAAAAACTTTACCAGAACGCTATGAAGTTGAAGTTACCATTGAACCATCTATTCCCAAAGAAACAGAAAATGTCCTCCCCTCTACAACTATTATACCAACTAGATTAATGAAGAATCATCCGTTGGATAATGTTATTGGAAATATCAAAAGTGGGGTTATGACTCGGAGACAAGTTCAAAATTTATGTGCTCATTATTCTTTTGTGTCTCAAATGAAGCCTAAAATTTTTTCTGAGGCTGAATCTAAATTCGAGTGGATGGAGGCAATGCAGGAGGAACTAAGTCAATTTAAGAAGAATGATGTTTGGGATCTTGTTCCTTTACCTAAAGAGAAAAATCCAATAGGAACTAAGAGGATTTTTAAGAACAAGTCAGAAGAATCTGGAAATGTAATAAGGAACAAGGCAAGATTAGTTGCCAAAGGATATGCTCAAATAGAAGGAGTTGATTTTGAAGAAACCTTTGCTCTTGTTGCTCATTTGGAATCCATACGAATTTTATTGGCATATGCTAGTAGTATGGGAATCAGATTATTTCAAATGGATGTTAAGAGTGCTTTCCTAAATGGTGAAATTGAGGAAGATGTGTATGTAACACAACCAGAAGGTTTTGAAGATCCTCATCACCCTGAATATGTGTATAAACTCAAGAAAGCTCTCTATGGTTTAAAACAAGCACTAAGGGCGTGGTATGCAAAACTCATTAATCATTTGATTGAAAATTATTTTAATTGTGGAAAGGTTGACAAAACTCTCTTTATTAAAAAGATTCACTAAGACATACTTGTTGCTCAAATTTATGTTGATGATATAGTCTTTGGATCAACTTCAGAAAAGCTTGCTCAAGGATTTTCAGAGTTAATGAGTTCCACATTCGAAATGAGTTTGGTCGGTCCCCTACAATTTTTTCTTGGATTACAGGTTAATCAGATAGAAAAGGGTATTTTCCTTAGTCAGTCCAAGTTTGCCTTAGAAATTGTCAAGAAATTCGGATTAGGAAATTCGAAGACTAGTTGTAATCCCATGGGATCTACATCTAAACTTTCCAATGACCCTCAAGGCAAAAAGGTAGACCAAAAACTCTACAGAAGCATGATAGGAAGCTTACTTTACCTTACTGCCAGCAAACCGGACCTTTCTTTTAGTGTTGGGATATGTGCTAGGTACCAATCTGATCCTCATGAATCTCACGTATCATCAAATATATTCATGGGACTACTAATTATGGTATTTGGTATCCTAGTGATTCTACATTACAATTGATTGGATACAGTGATGCTGATTGGGCAGGATCCATAGATGATAGAAAGAGCACTAGTGGCTGCTGCTATTTTATAGGAAACTGTTTAGTTGCTTGGCATAGTAAAAAAACATAATTCAGTTTCCTTATCTACTGCCGAAGTAGAATACATAGTTGTAGGAAGTTGTTGTGCTCAATTGTTGTGGATGAAACAAACTCTTTTAGATTATAATGTTCCTCAACAATGCATGCCTATCATGTGTGATAACTCAAGTGCCATTAGTATCTCCAAAAATCCTGTGCAACATTCACGCACCAAGCATATTGACATTCGATATCATTTTCTGCATGATCATTCTGATCAAGGCATAATAGAATTACTCTTTGTCCCCACTGATGCTCAACTGGTTGATTTCTTTACAAAACCCCTTGGAAATGAACGTTTTATCAAATTGCGTCATCAATTGGGCATTGGCACTTGCCCTGATCATTAATTCCTTGTAGTTCAAAACACCTGTTCCTGCTTATCATTTTTATTATGTATTATAAACAGGTGCTGCTAACAAGGTTTGTCTTCTTATTTTTAAACAGGGCTAAATTCTTTGCAATTAGATGTCAAAGGGGGAGAGAAATATAGGACAAATTGGCAAATATCATTTCATCTCTGGCCATGATTAAGGGGGAGAAGTGTTACGATCTTCTATCTAGTAGAGAGAAAACTTCATGGCTTAAGTTAAGGGGGAGCAAAGATATAGATGTTTGCTTCATTGCTCCCGCAAAGAAAATCCAAATGCTCCCTAATATCCAAAGCTCCTCAAGACGAAGATGTCCAAGTTTCTTTGAAGGAAGAAGATAGAGTCAAGCTTCAGAGTTGCCATCAAATTACAAAGGGGGAGATTGTTAGGGTTTTCATTAGTTTGCAATTAGATTGGAATCATGCATTTTCATAAGCTTGACATCTCATACTTCTTTATTGGAATCTTCATGCATCAAATGATTTTAATCTTAGCATCAAAAAGATCTTATGTTAATTCTTGCTCAAACATGTTTTGATTTGCTCTTTAAAATCTATTTTAATCAAACATGTTAGCCCTTAGTCTAGCCTCACCCCCAAGACCAAAAATTCCTTTTTAAAATCATTTTTAAGTCTTTAAAAATCCAGGAATGGTCGGTCAGCCGAGTACTTGTCGGTCACCTGTCAGCTCCTATTCCATAATGTAAAAACAGTGCATCAGGGAGCGTCGGTTAGGTTGTCGGTCGAGTATCGGTCAGCTGTTGGTCGACCGAACCCTACTTTTGGTGAACCGACCCCTTTTTCAACGGTCCAAAATTTTCAAAAATATAGCCGTTGTAATGTGACCGTTGGGGGTCGGTCGACCGAACCCTACTTGTCGGTCGACCGACAATAGTTCCGTTTGAGCTCGTTTTCTCTATAAAATGAATTCTTTCTTGGGATTTGTGCCAACACTTTTGAGACTTTTGAGGGCCAAGGAAGGTGGGACATCAATGCTAGGCTAGAGGGAAGCTAGGAGGGCAAATCATCATGACAAAACTTTGATTCTTCATTGGGTTTGCTTCTCTTATCCTTATTTTATTCATGCTTGTCTTTAAATCTTTGATTTCTTAAAAGGCATGATTAAAAGTGTTTAAATGTTGAAACATGACTTGATTTTAAAATATGTTTATTGTTTTAACTTCATCATTTGATTAAGAAAACTCACATGTTAGACATTTATTGCTTTCTTTCAAAAACATGTGTAGTCACTCTATCTCATATCATTTATGAGTCTTGATTTTCAAAAAGAGATAGAAGTAATTTTAAAGGCATATGTATCATTTATTGATCTTTTCATTTATCATGCATATGTCTTAATTAAATTATCATTTTCATATCAGCCTATGTCAAGAGGCATTTATGTGTATTCACTTGCATCTCATTGTATGCTTGTTTAGGCATAGTTCTTGAGATTAAGAATCTTATTGTAAAGGTTTATGCTTAGCCTATTGAAAAGCATATGTGGTTGTATAGGTTAATGCTTAGCCTTGAGTAAAAAGCATTTGTGGTTGTAAGGTTGGAGGTTAGCCTAAACCTTAAAATTGATAGTGGAATACCGGTAGGAGTACCGGGAGTGGATGTAGGCTTGTTTGGCCGAACCACTATAAAATTGCTTGTTATGGTGATTGTGTGGATGATGCTCTTATGTTTAATGTTTCCTTATCAATGTCAATTTTGATTGTATCAGTTATTTTCTTACTTGATATTGGTTTAGAAAAGAATTAGGCTTAGTTGTTTGAGTGCACCCTATTCACACCCCCCCCCCCCCCCCCCCGCCTCTAGGGTTCAGTTCTGGTCTTTCAAAACACTCAAAGAGATGCAATTTAAGCTCAATACAATTGCTTCTAAAATAAGCTGATATGAAAGTTTAAATCAAGATACAAACATACAAAACAATTAGCTAAGGTGTGTGTGCACAAAGTGTATGATTGTTTACTTCAATCAAATTCTAAAATGAAGCTCTTAAATGAATGCTTGATTTATTTGAAAACCTAAGCTCAGAAAATGATTATTGAAGTTTTAAGCTAATCACATGAAAAGTTCAAGCGACTTGAAAGAATATACTAAACAAGTTGTAAGAAGATTAATGACTAAGAACACATGTGATTGAGACAAGAATGTTTGCAAAGCAATCTAATATTCCAAAGTGATATTGTGTTTGCAAAACATCTCTTTTAAAGCTAGAAATCATGCATATATGAAATTACAAAGAGTTAAACATGCATGGTTTTTAAATGGAATGGAAATCAATATTAACTTGAAAGATATACCTTTTAAATCTCAAACATTATGAGTCCCAATAGCCTTCTAGCTTTCTTAGCTTATTCCTCTTCTTTAGGCTTCAATAAGGTTCCAAAGATTCAATAATCAAGCCTTTTGAAAGAAGGGAATGAAATGGACTTTTATAGAGAAAATAGTCCAACGGCTAGTTGGCCCGGTCGACCCCGTGACCCCCAGGCCGACATGGCCCAACGGTCATATTGGCCCAACGACTAGTTACCCGGTCGACCTGGACATGGATCGGTCGACCGGGTACACTGGCTATTTTCCCAACAATCAGATTGCTCGGTCGACCGGGAGCAGGGGTCGGTCGACCGACCAAACTGGCCTAGGATGAGTTCCTTCAGATTTTTCAAATTTCCAAAGATGAAACTTGGAACTCAAGGCCAGTGTGATTTAAGCATATTAAAATGATTCTAAAAATGAGGAATGTATGCAAATCACAAACCTAGATTCTGAATTTGATTTTCCAAAAATGCATGACGAAAGAGGTTTTCAAAAGTGTATTAAAGTTCTAAAACAAGCATGAATAAATCATTTGAAAATCAATATGCAAATGCAAGTTAGAAACTTAGATTCCAAAGTCAAAACTAAGATGCATGAGTGTGTGAACATTTGATAATGAAAGTGATCGTGAATCCATCAAATTAGCAACAAACAAAAACCTAATAGCTATCACAATGATACATTGGATCGTATGACATTGTGAGCAAGATTAGTGATGTGGCTTATAGATTAGCCTTACCACCTGAGCTCTCCGGTGTAAATAACGTTTTCCATGTGTCTATGTTGAAGAAGTATGTCCCCGATTCATTACACGTGCTCCGGCATGAGACTTTGGAAATTCGAGAGGATGCAACATATGTTGAGATACCCGTTCAGATAATTGATACAAAGGAACAAGAGTTGAGGACACAAACAATTCAGTGGATAAAAGTGCTTTGGGAGAAACATGGACTGGAAGAAGCAATGTGCGAACTACGAGATGAAGTGCAAAAGAAGTATCCATATCTATTACCAGAGGTGAGTTGTGTATTTCATTTGGTGGACCAAATGTCCCAAGGGGTGGAGGATGTAAGACCCCGACCCGAGTGACCTCGATTGGTACTGATTAAGTCGTGTTTTTGTTCTAAGTGTGATTAGTGTATTTTGGTTAAGTTGGGATTAGAATAGCTTTGTTATAGCTTTGGGAAATTTTGAGTGCCTTTGTGCTTAGTGGAACCCTTTGGGGGTTCCTTTTTGTGAACTTGCGTTTGCTTTGGGGATTTTATGAGATTCATGTGATTTGTATTTTTAACTCCGTTTACTTATCACGTTAATCTCTTCAACTTTTATGTTGAACCTGTTCACGTTCGAAACCCCGAAACCCGATTTTCCTAGCATTGAGGGCAAAACAGTCTTTTTACACTAAATCTGAACCCAAAATTTGATATTCCCAAAACCCTTGAAATATATACTCTTTAAAAACTAGAAATTTCGACGATCGTTTTTCCCTTCTTCGTCGAACTCATCCGAGATCCCGAAAGCCATGATTTCAGGCCCACAAGAATTTCAAGTGGTGGAGCCCATCTCATTTGCTATAAAAAGAGACTCTTCTCTTTTCCCCTTCTCCTTTTCTAGCTCAAAAGCCACCCAAGCTAGGATTTTCTCTCTTCCTTTTCTCCCTCTTGCTTCTCCATCACCAAATCACCACCAACCTTGCACAAATTGAGAAATGGAGGTCATCATCTCCTTCCTCATCGTTAAAGCTCTCCATTGATACTATTCTTGAAGGAAACCTTCCATCCCAAGACCTTCCTTGAGCTAATCTTGTGTCTTTGAAGAACTCTCATGTAAGTAATCATTCCCATCTTTTGATATTGTGTTTTCCTAGCCTATAGGAGTCCCCATTTTCATTATTGAAAGCCTTTTTTTTCCTTGTTCCTTGTTTTGACCCTTTTAAGGTTTGTTTTTGGGGGTTTTTGTTTGTAGCTTGGATTCTTGGCTTCGAGGAGTGTGATTAGTATTAAATGGCTTTTATGAGAAATGTATATGATTTCACTATTTATTCTTAACTTGCATTGATTTTGAAATAAATGTTCATGTACCTCGTTAGCTTGTTTAACTCTTGAAAATGTTGACATTTATGGCTTTTCATTTATTGCTTGTTTATGGCTCAAAAGAATGTTTGTGATTGGTGGATTTCTCTTCTCTTATGTGGTTGAACATGGGTGAGAAGGAGGTGAATGGTTAGTTGTTTGTGGAAGATTTGAGAGTATTTTGAATGATGGTTGTAAGAAATTTTGAGCCTCCTAGCTTGATGTACAAATGAGGCTCAAAGGAGTTGTAAGGAGAGGAAAAAATGATAAGCAGAATTGTCCACGGAAATCATTTACAGACAGTTCGCTCGAGCGAACTTGACAGGTCGCTCGAGCGAACCCATCCAGTGGACAGTTCGCCCGAGCGAACTCTCCCAGAACTCATTACAGAGAATTGTTAACTCGAACGAAGTGAAATTTTGCTCGAGCCAACCTGAACTGGACGAGTTCGCTCGAGCGAACCCTCCCAGAAAATATGTCCAGTGAGTCCACTGCTCGAGCGAACTTTAGGTCTGCTCGAGCGATGGATACTGTTCACCTGAGGGCTATGTTGGAGCAATAAGGTGATGTTTAAATGTTGGGGATAGGTTTGCTGGGTGTCCTATCATCATGGGAAATTTTTAATCGATATATATAGAGAACCCATTTGAAAAAGAAACCACATCACGGAGATTCATTGAATGTTTTGGAATTCCTAAGGAGTATAAGGAGTCCGGAATGTCTCCAAACCTCAAGGAGTGCCAAGTCTTTATTGATATTGACATACGGGATCCCTATTCACCTTGAACTAGTCTTGAACCCCGATAATTTTCTTGTGATTTCGAAAGTTCAATAGTATTTCATTGTTCCTAGATTTTATATGTACTCCCGAAAACATTGAAATTGCGATTGTAGCATTTGCTAACGCTGATGTGCATTCTCGAAAGGTAATGATAATTGTGCTTTTGAGCACCCCCGTCTAGCCCGTTTATGTACTTGCACTTGACAGATTTTATACATGTCTTGATTCTGTTATTTGACCTATGAGTCGGCACCATTAAGCTTGGATGACCTTGTCGGTCTGATTCACCAACTTGGAGATCCTCCTCTTGTCCCTCCTGTCACGACCCCGGAATGAGACCCGGGCCCGCAACGTGTTTTCTCACAGGTTCCCGCGGTGAGGATTCACGAGACACTTGGAGTCTAGCTCACACGATCAAGTTTACGGAAGCGCGTAACAAATACATCAAGACAAGCACAAATAAAATTTCAAGTGCAACATTAAAAATAGCATCAAGCCCAGGATATCAGAAGAAGGAATCATGACATAGCATTCCCAGCATAATTCAAGTTATAAAGTTAACACAAAAGTAAGTTAAGTTATACAACATCCCATAAGAGGCCAACAGAGGCCAATACAATTATCAAAAGAACCCATAACAAAACGAAGCGGAACTCAAGATCCCGCCCGACGTCTAGTTGACATCGTTAGAATACCACTCTCTGACTGGGGGTGGCTCAACAGCCTCATTCGGACGCTCCTCCTCAAAGGCAACGTCACCTGCACCTGGGCACCAAAATACAAGGGTCAAACACAACGGTTTGGCAGATAATCACTTTAGGTGTTTTAAGAATTTCATAATAAATAATTAATTGATTGAAGTACATTTCCAAAATATGAACAAAGCTAAAATGAAAAACAAACTAAGATAACAAGGCAAGCTAGCATGAATACTAATAGAGGAAGTTCACATGGACCGAATGGGGGACAAGGCCAGAATCCGGTCCCCTATTCGGTCCGCCTAGCAGGGCTCATACTTATAATATCATGAATAGTATATCCACAAAGAGCCCATCCTTTCTCTATCATTTATAATGAAAAAAGCAAGCACGCACGACAAACATGATGAACAAAACATGATTCCCACGCCACACAAACGTGGACGGGGATTTCCGGCTGCAGAACCGGACACGCACGATCTGTAATAGAATACACGACTAATTTGCAGATAGTACACGTGTTTAAGGACCCCCAGACAGTGGATCAAACTAAAAGGGCAATCGAAACTCAGTGGTGTTCACTTGGATTCATGAATGCACAAAACACGGAGAAATACGTCTTAAATCGATCAAACTTGAAGGGGGAATCACTTATTCAAAACGAGATAAGACACGGCTAGCAAGAGGCATAATTATATGCATACAAGCTTAGAAGTAACCCCCTTTTTATTCTTGAAATAATCTTCAAACGAGCTTATATTTGAGTTTCAAAACGAGTACACAATGATACTTATTGTATCAAAACTAAAGTTAGGAAGTAAGGTCTATCAAGCATATGTGAGGACCTTTGGTTGACCCTTATATAATTGAAACCAAATGTTGGAATTTAAAGGAGAATTGGTGCCCCCGAAGTTAAAAGACAATTTGGGTTTTCAAGTACATAATATCAGGCTAAAGATCCCTAGACATATTCTAGTTTTCACTCTTATAGAAAATCCTTCAGAACAAGTCATTTTGCTAATTCGATCAGCATGTCGGTCACCTGTCGGCTAGCCGAGATGGGGAGTGTCGGCTAGCTGTCAGTTGACTGACGGCTGACCGCTTGAATCCATGTCAAGAAAAATGTAGCATTCTGGAAAAGGGATCGATAGAGTTCGGTTGGCTGTCGGTTAACCGAAATGGGCATGTCAGTTAGCCGACAACTGACCGAGAAATCCCTGACGAGATGCAAGCTTCTGGAAAAGGAACCAACAGAGTTCGGTTCACTGTCGGTTAACCAAAATAGGCATGTCAATTAGCCGACAGCTGACCAATAGCTGACCGACGCTGCACAGACAGTGCGTTTCAAGTCAGATTTTCACAATTTTTCTCCCCTTCTTCTCACAACTAAGCACTTGCACTTCCCTGAGGCTTCATGCTCTCCAAGGGTTCATTTTCACATTTCCACATCATTCAATCCCAAAAATCTAAACATTCAATCTCCATCAAAGCAAATCCAAATCTCATAATGAAACAAGGGCTTGAAGCCAAATAGAAATCTAGAAGTTTGGAAAACACTTGACATTAATGCATATACTTGATTAAAAATCTCATAAGAAGAAATCTAAAGAAAACACAACAAGTTATATGAAATTTCTCAAGAGTAACAATGAAATCCTCAAACACATACAACATTTAACCTATAGAGATTACTTGCCTTTTTGCCCAAATGCCAAGCAAACACTTCTTCAAGCACTCCTACCCAAGAGCTAAGCCAAACACTACAAAACCTCATGAAAAACCATTCAAAACCCATTCAAATCTGAAAACAAGAACCCATTTCGAAATAGGTGTTGCATGTTAGAAAAACAAGCTCTTTAAGAGTAGAAAAGACTCCATTGAAGAGATGGGTTGTGTCGTGACCCCGGAACGGGTCCCGGGACCGCAACGTTGTTTTTTTGTTGTTTTCCCACAGGTTCCCGCGGTGAGGATTCCCGAAGCACATGGAATCTAGCTCACACGATCAAGTTTGTGGAAGCGTGTAGCAAATCACATCAAGATAAGCACCAATAAAATTTCAAGTGCCATAACAAAATAATATCAAGACAGAGTATCATAAGAAAGGAGTTAACATGGCATTCTCATTACAATTCAAGTTATGAGACTAACACAAAAAGGTAGTTAAGCTTGGTTACATCCCACAAGAGGCCAACAAAGGCCAATACAATTCTCAAAATATCAAAAAGGAGCCCATTACAAAAATGGAGCGCAGCTCAAGAACCCACCCGACATCTAGTTGACATCGTCGAGTTGCCACTCTCTGACTGGGGGTGGCTCAAGAGCCCCCTCCAGACGCTCCTCCTCAAACGCAGCGTCACCTGCACCTGGGCACCAACATACAAGGGTCAAACACGATGGCTTGACAGGTAATCAATTCAGGCATGAGCATGTAAGAAGTAAATGTTTAAAGAAACATATAAAGACATTTTGCTGAATTGTAAACAGTTACATGACTAGGGTACATTTCGAAATACGAGCAAAGCTAACATGAATACTTATAATATCATGAATAGTCACAATCCACAATGAGCCCATCCTTTCTCTACCATTTATAATGAAAAGAGCAAGCACGCACGACAAGCACGATATACATAATATAATCACGACACGATTCCCACATATACGAGGATTCCGGCCGCGGAACCAGACACACACGATGTGTAATAAGATACACGACCAATCTGCAGACAGTCCACATGTTTAAGGACCCCCAGACAGTGGATCAAACTGAAGGGGCAGTCCAAGCTCAGTGGTGTTCGCTTAAATTCATGAATGCACAAAACACGGCGAAACACGTTTAAACCAAATCAAGTTTGAAGGGGGAGATCACTTACCAGAACTAAACAAGACACGACTAGCAAAAGGCATAAGTATATATATGCAAAACACGCTTAAGAAGTGGCCCCCTTTTTATCCATGAAACCATTGTCAAATGAGTTTATACTTAACTTCAAAACGAGTATACGATAATACTTGTTGCATCAAACTAAAGTTGGAAAGCAAAGTCTATCAAGCATATGTAAGGACCTTTGGTTGACCCTTGTGTAATTGAAACTCAATTGTTGGAATCGCAAAGAGAATTGGGTGCTCCCGAAGTTAAAGACATCTCAGGTTTCAATCACACAATGTCAGGCTAAAAGCCCCATAACATATTCTAGTTTTTCATCCCTACAGAAATTCTTCTAAATCAGTTCATCTTGAAATTTTGGTTACCTCTCGGTCACTTGTCGGTCGACCGAGACGGGGTACGTTGGTTAACCGACAGCTGACCGACAGATTTACCCAGAAAATCTCAACTATCGAGAAATGGAGCCGAACTGAATTCGGTTGGCTGTCGGTTGACCGAGGTGAGAAATGTCGGTTAGCGACAGCTGATCGAAATCTTACTGAAGAAATGCAGGTCACGATAAAAGGAGCCGAACTAAGTTCGGTTGGCTGTCGGTCAACCGAAATGGGAAATTCGGTTAGCCAACAGCTGACCGACGCTGCGCGGACAGTGCATTTCATGTCAGATTTTTACATTTCTTCTTCCCATGTTTATATTTCTCCTTCAACCTGCACTTCCCTCAGCCTACAAGCTCCCCAAGGGATAAAACACATATATTCAAGCACAATTTAAAACATCTCATTCCCATTCTCCAATATAAAAAAAAATCCCCAAAATTTCCACTCAAGACATAGATTTCCAATGAAATGAAGAGAATGAAAAGAAAGCAAACCAAATGCACACATGCTACCATCCATCCTAGATTGTTTACTTGCCTTAGTCCAAGATGTCACAAACCTTCTTCAAGCACTTCCACTCAAGCTAAGCCAAAGGCTACAAAGATCTCCATGAAAACCATTCAAAACTCACTCAAACTTGAAAATAAGAAGCCCATTTTCATCAAAGGGTTTGCAAACATGAAAAACAAGATCTTTAGGAACCAAAAAGGCTCCATTAAAATGATGGGTTGGAGCTCTTACCTAGAAATGGCCAAACAAGAAGAGATGAAGAAAATGGAAAGCTTGCCCAACTAGAAACTTCAAGAAACTTGTATCATTGGAAAGCTTGGGATGAGAGGAAGAAGATGATGGTCTTGGAATTTCATTTAGAGTCTTCTAGCTTGTGCATTCAAGAGAAATGAAGTGGAAAGAAAAAAAAAAGGAGCTTTCTCTTCTTGGTGCTCTAGGGTTAGGGTTTGAGAGTGAAAAGAGGGAAGGAGAAAGAGTTGACTTAAATACCCTAGCAAATGGGGCCCAATGAGCCTAAACCTTGCATTGACAAAAACGTGATCTCGCAAGCCTCGAATGAACTCGATGAAGAAGGATAAAACGATCATAGAAATATCTAGTTTCCAAAAAGTATATTTTTGACATGGTTTTGAGATTTCAAATTTTGTGTCCAGATTTGTGCATAAAAGACAATTTTTACCCTTTTTGGGCCCAAAACTTGGATTTTTGGGCCCAAAACTTGGATTTTTGGCTTCAAACATGAACGGGAAGAAAACGAAAGTTATAACAAATAATAAAACCATTCAAATAAAATCAAAATCACAATTAAAACGGAAAACCAATACGATCCTCTCAAGCTTACACGTACATTCAGGCATTCTTGAGCGTGTCTAACTAACACTAAACGTTCTCAAAATTCCCAAAACTATATCCAGGACTAAAACTAATTATATTCTAACCCAACGGTAACTAAACTCACTTAAGACTAAACACACACTAATCGCACACTAATCTCATTAGTCTGGGTCGGGGTCTAACAGGTTGGAGCTGTTACGTAGAGATGCCCAAGCAAGAAGAGATGAAGAAAATGGAGAGGTTTTTTAGCTGGAAACTTCAAGAGATTTGTACCCATGGAAAGCTTGGATGAAGAGGAAGAAGATGATGATCTTGGAATTTCATTTGGAGGTCTCTCGCTTGAGCATTCAAGAGGAAGAAGGTGAAGAGGAAAAAGGGTTTCTCAGCCCTAGGTCTTGAGAGTTGCAGGATTTGGGAAAGTGAAACATGAGGGAGGGAGATGAGGCTTAAGTTGAGTGGAAAGTGGGTCCCACAAGGTTTTGAAACTTGCAAAGGTTAAAACATGTTCTTGCGGGCCCCGGATGAAAACGACGAAGAAGGATAAAATGATCATCGAAAAATCTAGTTTCAAAAAAGTATAAATTTGACATGGTTTTGAGATTTCGAAATTTGTGTCCAGATTTGGGTATAAAAGACAATTTTTACCCTTTTGGGCCAAAACTAGGATTTATGGGCTTCAAACACGAACGGGCCGAAAACGAAAGTTGTAACGAATAATAAAACCATTCAAATGAAATAAAAATCATAATTAAAACGAAAATCAAAATGATCCTCCCAAGCTTACACGTACACTCAGGCCTTCCTGAGCGTGTCTGACTAACACTAAACGTTCTCAAAATTCTCAAAGCTATGTCCAAGACTAAAACTAATTATTTCTAACCCGACGGTAACTAAACTCACTTAGGACTAAACACACACTAATCACACACTAGTCAAATTAGTCTGGGTCGGGGTCTAACACCGCCAGCTGCAGTTTGGATCCCGCTACCTGGTTATTACCGCAGTCCTGTCCCTATACCCCAGATTGCTACTGTGGTTTTCGATGCCCGACTCGCTACCGTGGTCTTGTCCCATATTATTATATGTATATGTATATATCATTGAATCTCCTCACCTCCTGTGACTGAGATCAACGCTTTGATATGCTCTTCTATATTGCATACATGTTTTGAATAAACGTTCACTACAACAATCTGCATTTTTGCCGGCGCTAAATAAGCGCCGGTAAAGGCCCAAAAAACGTCAGGAAAACCCATTACCGGTGATTTTTCTTGCGCCGGCAACCCGTCGGGAAAAGTGCGCCAGTAATACCCATTGCCGGCGAAAAATAGGTAGCGCCGGGAAAAAGTATACATTGCCGGCGTTTTATTTCGCCGGTAAAGATTTTTTATTCGCCGGGGAAAGATGTTTATTTTTTCAATAATAAATTTATAAAAAACTTTTGCTGCCGTTTTTTTGCGCCAGGAAAAGGTCTTTATTTTTTAATAATAAATAAATAGAAAAACCTTTGCCGGGTTTTTTTTTCGCCGGGAAAAAAAGTTTTTTTTTTTAAATATAAATTTCAAAAAACTTTTGCTAGTGTTAATTTTGCGCCGGGAAAAGATTTACAATTTACGAAAATTCCATTTTAAAATTTTTTTGCCGGTGTTTTATCTCGCCGGAAATAATTGTTTTTTTAAATGTAATTTACTTATTTATTTAATTTTTAATTTTCTTTTCCTGTATATATATCAATTCATGTCAATTTCCAACCTGTGTCACATAAATAAATTGAAATTCCTAATTCCATCGTCCAAGACCAAATCTACTACACCCAACGTCCATTTCCATTCCAAAATCATCAAAAAATAAAACAAGAAAATTCATTCCACTTCATATTAATATTCAAACATCCTTTCAACATTGAAAGCACTTTACCATTACCATTACAAAATTAAAACAATTGGTAACATTCTACTCTATACCAACATTCAAATGCCAATGAAAATTTACATGTTCATATATGATCATTTCCTTGTTGCACCATTCCAACACCTGCACCATTGTTTTAAAAAACTTCATGAACGTCATTTTGTCATACAGCAATGTGTTACTCTGCATAGTTGGCCTTCATGTTGGCTGCATCCTAACTGCATGGACTCTTTTAACAAATTTGTTTTTCAATTTTGATTCAATCTACATAAAAAAAATAGCAAGATTAACATATGATTAAGAATGTCATATGCACAACTTTTAGTGAAACTATATATAAACAAAGCAACTGAAATCAATTATGAAAACAGTACAATTCTTCCCTAGAATAGAGAGATTCCATTAAATCAAGTCCCTAGAAAAATTACATCACATAATGAAATTAAAATTCTTTGGAGGAATATAAGAGAAGGACCCAAGGTTTAGAGCAATAAACTTGGATCTGGGCCAGCATTTATGATTGATATCATTGAAGATCTATCACATGATATATATATATATATATCTATATATGCCTCCAAAACAAAAAATCTGTTGGCCTCAGATCTCTGTTTCTAACATTACTATGGACAGTTTCCGCTATGGATAGTTACTGGTGAAGATTGTTATCTACGTTGAGACCGATGAGGATAAGGTGGAGGCTTAGTGGCATGAAGCGATGGCTCCGGGCTCTCAGAGACTTCTAGTTGTGTAGGTAGTAGATTGAGAAAACTACCTTGAGCAGGTGGATTCTGAGCAGTATCTGAATCTACAAGGACCATGTAGACAAGGGCATTTCAGACTGAATAAATTGATTACAAAAACAAGCTTAGAGCATTTTTGTGCTCATTGGGAACATTATCTGATCCAGAGTCTCAGGAAATGCATACTTAGCCTTGGGCAGAACTCTATATAGGAGGCCAAAACTTTAGTGATCCAGACCACTGATTGATAGACCCTACCTACAACTGATGCACCTTGGACTACTACTGGATCTACAGATCACACATATAAAAGAAAAGAAGATAGCATCCACTTTCAGTCAACAGTCCAGATCACAAAAGGAGTGACATCTTGTGAGCAGAACCCTTCATTTCTCTAACTATGCATTTGCTGAGGTTCAGGACATTATAGTTCTTAGTGATTAGAGATTGTACCAAACAATGACTTGATCGATGGCCTCTTTGGCTTACTGCTCTTCTTCTTTAATTCCGCTGCATTGAATAAATTAAAATCCAATAAGATCACCAGTAGATGAATAGGTACACCAATAAAAGAATATAATTATTTCCATGGATTCAGAAGGTGTGTTCGTGAGAGAGAGAGAGAGAGAGAGAGAGAGAGAGAGAGAGAGAGACCAATGCCAGGCACAGGATGATCATTGACAATTTCGAAGTTCTTGTATGTATAACCGACGAAATTCACATCCTTCGAAGAAAGCATCTGAGAAAAAAACAAGCACATTACATTAGTTGATCAAAGGTAACTATTATTTTTAAAAAATCCATCAAAATTTTCCAAGTGAATAATTGAAAGGATAAAAAGCCCTTAATACAAGTATAAAAACTCCAACTGCACAACAGATGGAACCCATATTTAACAAAAAAGGGAAAATTACTCAAAATCTGAAGTAGACTGACAGAACATTTATGGCAAGAACATTCAAAATATTCGGGTAGAGTTATGACACATCCTAGCCAAATTTTGGATCAAGGATCAAAAACCACGTGCATAGTACATCCTTGTTGACAGGTTGCATATAATGCCACTTGTACAATGCATAAAACAAAAAAAAAATAAAAATAATGTCTCTATCTATATATACATCTCTCTACACACACACACACACACTATGTCAACCATTTCATCTGTAATCTCAATTTTACAGCACCACTGGATGTAAAATTCCATTATATCAATAAGATTGTCAGATGAAGTACCAGCTTACTGATTATCTTGTTTTTACATAAGTGCCAACCCTTTTGCCAAGGAGGTAATGTTGTTAATTGTATTTGATTCCGTTTTTATTTCCAGTCAGATCCCAAATGTGGACTGTAATTTATTGTGAAGGCATAACAATGTCAGATGAATCTGACTGGTAAAGTAGAGGAGGGATGAGATGCGTAGAGAATGATAAGTGTAGAAAATCTAGAGTTTAATTTTTTAGGATTCAATTTATCTGGGAAAGGGAGGGTAATAATTTTTATTTTAATGGTCTCTTTTGGATCTTCGCCTTTAACTCTGACAATCACAGCCTCTTTTATAGAAGCACATTGGCTATAAATTTTCTAGGTGTTCAAATTGTACTGGACAAACAGGCCCGCAAATAATGTGTTTGGTGCTAAAGATGAAGTAGATAAAACTAGTGTAAAATAATTCTTAAACTACTACTTAACGGGGAAATTCAAGCGTCAAGAGTTTTACGACAAAATTTTGGTCGAGTATCATAAATGAAACCTTATGGATGTGTTCTGGGGTGAGCCTACATTCAAGCTTTTTTATTCCGTAGTCTAATAATGTGATTCATTTGTGAATTTGATTATGCAGGTGACCAAGAGGGTGGACACTGATACCAGCCAATGGAAGGGCTGGAATTGGCGCTCGGAAGGAGACTTGCTGTTAAATGGCACCTACTTCACCCCATCGGGCGCTGGAGCTTCAACAAGCTATGCAAAGGCCTCCAGCCTAGGAGCAAAGTCATCTTCCATGGTTGCATCCATCACCTCCGGGGCAGGTGCTCTACCATGCCGTCGGGGTTCGATCTGCTAGTGTTCCAACAGAGGAAACGGCACCAATGAAATTTACCAAAAAAAAAAAAACATTAAATCCTAAACAGTGACAGAAGAAAAGGACCACACCTAAAAATCTACTCTCATCTTAGAAAAACTCAGTAATAACAAACATCATTTCATTCTGCCTTTTCCCATTTGTTATCTCAAACAGAAGACCTTTGCAAACCCAAATTTAATAACAACAGAAACATCAGAAATGTAAATCTCCCAAACTTCCATTGCCACTAGTTTTACCCACAGTCATGCACACCCCTGAAGAATAATTAACCAAACAAATACCTTGAAAGGACTTGACCCAGAAAACTGAGAACCCCAACCGACTCGCTGTCTCTGCAAAACACCCAAACCGACCAATGCATCATGAATCTTTTCTTTACATTGTTCTTCTTCTTCTTGAAATAAAAAAATGAAATACGCAAAGGGGTCTCAAAGAACAGACCTTATATGTTGTTTGTTCAATTGCTATCAACGCCAAATGGCAAATAACAGAAGACTCTGTTGTCAAGACCGTTTCACCATGCATGCTGATGATGATTTTCTGTTTCGTGTTCAAATCTTTTTCTCTACGATTTCACTTCTAATATAATTATGAAGACAGTGAATCACTAGGCCTCAAGATAAGATGCTCATTGGAACTGCCTCAGAAACCAAGAAAAGGATTCAAGAGTAGACCTGATTGAAGTCTCCAATATGATACAGAACTACGACTAGAAGGCTGTAGGCACCTGCAGTCATCCGATGATAAGGACCACATACTGCTACAAGTTTTGCTAGTGCCTGCTAGGCCACCTCCATTTCCACCCCAAGTTTCATCTTCAACTGGAAGGGGAGGAAAAACTGATGGTGACTGTGCAGCAACCGGAGGAACAAGCCACGTGTTTGCACGAAATCCATAAGGAAGATTTCCAAACTGAAAATTATGAAGTGAAGAGGAGGGGGGTTGTTAGTCTTGATATTCCCAGTATACTACATCAGTACATTGACAAGCATATTAAATCAAAGTAGTTCTCCATCAAATGCAATTAAAGAACACTTGTAGTAAACATAAATTCATAGTTTATCTGTGAAAGTAGGATGGAAATGAAACAGAAAATTGAAAAAAAAAGGTAAGGAACAGGAATCGGTATTTGGCCAATTTATAAACACATGCAACAGAAAGCAAATGTACAAGAAATGAAAACATGGGTGAGCAGATTTATGAATCAACCTTATTACACTCCGAGAATGCTTTCATGAGATCATCATAAGCCTGAAACAGGAGAAAAGAAACATGCATAAGTACATGCTATAAACTGAATATTTCCATCTGAGACCACAAATAAATATACAACTGACGAATGGAAAGAGGTGCGAAACAGCCTAAAACAATAAGGCAAAGCAAGGAATTAATGATGCCAACAGGCACAATTAGAACTGGCCGATTTCCAGTTAGCATGCAACAACATGTATGCAGTAAACACAGGGCAACTCCAATTCTTCTGTGCTTTTTATTGCCCATGAATGTAAAATGTTGTTTTAAATTGACAAATTTAAACATGGGTCATGTGACAAAAGCAATGTATATGTTATTATCTGACACATGTCACTCATCTGAAGCACTCAGCATGATTATATAATGCTAAGTGCTGCAGCTATCGATATAGCCATTTCTCCTGTTTCAGCAACAACAGCAATGACAGCTTGCAAAATATGCTTGAAAGCTCTCACTATCATCTCATGGATACAGAGCGACTGCACATGAGAAAGCTTTTCTGAAAGCTTAACCTGATTAAGAAAAGCAAAAGTATATTTCAGTGGTAATAAACAGATGAAGAAATTCAGTTAGTACCAAAGGTAAACAAATCCAATGCTATAAGTGATCATTACTTTCAAATGAAATTTGCTGCCAGCAGTCTGCGTTACTCGAGTACAACTATAGGCACAGGTATAGCTAAAAGTCCAAAGTGTGATTCACATTACCAAAATATTCAAGGAATGGGAACTGGGCCATATGTTTTAAGTTCTAATACAGTAATACCTTACCCGTAATTAAATTTTCCATAGCCATGTTTCTTAAAATATACACCAGTTCCATATGTACCAATTTACACTGTACAACTCCCCATTTCTTTCATCACTGCAAACATTGTAGCTACCTGCAGAACTAATACTTTCAGCAGATAGAAAAAAAAAATAGTAAATCAAAGCTGCAGGTAAAGAATAAAATGTATTTATCAAGGGCAACGGGCCACATGCAATGTGACAAGTGGAAGCAACAAGAATCACATGACAAGAAATGAAAAGAAATAGTGAAAATGGTACAAGATCATAAAAGATATTCAGCATCACCTCTTCTTGTTCTGGAGTTAAATCAACTGGCTGTCCATTGTATAGCATCTTAATCCCGTGAGGTTTGTATGGAGGGAAAATGACACCATTGTGCTCCAATGTAGTCCACTTCTGCCCTCCACCGGAGCCAGGTGGCACCTTCAACGACTTTGAGTATTTAGAAGCTTTTATAATCTTTTTTGATTTCTTGTTTGTTTTCTTCAATTGGGAGGTGACAACCTTTGTTGGTTTCTTTGATAAGGATCGATTGTCTGATGAAACCGATTTTTTCACTCTCTGGGAAATTGGTATGTGATCATCATCATCATCCATCTTTGCTTCTTTTTTTACTTCATTCTCTACCTTTTATGAATTATAAAAGCATAATATAGAGCTTAAAAGGGAGTTAAAATGAAAAATAAAAAATATAAATATAAATGAATGAGGCCTGGTTTGTTGATGCAAGCTTCCCTAGAGGGCACAACTGGAATATATTTTGTTCCAGTGCAAATACCCACAAGTCAGGCCAGCAATAAATCCACAGATTGGGCAGCCAAAGAAACCAATGATACAAAACAGGGAGACAACATGATATGGATACGTTTCCAATTTTGAAGTATCCAGGTATCATAGACAAACATCTATTTTTCACTAAGACATAAAACAAGTCAATATCATTAAACTAATGTTCATTGTTCACATACACCAGTTCCATATGTATCAATTTACACTGTACAGCTCCCTGTTTTACTCTAATCTAAAATAAATTAAAGGAAACCTTGATTTACCTCGGTGCTCATTTGCTTTTTCTTTTCCTTCTCCCTCTCATGCCACTCATAGATTGGGGTAAAATCACAGAGCTCAAATTTCTTAATCACATGGTTTCGGCCAAGTAGCACTTTCCAGTCATTCATGAAGTTGTCAATAAATTTCTGCTTAATTTGTTGCATATTCCGTTTCTTTCATCACTGCAAACATCACGCCTATGGTTTCCTAAGACCAGCAGTGGATGCTGCTTAATGACAACATCTAGATGTGGGTCTGCTTTTCCAGCAGGTTACTATGGATTTGCAGCACTAACAGCAATTCATAATTCCAACAGTATTGTCACATATGAAAAGCAGTTCTGCTCAGCATTTAGTTGCCAACCATCCACAGTGATAATTGGTCAACATACAGCATGATGTAGCAGTTGAGAAAATTGCGGATTGAATCCAGAAAGAAAAACAATTGACTTTCTTCTTTTCCACTTTCATCTAATATAAATGTTGTCAATTCAAAAACAATTATCAACCATACTTCTCTCTGTCTACCCAAACAAAGTAGAATGGCAGTATTTTCTCCAAAATGCAAGTTCCGGCAAACTAATTTCTACTTGAGAACTCTGCCTCACCTGATTTGGGCTGGAAAGGTTCATCTTCAAGATTCAGATCTGGGAATGGTACAAACACATCAAACAAGAAGCAGAACAAGCTCCAATCCACAAAGGCATGTCATCCTTTAGCATTTGTTAAACATATAGAAGAAGCATCCTACTAATGAGAGCAATCAACATAAAAAGCAATAAAAATATAAAAACAAAAAGGCTTACCATAACAACAACAGCCACTGCTGCAATGAATGCGAGGAGCCCAGGCAAAATGTTGTTGGGAATAAAGGGAACAAACGTCGACCACATGACCTGTAATGGAATCAAGCACTAGATTCAGATTCACCTGAGGGAGAACAGAGAGTCCGCCCCCGCGCGCTCCACTACGGCCCTTACGCGCTCCACTACGCAGCTCCTGCATCCTTCATTCATCAAATCTCATGGCGAAAATGAAAACCCTAGATTTCTCCGAGCTCTCGATTCTAATCGAAATCGATGAACAAAGAAATATCGATTGAGGTTCTAGTAGGTCAGTCTTCAAGCAATCTCTCTGCTGTGACGAAACTGCTGCTCAGATTGAAAGACATCCATTTCTTCAAGCAATCACTTTGCTCGTTGAAGGACTCCTACATCAGTAAGAAATTGAGAAGGGCATAGGGATTCAAGCCTCCATGTGGAGAACCCACTTACTGATTTGCAGAGAAGACAGAGCATGGGTCTGATCTCAAGTTGCAGAGGGTTCCATCGCCAGATCTATGTGTTGATGGTTGCCAGAGTAAGAGCGAAAGAGAAACAGAAAATCCGGGCTGGGCTCTGTTTGCATATCGACCACGCATGTCTCTTGGTGAAGATGGAGGAGGCGCAGGGGGAATGGAAGTAAGAATGGTGGGAAGTTTTCACTTTTCAGGAAAGGAACGAAAAAAAGGGGGCATTAGGCGCGAACAATGCGATGACAAAAACATTGTAAAAAAATTATAAAAAAAGAGACTATTCTCGGCGCAGTAACTGCGCCTGGAAAAATCAAATAAAAGCCTAGGAAATTTGGAGGGTGAAATTTGCCGGCGATCCAGGTAGGTCGCCGGCAAAAATATAACATTTGCTGGCGATCCAGGTAGGTCACCGGCAAAAATATAACATTTGCCGGCGAAAAAACTTTTTTACCGGTAAAGTACTAACTATTGCCGGCGATAAAAAAATTTCGCCGGCAAAATACTAACCATTGCCGGCGAAACTATGTCGCCGGGAAAACTCTACCTTTTACCGGCGAAATAAGATTTTTCGCCGGTAAAAGTCATACTTTTCCCGGCGTTTAATAATTGCGCCGAAAAAAAACGCCGGTAAAAGTGTAAATTCTTGTAGTGGTTTATTCCTTTCATAGAAATATTTGTTCCAATAGCATCGCTACCCCAGACCGGGCTTGTGGGGCCAATCTAGGATCGGGACTATTTTTTCACATATTTTTTTGGGATGACAAGGTGTTAAGTGTACACATTGATTTAATTTCCCAAAGGTGTCCGCGGTGAGGATATCACAACAACATGAATATTTCTTTTAATGCGGAAGCGTGTAGCAAATCAAATTGATAATTCAAGTCATGAGATAAAAACACTTATATAAACTAAGTATTAGAATGAGCAATGATCAAAAGTGATTTCCCAAAAGAAACGTTAACGTTTATACAAAAGATCATTTAATTACATTTCCCAAAAATAGAGACCAACAAAGGCCAATATAAAGAAAATACCAATTCTCAAAGAATAGTTAAACGTTTCCCAAAATATTACGTCTCTCAAAGTAATCAAATGTTTAAACGACATCATCAGCATGCCACTCAACTAGACGTTGGGCTCACCGACTGCCTCCTCAAGCTCCGCCTCGAGATAGACAATGTCTGAACCTGAGTACCAAAGAGTGGGTCAAACACGATGGTTTGGCAAATGGGTGAAAAGACATGACAATATAATAATAAATGAATTTACCTTCCAAAGCATTAAAACCTGTTTAAATAACAATTTCCATATAAGAGATAAATCATTTATTCAAATACAAGTATGTGTTGTAAAACATGTAAAGGTAACCAAGGAAACGGGAAACAAACAAGATGACAACCACACGAAGCTAAGTCCTCTATCACCGAAGTGACAGCATATCAAGGCGTTGATCTTTGTCACACGAGGTGAGGAGAAACAACAAAATATATACATATACATATACATATATGGGACATGACCACGGTAGCGAGCCGAGCATCGGGAACCACGGTAGCAATTCGGGGTATCGGGACAAGACCACGGTAACAACCGGGTAGCGTGATCCAAACTGCAGCTGGCGAGACAAGAGGGGGATCTCCAAGCCGGTGAATCAGACCAACAGGGTTATCCAAGCTTAGTGGTACCGACTCATAGGTCAAATGAAAAAATCAAAACATGTATAAAATACATCAAGTGCAAGTACATAAACAAGCGGGACAGGGGTGCTCGAAGGCACAACTGTCGTATCAATCCGGGCAATGCATTTCTGGACTAATAACTATATCAAATACAATTTCAATGCTTTCAGGAATGACAAGTCATGTAGTATAAATCTCGGGAATAATGAAGTACAATAAACCATTGAAGTTTCGGGTTCAAGATTTGTTTGAAGTGAATAGGGATCCCGTATGTCTAAATCGGTAAAAACTTGGTACCCCTTGAGTTTAGGGACATTCCGGGGTCCTTATACACTTTGACTTTTCAAAAGTTCAAATGAAATCTTTGTGATGTGGTTTCCTTCTCAAACGGATGTCAAATCATAAGAACGGTTCTTCTCATTACATTAGGGCTCCCAACAAACCTCTCTCAATTATTTAAACATTTCATTCGTGCTCCCAAAACAGCCCCATGTGAATAGTACCCACCGCTCGAGCGGTTTGGAGGTTCGCTCGAGTGGTAAGCTCTCTGGAATGATTGTCTGGGTAGGTTCGCTCGAGCGAAGTTGAGGTCGCTCGAGCGAACTCATCCAGTATCAGGTTTGCTTGAGCGAAATTTCAGTTCACTTGAACTAACCACTCTCTGGAACGAGTTCTGGGAGGGTTCGCTGGAGCGAACTGTCCACCGGAATGGTCCGAACCCCTTTCTGGACACTTCGCTCAAGCGACCTATCAAGTCTGCTCGAGCTAACTATCCAGAAACTGGTTCCGGGACAGTTCTTCTCCTCTCTTTCTCCTCCTTTTACAACCTCCTTTTAGCCGCTTGTGTACACCGAATGAGGAGCTCAAAACCCTATCCAAACCAACATCAAATCTCCAACAACATCCATTCCATCCTCCTCCAATAATATCATATCCCATCATAAAGAAAGAAGGGAAGGAAAACACTACACACAAGAGTGCATTTGAACTAAAAACAAGAGATAATTGAATGCCATGCACCAATACATTTCTATGACATTAAATGCCCTATCAAGGCTCTTTCATGAGCATTTATTTCAAGTCAATGCAACAACTAAGCATGAGTGAAAAACAACAAAATCAATCACATTCCTTATAAAACCATTGAAAACTCATAAAATCAAATCATCCACTTGCCTTAGGTCCAAGCTAATCAATAACAAGCTCTAACACTCCTCCAAGCCAAGAATCCAAGCTATGAACAAAAATCCCCCAAAACAAACCCTAAATGGGTCAAAACAAGAAATACAAAGGGAAACCTAACAATAATGAAAACGGAACCTCTTCAAGATCAAATGAACACAAATCTAAGAGATGGGGAGGGTTACTTACTTGTAGGTTCTCCAAATGGGTAAGGTGAGCTCAACGAGAGTCTTGGAATGGGAGGTTTTCTCAAAAAATGGTATCAATGGAAAGCTATGGTGATGAGGAAGAAGATGATGACAAGCATTACTCCAATAGCGAAGGTTTGGTAGTGGATTGGGAGATGGAAAAACAAGAAGAAAATAGAAAAGGGAAAACCCTAGGTTAGGATTGGAGTTGAGCTACGAAAGGGGAAAAGGAAGGGGAGTCCTCCTTATATACAAGTCAAGAGTGGGCCCCACCACTTGAAACCTTTATGGGCTGAAATCACGTTTGTCTGGGCTTCGAACGAATTCGACGAAGAAGAGAAAAGTGATCATCGAAATATCTACTTTCCAAAAAGTATATGTTTCACGGGTTTCGGGAATATCAAGTTTTGGGTACAAATTTTGTGTAAAAAGACTGTTTTCCCCTCAATGCTTGGAAAATCGGGTTTCGAGGTCTCGAACGGGTGCGGGATCAACATAAAAGTTGTAGGAATTATCGAGATAAGTAAAACGGGATTAAAACAATAAACACAAGAATCTCAGATAAACCCTCAAGTAAATGCAAAGACATAATAGGAACCCCCAAAGGGCTCCACTAGTCACTAAGGCACTCAAAAAATTCCCCAAAGCTATATCAAAAGCTATTCTATTCCCCACTTAACCAAAAAACACTAAGCATGCTTAAAACTAAAACACGACTAATTAACACATATCGAGGTCACTCGGGATGGGGTCTTACATCCTCCACCCCTTAGGGCATTTGGTCCACCAAATGAAATATAACTCACCTCAGGTAGAAGATGTGGATACTTCTTCTGCACTTGATCTCGTAGTTCCCACGTTGCTTCTTCCGGTCCATGATTCTCCCAAAGTACTTTCACCCATAGATTAGTCCGTGTTCTCAATTCTTGTTCCTTCGTATCAATGATCTGAACGGGCTTCTCAACATATGTTGCATCTTCTCGAATTTCCAACGGCTCATGTCAGAGTACATGCAAAGGGGTCGGGGACGTACTTCTTCAACATAGACACGTGAAAGACGTTGTGTATGCCAAATAGCTCAGGTGGTAAGGCTAACCTATAAGCCACATCACCGATCTTGCTCACAATATCGTACGGTCCATTGTATCTCCGTGATAGCTTGCCCTTCTGTCCAAATCTCAATGTTCCTCTCGTAGGTGACACTTTCAGAAAAACCTTATCTTCTTCTTTGAACTGTAAGTCCCTTCGGTGAGAGTCTGCATAGCTTTTTTGTCTACTCTTGGCTACTTTCAGACGTTCTTGGATTAGCTTGACTTTGTCGCTGGTTTCACTCACTATGGTCGGTCCGTGGAAACTATGAATTTCGACCTCTTCCCAACATACAGGTGTCCTACACCTTCTGCCATACAATGCCTCGAAAGGTGTCATTCCAATGCTCGAGTGGTAACTGTTGTTGTAAGCAAACTCACACGGCGACAAAGTCTCATCCCATTGAGTCTTAAAATCTAACACCCAAGCACGGAGCATATCTTTAAGGGTCTGAATAGTCCTCTCTGACTGGCCATTTGTCTGAGGGTGATAAGCCGTGCTGAACCGTAATTTCATACCCATAGACTCATGCAAAGTCTTCCAAAATCTCGAGACGAATCTGTTGTCTCTGTCAGATGTAATAGAAACTGGCTATCCATGTCGACTAACAATCTCGTTGACAAACAACTCTGCCAAAGGTAGCATATGCATGTTCTTCCCTGTCCTCATAGGAATGAAATGAGTTGACTTGGTGAGACGGTCTACATTGACCCATATCGCATCGTTGCCTCTGCTGGTCCTCAGTAGTCCCAAAATAAAATTTATGGTAATGTGCTCCCATTTCCATTCTGGGATCTCTAACGGCTGTAACAATCCTGGGGGGCTTCTGATGTTCTGCCTTAATCAGCTGACAAGTCATGCAACATGAGATAAACGCTGCAATTTCTCTCTTCATGTTGTTCCACCAAAATCTGCCCTTCAAGTTCTGATACATCTTCGTGCTGCATGGATGCATTGAATACTTCATACTGTGAGCCTCTGTCATGATGTCTTTCCTCAAATCTTCAATGTTGGGTACACACAGACGGTCACGGTAGTACAAAACTCCATCAACAATACGGAAATCAGGACGGTCTGCTATATGCTCTGAAACCTTGGCCAACTCTGGGTCTTATAACTGACTGTCCATGATCTTTTGAATGAAGGAATGCTCTGACATAGACATGTTTGCTAACAATACACCCTTCCTTAGTGGCTGCAGGTCTATACTCAACTCTTCAAATTGCTCGAAAATACAGGTGTCACTTAGATTTGCCAAGCCTACTGATTTTCTGCTCAAGGCATCAGGGACTACATTCATTTTCCCGAGTGATACTTCATTGGAAAATATAATCTTTGATGTATTCCATCCATCTTCTCTACCTCTTGTTCAATTCTTTCTGAGAGAATAAATACTGCAAGCTGCGGTGGTCGGAGTGGACTTTGAACTTCTCTCCATAGAGGTAATGTCTCCACATTTTCAACGCAAAGACGACCGCTGCTAACTCAAGATCATGGGTGGCATAGTTCTTCTCGTGATCTTTCAACTGTCGGGATCCGTATGCAAAAACTTTTCCCTCTTGCATTAACACGCAACCAAGTCCAACATTCGAAGCATCGATAAAAATGGTGAAACCGCTGCTTCCGGATGGTAAAGTAAGGACTGATGCTGTAGTCAATCTCTTCTTCAGCTCTTGGAAAGTAGTTTCACACTGGTCTATCCACACATACGGTACATTCTTCCTTGTCAATTTCGTCAATGGTGACGCAATCGACGAAGATCCCTGCACAAACCTCCGGTAGTAGCCCGCCAATCCCAAAAAACTTCTGATTTCTGTCACATTCTTCGGTCTTTCTGTAAGACCCCGACCCGAGTGAACCCGATTAGTGCTGATTAAGTTGCGTTTTAGTGCTAAGCTTGATTAGTGTTCTTGGCTATGTTAGGAATTTTGTATTTGCAATTTGATGGATGCATTTGCATATTGGCATCATTTGAATTCACACTCATGAATTGATTTAAAATTTCTTGAAATCTAGTTGTATACATGCATTGGTTTTTAGATTTGGAAAAGTTTTTAGTTTATGCATGTTTTGGTCATAAACTTAGATGCATTGAGTTTAGAACCCAAAACTCTTTTGAAAACCAAATTCCTTGTGCATTATATTTTGCAAATCATCTTGAGAATTTAGGTTTAAGATTTGCTTACATTCATCTCTTTAAGAATCACTTTTGTATGCATTGTTTTTGGAAAAAGGAGTTTTTCAAATCATTTTAGGCTTTGTGTTTTCCATGTGTTTAAACATCTTAGAATGTCTTAAAACATGTTATTTAAGCTTGTTTTAGTGGCCAAAAGGTCCCCTAAAGAAATACCTTTGAAATGGCAAAAGTTGCATTTTTTGCAAAAAGGGGGTGTCCCGGTAGTGTCGCCGGTCGACCGAGACACAGGTCTCGGTCGACCGAGACAACTGGAAGTCATTTTTTCCAGAACCTGTTCTGTAGCTCCAACGGTCAGAAATTTGACCGTTGTGCTTTCTCGGTCGACCGAGACCTGTTTGCCGGTCGACCGAGAACTAGCCGTTGGCAACTTTTTGGCTATAAAGTCCATTCATTTCCAACCTTTTCAAAAGCTTGAAAAACTTGAACCTTTGAGACCATTTTGGAGCCATTGAAAGGGGATGAAGTTGGAAAGGCTAGGAGGTCTTTAGGAGAGCTAAAGCTTGGGATTAATGAGTTAAACCTCCAAGTAAGCTCTACCTTTATTAATCATAGTTATGTGCTTTGTTTAAACTATTGGTATATGATATTTAGCATAATAACTATGATGTGTTGAATCCATTCTTGTTCTAATCTTTGGTCTAATTAAGATTGGATTCTTCACCTTTGTTTTCAATCCAAGTTGTTAACTTTATTAATCATGCTTAGACAAAATCTTTGTTTTTCTTTCATAGCATGAGTCTTTTACTTGGTTGAAACATTGTTTGTTGTTTTCATTCATTTAAGCATTAGTAAAATTAATTTGGTTTTGAAAACAACATGCACATGCATCACATGTTCTAAATTAGTCATTTTCATACAACTTGTTAGTCCTTGATTTTCATGTCATAAACAAGTTGAATTTCATACATGTGATTTGCATAAGACTTCAATCAAATCTTTTATGAGCTTTAAACTTTGAATTGCTTTAAGCAATATATTGAGTGAGCCTTCGTTTTAAACTTGATTGGAGTCATCACACACACACATCATGAACATATACTTTTGCATGCATAGAGTGTTTGTGTGAGTTTGTTTTAAACTTTCATATTAGCCTATTCAAGAGGCAATTTCATTTGAGCTTAAATTGTAATCTCTTAGAGTGATCTTTTGGAAAGACATCTTCTTAGAGAAATCTCAATTTGTAAAGGTTATTGCTTAGCCTAAGAAAAGCATCTTGTAAGGTTATTGCTTAGCCTAAGAAAAGCATTTTGTAAAGGTTATTGCTTAGCCTAGAAAAGCACATTGAGAGGTTGTTGTTTAGCCTAGAAAAACAACATTGTATAGGTTATTGCTTAGCCTTTGAAAAAGCATAAATAGTGGAAATCCGGTGGGGTGTTGGATGCACAAGCCGGTAGTGGATGTAGGCACGTTGGCCGAACCACTATAAATATTGTGTTGTGGTGATTGCTATGTGGTGATTGTTTTTGTTTAGCTTCCGCATATTGTATGGTTAATCATCACATGTGACTAGTTTGCTTTAAAAAACTAAAATTGGTCTATATTGGTCACAATTGTAGCTCACCCTATTCACCCCCCCTCTAGGATTAGGATCCTCGTGGACTTTCAATTGGTATCAGAGCCAAGTGCTCTAATCCCTTAGGATCAAGTGTTTGGAACTCTTGATTAGGTGTAAAAACCTAGAGTTAAAACCCTAGAGTAGTGCTTTTTTGAAAATCATTAGAATGGACTCCACTATGCTAGACTTTGTAGATTCTTCTAGACCCCTCATTCTTCCATCTTATGGAGATTCAAACATTGAATTTAAAGAATCTCAACTTGAATTAAAAGAAGAAGAATATGATGAACTTGAAGCCTATGAGGAATTGTACACATGGTCCTTAGAGGTTTCCAAGAAAAATAAAAGATTAAAAGAAGAATCTATAAGGCTAAACCAAGAATTAGACTCTTCTAAAAATGAACTTAGAGAAAAAGATGAATTTATAAATTGTGTAGAATCTAAGTTCATGATCTCTTTAAATAATCTATCTAACATTCAAGATGAACTAAAAGAATTAAAGATGGATTATGATAATGTCAATAAGGAAAATTTAATTCTAAGAGATCAAATAAAAAGGCAAGACAAAGACTTTAACAATTTAGAAGCCAAGTTGATTAAAAGTAAGTTAAAAACCCAAGAGCTTGGATCTAATGTTGTTAATGAACTAAAGCTTGAATTAAAACTTGCCAATGAAGAGCTAAGCAAATATAAGGAAATTGAAAATGAACTTTCAAAAGTCAAACATGAAAATTCAATCCTTATAAACAAAGTCACTCAACTTGAAGGATATAAACAAAAGTATGAGTACAAGTTTACCCAAAGTGAAGAAAGACTTGAAAAATTATTTAAATTGGGTAAACCTCATGGAGATAGGACGGGTATTGGATTTAATAGGAATATGTCTTATGACCCTAAATTCACCAACACTTTTGTGAAAGGTGAGTCCTCATTCTCTAGCACTCACACTTCTTTGCCCATGTCTAAATGTAATTATTGTGGCATTGAAGGACACTTTAGGTTTGAGTGCAAACTAAGAAGAAGCAATGTGTCTAATCCCATCTTTGAACCAAAGAAAGTAAAATCAAACTTGAAGGGTAAGACACTAAAAATCAAGAAAGACTCCAAAATGACTAAACAAGTTAAATCTCTTAAAATGGAGTCTCCTAAGATAGATTCTAAAAAGCTTAAACAAGTCAAACCAAGTTTGAAAGAATCTATTAA
Source organism: Cinnamomum chago (assembly GCA_038049695.1). Classification (NCBI taxonomy): domain Eukaryota; kingdom Viridiplantae; phylum Streptophyta; class Magnoliopsida; order Laurales; family Lauraceae; genus Cinnamomum; species Cinnamomum chago. The sequence goes on from CP142460.1 coordinate 34,509,475, forward strand.
CAAAAAGCTTCTCAACCTACCTCCCTTAAGTCAAAACATGAAAGAACTTTTGAAGAAAATTACAAAGTTAAATCTAAATTTCAAAAGTCAAAGAAAGGGAGAAAATAAGAAGAAAACTCACCAACATCAAAAGACTAATCACCAATCTAAGCTAAATTTAGTGAAATCTAAATATCTTGGTGATAAGTTCAAATTGAAAATTTATCAAGTTAAATCTCCTTTAGTTGGTGAGAATTCCAAAATAGACCTCAAAGTTCAACCCTCCCAAGACCTTAGGTGGATTCCTAAAGTCATCTACTTAGACAAACCTTAGGGTCTTGGACCTTCTTTGACCAACCTATTCTTTGTAAGTTAAATCTCTTTGTTGGTCATGTTGCATTTGCATTTTGTTCTCTCTTAGTTACATTTCTTAAGATGCATTGCTTATTTATGATCAATTGATTTTGTTTTCATACACCATTCTAAGTTACACTTCATGGTTTTCAAAATCTCTTGATTATAATTTCATCATGTTTGATTTGCTTTTTGCACTCATATGCCTTGCATTGCATTTCTTTACATGATTAATTGATTGTGATGTTAAAAGCTTTCATAGCTAGATTTATTCATGATCAATTGTTGTTGAATCATTTGTAAGACTTTTTGAACAAATGATTTGACTCAATTCAAGTTTTTCCATGGACTTCTAAGTTATACTTTTATATGGAGAACATTGTTTTGAAAAATCAACTTGTATGTGTTTCAATTAAGTTATATCTTTTAAAATACAATGTTGAAAATTGATCTTCGAAATCATTCTTTCTATGCTCATTGTTGGATTTTGTTTTTCAAAATGATTTGAAGATTGTTTGAATGGAAATGCCTATAACATCATTAGTTATATTCATCCAAGCATGTTCCATGTTTTCATTTCCTTTTCTTTTGGTTTCATTATCTTAGAAATGGAAATGTATGTTGTTTGCATCCTTGCTTGTTTATTTACATTCTTTTTATATGCAAATGACTTTTGGTTCCATGTATGGTTGTGATCTTAGTAATATTTGTAGAAACCATACTTGAACCCAAATCCATCCTCTATGTCTTATAGTCATATCTATTTGGATGGTTATGATGTTGATTCATGTGATTTCTCTAAGTGATTTAATCCTTTTACATGTTTCAACTTCATAAGTAGTGTTCTTAATCATATGAAACTCTTTGAAATCAATTCCTTGCATTTATGATGGTTGATGGATATCTTAGTAGTTGAATTCATATGATTTTGACACTTTGAAAATTGCATGCATTACCAAGTAATATCCTTTTGCATTGCAATTTGCCTTGTTCATCACTATGCTTAATAGTTATACTTTTAAATCCATTTTAGAGTGATTGAGTTTATAGTCACATCCTTTAATCTCAATTGATATGTTTATTTCAATTGATATCCATGATTGCTTTTCCCATTAGACCTTGCTCTCTTTTGGTAATTTGATCATATGAGCTTTATAGTTACATGAATCTAATCCTTTCCTTGAAGTTGACCCTCATTTGGTTGAACCATCTACTTCTTGAATCTAATAGTTATATCTTGTCAAAAGCTTGACAAAAGAATAGAATGGATTGAGGGGGAGTGTAAACCTTCATAGGAAGTATTAGTTTTGATCAAATTGACCCTTGGATTTCCCTTGAGCCCTTAGAGATAACTTCCATACATGATAGCCTGTTATGAATTTCATTTTCGATTTCATTTGTTAACAGGTGCTACTAAAGGTATTCTTCTTGTCTCATGTGTGTAGGTACCTTTGCAATTTAATGTCAAAGGGGGAGAGAGAGTTCAAGTGTGACTCAAGATCTCCTACTCTTCAAAGGGGGAGAGAGTTCGAGAGTTCAAGTACTCGAAGATCTCCTATCCATCAAAGGGGGAGAGTTGTCCAAGCTTCCGAAGGAAGAGAGAGGCATGATCAAAGGGGGAGAGCAATTAGAAGAAAGAAAGCTTGGAGCTAAAGGAGATGCTTGGATAAAGAGAGGAAAGAAGAAGAGATAGCTTGAAGAATGATCAAGCTCCAAGCATCAAGAAGATTGAAGATTGAAGCCCAAGAGCCCAAGCTAAGAGAAGAAGCATCCAAGAAGATTTCAAGACTTGTCAAGCTTAGGGGGAGCTAAAGACTAAGTGTGTAATTTCAATGATAGGTAAGTTGCCATCAAATTGCAAAGGGGGAGATTGTTAGGAATTTTGTATTTGCAATTTGATGGATGCATTTGCATATTGGCATCATTTGAATTCACACTCATGAATTGATTTAAAATTTCTTGAAATCTAGTTGTATACATGCATTGGTTTTTAGATTTGGAAAAGTTTTTAGTTTATGCATGTTTTGGTCATAAACTTAGATGCATTGAGTTTAGAACCCAAAACTCTTTTGAAAACCAAATTCCTTGTGCATTATATTTTGCAAATCATCTTGAGAATTTAGGTTTAAGATTTGCTTACATTCATCTCTTTAAGAATCACTTTTGTATGCATTGTTTTTGGAAAAAGGAGTTTTTCAAATCAAGCTAGCGTTTGGTTCAAAGTTTCAAATCATTTTAGGCTTTGTGTTTTCCATGTGTTTAAACATCTTAGAATGTCTTAAAACATGTTATTTAAGCTTGTTTTAGTGGCCAAAAGGTCCCCCAAAGAAATACCTTTGAAATGGCAAAAGTTGCATTTTTTGCAAAAAGGGGGTGTCCCAGCAGTGTGGCCGGTCGACCGAGACACAGGTCTCGGTCGACCGAGACAACTGGAAGTCATTTTTTCCAGAACCTGTTCTGTAGCTCCAACGGTCAGAAATTTGACCGTTGTGCTTTCTCGGTCGACCGAGACCTGTTTGCCGGTCGACCGAGAACTAGCCGTTGGCAACTTTTTGGCTATAAAGTCCATTCATTTCCAACCTTTTCAAAAGCTTGAAAAACTTGAACCTTTGAGACCATTTTGGAGCCATTGAAAGGGGATGAAGTTGGAAAGGCTAGGAGGTCTTTAGGAGAGCTAAAGCTTGGGATTAATGAGTTAAACCTCCAAGTAAGCTCTACCTTTATTAATCATAGTTATGTGCTTTGTTTAAACTATTGGTATATGATATTTAGCATAATAACTATGATGTGTTGAATCCATTCTTGTTCTAATCTTTGGTCTAATTAAGATTGGATTCTTCACCTTTGTTTTCAATCCAAGTTGTTAACTTTATTAATCATGCTTAGACAAAATCTTTGTTTTTCTTTCATAGCATGAGTCTTTTACTTGGTTGAAACATTGTTTGTTGTTTTCATTCATTTAAGCATTAGTAAAATTAATTTGGTTTTGAAAACAACATGCACATGCATCACATGTTCTAAATTAGTCATTTTCATACAACTTGTTAGTCCTTGATTTTCATGTCATAAACAAGTTGAATTTCATACATGTGATTTGCATAAGACTTCAATCAAATCTTTTATGAGCTTTAAACTTTGAATTGCTTTAAGCAATATATTGAGTGAGCCTTCGTTTTAAACTTGATTGGAGTCATCACACACACACATCATGAACATATACTTTTGCATGCATAGAGTGTTTGTGTGAGTTTGTTTTAAACTTTCATATTAGCCTATTCAAGAGGCAATTTCATTTGAGCTTAAATTGTAATCTCTTAGAGTGATCTTTTGGAAAGACATCTTCTTAGAGAAATCTCAATTTGTAAAGGTTATTGCTTAGCCTAAGAAAAGCATCTTGTAAGGTTATTGCTTAGCCTAAGAAAAGCATTTTGTAAAGGTCATTGCTTAGCCTAGAAAAGCACATTGAGAGGTTGTTGTTTAGCCTAGAAAAACAACATTGTATAGGTTATTGCTTAGCCTTTGAAAAAGCATAAATAGTGGAAATCCGGTGGGGTGTTGGATGCACAAGCCGGTAGTGGATGTAGGCACGTTGGCCGAACCACTATAAATATTGTGTTGTGGTGATTGCTATGTGGTGATTGTTTTTGTTTAGCTTCCGCATATTGTATGGTTAATCATCACATGTGACTAGTTTGCTTTAAAAAACTAAAATTGGTCTATATTGGTCACAATTGTAGCTCACCCTATTCACCCCCCCCCCCTCTAGGGTTAGGATCCTCATGGACTTTCAGGCTAAGTTGGGTTTGAATTAGCCTTTGTTATAGTTTGGGGTATTTTGATTTCCTGGTGTTAGTGGGACCCTTTGGGGGTTTCTTTTTCATGACATTGCATATGTTTGAGGACTAATCGGAGGTTTCTGCATTCGTGATTTTGATCCCGCTTTATTGGTATTGTTATTCCCTACAACTTTCATGTTGATCCCGAGTTCGCTTGAGATCCCGAAACCCGATTTCTTGGCCTTGAGGGCAAAACAGTCATTGCACACCAAATCTGTACCCAAAGCTTGATATTCCCGAAACCCGCGAAACATATACTTTTTGGAAACTGGATATTTCGACGATCATTTCTTCCTTCTTCGTCGAATTCATCCGAGGTCCCGAATGTGATGATTTCAGCCATCCAAGTCCCTTTAGTAGTGGGACCCAATTCATTGTTAACAAAAGGGAAACCATTATCCCATTCACTTCATCTTTCTTGTTCCAGCACAACCTTTTGAACCTAGGGTTTTTCTTGCAACTTCTTCTTCTTCTCCTTGTTTCTTCATCCCCAATCCACCCCCAAGCTTTCACCAAGAGGAGATTAGAGGTCATCATCTTCTTCACCTCATTGAGAGCTCTCTTTCAATAGCTTTTGTGGGGAAGCCTCCATCTCCAAGACCTTCTTTGAGCTCACCATTACCATTAGAGGACCTTGCAAGTAAGTAATCCCTCCTCGTCTCCTAGATTAGTGTTCCTCTAGCTCTTGATAAGCTCCATTTGCATTATTGAAAGCTCTATCCTTTTCATTCCTTGTTTGACCCATTTTAGGGTTTTATTTGGGGTTTTGCCTTGTAGCTTGGACCATGGTCTTGGAGACTTGTTAGAGCTTGATTTCATTGATTTGAAGACCTAAGGCAAGTAAATGATTCGGTGTTTTAAGTTTTAAATGGTTTGGTGAAACATTTATGGATTTTCATGTTTTCATTAATATGTTTATGGTTGAAATAAATGCTCTTGATGGAGAACCTTATGAATGCATTTATGATCATATAGGAGTGTTGGTTCATAGCAATTAATGTTTCATTGTTTTGTCTTGAATATGTACATTGTGTGAAATGGTTTCCTCTTCTCTTTGCTTGTATGGGATGTGATATGGATGGAGGAGAATGGGATGGATGTAGTTGGGAATTTGAGGTCATTTGAATGGATATTTATACTCCTTATTTGATGTATGAAAGTGATTGAAATGAGATTGTAGAAGGAAGAGAAAGAGGACAGCTGAACTGGTCCGGAATCAATTTCTAGACAGTTCGTTCGAGCGACCATGACACTTCGCTCGAGCGACCTGTCCAGGAAAGGGTTCAGAGCATTCCAGTAGCTTGGTCGCTCGAGCGGACCCCTAGTCGCTCGAGCGGACATCCCAGAACTCATTCCAGAGAGTTGTTCGTTCGAACGCACTTAAATATTCGCTCGACTCAATGAGTTCGTTCGAGCGACCTCAAATTCGCTCGAGCGAACCCACCCAGACCACCATTCCAGCGAGCGACTCGCTCGAGCGAACCCTCCAGTTCGCTCGAGCGATGCGGTTCGTCTGGCATGGACTATGTTTGGGACAATGTTCAATTGTTTCAATGGTTGGGTCTATTCTCTGGGAACCCCTCTATATCAAGGAGATTTATTAAGCATTGTATGAGGCCATTCGAGGAAGAAACCATATCACCAAGATTTCACTCGAAGTTTTGAAACTTCAAGGTGTATAAGGAGCCCGGAATGTCTTCTAACTCAAGGAGTACCAAGTCTTCATTATAATCGACATACGGGATCCCTATATACTAAATAGATCTTGAAACCAGTATTTTACCCGAAATTGCTATAGTTCATTGTTTCACCTCATTGCAAGATTTACCTTACATGATGTGTTTTCCCGAAGGCATGATAGTTACACTAGTAACAGTGATTTGTTCCGAGATATATTACCCGACCTGGAACGAAAGTGTGCCCTTGTGCACCCCGTCCCACTCGTTTATATATTGTACTCGATTTACTTGCATAAGTCTCGATTTGATATTTAACCTATGTGTCGGCATCACTAAGCTTGGATACCTTGTCGGTTTGATCCACTGACTTGGAGATCCCTCTCCCGTCCCGCCAGCTACAGTTTGGATCCAGATACCCGGTCATTTTCGTGGTCCCGTCCCGATACCCGGTTCGCTACCGTGGTCCTGTCCCGTATATTTATATTGTATATATGATTTACGTTGATTCTCCTCATCTCGTATGACTGAGATCAACGTCCCGTGATACTATTGTCACTTTAGTGACAGAGGACTTAGCTTTATGTGATTGCCATCTCGTGAGTTCCCGACCCCTTGGCTGCCTCATATGTTTTATCTTGTTTACATGTTTTCTAACAAATGATTTAGCTACTTTATGAGAGTTCTTGTTTAAACAGATGTCTATACTTTTCAGGTATTTCCCTTCTTATTTTATGTTGTTGTATCCCTTCACTCTCTTGCCAGACCGTCGTGTCTGATACATTTGCTTTGGTACTCAGGTCCCGTTGCCGGTTTCCTTGAGGAGGAGCCTGAGGAGGCGGTAGGTGAGCCGCAACCTCTAGTCGAGTGGCGTACTAACGATGTCATGTAGACATCGGGTTGCTAAGAGAGGCGTAACATTTTGAGGGAAGCCATTTAACCATTCATTGGGTTATTGCTTTGTTTATATTGGCCGTTGTTGGCCTCTAATTTTGGGGATTGTAATTAAATGATCTTTTGTTAAACTTTAACTATTTTTGGGAAACATGCTAATGTTCATTGCTCATCCTGATACAGTATTTCACACTTGATGTTAATGCTTTCATGACTAGAGATAGTCTGACTATTTGATTTGCTACACGCTTCCGCACTTAAAAGAAATGTTCATTGATGGTTGCGATATCCTCACCGCGGACACCTGTGGGAAATTAACAGAGCGAGACGTGTTTCAAGCAATTAAAAGAAACTAGAAATCCTAAGGACGTGGCGAGGATCCGTTAGATCTTTCGTTAGCTAGTATCGTGTGAGCAATGTGTGACCCTTTATGTTATTATGTGCTAACCAATTGTTTTGCAGCATCATGCCTCCACGTAAGAGAACAGTGAATGGCATTCCTTCTGCCAGTAACAGTGATCACACCGGGCCAGTAGAAGAAGATATGGTTGAGAACAACCCACCAAACCAGTTTCAGGAAATGATGCAAGCCATGCTTGACCAACAACGTCAAGCTAATGAGAACCAGGCCAGATTGCAAGAACAGATGCTCAGGAGGGAAGAAGACCATGCTAAAGAGATGGCAGAAATGCAGAGGCAATTGTTTGAGGTCTTGCAGAGAAGACCAGATCCGGTTCAACCTCAGCCAGCAATCGTCATAAACCAAAGGCAACATGATCCCAATGCCTTGTTTGAGCGATTCAGGAAGAGAGCTCCGAAGGAATTCCTTGGGGAAGAGGACCCACTAGCTGCAGATGACTGGTTGGAACATACCGAGAACATCTTTGAGATCTTTCAGTGTACAGGAGGAGATAGAGTGAAGCTAGCATCATCCCTTTTTGTTGGCACAGCAGACAGATGGTGGAAAACAGTGAGGGAAGAATATAGAACCATGGCTGATGCAGAAGTGTGGGCAAACTTCAAGAGGCAGTTTCATGACAAATACGTACCCGCCCACGTCAAGAAGTAAAAGGATATAGAGTTTCAGCAGTTGGTGCAAGGGGGCATGACAGTCTTAGAATATCTCACCAAGTTCGAGAGATTGTCTAGATATGCCCCGGACTTGGTAGACACGGTGGAGAAGAAAACCGCTAAATTCTTCGAGGGGCTTAATCCCTTCATTGAGAGAGATGCCACCGGAGTAGTACTGTCACGCCCCCAAAACCAGAACCTCGGGGGCGGGAGATGGGATTAAGCATAAATGTATTTTACTTCTCCCAAGATCCGCGTGTGTGAAGACAACACATTTTGAATATTTTGCGGAAGCATTTGTGGCGTTGCGACCCGAAGTCCGTGGCCATCGGATTCCGCGTCGCACTCAACCTTTAGCCCATAGCTATTATATCAAGAATCATATCAGACTGGAGTAATCATCACAATAATTTACAGAGCTGACAGTAACAGGATATTACATTCCCGAATATGTTCAAGTTACAATTATCAATGTACATTAATTAAGAATCCCAAGGAAAAGGGCTAACAAAAGCCATACAACAATAAGCTATAAACTACTACCCAAATGTGACGTAGCTCCGATGTCAGACTCAATGTCTACATGACATAGCCGACAAGACAACCTGCAAGGCATGGCTCCAAAGCCAACAAAACACTCAACTCGGGGCGAATAAATCTGAACCTGAGTACCAAAAGTAGTGGGTCAGACACGACGGTCTGGCAGGTGGATGAAAAGAATACAATATAGCGAATAATAATACAAATGATAAATCATGCTATTTGCTCAAAATGCCGCATATAATTAAACGGGTGAAAACTCAGGGATCTCGGATAAAACATGTATTCTTTTCAAACATGGTTAAAACAGGAAGATCTAATAAAGCATGTGTTCATTTACATCATCTATAAAAGCATAGATATTTGACAATCGGGTGTTCGTGGAAAACAAGTATGAATATGGAAGTTTGGCAAAACCACGTTCATTTAAACATATTTCAAAGCATGGATCTTCAACAGATCGGGCATTCCTTTAAAACAGGTATAACATAGGGATCTGGCAAAACGCGTGTCATTTAAAACATATTCTTAAGCATGGATGTTAAATAACTCGGGTAATCATTTGAAATAGGTATAAACATAGAACCTGACAAAACACGTGTCATTTAAAACATATTTCAAAACAGGGATATTTAACAAATCGGGTATTCATTTGAAATCGGTATAAACATAGTGACCTAGCAGAACAAGTATCATTTAAAACAAAGCACGAATGTTTAGCAATACGGGTATTCACTTAAAACATGTATAAACATCGGGATCTAACAAAACGAGTGTCGTTTAAAACGCATTCCAAAGCATGGACATTTAATAACTCGGGTATTCATTTTAAAACATGTGTAATCATATAACTCTAGCAAAACCATCGATCGTTGGAACCATATGTAAAAGCATGGGTATTCACCCAACCGGCATTCATGTAAAACATGTACGTGTGCAAAGGACATAAAGCAATATAACAGTGACTGAATTTACAATAGAGAGCATTAACACTTATCTAAATAACAACTTTCATAAAAGCAATGAATCATTTAACTGAAAACAAGTAAGCAATATAAACCATGTCGGGTGTCCAAGGAATCGGGAACTGGCAAGATGGCAATCACAAGAAGCTAAGTCCTCTGTCACCGAAGTGACAAGAGCGGGACGTTGGTCTCAGTCACACAAGGTGAGGAGACTCAACGTAAATCATATATACAATATAAATACACGGGAACGGGACCACGGTAGCGAACCGGGTATCGGGACGGGACCACGGCAATAACCGGGTATCGGGATCCAAACTGCAGCTGGCGGGACGGGAGAGGGATTTCCAAGTCGGTGGATCAAACCGACAAGGTATCCAAGCTTAGTGATGCCGACTCATAGGTCAAAACCAATCGAGACATATGCAAGTAAATCATGTACAGTAAATAAACGGGTAACACGGGGGTGCTCAAGGGCACACTGTCACTTCATATCGGGAATACATCTCGGGACAAATAACTGTTACTAAAGTAACTTCAATGCTTTCGGGAAAACAAGTCATATAATGCAAATCTCGGGAAAAGAGGTGAAACAATGAACTATAACAATTTCGGGTAAAAATATCGGTTTCAAGATCTATTTAAGTGAATAGGGGTCCCGTATGTCGATTATAACAATTACTTGGTACTCCTTGAGTTTGAAGACATTCCGGGCTCCTTATGCACTTTTACTACTTTCAAAATCTTAACATGAGCTTATGGGTAGTACTAGGTGTTACAATAGCAAGAATCAAGATTATACACGGTCCATCCTAGGCATGACATTAATCCGGAACATCGAGCAACCGATTCAGTCATCGAAAGGAATAGAATTAGCAATAACAAGGAAATAGACTTGTGTTTAGATATGACGAAGATATCGCGTCGTTCCATCCCGTTCAAGATTGAAATGGATTAACTTTGATGTCACCGAACCCACCGGGAGGAGTGTCGGCTCAAGACATCCTCACTCATAGGCCAAACGGTCCAAAAAGGGTAAGGGTCCCACCTAAAACCAAGGATTAGTGTCTAAATCAACACCATTCTTTTCTTTCAGTCCCCTAGTCTTAGAGACCTTAGATTAGGGTATAATTGGTCTTAACACTAAGGTATACACCCCTAGGACTCATAGAAGGCCCAAAGGTTTCCAAAAAAAACCACAATATCAAATTTCACTGGACTCAATCTGAGTCCTCCGATCGATCGGCCGAAGGTCCGATCGATCGGCCCAAAAAGGCTTACAGTTACTGACAGTCCGATCGATCGGCCTGTAGGTCCGATCGATTGGACCTGGGTACAGCAGGTCCGGGAAAGCTGATTTTTCTTCCTCTTTGTTTCCTTTCCTTCCAACACATGATCAACCACAAAGAACCATAAACAAGATGGTTTAAATACATGTTTTCAAGACAATATCATGAGCTAAAGAGCTCCTCATTTCAATTTCCTCTCTTTCCATTCTTTCCATTCTTTCCATTCACAATTAATCACAAGGTGGAGAAAACTCATTCATGTGAAATCACTTGAAACCTTGACAATATGATGCATACATTTCCAAGAGATTAACAAGGGAGAAATAACTCATCAATAAGCACATCTTGAAATCAATATTAATCATATTAAAGACAACTATTAAAATCACCAAAACCATTAATGAATCAAGATTTTTATCACAAAACATGTTAATAAGCAAAACAATCCATTCATCCACTTGCCTTTGACTCAAATCAAGCAAATCAAGCTCCTAATCACCTCATAGGCTCAAGATCCACAATCTCTACAAAAACCCCCAAAACAACCCAAAAATGGGTTAAACAATGAAATGACAATGAAACTTTCCAATAATCAAGGTGGAGCTTCTCTAAGGCTAGAAGATTACAAATCTAGAAGATGGGAAGAATCACTTACTTGGATGACCTTCAAATGAGAAGAACAAGCTCAAGGGAGGTCTCTAGGTTGGGAGATTTCTCTTCTAATGGCATCCATGAAAAGCTTGCAAGGTGGAGAAGAGAATGGTGATCTCCATTTCTAGTTTGGTGCAAGATTTGTGTGGCTTGGAGATGAAGAAGCAAGAAGAAGAAGAAGTTACACAATGGGAAACCCTAGGCTCAGCTGGAACAATGGTGAATTGAGTGAATGAAGGAGAAGGGTCTCCTTTTATAAGCAAGTGAGAATGGGTCCCACAACTTAAGGGACTTGGGTGGCTGAAATCATCTAATTCGGGACCTCGGATGGATTCGACGAAGAAGGAAGAAATGATCGTCGAAATATCTAGTTTCCAAAAAGTGTATGTTTCACGGATTTCGAGAATATCGAGTTTTGGGTACATATTTGGTGTGAAAAGACTGTTTTGCCCTCAAGGCCAAGAAATCGGTTTTTGGGTTCTCAAATGGATACGAGATCAACATGAAAGTTGTAGGATTCCTCAAGATGAATGCAACGGGCCAAAAACACGATACGAAACAAATCGGGAAAATCTCACAAGAAAAACAAAGCCGAAAAGGGAACCCCCAAAGGGCCCCACAAGCTGCCAAAGCACTCAAAAGCCCAAAACTAGAAGAAAACTCAATCTAGCTCACAAACTCAACCCAACAAATACTAATCCCACTAAAAGAACTAATCCACAAATAAAACAACACTAATCCAAGAGATTAGGGGTCGGGTTCTCACAAGTACCACCTGCTACTTTTGATGAGGCAGTGAAGAGGGCCTACAGGTTCGAGAACTTCCACAACAAGATCCTCAAAGTGCAAGGCAAGAGTCCAACCCAGCATCAGAGGAACCATCAGAATAAGAGGCAGAGGACTGGACCAAATCTGCAGAATCCAGTGGTCTGTATCCACTGTGGGAAGAACCATGCTAGTGCTGAGTGTCGTACTATTACGGGAGCGTGCTTCAGGTGTGGTTCGATGGACCATCGGATGAGGGATTGCCCTAGGCCAAACTGACAGAATCAGCAGCAACAGCAAGGGCCACAACGTCCACCACCACCACCACAGCATGCATTGGTTGTCCAAAACCAGCCTAGGCCACTTCAGCAGCAAGCACCACAGCAACAACAGTTCAGACAGCAGCAGCAGCCACAACAGCAGGCCCGTCATCAGCAGGGACAGCAGCGTCCACCGCAGCAGAATAGGAATGCACCACATGGCAGGCCACAACAAGCTCAGAACAGGCCACAGCTTCGAGGGAAAATTTACGGGGTCAATAGAGTGGATGCAGAGGCAGCGGGTAATGTAGTGGAAGGTACACTTCTTGTTTGTGGGATTAAAGCTATGATTTTGTTTGACCCTGGCTCTACACATTCTTTTGTGTCCCATAAATTCTCTAAGTTGATTGATATGCATGCTAGAGAACTTGAGTTCATTTTGACTGTGGCAACCCCAGTAGGTAAACAAGTTCTTTGTAGAACATTTTACCCTAGTTGCACAGTTCAGATAGGAGAAGTGGTTTTAACCGCAGATCTCATTTCTTTGGAGATGTTTGATTATGATGTCATCCTAGGGATGGATTGGCTGGCAGGGTACCATGCACTATGGATTGTTTCCATAAGACCCTCACTTTTAAGTTGGTTGAGACACCAGCAGGAGTGTCGTTTCAGGGAGAGAGGAGGAATCCTTGTGCAGGGTTTGTTTCAGCGTTGAAGGCTGACAGACTTTTGAGAAGTGGTTGTGAGGCGTATTTAGCATTTATCACGGAGGATAAACGGTCCAAAGGGGTGGAGGAGATCCCAATTATTTGGGAATTCCCGGATGTTTTTCCGGAGGAGATTCCAAGTTTGCCACCCATGAGAGAGATTGATTTCACCATCGAGTTGTTACCGGGGACTGCCCCGATATCTATTGCACCATATAGAATGGCTCCAACGGAGTTGGGAGAGTTGAAGACTCAGTTGCAAGAATTGTTGACAAATGTTTTGTGAGACCGAGTGTTTCACCATGGGGAGCTCTAGTCTTGTTTGTTAAGAAGAAGGATGGTTCGATGAGAATGTGTATTGATTACAGAAGATTGAATCAAATGACCATCAAGAACAAATAACCATTACCAAGAATAGATGAATTGTTTGACCAGTTGCAAGGTGCATCATACTTTTCAAAGATTGATTTAAGATCCGGTTACCATCAGCTGAGAGTCAGAGAATCAGATGTGTTGAAAACAGCTTTCCGGACAAGATATGGTCACTATGAGTTTCTAGTGATGCCATTTGGGTTGACTAATGCACCGGCAGTGTTCATGGCGTTGATGAACAAGATTTTTGCAGAGTATCTAGATCAGTTTGTTGTAGTGGTCATAGATGATATTTTGGTGTACTCCAAGACTAGAGAAGAGCATGAAGAGCATTTGAGGATTGCATTGCAACTCTTGAGAGAGAATCAGCTGTATGCTAAGCCTAACAAGTGTGAATTTTGGCTAGACCAAGTAGCGTTTCTGGGGCACATTATCTCGAAAGAAGGATTGTCAGTGGATCCGTCCAAGATTGAAGCAGTAGTGAATTGGGAAAGACCGAAGAATGTGACAGAAATCAGGAGTTTTCTGGGATTGGCAAGTTATTATCGAAGGTTTGTGCAAGGTTTTTCGTCGATTGCGTCACCTTTGACGAAGTTGACAAGGAAAAATGCACCATATGTGTGGACAGAGCAGTGTGAAGAGAGTTTCCAAGAGCTAAAGAAGAGATTGACTACAGCACCAGTCCTTACCTTGCCATCCGGGAGCGGCGGTTTTACCATTTTTACCGATGCTTCGAATGTTGGACTTGGTTGTGTGTTGATGCAGGAAGGAAAAGTGATTGCTTATGGATCTCGGCAGTTGAAAGATCACGAGAAGAACTATGCCACCCATGATTTGGAGTTAGCAGCGGTGGTGTTCGCGTTAAAAATGTGGAGACATTACCTCTATGGAGAGCAGTTCGAAGTCCACTCCGACCACCGCAGCTTACAGTATCTGTTTTCGCAGAAGGATCTAAACATGAGGCAGAGAAGATGGATGGAATATATCAAGGACTATGATTTTCCAATCAAGTACCACCCGGGGAAGGCCAATGTAGTTGCAAATGCCTTGAGTAGGAAATCAGAAGGCTTGGCAAATCTTAGTGGCACTTGTATTTTTGAGCAATTTGAAGAGTTGAGTTTAGATCTTCAGCCACTGAGGAAGGGTGTTTTGTTGGCTAACATGTCAGTGTCAGAATCTTCTTTCATTCAGAAGATCAAGGATAGTCAGTTGCAAGATCCAGAGTTGGCCAAGATTTCAGAACATATAGCAGAACGTCCTGATTTTCGTATTGTGGATGGAGTTTTGTACTACCGTGACCGTTTGTGTGTGCCTAACATTGAAGATTTGAGGAATGATATCATGACCGAGGCTCATAGCACGAGGTATTCTATGCATCCAGGCAGCACCAAGATGTATCAGAACTTGAAGGGCAGATTTTGGTGGAACAATATGAAAAGAGAGATTGCAGCGTTTGTCTCCCGCTGCATGACTTGTGAGTTGATAAAAGCAGAGCATCACAGGCCTCCAGGGTTGTTACAGCCATTAGAGATCCCGGAGTGGAAATGGGAGCACATTACTATGGACTTTATTTCGGGATTACCGAGGACTAGCAGAGGCAACGATGCGATATGGGTCATTGTGGACCGTCTCACCAAGTCAGCGCATTTCCTTGCTATGAAGACAGGGAAGAAGATGCACATGCTACCTTTGGCAGAGTTGTTTGTTAGTGAGATCGTCAGTCGACACGGGCAGCCAGTTTCTATCACATCCGACAGAGACAGCAGATTCGTCTCGAGGTTCTGGAAGACATTGCATGAGTCTATGGGTACGAGACTACAGTTTAGCACGGCTTATCACCCGCAGACCGATGGTCAGTCAGAGAGGACGATTCAGATTCTTGAGGATATGCTACGTGCTTGTGTGTTAGATTTCAAGACTCAGTGGGATGAGACTCTACCGTTGTGTGAGTTCGCTTACAACAACAGCTACCATTCGAGCATTGGGATGGCTCCTTTTGAGGCTTTGTATGGCAGGAGGTGTAGGACACCTGTTTGTTGGGAAGAAGTCGGTACTCGCAGTTTCCATGGACCGACTATTGTTAGTGAGACCAGCGACAAGATCAAGTTGATTCAAGAACGTCTGAAAGTGTCCCGGAGTAGACAGAAGAGCCATGCAGACTCTCATCGCAGGGATTTACAGTTCAAGGAAGGAGATAAGGTTTTCTTGAAAGTGTCACCTACAAGGGGAACATTGAGATTTGGACAGAAGGGCAAGCTATCACGGAGATACATTGGACCATATGATATTGTGAGCAAGATCGGTGACGTGGCCTATAGATTGGCCTTACCACCTGAGCTATCTGGTGTACACAACGTCTTCCATGTGTCTATGTTGAAGAAGTATGTTCCCGATCCTTCGCATGTACTCCGGCATGAACCATTAGAGATCAGAGAGGATGCTACCTATGTTGAGAAACCAGTTGAGATCATCGATACCAAGGAACAAGAGTTGAGGACTCGGACTATTCAGTGGGTGAAAGTATTGTGGGAGAATCATGGACCGGAAGAGGCAACGTGGGAATTACGAGATCAAGTGCAGAAGAAGTACCCACATCTTCTACCAGAGGTGAGTCTTACGTTTCATTTGGAGGACCAAATGCCCTAAGGGGTGGAGGATGTAAGACCCCGACTCGAGTGAACCCGATTAGTGCTGATTAAGTTGCGTTTTAGTGCTAAGCTTGATTAGTGTTCTTGGCTAAGTTGGGTTTGAATTAGCCTTTGTTATAGTTTGGGGTATTTTGATTTCCATGTGTTAGTGGGACCCTTTGGGGGTTTCCTTTTCATGACATTGCATATGTTTGAGGATTTATTGGAGGTTTCTGCATTCGTGATTTTGATCCCGCTTTATTGGTATTGTTATTCCCTACAACTTTCATGTTGATCCCGAGTTCGCTTGAGATCCCGAAACCCGATTTCTTGGCCTTGAGGGCAAAACAGTCATTGCACACCAAATCTGTACCCTAAGCTTGATATTCCCGAAACCCGCAAAACATATACTTTTTGGAAACTAGATATTTCGACGATCATTTCTTCCTTCTTCGTCGAATTCATCCGAGGTCCCGAATGTGATGATTTCAGCCATCCAAGTCCCTTTAGTAGTGGGACCCAATTCATTGTTAACAAAAGGGAAACCATTATCCCATTCACTTCATCTTTCTTGTTCCAGCACAACCTTTTGAACCTAGGGTTTTTCTTGCAACTTCTTCTTCTTCTCCTTGTTTCTTCATCCCCAATCCACCCCCAAGCTTTCACCAAGAGGAGATTAGAGGTCATCATCTTCTTCACCTCATTGAGAGCTCTCTTTCAATAGCTTTTGTGGGGAAGCCTCCATCTCCAAGACCTTCTTTGAGCTCACCATTACCATTAGAGGACCTTGCAAGTAAGTAATCCCTCCTCATCTCCTAGATTAGTGTTCCTCTAGCTCTTGATAAGCTCCATTTGCATTATTGAAAGCTCTATCCTTTTCATTCCTTGTTTGACCCATTTTAGGGTTTTATTTGGGGTTTTGCCTTGTAGCTTGGACCATGGTCTTGGAGACTTGTTAGAGCTTGATTTCATTGATTTGAAGACCTAAGGCAAGTGAATGATTCGGTGTTTTAAGTTTTAAATGGTTTGGTGAAACATTTATGGATTTTCATGTTTTCATTAATATGTTTATGGTTGAAATAAATGCTCTTGATGGAGAACCTTATGAATGCATTTATGATCATATAGGAGTGTTGGTTCATAGCAATTAATGTTTCATTGTTTTGTCTTGAATATGTACATTGTGTGAAATGGTTTCCTCTTCTCTTTGCTTGTATGGGATGTGATATGGATGGAGGAGAATGGGATGGATGTAGTTGGGAATTTGAGGTCATTTGAATGGAGATTTATACTCCTTATTTGATGTATGAAAGTGATTGAAATGAGATTGTAGAAGGAAGAGAAAGAGGACAGCTGAACTGGTCCGGAATCAATTTCTAGACAGTTCGCTCGAGCGACCATGACACTTCGCTCGAGCGACCTGTCCAGGAAAGGGTTCGGAGCATCCCAGTAGCTTGGTCGCTCGAGCGGACCCCTGGTCGCTCGAGCGGACATCCCAGAACTCATTCCAGAGAGTTGTTCGTTCGAACGCACTTAAATATTCGCTCGACCCAATGAGTTCGTTCGAGCGACCTCAAATTCGCTCGAGCGAACCCACCCAGACCACCATTCCAGCGAGCGACTCGCTCGAGCGAACCCTCCAGTTCGCTCGAGCGATGCGGTTCGTCTGGCATGGACTATGTTTGGGACAATGTTCAACTGTTTCAATGGTTGGGTCTATTCTCTGGGAACCCCTCTATATCAAGGAGATTTATTAAGCATTGTATGAGGCCATTCGAGGAAGAAACCATATCACCAAGATTTCACTCGAAGTTTTGAAACTTCAAGGTGTATAAGGAGCCCGGAATGTCTTCTAACTCAAGGAGTACCAAGTCTTCATTATAATCGACATACGGGATCCCCATATACTAAATAGATCTTGAAACCAGTATTTTACCCGAAATTGCTATAGTTCATTGTTTCACCTCATTGCAAGATTTACCTTACATGATGTGTTTTCCCAAAGGCATGATAGTTACACTAGGAACGAAAGTGTGCCCTTGTGCACCCCGTCCCACTCGTTTATATATTGTACTCGATTTACTTGCATAAGTCTCGATTTGATATTTAACCTATGTGTCGGCATCACTAAGCTTGGATACCTTGTCGGTTTGATCCACCGACTTGGAGATCCCTCTCCCGTCCCGCCAGCTACAGTTTGGATCCCGATACCCGGTCATTTCCGTGGTCCTGTCCCGATACCCGGTTCGCTACCGTGGTCCCGTCCCATATATTTATATTGTATATATGATTTACGTTGATTCTCCTCATCTCGTATGACTGAGATCAACGTCCCGTGATACTATTGTCACTTTAGTGACAGAGGACTTAGCTTTATGTGATTGCCATCTCGTGAGTTCCCGACCCCTTGGCTGCCTCATATTTTATGTTGTTGTATCCCTTCAGGTATTTCCCTTATTATTTTATGTTGTTGTATCCCTTCACTCTCTTGCCAGACCGTCGTGTCTGATTCATTTGCTTTGGTACTCAGGTCCCGTTGCCGGTTTCCTTGAGGAGGAGCCTGAGGAGGCGGTAGGCGAGCCGCAACCTCTAGTCGAGTGGCGCGCTGACGATGTCATGTAGACATCGGGTTGCTAAGAGAGGCGTAACATTTTGAGGGAAACTATTTAACCATTCATTGGGTTATTGCTTTGTTTATATTGGCCGTTGTTGGCCTCTAATTTTGGGGATTGTAATTAAATGATCTTTTGTTAAACTTTAACTATTTTTGGGAAACATGCTAATGTTCATTGCTCATTCTGATACAGTATTTCACACTTGAGGTTAATGCTTTCATGACTAGAGATAGTCTGACTATTTGATTTGCTACACGCTTCCGCACTTAAAAGAAATGTTCATTGATGGTTGCGATATCCTCACCGCGGACACCTGTGGGAAATTAAATATGTGCATGTTGTTATTGTTGACCCTTCAGCCATTAATTACATTTAGTCCCGATCCTGGATTAGGACTCCCGGTCCGGGGTCGCGACTCTTTCCCACTTCACTACTGCCTCAATCTTGGACGGATCTACTGATAATTCTTCTTTGGAAATAATGTGCCCCAAAAATGCGACTTGCTCTAGCCAGAATTCACACTTGTTGAGCTTCGCATACAGCTGGTTCTCTTTCAAGAGTTGCAATGCTATCCTCAAGTGCTTTTCATGTTCTTCTTTGGTCTTAGAGTACATCAAAATGTCATCTTTGAATACTACCACAAACTAATCTAAGTACTACGCGAATATCTTGTTCATCAAGGCCATGAACACTGCTGGTGCATTGGTCAACCGAAATGGCGTCACTAAGAACTCATAGTGGTCATATCTTGTCCGGAAAGCTATTTTCAACACATCTAATTCTCTGACTCTCAGTTGATGGTAACCGGATCTTAAATCAATCTTCGAAAAGTATGAAGCACCTTGTAACTGATCAAATAATTCATCTATCCTTGGTAACGGGTATTTGTTCTTGATGGTCACTTGATTCAATCCTCTGTAATCAATGCACATTCTCATCGAACCATCTTTCTTTTTGACAAACAAGACTGGAGCTCCCCAAGGTGAAATGCTAGGTCTCACAAAACCTTTGTCCAATAATTCTTGCAATGAAGTTTTTAATTCTCCCAATTCTGTCGGAGCCATTCTATAAGGTGCAATCGAAATCGGAGCGGACCCTGGCAACAACTCAATGGTGAAGTCAATCTCTCTAATGGGTGGCAAACCTAGAATCTCCTCCGGAAAAACATCCGGGAATTCCCAAACAATTGGGATCTCCTCCACCCCTTGGGACCATTTATCCTCCGCGATAAATGCCAAATAGGCATCACATCCACTTTTCAAAAGTCTATCAGCTTTCAACGCTGAGAAGAACCCTGTACGAGGATTTCTCCTCTCTCCCTGAAATAACACCCCTGCTGGTGTCTCATCTAACTTGAAAGTAACAGTTTTATGGAAACAATCCATTGTGGCATGGTACCCTGCCAACCAATCCATCCCTAGGATGACATCATAATCATACATCTCCAATAAAATGAGATCTGCGGTTAAAACCACTTCTCATATCTGAACTGCACAACTAGGGTAAAAGGTTCTACAAATAACTTATTTACCTACTGGAGTTGCCACAGTCAAAATGAACTCAAGTTCTCTATCATGCACATCAATCAACTTAGAAAATGTATGAGACAAAAATGAGTGTGTAGAGCCAGGGTCAAATAAAATCTTAACTTTAATCCCACAAACAAGGAGTGTACCCTCCACGACATTGCCTGTTGCCTCTGCATCAGCTCTATTAATCGTATATATTTGTCCTAGCTGTTGTGGCCTATTCTGAGCCTGTTGTGGCCTGCCTTGTTGGACGTTTTTGTTCTATTATGGTGCACGCTGATTTTTTATTCTGTCCCTGTTGATAACGACCCTGCTGCTGTTGCTGATGTGGTCTATGTTGTTGTTGCGGTGCCTGTTGCTGAAGTGCCCTTGCCTGATTCTGGACAACTATTGCATTCTATGGTGGTGCTAGACGATGTGCCCCTTGCTGCTGCTGATTATGTCTGTTCTGTCTTGGACATTCCCTCATCTGGTGGTTCATGGAACCACATTTGAAGCATGCTCCTGTAAGTGTACGTCACTGTGTACTCTCATGGTTCTTCCCACAGTGGGTACAAACCAATGGGTTCTGAGCATTCTGTTCTGTTCTCTGCTTCTTTTTCTGATGATTATTCTGTTGGTAGTTCTACTGATGAGCTTGTCCTTTCCCTTGAACTCTAAGGATCTTATTGTGAAAGTTCTCAAACTTGTAGGCTCTCTTGACAGCTTCCTCGAAGGTGATAGGCGACACTACGCCCGTGGCGTCTCTCTCAATGATGGGGTTAAGTCCCTCCAGGTGCTTTGCAATCTTCTTCTCCACCGTGTCCACCAATTCCGGAGCATATCTAGACAATCTCTCGAACTTTGTGAGCTATTCGAGGGCTATCATGTTCCCTTGGACAATCTGCTAAAATTCCACTGCCTTCTGTCTCTTGATGTGGATGGGTACATACTTGTCATGAAACTGCCTCTTGAAACTAACCCAAGCTACTGTATCTGCCATGGTCTTGTACTCATCTCTAACTGCCTTCCACCATATGTTTTCTGCACCGTTAAAGAGAGATGTTGCAAGTTTTACTCTTTCTCCCCCGGTGCATTGGAAGATCTCAAAGATGTTCTCCGTATGCTCTAGCCAGTCATCTACAACTAATGGATCTTTTATGCCTAGAAAGTCATTCGGAGCTCTTTTCCAAAACCGTTTAAACAAAGCGTTCGGGTCATGTTGCCTCTGATTGATGACGATTGCGGGTTGAGCTTGAACCGATTCAGGCCTTCTCTGTAATACTTCTAACAGTTGCCTCTGCATTTCTGTCGGTTCCCTAGCATGGTCTTCCTCTCTTTTAAGCATTTGCTCTTGTAATCTAGCCTGGTTCTCATTGGCCTGACGTTGTTGGTCAAGCATTTCCTGCATCATCTGTTGGAATTGATTTCGCATATTGTTATCAATCATATCTTCCTCAACAGGTCATGTGTGATCACTGTTACTTGCGGAGGGATTGTCATTTATCGGTCTTTTACGAGGTGGCATGATGATGTAAAACAAGTTGTTAGCACATCATAATCAAATGAAGGGTCACACGTTGCTCACATGATACTAGCTAACGAAGAGTCTAACGATCCTCGCCACGTCCTTAGGATTTCTAGTTTCTTTTAATTGCTTGAAACACGTCTCGCTCTGATACTAGTCCATCGCGACCCCGGACCGCACCCACGGGGCCAATCCGGGATCGGGACTATTTTGTCACATATTTATTTAGGATGACAAGGTATTAAGTGTACACATTGATTTAATTTCCCACAGGTGTCCGCGGTGAGGATATCACAACAACATGAATATTTCTTTTAATGCGGAAACGTGTAGCAAATCAAATTGATAATTCAAGTCATGAGATAAAAACACATTTCCCAAAAGAAATGATCAAAAGTGCTTTCCCAAACTAAATATCAGAATGAGCAATGATCAAAAGTGCTTTCCCAAAAGAAAAGTTAAAGTTTATACAAAAGATCATTTAATTACATTTCCCAAAAATAGAGGCCAACAAAGGCCAATTTAAAGAAAATACCAATTCTCAAAGAATGGTTAAATGTTTCCCAAAATATTACGTCTCTCAAAGCAATCAAATGTCTAAACGACATCATCAGCATGCCACTCAACTAGGCATTGCGGTTCACCGACAGCCTCCTCAAGCTCCTCCTCGGGATAGACAATGTCCGGACCTGAGTACCAAAGAGTGAGTCAAACACGACGGTTTGGCAAATGGGTGAAAAGACATGACAATATAATAATAAATGAATTTACCTTCAAAAGTAATAAAACCCGTTTAAATAACAATTTCATATAAGAGATAAAACATTTATTCAAATACAAGTATGCGTTGTAAAACAAGTAAAGGTAACCAAGGAAACGGGAAACAAACAAGATGGCAACTACACGAAGTTAAGTCCTCTATCACCGAAGTGACAGCATATCAACGCGTTGATCTCAGTCACACGAGGTAAGGAGAAACGATGAAATATATATATATACATATAATATCCATATACATATACAATAAACCATTGAAGTTTCAGGTTTAAGATTTGTTTGAAGTGAATAAGGATCCCGTATGTCTAAATCGGTAAAGACTTGGTACTCCTTGAGTTTGGGGACATTCCGGGGTCCTTATATACTTCTACTTTTCAAAAGTTCAAATGAAATCTTTGTGATGTGGTTTCCTTCCCAAACTGATGTCAAATCATAAGAACGGTTCTTCTCATTACAATAGGGCTCCCAACAAACCTCTCTCAATTATTTAAACATTTCATCCGTGCTCCCAAAACAGCCCCAGGTGAACAATACCCACCGCTCGAGCGGTTTGGAGGTTCGCTCGAGCGGTAAGCTCTCTGGAATGATTGTCTGGGTAGGTTCGCTCGAGCGGTAAGCTCTCTGGAATGATTGTCTGGGTAGGTTCGCTCGAGCGAAGTTTAGGTCACTCGAGCGAACTCATCCAGTATCAGGTTGGCTCGAGTGAAATTTCAGTTCGCTCGAACTAACCACTCTTTGGAAAGAGTTCTGGGAGGGTTCGCTCGAGCGTTGAAGGGTTCGCTCGAGCGAACTATCCACCGGAATGGTCCGAACCCCTTTCTGGACACTTCGCTCGAGCGACCTATCAAGTCCGCTCGAGCTAACTGTCCAGAAACTGGTTCCGGGACAGTTCTTCTCCTCTCTTTCTCCTCCTTTTACAACCTCCTTTTAGCCGCTTGTGTACACCAAATGAGAAGCTCAAAACCCTATCCAAACCAACATCAAATCTCCAACAACATCCATTCCATCCTCCTCCAATAATATCATATCCCATCATAAAGAAAGAAGGGAAGGAAAACACTACACACAAGAGTGCATTTGAACTAAAAACAAGAGATAATTGAATGCCATGCACCAATACATTTCTATGACATTAAATGCGCTATCAAGGCTCTTTCATGAGCATTTATTTCAAGTCAATGCAATAACTAAGCATGAGTGAAAAACAACAAAATCAATCACATTCCTTATAAAACCATTGAAAACTCATAAAATCAAATCATCCACTTGCCTTAGGTCCAAGCTAATCAATAACAAGCTCTAACACTCCTCCAAGCCAAGAATCCAAGCTATGAACAAAAATCCCCAAAAACAAACCCTAATTGGGTCAAAACAAGAAATACAAAGGGAAACCTAACAATAATGAAAATGGAACCTCTTCAAGGCCAAATGAACACAAATCTAAGAGATGGGGAGGGTTGCTTACTTGTAGGTTCTCCAAATGGGTAAGGTGAGCTCAAAGAGAGTCTTGGAATGAGAAGTTTTCTCCAAAAATTGCATCAATGGAAAGCTATGGTGATGAGGAAGAAGATGATGACAAGCATTACTCCAATAGCAAAGGTTTGGTAGTGGATTGGGAGATGGAAAAACAAGAAGAAAAGAGCAAAGGGAAAATCCTAGCTTAGGATTGGAGTTGATCTAGGAAAGGGGAAAAGGAAGGGGAGTCCTCCTTATATACAAGTTAAGAGTGGGCTCCACCACTTGAAACCTTTGTGGGCTGAAATCACGTTTATCAGGGATTCGAACGAATTCGACGAAGAAGAGAAAAGTGATCGTCGAAATATCTACTTTCCAAAAAGTATATGTTTTACGGGTTTCAGGAATATCAAGTTTTGGATGCAGATTTGGTGTAAAAAGACTATTTTGCCCCCAATGCTAGGAAAATCGGATTTCGGGGTCTAGAATGGGTGCGGGATCAACATAAAAGTTGTAGGGATTAACGAGATAAGTAAAGTGAGATTAAAATAATGAAAATACGAATCTCGGATAAACCCTCAAGTAAATGCAAAGTCATAATAGGAACCCCCAAAGGGCCCCACTAGTCACAAAGGCACTCAAAAATTCCCCAAAGCTATATCAAAAGCTATTTTATTCCCTACTTAACCAAAATACACTAAGCACTCTTAGAACTAAAACACGACTAAGTAACACTAATCGAGGTCACTTGGGACGGGGTCTTACAAATAGGTTTAAATATTTTTCCAATGGAAATTTAATTATCGTTATCTTGTTATATCCTTTCATGCACCTGCCAAACAGTTGTGTTTGACCCACTCTTTGGTACTCATGTCCAGTTGTCGGTTATCTTGAGGAGGACCCTGAGGAGGCGGTCGGAGAACCGCAGCACTTAGTTGAGTGGCATGCTGATGATGTCGTCTAGACATTCGGTTACTCGAGTTGCGACACATTTTGGTGATCGTGGTTAACCATTCTTTTTGGGTTATTGTTTTGAGATGTATTGGCCTTTGTTAGCCTTTATTCTTTTGGGGAGTGAAAAACTAATTAATCTCTTGTATAAACTTTAACGTTACTTTCGGGAAAAATACTAATGATCATTGCTCATTCTGATACTTTGTTTATACATGTATTATCGTCTTATGACTAGAGTTGGATCGAATGTTGATTTACTACACGCTTCCGCACTTAAACAAATGTTATATTGATGTGATATCCTCACGGCGGACACCTATGGGAATTTTTATAGACCCGTGTACGCATTGTTGGTTATGGCATCGTCATTCCATCTATCTATTCCATCTTAATCAGTCCCGATCCCGGATTAGGCTGTAGACCCAGTCCGGGGTTGCGACACCATCATACTTCGAAACCAATGGAACATCAAAAGGGATTCTAAGTTCATCATCTAAGTTCATCATGTGATCCCCTACCAAAGTAAAGCAAACAAAGCTAATGAACATGTTTGATACATGTAGACAAGTACCAGACGATACAATTCAGAATCAAAAGCGATAGACAATTCAAACCTAAGCTTAGCGTTAAACCCGAAGCATCATATAACCTACTCAGTCAACAAACGGGATTAGGGTTCACGATACCCGGATGAACAATCTTGTGCATAGATTTAAAAAAGGGATCCTGTTGTCCCGTACCGATCAAGATTGAGATAGGTTGAATCCCGATGCAACCGGAATAACCGTGAAGAGCGTCGGCTCAAAACATCCTTACACATAGTCAAATGAGTCCAAAAATGGTAGCCAGGGTCCCACCTAAGTCCATAAGTCCTAAAGTATCCGTGATATAAAAATACAACCACAGTTATGTTTGAAATGATCATAACACCGGGTCACATTGAAGCTTTAGTAAGCATGAGCATGTATAGACAATTGACAATAAATAAATGTTTATAAATTAATAAAGAAATGCAAAGTTGTCAGCCGGTGCTTAAAGAAATCATAAATACATGCTTTTGGTTTCTTTAATTATTTTTCCAACAAAAGTCCTCTCCTATTCATACTCATGATTTACATGAGGCCTCACCAAAACATGACCTGTGTTCTATGACATGGGTGGGTTTTGTAACATGGGTTCTGTCAAATTTGAAACATGGGAAGCTCTTCCCTACACCCATACAACTTACAATCAAATAACAAATGGGTCACACTCTCTCTATCCATACATTAGACAATCACCATTTCATCCAAAATAAACCCATTCAAAATATAACATAACCTAGCAATTAATTTCCAATTTAACATACAATGAGCACAAGGGTGTCTAGAATTGAAATTAGATGCTAGAATCATAAAGAGGAGCAACATATAATAGCATAATATATATATATCCACTTGCCTTGGTGAGTGCACTCCAAAATAGGGGGAAAATAGAAAGCCGACTATTTGAACGCGAATTGGAGAAGAACCTTTCAAACCCAAAACAACCTACAAGAATGCATGCAAAGAGTAGTACATAGTTGTCCTAAACCATTTCTAAGCAAAGAGGGAAAAAGCCCTAATTTCTACATGCTTAGGAGCTTACCTAGAGATGGAGAATTAATAAAATAATCTAAAGCGGGTTCAGGTCAGGTCAGGTTCTTGAGAGGTTTCGAGGGTCCGGATCAGGATGAGGTAGAAGGACAAAGTCCGAGAAATTAAGAAATCTATCCAATGGTACCAAAATCTCAAAAAGCAAAAAATACGAAAAAGCCCTCAGAACTTTCCGAAAATTGTGACACACACCCTTACTGTACCCAAACGAACTTGAAATCATGTGAAACTTCGCATGCATGACTCACATGTCAAACCCGACTCGCTAAAACTCTAAACACACTTACTAACTAATCAAGCAATTAATTATAATTAATAGAAGATTAAGGGACAGGATATTACATCATCCCCTCCTTAGGATATTTGGTCTTCCAAATCCCTAACACATCTCTGGCACTAACTCTAGATACTTCTCCTTGACTTGATCTTTGAGTTCCCAAGTTGCTTCCCTTGGACTGTGATGCTCCCACTATACCTTGACCCAATGAATGGTCCTTGTCCCGAAAACCTATTCCTTAGTGTCAATGATCTTCTTCGGTCGCTTGACAAATGTCACATCTGGTTGAACATCCAAAGGCTCATGATGTAGCACGTGTGAAGAGTTTGGAATGTACTTCCTCAGCATGGAAATGTGAAAAACCTTATGAACTCTTGCTAACTCTGCTGGTAGTGTATTTCAATCTGTAAGCCACTTCACCAACGCGCATATCAATCTCAAATAGTCCAATGCATATTCGAGCCAATTTCCCTTTCTGACCGAATCTCACAGTTCCTCTAGTCGGTGAGACTTTGAGAAACACCTTGTCTCCAACATGAAACTCCAAATCCCTCATCTTGGGGTCTGCTAGCTCTTCTGACTGTCTCTTGCAATCTTCAGCCAGTCAATGATCTGCTTCACCTTCTCACTGGTATCACTGATGATCTATGGCCCATGAGAACTTCAAATACTAGTCTATTCCCAACAAATCGGGGTCTTGCACTTCCATCCGTATAATGCCTTGAGCGGTGTCATCCCGATAATGGAGTGAAAACTGTTGTTGTAGGCAAATCACACAAAGGAAGACTCTTCTCCCAATCCTTCCCGAAATCTAGAACACATGCCCGCAACATGTCCTCCATAGTCTGGTTGGTTCTCTCAGATCGGTCTAAGGGTGATACACAGGGTTGAAGCTCAATGTAGTACCCAAAGCTGCTTGCAAACTAACCCAAAACCTGCCCACAAACCTTATATCTCTGTTTGAAACAATGGAATCTAGAATTCCATGTAATTTGACTATGCTGTCGATGTACTTGTGTGTCAAGATATCCATGGATCCTCTCATCTTCATCGGAATGAAGTGTGTTGACTTGGTGAGTCTATCAACAATCACCTAAATACTATCATTGTCCCTCGTGGGTGGCAACCCTCCAACGAAGTCCATAGTGATATGCTCCCACTTCCATTCCAGTGTCTTCAAGGGTTGGAGTAACCCTGAAGGTTCTGATGCTCAACCTTCACTTGCTGACACACTAGACATCTTGAAACAAACCCTACTATGTCCTTCTTCATGTTGTTCCACAAGTAAGAACTCCTCAAATTCTAGTACATTTTGGTGCTCCCATAGTGAATAGCATAACGAGAATGGTGTGGCTCAACTATAATCTCGTTCCTCAAATCATGTACACACCCGGTACACACAATCTGTCCTGGCAATACAACACTCCATCTATGAGTCTGAACTCTGGCCTGTCTACTATGCTGTCTATCAGTCTGACTAACTCTGGATCCTCTGTCTGGCTGCTCTTGATTCTGCTAAAAATCTCTGGTTCCCAAGTGTGAATGTTGGCAACCATGATTCCCTCACTCTGAGGCTGGAAATCTATGGCCAAATCTCTGAATAACTCTGTCAAAGACCACTCTATCTGTAAACATCCGGCATTCGTTGTCTTTCTGCTCAATGCATCTGCAACCACATTTGCTTTCTCGGGATGATACTTTATCGAAAAATCGTAGTCTTTAATGTACTCCATCCATCTGGTCTGCCTCATGTTCAAATCCTTCTGTCTAAATAGATACTGAAGACTCATGTGATCTGAGTGAACCTTGAATTTCTCTCCGTAAAGATAATGTCTCCACTTCTTCAGTGCCATAACCACTGCTATAAGCTCCAAATTATGGGTAGTGTATCTCTTTTCATGCTCTGTCAGCTGTCTGGACCCATAGGCCACTACTTTTCCTTCTTGCATAAGTACACATCCTAAACCAATGGCTGAAGCGTCTATAAAAATTGCAAACCCTCCAGTTCCTAAAGGTAAAGTATGGATAGGAGTTGTGGTCAATCTGGTTTTCAGCTCTTGAAAGTTTGCTTCACACTGTTCTGTCCACACAAAAGGAACATCCTTCCTTGTCAATTTGGTCATTAGGGCTGCTATACTGGAGAATCCCTTCACAAATCTTCTGTAATGCCTGCCAAACTGAGAAAACTCTTGATCTCTGACACTGACTTCAGGCTCTGCCAACTAATTACTGCCTCAACCTTCGCTAGATCCACTGATAAACCTTCCTTAGAGATGATGTGTCCAAGAAAAGACACTTGCTCAAGCCAAAACTCATACTTACTAAGCTTGGCATAGAGTTGATTCTCTCTTAGAATCTACAATGAACTCGTTAAATGCTTTGGATGCTCATCTCTGGACCACGAATAGACTAGAACATTGTCTATGAATACGACTATGAACTTGTCTAAGCATGGTGCAAAGACCCTGTTCATCAAAGCCATAAATACTCCCGGTGCGTTGGTCAATGATGGGGGCCCGGCCTTTTGTCCTCTACCTCCGCCCCGGGGGCTTCCAGGGTCCGGCGGAGGAGGAAAAACGAGTCATCAATATTTTTTTGTACGGGTATGCCAGATTTTCTATTCTACTTGAAATTTGAAATGGTGATCCGAAGATTCACCTTCACAAGTAGAAATGAAATCAACTCTTTTTTCTAACTTTCCATTGCACATATACTTTAAGAAAAGGACACAAATTTTTTTTTAATGCCGTGAGAGGCGATTTTTCTTTGTTTGTCGTGAAAGGCGGTTTTGTACCGTGAAAGGTGATTTACAAATCTCATCAACAATGAAAGACAAGAAATGTGATTTTTTTGTCCCTTTACAAAGAATACAAGATACAATAGAAAAGTGAGGAAAAGAATCTGACTTCTCAGGAGATTGCAGGGACTCGTTCAGATCGACGGTCGTAAGTCATGTATGGACTTCGCCATCGTCCTTCATATGAGAACGCATGATGCTTTGATTCTTTGGCTTGGCATGGACCTCAGTTTTTTAGAGGATAAAGACCAAGGGAATGTCCTATATCCAAAAAAAAAATGAGTAAATGGGCTGAAGAGCCGTGTTTAGGCCATGTTGGACAGAAGAAGACCCCCCCCCAAGGGATTTCGATCACCTTATAGTGTTTCTTTTGCAGCAGAGTTTCTTCGAAGAAGGAAAGCTTACTTGTGCAGAGATTTCTTAGAGAATTCTTTGAGATTTTTCTTGGATTTTTCTGGACCTTTTCTTCTTGGAATGACCCCCCCTTTTATAGGCTTTTGGTGGCCATAAGGTGGGTTTATGAGCATTGATGGCATTGATGCTCCATGATGAGAGGAGTTACAAGTTTTAATTCTTTGATTTTGTAACTTCTTTTTCTTGGCTTATGATTGGCCGGTGGAGAATGATGGGCGTTTAATCGCCCTTAATCTCCTTGATGAGGGGAATTTCATGATTTTAATATCATGATTACTTGGATTTGTAACTCCCATTTGCTTGATTTTGATTGGGCCATCCAAAATAATGGGTTAATGACCGCATTAAATTGTCATAAAACAGGTCAATTAACTACATTAAGTGATCGCCAGGGCATTTGAAGAGTCGCGGGCCGTGCCGCGTCTTTTGGAATTCTTCTTGTGACGATTACCGATGGATCCACATGTTGTTTGATGTCGGATGGCGATGCAACTTCAGACATTGATTGATATGGCCGGTGACATCTGTCTTGTCGATTTCTCGATCGGTCGGACAGAAAGTATACTTTTTTGGTCAGCCGGTTGGCGATCTTGGAGCGATCAATGATGATTTCATGCTCTTGACGGCCGATCCGAAATTTTGATGAAGATCAATCGATTTCAAGCATGAAAAATCAGATTTTCGGAAAACTGCAGGGGCTGGAATTCCCGAAACGCGAAAAGAGTCAAAAAACGAGCCATCCGACGGAAATCCGGTGACCCGGATTTCAATACAATAACCATTGAAGTTTCAGGTAAAATATAGGGTTCAAGATTTATTTAAGGTGAATAGGGGTCCCGTATGTCGATTTAATAACAACTTGGTACTCTTTGAGTTTGGGGACATTCCGACCTCCTTATACACCTTAGGATCCTCAAAATTTCGAATGAAATCTTTGTGATGTGGTTTCTTTCTCAAACGGATATCAAATAAAACGAATGGGTCTTCTCTTCACAATAGGGTTCCCAACAAACCTCTCTTAAACATTTAAGCATTACATTAGTGCTCCCAAAACAGTCCCAGGTGAACAATACCCATCGCTCGAGCGGACATGGAGTTCGCTCAAGCGGTGAGCTCTCTGGAATGGTTGTCAGGGTGGGTTCGCTCGAGCAAAGTTGAGGCCGCTCGAGCGTACTCACTTAGTATCAGGTTGGCTCGAGCAAAAATTCAATTCGCTCGAACTAACCACTCTCTAGAACGAGTTCTGAGAGGGCTCGCTCGAGTCATAAAGGGTCCTCTCTTTACTGGAATGGTTCGAACCCTTTTCTGGACACTTCACTCGAACGACCTGTCAAGTTCGCTCGAGCGAACTGTCCAAAAACTAGTTCTAGGACAGTTCTTCTCCTCCCTTTCTCTTCCTTCTACAACCCCTTTAAGCCTCATTTCTACATCAAATGGGAGGCTCAACACCCCCATTAAACTCCTCATAAACTTCCACCAATAACAAATTCAATCATCTCCTTCTCAACCATATTCAATCACAAGAGAGAAGAGAAAATCCACAATCACAAGGAATCATTTAAGTCATAAACAAGCAATAAATGAAAAGTCATAAATGTTAACATTTTCAAGAGTTAAACAAGCTACCAAGATACATTAACATTTATTTCAAAAATCAATGCAAGTCAAGAATAAATAGTGAAGTCATATGCATTTCTTATAAAACCATTGAAAACTCATAAAAATCAAATCATCCACTTGCCCCAGATCTTGCCTCGGTTTTCCTCTGGCGAGGGACCGGCGGCAATTGCCTTGGCAATACTGGTGGTGGTGACAGGTGTTAGGGTTTTTGTATTTGCAATTTGATGGATGCATTAACATTTGAGCATCATTTGATTCACACACTTGCATTGATTTAGAAAATCTTGAAATCTTGATTTTTACATGCATTGGTTTTTAGACTTGAAGAAATATTGATTTATGCATGATTTGTTTTTAATCATGGATGTAATTAGTTTTGAAAAGGAGTTTTAGAAAATCAAGCAAGCCATTGGTTTTATAATTTCGAATCTTTTTCGAATTTTTATGTTTCATGTTTTAAAACCCTTAGAATGATTTAAAACGTGTTTTTAAGCTTGATTTAATGGCCCAAAAAATTCCCAACCAAAAATACTTTGAAAAATGGATTTTAGGGAATTTTGGTCCCAGGCCCAGGTCGACCGAGTAAAAAGCCGTTGGCTCCTTTTTTTTTGAAACGGTCATTTTTATGACCGTTGAAGGCCAAGTCGACCGGGGGTATGGCAGGTCAACCGGGGAGACGCAGAAACTCAACTTTTGAGTATAAAATGAAGTTCATTCCTTTACCAAAGTTGGAGATTTTGAAGACTCTTTTGAGGTACTTTGAGACAAAGAAAAGGGGATGAACTAAGAGAGACCAAAGAGTCATTTGGAGAGCTAAAGCTTGGATTAATGAAGTTAAATCTCTAAGTAAGCTCTACCTCTCTTAATCATAGTTTATATGCTTTGTTTAAGTTATTGGTAAATGATTTTGAGCATGATAACTATGATGTGTTGAATCCATTCTTCTCTTAATCTTTGATCTAATTAAGATTGGATTCTTCACTTTGTTTTCAATTCAAGTTGTTTTTAAATCTTCCTTAATCATGCTTAGCCTAAATCTTTGATTTCTTTTATATAGCATGATTCATTTTCTTGGTTGAAACATTACTTGTTGTTTTCATTCATTTAAACCTTAGTAAAATTTATTTGTTTTTGAAAACAACATTGCACATGCATCACATGTTCTAAGTTAGTCATCTTCATACAACTTGTGAAGCTCTTGATTTTCATGTCATTAACAAGTTGATTTTCATACATGTGATTTACATTAGACTTCAATCAAATCTTTTATGAGCTTTAAACTTTGAATTGCTTTAAGCAATATATTAATTGAGCCTTCTTTTTAAACTTGATTGAAGTTATCACACACACACATCATGAGCATACACATTTGCATTCATTTAGTGTTTGTGTGAGTTTGTTATTCACTTTCATACCCGCCTATTTTAGAGGCAAATACATTGAGCTTTAATTGTATCTCTTAGAGTGTTCTTTTGTGAAGACACCTTCTTAGAGAAATCTTCATTTGTAAAGGATATTGCTTAGCCTAAGAAAAGCATTGTGTAAAGGTTATTGGTTAGCCTAAGAAAAGCATCTTGTAAAGGTTATTGCTTAGCCCAAAAAAGCACATTATAAAGGTTGTTGTTTAGCCTAGAAAAACAACATTGTAAGGGTTATTGCTTAGCCTATTGAAAAGCATAAATAGTGGAAATCCGGTGGGGTGATTGGATCACAAGCCGGTAGTGGACGTAGGCATTGAGGCCGAACCACTATAAACCTTTGTGTTGTGGTGTATGCTTGTGGTGATTGTTTATATTAGCTTTCGCATCTTGTTTGATTAATCATCACATGTGACTAGTTTATGTTAAGGAATTAAAATTTGTCTTAATTGGTCACATTTTGTAGCTCACCCTATTCACCCACCCCCCCTCCCCTCTAGGGTTAGGATCCCAGGACTTTCAACAGGGTCCTTGATGATCCTTTGCCCTTTCTAGTTTTTGGAGGCATGGTGTTTGTGAATTTGATTTAATCCATCCCCACAGGAGACGCCAATTGTGCGTGCCTAAATTGTTATGTGTAAAGTCCGGGGATCCGAACCCTAGAGGGAGGGTGAATAGGGTGAGCTTCAATTATGACCAATTTTAACCAAATTTAACTTCTTCAACTTAAACTAGTCACAAGTGATGATTACAAATAAAATGCGGAAGCTTAATAAAAACAATCACCACAAAGCAAACACCATCACACAAGGATTTATAGTGGTTCGGCCTCAATGCCTACATCCACTACCGGCTTGTGATCCAACACCCCACCGGATTTCCACTATTTATGTTTTTCAATAGGCTAAGCAATAACCTTTACAATGATGTTTTTCAAGGCTCAACATTAACCTTTACATTATGCTTTTCTTAGGCTAAGCAATAACCTCTTCAACCACAAGGTTGGTTATCTCTCTAATTAGTGTCTAACATACACTTGATGGAGATACAATTTATAGCTCTTAACAATGCCTCTTAATTAGGTGGATATGAAAGTGATAATCTAATACACACATACACTAAATGAATGCAAAGATGTATGGTCATGAGGTGTGTGTGTGATGTCCTCAATCAATTTGAAAATGAAAGCTCATAAATGTATGCCTAAGGCTTTTGAAAGTTTTAGCTCATAAAACATTTATGATTGAGGAAATGTTAATCACATGTTAAAACTAACTTGTAAAAGATATACATTTGTATCCTAAACAAGTTGTGAAAATTCAAAGACCAAAACATGTGAAGCATAGGGATGTCAATCAAATCAACAATGTAGCTCAAAACATAAAAAATAGATTTGATTGAAATTAGGGGACAAATCATATGTAATTATAAATGCAACTTGAAAATGATATACCTATCGAAGTAAGGCAAGTTGTGAAACTTTTAAAACAATAATACATATGATTTGTAAAGTTTGTTGAATCCAAAACATAAGATACATTTGAAAGAGATTTTCTTATGATGGAAAACAACAACCAAAGATTCAACCAAGTGTATGAATCATGTTACATATAATTTCAAAGATTCTTTCATTGACATGATCTACTTAGATTTACCAAATAAAGTACTACTTGGATTGAATCAATGGTGATGCATCCAAAACAATAGATCAATGCAAAACATAAAACATGCTAAGGACACAACACATCATAGTTTAACATGCTACTAAAGATTTACCAAAGATAAAACAAAAACATGAAAACATATGATTTGTAAAGATGTTGAGTCCAAAACATAAGATAGTTTTGAAAGTGATTTTCTTATGTTGAAAAACAACAACCATAGATTCAACCAAGTATAGGAATCATGTTACATATAATTTCAAAGATTCTTTCATTAACATGATCTACTTTGATTTACCAAAAATAAAGTACTACTTGGATTGAATCAAATGGTGATGTATCCAAAACAATAAATCAACTCAAAACATAAAACATGTTAAGGACACAACACTTCATACATAGTTTATCATGCTACAAAAGATTTACCAAAAGTAAAACAAAGCATGAAAACATATGATTAAGGAAAGTAGAGCCTACTTGGTGATTTAACTTCATTAATCCAAGCTTTAGCTTTCCTAATGATCCCCTTCATCCCTTAGTTCATTTCCCTTTGATTTGCCTCAAAACCCCTCAAGGAGGGCCTTAAAATTCACAACTTTTGGCAAAGGAAAGAACTCATATTTATAGCCAAAATAGCCCAACGGCTAGTCCCCGGTCGACCTGATAACAGGGCCCGGTCGACCTGACCTTCACAACGGCTATATTTCTGACTGTTGGAGCTTCAGAACCCAGTCGGCCTGCAGTGTGGCCGGTCGACCGGGTCCCCTGGGCTTGTCGACCGGCCACACTGCTGGTCGACCCCCTGGGACCAAAATTCCCAAAAATCTCACATTTCAAAGTATTTCTTGGGGGAACTTTTGGCCACTAAATCAAGCTTGAAAAACATGTTTTAAAATATTCTAAGGGTTTTTAAAACATGAAACATAGAAAGCCTAAAATGATTTGAAAGATTTAAAACATAGGCTTGCTTGATTTCTAAAACTCTTTTCAAAAACAAATGCATCCAAGTTTTAAAAGCAAATCATGCATGAATTGATACTGTTACAAATCTTAAAAGCAATGCATGAATAAATCAAGATTTCAAGTTTTTTTAAATCAATGCATATGTGTGTAAATCAAATGATGCTTGAATGATTATGCATCCATCAAATTGCAATCTACAAAATTTCTAACATTATGGACTTGTTTAGATGGATGTAAAGCTTCTTGGGAAAGGTTGAATGCCTGAAACCTGAAAGGGAAGGAGAAAACAGAGGTCAGAGACCCTGGCCGAGCTCGGTGCAAGGCACTCCGATGCCTAAGTTAGTGCGGTCACTAGAAAAGGGTGAGTGAGCAGAGGGAAAGGCAGAATTTAGAGCATGTATCTATGCATACCTTTTCTGGATGCTCTTGGAATATATAGGTCGAGAGTCCTATGACACTCGTCCTAGTCTCTCGGAAGTAGAGTCTTACTCGGACAATGCCCCGATCTTTCAGGGATTGTGGATGTAACCACCAAATAAGGATAACTCCTTATCTCTTATCAGGTGCTTATCCTTACCTTTTGACACGTTCTGTAACGTGGTCGAGCCTTTATAGGAGTACATTTGTAATTGACTAAGCGTCAGTGCTCGTCTCAGTTAACCGAACCGAACCAAAGATGATACCGAGGTCAGGTATGACCTTAACATTGACGCATTCTGGCACTATTGCCGAGATGCATAAAACCGAGACCAAGACATGCCTAGCTGGTACTTTTACCGAAACTAGGACAATCTCGGTATTATGAAAATGCCTCCACACAATTCAGTTATCACAAAAGGAATCATCCATGATCCTGGGTCTCTCATGGTTTCTAACTTACATTGAAGTTTTGCAATGAAAAACTGCGGGCATCCATCAAGAACCTCCAAAAGTTGGGAGTTGAGATCCTTTGTGTAAGTCATTGCTGTTTGGACGGACCTTGTTACCGTTAATGTTTATACCTAGCAATAAAAGCCCGTCCTAAGCCCGGGCCAAAAAATAAAAATATACTCAAATTCAGTGTTTTCTTTAAGATGTTGTAATAAAAAGTAAATCAGTAATAAAGGCCCGTGCTAAGCCCGAGCCAAAAATAAAAAAATATATTCATATTTAGTGTTTTCAGGAGAATAATATTGGTAAAATTAAATTAAAAGGTTAAATATAGTATCAATCATCAAGGGCCTGCTTTAAGTGTAGGATTTCATGTGCACACTGCTTGAACATGCCTGAACCTTATCTAGGCTTTATCGTGTGATGCCTTAAATCAATTGATACATATAATCTTATGAAATCATTGGCAAGAAATCACTACCATAAATTCATTGTGGGGCCAAGTTTCACTTCGGTCAAAATTAAGCCTATAAGCTTTCTTAGCACTTAAAATTTTAAAAGAGGGACCCACTAATAAAGTTTTAATGTTCCATGAAGCAATGGCATAAATTTATTGTGAGGCCAAGTTTTACTTAAATCAGTTATAGTCATTTTTTACCCTTCTCTAATTTATTGGAGATAAGAATAGTAAACGTGTATGTAGAGCTTGGTCTGAAGAGGAAACGTTGCATATATTTTTTTATTTAGGGCCAAAGTGATTTGGCGTTCCAAAAACTCTTA
The DNA here is from genome assembly GCA_038049695.1 of Cinnamomum chago. Lineage (NCBI taxonomy): Eukaryota > Viridiplantae > Streptophyta > Magnoliopsida > Laurales > Lauraceae > Cinnamomum > Cinnamomum chago. The sequence continues at coordinate 34,546,732 of CP142460.1, forward strand.
CAATTATTATGCAAAAGAAATGAAAATGCATCAGAGGAGGTAGAGATGTAAAATGGGAAGGGCCGGCCCGTTTCGGCACGGCACTGCCCACTAGTCAACAACCCGCGACACTGCCCGTGCTGGGCCGAGGGAACGGGCACATCCGGCCCATTTCGGCACGGCCCGCTGTGAGCCGACCCATCCATAAGGGTCGGCCCTCCAGGCACGGTCCGCCAGGCCCATCACATAAAAAATAAGGATTAAAAAAAACATGACACATATCAAATTTTTACATGTAAGAGATGATGATGGAGAGATCAAATCAAAATTCAAAAGCAGAAGAAAATAATATGAGACTCAGTTTCAGAGAAGAGAAGAGATCTACTAGGGTTTGGGACAGAAGAAATGGGGAAGAAGTATTATGATGGATTATTGGAGCATGGTCCAAGTCGGGTGTCATTGGGTGCATGGCGTCACCGGCGACCGTCACGTTCCCTTAGCACGTAGGCCCAAATATGAGGATCAAAGGAAACCTGAGCATCATTGGGGCTAATGTTAATGTGAAGAGATCAGTGTGTTGATCCACATCTAAGTAAGTTGATGGGAAGTTCTTAGCCATATTCTCCAATACATCTTTTTGTATAAGCTCTGGTTGTTTTGTAGCTTCTTCTCCTGAAGTTCCAAAAGAGGAAAAATTATTCTACTGTGAGTATTCTTGATAGACCAAAATGAGAAGCACAATTTGTAAAGACAATGCACACTCCCACCATGCCACCACATTTTATTTTATTTTTTTGCTAATTGGTAAATTAGAATTGAAAAGAAAAGAAGGGCAAAGCCCCAAGGACAAGAGAAGAAAAAATACAACCAAAAGGAAGCAAACTAAACCAAAGGCGGCTACCTCTGAAAAAGGGAGGACCAAACCCAGCAAAAACCAAAACAGGAAAAGTTGGAAACCAACCAACAGAAAGAAAAAGAAAACATAACCTCTCCTCAAGGCTCAGAGAACAGAGCTGAAGCCAGCAACTGTTGCGCAAAGCAAAACAACAAGGCCACCACAACCACTAAAGGCAACATCATACACAGCAGCTGAAATCCGAACCACCCAGCTGGGCACAACTCCTTCGGCACGGCACGGCAAGAGGTACCAAAGCAAGGCCAGGCAGCTCAAAACACAGGAAAACAAGGCAACAGACACCACAACAATGCATTGCCCAAATGGGAAGGAGGCTAATCTGAACCAGACCAGATTGCAGGAAAAAGGGAAAGCCAAGGGAGCTAAGTTATCCAACCAAAGGAACACAGGATTGGGTGAGGAGGGAATTTCAAACCTCTGTCAGAGCTGAAAGTTCCTCTCAAGCCTTCCAAGAAGACCATTTGAGCTTTCATCGACGAAGGGGATTTACTGTGATGCTTTAGCTTCGTTCCGGATAAACCAAAGGGCATAGATAGCTTGGAAGAAAATGACTGCTGCTGATTTCCTTCCCTAGACACCAACCCCCTGAGTTAAGGCAGCCTAGATGGAAGAAGCTAAAGGAGGAATAACTAGGGAGAAGCCTCCTTGACTGAGAAGCCAATTCCAAAACAGCTGAGCTAGACTGCAGGAGAAGAAAGATGAACATCTGATTCTCCAAAGCTGTGACAGGAGTAGCATCTAGAAGCCAAATGGCAACCTTTTTGCATGGCCATGAAGTCTGTGGGTATTTTCTAGAGGAGAAGGCGCCAGCTGAAGCAAGAGAGCCTAGGACTGATTAGATTGTTCCACACCAGCCTATACCAATCAACTTTTGCTATAGAAGACCTCAAGGAGTCCCAAGCAGATTTCAGAGTGAGAATCCCTGAAGAGTACCTTTCCAAGAAAGAAAGTCCGAAACCAAAGGATCTCTAGTTGAGATTAAGTTGGAATGCTGCAAAAGGAAGCCCTGCACTTCATCCGGGACAAAGGAAGGGAAGAGCCAAGAATTGCCTTGAATAAGGTCCGCTACTCGATCTCTTTCTGAAAATTGGATTAGAGGAAACCTGAGAGCAATGGGATCATGATCAATCCAGTTGTCGAACCACGATAGAATGGAGAGGCCGTTCCCAAGAGTCCACGAGCTACCACATTGTAGGAAGGGGGCCAAGGACCTAATCTTTTTCCAAATGCAAGAGCCAGCCCTTGGATTACCTTAGAACCAGATAGGAGAACTCTTAAAGTACCTACTACGAAACCAGTTTTCCCAAAGGGAGACTGAGTTAATCGCAGACCAACCAAGTTTCATCATACAAGCATCATTGAAGACCTTCACCTTACGCAGCCCAAGACCTCCCTCAGATTTAGGCAGACAGACCACATCCCAAGTAACCAAATTGCTGCTCTTTTTTTCAGTGCTAGAAGACCATAGAAAGTTCCTCAGCAGATGATCTATCAGAAGACAAGTTTTGCTTGGGATAGGAATAACTAGGGAGATGTGAAGAGGAATAGATGATAGTACATGCTTGACCATTATCAGCCTCCCCACAAAAGAGAGGCTTTTTGCTTTCCATCCATCAAGCCTAGCTCTGATAGAATCTAAAAGCTGATTAAAATGGGAATGCCTAGAGGAACCGAAGAAGATAGGAACTCTGTCATGCCCCAAAACCAGAACCTCGGGGGCGCGAATGGGATTAAGGATAATTATATTTTTCTTTCTCCTAAGATCCGCATGTGTGAAGACAACACATTCCAACACACTCTGAATATTTTGCGGAAGCTTTCGTGGCATTGCGACCCAGAGTCTATCGCCATCGGATTCTGTGTCGCACTCAACCGTTAGCATATAGCTATTATATCATTAACCGTATCAGACTGGAGTAAACCATCACAACGAAATACAGAGCTGACAGTAACAGGATAAGCATTCCCACATATGTTCAAGTTACAAATTATCAATGTGCATTAATTAAGAATCCCAAGAAAAAGCTAATAAAAGTCATACAATAATAAGCTAATAACCACTACCCATATGTGACGCAACTCCGATGTCAAGCTCAATGTCTACATGACATAGCCGACAAAACAACCTGCAAATCATGGCTCCACAGCCAACAAAGGCACTCATCTCGGGATGAAGAAGTCTGGACCTGAGTACCAAAAGTAGTGAGTCAGACACGAGGGTCTGGCAGGTGGATGAAAAGATAATAAATGTGCTGAAAAATAAAACATATGATAATTCATGTTATTTAATCAAAGGCTGCATATAATCAAAACGGGTGGGAAATCGTGGATCTCTGACAAAACATGTATTCATTTAAAGCATGAGTTAAACATGGAGATCTAACAGAATATATGTTCAATTAGATCATCTATAAAAGCATAGATATTTGACAATCGGGTTTTCCTTTAAAACATGTGTAAATATAGAGATCTGGCAAAACAAATGTTCATTTGAAGCATATGTAAAAGCATGGACATTTGACAAATCGGGTATTCATTAAAAGCGTGTGTAACCATAGGAATCTGGCAAAACAAATGTTCATTTGAAACATATGTAAAGCATTGACATTTGACAAACCAGGTATTCATTAAAAGCGTGTGTAACCATAGAACGAGAAACAATGTAACAACAATTGAATTTACCTTGGAAAGTATTAAAATCTGTTTAAACAATAACTTTCATAAAAGAAATGAATCATTTACTGGAAAATGAATAAGCAATATAAAACATGTAAGGTATCCAAGGAATCGGGAACTAGCAAGATGGCAACCACACGAAGCTAAGTCCTCTATCACTAAAGTGACAGAGCAATAATTTGGCACTGATCTTAGTCACTCGAGGTGGGGAGAAACAGTGGATCTTATAAATACATATACATATACTATACATGACCACAGTAGTGAGCCGGGCATCGGGAACCACAGTAGCAATCTGCGGTATCGGGACAAGACCACGGTAATAACCGGGTAGCGGGATCCAAACTGCAGCTGGCGGGACAAGAACGGGATCTCCAAGTCGGTGGATCAGACCAACGAGGTTATCCAAGCTTAGTGGTGCCGACTCATAGGTCAAATAACAAATCGAGACATGTACATGTACAAGTAAATCGAGTGCAAGTAAATAAATGGGCGGGGCAAGAATGCTCAAAGGCACAACTGTCATTTCACGTCGGGCAATACATTTCGGGACAATGTAAATTCAATGCTTTCGGGAAAATAAGTCATGTAATGTAAGTCTCGGGAATAAGGAAATACAATGAACTAATACACTTCCTGGTAAAATAGAGATTTCCTTCTTTGTTTAAGGTGAATAGGGGTCCCATATGTCGATTTCGATATAGGCTTGGTACTCTTTGAATTTGAAGACATTCTGGGCTCCTTATACACTTTTGCAAATTCAAAACTTCAATGAATCTTTGTGACATGGTTTTCTTCTCAAACGTGTTAGGAATTTTCTAGATTGCAATTTGATGGATGCATTATCATTCAAAGCATCATTTGATTTACACACTTGCATTGGTTTTAAATAAACTTGAAATCTTGTTTTATTCATGCATTGCTTTTAAGATTTGTAAAAGTATTGATTTATGCATGATTTGTTTTTTCATCTTGGATGCATTTGTTTTAGAAAAGAGTTTTCAAGAAATCAAGCAAGCCTTTGTTTTAAAAGTTTTGAAACTTTTTAGGCTTTTTATGTCATGTTTTAAAAACCTTTAAAATCTTTAAAACATGTTTTCCAAGCTTGATTTAGTGGCCAAAAGGTCCCCCAAAGAAATAACTTTGAAAAGTGCAAAAGTTGGAAATTTTGCAAAAAGGGGGTTGTCCCGGCAGTGTCGTCGGTCGACCGAGAGGCAGGTCTCGGTCGACCGAGACAACTGCAGGCAAAAATTGCCTGGGAGCACCAACGGTCAGAAATATGACCGTTGTGTGTTCTCGGTCGACCGAGGCCTGTTTCTCGGTCGACCGAGAACTAGCCGTTGGCCACTTTTTCCTATAAATATGAGTTCTTTCCCTTGCCAAAAGTTGGGAATTTTTAACCCCTCCTTGAGAGGATTTGAGGCATATCAAAAGGGAAAAGAACCAAGGGATGAAGGGGATGATTAGGAAAGCTAAAGCTTGGATTAATGAAGTTAAACCACCAAGTAGGCTCTTCCTTTCTTAATCATATGTTTGCATGCTCTTGTTTTATTTTTGGTAAATCATTTCTAGCATGTTAAACTATGTTTGTGTTGTGTCCTTAACATATTTTATGTTTTGAGTTGATTTATTGTTTTGGATATAACATCACATGATTCAATCCAAGTAGTACTTGAATTGGTAAATCAAAGTAGATCATGTTAATGAAAAAACTTTGGTAAATCATATGTAACATGATCCATATACTTGGTTGAATCTTTGGTTGTTGTTTTCCATCATAAGAACATCTCTCTCAAAACTAACTTATGTTTTGGATTCAACTTCTTTACAAATCATATGTTTTCATGTTTTGTTTTATCATTGGTAAATCTTTGTAACATGTTAATCTATGATTTGTTGTATCCTTAGCATATTCTATATTTTGAATAGATCTATTGTTTTGGATACATCACCATTGATTCATCAAAGTAGTACTTAACTTTGGAAAATCTAAGTAGATCATGTTAATGAAATATGTAACATGATTCATATACTTTGTTGAATCTTTGGATGTTGTTCTTCCATCATAAGAAAATCTTTTTCAAATGTATCTTATGTTTTGGATTCAACATGTTTACAAATCATATGTGTATTATTGTTTTAATGCTTCACAACTTGCCTTACTTTGATTGGTAAATCTTTTTCAAGTTGTCTTTATAATTACATATGATTTGTCCCCTAATTTCAATCAAATCTATTTTTATGTTTTGAGCTTCATTGATGATTTGATTGACATCCCTATGCATCACATGTTTAGAGCTAATCCATTTCATACAACTTGTGTAACTTTGATATCATTAACAAGTTGTTACTTTTAACATGTGATTGCATTGCTTCCTCAATCATAAATGTTTTTGAGCTAAAACTTTCAAAAGCCTTAGGCTTACATTTATGAACTTTCATTTTCAAAATGATTGAGGATCACACACACACACTTCATTTGTTTTCAACTTTGCATTCATAGTGTGAGTGTGTATTTGTATTTCACTTCCATATCCGCCTATTTAAGAGGCATTGTAATGAGCTAAATAGAATCTCCATCAAGTGTATGATAGACACTAATTAGAGAGATAACCAACCTTGTGGTTGAAGAGGTTATTGCTTAGCCTATAAAAGCATAGTGTATAGGTTGATGTTAAGCCTTGAAAAACATCAATGTAAGGTTATTGCTTAGCCTTGGAAAGCATATTGTAAAGGTTATTGCTTAGCCTATTGAAAAGCATAAATAGTGGAAATCCGGTGGGGTGTTGGATCACAAGCCGGTAGTGGATGTAGGCATTGAGGCCGAACCACTATAAATACTTGTGTGATGGTGCTTGCTTTGTGGTGATTGTTTTCCTTAAGCTTCCGCATATTGTTTGATAATCATCACTTGTGACTAGTTTGTTTTAAAGAAGTTAAAAGTGTTAAAATTGGTCATAAAAGGAGCTCACCCTATTCACCCCCCCTCTAGGGTTCGGATCCCCATGGACTTACAAAACGGGCTTCCTACATATCTCCCGATGAACAATCCCCATCATTTCTAAAAGGGTTCACGATTGATTGGGATAAAAACCCCTTCCATTTCTCTTCATTTCTCTTAATTTCAGGGTTTCTGGGTGATTTCAGTCACCTAGCAGTCAGCTGGCGGTTAGCCGCCGCTGGGTTCGGCGGTTAGCCGCTGGCTGACCGCGCGACTGACCACGGTTGGCCTGACAAAGTGCAGCTCACTGGAAAAGTAACGAAAATGGTTCGGTTGGCTAGCGGTTCGCCGCCGATGGGTTCGACAGTTAGCCGCTGGCTAACCATGTGGCTGACCGCGCCTTTGGGGAAGAAATGAAGCTCTCTCAAAAAGTGACCGCGGCTGTGTGGTTATCTGGTTGTTAGCCGCCGGTCACCAGGCGGCTAGCCGACAGGAGATCGCTAACTGACAGCCAGGTGCGGAAAAACCCTTCTGAGTTCAGATTTAAGCCCATTTCTCCCTTAAACCAGTTCCCTTCATTCTCATTCATCTTCATACAATAAAATGAGCTAAAAGCTCCTCCCATACACAATCAAAATTTCACAAACATCCATCCCAAACACCTCCATCTTTTTACAGTTAATCACCAAAGAGAGAAGAAACCCACTAATCTCAAGGATCCATTGAGCTATTAACAAGAAATATTGAAAACCATAAACCAAGACATTAAATGATCTAAAAAGCTCCTCAAATGCATCATTCAACACTTCCATTCTCCCCATTTCAAATTTCTCCCTTTCCATTCCTTCCACTCACAATCAAGCTCAAGGTAGCGAAAACTCATTTATGTGAAACCATTTGAAATCTTGACAACTTGATGCATACATTTCCAAGTATGAACAAGAGAGAAATAGACTCATCAATAAGCACATTTCGAAATCAATATTAATCATAGCAAAAGACAAATATTAAAATCATCAAAACCATTAATGAAATCAAGCTTTTCTCACAAAACATGTCAATAATAAAAAAAATCCATTCATCCACTTGCCTTGGGTCCAAGCTAGCAAATCAAGCTTCTAATCACACTCTCAAGCTCAAGATCAACAATTTCTACAAAAAACCCCAAAATAAACCATTACGAACCCTAAAAATGGTAACTCAACAAAGAGAAGGAATGGGTTCAAATAAGCTAAGAAATAGAACCTAAGGGGATGCCATAGCTTAACAATAGAAGATGGAAAGAAGTCCTTACCTCCAGGGCCATTAATCAACAAGAAGGAGCTTGAAATAGGGGTTGCCCAGCTGAGGTTTGTACAATAATGGTGTCCATTGGAAACTAGAAGGATGGAGAAGAAGAAGTTGAGCTCCAATCTCCATTTTTGCAAGGTTTGGAGGTGGATTTTGTGAGAGGAAGCAAGAAGAAAAAGAAGAGAAGGGCAAAAGCCCTATGGAGCTAAAGCTCCTCCCCCCCTCAAGTGTGCTGGAATGAATGGGAGAGGAAAAGAGGGGCCGATCCCTTTTATAAAAGGGTGGGTGTGGGCCCCACCATCACTTAAACTTGTCGGGATTCAAACATCAATTTCTGGGCCTCGGATGCGATCGGTGAAGAAGAGAAAAATGTTTCTAATAAAATCTAGTTTTCAAAACGTATAATTTTGGCATGGTTCTGAGATCTCGAAATTTGGGTCCAGATTCAATGTGAAAAGACCGATTTGCCCATAACATTAGGAAAGTAGGGTTTCGGGGTCTCGAATAGGGACGAAGTCAACACGAAAGTTGTAAAGATTAACAAAATAAGTCAAACGAGGCTAAAACAAGAATTATCGGAAATTTCGATTAATCTCCCAATCACACGCAAAGTCACTAAAAGAACCCCCAAATGGTCCCACTAATCACAAAGGCACTCAAAATTCCCCAAAACTAGTGAAAACCCATTCTAGCTCACAAACTCAACCAAACAAACACTAATCCCACTTAAAGAAACTAATCGACAAATAAAACAACACTAATCCAGGAAATTAGGGGTCGGGTTATCACATCCTCCCCCCCCCCCCCTTAGAACATTTGGTCCTCCAATTGAACTAAACAAACTCAAGAACAAGTGGGGACATTAATCCCACACTTCGAAAACAAAACCTCAAACGACTGCTCCAAATTGGTCCTCTCAGAAGCACTTAAACTCGTTGGATCATCCTTGTTGTAGAACTCTTCGATCAACTATCAACAATTGTCAGACATTCAAGTATAGATCCTTTCTGTAGTCAGCTGCTGAAATCTGACTTCCAATGCCTCGTATCTTGCTGGGTCTACTTCACCACATGGCTGTACTTGTTGAAAATTCCCGCATAGTTTTCTGACAAAACTCATCAAATTCCAGAAATCTCTAACTCTTGAAATATTGCCTTGTCCTTCTATCTGTCCTTGGCTTCGGAAAATTGGTGATGCTGAGTATTACCAAATGTCTCTTACTTTAGGCAATGTCGTCCAGTCCTCGATACTCTTTTGTCATCTCTGGCAAAGTTGTCGAAATTAAGTCTCCTGCCAATGCACAATCTTCGATGTGAATGACTTGGAAATCTGTCACTCCTTCATATGCCAAGTTGATTCAATCAAATGTTTGAACAGTCCTCTGAACACTTCACTCATCTCTATCTACTCATTGAAAACACAAGGTTCATAACTCTGTAGGTTTCCAGCTCTGACTAGACCTGCTAATACTTTAGCTATCATGCTACTCCACATGTCCAAACTTCGTGAGGTGTACTTCTGTCAAATTCATTCTTCTCTGAGTTTTTCAACTGTCATTGTCCATAAGTAATGACTCTCCTGCTCATATCTGTACTCTGCCCTAACTGATGTTCTACAAGTCGTTAAAATCCACAAAATCTCCTCTATCATGTGATCAGATAACAATCAATTCTACATATAACTCTATACACTGCTGCTGAAAACTAATTTCCTATGTTTTTAATCACCCTCTGATACACCCTGCTGAGTCGACTTCACCATCATAGCTGCAATTGTTAAACCTCCTCGAACAATTCTCCGTCACAAGCTCATTAATGCTTGAGAAATTTCTAACTTTTCACATCTTCTTGGAGCTGTACCACTGAAAATCATCTCAAACCTCATAAAGTCCACCACTCATTCAGCTTATGGAGTCTTCTGACTTAGGAAAATAATCAAGTTTATCAAAAAATCCACACTTACTTGCCTGATGAATCCTCTGACGGTACACGATCAACTGTAAATGGGTCTTGATATGCTGCTCACATTCCTTGCTGACAAACAATTGGTCGCAAATTCCTTCTCTAGCTCCATCTGTGACATCGAAAAGCTGAAAATTCTTCCAAAGTCCTTCGAGAAACACAAGCTAAGTCCACAAAATTCCGACTCTCTGGCGCGAAAACAAGGAAAAGGTACTAAATGTAGGTGCGGAGACATTAAATTCTCCCCCACTAGAAAGAATTCGGTCCCTCAAATTCCCTAACAACAAGGACGAGAAAACGAGACAAAGATAGTCTCCCCCACTAGAAGAAAAACAGAAACAAACTCACAGAAACAATAACAAGACAAAAGAAAACAAGCCCTCACCACACGTCTTAAGGTTCCTAGAGTATTTTATTTCCTAGAAACCTGCCCGCTCTGATACCAGTCTGTCACGCCCCCAAACCGGAACCTCGGGGGCGCGAATGGGATTAAGGATAATTATATTTTTCTTTCTCCTAAGATCCGCGTGTGTGAAGACAACACATTCCAACACACTCTAAATATTTTGCAGAAGCTTTTGTGGCATTGCGACCCAGAGTCCGTGGCCATCTGATTCTATGTCGCACTCGACCGTTAGCATATAGCTATGATATCATGAACCGTATCAGACTGGAGTAAACCACCACAATGAAATACAGAGCTGACAGTAACAGGATAAGCATTCCCACATATGTTCAAGTTACAAATTATCAATGTGCATTAATTAAGAATCCCAAGAAAAAGCTAATAGAAGCCATACAATAATAAGCTAATAACCACTACCCAAATGTGACGCAACTCCGATGTCAAGTTCAATGTCTACATGACATAGCCGACAAAACAGCCTGCAAATCAGGGCTCCACAGCCAACAAAGGCACTCATCTCGGGATGAAGAAGTCTGAACCTGAGTACCAAAAGTAGTGGGTCAGACACGAGGGTCTGGCAGGTGAATGAAAAGATAATAATTGTGCTGAAAAATAAAACATATGATAATTCATGTTATTTAATCAAAGGCTGCATATAATCAAAACGGGTGGGAAATCGTGGATCTCTGACAAAACATGTATTCATTAAAAGCATGAGTTAAACATGGAGATCTAACAGAATATATGTTCAATTAGATCATCTATAAAAGCGTAGCTATTTGACAATCGGGTGTTCCTTTAAAACATGTGTAAATATAGAGATCTAGCAAAACAAATGTTCATTTGAAACATATGTAAAAGCATGGACATTTAACAAATCGGGTATTCATTACAAGCGTGTGTAACCATAGGAATCTGGCAAAGCAAATTTTCATTTGAAACATATGTAAATGCATGGACATTTGACAAACCAGGTATTCATTAAAAGCGTGTGTAACCATAGAATGAGAAACATTGTAACAATAACTGAATTTACCTTGGAAAGCATTAAAACATGTTTAAACAATAACTTTCATAAAAGAAATGAATCAGTTACTGGAAAATGAATAAGCAATATAAAACATGTAAGGTATCCAAGGAATCGGGAACTAGCAAGATGGCAACCACACGAAGCTAAGTCCTTTATCACTAAAGTGACAGAGCAATAACTTGGCATTGATCTCAGTGACTCGAGGTGAGGAGAAACAGTGGATCTTATAAATACATATACATATACTGTACATGACCACGGTAGCGAGCCGAGCATCGGGAGCCACAGTAGCAATCTGTGGTATCGGGACAAGACCACGGTCATAACCGGGTAGCGGGATCCAAACTACAGCTGGCAGGACAAAAAGGGGATCTCCAAGTCAGTGGATCAGACCAACGAGGTTATCCAACCTTAGTGGTGCCGACTCATAGGTCAAATAACAAATCGAGACATGTACAAGTAAATAAACATGCGGGGCAAGAATGCTCAAAGGCACAACTGTCATTTCACGTCGGGCAATACATTTCGGGACAATGTAACTATTGCCAGTGTAACTTCAATGTTTTCGGGAAAACAAGTCATGTAATGTAAGTCTCGAGAATAAGGAAATACAATGAACTAATACACTTTCGGGTAAAATAGAGATTTCCTTCTTTGTTTAAGGTGAATAGGGGTCCCATATGTCAATTTCGATGTAGACTTGGTACTCTTCGAATTTGAAGGCATTCCGGGCTCCTTATACACTTTTGTGAATCCAAAACTTCAATGAATCTTTGTGACATGGTTTTCTTCTCAAACGGGCTTCCTAAATATCTCTAGATGAACAATCCCCATCATTTCTAAAAGGGTTCACGAATGATTGGGATAGAAACCCCTTCAATTTCTCTTCATTTCTCTTGATTCCAGGGTTTCTGGGTGATTTCAGTCACCTAGCGGTCAGCTTGCAGTTAGCCGCCGTTGGGTTCGGCTGTTAGCCGCTGGCTGACCGCGCGACTGAACGCGGTTGGCCTTACAAAGTGCAGCTTACTAGAAAAGTAACCGAAATGGTTCGGTTGGCTAGCGGTTAGCCGCCGATGGGTTCGGCGGTTAGCCAGCGTGTGGCTGTTAGTTTTATGGTCTCAATACCAGTACATGATGAATAAATTGATTAATTTCTTTATTTATCAATATATATTATTGCTTTCCTTTTATGAGATGAATGGTGTTTTATTACTTGTTTGCACATAACTAATACGAATGACATAATGGTTCATGAGATGAATCGGAGTCAACAAGTATATTAGATGTAATACATGTGTATGGATGAGATCCACATACAAGAGACATGTATTGCAAATCTTATACTTAAATATCTTCACAACCAGTGATGAGATTGGGCATCTCATCTGACAAGGTTGCAGCACTTTGATCACTATGAGATAGTGTGATTTGTCTCGATCATCGGAATGTAAGATTCTGGATCATGGTGCTGGTACATTGAATGTATTGAAGGACCATGAGAAGCATCTTATGTACATTGTCTTTACTTTAAGGTCTGCTCTCATAATTCCCTAGCAATAAGCTCATAATCCTGAGACATTAATGAACTCAAGTTTCTATCTATTCATTTGCTTTGAGTCACCAATGAGTGAGGCCAATTGTAGGTCAACACCTCGGTGATTTGGGTACATGGTAGTAGAGTTGTGGGAACATTCAACGGTCAAGATGGAATCTATCTTTAATATCCCCTTGTGCCAATTAATGGATTTATCATTGGTAAGTTCGCACCCATTCCAATTAAGAGTTAATTGGTGAAAGTCTGTGATCCGAACCCTAGAGGGGGGGTGGATAGGGTGGGCTTCAATTATGACCAATTTTAACCAATTTTAACTTCTTTAAATTAAATTAGTCACAAGTGGTGATTAAGTAAATAAATGTGGAAGCTTACAAAAACAATCACCACAAAGCATTCACCATCACACAAGGATTTATAGTGGTTCGGCCTCAATGCCTACATCCACTACCGGCTTGTGATCCAATCACCCTACCGGATTTCCACTATTTATGCTTTTCAATAGGCTAAGCAATAACCTTTACAATATGCTTTTCAAGGCTAACCAATAACCTCTACACTATGCTTTTCTTAGGCTAAGCAATAACCTCTTCAACCAAAAGGTTGGTTATCTCTCTAAGTAGTGTTTATAATACACTTGTTAGAGACACAACTAATAGCTCATTACAATGCCTCTTAATTAGGCGGATATGAAAGTGGAAATCTAATTCACATACACACACTATGAATGCAAAGATGAATGCACAATGTGTATGTATGATATTCTCAATCAATTTGAAAATGAAAGCTCATAAATGTATACCAAAGGCTTTTAAAAGTTTTAGCTCAAAAAGACATTTATGATTGAGGAAATAAAGCTAATCATATGTTAAAAATAACTTGTAAAAGATATACATATGTATTCTAAACAAGTTGTGAAATTCTAAGAACAAATTAAACATGTGATGCATAGGGATGTCTATCAAATTAACAATGTAGCTCAATATGTGTATGCTATAAGCATAAAACATAAAAATAGATTTGATTGAAGTTAGGGGACAAATCATATGTAATTATAAATTCAACTTGAAAATGATATACCTATCAAAGCAAGGCAAGTTGCGAAACTTTAAAACAAAAGCACATATGATTTGTGAAGTTGTTGAATCCAAAACATAAGATAGATTTGACAGAGATTTTCTTATGATGAAAAACAACAACCAAAGATTCAACCAAGTATAGGAATCATGTTACATAAAATTTTTAAGATGTTTTCATTAACATGATTTACTTAGATATACCAATTTAAGCACTACTTGGATTGAATCGAGGAGGTGATGCATCCAAAACAATAAATCAATTCAAGACATATGCATGTTAAGGACACAACAAATCATAGTTTATCATGCTAGAAAAGATTTACCAATAATTAAGCAAAGCATGAAAACATATGATTAAGAAAAGTAAAGCTTACTTAGTGATTTAACTCAATGAAACCAAACTTTAGCTTTCCAAATGATCCATTTCATCCCTTAGCTCATTCCCCTTTGATTGGCCTCAAAACACCTCAAGGAGTATCCCTTGGATCCCCATTTTTTCTTTAGGAATGAGCCACAATTTATACCCAAAAACATCCCAACGGCTAGTCCCCGGTCGACCGGGTACTCAACGATCATAAATATAGCCGCTTGAAAAACTGCGTTTAGCGGGGGCCAAAGACCGCCGGTAAAAGTGGTTTTGGCCGCCGGTATAAGTCCTGTTTTCCCAAAAATGTGTTTTTTAAGTAGTTTTGGTTGGGAATTTTTGGGCCATTAAATCAAGCTTGAAAACATGTTTTAAATCATTCTAATGGTTTTAAAACATGAAACATAAAAAGCCAAAAATGATTCGAAACTTTAAAACCAATGGCTTGCTTGAAAAAAAATTTCTTTTCAAATTTAAATGCATCCAACATCTAAAACCAAATATGCATGAAGCATGATTTCTAAAAGTCTTAAAACCAATGCATGTGAAAATCAAGATTTCAAGATATTCTAAATCAATGCATGTGTGAAAATCCGAATGATGATTAAAATGTTAATGCATCCATCAAATTGCAAAACACAAAATACCTAACAATCTCCCCCTTTGCAATTTGATGGCAACTCACTCACCACTAAATTTACACACTAAGTCTTCAGCTCCCCCTAAGCTAGATAAGTTTTGAAATCTCTTTCATGCTCCTTCTCTTAGCTTGGGCTCTATTTCTTTTTATTCATTCTTCTTGGTGCTTGGAGCTTGATCATTCTTCAAGCTTTCTTTTCATCTTTCTTTCTTTAGCCAATCATTTTCTTTAGCTCCCAAGCTTTTTTTCTTTTTTCAACTCTCCCCCTTTGACCATGCACTCTCTCCCTTTGGCAAGATATGCATTCTCTCCCCCTGTAGAAGATCATACAATATCTCCCCTTAGGAAGTTTGGACATGCTCTCCCCCTTTAGACAACTTGATTGCTCTCTCCCCCTTTGACGTTAAATTGCAAAGGTACCTACACACATGAAATAAGAAAAATACCTTTTAGTAGCACCTGTTAACAAAAGAAATCGAAAATGAAATACATAACAGGTTATCATGTATCGTTAGTAGTCTCTAAGGGTTCAAAGCCAATACAAAGGTGAATTTGATCAAAACTAATACTTCGTATGAAAGTTTATACTCCCCCTCAATCCATTCTCTCCTTTTGTCAAACTTTTGACAAAGATATAACTATTTGGTTCAAGAAGAAGATGGTTTAACCAATTGAGGGTCAACTTCAAGGAAAAGATTAGACACGTTTAATTATAGAGCACAATATGATCAAATTACCAAAAGAGAGCAAGGTCAAGGCGATCATGGATACCAATTGGAAAAACAAAGAATACCAATTGAGATTCAATGATAAGACTATAAAATCAATCACTCTAAAATGGAGTTATAAAGAATATAACTATTAAGATAAATCCAAATTAGAGTTATCCATGATGAAATGGGGTTTACTAAACATAGCATCAATAAATTTAACTATGAAAATCATATGCTATGAAAGTTTTGAAATCATTTCATTCAAAAAAAAATATGACTATCATGTGCAAGATGAGTGAAATGAAATTCAAACATGAAGCCAACCTCAACTAATAACCAACCAAGATTATGAATATATAAACATGGTGATCATGAGATTTACCTAAATGAGCAAGAGAGGTGGCAAACATTAAAATTTTGATGCTAATGGAATGTGACATGGAATGAAAACATATAACTATCAAGTTCAATCCAATGTACACAAGGTCTATCACATACACAAGATAAGACATCAATTGGATATGAAATCAATGGAAAATTATACCAAATGAAACCAATTGAATATGACAACATGATTAATAGCAAGGATGTGACAAACACAAAATTCCATCAAGCATCATAAAAGGATATTCATCACTTTTAAAGATATAACTATTGAGCATAGTGATGAACAAGAAAAATTGCAATGCAAGAGAATATAACTTGGTAATGCATGCAATTTTCAAAGTGTCAAAATCATATGAGTTCAACAACTAAGATATCCATCAAACATATAGATATACGAGGAATGGATTTCAAAAGAGTTTCATATGATCAAGAACACTACTATGAAGTTGAAACATGTATAAGGATGACATCACTAAGAGAATACACATGAATCAACATCATAACCATCCATAAAAAAATGACTAGAAAGCATAAAGGATGGATTTGAGTTCTAGTATGGTATCTACAAATATAACTAAGATCACAACCATACATGGAACCAAATGACATTTGCATATTAAAAAGAATATAACTAAATAAGCAAAGATGCAAATGGCTTATAACAACAATCAATCATGAATAATCTAGCTATGAAAGCTTTTGTAATCACAATCAATTGAACATCAATAGAAATGCAATGCAAGAGATATAACTCAATGTGAGCAAAAAGCAAATCTAACATGATGAAATTATAATCAAATGATTTTGAAAACCATGAAATGTAACTAGTATGGTGCATGAAAACAAAATCAATTGATCACAAATAAACATTGCATTTTAAGAAATGTAACTATATAGAAACAAAATGCAAATGTAACATGACCAACAATATGATTTAACTATAAAGGATAGGTTGGTCAATGAGGTTCAAGGCCTTAAGGTTTGTCTAAGTATCTAACTTTAGGAATCCACCTAAGGTCTTGAGAGGGTTTATCCTTGAGATCTAGTTTAAGAGTCCCACCAACTATAGGAGATTTGACTTGATAAATTTTCAATTTAAACTTATTACCATGATATTTAGATTTGACTAAATTTAGCTTAGATTGGTGATTAGTCTTTTGAGGTTGGTGAGTTTGTTTCTTAGGGGATTGATTCACTTTTCTTTTTTTCTTATTTTCTCCCTTTATTTGACTTTTGAATTTTAAATTTAACTTTGTTACTTTCTTCAAAAGTTCTTTCATGTGTTGATTTAAGGGACATAGGTTGAGAAGCTTTTTGTTCATAGATTCTTTTAAACTTGGTTTAACTTGTTTAAACTTTTTAGAATATATCTTAGGAGACTCCATTTTAATTGATTTAACTTGTTTGATCTTTTTGGAGTCTTCCTTAATTTTTAGTGTCTTACCCTTCATAGAGTTTGATTCTACCTTTTTGGGTTCATGGATGGGTTTAGACACATGGCTTCTTCTTCTTAGTTTGCACTCAAACCTAAAATGCCCTTCAATGCCACAATAATTACATTTAGTTTTGGGCAAAGGAGGGTGAGTGCTAGAGAATGAGGTCACCTTTCACAAAAGTGTTGGTGAAGCTAGGGTCATGTGAAATATTCCTATTGAATCCAAGACCCGTCCTATCTCTTTGAGATTTACGCAATTTAAATAACTTTTCAAATTTCTTTTCACCTTGGGTAAATTTGCACTCATACTTTTGTTTGTAGCTTTCAAGTTGAGTAACATGGTTTATAAGGATTGAATTTTCATTTTTAACTTTTAATAGTTCATTTTCAATTTCCTTATATTTGATTAGTTCTTCATGGGCAAGTTTTAAATCAAATTTAAGTTCATTAATAACATTAGATCCAAGTTCTAGAGTTTTTATCTTATTTTGAGAATTAGATAAATTTTCCTTAGAAATGGTCAACTTGGATTCTAGGTTGTTAATGTTTTTGTCTTGCCTTTGTAATTGATCTCTTATATTTGAATTTTCCTTTTTAAGATCATCATTTCCTATCTTTAATTCATTTAGATCTTCTTTAATATTAGATAGGTTATGCAAAGAGATCATAAACTTAGAGTTTAAGCAATGTATAACTTCTTCTTTTTCTCTAAGTTCATCTTTTAAAGAAACTAATTCTTTGTTTAGATTTTTAGATTCTTCTCTTAATTTTTTATTTTTCTTATCAAGCTGTAAGGACAAAGTATATAATTCCTCATAGGCTTGTTGAAGGTCATCTTCATTATAATCTTTTTCTTCTTCTTTTAAATCAAATTGAGAATCATTAATTTGAGGGTTTGAATCTCCAATAGAAGGAAAAAGGAGGGGTCTAGAAGAATCTACACAAGAATCTAAACAATCTATCAAAGTGGAATCCATTCTAATGATTTTCATGAAAGCACAACACTAGGGTTTTGACTCTAGGTTTTTACACCTAATCAAGAGTTCCAAACCACTTGATCCTAATATAGAGCATGAGGCTCTGATACCAATTGAAAGTCCGTGATCCGAACCCTAGAGGGGGGGTGAATAGGGTGAGCTTCAATTATGACCAATTTTAACTTCTTTAAATTAAATTAGTCACAAGTGGTGATTAAGTAAATAAATGCGGAAGCTTACAAAAACAATCACCACAAAGCATTCACCATCACACAAGGATTTATAGTGGTTCGGCCTCAATGCCTACATCCACTACCGGCTTGTGATCCAATCACCCTACCGGATTTCCACTATTTATGCTTTTCAATAAGCTAAGCAATAACCTTTACAATATGCTTTTCAAGGCTAACCAATAACCTCTACACTATGCTTTTCTTAGGCTAAGCAATAACCTTTTCAACCAAAAGGTTGGTTATCTCTCTAAGTAGTGTCTATAATACACTTGTTGGAGATACAACTAATAGCTCATTACAATGCCTCTTAATTAGGCGGATATGAAAGTGGAAATCTAATTCACACACACACACTATGAATGCAAAGATGAATGCACAATGTGTATGTATGATATTCTCAATCAATTTGAAAATGAAAGATCATAAATGTATACCAAAGGCTTTTGAAAGTTTTAACTCAAAAAGACATTTATGATTGAGGAAATAATGCTAATCATATGTTAAAAATAACTTGTAAAAGATATACATATGTATTCTAAACAAGTTGTGAAATTCTAAGAACAAAACATGTGATGCATAGGGATGTCAATCAAATTAACAATGTAGCTCAATATGTGTATGCTATAAGCATAAAACATAAAAATAGATTTGATTGAAGTTAGGGGACAAATCATATGTAATTATAAATTCAACTTGAAAATGATATACCTATCAAAGCAAGGCAAGTTGCGAAACTTTAAAACAAAAGCACATATGATTTGTGAAGTTGTTGAATCCAAAACATAAGATAGATTTGACAGAGATTTTCTTATGATGAAAAACAACAATCAAAGATTCAACCAAGTATAGGAATCATGTTACATAAAATTTTTAAGATGTTTTCATTAACATGATTTACTTAGATATACCAATTTAAGCACTACTTGGATTGAATCGAGGAGGTGATGCATCCAAAACAATAAATCAATTCAAGACATATACATGTTAAGGACACAACAAATCATAGTTTATCATGCTAGAAAAGATTTACCAATAATTAAGCAAAGCATGAAAACATATGATTAAGAAAAGTAAAGCTTACTTAGTGATTTAACTCAATGAAACCAAACTTTAGCTTTCCAAATGATCCATTTCATCCCTTAGCTCATTCCCCTTTGATTGGCCTCAAAACACCTCAAGGAGTATCCCTTGGATCCCCATTTTTTCTTTAGGAATGAGCCACAATTTATACCCAAAAACATCCCAACGGCTAGTCCCCGGTCGACCGGGTACTCAACGATCATAAATATAGCCGCTTGAAAAACTGCGTTTAGCGGGGGCCAAAGACCGCCGGTAAAAGTGGTTTTGGCCGCCGGTATAAGTCCTGTTTTCCCAAAAATGTGTTTTTTAAGTAGTTTTGGTTGGGAATTTTTGGGCCATTAAATCAAGCTTGAAAACATGTTTTAAATCATTCTAATGGTTTTAAAACATGAAACATAAAAAGCCAAAAATGATTCAAAACTTTAAAACCAATGGCTTGCTTGAAAAAAAATTTCTTTTCAAATTTAAATGCATCCAACATCTAAAACCAAATATGCATGAAGCATGATTTCTAAAAGTCTTAAAACCAATGCATGTGAAAATCAAGATTTCAAGATATTCTAAATCAATGCATGTGTGAAAATCCGAATGATGATTAAAATGTTAATGCATCCATCAAATTGCAAAACACAAAATACCGAACAATTGGATCGGTACCAAATGATCACTATAATTAATTCGGGCTCAAGGATAATAAGATGTGGATCTAATTTGGTGGACAGGTCCAATTGATCCATGGATATAGATGGAGGGGCCTACTTGTGGTAATTGGGAAGTTTAGGGTCTTCATTGTAATATATTCATAAGACTGGAGTTCAATTGCATTTATATAGTGAAGTTATTTGCAATTAACTGTGGGCCCGGATTACACATGAGATGTGGGGTCGCGTGTCCCAGTTGGAGCCAGCTTTCTAAGGAATCCCTAGTGGTCCCAACACTAGCCCAAGATATTAGAAAGATACTAATTGTAGTAGAACTCTAAAAGGAAATAGAAAGTTCCTATTTCTATTTGAAGTGAGACTTCTAATAGTGGTAATAGTGTGAGAACCCGACCCCTAATCTCTTGGATTAGTGTTGTTTTATTTGTGGATTAGTTCTTTTAGTGGGATTAGTATTTGTTGGGTTGAGTTTGTGAGCTAGAATGGGTTTTCTTCTAGTTTTGGGCTTTTGAGTGCTTTGGTAGCTTGTGGGGCCCTTTGGGGGTTCCCTTTTCTGCTTTGCTTTTACTTGTGAGATTTTCCTGATTTGTTTCGTATTGTGTTTTTGGCCCGTTGCATTCATCTTGAGGAATCCTACAACTTTCATGTTGGCCCCGTATACATTTGAGAACCCGAAACCCGATTTCTTGGCCTTGAGGGCAAAACAGTCTTTTCTCACCAAATCTGTACCCAAAACTCGATATTCTCAAAATCCGTGAAACATATACTTTTTGGAAACTAAATATTTCGACGATCATTTCTTCCTTCTTCGTCGAATCCATCCGAGGTCCCGAATTAGATGATTTCAGCCACCCAAGTTCTTTAAGTTGTGGGACCCAAACCTCACTTGTTTATAAAAGGAGACCCTTCCCCTTCCTCTTCCATTTTTCATTGTTCCAGCACAACCCTTTTGAGTCTAGGGTTTTCTTGCTTTCTCCTCTTCTTCTTGCTTCTCCATCTTCAAGCCACACCTAGAGCTCATCAATCAAACAATAGAGATCATCATCTTCTTCCTCATCTTACAAGCTTTCCATTGGTATCATTTGTGAAGAGAACCCTCCATCACAAGGCTTCCATTGAGCTTACTCTTGCCATTAGAGGACCTTCCAAGTAAGTGATTCTTCCCATCTCCTAGATTAGTGTTCCTCTAGCTCTTGAGAAGCTCCATTTGTATTATTGAAAGCTCTTTCATTTTCATTCTTTGTGTAACCCATTTTAGGGTTGTTTTTGGGGTTTTTTTATTGTAGCTTGGAAGTGAGCTTAAGAAGGGATTAGGAGCTTGGTTTGTGAGATTGGAACCCAAGGCAAGTGGTTGATTGGATCGTTTTGATTATTAACATGTTTTGTGAAAAAATCTTGATTCATTAATGGTTTTGGTGATTTTAATAGTTGTCTTTAATATGATTAATATTGATTTCAAGATGTGCTTATTGATGAGTTATTTCTCCCTTGTTAATCTCTTGGAAATGTATGTATCATAGTGTCAAGATTTCAAATGGTTTCACATGAATGAGTTTTCTCCACTTTTGAGATTTATTGTGAATGGAAAGGATGGAAATGGAGGAACTTGAAATGAGGAGCTCTTTAGCTCATTTTAATGTCTTGGAAACATGTGTTTAAGTCTCCTTATGTATAATTCTATGTGATTGATTATATGTTGGAAGGAAAGGAAACAAAAAGGAAAACAATCAAGTTCCCGGACCTGCACTGCGCCCAGGTCCGATCGATCGGACCTACAGGCCGATCGATCGGCCTGTCTTTTAACAGTAAGGCTTTTTGGGCCGATCGATCGGACCCTGTACATTTCTGGTACATTTCAGTAAGGCTTTTTGGCCGATCGATCGGCCCAAAAAGCCTTACTGTTAAAAGACAGGCCGATCGATCGGACCCTGTACATTTCAGTTTGAGTCCAGTGAAATTTGATACTTGTTTTTTTTGGAAACCTTTGGGCCTTCTATGAGTCCTAGGGGTGTATACCTTAGTGTTAAGACCAATTGTACCCTAATCTAAGGTCTCTAAGACTAGAGGACTAAAAGGAAAGAATGATGTTGATCTAGACACTAATTCTTGGTTTTAGGTGGTTCCTTGGTTACCCTTTTTGGACTGTTTGGCCTATGTGTGAGGATGTCTTGAGCCGACACTCCTCACGGTGGGTTCGGTGACTTCGAAGTTGATCCATTTCAATCTTGAACGGGATGGAACGACGCGATATCTTCTTTATATCTAAACACAAGTCTATTTCCTTGGTTATCGCTAATTCTATTCCTTTCGATGACTGAGTAGGTTGCTCGATGTTTCCGGATTAATGTCATGCCTAGGATGGACCGTTTATAATCTTGATTCTTGCTATTGTGACATCTAGTACTACCCATAAGCTCATTTTAAGTTTTGAAAGTAGTAAAAGTGCATAAGGAGCCCGGAATGTCTTCAAACTCAAGGAGTACCAAGTAATTATTATAATCGACAGAAGAATCCCTATTCACTTAAATAGATCTTGAAATCAATATTCTTCCCGAAATGGTATAGTGCATTATATTTCCTCATTTCCCGAGATTTGCATTACATGACTTGTTTCCCGAAAGCATTGAAGTTACTCTAGTAACAGTTACTTGTCCCGAAGTGCATTGCACCACATGATATGCTAGTGTGCCCTTGAGCACCCCCGTCTTGCCCGTATATCTATTGTACTTGATTTAATTGCATATGTCTCGATTGTATTTGACCTATGAGTCGGCACCACTAAGCTTGGATAACCTTGTTGGTCTGATCCACCGACTTGGAGATCCCCCTCTTGTCCCGCCAGCTGCAGCTTGGATCCCACTACCCGGTTATTACCGTGGTCTTGTCCCGATACCGCAGATTGCTACTGTGGTCCCCGATGCCCGGCTCGCTACCGTGGTCATGTATAGTATATGTATATGCATTCATGAGATCCACTGTTTCTCCTCACCTCGAGTGACTGAGATCAGTGCCTAGTATATGTATTTATATGAGATCCCCTGTTTCTCCTCACCTCGAGTGACTGAGATCAGGGCCTAGTTATTGCTCTATCGCTTTAGTGATAGAGGACTTAGCTTCGTGTGGTTGCCATCTTGCCAGTTCCCGATTCCTTGGATACCCGACATGTTTTATATTGCTTACTTGCTTTCCGATAAATGATTCGTTTCCTTTATGAAAGTTGTTATTTAAACAAGTGCTAATATTCTCCAATGTAAATTCAGTTATTATTATATTGTCTTCTGTTCTTTGTACCCGCACATGTTTTAAATGGATGCCGGTTGGGCGAATACCCATGCTTTTACATATGTTTCAAACGATCGATGGTTTTACTAGATTTATGTGATTACACATGTTTTAAATGAATACCCGAATTGTTAAATATCCGTGCTTTGTTTTAAATGACATTTGGCTTGTGAGATTCCTATGTTTATACCGTTTTAAATGATTACCCGATTTGTCAAAATCCATGCTTTGAAATATGTTTCAAATGACACTTGTTTGCCAGATCCCTACGTTTATACCCGTTTTAAATGATACCCGACTTGTTTAAATATCCATGCTTTGAAATACGTTTAAATGAACACTAGTTTTGTCAGATTTCTTTGGTTACACCGGTTTTAAATGAACACCCGGTTTGTTAAATATCTGTATTTTTCACATATGTTTCAAATGGACATTGGTTTTGCCAGACTGCTATGGATACCTGATTTGTTGTATACTTGTGTTTTACTTAAGTTTCAAATGAACGTTTGTTTTGTCAAACCACTATATTTATACATGTTTTAGACGAATACCCGATTGTCAAATATCTATGATTATAGATGATGTAAATGAATACATGTTTTATTAGATCTTCATGTTTTACCCATGCTTGAAACGAATACAGGTTTTCCCCGAGATTCCCGACTTTTGCACCCGTGTAATTATATGCAGCATTTGATCGATTAGAATGATTTATCATATGTTTTATTCTTCAGTATATTTGTGATCTTTTCATCCACCTGCCAGACCGTCGTGTCTGACCCACTACTTTTGGTACTCAGGTTCAGATTTCTTCGCCCCGAGTTGAGTGTTTTTGTTGGCTGTGGAGCCATGCCTTGCAGGTTGTTTTGTCGGCTATGTCATGTAGACATTGAGCTTGACATCGGAGCTACGTCACATTTGGGTAGTAGTTTATAGCTTTTTGTTGTATGGCTTTTATTAGCCTTTTTCTTAGGATTCTGAATTAATGTACATTGATAATTGTAACTTGAACATATTTGGGAATGTAATATCCTGTTACTGTCAGCTCTGTAATTTATCGTGATGGTTACTCCAGTCTGATATGATTCTTGATATAATAACTATGTGCTAAAGGTTGAGTGCGACGCGAAATCCGATGGCCACGGACTTCGGGTCGCAACGCCACGAATGCTTCCGCAAAATATTCAGAATGTGTTGTCTTCACACACGCGGATCTTGGGAGAAGTAAAATACATTTATGCTTAATCCCATTTCCCCGCCCCCGAGGTTCTGGTTCGGGGGCGTGACAAATAGTAAGTAACTAATTATTATTGGAAGTGAGACTTCTATTTCAATTAGTAAAAGAGGAAGTTACTAATCATATTTGAAGTAAGACTTCTAATTGTGATTTAGTAAGCAACTAATTGTTATGGAAGTAAGACATCTATTTCAATTAGAAAGAGGAGGTTGTTTAAGTGCTATAAAAGGAGAGAGGGAGGAGGCTTGGACGTCCAACCCATGCATGATCCCATCTTGGAATTCACGCCCAAGATCCCTAGTGCAAGAGTTGCACACCTCTCTTCCTCTCCCTCTTCTAGTTCTCTTCTAGTTTCCTTTAGGGTTTTTCTCTTGGAGATTCCACCATTTTCTTGAGAAAAGAGAATCTGATACGGGTCATAGAGTGGAAGATCAAAAGGTGCTGGAGATTCTTATCTGATTAGTGAAGGTGTTCATCGTCAAAGAAAGAGATAAACTTCTCAGTTAGAGCACTACAAAGCTCCAAAGGTATAATCTACATCCTTGTATGTTGTAGATTTCGTGGTTATATGTTTAGGTGTTGTTTTTAATCTTCTAGATAAGATATATTGTTGTACATGGTTTATGAGTTAGAGGGATTGCATCCTGGATTGGGTTTTGTTGCCTTCTAGATAGTTGATCCCTGCATCAAGTGGGTCAAAAGTTTTTGAAACCTATCTGAATGGCCCACCTATTTTCCAACAATTGGTATCAGAGCCATACCTCATCTCTAATCATGTTAGATCAGCGATCTAGATCTAATCTTTGCATGAGATGCGAAGAGGATAGACCCAGGGCTATGTTGTTGGAATATAGGTGGACCTTCCAGACAGGTTTCAAAAAACTTTTGACCCACTTGATGCAGGGATCATCTATTTAGAAAGCAACAAACTCAATCCAGGATAGAAAACAGCACCGAAACATGCAACCACGAAATCCACAACATACAAGGATGTAGATTTATACCTTTGGAGCTTTATAGTGCTCTAATGGAGAATTTGAGTTCTTTCATTTGATGATGAACACCTTCACTATCCAATTCAGAATCTCCAACACCTTTTGATCTTCCACGCTATTACCCGTATTAGATCTCTTTTCTCAAGAAGATGGTGGAATCTTCAAGAGAAAACCTAACTAGTAACTCCAAGGAACTAGAGGAGAAAGAGAAGAGAACTTAGAGAGGAATAGAACTTGTGCAACACTTGCACAAAGGGGCTGGAATGGCTCTCACTATTATGGACATCCAAGAGGGGTTTGTTCCTCTTTATATAGCCCTCCATTCCACCTCTTTTCCTATTTGAAATAAAAGTTTAACTCCCATTACAAAATAGTAAACTTCTCCCTTGCTAGTTGCCATAGAAGTCTCACTTCCACAACAATTAGTAGCTTTCTCCTTTCAATTGAAAATAGAAGTCATACTTCCATTAATTAGTAGCTTGCTATTACCACCATTAGAAGTCTCACTTCAAATAGAAATAGTAACCTTCCTTTTAGAGTTCAAGTAGAAATAGTATCTTTCTAATAACTTGGGCTACCGTGGGGACCACTAGGGATTCCTTAGAAAGCTGGCTCCAACTGGGACACGCGACCCCACATCTCATGTGCAATCCGGGCCCACAGTTAATTGCAAATAACTCCACTATATAAATGCAATTGCACTCTAGTCTTAGGAATATATTACAATGAAGACCCTAAACTTCCACATTACCATAAGTAGGCCCCTCCATCTATATCCATGGATCAATTGGACCTGTCCACCAAATTAGAT
The DNA here is from genome assembly GCA_038049695.1 of Cinnamomum chago. Lineage (NCBI taxonomy): Eukaryota > Viridiplantae > Streptophyta > Magnoliopsida > Laurales > Lauraceae > Cinnamomum > Cinnamomum chago. The sequence continues at coordinate 34,573,375 of CP142460.1, forward strand.
CCATATCTAATTATCCTTGAGCCCCAATTAATTATACTGATCATTTGGTACCGATCCAATTAACTCTTAATTGGAATGGGTGCGCACTTACCAATGATAAATCCATTAATTGGCACAAGGGGATATTAAAGATAGATTCCATCTTGACCATTGAATGTTCCCACAGCTCTACTACCACGTACCCAAATCACCGAGGTGTTGACCTACAATTGGCTTCACTCATTGGTGACTCAAAGCAAATGAATAGATAGACACTTGAGTTCATCAATGTCTCAAGATTATGAGCCTATTGCTAGGGAATTATGAGAGCAGACCTTAAAATAAAGACAGTGTATATAAGGTGCTTCTCATGGTCCTTCAATACATCCAATGTACCAGCACCATGATCCAGAATCTTACATTCCGATGATCGAGACAAATCACACTGTCTCATAGTGATCAAAGTGCTGCAACCTTGTCAGATGAGATGTCCAATCTCATCACTGGTTGTGAAGATATTTAAGTATAAGATTTGCAATACATATCTCCTGTATGTGGATCTCATCCATACACATGTATTACATCTAGTATACTTGTGGACTTCGGTTCATCTCATGAACCATTATGTCATTTGTATTGGTTATGTGCAAGTATATAATTAAACATCATTCATCTCATGAAAGGAAAGCATGATTGTATTGATAAATAAAGAAATGAATCAATTTATTACATCATATACTTGGCATTGAGACCATCAAAACTAACAATCTTTCTCTTGGGCTCAATGCCAATCAGGATTGCATCTCATGCCCATGCCGTCTAGATGCTGCTCAAAGACTTTGGTGGTCAAAGGCTTAGTAAAAGGATCTGCCAGATTGTCCACAGAGGCTATCTTGGTGATAGCAATATCACCTCTCTACACAATCTCTCTGACCAAGTGATATTTCCTCTGTACGTGCTTTTGGCTTTTATGGCTCCTGGGTTCCTTGGACTGAGCGACTGCCCCGCTGCTGGAACAGTAAACTGTGAGCGGCTGTCGCGCCAAAGGTACCACTCCAAGTTCCAAAAGGAATCTTTTGAGCCATACTGCTTCACAAGCCGCTACATATTCAGCCTCCGAAGTGGAATCAGTGGTACATTCCTGTTTAATACTCCTCCAGCTGATAGCTCCTCCGCCAAGCATAAACACATAACCAGAGGTGGATATCCTGGAATCCTTATCTGACATGAAGTCAAAATCTGTGTATCCGACTGGAATCAGCTCATCACTGCCGTAAATTAACATGTAATCTCTAATCCTTCTCAAGCACTTGAGGATACATTTTACAGCGGTCCAATGGTCAGGACCTGGGTTAGACTGATATCTGCTGACTAAGCCCACTGCTTAACAGATATCCGGTCTAGTACATAGCATAGCATACATGAGGCTACCAACAGCCGAAGCATATGGAATTGCTCTCATTTGCTCCTTTTCCTCCGGGGTCTTGGGACCCTGATCCTTGGAAAGGTGCACTCCATGCCTAAAAGGTGTGATACCCTTCTTGGAGTCCTGCATAGCAAAACGTACCAGTACCTTATCTATGTAAGCAGCTTGAGATAAGCCAATCATCCTATTTTTCCGGTCTCGATGGAGTTTGATCCCTAGGATGTAACCAGCTTCTCCCAAGTCCTTCATATCAAAAGTCTTTGCTAACCAAACTTTTACCGTTGACAACATTCTTATATCTTTCCCAAGGAGAAGGATGTTGTTGACATATAAAACCAGAAAAACTACCATGTCACCTTCATTTTTCTTGTACACACATGACTCATCCGGATTTTGACTAAAACCAAATGATTTGATTACCCTGTCAAAATGGATGTTCCAGCTTCGGGATGCCTACTTCAGTCCATAAATGGACTTCTACAGCTTGCAAACTCTTTGCTTTTGGTTACTCGCTATAAAATCGTATGGCTGCATCATATAGATGTCTTCCTCAAGATAGCCGTTGAGAAACGCTGTCTTGACATCCATTTGCCAAATCTCGTAATCGAGATGAGCCGCTATGGATAAGAGTATCCGAATGGGCTTGAGCATGGCTACCGGCAAGAAGGTTTTCTCATAATCGATACCCTCTTTCTGAGTATACCCTTTCGCAACAAGCCTGGCCTTAAAGGTCTCAACTCTTCCATCTGGTCCTCTCTTTCTCTTGTAGGCCCACTTGCACCCAATAGGTTTGATATTGGTAGGCAAGTCCACAAGTGTCCAGACCTGATTAGAGTACATAGACTCCGTTTTAGCTTTCATAGCATCTTACCAATGTCCCGAATCTATGTCATTAATTGCTTCATCATAGTTACAGGGATCCTGTTCCAGTTCTTCCGGGATTACCTCATAAGACTCTCCCAAGAACGAGAACCTATCAGGGGGCCTGATTATTCTCCCACTACGACGAGGCACTGGTGTAACTACTGGGTCTGGTAGGGGCGGTTCTTCCTCAAGTTCGGTCATACTTGGATTTGGAATTGATTGTTCTTGAATCTCTTCCAAGATCACCTTTTCTAAAGATTTTCGGTCCATCATATAATCTTCCTCCAGAAAAACCGCATTGGTGCTTACCAGCACTTTCTGCTCTCTAGGATTATAGAATAATCAACCTTTAGTTCCTTTAGGATATCCTACAAATGTGCATACTTCCGATTTCGTTTCCAACTTATCCGTCTTTACCTTTAGCACGTGTGCTGGAAAGCCCCAAATGTGTAAATGTCGTAGACTAGGCTTTCGCCCAGACCATAACTCCCGGGGAGTCTTAGGTACAGACTTAGATGGTACGAGGCTTAGTATGTACATCGCAGTATCCAAGGCATATCCCCAAAAGGATATAGGTAATCCTGAGAAACTCAACATAGACCTAATCATATCTAAAAGAGTTCGGTTCCTTCTTTCCACTACTCCATTCTGTTGAGGCATGCCAGGAGCAGACAACTGGGATAGAATCCCATTTTCTGATAAGTGTGCTATAAAATCACCAGAGAGATATTCCCCTCCTCGATCTGATCAAAGAGTCTTGATACTTTTACCTAATTCTTTTTCCCTTCCGCTCGAAACTCTTTGAACTTTTCAAAAGCTTCGGACTTGCGGTGCATAAGGTATATGTATCCATATCTTGAATAATCATCTGTGAAAGTGATGAAATATTCATATCCTCCTCTGGCCCTGACATTAATGGGTCCACACACATCAGTATGCACTAATTCCAATAAATCTTTGGCCCTATTGCCCTTGTATGAAAAGGGTCTTTTGGTCATTTTGCCTTCCAGACAGGACTCACAGACAGGCATTGGTTCTACAATCAATGAAGGCAAGATACCATCTTTCACTAGCCTGTCAATCCTATTTAGGTTTATATGACCTAGCCTCAAGTGCCAAAGTTTTGTTGGATTAGATGAAGGTGACCTTCTCTTTAATGATGGCCTATTAATTATTTCGGTATCATGTATATCATACATTGTGGGAGTTAACAGATAAAGCTCATTGGTTACCTTGCCAGAACATATAAAAGTACCGTTCCTCTTTATGACAACTTCAGTACCAAAAGTAATAGAATAACTTTTATTCACCAAACTAGAAACTGAAATTAAATCCCGCCTTAAAGACGGTACATATAGAGTGTCTGACAAAACCAACTTATTATCTTGAAAACATAAAGTAATAACTCCTACTGAGACCGCATCCGCCTTAGCATCAGATCCTAGGTTGACAATGATTTCGCCGTCACTGAGTCTCCTGCTTTCCCGGAACCCCTGCAACAAATTACATATGTGATTAGTTGCCCCGGAGTCCACACACACCAAGATTCTGAAGTACCAGTTACAAAACTAACTTCAGAAACAAGTGACTCAATCATACCTGAGGTCTTCTTCTTAGACAGATAATCTGGACAATTCCTTTTCCAATGTCCTGTCATACCACAATGGAAATACTTTCCTTTTGTCCCCGACCCCTTAGCTTTGCCAACACCACCATTAGGACCATTCTCCACCTTAGGACCCTTCGGAACTGATTTCTTCTTACCTTTTCGCCCTTTGCCTTTCGGTTTGGACTTGGCAAATGAATTTTCTGTCATCAAGACAGTTGGCTTCTTCTTCATAATCCCTTCAGTCACCACCAGCTGGTTAGAAAGCTCAGCTAGAGTCAAATTCATCTTATTCATATTATAATTGACCTTGAAATTGTTGAATGACTCTGGTAGTGACTCAAGGATTATGTCAATCTGCGATTCTGCATCAATCGCAGCCCCCAGTACATCTAACTCATTCAATGAGTCCATCATTTTGAACATGTGGTCCTGTATTGGTGTGCCTTCAGCCATCTTGGTGCTTATAAGCACCCTCATAGCAGCCTGTCTAGCAGGCCTGCCCTATTCCGCAAACATCTCCTTTAAGTTTGATATAATATCATATGCAGTCTTAAAGGATTGATGTTGGTGTTGCAAAACACTAGACATGGATGCCTGTATATAACATCTGGCCATCTCATCGTCTTTGGCCCACTTGGTGTAAAGTTCCTTCTCTTCCTGTGATGCTTCCGGCACTGGCTCATCAAGGGGGCGTTTGGTAAGGACATATTTATATCCTGAAGCCGTTAGGACTATATCCAGGTTTCGTTTCCAGTCTACATAATTGGATCCCACCAACTTATTCTGGTTGAGGATGGTTGCAAGTGTATTGAAAGTATTTGACTTCATGCTTGAAATACTGTAGCACATAACCATACATTCAATTAATGAATTTAGATGGCATTAGGGTTTAGTATTCTACCAAGTTTATATGGAATCCTCATAACCACAAAATTCAGAATACATCGGAATCACAATCCCCGGGGTATGCCTCCTTAGGGAGTGCGAATACCACCTAGATTGGTGTGGATCAAAGTTGGTCAAAATTAGGATTAAGACTAACTTTCCATGATCCCCTTCATTCATTATTATCTAGGTATCTCATACCAAATAATGAATGACTCCCGATTAGTTTCGGTTTCTAAAATAAATGAGGCAAATCCTTGGGGATAGTACATCATTATTTTAGTTAAGTGTGACCCACCAACTAGCATTGCATGACAACCGTTGCGAGCAGCTCCTCCTTGGGGAGTGGGCCCCCGCCCCGTCTCACCAACACTATCCATAGGAGATCCATATCTAGTAATTAGACAAGTAAAAGCCCTCCGTGGGGAAAGGCCATTCCCAAGATGGCACGAGGCTAATACTTTCCTTACAATGGACCTATGGTGGAAAACCATGGGGATTTCTAAATACAAATGCCCCGCTCCCACTTAATATTTTAGAATTGAGGATTTCCTTGTAAGGTATTAGGGCCCACATGTATATATGAACATCAAATCATCTCATGATATGATCAAAGATTGGTTCCAAGTCAAGTTATTTTTAGGAAAGTTTAGTTTCTTAAATTAGTGTTACCAATGTGTCCATCTCATGGGTCATCAACACTAATTAGAACTCTTTCCAAAAATTAATTTGATTTGACCAATTTTAGTAACTTGCTATGTTTGGATCAGATTTGGAAATATTCTAAATTAAGCATGCATCCATAAATAGAAAGTGCTAAAATTAGAAACTAGTCCTCTCCTCCACATGGCCCTAGCGGAATAGACTTCTTGGACTTCTAGACTTTTCAAAACTTTGGAATTCCTCAAACTCTTTGGGCAACTCCAAAACTCTTTTGGTAATCTTCAAACTCTTTGATTAGGAGTCCAACATCGCTTTCCTTCTTCGTCTCGGACATCGTCAGAATTTACAATTTTAGAAAAATTACATAAATTCCTATGCCTCGATTATGAGACTTACATGGTAATCTAAACATGGAAATAAAAGGGCTATAGGGAAATTCATCATGCCTTGCCCTTTTACGGGAAACCAAGGAAACCATGACGCCCTTTACATTTAGCCTTAAATAAACCAATAACCATAAATAGAAAGCAAAAGACTTGTGGGCCATATGGAGAGGACATGATTATCTGCAGTTAGTATCTCATACAACCATACAAGTCACAAAAATAGGCTGCCAAATAATGCTGGAAAAATAGAATGTAAGAGAAGACCTGAAACTGAAAAAACAGTTTCTGCAACATACTGTGCAGTCTGCTCGGTCAACCGGGCAGGGGGCTCGGTTGACCGACCTGTAAGTCACTCGGTCGACCGAGCACAGGCCAGGTCGACCGGACTGACGAAATCCTGCAACATAGGTTTTTCTGTTTCGTGTCCATTCTTCACCAAATCACTTCCAAAGTGTTCCAATGACTTCCTACCATCCTTCCATCATTATTAAACCCTTTTGTGACTATCCAAACATGAATCTACTATCAAACCAAGTAAATTCATCAAAATTGATCCTTACATAGCCCTTGCTTCATCTTCTTTGCATCTCATGCAAAGATTAGAGCAAGCTTACTGATCTAACATGATTAGAGATGAGGTATGGCTCTGATACCGATTGTTGGAATATAGGTGGGACTTCCAGACAAGTTTCAAAAATCTTTTGACCCACTTGATGCAGGGATCATCTATCTAGAAAGCAACAAACCCAATCCAGGATGCGATCCCTCAAACTCATAAATCATGTACAGCAATATATACTATCTAGAAGATAGAAAACAGCACCTAAGCATGCAACCACGAAATCCACAACATACAAGGATGTAGATTTATACCTTTGGAGCTTTGTAGTACTCTAATGGAGAATTTGAGTTCTTTCCTTTGATGATGAACACCTTCACTATCCAATTCAGAATCTCCAACACCTTTTGATCTTCCACACTATTATCCATATTAGATCTCTTTTCTTAAGAAGATGGTGGAATCTTCAAGAGAAAACCTAACTAGTAACTCCAAGGAACTCGAGGAGAAAGAGAAAAGAACTTAGAGAGGAAGAGAACTTGTGCAACACTTGCACAAAGGGGCTGGAATGGCTCTCACTATTATGGACATCCAAGAGGGGTTTGTTCCTCTTTATATAGCCCTCCATTCCACCTCTTTTCCTATTTGAAATAAAAGTTTAACTCCCATTACAAAATAGTAAACTTCTCCCTTGCTAGTTGCCATAGAAGTCTCACTTCTACAACAATTAGTAGCTTTCTCCTTTCAATTTAAAATAGAAGTCATACTTCCATTAATTAGTAGCTTGCTATTACCACCATTAGAAGTCTCACTTCAAATAGAAATAGTAACCTTCCTTTTAGAGTTCAAGTAGAAATAGTATCTTTCTAATAACTTGGGCTAGCGTGGGGACCACTAGGGATTCCTTAGAAAGCTGGCTCCAACTGGGACACGCGACCCCACATCTCATGTGCAATCTGGGCCCACAGTTAATTGCAAATAACTCCACTATATAAATGCAATTGCACTCTGTAAGACCCCGACCCGAGTGAACCCGTTTAGTGCTAATTAAGTTGCATTTTAGTGCTAAGCTTGATTAGTGTTTTTGGTCTAGTTGGGTTTGGAATAGCCTTGATTCTAGTTTTGGGCCTTTTGGAGTGATTGATAGCTTGTGGGGCCCTTTGGGGGTTCCCTTTTCGGCTTTGCTCTTTCTTGTGAAATTTTCCCGACGTGTTTTAAATTGTGTTTTTGGCCCGTTGCATTTATCTTGTGGATTCTTACAACTTTCATGTTGATCCCGTGTCCATTCGAGGCCCCGAAACCCGATTTCATAGCCTTGAGGGTAAAACAGTCATTTCACACCAAATCTGTACCCAAAAACTTAATATTCTCGAAACTCGCGAAACATACACTTTTTGGAAACTAGATATTTCGACGAACATTTCTTCCTTCTTCGTCGAATTCATCCGAGGACCCGAGAGAGATGATTTCAGCCAACGTAGTTCTTTAAGTTGTGGGACCCAACCACCCAAGTGTTAACAAAGAGGAACCCTTCCCTTCCTTCTCCATTTTCATGTTCCAGCTCAACTATTGAGTCTAGGGTTTTTTCATTGCTTCTCTCTTCTTCTTGTTGCTTCTCCATCTCCAAGCCTCACCAAGAGCTCATCAATCAAGAAATGGAGATTGCCAATCTCTTCCTCATCTCTCAAGCTTCCTCTTGATACTATTTTTAGAAGAATCCATCAACTTTGAGACTTCCCTTGAGCTTACCTTGTCCATTAGGGGACCTTGCAAGTAAGTGATCTTATTCATCTCCTAGATTAGTGATCTTCTAGCCTTAGGGAAGCTACATTTGCATTATTGGAAGTTCTTTCATTTTCATTCTTTGTGTAACCCATTTTAGGGTTGTTTTTGGGGTTTTTTTATTGTAGCTTGGCTTTGAGCTATTGAAGTGATTTGAGGCTTGTTTTTGGCTAGCTTGGACTTGAGGCAAGTGAATGTTTGGATGTTTTTAAGTTTGAAATGGTTTGGTGAAGTATTTATGCTTTTCATGCTTTCATTGATTTCTTCATTGATTTTTCCATGGTTGAAATAAATGATCTTTACACATCTTGATAGCCTCATTTAATGTCTTGGAATCATGTGTTTAAGTCTCCTTGTTCAAAGTTAATTGTGGTTGTTGAGGTATTGGAAGGAAAGGAAACAAGAAGGAGAAAAATCAAGTTCCCGGGCATGCTTCACGCCCAGTGCCGATCGATCGGACCTACAGGCCGATCGATCGGTCTGACTTTTAACTGTATGGCTTTTTGGACCGATCGATCGGACCCTGCGTATTTCTGGTACAAAAATTTCCCCCGATCGATCGGACCGAAGTGAGTTTTGAAATTTTTTTTTTTTTTGTGGACCTTGGCTACCCTCCTTGGACTCACTTGACCATATGTGAGAGCGTCTTGAGCCGATGCTCTTCACGGTTGGTCCGGAATGCATCGAAGTTCAATCGATTCAATCTTGAACGGGATGGAACGACACGATACCCTCTTCATACCTAAATGCAAAGTCTATTTCCTTGGGTATCGCGAATTCTATTCCTTTCGGTGACTGAGTAGGTTGCTCGATGGTTCCGGGTTGACATCCTACTTAGGATGGACCGTTTATAGTCTTGTTTTCCTATCATAATATCTAGTTATAACCATAAGCTCAATTCAAGTTTTAAAAGTCGTAAAAGTGCATAAGGAGCCCGGAATGTCTTCAAACTCAAGGAGTACCAAGTAATGGCTATAATTGACATACGGGACCCCTATTCACTTAAATAGATCTTGAAATCAATATTTCCCGGAATTGTAATAGTTCATTTTATTCCTTCATTTCCAAGGTTTACCTTACATGACCTGTTTTCCCGAAAGCTTGATGGTTACACTAGTAACATGAACTTGTCCCGAAGAGTATTGCCCGATATGAAATGAAAATGATACATTGAATATTCTTGCCCGTGCATTGATTTACTTGCATATGTATCGATGTGTTATTTAACCTATGTGTCGGCATCACTAAGCTTGGATACCTTGTCGGTTTGATCCACCGACTTGGAAATCCCTCTCCCGTCCCGCCAGCTGCAGTTTGGATCCCGATACCCGGTCATTACCGTGGTCCCGTCCCGATACCCGGTTCGCTACCGTGGTCCCGTTCCCGTATATTTATATTGTATATATGTTTACGTTGCTTCTCCTCACCTTGTGTGACTGAGATCAACGTCCCGTGATACTGTTGTCACTTTAGTGACAGAGGACTTAGCTTTATGTGATTGCCACCTTGTTATTCCCGATTTCCTTGGTTACCTCATATGTTTTATCTTGTTTACATGTTTCTAGCAAATGATTTACCTATTTTATGAGAGTTCTTGCTTTAACAAATTTCCTTGCTTTTCGAGATATTTCATCTATTACATGTTGTCGTATCTTCTCACTCTCTTGCCAGACCATCGTGTCTGATCCTTTGCTTTGGTACTCAGGTCCCGTTGCCGGTTTCCTTGAGGAGGAGCCGGAGGAGGCGGTAGGTGAGCTGTAGCCTCTAGTTGAGTGGCGTGCTGACGATGTCATGTAGACATCGGGTTGCCAAGAGGCGTAACATTTTGGGAAGGACTTGTTAACTATTCTTTGGGTTATTATTTTCTAATATTGGCCTTTGTTGGCCTCTAAATTTTGGGGAATGTAACTAAATGATATTTTGTCTAACTTTAACAACCTTTGGGAAACATGCTTTAGATCATTGCTCTTTCTGATACAGTTTTGATATTTGATGTTAATGCTTGCATGGCTAGAGATAGTCTTACTATTTGATTTGTTACACGCTTCCGCACTAAAAAGAAATATTCATGCAAGGTTTTGATATCCTCACCGCGGACACCTGTGGGAAATTAAATAAATCTTATGTGGTGGATGTAGGTAATCCTCATGAATCATCATCCACCACAATCATTGGTCCCGATCCCGGATTGGGGATCCCCGGTCCGGGGTCGCGACACACTCCAGTCTTAGGAATATATTACAATGAAGACCCTAAACTTCCACATTACCACAAGTAGGCCCCTCCATCTATATCCATGGATTAATTGGACCTGTCCACCAAATTAGATCCATATCTAATTATCCTTGAGCCCCAATTAATTATACTGATCATTTGGTACCGATCCAATTAACTCTTAATTGGAATGGGTGCGCACTTACCAATGATAAATCCATTAATTGGCACAAGGGGATATTAAAGATAGATTCCATCTTGACCATTGAATGTTCCCACAGCTCTACTACCACGTACCCAAATCACCGAGGTGTTGACCTACAATTGGCCTCACTCATTGGTGACTCAAAGCAAATGAATAGATAGAAACTTGAGTTCATCAATGTCTCAGGATTATAAGCCTATTGCTAGGGAATTATGAGAGCAGACCTTAAAATAAAGACAGTGTATATAAGGTGCTTCTCATGGTCCTTCAATACATCCAATGTACCAGCACCATGATCCAGAATCTTACATTCCGATGATCGAGACAAATCACACTGTCTCATAGTGATCAAAGGCTGCAACCTTGTCAGATGAGATGTCCAATCTCATCACTGGTTGTGAAGATATTTAAGTATAAGATTTGCAATACATATCTCCTGTATGTGGATCTCATCCATACACATGTGTTACATCTAGTATACTTGTGGACTCCGGTTCATCTCATGAACCATTATGTCATTTGTATTGGTTATGTGCAAGTATATAATTAAACACCATTCATATCATGAAAGGAAAGCATGATTGTATTGATAAATAAAGAAATGAATCAATTTATTATATCATATACTTGGTACTGAGACCATCAAAACTAACATATGTAAGGATCAGTTATGATTGGGTTTGTTTACTTTATATAGTAAATCCCTGTTTGGATGGTCACAAAAGGGTTTAATTATGATGGAAGGATGGTAGGATGCCATAGAAAACCTTCAAAATAATTTTGGAGGTGTTTGAACTCGAATTCAAAAAACCCCAATTTTCTGCCTTCGTCAGGCGGGTTGACCTGGCCTCGTGCTCGGTCGACCGGGTGCCTGTAGGGCCGGTCGACCGAGCCCTCTGTTCGGTCGACCGGGAACACAGGAACAAGCTCGACCCCCGCTGGGGGACACCCCCGGACCCCCTCTCTGCGAAGTGCATGTATTAAAAGGGTGGCTACCTTTGGCATCTTGTTTTTCCATTGTGGTTTGGTAACCTGGTTTTGTGAGATGCTTTGTTGTATGAGATACTAACTTGCAGGTAATCATGTCCTCTCCATATGGCCTACAAGTCTTTTGCTTTCTATTTATGGTTATTGGTTCATTTAAGGCTAAGTGTAAAGGGCATCATGGTTTCCTTGGTTTCCCGTGAAAAGGCAAGGCATGATGAATTTCCCTATAGCCTTTTTATTTCCATGTTTAGATTACCATGTAAGTCTCATAATCGAGGCATAGGAATTTATGTAATTTTTCTAAAATTGTAAATTCTGACGATGTCCGAGACGAAGAAGGAAAGCGATGTTGGACTCCTAATCAAAGAGTTTGAAGATTATCAAAAGAGTTTTGGAGTTGCCCAAAGAGTTTGAGGAATTCCAAAGTTTTGAAAAGTCTAGAAGTCCAAGAAGTCTATTCCGCTAGGGCCATGTGGAGGAGAGGACTAGTTTCTAATTTTAGCACTTTCTATTTATGGATGCATGCTTAATTTAGAATATTTCCAAATCTGATCCAAACATAGCAAGTTACTAAAATTGGTCAAATCAAATTAATTTTTGGAAAGAGTTCTAATTAGTGTTGATGACCCATGAGATGGACACATTGGTAACACTAATTTAAGAAACTGGACTTTCCTAAAAATAACTTGACTTTGAACCAATCTTTGATCATATCATGAGATGATTTGATGTTCATATATACATGTGGGCCCTAATACCTTACAAGGAAATCCTCAATTCTAAAATATTAAGTGGGAGCGGGGCATTTGTATTTAGAAATCCCCATGGTTTTCCACCATAGGTCCATTGTAAGGAAAGTATTAGCCTCGCGCCATCTTGAGAATGGCCGTTCCCCACGGAGGGCTTTTACTTGTCTAATTACTAGATATGGATCTCCTATGGATAGTGTTGGTGAGACGGGGCGGGGGCCCACTCCCCAAGGAGGAGCCGCTCGCAACGGTTGTCATGCAATGCTAGTTGGTGGGTCACACTTAACTAAAATAATGATGTACTATCCCCAAGGATTTGCTTCATTTATTTTAGAAACCGAAACTAATCGGGAGTCATTCATTATTTGGTATGAGATACCTAGATAATAATGAATGAAGGGGATCATGGAAAGTTAGTCTTAATCCTAATTTTGACCAACTTTGATCCGCACCAATCTAGGTGGTATTCGCACTCCCCAAGGAAGCATACCCCGGAGATTGGGATTCCGATGTATTCTGAATTTAGTGGTTATGAGGATTCCATATAAATTTGGTAGAATACTAAACCCTAATGTCATTTAAATTCATTAATTGAATGTATGGTTATGTGCTACAGTTTTTCAAGCATGAATTTGAATACTTTCAATCCAGTTGTGACCATCCTCAACCAGAATAAGTTGATGGAATCCAACTTTATAAACTTGAAAAGGACCCTGGATATTATCCTGACAGCTTCAGGATGCAGATATGTCCTTACCATACCCTCCCTTCCTGAGCCTGAGCCACTTGCACCTCAGTATGAAAAGGACCTTTACACCAAATGGACAAAAGACAATAAGGTAGCCAGATGTTTTATACAGGCATCCATGTCTAGTGTTTTACAACATCAACATCAATCCTATAAGTCAGCATACGATATTATATCGAACTTAAAGGAGATGTTTGCGGACCAGGTTAGACCTGCTAGGCAAGCTGCTATGAAGGTGCTGATAAACACAAAGATGGCTGAGGGAACCCCAGTACAAAAACATTTGTTGAAAATTAGTCTCGCACTAAATGAGTTAGATGTACTGGGTGTTACGATTGATAAAGAATCGCAGATCGACATGATCCTTCAATCACTACCGGATTCTTTCAATCATTTCGAGATCAATTATAATAAATTGGAAATGACCATAGCTGAGCTGTCTCGCCAGCTGGTAATGACTGAGGAAATCATGATAAAAGAGAAAAATTCCCTCATGACAGAAAAGTCAGTTGTTAGGACCAAGCCGAAAGGCAAAGACCAAGATAGCAAGAAGAAATCAGTCATCAAGGGTCCTAAGGTGGAGAATGGTTTTACTTGTAGTATGGCCAAGGCTAAGGGTACGGGAGTAAAAGGAAAGTGTTTCCATTGTGGTAAGATAGGATATTGGAAAAGGAATTATCCAGAATATCTGTCTAATAAAAAGACCTCAGGAATGATTGAGTCACTTATTTCTGAAGTTAGTTCTGCAACTGGTACTTCAGAATCTTGGTGTATGGACTCCAGGGCAACTGATCACATATATAATTCGTTGCAGGTGTTCAGGGAAACCAGGAGGTTCAGTGACGGAGAAATCATTGTCAACCTAGGATCTGATGCTAAGGCAGAGGCTGTTTCAGTGGGAGTTATTACATTATGTTTTTCAAATGATAAATTGGTTTTGTCATACACGTTATATGTATCGTCTTTACGGCGGAATTCAATTTCAGTTTCTAGTATGGTGAATAAGAGTTATTCTATTACTCTTGATACTGAAATCCATGGTTTAAAATCTCGGTCTCGGTCGAGGTATCGGCCGGGCCGAAAAACCGATATGATATCAGTATCGGTCGCGGATATCGGTCCGTCGCGGTCATAGCGGTGTGAATTTTTATTTTAATCCAAAAAAATTCGCAAAAATATCCAAAAAATCCAGAATATTAATAGAAAATGCTGGAAAACTATATTTGTTTCCATTAGTAACAACAATAAATCAAAATCTCGGTCACCTTAAGTTATGAGTCCTGTCTGTGTCGCAGACTCGTAGTTCACTGTCTTTTTTCCAGTATTTCATATAATGCAAACATTATTGATGCTATGCTCATGATCAATTCATTAGTGTCAAATATAAGAAGATAAAGATAACATATCAATCATCATTTAATACTAACTTAATCATCAAATAAAGTTGTGAAATTCAAGACCCTAAAGATTAATGAATGAGATAGTGAGTTAGTGACTGAGAAGTCTGAGATAGATAAATCATAAAGCACTTGGGCATAAAAATGTTCATGGTTTACCTGAAATTAGAGGGGACTAGTGGAGAGTACTAGTAGAGACTAGAGAGAGACTGATGAGTATGAGTGTATGACAGATTGACAGCCTAATACCAAGTGGATTGTCGCCCTGGCTCGATATCATCATCATCATCATTTCTTCGGTTTTGGCTAAAAAAATATGCTCCATACTGTTGTGCAGCACTAGCACTACCATATCCATAACCATATTCAGATTGTTCTTGATAAGATGATGAACTATCTTGATCCCCTGTGTCTGTGGATTGAGATGGCTGGTTGTAATCAAATGGCATGAAATAGTTATGAGGGGCATAAATAGGTCGTCGAGAAACTGGTGGGGGAAGCCTCCCTTGCTCAATTAACATCTGTTCGATAGAAATAATCGGTGTTGGTGAAGGGGGTACCCAATTAGGGTCATATGAATAACCCGCATGCTGTCCATACATGGCACCTTGTTGGCCAACATAATCCCCATGTTGTCCATACATGGCACCTTGGCCAACATAACTTCCATGATGACCATGAGTAGCAGCGCCGGCGCTACTACTACCCCCTGCCTCAGTCTGTCCAACATGTCTGACATAGCCACGGCAAGGATCTAACTCAGTAGCATGAGGAAAATGCTCAACTGTCTCATAAGTGACAGGCTCATCATCTCTATAATGACCCTCATCCCCGGGAGAGTCAGGTGGAATTCCTGCTGATGATGAAGAAGTAGAAATACTTGACTCACTCTCTTCATCCACCTCCTTTCCCCTTAGCTCACTTGTATTAGGTGCACGCCCCTGCTGCATTGTCAAGTTTATTTCTTCTATCCTTTCTGCAGCCCTCACTGGCTCAGGCCTTTCCCCAGTCAAATCCTCTATCAACTGCTCAAACTCTGGATCTTGGTCTAACACTGGTTCTTCTTGTTCCTCCAACCATTGACCTAACACAGTATCCTCTTCTGAAAAGATATAGTCCAAATTAATTGGACAGAAATAATCCCGGTGATCCTCAAACTGTCTTCTCCTTCTATTTCTACTCCGGAGTTTGAGGTTGTAGTGAATGTAGACCAATTTATTTAGCTTTTGCATTGTCAATCTATTTCTTGGTCTTGTGTGGATAAATGAGAATTTGCTCCAGTTTCTTTCACAATTGGAAGACGATGTAGTTTGACTAAGGACTTTAATAGCAATCGTCCGTAGTGCAGGAGCACTCTCTCCATAATTCAACCACCATTCAGCTGAAAAAAATAGAAATGATATTAGAGTCAATAAAAAAATAATAAGTCCTTAAATAATATAGAGATGACATTACAATCAATACCAGGATAGGTCTGTGTCACAGCTCTCCGTGCAGTCGTCGTTCCAAAGCTTCCGGCCCGTACATTGTATATGTCAATCTGAAGATATTAACGTAGAAAAATAAATTAGAGAAATTACAATGTTATATACTTTTTTCCTTAATTATCCTACATTCCTACCTGATTAGTAGCCCAAATTGCTTCATCTGTATTCTCTGCCAATCTTTCAATTACATTTTTTAGTCCCAAACGGATTTCATTAGATATGTGTCCATCCGTAAATTGGGGATTAAAGAAGTATCCTGTAACAGTAAAACCAATGAATTTTAGTCATTGATAAATTAATGTAGTGAGGACTGAGGACTGAGGAGAGAATGGAGAGTTGAATACAACAATTCAAGTGTTAAAGGATATTCTTCACTTACCGGCAATGTGTAAATCATGTTTTAATTGTCGTCCCCATCGATCGTCGATGATCTTCCAAAACTTTTTGTAATATTTACAATCTCCTTGAATAACCAGCTTTGATCTCTCCATGGCCTCATGTAAGAAGCCCATTGTTGGCTTATCATCGCCATCAACCAATCGAAGAACCTTTATTAGGGGTTCAAAAACATTTAAAACACCCTTCACATGAGGCCAAAACTTGTTGGACTCAATTGTTTTACATACTTCAACAGTAATGGGACTTGGCCTTTTTCCCCATTTTGAATTCATGAATTCATTTGATTTTATCAATCGGAGAAGTCCTTCTCTATACTTGTAAACACTTTCGATGGCAATGAAGTGGGTGGCAAATCTAGTGATGCCAGGCCGTAGTAATTCATGGTTGTCTGTATGCATTTTCATCATGGAAATGAGTCTATATGATTGATAAAAAAAATTGGTGATCTTCTTTATCTTACCAATCACAAACTTCATGACTTTTCCTTTTGCAATATCTTCAAGCATTAAATCCAAGCAATGTGCTGCACATGGAGACCAGAAAATCCTTGGCCTTTGTTTCATAAGCATCGTTCCTGCAGCCTTCATGTTTGCAGCATTGTCGGTAACAACATGAACTACACAATCTGCCCCAACTTCTTCAATCACCTCATTCAATAACTTATTAATATATTTTGCATCTTGAATGTAATCAGTTGCATCAACTGATTTGATAAACACCGTGCCCATAGACGAGTAGACTAGAAAATTCAAGAGATGACGGTGTGTGATGGTCGTCCACCCATCGCACATTAGTGTACAATCTCTTTCCTTCCATGCCCATTTGAAAGTTTGCACCCAAGCCTGCAACTCTTCATACTCTTTCTCAACACATACATGCCCAATCTCATAAGGGGTAGGTGCCTTTATACCTGGACCATGTTCTGCAGCTGCATCTAACATGGTGGTGAAATAAGGAGATGATGCCTTGTTGGGAGGAATGCCTCCGTCCAAAAAAAACTTCCCAGCGGCTCTCACTAGATGTTCTCTTGCTTTACCAAGCTTGCCCATTAATGCTTTCATAATGCTAGGCTGCTTTGATGTTGGTTTTCTATAAGAATATGGGTCAGTTGGCCCCACTTGCTGAGGTGCACGTGTAGGAGTTCTTTCAATCTCCTCAATGTCTGGATCTCGACGGGGTTGTTTTTGACTAAATGCCCGACGCAAACTTGCTCCCCCAGGTTCGGATGACCCACCCTGCTCATATTGGCTACCTCTAGAGGCTGCTTCATATTGCATTCTTCTTCTCTCTTCCTCCTCCTGAAGTGACCTAACACTTTCTCTCCTACCCGCCCTCGTTTCCGGGTCTTCATCGTCATCATCATCGGAGGAACCGAATACTTCTTCTCTACATGCATCAAATTCCTCAGTTCTTCTTTTTTGTTGTAACTCTTTTTTTTTTTTGTTGCATTTAGGAGCTCTTTCATTTCAGTAGTTACATTTGGTGGCACTTTATGACATTTTATCACCTGTCCTGTTACATGCCCCAAATGTTGTTTCAATCGAGTAATCCCGCCATTGAACACTCTTCCACAATAATTACATTTCACTTTACTTTTGCTTCCAACTGGTTCACCATGGTTCCATGCCGGATCTATTGAACGCACCATCTTGTTCCTATAAAATAAGAAATTCATGCAATAGTAATACACTAATACTCTTAAGAACAATTATTTTTAGGAAAAGTCAAGATTTAATAAAATCATTTTCAAAAATCCTAAATATATAGATATAGCATAAAAGTATGTAGATCAATCATTTACACATCATACAATGATCATGAATCATTAAAAGAACATATTTATGATGAAATCCCCAAAAAATGATATATTATAATTCAAATATTAAAAAATCCGAAAATTAAAAAATTAAAATAAAAATCTAAATCATGTTTATGACTATGAGTAGATGTAGATCTATCATCTACACACTATTAATAAGCCTTTGGTTTCACAAATATCCTAACAAGTAACAAAAATTATTTTTTGAAAAACAAAAATTAATAAAATCATTTTCAAAATCCTAAATATATAGATCTAACATAAAAGTATGTAGATCTATCATTTACACACCATACAATGATCATGAATCATTAAAAGAACATATTTATGATGAAATCCCCAAAAAATGATATATTATAATTCAAATATTAAAAAATCCGAAAATTAAAAAATTAAAAAAAAAATCTAAATCATGTTTATGACTATGAGTAGATGTAGATCTATCATCTACACACTATTAATAAGCCTTTGGTTTCACAAATATCCTAACAAGTAACAAAAATTATTTTTTGAAAAACAAAAATTAATAAAATCATTTTCAAAATCCTAAATATATAGATCTAACATAAAAGTATGTAGATCTATCATTTACACACCATACAATGATCATGAATCATTAAAAGAACATTTTTATGATGAAATCCCCAAAAAATGATATATTATAATTCAAATATTAAAAAATCCAAAAATAAAAAAAATTGAAAAAAAAGTTCAAAATCATGTGTATGAGTAGATCTAGCATGAAAGTATATAGATCTAACTTCTAAATGAAGAAAACAACACAATTACACAAACCTCTATGCTTCATCTATAAAAAAAAAAAAAAAAAAAAAAAAAAAACACATAATATGCTTTAAGTTGATTTCCTCTTACCTTAGATAATATTTTCTTCAAAAAATATAAGTGAGATTTGGAAATATGGAAGAGAGAAGGTGGCTGCTGCTATGGCTTGTAGGGGCTTTGAGAAGAGAGGAGAAGAAGATGAAGATGGGAGAAGAATAAAAAAAAATTAGGGTTTCAAGCTTTATATTCATCTCGGCCGAGATGAAAAAAATCCCGAGATAATGAATATCTCGGCCATCTCGGCCGAGATTTTGGCGAATTTGGGCCGAGTCCGATATCTCAGCGAGATATCGGACCGGTCTCGGCCGATTTTTTCATCCATGCTGAAATCGTCATAAAGAGATACAGTATTTTTATGTATTCTGACAAGGTAATCAATGGAATTTATTTGTTAATCCCACAATGTAAGAGATACATGATACTGAAACAACTAATAGACCATCATTAAAGAGGAAATCACCTTCATCTGATCCAACAAAACTTTGGCACTTGAGGCTAGGTCATATAAACCTAAACAGGATTGACAGGCTAGTGAAGATGGTATCTTCATTGGTTGTAGAACCAATGCCTGTCTGGAAGGTAAAATGACCAAAAGGGCCATTTTCATCAAAGGGCAATAGGGCCAAAGATTTGTTGGAATTAGTGTATACTGATGTGTGTGGACCCATTAATGTCAGGGCCAGAGGAGGATATCTCTTCGCTGATTTTATGGGATACTTATCAGAAAATGGGATTTTATCCCGGTTGTTTGCTCCTGGTATGCCTCAACAAAATGGAGCAGCAGAAAGAAGGAACCAGACTCTTTTAGATATGATCAGGTCTACATTGAGTTTCTCAGGATTACGCCTTTTAGGGATACTCCTTGGATACTGCGATGTACATACTAAACCTCGTACCATCTAAGTCTATACCTAAGACTCCCCGGGAGTTGTGGTCCGGGCGAAAGCCTAGTCTACAACATTTACACATTTGGGGTTGTCCGGCACATGTGCTAAAGGTTAAGACGGATCAGTTGGAAGCGAAGTCGGAAGTATGCACGTTTGTAGGATATCCTAAATGAACTAAAGGTTGGTTATTCTATAATCCCAGAAAGCAGAAAGTGATGGTGAGCACTAATGCGGTTTTTTTGGAGGAAGATTGTATGATAGACCGGAAA
The DNA here is from genome assembly GCA_038049695.1 of Cinnamomum chago. NCBI lineage: Eukaryota > Viridiplantae > Streptophyta > Magnoliopsida > Laurales > Lauraceae > Cinnamomum > Cinnamomum chago. The sequence goes on from CP142460.1 coordinate 34,593,532, forward strand.
GCTTTAGAAAAAGGTGATCTTGGAAGAAATTCAAGAGCAAACAATTCCAAATCCTAGTATGACAGAACCTGAGGAAGCAACGCCCTTACCGGACCTAGTAGTTACACCAGTGCCTCGTCATAGTGGGAGGATTGTCAGAACCCCTGACAGGTTCTCGTTCTTGGGAGAGTCTTACGAGGCAGTCCCAGAAGAACCGGAACAAGATCCCTGTAACTATGATGAAGCAATTAATGACATAGATTTGGGACGTTGGCAAGATGCTATGAAAGCTGAGATGGAGTCTATGTACTCTAATCAGGTCTGGACACTTGTGGACTTGCCTGCCAATATCAAACTTATTGGGTGCAAGTGAGTCTACAAGAGAAACAGAGGACCAGATGGAAAATTTGAGACCTTTATAGGTCAGGCTTGTTGCGAAAGGATATACTCAGAAAGAAGATATCGATTATGAGGAAACCTTCTCGCCGGTAGCCATGCTCAAGTCCATCCGGATACTCTTATCTATAGCGGCTCATCTCAATTACGAGATTTGGCAAATGGATGTCAAGACGGCGTTTCTCAACGGCCATCTTGAGGAAGACATCTATATGATGCAGCCAGACGGTTTTATTGCGAGTAACCAAAATCAAAGAGTTTGCAAGCTGCAGAAGTCCATTTATGGACTAAAGCAAGCATCCCGAAGCTGGAACATTCGTTTTGACTAAGGAATCAATTCAGTTGATTTTTGTCAAAATCCGGATGAGTCATGAGTGTACATGAAAAGTAAAGGAGGCAGGGTAATTTTTCTAGTCAACGACATCCTTCTCCTAGAGAGTGGTATATGGATGTTGTCAACAGTAAAAGGTTTAGTTGGCTAAGACTTTTGATATGAAGGCCTTGCGAGAAGCCAGCCACATCCTAGGGATCAAACTCCATTGAGACCGGATAAATAGGATATAGGCTTATCCCAATATGCGTACATAGATAAGGTGCTGGTACGGTTTGCTATGCAAGACTCCAAGAAGGGTATTACACTTTTCAGGCATGGAGTGCACCTTTCCAAGGATCAGTGTCCCAAGACACCTGAGGAAAAGGAGCAGATGAGGTCGATACCATACGCTTCGAGTGTTGGTAACCTCATGTATGCTATGCTATATACTATACCGGATATCTGTCATGCATTGGGCTTAGTTAGCAGATATCAGTCTAACCCAGGTCCTAACCATTGGACTGCTGTAAGATGTGTTCTCAAATCCTTGAGAATGACTAAATATCACATGTTGATTTACGGCAGTAATGAGTCGGTTACATAGATATTGACTTCCAGTCAGATAAGGATTCCAAGAAATCAACTTCTGGGTATGTGTTTATGCTGTAGCTGCTTGAGAAGCAGCCAAAGAAGCAGATTGGCTCAATAGATTCCTTATAGAAGTTGGAATGGTGCTTTTGGCAGGACAGCCGCTCACAGTTTACTGTGATAACAGCAGGGCAGTCGATAAGTCCAAGGAACCCAGGAGCCAAAAGCATGTACAGAGGTTATAACAAATGGTCAGAGACATTGGGCAGAGATGTGATACTACTATCACCTAGATAGACTCTGCAGACAATTTGGGAGATCCCTTTACTAAGCCTTTGAGTACCAAAGTCTTTGGGCAGTTAGTAAATGGGATCTGCATGAGATGCAACCATAACTGGCATTGAGCCCAAGTGGGAGATTGTTAGTTTTATGGTCTCAATACCAGTACATGATAAATAAATTGATTAATTTCTTTATTTATCAATATATATTATTGCTTTCCTTTCATGAGATGAATGGTGTTTTATTAATTGTTTGCACATAACTAATACGAATGACATAATGGTTCATGAGATGAACCGAAGTCCACAAGTATACTAGATGTAATACATGTGTATGGATGAGATCCACATACAGGAGACATGTATTGCAAATCTTATACTTAAATATCTTCACAACCAGTGATGAGATTGGGCATCTCATCTGACAAGGTTGCAGCACTTTGAACACTATGAGATAGTGTGATTTGTCTCGATCATCGGAATGTAAGATTCTGGATCATGGTGCTGGTACATTGAATGTATTGAAGGACCATGAGAAGCATCTTATGTACACTGTCTTTACTTTAAGGTCTGCTCTCATAATTCCCTAGCAATAGGCTCATAATTAATGAACTCAAGTTTCTATCTATTCATTTGCTTTGAGTCACCAATGAGTGAGGCCAATTGTAGGTCAACACCTCGGTGATTTGGGTACATGGTAGTAGAGTTGTGGGAACATTCAATGGTCAAGATGGAATCTATCTTTAATATCCCCTTGTGCCAATTAATGGATTTATCATTGGTAAGTGCGCACCAATTCCAATTAAGAGTTAATTGGATCGGTACCAAATGATCACTATAATTAATTGGGGCTCAAGGATAATAAGATATGGATCTAATTTGGTGGACAGGTCCAATTGATCCATGGATATAGATAGAGGGGCCTACTTGTGGTAATTGGGAAGTTTAGGGTCTTCATTGTAATATATTCCTAAGGCTGGAGTTCAATTGCATTTATATAGTGGAGTTATTTGCAATTCACTGTGAGCCCGAATTACACATGAGATGTGGGGTCGCGTGTCCCAATTGGAGCCAGCTTTCTAAGGAATCCCTAGTGGTCCCGACGCTAGCCCAAGATATTAGAAAGATACTAATTGTAGTAGAACTCTAAAAGGAAATAGAAAGTTACTATTTCTATTTAAAGTGAGACTTCTAATAGTGGTAATAGTAAGTTACTAATTATTATTGGAAGTGAGACTTCTATTTTAATTAGTAAAAGAGGAAGTTAGTAATCATATTTGAAGTAAGACTTCTAATTGTGATTTAGTAAGCAACTAATTGTTATGGAAGTAAGACTTCTATTTCAATTAGAAAGAGGAGGTTGCTTAAGTGTTATAAAAGGAGAGAGGGAGGAGGCTTGGACGTCCAACCCATGCATGATCCCATCTTGGATTTCACGCCCAAGATCCCTAGTGCAAGAGTTGTACACCTCTCTTGCTCTCCCTCTTCTAGTTCTCTTTTAGTTTCCTTTAGGGTTTTTCTCTTGGAGATTCCACCATCTTCTTGAGAAAAGAGAATCTGATACGGGTCATAGCGTGGAAGATCAAAAGGTGTTGGAGATTCTAATCTGATTAGTGAAGGTGTTCATCATCAAAGAAAGAAATCAACTTCTCCATTAGAGCACTACTGTCGCGACCCCGGAACGGATCCCCGGGCCCGCGACGTTGTTTAGTGTACATTCAATTTTTGGAGATATACTTTCCCACAGGTTCCCGCGGTGAGGATTCCCAAAGACACGCGGAATCTGACTCACGCGATCAAATATGCGGAAGCGTGTAGCAAAACACATCAAGATAAGCACCAATAAGTCTTTAAGTGCTTTGACAAAATAATCACAAGGCATACTATCAAAGAAAGAAGCTAACATGGCATTCCCATTAATATTCAAGTTATGAGACTAATTCAAAAGTAAGTTAAGTTTTGTTACAATTCCACAAGAGGCCAATACACTCCTCAAAATAATCCAAAAGAAACCCCCACAAAAAGATGACGAGACTCAAGAACCCGCTCGACGTCTAGATGACATCGTCGGGCTGCCACTCTCTCACAGGGGTTGGCTCACAAGCCTCCTCCTAACGCTCCTCCTCAAAGGTAACGTCTCCTGCACCTGGACACCAACAAACAAGGGTCAAACACAATGGTTTGGCAGGTAATTAATTTAGGAGCAAGCATGAACAATAATGTTTAAGAAAACATATAAGCAAATCCTTGATTTAAAACACTATAATGACCGAGGTACATTTGTAGAAATAGATAACTGAGCTGAGATACTAAAACAAACTAGCATGAGTACATAATATATCGTGAACAGTTACAATCCACAAGGAGCCCATCCTTTCTCTATCATTTATATAATGAAAAGAGCAAGCACGCACGATATACATAATATAAGCACAACACGATTTCCCACAAAGACGGGAATTCCGGCCGCGGAACCGGACATGCACGATGTGTAATAAATACACGACCAGTCTGCAGACAGTCCACAAGTTTAAAGACCCCCAGACAGTGGATCAAACTGAAAGGGCAGTCTAAGCTCAGTGGTGTTTACTTAATTCATGAATGCACAAAACACGCGAAACACTATCAAAACTTGTCAAGATAAAAAGGGGGAAATCACTTATCAAAACACGATGAACACGACTAGCAAGGGCATGATTAATATGCATAACACGCTTAGGAAGTGATCCCTTTTTTCTTGAAACACATCTTCAAAACGAGCTTGTACTTAAACTTCAAAACGAGTACACGATGATATTCATCATGTCGAAAACCAAAGTACGAATACAAAGCCTATCAACCTCATGCAAGGACCTTTGGTTGATCGTTGTGCAGCCGAAGCCCAGATGTTGGAATTAAAACGGAATTGGTGCCCCAGAAGTTCAAGGACATCTCGGGTTTCGCGTGCATAATATCAGGCTAAAGGCCCCTAAACATGTTCTAGTTTTTCATTCTTGCAAAGGCTCTTCAAAACAGGAAATTTTCCAAATTCGGTCACCTCGCGGTCAGGTGTCGGCTAGCCGCCAGCTGACCGACGAGCTGACCGCTGGAAATCCAGGTCCAACACAGCCCTCTGGAAAAAGAACCGAACTGACTGCGGTTAGCTTATGGTTAGCCGAACTGAGACTTGGCGGTTTGCCGCGAGCTGACCGTAGGGCTGACCGCTGAAACCCAGTCTGAAATGTAGCTCTCGGGAAAAGGAACCGACAACGCGCGGTTGGCCAGCGGTTAGCCGAGATGGGGTATGGCGGCTAGCCGCTCGCTGACCGACCAGCTGACCGAGACCCACTGTCGAAAAGCCAGCTTCTTGAAAGGGAACCGCCGAGCTCGGTCAGCTCGCGGTTAACCGAAACGAGGATTTCGGTTAGCCGCCAGCCGACCGACGGCTGACCGAACTACACGAAAAATGCAGCCCAGTTCAGATTTTTCACATTTCTTTCTTCCCTTCTTCTTGTTCCTCATTCCACTTGCACTCCCTGAGCCTACATGCTCTCCAAGGGATAAAACACATATTTTTCCCAATTTCAAACCTCCAATCCAAGGAAAACAAGATCATGAAACTTGTAAACATGTTCATATGCAAAATTTCCAAAACAACAATGTAGCTTAAAATACACATGCACAATGGTCCTATAGAGATTACTTGCCTTGCCCAAATGCTAACAATCCTCTCTAAGCACTTCACTCAAAAGCTAAGCCAACACTACAAGAAAACCCAAGAGAAAACCACACAACTTACTCAAAATGGAACCAAAGAACCCATTTTTACAAAAGGGTTTGCAAACATGAAAAACATGATCTTGAGGAACCAAAATAACTCCATGAAAGATATGAGTGGAAGCTCTTACCTAGAGAAGGTCAAACAAGAGAAATGAAGACAAATGGAGGGCTTTCTCAACCTTAGCTTTCAAGAAGAGGATATCAATAGGAAGCTTGAGATGAGGGGAAGAAAATGGTAGCCTTGGAATCTTCTTTGGAGTCTTCTAGCTAGCTCATGCAAGGTGAGGAAGTGGGAAGGGAAAAGGGGTTTTTCAACCCTAGGTCAAGAGAGTTGCAGAGATTTGGTAAAGTGAATGGAAAGAGAGGGAGATGAGGTTAAGTGATGAGAATGGGCCCCAACTAGCTGAACCTTGAAGTGACCAAAACACGATTTTGAGGGCCTCGGATGACTTCGACGAAGAAGGATAAAACGATCGTCGAAATATCTAGTTTCCAAAAAGTATATTTTTGACATGGTTTTGAGATCTCGAAAATTGTGTCCAGATTTGTGCATAAAGACAATTTTACCCTCTTTGGGCCAAAACATGGGTTTTGGGGCTTCAAACATGAATGGCCTTAAAGCGAAAGTTGTAACTTCTAGAAAAATCATTCGAATGAAATCAAAATCACAATCACACGGAAACCGACACGATCTTCCCAAGCTTACACGTGCACTCAGGCCTTCCTGAGTGTGTCAGACTAATACTAAACGTTCTCAAAATTCCCAAAGCTATGTCCAAGACTAAACTAATTACTTCTAATCCAACGACAACTAAACCCACTTAGAACTAAACACATACTAATCACACACTAATTGAATTGGTCTGGGTCGGGGTCTAACAACTACAAAGCTCCAAAGGTATAATCTACATCCTAGTATGTTGTAGATTTCGTGGTTGCATATTTAGGTGTTGTTTTCTATCTTCTAGATAAGATATATTGTTGTACATTGTTTATGAGTTAGAGGGATTGCATCCTGCACTGGTTTTTGTTGCCTTCTAGATAGTTGATCCATGCATCAAGTGGGTCAAAAGTTTTTGAAACCTATTTGAATGGCCCACCTATTTTCTAACAGTGGTTGACTGCGCCTTTGGGGAAGAAATGAAGCTCTCTGGAAAAGTGACCGCGGCTGTGCGGTTATCTGGCGGTTAGCCACCTGCCACCAGGCGGCTAGCCGACAAGTGACCACTAACGGACCGCCAGGTGAGGAAAAACCCTTCTGAGTTCATATTTAAGCCCATTTCTCTCTTAAACCAGTTCCCTTCATTCCTATTAATCTTCATACAATAAAATGAGCTAAAAGCTCCTCCCATACACAATTAAAATTTCACAAACATCCATCCCAAACACCTCCATCTTTTTACATTCAATCACCAAAGAGAGAAGAAACCCACTAATCACAAGGATCCATTGAGCTATTAACAAGAAATATTGAAAACCATAAACCAATGTTTTCAAGACACTAAATGAGCTAAAAAGCTTCTCAGATGCATCATTCAACACTTCCATTCTCCCCATTTCAAATTTCTGCCTTTCCATTCTTTCCACTCACAATCAATCTCAAGGTAGAGAAAACTCATTTATGTGAAACCATTTGAAATCTTGACAACATGATGCATACATTTCCAAGTATGAACAAAAGAGAAATAGACTCATCAATAAGCACATTTTGAAATCAATATTAATCATAGCAAAAGAAAAGTATTAAAATCATCAAAACCATTAATGAAATCAAGCTTTTCTCACAAAACATGTCAATAATCAAAACAATCCATTCATCCACTTGCCTTGGGTCCAAGCTAGCAAATCAAGCTTCTAATCACACTCTCAAGTTCAAGATCAACAATCTCTACAAAAACCCCCAAAATAAACCATTACAAACCCTAAAAATGGTAACTCAACAAAGAGAAGGAATGGGTTCAAATAAGCTAAGAAATAGAACCTAAGGGGATGCCATAGCTCAACAATAGAAGATGGAAAGAAGTCCTTACCTCCAGGGCCATTAATCAACAAGAAGGAGCTTGAAATAGGGGCTGCCCAGCTGAGATTTGTATAGTGATGGTGTCCATGGGAAGCTAGAAGGATGGAGAAGAAGAAGTTGAGCTCCAATCTCCATTTTTGCAAGGTTTGGAGGTGGATTTTGTGAGAGGAAGCAAGAAGAAGAAGAAGACGAAAAGGGCAAAAGCCCTATGGAGCTGAAGCTCCTCCCCCCTCAAGTGTGCTGGAACGAATGGGAGAGGAAGAGAGGGGCTGATCCCTTTTATAAAAGGGTGGGTGTGGGCCCCACCATCACTTAAACTTGTCTTGATTAAAACATCAATTTCTGGGCCTCGGATGCGATCGGTGAAGAAGAGAAAAATGTTTCTCATAAAATCTAGTTTTCAAAAAGTGTAATTTTGGAATAGTTCTGAGATCTCAAAATTTGGGTCCAGATTCAATGTGAAAAAACCGATTTGCCCCTAACATTAGGAAAGTAGGGTTTCGGGGTCTTGAACGGGGACGAAGTCAACACAAAAGTTGTAGAGATTAACAAAATAAGTCAAACGAGGCTAAAACAAGAATTACCGAAAATTTTGAATATCTCTTAATCACGCGCAAAGTCACTAAAAGAACCCCCAAAGGGTCCCACTAATCACAAAGGCACTCAAAATTCCGCAATACTAGTGAAAAACCATTCTAGCTCACAAATTCAACCGAAGAAACACTAATCCCACTTAAAGAAACTAAGCCACAAATAAAACAACACTAATTCAGGAAATTAGGGGTCGGGTTCTCACAAACTCCGAGATAGACTGAGGGAAAGGAGGCCCAGGGGATGTGAAGAAGCCCTGTAACCATTTGAGATCTCCTAGCTGAACATTTTCCCAGGAAAGGGTACTCTTTTTAAGGTTAAAGCTTTGACCTGAGGAGGCTAAATATCTTGAAAGTAAGGCTTGGATACTTCTCAACCTTGGTTTATAAGCTTTTAAGAAGATTAGGATATCCTCTGCATATAGCAAATGACAAGGAGTAGAAGGGACAGGCGAGATTGGCACTATTTTGCCAGAGACCCTGAGCTGCTCTAAGCGAAGGCTGAGAACTTCCGCGGCTAGATGAACAGATAGGGAGACAGAGGGTCCCCTTGGCGTAATCCGCAGGAGGAAGAGAAGAACCCACTGGGGCTATTATTAATCAAAACGGAGCCTCTGCTTGTACTAACCATCTCTCTAATCAGATTGATCCATGAAGAGGAAAAGTTGAAAAACTTAAGAGCCCGAAAGAGAAAGTTCCATTGGAGATTATCGAAGGCCTTGGACATAACCAGCTTTAAGCAAATAGAGCCACCACTGATCTTAGAATTAAGCTTTTGGATAAGGTCATGCACCAAAGCAACATTATGGTGGACAAACCTTCCTTTAACAAATGTTGATTGGTTGTTTGAGATGAGGAGAGGAAGAATGCTTGAAAGCCTTGTAGCTAGGATCCTGGAGGAAATTTTGTAGGTAAAATTCAGAAGGCAGATTGGCTTGTAATCTGAAAAAGATTATGGAGAAGAGATCTTTGGAATGAGAGAGATGAAGAAGGCATTTGTTTCTCTCAACAGACGGCCTGAGAAGAATAGATGGGTGACAAAAGCAGTCACTTCCTTACTCACAATGGGCCAACAATTAGTGAAGAAAACTCTAGAAAACCCGTCCGGCCTAGGAGAGCTACTCCTCTTTAACTGGAAGACAACCTTTCTAATTTCCTCGGGAGCAGGGACAGCTACAAGGAACTTGTTTTGCTCTTCGGAGACAGAGGGGCCTACCATATTAAATAGGTCTTCATCGGGGATAACAGAGACAGCTTGAAAAAGATTCAAAAAGTAAGAGGAAGCCTGATCTTTTATCTTATCCCCATCTTCAAAGAGGGTGCCATCAACCTTAATCTTATCAATGCGGTTCCGAGTACCTTTAGCCTTAAATGCGAGGTGGAAGAATTTAGTATTCCGATCACCATCTTGGAGCCACTTAACCTTCGCCCTCTGCTTCTAATGGGTCGATTCCGCGTTGAGCCAATTATGGAGGGAGGCCTTTGCCATGTTCAAATCTCGAAGGAAGGGGTCACAGGGATGAGCTTCAAAAGCAGTTTCTTTAACCAAGACTAGAGCCTCAACTTCAGCTATTTGAGTCTTCAGCTGACCGAAAACTTCTCTGTTTTAGACCTTCAAGTTGAACTTTAGGGTCTTCAACTTATTGGCTAAGATGAACTGAGGAGTACCGAAGCAGGGAGAAGCCCCAACTTTCCTCTACTACCTTAGAGAAAGTATCATGAGAAAGCCATTTTTCTTCAAATCTAAAAGGTCTGTTTTGAAAGGAAAGGCTTTTCCTATGGGACAAGAGAATGGGGTTGTGATCTGAAGCAATTCTGGGAAGATGGTTCACCACAGGGTCTCCAAAGCAGTCAAGCCATTTGGAGTTACAGAAACCTCGGTCCAACCTAGCTGCCAGAAAGGCCTGACCCTACCTGTTCTTTGCCCAGGTGAAGTTGTTACCTCTGAATCCAAGATCTTTAAGACCTGAAGCCAAAGCCATCTCGTTGAAATCTTTAACAGAAAGAGAGGAAGGAGGGCGAGTACTGAGTTTTTATTTGGCAAGGAGTATGGCATTGAAGTCTCCAATCACACTCCAGGGGAGGGAAGAGGACGAGTTGTTAACTAGATAGTCCCAAAGAATTATCCTCTTCCTATAGTCTGTAGAGCCATAGACTCCTGTGATGGTAAAGGAAGAGGAAGAAGGAGAAAGAGAATCCGAAATAGAAATTGATATGTGTTGGGAAGATAGGTCTACGATGGAGAAAGAAAATTTGGAGGCTTGATTACAAAGGCACTAAAGGAAATTTTCTAAGTTGGAAAAGGAAGGGGCAAAACCAAAGCGGGGAGTTCCATTAGAAAGGATTCCGGATTGGCTTTAAGTTCAGAGAGGAAAAGGATGTCTGGAGAGTGGGAGTTAATTAGATGGGAAACTAGGGTTTTAGTAAGGGTATTACAGATACCCCTACAGTTCCAATAAAGGATTTTGACCATTATGACACAGAACTGGAGGGGGGGCAGAGGGACTTTTGGTCTTAGGACCTAAGATTGGGTGGCCTTTTCCTTTGGACTTTCTACTCACTTTCATCTTGAATGGAGAAAGATCAACCACCAGGGAGGTGGCACTTGGTTGTTCAAGGCTGGTGAGGGCTAAGAGGGAAGGGGAAGTAAGAAGAGGAGTAGTTGGGATGACTGAGTCAACAACTATAATAGGGGTGATCCTTTTCTTACTTTTGGGCCAGCTGAGAGATTCTTTGAGAAGGAGGAAGAGAGAGTTAGATCTCCAAAGGGAAAGTTGTCAAAGATGGAAAAAGAATTGGAACAGTCTAAGGTAGGGGCTGGAATTTTCTCCAAGATATCAAAGTCAACTTCCGAAGAAAGAGCTAAAAGCGGACAATCAAAATTTTGGGAGGTAGATGGAAGGAGGGGCTCTAGAGGGAACGAAGTGGTGGGAGTGGGCAAGGAAGAGGAGTGAGCTGGGCCTAAAGATGTCTGGGTAAGCCGATTACCTGGACAGTCATAAGGAGCTACAGTTGGACCGGTTTCACTGGGAGGCACTTTAGGAGCTGGGACCTAAAAGTTGGCTCCCTTTTCTTTCCCTGGATCCCCTAATGCAGATGGAGGAATCAACACTGGATCTTGAAAAGGAGTCTTTAGCAGACCGGGCTTCAATCTGAACGGGCATTTTGAGTATTGGTGACTAGTCGAATGACATTCCGCACAGGGAATCCTTTCATACTAGACTTCAACAATCACTGAGTCCTCACCTTCCAGTTCCACTTGAGGAGTCTATGGCTATCTCTAGCCACATCCAGAAGAACTTGAACTCTGGCAAAAGAAAGCATCCTCTGCTTCGCTGTAGTTTCATCTAGGCGGAGGGGCTTACCTCTGGAGGCTGCAATGGATTTGAGGATGTCACTGCTCCAGCAGTAGTAAGGGATACCCCTAAGCCTAATCCAAATAGGGGTTTCCGATGACCAATTTGATTCGTCTTGACCTGGCGACCATGGCTGCAAGAGGATTTTTCTTCTATCCATAAGGAGAGGGTTGTGACTGACCAGATCTTCTCTATTTTTCCTTGGAGAAGAATCTAAATATGAAGCTCCCCTTCTCTGTCAGAGAGATAAGGCACGGTCTGGAGAGACGCCAAAAAGAGGAAACCCAATGTTCCAGAGCTTCCAAGGAAGGACACCGGCCAATGAATTTGCCAATAACAGAGAAGGAAAAGGATTGTTTACTGGACATGACCATTAGAAGAAGGATTTTGGTAGTAACTGAGCCATTGATCAGAACTGGGGGAGGAATGGCTAGGGGGGAGGGAGAACAAACTGGGTTAGAGAAGCAACTAGCATATGATTTCGGTGAAGAGGTCAAGGAGGCCAGAGAGGGGACAAAGGGGATTTGGCCTATGGGTGATGGGGGCTCCGACCTTTCGTCTTCTCCTTCCCACCCCTGGGGCTACCGGGAGCATGGCGGAGGAGGAAAAACGAGTCATCAACATTTTTTGTACTGGTATGCCAGATTTTCTATTCTACTTGGAATTTGAAATGGTGATCCGGAGAGTCACCTTCACAAGTAGAAAGGAAATCAATTATTCTTTCTAACTTTCCATTGCATTTATATTTTAAGAAAGAGACACAATTTTTTAAATGTCGTGAAAGGCGATTTCATTTTGCCGTGAAAGGCGATTTTGTGCCGTAGGAGGCGGTTTGTGCTGTAGAAGGCGGTTTTGTGCCGTGAAAGGCGATTTACAAATCTTATCCATAATGAAAGACAAGAAATGTGATTTTTTTGTCTCTTTACAAGTAATACAAAATACAAAGAAAAGTAAGAAAAGGTATCTGACTTCTCAGGAGATTGTGGGGACTCATTCAGATTGACAGTCGCAAGTCATGTATGGACTTCGTCATCGTCCTTCAGATGAGAACGCTTGATGCTTTGATTCTTTGGCTTGGCTTGGACCTCAGTTTTTTAGAGGACAAAGACCAAGGAGAGGTCCTATATCCAATGAAAAATCGAGTAAACGGGCTGAAGAGCCACGTTTAGGCCATATTGGATAGAAGGAGAGAGGAGACCTTGGGGGGTGGCCCCCCAAGGGACTTCGATCACCTTGTGGTGTTTCTACTACAGCAGAGTAGCAGAGTTTCTTTGAGAATTCTTCGGAATTTTCTGGACTTTTTCTGGGGCTGATCGGAGATTCGAAGATTCTTTTTTTTTTTGGAATGACCCCCCTTTTATAGGCTTTTGGTAGCCATGGGGTGATTTATGGGATTGATGGCCCATAATGAGAGGAGTTACAAGTTTTAATTCTTGATTTTGTAACTCCTTTTTCTTGGCTTGTGATTGGCCGGGGGAGAATGATGGGTATTTAATCACCCTTAATCTCCATGATGAGGGGAGTTTTATGGTTTTAATGCCATGATTACTTGGATTTGTAACTCCCATTTGCTTGATTTTGATTGGGCCATCCAAAATAATGGGCTAATGACCGCATTAAGTTGTCATAAAACGGGTCAATTAACGACATTAAGTGGTCGCCAGGGCATTTGAGGAGTCGCGGGTCGTGCCGCGTCTTTTGGAATTCTTCTTGTGATGATTGCTGATGGATCCGCATATTATTTGATGTCGGATGGCGATGGAACTTTAGACATTGGTTGATACCAGCGGGCCGGTGACATCTGTCTTGTCGATTTCTCGATCGGTCGAACAGAAAGTGCACTTTTTTGGTTAGCCGGTTGGCGGTCTTGGAGCGATCAGTGATGATCTCATGCTCTTGACGGCGGATCCGAGATATCGGTGGAGATTAGTCGATTTCGAGCATAAAAATCAAATTTTCAAGAAACCACAGGGGCTGGAACTTCCGAAACGCGAAAAAGGGCAGAAAACGGGCATATTGGCGACAAATCCGGCGACCCGGATTTCCATGGTTGCCAGCGACCATGGGCTGGGGTCGCCGCATGGGGATTGTTCCCCTTTTGGTCGTCGTTTCTCGGCCCTTTTTTGTCTTTTTTATGCCAATTTCTCCTGCATTTTTCTTGACATTTCTCCTCATTTATTGACTTGATTCTCCTGAAGAAAACCTGACGAGAAGTCGTGCAAATCAGAGCACAAAGTTTCCTATTTTTTTGGAAAAGCCGAAGACTTTGTAGCCGATTTTCCGTCAAGAGTCGAAACTAGGTCAAACGATGTCAAAATGACCTGAAATTTGAGGTGAAGCCTCCTGAGCAGTAGATAAGACCAGCCATGGGCTTTTGTTTGAGTTTTGAAGCCGTTTGGGGTCCCGTTGCCAGTAGGCTTGATTTTATCATGAGGAAGATGTCGCACTTTGATGTGTGGTCAATCGATGTCCGATTGACTTAAAATTTAACTAGGAGTGTCACGCTCCCAAACCGGAACCTTGGGGGTGCGAATGGGATTAAGGATAATTATATTTTCTCCCAAGATCCGCATGTGTGAAGACGACACATTCCAACACACTCTGAATATTTTGCGGAAGCTTTCGTGGCGTTACAACCCGGAGTCCGTGGCCATCGGATCCCGCGTCGCACTCAACCTCTAGCATATAGCTATTATATCAAGAACCATATCAGACTGGAGTAAACCATCACAACAAAGTACAGAGCAGACAATAACAGGATATTACATTCCCATATATGTTCAAGTTACAAATTATCAATGTACATTAATTAAGAATCCCAAGAAAAGGCTAATAAAAGCCATACAATAACAAACTAATAACCACTATCCATATGTGATGCAACTTCGATGTCAAGCTCAATTTCTACATGACACAGCCGACAAAACAACCTGCAAATCATGGCTTCACAACCAACAAAAGCACTCATCTCGGGACGAAGAAGTCTGGACCTGAGTACCAAAAGTAATGGGTCAGACACGACGGTCTGGCAAGTGGATGAAAAGATAATAAATATGCTGAAAAATAAAACATATGATAATTCATGTTATTTAGTCAAAGGCTGCATATAATCAAAACGGGTGGAAAATCTTATATCTCTGTCAAAACATGTATTCGTTTAAAGCATGAGTTAAACATGAAGAACTAACAAAACATATGTTCATTTACATCATCTATAAAAGCATAGATATTTGACAATCGGGTGTTCATTTAAAACATGTGTAAATATAGAGGTCTGGCAAAACAAACGTTCATTTGAAACATATGTAAAAGCATGAGTATTCGACAAACCGGGTATTCATTTAAGGCGTGTGTAACCATAGAAATCTGGCAAAACAAATGTCCATTTGAAACATATGTAAAAGCATGGATATTTAACAAATCGAGTATTCATTTAAAACATGTGTAAACATAGGGATCTGGCAAAACAGGTGTCATTTAAAACATATTTAAAAGCACTGATATTTAACAAATAGGGTATTCATTTAAAACATGTGTGTACAAGGAACGGGAAACAATATAACAATAACTGAATTTACCTTGGAAAATATTAACACATGTTTAAATAATAACTTTCATAAAAGAAATGAATCATTTACCGGAAAACAAATATGCAATATAAAACATGTAGGGTATCCAAGGAATCGGGAACTAGCAAGATGCCAACCACACGAAGCTAAGTCCTGTATCACTAAAGTAACAGAGCAATAACTAGGCACTGATCTCAGTCAATCGAGGTGAGGAGAAACAGTGGATCTTATAAATACATATACATATACTATACATGACCACAGTAGCGAGCCGGACATCGGGAACCACAGTAGCAATCTACGGTATCGGGACAAGACCAAGGTAATAACCGGGTCGCGGGATCCAAATTGCAGTTGGCGGGACAAGAGGGGGATCTCCAAGTCGGTGGATCAGACCAACGAGTTATCCAAGCTTAGTGGTGCAGACTCATAGGTCAAATGACAATATCAAACATATATGAAATACATCAAGTGCAAGTACATAAACAGGCAGGGCAGAATGCTCAAGGCACAACTGTCATTTCATGTCGGGCAATACATTTCGGGACAAGTAACTATTACCAGTGTAACTTCGATGCTTTTTGGGAAAACAAGTCATGTAACGTAAGTCTCAGGAATAAGGAAATACAATGAACTAATACACTTTCGGGTAAAATAGAGATTTCCTGCTTTGTTTAAGGTGAATAGGGGTCCCGTATGTCGATTTCGATATAGACTTGGTACTCTTTGAATTTGAAGACATTCTGGGCTCCTTATACACTTTTGTGAATTCAAAACTTCAATGAATCTTTGTGACATGGTTTTCTTCTCAAACGGGCTTCATACGTATCTCCCAGTGAACAATCCCCATCATTCTCTAAAAGGGTTCACGAATGATTGGGATAGAAACCCCTTCCATTTCTCTTCATTTCAGGGTTTCTGGGTAATTTTGGTCACCTAGCGGTCAGCTGGCGGTTAGCCGCCTGCTGGGTTCGGCGGTTAGCCGTTGGCTTACAACGGTTGGCCTGACAAAGTGCAGCTTACTTGAAAAGTAACCGAAATGGTTCGGTTGGCTAGCGGTTAGCCGCCGATGGGTTCGGCGGTTAGCCGCTGGCTAACCGTGTGGCTGACCGCACCTTTGGGGAAGAAATCAAGCTCTCTGGAAAAGTGACCGCGGCTGTGCGGTTATCTGGCGGCTAGCCGCCAGTCACCAAGCGGCTAGCCGACAAGTGACCGCTGGCTGACGGCCAGGTGCAAAAAAGCCCTTCTGTAACCAGATTTGAGCCATTTTTCTCCCTTAAACCATTTTCCTTCATTCTCATTCATCTTCATACGATAAAATGAGCTAAAAGCTCCTCCCATACGCAATCAAAATTTCACAAACATCCATCCCAAACACCTCCATCTTTTTACATTCAATCACCAAAGAGAGAAGAAACCCACTAATCACAAGGATCCATTGAGCTATTGACAAGAAATAATGAAAACTATAAACCAGTGTTTTCAAGACATCAAATGAGCTAAAAAGCTCCTCAAATGCATCATTCAACACTTCCATTCTCCTCATTTCAAATTTCTCCCTTTCCATTCTTTCCATTCACAATCTATCTCAAGGTAGAGAAAACTCATTTATGTGAAACTATTTGAAATCTTGACAACATGGTGCATACATTTCCAAGTATGAACAAGAGAGAAATAGACTCATCAAAAAGCACATTTTGAAATCATTATTAATCATAGCAAAAGACAAGTATTAAAATCATCAAACCATTAATGAATCAAGCTTTTCTCACAAAACATGTCAATAATCAAAACGATCCATTCATCCACTTGCCTTGGGTCTTCTAATCAAGAAATCAAGCTTAAACACTCTTCCAATTCCAAGATCCAAAGCTACAAGCAAAACCCCCAAAACAAACCCTAAAATGGGTCAAACAATGAAAGACAAGGAATGGGCTCAAACCAAACTAGGAAATAGAACCTAAGGGAAAGCCATAGCTCAACAATAGAAGATGGAAAGAAGTCCTTACCTCTAGGGCCATCAATCAACTAGAAGAAGCTTGAAATAGGGGTTGCCCAGCTGAGATTTGTACAATAATGGTGTCCATGGGAAGCTAGAAGGATGGAGAAGAAGAAGTTGAGCTCCAATCCCCACTTTGAAAGGTTTGGAGGTGGGTTTTGTGAAAGGAAGCAAGAAGGAGAAGAAGAAAAGGGCAAAAGCCCTATGGAGCTGAAGTTCCTCCCCCCTCAAGTGTGCTGGAACGAATGGGAGAGGAAGAGAGGGGCTGATCCCTTTTATAAAAGGGTGGGTGTGGGCCCCACCATCACTTAAACTTGTTGGGATTAAAACGTCAATTTTTGGGCCTCGGATACGATCGACGAAGAAGAGGAAAGTGTTTCTCATAAAATCTAGTTTTCAAAAAGTATAATTTTGGCATGGTTCTAGGATCTCAAAATTTGGGTCCAGATTCAATGTGAAAAGACCGATTTTGCCCCTAGGGCTAGAAAAACTGATTTTCGGAGCTTCGAATGGGTACGGAGTGAACACGAAAGTTGTAGAGATTAACAAACTAAGTCACTAAAAGAACCCCCCAAAGGGTCCCACTAATCACAAAGGCACTCAAAACTCCCCAAAACTAGTGAAAAACCATTCTAGCTCACAAACTCAACCCAACAAACACTAATCCCACAAAAAGAAACTAATCCACAAATAAAACAACACTAATCCAGGAAATTAAGGGTCGGGTTCTCACAAAGAGCCTATTGGAGTCATTTTGAGACGATTCGTTGCCTCCAATTTGGATGTCATGGTCCCGGGGTGCTCCGTCGCCGATAGCCTTGATTTTGTTTCGGAGAGTCAAAGTCGGGTCAAACGTTGTCGGAATGACCTGAAATTTGACGTGCAGCCTTTTTAAGCATGTTGAAGCTGCCCATGTGCTCTGTTTGATGAGTGACGGCCTCGGTGGTTCTCACCGCCGAGAGGCGTGATTTTACTGCTCAAGGGTTGATGGAGGGTCAAACGTTGTCGGTTAAACTTGAAATTTGACATGGAGCCCTTTGGAGGTATTTTGAGATCATCCATAGGCTCTTATCGAAGTTTTGATGTCTTTGATGCCATCACCGCCAGGAGCGCCTGTTCAACTGCCGGAGGAGTGAAGTTGGGTCAAATGATGTTGGAATGACCCGAAACTTCATGTGAACCCCTATTTTGGCTGTCTTGAAGGATCTTGTAGTTTTTGTTTGATTCTGACAAGACCTGATGCTTGAAGTAGCATTGCCTGTTTGTAGTAGGATGCGGCTTCATGTGGCTTCTTGATGTTGAAGAAGCAAAGTGACTTTTTTGTGTCAATAATGGGGTTAAGGTGAGGGTTATCCAGGTGTTTATGGAGAAGATTTAGTTGATCGGGTTCCAAAGGGAGGGTATTAGTTAGAGGCAGAGAGGAAGTGGTGGCTGGTAAAGGAGGGATGGATGGGTCCGCAAAGGGGAGGGTTTGAGAGGCATCCTTCAGAGGGCTAGGGTTGAAGGGGGGCGAGAGGTTAGTGGAGACCGACCTGGAAGAATGCTATCCAGTTTGGCACGGAGATGAAGCTGATGAGCAAGATCCCAGGGGGGAGGAGATGCCTGGGCCAGATGGGGAGAATCTGCCAAGGGCTAGGGAGCTGGCGCTGGAAACTGGGGAGGGGAAGCCTGGGCCGAAGGTGGAGGTTCTGCCAAGGCCAGAGAAACTGGCACTGGAAACAGGGGAAGAGAGGCCTGGGAAGGAGGTGGAGATTCTACCGAGGGCAGAGAAGGTGGGGAAGAAGCTGATGGAGCATGGTTGAGAGGAGAAGGTGGTGCTGGGAACCATGGAGGAGAAGAAAGGGCAAAGGGAGGGGGGTTTGGGAGCGGGGCACTCAGGAGGGGTTGGGTATTAAGGCACTAAAGTCTAGTGGGGTTTGGAGGTTGGCCCAGGAAGTTGGGTGCTGGGATCTGAATGTCCACCAAGGAGGGGGACTTAGGAAGGGGGCGAGGAACATGATGGCGGGAGGGAGGCAACGGCGGTCGGGGAGCGTGTTGGAGGACGGGAGGCATCGAGGACCGCAGAACGCGCTAACACATCTATCTACCCGTCTTTTTTGAAAAACAAAATCAGTTTTACATTGTTTCTTTTTTTTTTCAATCCTGTTTAACCGACTCCACCACGCCACCACATGAATGTGATAATCCAAACAATTTGTTCTATGGGGCCATGGCCCATGCGGGATCTTTGAGTGTCAATGATCAAAAGTTGCTTGGATCAGACCATTCCAATCATCCAATGAATGTCAACACAGTTCAATTTTTTCATGTTTAAAGATCCTCCTTTCTCATTTCATCTAAGTGTCATATCCCATGAATTCAGATTTGATTGGCTAGGTGAACTGAAAATTAATGGCATTTGAATTATTCCAGTGTTCAAACAGAGCTCGAACTTGAAGAAATTTAAGTTCTTGCATAACAGGAAAAATAAATAAATAAATAAAACTTTTGCAATGTGATGAATGCCCGTGTAATATCGAAAAGGAAAAAAAATTAATCGCAAAAAAATTAAAAGAGGCACGTCAAGCATGACAGGCACAAAGGCACGGCACGGCCCTCCATGCATTCTAGAATGGAGTCCTAATTGAGTGACTCTTTCTCTTTATCTTCCCTTTCTCAATGTTACGGGCTCTCCAGTCTCCAAACCATCAATATTGCTTTCATGTCAACATCCCTCTTCCTCTTCATCCTCCCCCTCCCATTAGTCTTTGCTTCCTGTACGCTCTCACTGCTTCCTCAACGCTCTCATCTCCTTCCCGATCGCACGACCCCATTCCTCTGCACCAATCGCTATGATCCCCATGGCAGGTACGTACCTCTCTCTTTCTTCTGACCTCTCTCTCTCTCTCTCCCCGTCTCCTCCTTTGGCTAAAGAGATGATGATAGCAATTAGAATAGGGATCTACCCTATTGCAGGACACTCTCGAATAACTACTGTGTCACGGCCCCGAACCCGATTAGAGATTAAACCGGATCCGGGGTGTGAAATTTAGGGCTAATTAAAAAGTTTTGCCCTTGCTGTCCAAGGATCGAAGTCTGCTGTGAGGATTGTGTGGTTGGGCCTCATTAACAAATTAGTCAACGGGACTTGTCCAGTAAACACATTCATTAAACCTGTAGAGATATCAAAGCAAGTACGGTATTCATCTCATTATATATTCAAGTTTCAAAGTATAAAACATATAAAGTTTATAAACATCAGGACCGTCCCAAAAACTTAGGTCCTGGTACAAAAGATATACAAAAGTATAGAAATCTCCAAAAGATGAGAAGGAGTGGCACGGTAAGATATCCCCATGTGACGCGCACTAGTGCCGGGAGTGATGATGCTAAGCTACGTCATCGGCACCCCACTCTCGTACCTCGTCCTCCTCCCCCGGTTGAGGATTCTCTGGGATTGCCTCGGCATCCGGGTCTGCGTAATAGTAGTAGGTGTCCTCTACACACCATGGAATAAAAGATCAACAACATGTTGGCAAGAAGATAAGCAATATACATTGAAAGTTCGTGATCCGAACCCTAGAGGGGGGGTGAATTGGGTGAGCTACAAGTTAGTGACCAATTATGACCAATTTTAACTTCTTTAAAATTAACTTGTCACAAGTGATGATTATCAAACAAAATGCGGAAGCTAATAAAAACAATCACCATAAAGCATTCACCATCACACAAGGATTTATAGTGGTTCGGCCTCAATGCCTACATCCACTACCGGCTTGTGATCCAACACCCCACCGGATTTCCACTATTTATGTTTTTCAATAGGCTAAGCAATAACCTTTACATTATGCTTTCAAGGTTAAGCAATAACCTCTACATTATGCTTTTCTTAGGCTAAGCAATAACCTCTACAACCAATAGGTTTGTTATCTCTCTAAGTAGTGCCTAGAATACACTTGATGGAGATACAATTTAGCTCAATACAATGCCTCTTAATTAGGCGGATATGAAAATGAAAATCTAATACACACGCACACACTATGAATGCAAAGATGAATGCACAATGTGTATGCATGATGTCCTCAATCAATTTGAAAATGAAAGCTCATAAATGTATGCCAAAGGCTTTTCAAAGTTTTAGCTCATAAAAACATTTATGATTGAGGAAATAGTGCTAATCACATGTTAAAAATAACTTGTAAAAGAAATACCTATGTATTCTAAACAAGTTGTGAAATTCTAAGAACAAAACATGTGATGCATAGGGATTTCATTCAAATTAACAATGTATCTTAATATGTGTATGCTATAAGCATAAAACACAAAAATAGATTTGATTGAAGTTAAGGGACAAATCATATGTAATTATAAATTCAACTTGAAAATGATATACCTATCAATGCTAAACAAGTTGTGAAACTTTAAAACAAAAGTACATATGATTTGTGAAGTTGTTGAATCCAAAACATAAGATAGATTTGAAAGTGATTTTCTTATGATGAAAAACAACAACCATAGATTCAACCAAGTATAGGAATCATGTTACATATAGTTTCAAAGATGTTTTCATTAACATGATTTACTTAGATATACCAATTTAAGTACTACTTGGATTGAATCAAGGTGATGCATCCAAAACAATAAATTAATTCAAAACATATACATGTTAAGGACACAACAAATCATAGTTTATCATGCTAGAAAAGATTTACTAATAATTAAGCGAAGCATGAAAACATATGATTAAGAAAAGTAAAGCTTACTTAGTGATTTAACTCAATGAAACCAAGTTTTAGCTTTCCAAATGATCCCTTTCATCCCTTAGCTCATTCTCCTTTAGTTGGCCTCAAAACATCTCAAGGAGGGGCTCTTGATCCTCTCAAATTTCTTTAGGAATGAGCCACTATTTATAGCCAAAAACTGCCCAACGGCTAGTCCTCGGTCGACCCCATGACCCCCGGGTCGACCTGGCCTTCAACGGTCAAAAATCTAACCGTTTGAAAAAGTAGTCAATGGCTCTTTCCCAGTCGACCGTGTGGGACCCGGTCGACCGGCCACACTGCGGGTCGACCCGGGCCTGGGACCAAAATTCCCTAAAATAGCATTTTTCAAAGTATTTTCATGTGGGGACTTTTGGGCCATTAAATCAAGCTTGGAATCATGATTTAAATCAAACTAAGAGGGTTAAAACCATGAAACACAAAAAGCCTAAAATGATTTGAAAGATTTAAAACATAGGCTAGCTTGATTCATAAAACTTCTTTTCAAATTAAAATACATCCAAGTTTAAAATCAAAACATGCATAAATCAATATTTCTAACAATGCATGTGTAAATCAAGATTTCAAGTTTTTCTAAAACAATGCATGTGTGAAAATTCAAATGATGCTAATATGATAATGCATCCATCAAATTGCAATACACAAAATCCCTAACAATCTCCCCATTTGCAATTTGATGGCAACTTACTCAACACTGAATTTTACATACTAAGTCTTCAGCTCCCCCTAAGCTGGATAGGTCTTGAAATCTCTTGGATGCTCCTTCTCTTAGCTTGGCTCTGGGTCTTTTTCTTCAATCTTCTTGATGCTTGGAGCTTGATCATTCTTCAAGCTTTCTTTCATCTTTCTCTCTTTAGCCAAGCATCTTCTTTAGTTCCCAAGCTTTCTTTCTTCTTTCAACTCTCCCCCTTTGACCATGCACTCTCTCTCCCTTTGGCAAGATATGCATTCTCTCCCCCTGTAGAAGATCATACAATATCTCCCCTTAGAAAGCTTGGAAATTCTCTTCCCCTTTAGATAACTTGAATGTTCTCTCCCCCTTTGACATTAAATTGCAAAGGTACCTACACACATGAAACAAGGAAAATACCTTTTAGAAGCACCTGTTAACAAAAGAAATCGAAAATGAAATTCATAACAGGTTATCATGTATGGTTAGCAAGCTTGAAAGGGTAAAGAGTCAATACAAGGGTGAATTTGATCAAAACTAATACTTCCTATGAAGGTTTACACTCCCCCTCAATCGATTCTCTCCTTTTGTCAACATGTTGACTAAGATTTAACTATTTGGTGTAAGAAGAAGATGGTTTAACAAATTGAGGGTCAACTTCAAGGAAAGGATTAGACACGTTTAACTATAGAGCACAATATGATCATTTTACCAAAAGAGAGCAATGTCAAGGAGAAAAGCGATCATGGATACCAATTGGAAAAACAAAGAATACCAATTGAGATTCAAAGATAAGTCTATTAAAACAATCACTCTAAAATGGAGTTATAAAGGATATAACTATTAAGATAAATCCAAATTAGAGCTATCCATGGTATTATGGGGTTTACTAAACATAGCATCAATTAATTTAACTATGAAAATCAAATGCTATGATTGTTTTGAAATCATTTCGTTCAATCAATAAATATGACTATTAAGTGCAAGATGAGTGAAATGAAATTCAAACATGAAGTCAACCTCAACTAATAACCAACCAACATTATGAATACATAAACATGATGGTCATGAGATTTACCTATATGAGCAAGAGAGGTGGCAAACATGAAATTATGATGCTAATGGAGTGTGACATGGAATGAAATATCTTACTATCAAGTTGTAAGACCCCGACCCGAGTGATCCCGATTAGTGCTAATTAAGTTGCGTGTTAGTGCTAAGCTTGATTAGTGTTTTTGGTTAAGTTGGGTTTGGAATAGCCTTGATTCTAGTTTTGGGCTTTTTAGAGTGATTGGTAGCTTGTGGGGCCCTTTGGGGGTTTCCCTTTTCGGCTTTGCGTTTTCTTGCGAGATTTTCCCGATTGGTTGTGAATTGTGTTTTTGGCCCGTTGCATTCATCTTGTGGATTCTTACAACTTTCATGTTGATCCCGTGTCCATTCGAGGCCCCGAAACCCGATTTCATAGCCTTGAGGGTAAAACAGTCATTTCACACCAAATCTGTACCCAAAACTTAATATTCTCGAAACCCGCGAAACATACACTTTTTAGAAACTAGATATTTCGACGAACAATTCTTCCTTCTTCGTCGAATTCATCCGAGGACCCGAGAGAGATGATTTCAGCCCATTTAGTTCATTAAGTTGTGGGACCCAACCTTCCCTTTGTTAACAAAGAAGAACTCACCCTCCATTTGCAATTCATTCTCCATTTTCCAGCACAAGAGAAGAGTCTAGGGTTTTCCTTGGTTTTCTCTCCTTCTTCTTGCTTCTCCATCTCAAAGCCTCACCAATCTTGCACCAAACTCAAAATGGAGATCATCTTCTTCTTCCTCATCTTGCAAGCATTCCATTGATACCATTTGTGAAGAGGACCCTCCATCACAAGACCTTCTTTGAGCTCATCATTGCCATTAGAGGACCTTAAAGGTAAGAGATCATCCCCATCTCCTAGATTAGTGTTCCTCTAGTTCTTGTTAAGCTACATTTCCATTTTTGAAAGGTTTCCTAGTCATTATATTGTTTGACCCATGTTAGGGCTTTATTTGGGGATTTTGCATTGTAGCTTGGACCATTTTCTTGGAGGACTTGATAGAGCTTAATATCATTAATTGAAGACTTGAGGCAAGTGAATGTTTGGAGGTTTTTAAGTTTCAAATGATTTGGTGAAACATTGATGGATTTTTATGCTTTCATTGATTGCATTTATTGATTTTTCATGGTTGCAATAAATGATATTTATGCATCTTGATAGCCTCATTTAATGTCTTGGAATCTTGTGTTTTAGTCATCTTGATCATAGTTCTATGTGGTTGTTGAAGTGTTGGAAAGAAAGGAACAAAAAGGAGAAAAATCCAAGTCCCGGACCTGCACTGCGCCCAGGACCGATCGATCGGACGTGCAGACCGATCGATCGGTCTGTCAGTAACTGTAAGGGTTTTTGGACCGATCGATCGGGCCCTGTGTAGAGATTTCGGCCGATCGATCGGTCCCTGTTGGTGGATTTTGAGATTTTTATTTTTTTCCTTAGTGCTAGGTGGGACCTTGGCTACCCTTTTTGGACTAATTGGACTATGGGTGAGATGTCTTGAGCCGACGCTTCTCACGGTTAGTTTGGTGGCATCGAAGTTCAATCCGTTTCAATCTTGAACGGGATGGAATGACGTGATAACTTCTTTATATCCAAATATAAGTCTTTTGCCTTGGTTATCGCGAATTCCATTCCTTTCGATGACTGAATAGGTTGGTCGATGTTTCCGAATTAACGTCATGCCTAGGATGGACCGTCTATAACCTTGATTTTCCTAGTATGAAATCTAGTTATAACCATAAGCTCATTTTAAGTTTTGAAAATCGTAAGAGTGCATAAGGAGCCCGGAATGTCTTCGAACTCAAGGAGTACCAAGTTATATCTATAATCGACATACGGGACCCCTATCCACTCAAATAGATCTTTAAATCATCATTGTTAGACCCCGACCCAGACCAATCCGATTAGTGTGTGATTAGTATGTGTTTAGTCCTAAGTGAGTTTAGTTATTGTTGGGTTAGAAGTGATTAGTTTTAGTCTTGAATATAGCTTTGGTAATTTTGAGAACGTTTAATATTAGTTAGACACACTCAGGATGGCCTGAGTGCACGTGTGAGCTTGGGAAGATCGTATCGATTTCCGTGTGATTGTGATTTTGATTTCATTTGATTGATATTTCGACGTGTTACAACTATCGTATTAAGCCCATTCATGTTTGAAGCCCAAAAACCCAAGTTCTGGCCCAAAGAGGGTAAAATTGTCTTTCTTGCACAAATCTGGGCACAATTTTCGAGATCTCAAAACTATGTCAAAAATATACTTTTCGGAAACTAGATATTTCGACGATCGTTTTATCCTTCTTCGTCGAAGTCATCCGAGGCCCACAAGATCGTGTTTTAGCCATTTCAAGTTCAAGTCAAATGGGGCCCATGAGTCATCACTTAAAACCCTTTCTTCCTCTCATTTCACTCATTCCCCCAAATCTCTGCAATTTCTAAACCTAGGGCAAGGAGAGCTCTTTTCTCCTTCATCTTCCTCACTTGGTTTGATCTAGCTAGAGAGCTCCAAAGGAAATTCTAAGACTACCATTTTCTTCATCTCCTTGCAAGCTCTCCATTGATATAAGTTTCTTGAGTTTTCAAGTTGGGCAAGAACTCCATTTCTTTCCCTCTCTCTTGTTTGACCTTCTCTAGGTAAGAGCTTCAACCCATATTTTTTCATGGAGTCATTTTAGTTCCTTAAGATCATGTTTTTCATGCTTTCAAACCATATTTGGAAAATGGGTTCCTTGTTTCCATTTTGAGTGAGTTTTGTGTGTTTTCTTGTTTTTGCTTGTAGTGTGAGATTAGCTTGTGTGAAGATCTTGGAGGAGAGTGTTTAGCATTTGGGCAAGGCAAGTAATCTCTATAGGATCATTGTGCATGTTTATTTTAAGCTACATTGTTGTTTGAGAAGTTTTGTACATGAATATGTTTACAAGTTTCATACTCATGATTTCCTTTGTGTTGGATGTTTAAAGTTTGGAAAAATATATGTCTTGTCCCTTGGAGAGTAAGTAGACTCAGGGAATATAAGTGGAATGAGAATGAATGGAAGGGAAGAAGAGAAATGTGAAAAATCTGTGCTGAAACGCATTCCCGTGCACTGGCGGTCAGCACAGCGGTCAGCTCGCGGCTAGCCGCCTGTGCCACTGCGGCTAACCGCAGGCTGACCGAACCCAGCGGTTCCTTTTCCAGAAGCTAGCATTTTCGCCTAGGTTCAGCGGTCAGCTCCGCGGTCAGCCCACGGCTAACCGCCAGTCCCACTTGCGGTTAACCGCAGGCCAACCGAGGATTTCGGTTCCTTTTCCAGAAGCTGACATCTCGACCATGTTTCACGGTCAGCTCCACGGTTAGCTAGCGGCTAGCCGCCTCATCCCATCACGGCTAACCGCTGGCCAACCGCGCATGCGGTTCCTTTTCCCGAGAGCTAAACACAGAATTTCATTCCAGCGGTCAGCCTGGCGGTCACCTTGCGGCTAGCCGACACCTGACCGCGAGGTGACCGAATTTGACAAGTTTCCTATTCTTGAAGAGTTTTGCAAGAAGGAAAAACTAGAACATGTTAAGTGACCTCTAGCCTGATTTTGTGCACTCGAAACCCAAAATGTCTTTGAACTTCTGGGGCACCAATCCTTTCCTAAAATTCCACTATTTGGGTCTCAATTGCACAAAGATAAATCAAAGGTCCTTGCTTGTGCTTGATAGGCCTTGTGTTCGTGCTTTGGTTTTTGATATGATGAATATCATCGTGAACTTGTTTTGAAGTGTTAGTACAAGCTTGTTTTGAAGTTTTGTTAAGAAAAAGGGGATCACTTCCTAAGCGTGTTTTGCATAAATATTATGCCTCGTGCTAGTCGTGCTCGTCGTGTTGTGATAAGTGATTTCCCCCTTTTTATCTCGACGTGTTTGATCGTGCTTCGCGTGTTTTGTGCATTCATGAATTAAGTAAACACCACTGAGCTTAGACTGCCCTTTCGGTTTGATCCACTGTCTGGGGGTCTTTAAACATGTGGACTGTCTGCAGACTGGTCGTGTATTTATTACACATCGTGCGTGTCTGGTTCTGCGGCCGGAATTCCCGTCTTTGTGGGAAATCGTGTCGTGCTTATATTATGTACATCGTGCTTGTCGTGCGTGCTTGCTCTTTTCATTATATAAATGATAGAGAAAGGATGGGCTCTTTGTGGATTGTAACTATTCATGATATATTATGTACTCATGCTAGTTTGTTTTGTATCTCAGTTTTTGTTCGTATTCTTGAAAATGTATCTCAACCTTGATAGTACTTCACACCAAAGATTTGCTTACATGTTTTCTCTAAATGTTATTGTTCATGTTCATGCCTACATTGATTACCTGCCAAACCGTCGTGTTTGACCCTTGTTTATTGGTGCCCAGGTGCAGGAGACGTTGCCTTTGAGGAGGAGCGTCAGGAGGAGGCTTGTGAGCCAACTCCCGTGAGAGAGTGGCAGCCCGACGATGTCATTTAGATGTCGGTCTGATTCTCGAGTTTCGTCACCCTTAGTCTTGGGGTTCCTTTGACTATTTTGAGATTGTATTGACCTTTATTGGTCTCTTATGGGTTATACTAAACTTAACTTGTTTTTGTATTAGTTCTATAACTTGAATATTAATGGGAATGCTTGTTAGCTTCTTTCTATGATACCATGCCTTGTGATTATTTGTTATGGCACCCAAATGTTTTGTTGGGCTCATCTTGATGTGTTTTGCTACACGCTTCCGCAATCGTGTACGTGTGAGTCAGATTCCGCGTGTCTTTGGGAATCCTCACCGCGGGAACCTGTGGGAAAGCAATTAACAACACGGAATGCAATGTAACAACACGTCGCGGGCCCGGGATCCGTTCCGGGGTCGCGACAGGACTGGTATCAGAGCGAGACATGTTTCAGGCACTTAAAAGAAACTAGAAAGGTCTTAGGAACGTGGCGAGGATTCGTGAGTTCGATAGATTCATTCGTATAGAATCTTAGAAACCCTTGTACCACGATTATTGTGTTCTAACTCTTTGTGTTACAGCAATATGCCTCCAAGAAAAGCTCCAAATCATCATGCTTCAGGCAGTAAACAGAATGAGTCAGACACTTGTTTTCCTAGCTGTACAGTGTTGTTAGGGTATGTTAACTTACCGGCCAACCTCATAGTTTTAGACATGCATGATTTTGATGTTATTTTAGGCATGGATTGGTTAGAAGCATATCATGCCACCATGGACTGTTTTAGTAAGACCATCACATTTAGATTCTAAGGACCACAGGCAGAGTTGATATTTCAGGGGAACAGGAGAAAATCTCAGGCAGGGTTTATTTCAGTGTTGAAGGCAAGCAGATTAGTTCAGAGTGGGTGCCAAGCATTTATTGCGTTTATCACGGAGGATAAACAGTCCCAAGGGGTGGAGGATATCCCCATTGTGTGTGAATTTTCGGACGTTTTTCCAGAAGAAATCCCGGGTTTACCACCAATTAGGGAAGTTGAGTTCACAATTGAGCTTCTTCCAGGGACAGCTCCGATCTCGATTGCACCATATAGGATGGCTCCAGCAGAAATGGGTGAGCTAAAGCTCCAATTGCAAGATTTGTTGAGCAAAGGTTTTATTAGGCCAAGTGTTTCACCGTGGGGAGCACCGGTGTTGTTTGTGAAGAAGAAGGATGGAAGCCTGAGAATGTGCATAGACTACCGGAAGTTGAACCATGTGACCGTGAAGAACAAGTACCCTTTGCCAAGGATAGATGAATTGTTTGATCAATTGCAAGGAGCAGCCTATTTTTCTAAGATAGACTTGAGGTCAGGATACCATCAGTTGAGAGTTAGAGACTCAGATGTTCAGAAAACAGCCTTTAGAACAAGATATGGGCACTATGAGTTCTTAGTGATGCCCTTTGGTTTGACAAATGCACCAGCAGTCTTTATGGCTTTGATGAACAAGGTCTTTGCACCATATTTGGATCATTCCACGGTAGTATTTATTGATGATGTCCTTGTGTATTCCAAGAGTAAGAAGGAGCATGAAGAACATTTGAGGACAGTGTTGCAGCTCTTGAGGGATAACCAGTTATATGCAAAACTCAGTAAGTGTGAATTCTGGTTAGAGCAAGTCGCTTTTCTAGGCCACATCATCTCCAAAGAAGGTTTAGCGGTTGATCCAGCCAAGATAGAGGCAGTTGTTAGTTGGGCAAGGCCAAGCAGTGTGACAGAGATTAGAAGCTTTTTGGGATTAGCAGGATATTACAGAAGATTTGTCCAAGGTTTTTCATCCATTGCAGCCCCGTTGACAAAATTGACTAGGAAGAATGTTCCATTTGTTTGGACCGATCAGTGTGAAACCAGTTTCCAAGAGTTGAAAGGGAGGTTAACCACAGCTCCAATCCTTACATTACCTTCGGGCAACGGTGGATTTATTGTTTATACAGATGCTTCGAATGTGGGACTGGGTTGTGTGTTGATGCAAGATGGCAAGGTGATTGCTTATGGCTCGAGACAGTTGAAGGACCACGAGAAGAATTATGCGACTCACGACTTGGAGTTGGCAGCAGTTGTTTTCGCATTGAAGATGTGGAGACACTATCTCTATGGAGAGAAATTCGAGGTCCATTCAGATCACAGAAGTTTACAATATTTGTTCTCACAGAAGGATTTGAACATGAGGCAGAGAAGGTGGATGGAGTATATCAAAGATTATGACTTTCCAATTAAGTACCATCCAGGCAAGGTGAATGTTGTAGCTGATGCATTGAGTAGGAAATCAGTGGCTATGGCCAATTTGAGAGGAATGGGTGTCTTACAGCAGTTTGAGGAGTTGGGTGTAGAGGTACAAACCCTGAGATTGGGTGCGATGTTAGCGAACATGACAGTATCAGAACCTACCTTCATCCAGAAGATTAAGGAAAATCAGTTACAAGACCCAGACTTGGCCAAGATAGTAGAAGTTATTGCAGAACGCCCAGATTTCAAAATGGTGAATGGAATATTGTATTTCCGTGACCGGTTGTGTGTGCCAAATGTGGATGATTTGAAGAATGAGATAATGAACGAAGCTCACAGTACGAGATATTCTATGCATCCGGGTAGCACGAAGATGTACCACAACTTGAAGAATAGATTTTGGTGGAACAACATGAAGAGAGAGATAGCAGCATTTGTGTCTCGTTGTCTAACTTGTCAGTTAATCAAGGCAGAACATCAGAAGCCTCCAGGTTTGTTACAGCCTTTGGAAATTCCGGAGTGGAAATGGGAGCACATTACCATGGATTTCGTCTCCGGTTTGCCTAATACTAAGAAGGGGAATAATGCAATTTGGATCATTGTAGATCGTCTGACGAAGTCTGCTCACTTCATTCCGATGAAGACCGGGAATATGATGCATATGGCACCACTTGCGAAGTTATTCGTTGATGAGATTGTTAGTAAACATGGCCAACCCGTCTCCATTACTTCAGACAGAGACAGTAGGTTTGTTTCAAAGTTTTGGAAAACTCTTCATGAGTCGATGGGTACCAAACTTCAGTTCAGCACAGCTTATCATCCTCAGACCGATGGTCAGTCAGAAAGGACGATACAGACTCTCGAAGACATGTTGCGTGCTTGTGTATTGGATTTCAAGGTTCAGTGGGATGAATGCCTACCGCTTTGTGAATTTGCCTAGAACAATAGTTACCACTCTAGCATCGGTATGGCACCTTTCGAGGCACTTTATGGTAGAAGATGCAGAACTCCGGTTTGCTGGGAAGAAGTCGGTGAACGTAGTTTTCATGGACCGACGATAGTTGGAGAGACAAGTGAAAAGGTCAAGTTGATTCAGGAAAGGTTGAAGATTGCCCGAAGTAGGCAGAAGAGTTATGCGGACACTCGCAGAAGAGAATTGCAGTTTCAAGTGGGTGACAAGGTGTTTTTGAAAGTCTCACCAACTAGGGGGACATTGAGATTTGGACAGAAGGGCAAATTGTCTAGAAGGTTTATTGGTCCGTATGAGATTTTGAGCAAGATTGGAGATGTAGCTTATAGAGTTGCGTTACCGCCGGAATTCTCCGGGGTACACAATGTTTTTCACGTTTCGATGCTCAAGAAGTATGTCTCTAGTCCTGCACACATTCTACAACATGAGCCTTTAGAGATTCGGGAAGATGCCTCGTATGTGGAAAGACCGATCAAGATCATTGACACCAAAGAGCAAGAATTGAGAAACCGGACTATTCATTGGGTCAAGGTACTTTGGGAAAATCACGAACCAGAGGAAGCCACCTGGGAATTGAGAGAGCAAGTGCAAAGGAAGTATCCACAGCTTTTACCAGAGGTAATTGTTTGATTTATTTGGTGGACCAAATATCCTAAGGGGTGGAGGATGTTAGACCCCGACCCAGACCAATCCGATTAGTGTGTGATTAGTATGTGTTTAGTCCTAAGTGAGTTTAGTTATTGTTGGGTTAGAAGTGATTAGTTTTAGTCTTGAATATAGCTTTGGTAATTTTGAGAACGTTTAATATTAGTTAGACACACTCAGGATGGCCTGAGTGCACGTGTGAGCTTGGGAAGATCGTATCGATTTCCGTGTGATTGTGATTTTGATTTCATTTGATTGATATTTCGACGTGTTACAACTTTCGTATTAAGCCCATTCATGTTTGAAGCCCAAAAACCCAAGTTCTGGCCCAAAGAGGGTAAAATTGTCTTTCTTGCACAAATCTGGGCACAATTTTCGAGATCTCAAAACTATGTCAAAAATATGCTTTTCGGAAACTAGATATTTCGACGATCGTTTTATCCTTCTTCGTCGAAGTCATCCGAGGCCCACAAGATCGTGTTTTAGCCATTTCAAGTTCAAGTCAAATGGGGCCCATGAGTCATCACTTAAAACCCTTTCTTCCTCTCATTTCACTCATTCCCCCAAATCTCTGCAATTTCTAAACCTAGGGCAAGGAGAGCTCTTTTCTCCTTCATCTTCCTCACTTGGTTTGATCTAGCTAGAGAGCTCCAAAGGAAATTCTAAGACTACCATTTTCTTCATCTCCTTGCAAGCTCTCCATTGATATAAGTTTCTTGAGTTTTCAAGTTGGGCAAGAACTCCATTTCTTTCCCTCTCTCTTGTTTGACCTTCTCTAGGTAAGAGCTTCAACCCATATTTTTTCATGGAGTCATTTTAGTTCCTTAAGATCATGTTTTTCATGCTTTCAAACCATATTTGGAAAATGGGTTCCTTGTTTCCATTTTGAGTGAGTTTTGTGTGTTTTCTTGTTTTTGCTTGTAGTGTGAGATTAGCTTGTGTGAAGATCTTGGAGGAGAGTGTTTAGCATTTGGGCAAGGCAAGTAATCTCTATAGGATCATTGTGCATGTTTATTTTAAGCTACATTGTTGTTTGAGAAGTTTTGTACATGAATATGTTTACAAGTTTCATACTCATGATTTCCTTTGTGTTGGATGTTTAAAGTTTGGAAAAATATATGTCTTGTCCCTTGGAGAGTAAGTAGACTCAGGGAATATAAGTGGAATGAGAATGAATGGAAGGGAAGAAGAGAAATGTGAAAAATCTGTGCTGAAACGCATTCCCGTGCACTGGCGGTCAGCACAGCGGTCAGCTCGCGGCTAGCCGCCTGTGCCACTGCGGCTAACCGCAGGCTGACCGAACCCAGCGGTTCCTTTTCCAGAAGCTAGCATTTTCGCCTGGGTTCAGCGGTCAGCTCCGCGGTCAGCCCACGGCTAACCGCCAGTCCCACTTGCGGTTAACCGCAGGCCAACCGAGGATTTCGGTTCCTTTTCCAGAAGCTGACATCTCGACCATGTTTCACGGTCAGCTCCACGGTTAGCTAGCGGCTAGCCGCCTCATCCCATCACGGCTAACCGCTGGCCAACCGCGCATGCGGTTCCTTTTCCCGAGAGCTAAACACAGAATTTCATTCCAGCGGTCAGCCTGGCGGTCACCTTGCGGCTAGCCGACACCTGACCGCGAGGTGACCGAATTTGACAAGTTTCCTATTCTTGAAGAGTTTTGCAAGAAGGAAAAACTAGAACATGTTAAGTGACCTCTAGCCTGATTTTGTGCACTCGAAACCCAAAATGTCTTTGAACTTCTGGGGCACCAATCCTTTCCTAAAATTCCACTATTTGGGTCTCAATTGCACAAAGATAAATCAAAGGTCCTTGCTTGTGCTTGATAGGCCTTGTGTTCGTGCTTTGGTTTTTGATATGATGAATATCATCGTGAACTTGTTTTGAAGTGTTAGTACAAGCTTGTTTTGAAGTTTTGTTAAGAAAAAGGGGATCACTTCCTAAGCGTGTTTTGCATAAATATTATGCCTCGTGCTAGTCGTGCTCGTCGTGTTGTGATAAGTGATTTCCCCCTTTTTATCTCGACGTGTTTGATCGTGCTTCGCGTGTTTTGTGCATTCATGAATTAAGTAAACACCACTGAGCTTAGACTGCCCTTTCGGTTTGATCCACTGTCTGGGGGTCTTTAAACATGTGGACTGTCTGCAGACTGGTCGTGTATTTATTACACATCGTGCGTGTCCGGTTCTGCGGCCGGAATTCCCGTCTTTGTGGGAAATCGTGTCGTGCTTATATTATGTACATCGTGCTTGTCGTGCGTGCTTGCTCTTTTCATTATATAAATGATAGAGAAAGGATGGGCTCTTTGTGGATTGTAACTATTCATGATATATTATGTACTCATGCTAGTTTGTTTTGTATCTCAGTTTTTGTTCGTATTCTTGAAAATGTATCTCAACCTTGATAGTACTTCACACCAAAGATTTGCTTACATGTTTTCTCTAAATGTTATTGTTCATGTTCATGCCTACATTGATTACCTGCCAAACCGTCGTGTTTGACCCTTGTTTATTGGTGCCCAGGTGCAGGAGACGTTGCCTTTGAGGAGGAGCGTCAGGAGGAGGCTTGTGAGCCAACTCCCGTGAGAGAGTGGCAGCCCGACGATGTCATTTAGATGTCGGTCTGATTCTCGAGTTTCGTCACCCTTAGTCTTGGGGTTCCTTTGACTATTTTGAGATTGTATTGACCTTTATTGGTCTCTTATGGGTTATACTAAACTTAACTTGTTTTTGTATTAGTTCTATAACTTGAATATTAATGGGAATGCTTGTTAGCTTCTTTCTATGATACCATGCCTTGTGATTATTTGTTATGGCACCCAAATGTTTTGTTGGGCTCATCTTGATGTGTTTTGCTACACGCTTCCGCAATCGTGTACGTGTGAGTCAGATTCCGCGTGTCTTTGGGAATCCTCACCGCGGGAACCTGTGGGAAAGCAATTAACAACACCGAATGCAATGCACCACTCGTCGCGGGCCCGGGATCCGTTCCGGGGTCGCGACAATCATCTTTCCCGAATTGGTATAGTTCATCATATTTCTCTATTTCCAAGCATTACTTGACATGAATCGTTTTCCCGAAAGCATGATAGTAGTATTGACTTGTCCAGATATGTATTGCCCGACATGAGATGACAGTGTGCCTTGAGCACCCCCGTTTTCCCCGTTTAATTATTGTACTTGATTTACTCATATATGTCTCGATTGGTTTTATCCTATGTGTCGGCATCACTAAGCTTGGATACCTTGTCAGTCTGATCCACTGACTTGGATATCCCTCTCCCGTCCCGCCAGCTGCAGTTTGGATCCCGATGCCCGGTTTATCACCGTGGCCCCGTCCCGATACCCGGTTCGCTACCGTGGTCCCGTTCCCGTATTATTATATTGTATATATGTATACGTTGTTTCTCCTCACCTTGTGTGACTGAGATCAACGTCCCGTGATACTGTTGTCACTTTAGTGACAGAGGACTTAGCTTTATGTGATTGCCACCTTGTTATTCCCGATTTCCTTGGTTACCTCATATGTTTTATCTTGTTTAATTGTTTTATAGCAAATGATTTACCTGCTTTATGAGAGTTCTTGCTTAAACAGATTTATATGCTTTTCAAGAGATTTCCTCTATATTATTGTTGTTGCATCTTTTCATTCTCTTGCCAGACCGTCGTGTCTGATCCTTTGCTTTGGTACTCAGGTCCCGTTGCCGGTTTCCTTGAGGAGGGGCCGGAGGAGGCGGTAGGTGAGCTGCAGCCTCTAGTTGAGTGGCGTGCTGACGATGTCATGTAGACATCGGGTTGCCAAGAGGCGTAACATTTTGGGAGGACTTGTTAACTATTCTTGGGGTTATTATTTTGTAATATTGGCCTTTGTTGGCCTCTAATTTTGGGGAATGTAACTAAATGATATTTTGTCTAACTTTAACAACCTTTGGGAAACATGCTATAGATCATTGCTCTTTCTGATACAGTTTGATATTGATGTTAATGCTTGCATGACTAGATATAGTCTAACTATTTGATTTGCTACACGCTTCCGCATTAAAAAGAAACATTCATGCAAGGTTTTGATATCCTCACCGCGGACACCTGTGGGAAATTAAATAAGTTGTATTTTGAGGATGTAGGTAATCCTCTTGAATAATCATCACCAATTATCATTACACACTAATGGTCCCGATCCCGGATTGGGATTCCCGGTCCGGGGTCGCGACACAAGTTCAATCCAATGTACACAAGGTCTATCACATTCAGAAGAAATGACATCAAATCAATCGAAAATTATATCAATTGAAACCAATTGAATTTGACAACATGATAAATAGCAAGGATTTGACAAACACAAAATTCCATCAAGCATCATAAATGGATATTCATCACTTTTAATGATATAACTAATGAGCATAGTGATGAACAAGGTAAATTGCAATGTAAAAGGATATAACTTGGTAAATCATGCAATTTTCAAAGTGTCAAAATCATATGAATTCAACATCTAAGATATCCATCAAACATTTAAATATACGAGGAATGGATTTCAAAGAGTTTCATATGATCAAGATCACTACTATGAAGTTGAAACATGTATAAGGATGACATCACTTAGAGAATATACATGAATCAACATCATAACCATCCAAAAAGAAATGACTAGAAGGCATAAAGGATGGATTTGAGTTCTAGTATGGTTTCTACAAATATAACTAATATCACAACCATACATGGAACGATTTGACATTTGCATAGAAAGGATCAATCAACACTCAAGATCTAACTCATACCATATCATCAATAAAGAATATAACTATGCATGCACAAGAAGGTATGGAGTTAGAAGGATATCATGGATCGCATATAGATGAAAATGGATCTCATATATGGGTATACCAAACCAACCCCTGATGCGTCTGTGTAAACAATAAATCCTCCACTGCCAGATGGTAAAACAAGGATGGGTGATGTGGTCAATCTGGTCTTCAATTCTTGGAAGCTTTGCTCACACTCCTCGGTCCAAACAAAGAAAAAGTCCATATGGACAAACTGGGGGACCGGGCCACAGTTCGGTCCCCCTAGTTTGTCCATGTAGCAAGCCTCCCAAACAAAAGGAATGTTCTTCCTAGTCAACTTAGTGAGAGGAGTTGCAATAGTAGAGAATCCTTTCATGAATCTTTTGTAATAGCCTGCAAGTCCTAGGAAACTGCGGATCTCTGCTGCATTTTAGGGACTACCCCAATTGGTAATTGCTTCTATCTTCTTAGAATCCACTGCCAATCCTTCCTTGGAAATCACATGGCCTAGAAATGACACTTGTTCTAACCAAAACTCACATTTACTCAGCTTGGCATATAACTGGCTGTCTCTCAGAAGCTGCAATGAAGTCCTCAACTGATGTTCATGTTCCTCCTTGGACTTGGAATAAACCAACACATCATCAATGAATACCACTACGAACTGATCAAGGTAAGGAGTGAATATATTGTTCATTAAAGCCATGAACACTGCCGGTGCATTCGTTAAACCAAAAGGCATTACTAAAAACTCAAAGTGGCCATATCTAATCCAGAATGTTGTCTTAGGAATATCTTCCCCTCTAACATGTAGCTGATGATATCCCGAACGTAGATCAATCTTCGAAAAGAACTGGGCTCCTTGTAGCTAATCAAACAACTCATCTATTCTTGGAAATGGGTACTTGTTCTTGATTATCACTTGATTCAATTGCCGATAATCGATGCACATCCTCATCGTCCCATCCTTCTTCTTAACAAATAGAACCGGAGCTCCCCATGGTGATACACTTGGCCTGATGAAGCCCTTATCTAACAGATCTCCTAACTAAGTCTTCAATTCTTTCAACTCAGCAAAGGCCATTCTGTATGGAGCCTTCGAAATCGGTGCAGTACCTGGTAGTAGCTCTATCGTGAAGTCTAACTCACGCACGGGTGGCAAACCCGAAATCTTCTCCGAAAAAACATCCAGGAACTCGCATACTACCGAAATCTCATCTATGGGTTTGGACCACTTGTCCTCTACGATAAATGCGATGTAACCCTCACATCCGCTCTTTATCAAACGATCTGCCTTTAATGCAGAAATCAACCGAGTGGAGGTGGACTTCTTCGCACCAACAAACTCAACACTACGGTCTACACTCTGTAACCTCACGGTCTTGTTGAAACAATCCAACACCGCGCGGTTCGCCGCTAACCAGTCCATACCAAGAATAACATCAAAGTCGGACATCGCTAACACAATCAAACTGGCGGTCAACTGAGTACCTCCAATCTGAACTGTGCACCTAGGATAAACAAAATCACACGCTACTGATCGGCCTACTAGGGTAGCAACCATTAGAACAAACGGTAACATCTCTCTATCCTTCCCAAAATGCAATGCAAATGCTAGTGCAACAAAAGAATGTGTAGAGCTTGGATCAAACAAAACTTTGGCATCAAATCCACAAACTGAGAGAGTACCTTCAATGACGTTCTGCGCTGCCTCTGCCTGCTCATGTGTGATCACATATGCCTTGCCCAGCTGCCTCAAACGCTGATACTGCTGATGTGGCCTCTGCGCACGATACTGTGGTCGTTGCAATGCCGGAGGTCGCTGCGGAGCTCTATACTGAGGAGCCGGAGCACGTGGCTAAGGCGGTGTCGCGACCCCGGAACGGACCCCGGGCCCGCGACGCAGTTGATGATTACTGATTACTACTACTATTGAAGATTTTGTTTTCCCACAGGTTCCCGCGGTGAGGATTCCCAAAGACACGCGGAATCTGACTCATACGATCAAGTTTGCGGAAGCGTGTAGCAAAACACACCAAGATAAGCACCAATAAGATATTTAAGTGCTATCACAATAATATACAAGACATAGTATCAAAGAAGAAGTTAACATGGCATTCCCATTAATATTCAAGTCACGAGACTGATCGAAAGTAAGTTAAGTTTTGTTACAATTCCCTAAGAAGCCAACAGAGGCTAATACACTTCTCAAAACAATCAAAATGAAACCCCAACGAAAAGGTGACGAGACTCAAGAACCCGCCCGACGTCTAAATGACATCGTCGGGCTACCACTCTCTCACAGGGGTTGGCTCACAAGCCTCCTCCTGACGCTCCTCCTCAAAGGTAACGTCTCCTGCACCTGGGCACCAACAAACAAGGGTCAAACACGACGGTTTGGCAGGTAATCAATGTAGGCATGAACATGAACAATAACATTTAGAGAAAACATGTAAGCAAATCTTTGGTATGAAGTACTATCAAAGCTGAGATACATTTTCAAGAATACGAACAAAGCTGAGATACAAAAACAAACTAGCATGAGTACATAATATATCATGAATAGTTACAATCCACAAGGAGCCCATCCTTTCTCTATCATTTATATAATGAAAAGAGCAAGCACGCACGACAAGCATGATATACATAATATAAGCACGACATGATTTCCCACAAAGACGGGAATTCCGGCCGCGGAACCGGACACGCACGATGTGTAATAAATACACGACTAGTCTGCAGACAGTCCACATGTTTAAAGACCCCCAGACAGTGGATCAAACTGAAAGGGCAGTCTAAGCTCAGTGGTGTTTACTTAATTCATGAATGCACAAAACACGCGAGATATTATCAAAACTTGTCGGGATAAAAAGGGGGAAGTCACTTATCAAAACACGACGAACACGACTAGCAAGGGGCATAATAAATATGCATAACAGGCTTAGGAAGTGATCCCCTTTTTCTTGAAACAAACCTTCAAAGCAAGCTTATACTTCGAAATCCCAAAACTAGTACAAGAGGGTACTTATCGTACCAAAATGGAATTCAAACACGAAATCTGACAAGCATGTGTTAAGGCTACTAATTGACCTTTGTGTAATTACGACTCCAAATGTCGGTATATATACGAATTGGTGTCCCCGAAGTTGGGTTGCATTTCGAAATCCCATTTACACAATGTCAAGTCAAAACCCTTAACATAGTCTAGTTTTCAACCTTCAAGAAAATACACAATGGAAATAGTTCTACTCCCTGAGTCCGGCAGGTTCGCTCGAGCGAACTTCGTAAGGTTAAGACACTTCGCTCGAGCGGACCTGATAAGGCGTTGACACTTCGCTCGAGCGAGATGGTAGCTCGAGCGAATATAAAGTGCGCTCGAACGGCCAGCTCTCTGTCTGCGCTCGGACCAAACAGAAGCTTGGTCGCTCGAGCGGACCCAGGGGTCGCTCGAGCGAACAAGCTGCTGCTTGCTCGTTGAGTGCAGAAGCTTCCTTCCTCTTTCACAACTTTTGCTACATTTCTCTCCTTCTTCTCATCAATCAATCACATATCCTCCCTTGAGCCTCCATGCTCACCAAGGGTTCATTTCTCACAATATCAAGCATCAAAACCAAATAAAACATATCCATGAAGCTTGTAAACAAATTTTATGCACAATTTCTAAAAATAACAATGAAATCAAATACACATGCATCATTCCTATAGAGATCACTTGCCTTGCCCAAATGCTAAAATACTTCTCCAAGCACTTTACTCAAGCTATCCAACACTACAAGAAAACCCAAGAGCAAACCACACAAAACTCAACAAAATGGAACAAAGAACCCATTTTAACAAAAAGGGCTTGAATACTTGAAAAACATGATCTTTAAGGAACCAAATGACTTCATGAAACACAAGGATTGAAGCTCTCACCTAACAATAGCCAAACAAGAAGAGATGAAGAAGATGAAGAGCTTGTCTCACAAGAACCCCAAGAGATTTGTATGGATGGAAAACTTGCAAGGAGAAGAGAAAGATGATGGTCTTGAAATCTTCTTTGGAGATCTATAGCTGGAGCATGCAAGAGAATGAAGTGGAAGAGAAAAAGGGTTTCCTTGCCCTAGCTTAAGAGATTGCAGAGATTTGGGGGAAATGAATGGAATGAGAGGGAGAAGAGGCTTAAGTGGGGACAATGGGTCCCATCTAGCTGAATCTTGAAGTGGTCAAAACACGATCTTGTGAGCCTCGGATGACTTCGACGAAGAAGGATAAAACGATCGTCGAAATATCTAGTTTCCAAAAAGTATATTTTTGACATGGTTTTGGGATCTCGAAAATTGTGTCCAGATTTGTGCAAGAAAGACAATTTTACCCTCTTTGGGCCAAAACATGGGTTTTTGGGCTTCAAACACAACTGGGCTTAAAAACGAAAGTTGTAGCACATAGAAAAATCATTCAAATGAAATCAAAATCACACTCACACGGAAATCAATACGATCTTCCCAAGCTCACACGTGCACTCAGGCCTTCCTGAGTGTGTCTAATAAATACTAAACGTTCTCAAAATTCTCAAAGCTATGTCCAAGACTAAACTAATCATTTCTAACCCAACAACAACTAGACCCACTTAGGACTAAACACATACTAATCGCACACTAATCGACTTGGTCTGGGTCGGGGTCTAACAGGCGGCCTGGGAGGTCGGACAATAACTTGCTGCTGCTGGTGCGGTGGTCTAATCTGTACTGGAGGTGCCTACTTCAACGGCTGTGCAGGATAAGGAGGCCTGGGTGCCGGAGCTGGAAGTGTTGGGGGTGCAAACGAACCTTATGCTCGGGGTCTCCACAATGATAGCAAGCACCGGACTGCTTCCAACAGTCTCGGGAGTAATGACCTCCACCACAATGCATGCATTCTAATCTCTGATGTGGTTGCTTGAACCTGGGTTCCATTCTCGGTCTCTTGGGCTACTGGAGAGGAAGAAAAGGAGCAGGTATATACTGTCCAATAAGTTGTGGCAACATAGCCATAATCCTATGCTGCTCCAGCACTTAGACATTCTTGAGTGACTCCTCTGCCCAATATGCCTTCTTGACCACTGCATCGTACTCTGTCAACTTGCTCTGCTGAACTTGCAACTTAATATTGGGCCTCAACCACCTGATGAACCTGCGTACCTTCTCAAAATCCGGCTTGATCAAAGCCGTTGCAAATCTGGACAAACGGGTAAACTGGATCTCATACTCTTGGACCATAAGAGTATCCTGTATAAACGTCTCAAATTCTACTATCTTCTGTTCTGTGTAGTGCTCATGGATGAATTTGTCCTGAAACTGCTTGACAAAAGTCTCCCATGCCTTGTCGTCCTCAACGGTGTCATAAGCACTCTTGATGGTTTTCCACCATCTTTCTGTTGTCCCACGAAACATGTGAGCTGCCAACTGAACTTGCTGCTTACCGGTGCACTGGACCACTTCGAAGATCTTCTCAACCTGCATTGTCCACTCATCTGCCTTGGCAGGATCCTCTACCCCATAAAACTCTAAAGGAAATCTCTTCATAAACTTCTCAACTAAGTCGTTGAGATTTCGCTCTTTGGCCCGAGGCTCAGACACTTTTTGCATTACCTCCACCATCTGAACTTGGAAGGCGACTTGGTCCTCTCTCTATTTCCTATCTTGTTCTGTCTGCGCTGTCTGTGACTGCAGATAAGCATTGAGGAATTGCTAGAATTAATTGGTTGTCCGGTATGGGAGGTGTGGATCCTGACCCTGATGCTCCGCTACCAGCCATGTCACTGCAAGAAGATGTCAGTTAGACCCTATGCAACCCAAAACTAGCAACCCAAGGCTATAAGAACATAGAATATACTACAAACACTAGGCTAACGATAATCCTCACACGCGTTCTATGGTTTCTAAAATTTTTACCCTGAGAAACCATCCATCGCACTAATACCACTCTGTCACGGCCTCGAACCCTGTCACGCCCCCGAACCGGGACCTCGGGGGCGGGAATGGGATTAAGAATAGTTATATTTTTCTCCCAAGATCCGCGTGTGTGAAGACAACACATTCCAACACATTCTGAATATTTTGCAGAAGCTTTCGTGGCGTTGCGTCCCGGAGTCCGTAGACATCGGATTCCGCGACGCACTCAACCTCTAGCATATAGCTATTATATCAAGAACCATATCAGACTGGAGTAAACTATTACAACCAAGTACAGAGCTGACAGTAACAGGATATTACATTCCCAAATATGTTCAAGTTATAATTATCAATATACATTAATTAAGAATCCCAAGAAAAAGGCTAATAAAAGCCATACAACAACAAGTTAATAACCACTACGCATATGTGACGCAACTCCGATGTCAAGCTCAATGTCTACATGACATAGCTGGCAAAACAACCTGCAAAACATGGCTCCATAGCCAACAAAAACACTCATCTCGGGACGAAGAAGTCTGAACCTGAGTACCAAAAGTAATGGGTCAGACACGACGGTCTGGCAGGTGGATGAAAAGATAATAAATATACTGAAGAATAAAACATATGATAAATCATGCTATTTGATCAAATGCTGCATATAATTAAACGGGTGCAAAATCGTGGATCTCGGACAAAACATGTATTCGTTTCAAGCATGGATAAAACATGAAGATCTAATAAAACATATGTTCATTTACATCATCTATAAAAGCATAGATATTTGACAATCGGGTGTTCGTTTAAACATGCATAAATATAGTGGTCTGGCAAGACAAACGTTCATTTGAGACTTAGGTAAAAGCATAAGTATTCAACAAACCGGGTATTCATTTAAAACATGTATAAACATAGGGATCTGGCAAAACAAGTGTCATTTAAAACATATTTCAAAGCATGGATATTTAACCAATCGGCATTCATTTAAAACATGCGCGTGTACGGAAAACAATATAACAATAACTTTCATAAAAGAAATGAATCATTTATCCGAAAACAAATAAGCAATATAAAACATGTCAGGTATCCAAGGAATCGGGAACTAACAA
This sequence comes from Cinnamomum chago, assembly GCA_038049695.1. Classification (NCBI taxonomy): domain Eukaryota; kingdom Viridiplantae; phylum Streptophyta; class Magnoliopsida; order Laurales; family Lauraceae; genus Cinnamomum; species Cinnamomum chago. Next base: position 34,637,022 of record CP142460.1, read on the forward strand.
GATGGCAACCACAGAAAGCTAAGTCCTCTGTCACCAAAGTGACAAGAGTATAACGAGACGTTGGTCTCAGTCACACAAGGTGAGGAGAATCAACGCAAAGCATATATATAATATAAATATACGGGACGGGACCACGGTAGCGAACCGGGTATCGGGACTGGACCACGGTAATAAACCGGGCATCGGGATCCAAACTGCAGCTGGCGGGACGGGAGGGGGATCTCCAAGTCAGTGGATCAGACTGACAAGGTTATCCAAGCTTAGTGGTGCCGACTCATAGGTCAAATAACAAATCGAGACATATGCAAGTAAATCAAGTACAATAAATAAGAGAGCAAGACGGGGGTGCTCAAAGGCACACTATCGTTTCATGTCGGGCAATACATTTCGAGACAAATAACTGTTACTAGTGTAACTTCAATGGTTTCGGGAAAACGAGTCATGTAATGCAAATCTTGGAAATGAGGTGAAACAATGAACTATTACTATTTCGGGCAAAATATTGGTTTCAAGATCTATTTAAGTGAATAGGGGTCCCGTATGTCGATTATAATCATTACTTGGTACTCCTTGAATTTGAAGACATTCCGGGCTCCTTATGCACTTTACGATTTTTAAAACTTTAAATGAGCTTCTGGATAATACTAGATGCTATGATAGAAAAATCAAAACTATAAACAGTCCATCCTAAGTATGATGTTAGTCCTGAAGCATCGTATAATCTACTCAGTCACCGAAAGGGATAGGATTCGCGATAACCAAGGAAATAAACCTCGCATATGGATATAAGAAGGATATCTCGTTGTCCCATACCGTTCAAGATTGAAATGGATTGGACTCCGATGCAACCGAACCAACCGTGAGGAGTGTCGGCTCAAGACATCCTCACGTATAGTCCAATGAGTCCAAATAGGGTAGCCAAAGTCTCACCTAAACCCATCCTAAAACAGGGTGAAAATTCATTCCAGCAAAGGTTTCCCAGTTGTGACCAGGTCAACCGGGCCTGGGCCAGGTCGACCGGGAGTTGTAACTTTAAATGGGGCCAGATTTTTGGTCAGTGTGTCCCAGGTCGACCGGGCACACTGTGGAACAGAACCTACTGCAATGGCCTGGTCCTCCTCTTTTTCCCTCCTTCCAACACATATACAACCACACAAATTCCTTCAACAATCACATAAAACCCTCATCAAAACTCCAATGAGCATTACATCTAAACACCTCCTTCTTCACATTTAACACCAAACAAGAGAAGAATCTCCAACTTATTCAAAGGTCCATTTGAGCCAAAATCTAGAGATAAATAAAGACTATTGATCACATTTCCATAACAATAGATGATTTAGCAAAACTCTTTAAATGAGCATCTTATTTCAAATCAATGCAACTAATGAACATAAACATGAATGGCCAAACCAACCCCATTCCTTATAAAACCATATGAACAACTTTGACCAAATGAAATGCATACATTTCCAAGAGATTTAACAAGAGAGAAAAGCCCATTAATATGCATTTCGAAATCAATAGAAATGTGGCAAGAAACATATGTGAAAACATGTATCAAATTACCAAGAACAAGTAATAAAATTTAGGATTTTCTCATAAAACTTGATAACATTCAAACCATCCATTCATCCACTTGCCTTGGGTTCCAATTAGCTAAACCAAGTCTCTAATCACCTCTTAAGCTCAAGATCAACAATCTCTACAAGAACCCCAAAACAAACCCTAAAATGGGTCAAACAATGAAAGACAAGGAATGAGCTCAAACCAAACTAGGAAATAGAACCTAAGGGAAAGCCATTGCACATCCAAGGAAAATGGGAAGGAGTCTTTACCTCTAGGGCCATCAATCAACAAGAAGAAGCTTGAAATAGGGGCTACCCACCTTGGTTTTGCACAAAAATAGCATCCATGGAAAGCTAAAGAGGTGGGGAAGAAGATGGCATGGTGGCGTTTCCAAATGGCAAGGTTTCCTCCATGAATGGGGAGGAGAAAATAAGAAGAAAGGGAAGGGGAAGCTCAGTTGCAGAGCTTCCCTTTTGGCTGCAATGAATGAGTGAGGGGAGAGGGAAGAATCATCTATTAAAATGGGTGGGTGTGGGCCCCACTATACTCAAAACTTGCCAAGGGTAAAACATCTATTTGTGGGCCTCGGATGCGATCGACGAAGAAGAGAAAAATGCTTCTCATAAAATCTGGTTTTCAAAAAGTATAATTTTGGCATGGTTCTGAGATCTCGAAATTTGGGTCCAGATTCAATGTGAAAAGACCGATTTTGCCCTCAGGGCTGGAAAAACTGATTTTCGGAGCTTCGAATGGGTACGGAGTGAACACGAAAGTTGTAGAGGTTAACAAAGTAAGTCAAATGAGGCTAAAACAAGAATTATCGGGAATTTCGAACAACCTCCCGATCACGCGCAAAGTCACTAAAAGAACCCCCAAAGGGTCCCACCAATCCCAAAGGCACTCAAAACTCCCCAAAACTAATGAAAAACCATTCTAGCTCACAAACTCAACCCAACAAACACTAATCCCACTAAAAGAAACTAATCCACAATTAAAACAACACTAATCCAGGAAATTAGGGGTCGGGTTCTCACAAACCCGATTAGAGATTAAACCGGATCCGGGGTGTGAAATTTAGGGCTAATTAAAAACATTTGTCCTTGATGCCCAAGGATCGAAGTCAATTGTGAGGATTGTGTGGTTGGGCATCATTAACAAATTAGTCAACGGGACTTGTCCAGTAAACACATTCATTAAACATATAGATATATCAAAGCAAGTACGGTATTCTTCTCATTATATATTCAAGTTTCAAATTATAAAACATATAAAGTTTATAAACATCAGGACCGTCCCAAAAACTTAGGTCCTGGTACAAAAGATATACAAAAGTATAGAAATCTCCAAAAGATGAGAAGGAGTGGCACGGTAAGATATCCCCGTGTGACGCGCACTAGTGCCGGGAGTGATGACGCTAAGCTACATCATCGGCACCCCACTCTCGTACCTCGTCCTCCTCCCCCAGTTGAGGATCCTCTGGGATTGCCTCGGCATCCGGGTCTGCATAATAGTAGTAGGTGTCCTCTACACACCATGGAATAAAGGATCAACAACATGTTGGCAAGAAGATAAGCAATATACATTATTCATAACATGTTCCAAATGAGAATAAAGACAAGTACATGATTATAAGATAACAAGGTACAAGCTATGCATAAGGCATGAATAATACGAGAGTCAAGTAACAATGTAAGTCCTAACGAGATAACTAGAATAACCATCCATGAAATGCAATGTCAAGCAAGAGGAGACTCCGAGGATGTCCAAGCCACCTCCCGGGGGTATAAGTGACATCCAAGCCGACTACGAATACCCAAAGTCCATCTCTAGGGGGATCCTAGCTCCCGGTCCTAGGAATAGCAGCACAGTCCAAGCCCGCTCCCAGCTATTCACGCCATGGACGCCGTCCAAAGCCGATTGTCCACCCTAGTGTCCGATATCCGGCCCACTTTATAATCCTCAGTCTGCAGCTGGTCATGAATGCAAGATGATAATGATGATGGTTTGTATACGACACAAGTTCCAAGACATACACGTGGTAGGTTTCCAAATACAAGATAACAAGCCGATGGCTACTCTAAGTCAAGCCAAGATACAAGTCAAGTTTCAAGTTCCATGAGTAGTCCTCTTTCAAGTCTATCCACACGTGTTTATCAATACAAGACAAGGTACCTAAGGATACACTCTAAGTCCGGTCACATCCTAATTCTACAAGTTAAGTTACAAGTTATACAAGTATAAAAATAGAGTGTATAAGGTACGACAAGCTACGGATATAAGATTTATGAGTCAAGAGTGAAAAACAAGCCAATCCTAGGTCAAGAGGTGTCCATCGTGTACCAAATGTATCCCCAACGGTGTACATATGGAGGATGAGTCAATGGTGTCCTAGTTTGGCGGGCCCATGGTGTACGGAAGTTGTTGGGCACCAATTAACTCATTTCCATACACATTCAGCCAAGTTACATTGATATACGTAAAATCCCGGACAACCAACGAAGCGTGCCAAGCCAACCGTGCTCCATTTTCATTTCCCCCAATTGGTCATGCAAGGGTAGGGTCAATGGGTCCCAACCTAGGGTCCAAACTAGGTTTAGAATCCCTTTCCACAAGAGATATAGGGTTGGTTCATTGATCCAATACCAACTTCCTTTCCTGATATCTGATGATCAAGATTAGTATACCATTGGATTTTACGTCTCAAGATCTTTCCAACGGTATATAGAACTCCAAATTCCGACGAACGGATCAAAAGTTATGGTCATTCGAAATGTACCAAAATTCATGAAATCTGCCCCAATGCGGCTAGCCGAAAAAGTGACCAAAGGTTGCCGAAAATGCCCTGTAAAAACAAGGTTGCTAGAAAAGTAACCGAATTGCCTGCGGCTAACCGAATTCTGGGCAGAACCACGAGTCTTTTGAGCAAAAAATTCAATCATTTGAGTGGCTCCTTCTCCAACCTCTTCCCAAACCTTTCCAAAGGCCATAACCTGCACAAAGAGCCACTATGCTCTCCTCCAAACCACATTTCATCCATTCATCAAGTCATCCACCCATAATAAAATCCATTCAACCCATTAATCCAATTTTAGCATGTGTAATCCATTTAATCATGACAAGCTTGGAATTTAGGGAAAATCTAAACAATGAGTTAACAAGAACAATAATAATACATGCATGCCTAATATATAAAGCAAATCTACTTGCCTTCACCAAAGAGAGTGAAATAATGGAATTTGAGAAGATTGAGGAGGAAGAAAGCTCCCACACACACTCTAGCCAAAACAACTCTCTCAAGCCTCACTTCTACACTCGAGGAACACAAAGGAAAAGAAAGAAAGGAAATCCATCAACATGCAATCCATTCACAACCATGAGAAACGAAATGGGAAGGGAAGGAGAAGGGGGAACTTACCAAATTTGAGGTCTAAGGAAAGAAGAAGAGGAGAGGAAGACAATCGTGTAGTTGGATGTCCTTGGAAGGGCCTCTAATTTCCACTTGCAAGATGAGAGAGTGAAGGAGGAAGAAGAAGAAGAAGCCCTAGCAACTGAAATGGAAGAAGGAATGAATGGAAGTGCTAGGTTGGGGTTAAAATGAGAGGTGGAGAAGGAAATGTCTGAAATGCCCACCTGAGTGAAATGAGAGAAATGCAATTATTTGAGGGACTTCGGGGCGTCGAATCATGATCAGTCAAGAACGAAAAGTGACAAGCGCGACAAGATCTTTCCAACGCACCCAAATTCGGGAAAAACGGAATTTTTTAGAAAAATACCTAATTTTCCTATTAATCACAACCTAACCCCCTATTAAGACTAATCGCACTCGGAATCAAACGAAACTTCGGGAACATCTTACTAATGATAAAAGAAACTCACTTAGTCACTAACCCGCCTAATTAGCTTGAATCACAATTAATTAGGCTAATCGCCAATATTAGAAAATTAAACACCCTATTAAGGTTGGGGACCTTACATACTATATAGATCTTTCCTCTGATTTTTGGTATGTGGATTTTTTTTATCTTCTCTCCTTTACTCCTCAACTGTCTACATTGAAATTCTCACCTAAAGGACTTTTCTCACCAACAAGTACAGATTTTTGAAAGTCCGGGGATCCGAACCCTAGAGGGGGGGGTGAATAGGGTGAGCTTCATTTATGACCAATTTTAAACAATTTTAACTTCTTTAAAATAAACTAGTCACAAGTGATGATTAATCATACAAGATGCGGAAGCTAACAAAAGAATCACCACAAAGCAAACACCATCACACAAGGATTTATAGTGGTTCGGCCTCAATGCCTACATCCACTACCGGCTTGTCATCCAACACCCCACCGGATTTCCACTATTTATGCTTTTCAATAGGCTAAGCAATAACCCTTACAATATGCTTTTCAAGGCTTAGCAATAACCTTTACAATGATGTTTTTCAAGGCTCAACATCAACCTATACACTATGCTTTTATAGGCTAAGCAATAACCTCTTCAACCACAAGGTTGGTTATCTCACTAAGTTAGTGTCTATAATACACTTGATGGAGATTCAATTAAGCTCATTACATTTGCCTCTAAAATAGGCAGATATGAAAATGAAAATCTAATACACACACACACTATGAATGCAAAGATGAAAGTACATGATGTGTGTGTGTGATGTCCTCAATCATTTTGAAAATGAAAGTTCATAAATGTATGCCTAAGGCTTTTGAAAGTTTTAGCTCATAAAACATTTATGATTGAGGAAGGAATGCAAGTCACATGTTAAAAGTAACAACTTGTTAATGATGTCAAAGATTCACAAGTTGTATGAAATGAATTAGCTCTAAACATGTGATGCATAGGGATGTCAATCAAATCAACAATGTAGCTCATAAAACATAAAAATAGATTTGATTGAAATTAGGGGACAAATCATATGTAATTATAAATACAACTTGAGTATGATATACCAATCAATGCAAAGCAAGTTGTGAAACTTTAAAACAATAGTTACATATGATTTGTAAACATGTTGAATCCAAAACATAAGATATATTTGAAAAAGATTTTCTTATGATGAAAAAGAACACCCAAAGATTCAACCAAGTATATGAATCATGTTACATATAATTTCAAAGATTCTTTCATTAACATGATCTACTTAGATTTACCAAATAAAGTACTACTTGGATTGAATCAATGGTGATGCATCCAAAACAATAGATCAATTCAAAATATAAACCATGCTAAGGATACAACACATCATAGGTTAACATGCTACTAAAGATTTATCAAAGATAAAACAAAACATGAAAACATATGATTTGTAAAGAAGTTGAATCCAAAACATAAGATAGTTTTGAAAGTGATTTTCTTATGTTGGAAAACAACAACCAAAGATTCAACCAAGTATATGGATCATGTTACATATAATTTCAAAGATTTTTCCATTAACATGATCTACTTAGATTTACCAAAGATAAAGTACTACTTGGATTGAATCAATGGTGATGTATCCAAAACAATAAATCAATTCAAAACATAAAACATGTTAAGGATACAACACAACATAGTTTATCATGCTACAAATGATTTACCAAAAATAAAACAAAGCATGAAAACATATGATTAAGGAAAGTAGAGCCTACTTGGTGATTTAACTTCATTAATCCAAGCTTTAGCTTTCCTAATGATCCTCTTCATCCCTTAGTTCATTTCCCTTCTATTTGCCTCAAAACCCCTCAAGGAGGGCCTTAAAATTCCCAACATTTGGCAAAGGAAAGAACTCATATTTATAGCAAAAAGTGCCCAACGGCTAGTCCTCGGTCGACCTGCAAACAGGTCTCGGTCGACCGGGATCACACAACGGTCAAATTTCTGACCGTTGGTGCGCCAAGCCACTTTCTGCCTGCAGTGTGGCCGGTCGACCGGCCCAGGGACCCCAAATTCCAACTTTTGCAATTTCAAAGATTTTCTTTGTGGAACTTTGGGCCATTTAATCAAGCTTAAAAACATGTTTTAAATCATTCTAAGGGTTTTAAAACATGAACCATAAAAAGCCTAAAACATTTTGAAAGATTTAAAACTCATAGGCTAGCTTGATTTTCTAAAACTCTTTTCAAATCAAATGCATCCAAGATTAAAAACAAAACATGCATAAATCAAAACTTTTACAACTCTTAAAAACAACGCATGTTTAAAACAAGATTTCAAGTTTTTATAAATCAATGCATATGTGTGTAAATCAAATGATGCTAGAATGATTATGCATCCATCAAATTGAAATCTACAAAATTCCTAACAATTTTAACTCCAACCCGAGTAAGCGTACATCTCTTTAAAAAAATCATATTTGGGCCGGGTAAATCTAAGAACACCAAGCCACAATTCACTCTTTTTATTATTATGACAAAATGTCCACATTGAAAAAACTACGCAATTTGATCAGTTTTAGTTCTGTCTTAGCAGTGACGCATCACTTAAAATATCTTGTAAACAATAATTTTTCAATAGATATCTGGAGTTTCAAGAGTGGGTGAAATATGGAAAATATGTAGCTTTGGATGTAATTTCATATGGAGTTTCAAGAGTGGGTGAAATCAATAGCAGTAGTTAGTTAAGTAAATATGATCACCTGAAAATTAACTTGAGTCCAAACATCCTCCACCCTCTATTTGCAAGTTGTTAACTTCTTGTGAGGGATTTTCGATTTGGGAAATTTTACAAAAGGGACTTTGCAACTTCTAGGCAAGACAAGATTCCCTATTTTCCATTGGGATATTGGCATTGAAGCTATGTAACCGACTATTCAACTTTTTTTTTCTCTTCTTTACCCATAAAAAAAAAGAAAAAAAAAACTTCTTCTCCTAAGATCTCTATACACCAATGCCAGGATTACATGATTTCTAATAGAATAAGATAAATCTGATCATTCATCTCTCTAGTGATCATTTTTACTTGCAATTTTTCACCGCTTTGAAAGTACTGATAGACTCTGTGTATGGGTTTTCACCACTTTGATTTTATGTTTTAACGAATAAAAAGAAAATCTATATGTGCAGTATCCATTTTACTCACAACTAGCCAAGGTCAACTACTTTGCCATTGGTTTATGCATAGCTAACACTATAGAGGATGCAAATCGAATGCCACATTCTTAAGCAACATTTTGGGATTTCATAAATTTGAGAAATTTGGTATTAAACATTCCTTTTTATTTCTTCCCCTCAATTGGTAAAGTGAAATATTTTGCGAAATTGGCAAATAGATTTCAACTGAGAAATCACTGTCAATTTGTTGAATTGATTTTGGCCTTCTCTTTTGACACTTCCAATTTATTCAATTTCTATCTAATTGTATCAGATCTCTCATGTTCAGATCTATGTCTCTGATCACAGATCGTTGAGAGAGATGTCGAAATATGGTGTGTTGGACCTGGCTTTTGGTTTTGGACGCAAGATCAACAAGAAGGATGGCGGACCCGTGTGAGGTGGGCCCTGTTTGGTCCACCATCCAACAACCCAAAGGGGAGGCTGACGGCATGGAGAAAGAAAGGGGATAGTTCCCTTTTTGGAGACTGTGGAGTGGGGCTCAAGTGGGTCACCAATGGAAATCTGGACCATAGATCTTGTAGAGAGGGCTTAGGCGACCATATTGATGGGGGTGAAAGTCCGGGGATCCGAACCCTAGAGGGGGGGTGAATAGGATGAGCTTCAATTATGACCAATTTTAAGCAATTTTAACTTCTTTAACTTAAACTAGTCACAAGTGGTGATTACTAATAAAATGCGGAAGCTTAATAAAAACAATCACCACAAAGCAAGCACCATCACACAAGGATTTATAGTGGTTCGGCCTCAATGCCTACATCCACTACCGGCTTGTGATCCAATCACCCCACCGGATTTCTACTAATTATGCTTTTCAATAGGCTAAGCAATAACATTTACAATGATGTTTTTCAAGACTTAACATCAACCTATACATTATGCTTTTCTTAGGCTAAGCAATAACCTCTTCAACCATAGGTTGGTTATCTCTCTAATGAGTGTCTAAAATACACTTGATGGAGATTCAATTAAGCTCATTACAATGCCTCTTAATTAGGCGGATATGGAAGTGAAAAACTAATTCATACACACACAGTATGAATGCAAAGATGAATGCTCAATGTGTATGTATGATGTCCTCAATCATTTTTAAAATGAAAGCTCATAAATGTAAGCCTAAGGCTTTTGAAAGTTTTAGCTCATAAAAACATTTATGATTGAGATAAGAATGCAAGTCACATGTTAAAAATAACTTGTACAAGATATACATTTGTATCCTAAACAAGTTGTGAAATTCTAAGTACAAAACATGTGATGCATATGGATGTCAATCAAATCAACAATGTAGCTCAAAACATAAAAATAGATTTGATTGAAATTAAGGAACAAATCATATGTAATTATAAATACAACTTGAAAATGATATACCTATCAATGCAAAGCAAGTTGTGAAACTTTAAAACAAAAGAACATATGATTTGTGAATTTATTGAATCCAAATCATAGGATAGATTTGAAAGAGATTTTCTTATGATGAAAAACAACAACCAAAGATTCAACCAAGTATAGGAATCATGTTACATATAATTTCAAAGATTCTTTCATTAACATGATTTACTTAGATTTACCAATTAAAGTACTACTTGGATTGAATCAATGGTGATGCATCCAAAACAATAAATCAATTCAAAACATAAAACATGTTAAGGACACAACAACTCATAGTTTATCATGCTACAAAAGATTTACCAATAATTAAGCAAAGCATGAAAACATATGATTAAGGAAAGTAGAGCTTACTTGGTGATTTAACTTCCTTAATCCAAACTTTAGCTTTCCTAATGGTCCCCTTCATCCCTTAGTTCATTCCCCTTTCATTGGCCTCAAAACCTCTCAAGGAGGGCCTTAAAATTGCTAACTTTTGGGAAAGGAATGAACTAGTATTTATAACGAAAATAGCCCAACGGCTAGTCCCCCGGTCGACCTGGCCCTTCCCCGATCGACCTGGCCTTCACAACGGCTATAAAACTGCCATTTCAGGAGCCAACGGCTCTTTACCCGGTCGACCTGGCCTTTAGTTTGCCCGGTCGACCTGGCACACTGCAGGCCCGGTCGACCTGGTACACTGCGGGTCAGGCCTAGGACTAAAATTCTCAAAAATGCATTTTTCTTGCATATTTCAAAGTATATTTATGTGGGAACTCTTAGGCCTTTAAATCAAGCTTGAAAACATGTTTTAAATCATTCTAAGGGCTTTAAAACATGAAACATAAAAAGCCTAAAAAGATTTGAAAGATTTAAACCATAGGCTTGCTTGATTTCTAAAACTTCTTTCCAATATAAAATGCATCCAAGTTTAAAAACAAAACATGCATAAATCAATATCTTAAAAACAATGCATGTGTAAATCAAGATTTCAAGTTTTTATAAATTAATGCATACGTGTGTAAATCAAATGATGCTTGAATGATAATGCATCCATCAAATTGCAATCTACAAAATTCCTAACAGGGGGTTGATCATGGGCTCTTGATCAGTGCGCCATTATCCGGAGTGCACGGTTGTTGTGCGTTGGTTATGACAAAACTCGGTTCTATGTAAGGGAAGAGGTGAAGATGACCTATAGCATATGGAAAGGAAGAGAAAAAGAGAATGATAACGTGTGGATAGATAAGAGAGAGAGAGAGAGAGAGAATGATGGTGATGTGGGGGGTGAGATGAGTGAGGTTGTGACAGAACACAACTTATGACTTTTTGTACTCGGCACAATTGGTTTTAGAAATTAAAAAAAAAGGCCCTATAGTTTTTAATGAATCCAAATTAGAACCCTTGGCTTATTTTATAAGGAATTGAATTTGGAAAATGTTTTAGGTGGGGTCCTCGAGTTTTCTAAAATTATAAACTAAGATTATTATTATTTGAAAATTAATATTAAATGATATCTTTGGGTTTTAATGTGTTACAATTATATTTTTGTATCTTTGGACCAAGTAAATACCGTCCGGGGACACGGTATATTACTAATGTAGGGTTTAGTACTTCGTGTGACCTCGGAAAAATCCTAGTAGATTTGAGTTCAATCCATCTCTATTGGAAAACTCTTAATTGGGTCTATGCACCATTGGTTTAGAAGGGATGCATTGATCTTTTATCTATTAGAGATTCCAGTGGTTGTTGGGTACGAGACCTTATGTTTGACCTGAGGATTGGCTTGTGATTATGCTTTGACCTTCGGGTTTGCATACATGAATGACTATTTGAATATGATATGGAATGTGGAATGACCAGCACTTCACTTTGACTTAGGTTTCTTGTGTCGGGGCATTACTATTTCGGGTTTATTATGCATATATGTTTTCCTTAATGTGGGTCATTTATGAACGACTGCAGATCGATATATGGACAGAAAATCACCGATGTGACTGGATCACTTATAATCCGCTTTGAATGTGAACAGGTTTTCCTGGTATTTAATTTGATCGGTTTATGACCACCGACGTTATGGACGAGCTTTCTTGATTTATTTAGGGCTGACCACCCACAACAGGGACACTTGTCACCGTGTGATTCTATATTGCTCCTTTGTGCCATTTGGTTTTATGTCATACGCTCGTTCTCGTTATTATCATCGTCATTGTTTTATTATGACCTCATTTGTCTTTATTTTTCTCGTTGTCGTATTTAATTTCGAATTATGATTATGTTCTTGCTATTTACTTTGTAATATTTGGTGCATAGGTACCGAGCCCTACTTTACCGAGGAAATAGAGGACGATCAAACGTTTCAAACGTTTGAGCCAACTGATGAACCCGAGTGGGACGCCGGAGATGGCTTCGGAACCGTCTGAGCATGCATTAGAGAGAACGTCATCTTAGCAACTCTTTAGATGAACTTTCTTTTATTGACAACCATTCCTTAGTAATTGTTTGATTTATTCTTCCACATTAACTATTAATGTTTATTTGATTTTTGTATTGAATCTTATTTATGAACCTTGAATACCAATTGAATAAAGCTTCCGCTGCATTTAATGAAATTTATTTTGACTCACCACAGGTTGAAATTTTATGTGGGTCCACTTTTGGAAGCTTGTGTTGTATTAAACACAGGAATTTGAATTTGAGATTTTTAATTTTTCACGTTTTTCCCAAAATTTTATTTTGGGGACATGACATCTACTTATCCTTTTAATGTGAGGTTACTATAGATACCAAAAAAGAAAGAGTTTCTAATCAGTTGGCATTGCATGAGGATGTTTGCGAGAATAAATAGTGTTTTTGTTGTATCGTGATCACTGCTAAATTGATTTAGTGTGAAGTTGAAATTTTTAGATTGCCTTCTTGTATGATTTGTATGCACTTTCATGGGACTCAGAACCATAAAGTTATCTATGTCATATGACACTAAATTTGAGGTGGTTTGAACAAAATATATATAGATATCTTAACATGAAATTCGCTGATGCACACCCTAGCTAATTTCCTTAATTATCTCTCAACCAAGGAAATAATATATTGAATTTTTTTCCTTGAGAATGATAATTGGTATAGTCAGGTATGTCACGCCCCCGAACCGAAACCTCGGGGGCGGGAATGGGATTAAGCATAAATGTATTTTACTTCTCCCAGGATCCGCGTGTGTGAAGACAACACATTCTGAATATTTTGCGGAAGCATTTGTGGCGTTGCGACCCGAAGTCCGTGGCCGTCGGATTCCGCGTTGCACTCAACCTTTAGCACATAGCTATTATATCAAGAATCATATCAGACTGGAGTAACCATCACAATAAATTACAGAGCTGACAGTAACAGGATATTACATTCCCAAATATATTCAAGTTACAATTATCAATGTACATTAATTAAGAATCCCAAGAAAAAGGCTAATAAAAGCCATACAACAATAATCTATAAACTACTACCCAAAAGTGACGTAGCTCCGATGTCAAGCTCAATGTCTACATGACATAGCCGACAGAACAACCTGCAAAACATGGCTCCACAGCCAACTCAAGCACTCAACTCGGGACGAAGAAATCTGAACCTGAGTACCAAAAGTAGTGGGTCAGACACGACGGTCTGGCAGGTGGATGAAAAGATAACAAATATACTGAAGAATAAAACATAAGATAAATCATGATACTCGATCAAATGCTGCATATAATTAAACGGGTGCAAAAGTCGGGAATCTCGGGGAAAACCTGTATTCATTTCAAGCATGGGTAAAACATGAATATCTAATAAAACATGTGTTCGTTTACATCAACTATAATCATAGATATTTGACAATCGGGTGTTCGTCTAAAACATGTATAAATATAACGGTATGGCAAAACAACGTTCATTTGAAACTTAAGTAAAAACATAAGTATACAACAAACCCGGTATTCATAGCAGTCTAGCAAAACCAATGTCCATTTGAAACCTATGTAGAAATATGGATATTTAACAAATCGGGTGTTCATTTAAACAGGTGTAACCAAAGAAATCTGACAAAACTAGTGTTCATTTAAACATATTTCAACGCATGGATATTTAACAAACCGGATCTCGTTTAAAACAGGTATAAACGTAGGGATCTGGCAAACAAGTGTCATTTGAAACATATTTCAAAGCATGGATATTTAACAATCGGGTAATCATTTAAAACAGGTATAAACATGGGAATCTCACAAGCCAAATGTCATTTAAAACAAAGCACGGATATTTAACAATTCGGGTAATCATTTAAAGCAGGTATAAACATGGGAATCTCACAAGCCAAATGTCATTTAAAACAAAGCACGGATATTTAACAATTCGGATAATCATTTAAAACATGTGTAATCACATAAATCTAGTAAAACCATCGATCGTGTGAAACATATGTAAAAGCATGGGTATTCGCCCAACCGGCATTCATTTAAAACATGTGCGGGTACAAGGAACAGAAGGCAATATAATAATAACTGAATTTACATTTGAGAATATTAACACTTGTTTAAATAACAACTTTCATAAAGGAAACGAATCATTTATCGGAAAGCAAGTAAGCAATATAAAACATGTCGGGTATCCAAGGAATCGGGAACTGGCAAGATGGCAATCACAAGAAGCTAAGTCCTCTATCACCGAAGTGACAAGAGTATAACGGGACGTTGGTCTCAGTCACACAAGGTGAGGAGACTCAACGCAAATCATATATACAATATAAATATACGGGAACGGGACCACGGTAGCGAACCGGGTATCGGGACGGGACCACGGTAATAACCGGGTATCGGGATCCAAACTGCAGCTGGCGGGACGGGAGAGGGATTTCCAAGTCGGTGGATCAAACCGACAAGGTATCCAAGCTTAGTGATGCCGTCTGATAGGTCAAATAACAAAGCGGGACATATGCAAGTAAATCAAGTACAATAAATAAACGGGTAAAACGGGGGTGCTCAAGGGCACACTGTCACTTCATATCGGGCAATACATTTCGGGACAAATAACTGTTACTAGTGTAACTTCAATGCTTTCGGGAAAACAAGTCATGTGATGCAAATCTCGGGAAAAGAGGTGAAACAATGAACTATAACAATTCCGGGAAAATATTGATTTCAAGATCTATTTAAGTGAATAGGGGTCCCGTCCCGTATGTCAATTATAGTCATCATTTGGTACTCCTTGAGTTTGAAGACATTCCGGGCTCCTTATGCACTTTTCGATTTTCCAAACTTAAAATGAGCTTATGGGTAGTACTAGATGTTACAATAGAAAAGAATCAAGATTATAGACGGTCCATCCTAGGCATGACATTAATCCGAAAACATCGAGCAACCTATTCAGTCACCGAAAGGAATAGAATTCGCGATAACCAAGGGAAAGACTTGTGTTTAGATATAAAGAAGATATCGCGTCGTTCCATCCCGTTCAAGATTGAAATGGATTGAACTTCAATGCCACCGAACCAACCGTGAGGCGTGTCGGCTCAAGACATTCTCACACATAGTCCAAACAGTCCAAAGAGGGTAGCCAGGGTCCCACCTAAAACCAAGAATTAGTGCCTAGATCATCACCATTCTTTCTTTTTAGTTCCCTAGTCTTAGAGACCTTAGATTAGGGTATAATTGGTCTTAACACTAAGGTATATACCCCTAGGACTCATAGAAAGCCCAAAGGTTTCCAAAAAAGAACAATATCAAATTTCACTCGGTCCGATCGATCGGCCGAAATCTGTCCCAGTGCATTAAAACAGTTCAACATTATCCCAACGTGGCCTATGCCGGGCAGACCGCATCGCTCGAGCGAGTCGAAGAGTTCGCTCGAGCGAACTCATTGGTCGAGCGGTTATTTAAATGCGTTCGAGCGACCAAGCTACTGGAAATGCCCGAATCCTTTCCTGGACAGGTCGCTCGAGCGAAGTGTCAGGGTCGCTCGAGCGAACGGTCCAAAAATGGATTCCGGACCAGTTCAGCTGTCCTCTTTCTCTTCCTTTCCTTCCAACACATAAACCACTAACATTTTTATTCCATATTCACTTAAAATCCTCATTAAAACTCCAATGAAAAATTAACTTTAAACACCTCTTTCTTCCCATTTAACAAAAAACCAAACCAAAGGAAAGAATCTCCAATGTATACAAAGGTCCAATTGAGCCAAAAATCTATGGATAAACAAAGTCTATTGATCACATTTCCATCACAATAGATGATTTAACAAAACTCATTAAATGAGTATCAACTTCAAGTCAATGTAACTAATAAACATAACCATGGATGGTCAAACCAATCCTATTCCTTATAAAACCATATGAGCAAACTTGACCAAATGAAATGCATACCTCTCCAAGAGATTAACAAGATAGAAACAACCATTAATATACAAATTTCGAAATCCATATATAAGTGACAAGGAGCATATGTGCAAGCATGTATCCAATGATCAAGAACAAGAAATAAACTTAGGGTTTTCTCATAAAACTTTGATAACATTAAAACCATCCATTCATCCACTTGCCTTGGGTTCCAATCTAGCAAATCAAGCTCCTAATCACCTCTCAAGCTCAAGATCCACAATCTCTACAAAAACCCCCAAAACAAACCCTAAAATGGGTTAAACCATGAAATGACAAGGAAACCTTTCAATAATCAAGGTGGAGCTTCTCTAAGGCTAGAAGATTACAAATCTAGAAGATGAAGAAGAACACTTACTTGCAAGGTCCTCTAATGGACAAGGTAAGCTCAAAGGAAGTCTTGTGATGGAGGGTTCTCTTCACAAATGGTATCAATGGAAAGCTTGCAAGATGAGGAAGAGGTTGGTGATCTCCATTTCTTGATTGATGAACTATTGGTGTGGCTTGGAGATGAAGAAGCAAGAAGAAGAAGAGAAGCACAAGGAACCCTAGGTTCAACTGGCTGTGCTGGAAAAATGGGGAATGGGATGCAATGAAGGGGGTGGGTTCTCTTATGTTAACAAAGGAGGTTGGGTCCCACAACTTAAGGGACTAGTTTGGCTGAAATCATCTAATTCGGGACCTCGGATGAATTCGACGAAGAAGGAAGAAATGATCGTCGAAATATCTAGTTTCCAAAAAGTATATGTTTCGTGGGTTTCGGGAATATCAAGTTTTGGGTACATATTTGGTGTGCAAAGACTGTTTTGCCCTCAAGGCCAAGAAATCGGGTTTCGGGTTCTCAAATGGATACGGGATCAACATGAAAGTTGTAGGATTCCTCAAGATGAATGCAACGGGCCAAAAACACAATACGAAACAAATCGGGAAAATCTCACAAGTAAATGCAAAGCCGAAAAGGGAACCCCCAAAGGGCCCCACAAGCTACCAAAGCACTCAAAAGCCCAAAACTAGAAGAAAAACCATTCTAGCTCACAAACTCAACCCAAAAAATACTAATCCCACTAAAAGAAACTAATCCACAAATAAAACAATACTAATCCAAGAGATTAGGGGTCGGGTTCTCACAAGGTACATTTAATTTTTTCCCGTAATTCTTTTATTGTATAGTGCTCTATTTTGTTGGATAATGCAGTATGATAAAGGTAGAGGCAAATCTACTATGAAAATATTTTACTACATCTAACAATAGAAAATAACACTATTATTATATATGAAGCGAGCTGGGATTCGATTCCCAATTCCATGCCAATTTGAAATTTGATTTTGACCCTTCTCCAAATTTGACTCCGTACTACTATCATCCCGCCAATTTTTCTCCCATATTTATTGAACCTACCAGTATCACCCATCCATACTTATTGTCCTTGTAAGTAAAAGAAGAGGATTGTAGGTATAGATACTCCCATAATTACTTAGAGCATCTCCAAGAGACATGCCAAATCCAAGGTGGACATGCCACATGGGATTTTTGGCATGAATTTTCACTCCAACAACTATGCCAAAAATGTGGTGGAATTTGGCATATGGGAGTGAGATGCCAAATTTGGCATGTGAAAAAGTGAAATGCCAAATAATACTTTACATTATTTTATTCCAAATAGACTATTGTCAATGAGTTGAGTTTAATATATAAAAAAGGTAAAATAATAATAATAATAAAATATTATATTTGACATAAGGGGTGGAATATACTCTAACAAAAATGTCAAATTGTAAAGGATTAATTTACCACATAAGTCTTTATTTTCAAAAAGGCATCTCCAAATTTAACATCAACGTTAGAGATGCTCTTACCTCCTTCTTTTTCTCTCAAACGTCTCTCTGTTTTTAACTTCTCAACCTTTCGACTTTTTCTCTCTCCTCTCAATGTTCTCTCAAAACACCTCACGTTTTTACCTTCCCCTTCTTGCTCTTGAGAAATCAATAGATTGCAACCAATTGAGACAGACCTCTGAATTTATTTTGAACATCCCTCTTTTCTATCTTTCCCACCATGGAAAACCCCACGACCCTACGGGCACGTTTGGCAAACTGACAAGAATCCCTTAGTTAGAGGTTTTCTTTGATCTGTTGGAATCAAGCCATCCTCAGAGAGGATTTCCTAAAAATAGTTCCACGTTTGGTAGAAGAGAGGAATCATGGAGTCCATGCATTGTGTGATCCAACAATCAGAAGTTTTTAGTCAATTTCTCATAATCCATGAAATATCAAGGGCTGATCTTTCACTCCACAACCACTTTTGGCTCTTTAGATATTCTGAACAGTTCGGATCGTGCAAAGGGGGCCACATAAATTAAAAAATTAATATTTTAGATTATGTACGTTTTTGCAAATATCTCAAAATAGAGGATAGATCTACGGTTGAAAGTTGGGCCCCTAGTTGTACTTGGTCTCCTCTAAACTATTCACGGTTCAGATGATGATTTCGAGGCCCACAAAAATAAAAAAAATGAAAAAAACAAACTGCCAAATGATCTCGTTTTTTCAACTGTGGGGGCTTATCAACGGTCAGAATGGTTTTGCAAATATCTCAAGTTATAGATGGAATCAACGGCTGATTTTTGGTATGGTAGCCGTTTTGGACCTTGTGAACACTTTTACCGGTTCAGATCTTGATTGTGGGGCCCAAGAAAACAAAAAATACGCAAAAACCGGTCTCTCCTATATTAACGTCCGGAACACTGTAGCTCCGCAAATCCGCGAGAGCATGGATTCCGCTGATCCTATGGGGGGGTGTCTGACTTCCAAAATATTTGCAAACCAAGATTTCTCTCTTCCTCCGGATGCTTTTTCATGCTGATCCAAACGTGGGTTTTCCACGGGATCGCGGAAAAACGACAGAAATCCTCTCTAAGGACGTGAACCAAACATGCCCTACATATTCCATGGGAAACTGATATTTGGTTTGTAACTTCTCGCACATTCCTCAAGTTTTAATTCCATCCGTGACTCATCACATTTTTGTCTTACTATTTCATCATCACTCCTCCAGCAGAAACTAAAACCCTAAAAACATTTGTAGGCTTGGTTTAGAGAACTTCCAAGTGGCGTGTTGGATTCTCTCACACCCGACCAGGTAATGCGATGCCAATCAGAAGATGAATGTGCTAAACTCAATCATGAGGCTTCTACCACCAACAAAAGCTTCTCTATTAGATTGGGCTATCAACCTAATGGTTGTTGTTGTTCAGGAGGAACAACATAACAAGATGAATGCACACAATGTTGCTACGGTTTTTGCCCCAAACATGACTCAGGTGACAAAGCCCTAAAAAGCATGTAGGCTCTTCTTTTCCAGAGGAATCTTTTCCAAGCTCTTTGTGGTCGTAGGTAAGTTCACACAAGAAAACAATGTCGTTTACACATCTCTCTATCTATCTTTTGTTTTCTTATTATTTTTATTGAATCAGTGCTTCTCTCCTTCTATACAAGGTGGGTTTATTTTGGCAGACCAAAAGTTTGTAATGTTTTATGATCAGCCACTATAAGAGGCCATTATCCACAGCATAAATGTAAATATAGATATCCTACGAGATTGAGTACTACAAGGTGGAGGAGCCCGACACAATCTCTTGCAGGTAATGGTTGCCCTGTATTTTAGATTTCTTTTCTTTTTTTCTGCCCGGTTTCTTTTTTTTCATGGTTTTCTTGATTTGTTTTCTTATATATGTGTTGTCTAGCTCTCAATGAACCTCTTGTTGTGGCGAGACTTTTGTATATTTTCTATGTCCTAAATTATATTGGCATGGGCATGTTTTGCTAAATTGTGTTGTCTCACAGTGAACTTCTTGTTGGGGTGAAATTCAGTCTCTAGAAATTTTTTTCTTTTTTAACAATTTAGATTTCAAAGATTAGCAGGGCAACCATTCCTGTTGTGTTGTCATTTGATTTTTTATTTGTTTACCTAAATTTTTTTTTTTCTGAAATGAAGTTTGTCTTTTCTTGATTATATAAAATGCATGCTATTTACAGTTGAGCACAAGCAGAGAAGGTTATAATTAAAAGAAAACAAAGGGAGACATCTTCTCTATGCCATTCAACGAACAAAGGTATTATTATTTATGAAGGGGAAAAGCACTTATATATAACTCTACAATCCTAGCAAAGTCCTTGCTTGCCCATCAGTTTTTTGGAAAAAAAACTTTTTCTCTATGAAAGGTTTCCAATATTGAAAAAGGCCTTGCATTTTATCCTCAATGAAAAATCAGTAGCACTAAAAAGGAAATAGATTGGATTGGGTATTTTAGATGAGAATTTGTACAATTCCGTGGAAGAAGAAAAATATTCAAGGAATCAAATTAATGGTGGACAAATGAAAGTCATTTGGATGTTTTCTGGGTAAATGTTGGGCACCATTGCTTTTATTTTTATGGATTAGAATATACATCTTTTAATTGCTTTCTTTCATTTTGCTTATATATCAATACATACATAATAATGTTATATTGTTTAGACGAAGGGAAGGTAGGGAAATGTTACTTGACCCTAGACTTTCTCTGTTTATAGTTTATTAAATCTAAAAGAAAGAAGAGAGTAAAAAAGAGAGGTTAAGATGGAAGAAAGAAAGCATAGCAATATGCAAGAGAAAAAAATATAAAGAAAAGAAAAACAACCTTCTTTCTTTCTTCAAATCCTTCTCCTTTTTTCTTACAAATGAAAAGAAATAAAAATAGAAACTTTATGCTTTTCTGAGAGAGTCGGACTAATAGTGATGCCCATTATAGTATAGTTGTAGCTTATGTTTTGTTGTCCAAAAAGCTGACGCACTATAGTGATGCCTTTTGGTTTTATTTTCTTTTTATTTCATTTCATTTTATTATTTTTAAGTTTTTGTGGGGCCTATAGTAATTTATAAAGGATTGCTGAATAGACATGATTTCTTCTTTCCTATGATTGGGGGTATCTGGATAAATGTATTTAATACAAACCCCCTGATTGTTGAGAGTTTAATGCCCT
Organism: Cinnamomum chago; assembly: GCA_038049695.1. Taxonomy (NCBI): domain Eukaryota; kingdom Viridiplantae; phylum Streptophyta; class Magnoliopsida; order Laurales; family Lauraceae; genus Cinnamomum; species Cinnamomum chago. The sequence goes on from CP142460.1 coordinate 34,658,459, forward strand.
TAGGTGAAGATTCTCGACCATTCCCCAGCTTAAATACATATTTGGAATTTATAAATTTATTTGTTTATTTGTAAGGCAACAAGCAACAAATGGTTAGTACCATGGTATAGTTTTAACCATGGTTTAAAAAATCGGCCGAGACCGGGCCGATATCTCACTGAGATATCGGTCTCGGCCCAGTTTCACAGTCATCTCGGCCCATCTCGGCCGAGATGACCATTATCTCGGTTTTTTTAATATCTCGGCCGATATATCGGCCAAGATGACCATTATCTCGGTTTTTTTTTTTTTTTTTTTTTATTATAGATGAAGCATAGAGGTTTGTCACTTACTCACTTGTGTAATTGTGTTGTTTTCTTCATTTATAAGTTAGATCTATATACTTTCATGCTAGATCTACTCATACACATGATTTTGAAATTTTTTTTCAATTTTTTTTATTTTCGGATTTTTTAATATTTGAATTATAATATATCATTTTTTGGGGATTTCATCATAAATATGTTGTTTTAATGATTCATGATCATTGTATGGTGTGTAAATGATAGATCTACATACTTTTATGTTAGATCTATATATTTAGGATTTTGAAAATGATATTATTAATTTTTGTTTTGCAAAAAATAATTGTTGTTACTTGTTAGGATATTTGTGATACCAAAGGCTTATTAATAGTATGTAGATGATATATCTACATCTACTCATAGTCATAAATAATGTTTGCATTATATGAAATACTGGAAGAAAGACAGTGAACTGCGAGTCTGTAACACAGACAAGGCTCATAACTTAAGGTGACCGAGATTTTGATTTATTGTTGTTACTAATGGAAACAAATATAGTTTTCCAGCATTTTCTAATATTCTGGATTTTTTGGATATTTTTGCGAATTTTTTTGGATTAAAAAAAAATTCACACCGCGATGACCGCGACAGACCGATATCCGCGACCGATACCGATATCATATCGGTTTTTCGGCCCGGCCGATACCGCGACCGAGACTGAGATTTTAAACCATGGTTTTAACATCCAACTCAACTAATTATATTATTTCATAAAAATCCATTACAATTATAACTTTTCCAAGTAATATTGATTCTCATGAATGACGGTAAATGATGATAATTTTATCACATTTATCAATTGAAGGGCGAGTCAAGCAAACTCAAAACATGAGCCCGCCCTGAATTAGGCTCAAGTGAAAGTCCATAAAGGTAGAAACCCATATCTACCCTGAACCCAACCACTCACTACTAAAGCCCACCTCTAATAAAATTAATATCATATTTTAGATTTCTTATAAATATTTTTCAACACAAGATAATTTCTTGAGAAATTATCATATTTCAATTTTTGATGAAATTCTAAAAATGTTGTATTAATTATTTATTTAAAGTTGTAATTTTATTATTTTATGAAAACCTGTTATTCAATTTTTCATGATTGTTAGACATGCCATATTATCCTTCCCGTCGGCGATTATAATCTTAAGCCTATAAAACTTTTGTTTTTATGAGACATTTCTATTTTAGATTATATATAATATAACCGTATAAAAAAAACATCTTTTATATAATAAAAATCAAATGACCCTTTTTGTGTGAATTCTATTGCCCGTGCTAAGAACGGGGGCATTTTGCTAGTACAAAATGAGGCTTTTCCCATACAAATTGAAATCAATGTAGAAATAAAATCCTGGAGATGAATTTCGTGCACAAACATGCCCTAAATGTTGAAAGTTCAGTCTTTCCTGGTGATTTTTTGGTGGAGGTAAAAGTTGCACACTGCTGGTTTTTTGGTGGAGGTTATAGTTGCACAAAATTTTGCTCCCGGGAATGTTTAGGCTTCTTTGCTATTTGGTTCACGTGCTACAATTAAAGCAGATTGTGCCCTTTGCCATTAATCGTCCCTTGGTCCATCCATGCTTTTCCCTTTCTCCGCGTCCCGAAATCCACCATAGTCAATAAACTTGGTATTTGTTAGGTTCACGTATATGCAACAAGCAATATTTTTTGTTCCATCAAGTACTATCTAGAGTTAATTTAGCACCATTCTGCATTAAGTCCTGCACTGATAATACTTTGATATGTTGTCAATGCATAAAATTAAATACATGAATATTCTTTCCTAAATGAAAAAATGTCTAAAGAGGAAAGAAGAATATAAAGGCTAAAAGCCACTGGAGAACAAAAAGGGGAATAGACAAAATAAAATAAAAAATCAACTTTTCCAAAGAAAGAAGAGAAGTGTTACACCCCAACCCAATTTAATAGTGTTTAATACTAATTTATTTTATTTTATTTAATTAAGTATACTTAGTAGCTAATTAAGTATTTTAAGGTTGATTAGTCTTGTTTTAGCCTTTGGGTTAGTGTCGCGACCCCGGACCAGGAAATCCGAATCCGGGATCGGGACTAAATGTAATTAATGATGAATATACAATTTATTTAATTTCCCACAGGTGTCCGCGGTGAGGATAACACAACCATCAATGAACATTTCTCTTAGGTGCGGAAGCGTGTAGCAAATCAAATAGTCAGACTATCTCTAGTCGTGAAAGCATTAACATCAAGTATGAAATACTGTATCAGAATGAGCAATGATCTATAGCATGTTACCCAAAGTGAGTTAGAGTTTATACAAATATCATTTAATTACAATCCCAAAAAATAGAGGCCAACAAAAGCCAATATGACAAAATAATAACCCAAAAGAATGGTTAATAAGTCCTCCTTAAAATGAAACGCCCCTCATAGCAACCCGATGTCTACATGACATCGTCAACACGCCACTCGACTAGAGGTTGCGGCTCACCTACCGCCTCCTCCGGCTCCTCCTCAAGGAAACCGGCAACGGGACCTGAGTACCAAAGCAAAGGATCAGACACGACGGTCTGGCAAGCGAGTGAATAGATACAACAACATATAATAAATGAAATATCTCGAAAAGCAAGGAAATCTGTTTAAGCAAGAGCCTTCACAAAATAGATAAATCATTTGCTAGAAAACATGTAAACAAGGTAAAACATATGAGGTAACCAAGGGGGTTGGGAACTCACGAGATGACAATCACATAAAGCTAAGTCCTCTGTCACTAAAGTGACAACAGTGTCACGGGACGTTGATCTCAGTCATACAAGGTGAGGAGAATCAACGTAAATCATATATACAATATAAATATACGGGACGGGACCACGGTAGCGAATCGGGTATCGGGATGGGATCACGGTAATGACCGGGTATCGGGATCCAAACTACAGCTAGCGGGACGGGAGAGGGATTTCCAAGTTGGTGGATCAAACCGACAAGGTATCCAAGCTTAGTGATGCCGACACATAGGTTAAATATCAATCGAGACTTATGCAAGTAAATCGAGTACCATATATGAACGAGTAAAACGGGGTGCACAAGGGCACATTTTCGTTCCAAGTCGGGTAATATATCTCGGGACAATTCACTGTTACTAGTGTAACTATCATGCCTTCGGGAAAACACATCATGAAAGATAAATCTTGCAATGAGGTGAAACAATGAATTATAGCAATTTCGGGTAAAATACCGGTTTCAAGATCTATTTAAGTGAATAGGGGTCCCGTATGTCAATTATAATGAAAACTTGGTACTCTTCGAATTTGATGACATTCCGGGCTCCTTATGCACCTTGAAGTTTTGAAACTTCGAATGAAATCCTTGTGACATGGTTTCTTCTTCAAATGGCCTTATACAATGCTTAATAAATCTCCTTGATATAGAGGGGTTCCCAGAGAATAGACCCAACCATTGAAATAGTTGAACATTGTCCTAAACATAGCCTATGCCGGACGAACCGCATCGCTCGCTGGAACGGTGGTCTAGGTGGGTTCGCTCGAGCGAATTTGAGGTCGCTCGAACGAACTCATTGGGTCGAGCGAATATTTAAATGCGTTCGAACGAACAACCCTCTGGAATGAGTTTTGAGATGTCCGCTCGAGCGACTAGGGGTCCGCTCGAGCGACTAAGCTACTGGAATGCCCCAACCCTTTTCTGGACAGGTCGCAGCGAAGTGCCATGGTCGCTCGAGCGAACTGTCCAGAAATTGATTCCGGACCAGTTCAGCTGTCCTCTTTCTCTTCCTTCTACAATCTCATTTTAACCACTTTCATACATCAAATAAGGAGTATAAATCTCCATTCAAATGACTTCAAATTCCCAACTACATCCATCCCATTCTCCCCCATCCATATCACATTCAATACAAGCAAAGAGAAGAAGAAACCATTTCACACAATGTACATATTCAAGACAAAACAATGAAACATTAATTGCTATGAACCAACACTTCTATATGATCATAAATGCATTCATAAGGCTCTCCATCAAGAGCATTTATTTCAACCATAAACATATTAATGAAAACATGAAATCCATAAATGCTTCACCAAACCCTTTAAAACTTAAAACACCCAATCATTCACTTGCCTTAAGTCTTCTAACAATGAAATCAAGCTCTAACAATCTCCAAAGACAATGTTCCAAGCTACAAGGCAAAAATCCCCAAAATAAAGCCCTAAAATGGTCAAACAACGAAATAACGATGAAACCTTCCAATAATGAAGGTGAAGCTTCTCTAAGGCTAGAGGAAGACAAATCTACAAGATGAAGGGGATTACTTACTTGCAAGGTCCTCTAATGGCAATGGTAAGCTCTAAGGAAATCTTGTAATGGTTGGTGTGCTCCACAAAAGCTGTAGAAAGAAAGCTCTCAAGGAGACGAAGAAGATGGTGGCCTCCAATCTCCTCTTGGTGCAAGTTTGGGAGTGGATTGAGTGATGGAAGGCAAGAGCAAGAAGAAGAAGAAGAAAGCCCTAGCTCTCACTCTCATGTGCTGGAAAGAGGAAAATGGAAGGGAAGGGTCTCCTCTTATAGTAAGTGAGGAGTGGGCTCCACCACTAACAATCTAATTAGGCTGAAATCATGACCTCCGGGGCTTCTAATGAATTCGACGAAGAAGGAAGAAATGACCGCCAAAATATCCAGTTTCCAAAAAGTATAAGTTCCGCGGGTTTCGGGAATATCAAGCTTTGGGTACAGATTTGGTGTGAAATGACTGTTTTACCCTCAAGGCTATGAAATCGGGTTTCGGGATCTCAAACGGGGACGGGATCAACATGAAAGTTGTAGGGAATAACAATACCAATAAAGCGGGATCAAAATCACGAATGCAGAAACCTCCGATAAATCCTCAAACATATGCAATGTCATGAAAGGAAACCCCCAAAGGGTCTCACTAACACCAGGAACTCAAAATACCCCAAAACTATAACAAAGGCTAATTCAAACCCAACTTAGCCAAAAACACTAATCAAGCTTAGCACTAATACGCAACTTAATTAGCACTAATCGGGTTCGCTCGGGTCGGGGTCTTACAGTTACACCTTGAGCCTTGGGTAGGTAAGTTGACCTCAATTTGGCTAGATTAGGTAGAGTCAAGGACCTTTATGTAAATTAGGATTTTCTCGTTTTACCGCATATGTGTGTCATTTTGGCATCATCACGTGTATCTCATCGAACACGTCGATTTTCGTATAGAACTTGACTTCATTTGATCATTCTTTGAATAAGTGTGCCACCAATTGACTCATTATGAAAATAACAGAAATTTGTGGGCTTCCTTGAAAAATGAGAATTTCTTTCATTTAAACCAACCCAACTCAACTTCCTCTTCTTTTCCAAACAAACCTGGCTGGGCTGAAAGAGAGAAGAAACTCCCTCTTCCTATTGTTCTTCTCCATTTCTCTTTTCTTCCTCTCAAATCATCTAGGGGAGTTGTTGCATGTGGAATTGGAGGCAAGGATCGGACTCCTCTTTCTCGGGGAGCACGTTTGGTAATGGGAGAGGAATCCTCTCTTCGGAAGAATCTTTAGTTCCACGGAATTAGACTTTCTTCTTTGAGGATTTATGAGAGAGAGGATTCATCGCATTCCACGTTTGGCGAGCACGGAGGAATCAGCGATGATTCCTTCGGATCCAAGTTTGGTAACGAGAGAGGAATCCACAAAACAAAAAAAAAATTTAATTTCTCCATCTCAAACCCAAAAAAATAGTCCATCAATATCCTCTAATCTATCCTAAAAAGCAAAAAACCATTTTGTACGCACAAAAGAATTTATGAAAATTTTGACATAATCTCCCCTTAATGGGAGAGCTTTTATTTTTTAACCTATTTAGGTATCTGTAAAATGAAACATTATATCATAACTTCATCAAGCAACAATCCATGATCTTCAATAAATAAACTTCATATAGCCCTTTTTTTTTTTGGGTGCGGGGGTGGGGGGGTTGGGATTTCTTAGTGCTGTATAGTGTTGTTTTGGTTGACTAGCTGCCTAGTTTTCTCCTTTTGTCTTGCTATTGGTTTGTTGGTCTATCTGCCTTGTTTGGGATGGCATTTTTGTAAGCCTCTCATTCTGGTTTTGTTCTTGGGGCTTTCTGCGCAGTTGTTTTCTTCCTTAATACAAATTTACCTTCTAGCAAATAAAAATTAAAAAAAATCTCCCACAATGTCAACGAACGCTATAAACGATGGCCCTAAACCATCGACAAACGTATTAAATAGCCGTCTTATTTTAAATAAAAAAAACTAAAAAACAAAAGACGCAAAGCTTTCAGCCAAAACACCTCAAGCACACACAGTAGCACAAAATAGTCGAGTAGTTTACCAAAGAAAAAAAAAACACAAAACAGTCGAGTGACATGTACACTTGACTCCTATTCCTTAAGAAAACTCATCTTTTATTCAAAACAAATGCCTCAAAATCCAATCAAAAGTAAAAAGGCTTCCTTAGCCTACCCAAAAATTCACACAAAAGACAAGGCACCCCCTAAAAAAGTCAAGGAATTGAGCTTCTTGAATTTTGATGTTTCGCTTTCTTGATAAAAACTACATTTTATATGAGCCTCATTGGTTCAATGCTCATGAGTGCTACTTAGTAGTAGTTTAACTAATCTCCACCTGCAACCAAGGAGTGGAAGCACTAGCAAACTTCAAGTCCTTGAGATCACTCAGCTTTGCTAGCTTGATTCTATTATCGCTTCATCTCTCCCATGCAGCATTGAACTGGGGTTGTCATTATTGTTGTTGCTACTGCTGCTGTTATTGTAGTTATTGTTTGATTGAATACCAATCCCCTGTTGTAGATAGAGAGTTGTAGCAATAGGTAATTCCAAGCTTAATGAGTCTGTTGTTGACTGAATTATCTTCACTATCTGCAACTTCAAAGCCATTGAAGTCTTTGTTTAGGGCACAAAACCCCAGGTGAGCAGTTTCAGTATCTTATGGAGCACACAAATACATAAATGTGCTAACAAGGATAAGACTTTCATGCAAACATTTTACATTATCTTCTATTACTAGATCACTTTGAGTGCTTCTCTTGCCCAATTCAACACTTTTCTGCAAGATCGAGCTTCTCCATAAAGTCATTTACTGCAATTGGTGTGAAAAAAAAATCAGTAACAAGGACTGACGATAACTTCTCCATGAGTTTGTACTAGTTATGCATCAAAATTCCTTGAAGGCACATACATGACTCCTTGTAGTAAAGTAGGCATGAGCATTACTTCTTGCAGGAAAGTGGGCATGGCCATGATTCCTGTAGGAGGCCAAAACCCTATACAATTTTTGCATTTTAAAAACATTATGATGAAACCACTGCCTAGCTTGCTAATTCTCATGCTCATTCATAATACAAGTAACAATAGAAATAAAGAGAAGGAAATTAAGTTCTCATTGGTTGCTAGAAAATAGGGATATTTTCAAATAAGGAAAACAATAGAGACAATATGTTGAGGAAGCATTATCAGAGAAACTGAAAACAATACAAAAAATAGCACAGCAGAGGGGCAAAACTTCGTGTTGTGGATAAGCACAACAGAGACATGTTTATAGTAAAACAGAAACTCATTAGCAAAACAGAGAATCAAGTTTGAACACCATGACTCTATTGATAATTTCATATGCTCTTATTGAAAAATGTTACAAAAACAACCGCTGATTTTTTACAACTGACTAAGACTTTAGAGATGCATGTCTTGAAGACATTATTCCTTTTGTTGATTCTATTTGTCCTGAAAATCTAAATACGCCATCTCTAAAGTCATCAAGATTCTAAACACAAAGATCTTACATAAGAACAAATGTAATGGACTGGATGGATGTGACGAAGAAATCATGCCGGTTTGGCACTCACCATCAAGCCTGAAAAAAAATGAAGCATAAGTGCGTTTAAAGAGAACAGGTTACATCATATTCATTCTCTTCACAACCTTTTTACATGAGGAATGAAGTGAAATAATAAGCTTTGGAACATCAATCAAATTTAATTTTTGAAGCTGGCAAGTCTTTCATGTTTGGAGCGTCATATGGAAAATGAAAATGCAACCAATCCCTTAACAAAGTTATCATTATTATTATTATTTTTGGAAAAGATAGGTATATATTTCCAAATGAAAGGGCTGAATATACAAAATAATGAAGAGAAACCCCACCCCTCGTGCACCCTAGTATAGTTCTTGTTGGCTTTTCCTCTTTCTCCATCTGTTTTAACTTGTTGCCCTCTATTTTGCAATGACTGTACAACATCTCAGTATTAGAACATATAATTCAATTGAAATACAGAACTGGGAGTGACTTCTTTATTAGTATGCTTGAAGTAGACATAGGAATAACATAGATTCTTGGCTCTTTGTCAATTTTCTTTAATTTTCATTTCTATCTAACTTTCCATGACACTGAAGTTTATATGGTAAGCTTTTGGTGCAATTTAATGTGGAGAAAGAAAAAAAACAGAGAGTGCTTTGTATATATACACATATTTTAAAAAAAATTAAGTTACTTGTGTGAGAACCCGACCCCTAATCTCTTGGATTAGTGTTGTTTATTTGTGGATTAGTTTCTTTTAGTGGGATTAGTATTTGTTGGGTTGAGTTTGTGAGCTAGAATGGTTTTTCTCTAGTTTTGGGGAATTTTGAGTGCCTTTGTGATTAGTGGGACCCTTTGGGGGTTCTTTTAGTGACTTTGCGCGAGATTGGGAGATTATTCGAAATTCCTGATAATACTTGTTTTAGCCTCATTTGACTTATTTTGTTATTCTCTACAACTTTCGTGTTGACTCCGTACCCATTCGAAGCTCCGAAAATCAGTTTTTCCAGCCCGGAGGGCAAAACAGTCTTTTCACACCAAATATGGACCCAAATTTCGAGATCTCGAAACCATGCCAAAGTTATACTTTTTGGAAACTAGATTTTTTGAGAAACATCTTTCTCTCCTTCGTCGATCGCATCCGAGGCCCACAAATAGATGTTTTACCCTTTGCAAGCTTTGAGTGTAGTGGGACCCACACCCACCCATTATATAAGTGACTCCACTCTCTTTCTCCCTCATTTCTCCATTCCATCGACTGAAACCTCCATAGCTACAGTGCCAGCAGCCCCTCTTCTCCGTTTCTTCCATTTCTCTTGCTCTAATGGAGCCTCCAAGCCACCAATCCGACGAAGGAACTCCGGCAACTTCTTCTCCTTCATCTCCTCTCTTGTTTGACACCATTCTTGTGCAAAACCAAGGTGGGCAGCCCCTATTGCAAGCTCCTTCTTGTTCATTCATGACTCTAGAGGTGAAGACTCTTTCCCATTTTCCTTGGATGTGCAATGGCTTTCCCTTAGGTTCTATTTCCTAGCTTGGTTTGAGCCCTTTCCTTGTCTTTCATTGTTTAACCCATTTTAGGGTTTGTTTTGGGGGTTTTTGTAGAGATTGTTGATCTTGAGCTTGAGAGGTGATTAGAAGCTTGATTTGCTAGCTTGGAACCCAAGGCAAGTGGATGAATGGATGGTTTTAATGTTATCAAAGTTTTATGAGAAAATCCTAAGTTTTATTACTTGTTCTTGATAATGTGATATATGTTTCTACACATGCTTCTTGTCATATTTCTATTGATTTCGAAATTGCATATTAATGGTGGTTTATCTCTTGTTAATCTCTTGGAAAAATGTGCTTTCATTTGGTCAAGGTTTGCTCATATGATTTTAAAATGAATGGGGTTGGTTTCCCATTCATGTTTATGTTTACTAGCTTGCATTGATTTGAAATAGATGCTCATTTAATGAGTTTTGCTAAATCATCTATTGTTTTGGAAATGGGATCAATGGTTTTTAATTCCCCCTTGATTATGGCAAATGGACCCTTGTATACAATGGAGATTCTTCCCTTTGGTTTGGTTTTAAGTGAGAAGAAAGGAGATGCTTAGTTTTACTTTTTCATTGGAGTTTTCATGAGGAATGTGATTGGCTAAGTCATTTAATGTTTTGTAAACATGTTGGTTTGGCATGTATTGTCCTTTGGTTATATCCTAAATGAATGTTTGTGAAATGGTTTCCTTCTTCCCTTGTATTGGAATTGATGTTGATGGAAGAGGTGAGGAGATGAACCCATATTGGAGTTGTGGAGAAGTGTAAATAGTTGCATTGGAGGAGCTTTTAGCTCAGTTATGTGGCAAGGATTAAGTGAAAGTGAGGAGGATGGTTTTGAGGAGGAAAGTGACTCAAATATGCACACAGTGGGTGATTCCCGCACTGGCGGTCAGCCTGCGGTCACCCGGCGGCTAGCCGTCTGGTGACTGGCGGCTAACCGCCAGGTAGCCGAAATGTCACGGTTCCTTTTCCAGAGAGCATCATTCTCCACCTCAAAACTCAGTCAGCTCCACGGTTGGCCAGCGGCTAACCGCCGAACACATCGGCGGCTAACCGCCAGCTAACCGCACTTGGCGGTCAGCTTTCCAGTAAGCTGCATTTCTGCAGCCCAGCCGCGGTCAGCTGTGCGGTCAGCCAGCGGCTAGCCGCCTGCCCCAGCGGCGGCTAACCGCCAGCTGACCGCCAGGTAACCGAAATTCCCCAGATTTCGAAAAGCTCCCCGCTCGAACGAACTCTCCGGTTCGTTCGAGCGTTGAGCTTTGTCGATCAAAGGAGATTCACTAAGCATTGTATGAGATCATTCGAGAAAGAAACCATATCACAAGGATGTCATTCGAAGTTTTGAAAAGTGTAAAAGTGCATAAGGAGCCCGGAATGTCTTCAAACTCAAGGAGTACCAAGTCATTTCAATAATCGACATACGGGACCCCTATTCACTTATATAGATCTTGAAATCAATATTTTTACCCGAAATTGTTATAGTTCATTGTTTCACCCCTTTTCCCGAGATTTGCATTACATGACTTGTTTTCCCGAAAGCATTGGAGTTACTCTAGTAACAGTCATTGGTCCCGAAGTGCATTGCATCACATGATACGACAGTGTGCCCTTGAGCACCCCGTTTTACCCGTTTATTTATTGTACTTGATTGACTTGTTTCCCGAAAGCATTGAAGTTACTTTAGTAACAGTTATTTGTCCCGAGATGTATTCCCGATATGAAGTGACTGTGTGCCCTTGAGCACCCCCGGTTTACCCGTTTATTTACTGTACTTGATTTACTTGCATATGTCTCGATTGGTTTTGACTTATGAGTCGGCATCACTAAGCTTGGATACCTTGTCGGTTTGATCCACCGACTTGGAGATCCCTCTCCCGTCCCGCCAGCTGCAGTTTGGATCCCGATACCCGGTTATTACCGTGGTCCCGTCCCGATACCCGGTTCGCTACCGTGGTCCCGTTCCCGATACCCGGTTCGCTACCGTGGTCCCGTTCCCGTTCCCGTATATTTACTATTATATATATGATTTACGTTGAGTCTCCTCACCTTGTGTGACTGAGACCAACGTCCCGCTCTTGTCACTTCAGTGATAGAGGACTTAGCTTCTTGTGATTGCCATCTTGCCAGTTCCCGATTCCTTGGACACCCGACATGGTTTATATTCCTTACTTGTTTTCAGATAAATGATTCATTGCTTTTATGAAAGTTGTTATTTAGATAAGTGTTAATGCTCTCTATTGTAAATTCAGTCACTATTATATTGTTTTATGTCCTTTGCACACGTATATGTTTTAAATGGATACCGGTTGGGCGAATACCCATGCTTTTACATATGTTTCAAACGATCGATTGTTTTACTAGATTTATGTGATTACACATGTTTTAAATAAACACCCGAATTGTCAAATACCCATGCTTTGAAATATGTTTCAAATGACACTTGTTTTGCCAGATCACTGTGTTTATACCGGTTTCAAATGAATATCCGATTTGTTAAATATCCCTGCTTTGAGATATGTTTTAAATGAACACCCAGTTTTATTAAATATCTGTATTTTTACATATCTTTCAAATGGACTTTGGTTTTGCCAGACTGCTATGGATACCCGATTTGTTGTATACTTGTGTTTTTACTTAAGTTTCAAATGAACGTTTGTTTTGTCAAACCACTATATTTATACATGTTTTAGACGAACACCCGATTGTCAAATATCTATGATTATAGATGATTGCAAACGAACACATGTTTTATTGGATGTTCATGTTTTACCCGTGCTTGAATGAATACAAGTTTTCCCCGAGATTCCCGACTTTGCACCTGTTTAATTATATGCAGCACTTGATCGATTAGCATGATTTATTATATGTTTTACTCTTTAGTATATTTGTTATCTTTTCATCCACCTGCCAGACCATCGTGTCTGACCCACTACTTTTGGTACTCAGGTTCAGATTTCTTCGCCCCGAGTTGAGTGCCTTTGTTGGCTGTAGAGCCATGCCTTGCAGGTTGTTTTGTCGGCTATGTCATGTAGACATTGAGCTTGACATCGGAGCTACGTCACATTTGGGTAGTGGTTTATAGCTTCTTGTTGTATGGCTTTTGTTAGCCTTTTCTTGGGATTCTTAATTAATGTACATTGATAATTGTAACTTGAACATATTTGGGAATGTAATATCCTGTTACTGTCAGCTCCGTAATTTATTGTGATGGTTACTCCAGTCTGATATGATTCTTGATATAATAGCTATACGCTAAAGGTTGAGTGCGACGCGGAATCCGATGGCCACAGACTTCGGGTCGCAACACCACAAATGCTTCCGCAAAATATTCAGAATGTGTTGTCTTCACACACGCGGATCCTGAGAGAAGTAAAATACAATTATGCTTAATCCCATCTCCCGCCCCCGAGGTTTCGGTTCGGGGGCGTGACAACTTGCAATCTAGCAGCACGTGTACTTTTTTCTGATAAAACTTGTAATAATAAATACTTATAGAACTCTTGGGATAGGATACCCATTTCCATATGACTGTGTCCATCTTGTCATCCATGTCCATGTGTGTGTAGGCATCATAGGTTTCACAAGTTATTTTGTGACATTCATGTTAGCCAAATAAAGGATGAGCCAACAATGCAAAGCAAGCACCAGAACAGATGGATGGAATAACTTCAGATGAGAAATTGAACAGAAGCCAATGAATAACCTCACATGAGAAATCCAGTTATTTATCAACATAAAGGGAGTACCTCTTCACCAGGTTAGTGTTTTGCGTTGGTTGGACGTGACACAACCCTTTCCCTGCAAATCAAAGTTCCAAATGACAAACAACACAACAACAACTTAATTTAATTCCATCCTCCTTGAAACTTCAACTAAATAATTCACATTCAACAAATACTCCTTTCAACTGAGAGACAATAATCATTTAATAAACATTTCTCAGTTCACTAAATCAACTGCATTTCAATACAAATCCCAAACAAACACAAACATTATCTTCTCTTGAATGGGGTAATAGAAATGGTTTTACTAAACTGAACAAAAGAAACAAATAATAGGCATAAAATAATTATTATAAGTAACACATTCATGTCCAAAATCCACACTGACACTGCATAGAAATCAAGAAATATGCAAGAAATGTTGGATCTAAATGAAAGAAAATTTCCTAATTTTTTCCATGGATATTTTCAGAGAAGCTTACTTGGTGGAGGTTAGAGGAGTGCCGTGTCAGAAGCAAGACCTAATCGATGTAGAAATAGAGGAAAGTGGAGGCATAAGCTAATAAACCCCGTGAAAGCTTGAGTCTGTTTTTGCATAAAATCAAAATCATCCATTCCTCAAAGAAAAGAAGCAAGATTGAGGGAAAAAATGACAAAACAAAAAGGTATTAAAAAAAACCCTAACCTGACATGTGTTTTCAAAAAGTTGAACGGAGGGAGGGAGCCCGTTGAGTCCGATGGTGGACGGTGGGAAGACTTCTGGCGTATGCCGGAGGGTTGTGTTATTGAAAGACCACCGTTCCCTTGTTGTTGCCGAGGGAGAGAGGAGTGAGAGAGCCCAATCGCAGCAGCGCGAGAGCAACAACCTTCTCCAGTTGCTGCAGGGGTGGTCACCTCCAATGGTAGCAACGTCCTGTCGGTTGCCTCCTGTCGCACCAACAACAGAGAAAAGGGTTTTCGACATGGAGGAAGAGTGATTCGAAATCGAGAGAGGAGTCGAGTAGAGTTCTACGCGGAATTTTTTTGTTTAAATACTCCCCCTTTAAAATCGATGATTTATGGGATCTGACAGGGGGAGGCCCGATCGATGAAAACTGTGATTTCATGGAGAAGGGACGTCATCGTTCTTCGGTTTCATTTGCATCCAAACGTGGGTATTCCACGAAAGCACGGAAAATGTGCAAGGATTCCGCCCTGAAGACCGTTGCCAAACGTGCCCTGACAAGAATCCATTCCCTCGCACCTTCAAATATGGAATTCTTGCTAAAGGTAAGAATCGATCTCCTTTTCATTATGTTTTGGGTTGAATTTGAGTCAGCGAGACTCATGTTCTTGCATGCATGTGGGTTCTTCACCCTTTCCATTTGTATTTTGGTTAGGGTTGTTATTTTGGGGATTTTGGTACCTTAAACCAAGGAAGGAAAAAGGATTGGAAGAGCTTTGTTTAAGGCAAGTATAAGCTTTAACTATAATGCATGTTGTCTAATTCCTTGATTAGTTATTAAATTCTATTTTGTTTTCTTTTCTACTGTGATTAATTTCTTTGTTCAAATGGAGAATGTATATGGATGGGTTTGATTTTTGGGTGTTGTAGTCTTGATTTAAAGTGGGAAAGAGGAGATTGGATGGAATGGCTGGTGAAGAAGTGCATGTAGAATGTGTATGTGTGCAGGTGGAGGCCAGTCCATGGTTGAGTGCTTGCACTCCATTCAGCCATTTGGGTCTGACTTACAACCAGCTAGTAGGATCCCACATGTTATACATTTCTGGGTGCACAACTCTTGGATCTGAAATTTCTGACCACTACCTTGTATGGGTCCCACCAAGCAAATGAAATCACACTAAAAGCCCATTTGTTATTTAATTGCTTGGGCTAGAATTCTTATTTTTCAAAGTACTTAGAGAAGCTTGGACTATTTAAATGCATTTGCAGGTGGAATAAGGCATGTGTAGGTGGAATAGTGTATGGAATGGGTAAAATGTGTTAGGGATTTTGTATATTGCAATTTGATGGATGCATTATCATTTTAGCATCATTTGAATTTTCACACAAGCATTGATTTAGAAAATCTTGAAATATTGATTTGCACATGCTTTATTTTTAAGACTTGTAGAAATATTGATTTATGCATGTTTTTTATTTTATACTTAGATGCATTTAAATATGAAAATAAGTTTTATGAATTAAGCTAGCCTATGTTTTAAATCTTTCAAATCATTTTAGGCTTTTTATGTTTCATGGTTTTAAACCTTTTAGTTTGATTTTAAATCATGATTCCAAGCTTGATTTAATGGTCCAAAAGTCCCCTCAAAGAAATACTTTGAAATATGCATTTTAGGGGAAATTGGTCCTTGGGCCCGGGTCAACCTACAATGTGCTCGGTCGATCGAGCCCATGGACCCGGTCGACCGAGCACACTGCAGGTTGACCAGGAAAGAGTCTTTAAAGCTCATTTCAAACGGTCAGATTTATGACCGTTGAGCTCAGGTTGACCGGGGAAAGGTGCAGGTCGACCGGGGACACGCCATAACTCAATTTATTAGTATAAAATGAGGTTCATTCCTTTGTAAAAAGTATGGATCAAAGCTGAACTTTTTAGCAACTCTTGAAGAGTTTGGAGATAAGAAAAGGGGGAATGAACTAAGAGAGACCAAGGGATCATTAGTGAAGCTAAAGCTTGGATCAATGAAGTTAAATCTCTAAGTAAGCTTTACTTTTATTAATCATATGTTATATGCTTTGTTTAAATTATTGATAAATGAATTTTAGCATGATAATTATGATGTGTTGAATCCATTCTTCATTTAATCTTTGATCTAAGTCGGATTGGATTCTTCACCTTGATTTCAAACAAAGTTTGTTTTTAATATCTTCTTTAATCATGCTTAGCCAAAATCTTTGATTTCTTTTATGTGCCTTAAACTTTTAAATGCTTTGAGCATATATTGATTGAGCTTACTTTTTAACTTGATTGAAGTTATCACACACACACATCATGAGCATACACATTTGCATTCATATAGTGTTTGTGTGAGTTAGATTTTTCAATTTCATATCCGCCTATTTTAGAGGCATTGTAATTGAGTTTTAATTGTATCTTTTAAAGTGTTTGTGTAGACACTACATTGAGAGAAAATATTCTTCTTGTAAAGGTTGTTGCTTACCCTAAAAAAAGCATAGTGTAGAGGTTATTGCGTAGCCTAGAAAAGCACATTGATAGGTTGTTGTTTAGCCTAGAAAAACATCATTGTAGAGGTTATTGCTTAGCCTTGGAAAGCATATTGTAAATGTTATTGCTTAGCCTTTTGAAAAGCATAGATAGTGGAAACCCAGTGGGGTGCTGGATCACAAGCCGGTAGTGAATGTAGGCATTGAGGCCGAACCACTATAAATCCTTGTGTGATGGTGCATGCTTTGTGGTGATTGTTTTTGTTTAGCTTCCGCATTTAATTTTATAATCATCACTTGTGATTAGTTAATTTTAAAGAAGTTAAAATTTGGCATAATTGGTCATTAACTTGTAGCTCACCTTATTCACCCCCCCCCCCCCCCCTCTAGGGTTAGGATCCCGGACTTTCAAAATGGAGTGGACACAAATGTGGGGCTCTGTCTTGGACCTGGGTTTTTCTGTTTGGGCCCTGAGTTTTTGACAAAAACACTTTTTTTTAGCACTAAAAGTTGACGAATACACATATATTGTGTATTTATGAAACCAATTAGGATTTTAGACTCTGAGGGATTTATAGGACCCTAGAAATTGGCACCTTTGACGAGATTAACGGACCAATGGTAATTAACCACATGAGAGATCATTGAGGTTGAGGACACTCCTCAGTCTAGAATTATGCCATGGGGGTTGGTTTAGGGACTTAATGTATTTTTTTATAATTAGTTGCACCAACTACATGATAAAAATAGATTGATCTTTTAAAACTACCTTGGAATGGACAGTGAGAGACTCTGGATGATTAGATTAGAGTCGGTTAGAATTGATCTTGATTTCTTAAATCCCTTGCATTTCATATTGAGTAATATTAATATCATTGACCTTCAAGTGATTATCATTACATTTTATGTTGGTGTCCCCTATTCCAATTAATATAATTGGAGTTGATTCTTGGAATAATATGAATGTGGACATTGTTGTTTGCTTTGATTTGATTCGATTTGAGATTATGAGAATTTATATATATTGAAAACTTATTCACATTCTATTATTATTGATTTGATCGAGTCGACACTACTTAGCTTCGACCTGTGATACCCGACGGGTTTACACTTGGTTCGTTAATTGAGACTACTACAATAAGCCATTATTGGAGTACTGGAACTCCAAACCCGGGTAGCCAGTCAGCCTTTGGCCAGGACGTTGGTGACATCTCAACTAGATTTGCTCTCTTTTGAGAGGATGAGCTCAATGTAGATGCCAGATTTGTATGTTGATCCCTCATTTGATTCGTAAAGCATAAATGATTTGATTTGCACAAATTGCCTAGTTTTACTTAACCTTGGCATCTTTGATCAATTGTCTTTAAATTCAAATTGATATAACATGTGTTACAATATTAATGCCTATACTTGCTAAATAATTGTATTTAAGATACTATCTTTGGTGTCACAGACACAGGTGCAACTCCTGAGCCTGAGGAAGCACAGGAGGGAGAGGAGAAAATCGAAGAGTTTCCTTCAAGACTAGATGAGTGGCCTGGTAATGGGCCTATGTGATCTGGACCTCCGGAGAACGTTATGGAATTTTGAGGGCTAGGATAGAAGTGTGACTGACTCCTTTTGTGTGGGTCACACTAGTTTAGATACTCTTGGGTAGATACTTTTGGATCTTGTTTGGTGTAGATTGTGGGGTGATTTTTATAATCCCCACTTGAGTTCCAATATGTAGATAACTTTTGTATAACTTTTGTATAAACATGAAACTTATGATAGGACTGTTCATGAAATGGTACCTAATTGTGTGTTATCATAGAATATTTTCGCTACTAAATGTTGTTGACAGGTGTTAGTGAGATAGACTCACACGTGGAAGATTGATTTTTTTCTCCTTCGTGATGTCGTACTTGACTCGGGACAGGTATTATATCACAGGAGTACGCGTGTCACACCTCGGGGATTACCCTAGGCCAGGGTGATTTGGGACAGGGATGTAACAAGAAGACTCAGAGAATTTTCCAAATATATGAACCTGGAATTGTTGTAAGAAATTTGTGTTTCAGGAAATTTGTTATAAGGACCTTAAACTGGAAATTTATTTCAAGTATATAATATTAGTAAATTGTTGACTCTCTTTCTCAGTATATCAGGTATGATTGATTTTTTTTTAATTTTCATCGTAGTTCTTAAATTGATTTATTTCCAAGTCTCAAGTTTTTTATTTTGTTATTTTAGTAAACTAATTTATTTCAAAGTCTCGGATTCTTTATTTTCTTATGTTGTTAAACTGATTTATTTCAAAGTTTCATATTTTTATTTCCTTTTTTTTATCAAATGACCAGATGTAAGATTTTGAAAGGCTTAGTTGTGAACCTAATGGTGTTGATGATGGTGTCTCCTAAACTGTAAAGAACTGATAGAATTATGCTCATCATTCCATCGAGTTTTCTGCAGAAAATTATGTGCATGTACTACAGGCGACCTAGAAGACTGTTATACTTATGGCATGGTTGTATTGTTGGAAAATTGTGTGGCCCGATTGCCATGGGGCCCACGTCAGATCGAGCCCGACAGTTTGCCGCGGATGAACTCCCAACAAGTCTTGATCTGGTTGAGTCAGATAAGGATCAAACTCTTGGTGGTAGAGTTTGAATCGAGTTCAGACTCCCGGTTTGGCAGATTTCCCACATTGGTCAAGAGATGTGGGATTCTAGGAGAGGTAGAATCTGGATAGAGATGTAACTCCTAGGGATTGCTCTTAAGGGAGATGGGAACCCTTGCTTCTGATCATCCAGAGATCTGAGAGTATTTGCAGCGAGTTCGTAGGTCTGCCTCACACCGGTACGTACAAGGTTCTCGGCGAGTTCGATTCCGACACCCATCCGGGATCAACAACTTCTTTCAATTGGTATCAGAGCCTGATATGTGCATTTGACGGTTTGGATCTTGCGATAAGGCTACGGATCATCGAATCTAAGACCTCTTTATCGTGTTTTTCCGGTTGCACTCTACAACAAAAGGGAAGGAGGAGACGAGAAGAGGAAACACTCTGTTCATCGTGTCTTTCCGGCTGTGAGAATTGTTGTTGCAAGGAGACAGCAAGGTCTCCTTTTTGGTGTGTGACAAGGACACATCACGTGTTCAAGGAAGGAAAAGTTAATTTTTTACTTCAGTTTCCATTGTGAAGGGACAACACGTCACTGTTTTGCTCTCTTCCCAGCCTCGAGACGCGTGCAGTAGGTCCAAGTTGTGCCTGGGTTTTTTTTTTTCTGCCTCCAAACGTGCAGCACAAGACACAACAGGTTGGGTCAAGCCAGAGATACTACCCGACCTGTCTTTAGCCTGGCCCACGTCCTTGGTCAACACAACTTTGACCGGCCGTAACTCCACCCAACCTCCGATCGACGAGCGGTTTGGATCTGCGGATTCATGGTGACAAGCACTATTTGATAGACATGATAGATCGGCATTCCAATGGTCAGAAATATTTGGACTATGATACGGTCGGTGGTGTCTGGACTTTATTTATTTATTTTTCAGATATGTATACTGCTAAATCCGCTCTGCACAATCTTGCTAAGGTCGATATTTTCAATGGGAGGAACTTACCCATTTGGAAACGTCAGATGGATGCCTTGTTGCATTTTGAGGGTCTTTCTTATGTTAATAAAGAAAAGACACCCAAGAAGCCTGCTGATGATGCTTCCAAGGAAGAAAAAGATCTCTATATTACTTGGGAATATGATAATGAATCAGCAAGGCATCTATTACTTGGATTTATTTCTAATGATTTGGTCAAGCAATTTGAGCAACTGGCTTCAGCAAAAGAAATTTATGATCAAATAATTGCGAAATACAATGCATCCACTGTATCCCACCTTTTGGAAGCATTCTCAAATTATGTTAATTATAAAATGCCTGAAGAAACCTCCATCAATGACCACATTGACCAGATGAATATAAGATTCAAGAATTTGATTGCTTTGGGAAGGGATATGGACCAAGAGTTGCAGCGATTGTATCTGTTGCAAAGTCTCCCACCTTCATGGGAGAATGTTTATTAGACCCTTAGCCTCCAGAAAACATTGACCGTTAAAGATATTGAGGTTGAATTAATTGCTAAAGGACAAAGGCAGGCTACCCGTGGTGTTTTGCCTACTGTTTTGCTTCCCCAAACCAATTCTGCTAGTGGCTGGATGGCTACAATGGGGAAAAGGAAACATAAGGGCAAAGGAAAAGCAAAGGTGCAACAAAAGAAAAGAGGGTGTTGCTTTATTTGTGGGAAGCCTAGGCACTTTCGTGCGGACTGTCCGGATAAAATAAAATAAAAGGGGTAAGAATGGGCAACAGAACATAGTACCACATGGAAATAAAGATTATATTGATATGATCACGGAATCCATGTGGTGGACACCAATGAAAGGAACTGGTGGATTGATTCCGGCGCTACTCGACACATCTCGAGGACCAAAGCAGGCTTCATTGAATTCCAAGAACTTAAAGCTGGAGAACATAATATATACATGGGGAATGAGACATTCTACGATGTGTTGGGGGTGGGGAAAGTCAAAATTCCTCTGCCAACTGAAAAATCACTGTATTTGTCCAATGTCTTCTTCGCTCTAGGCATGAGGAGGAGCGTGATTTCCGTCATCCAGCTTGCCTCTAGTGGTTTTGAAATTAGGTTCACTGCTGATAAGGTTACTATTGGGCTCAATGTGAAAAATTATATTTCCGGTTTGCTTCATGACAAAGTGTATTTGCTGGACACTTCTAAAGTTGCAATGAAATCTAGTTCCAATTATTTTGTGTGTGTGAATGAATGTGTTAATGGTTTGGCGTTGTTATGGCACTACAGATTAGGACACATTAACAAGAACAGAATAACTAGAATGGTTAGGGATGGACTTTTACCTGATATTAGAAAAGTGGAATGCCCTACATGTGAACCATGTCTAAGTGGGAAAATGGTCAAGAAACCATTCCCAAAGGGAACTAGAAATTCAGAATTGCTAGACCTAATTCATACATATATATGTGGACCCTTAAATGTTCATACTAGGATGGGGGAGGTGTATTTTATTACCTTCATTGATGACTTCAGCAAATATGGTTATATCTACTTGATTAAACATAAACATGAGGCACTAAAATTTTTTCAAATATATGCTGTTGAAGTTCAGAATCAAAATGGCAAGAAAATTAAACGGATTCGATCCGATAGAGGGGGGAGTACACTTCTGAGTTGTTCAAAGAATATTGTGCAAAAGAGAGAATCATACATGAGTAAGCGATACCTTACACCCCACAACAAAATGGCGTGGCTGAACGTCGAAATCGAACACTTATGGACATGGTTAAGTCCATGATGAGCCACGCGGAACTTCCGCTGTATTTGTGGGGAGATGCAATTAATACTACACAATATATATTGAACAGGGTGCCCTCTAAATCTGTGCCTAAGACCCCGTATGAGTTATGAACTAGAGCCAAACCTAAAATGGAACATATAAAATTTTGGGGCTGCCCCATACGTGTCCATTACCGCCACAAGAAAGACACAAATTGCAGGCAAAAACGAAAAAGAACTGCTCGTTTGTTGGCTACCCAAATCATTCAAAAGGATATCATGTGTATGATCACGATAATAAAATAATCATGGGATGACGAGATGTGTATTTCCTTGATAATCCAACGGTTAATCCTAGAGGTAGACCACGAATGGTGGATTTCTATGAGATCTCGAAGGATAATGATGTTCAAGCAAGTGGGGGGTCCGACGTGGTTGACATTGGAAATGTAACTCCTGGCCAGGGCCCACTTGATGAGGAACAACCGGAACTAAGTAGACCCGTTCGAATAAGGAAACATCCGTCATATCTGGATGATTATTGTAGTTTAGAGGAAACCGTGAAAGATTTGGATCCGACATCCTACTCTCAAGCAATCAATGGGCATGATGCTGAAAATTGGATGAATGCTATGAAAGAGGAAATTTAATCAATTCATAAGAACCAGGTGTGGCAATTAGTCAATCTACCTAAAGGTCAAAAGGCCATCGGTTGTAAATGGGTTCTTAAGAAGAAATTCAATTCGAATGGTTCCTTGCATAAATACAAAGCACGGTTGGTGGCTAAGGGTTTCACGCAAGTGGAAAGAATTGATTACGATGAAACCTTCTCCCTGGTCGTAAAATTCCAATCCATTAGGACCCTTATAGCGGTTGTGGCTTATCATGACTTGGAATTGCACCAAATGGATGTAAAAATCGCTTTCCTGAATGGCGAATTGGATGAAGAGATTTACATGAAACAACCTGAAGGTTTTTTGGTGCAAGGTCATGTGGAGAAGGTGTACAAATTACAAAAGGCACTCTATGGACTTAAATAGTCATCGAGGCAATGGTACAAGAAATTTTACTTAGCCATAAGTGAAATTGGTTTTGTCCCCAACATTGTTGATATATGTTTCTATGTTAAACGTACTGGGAGTAATTATTTATATTTGTCATTGTATGTGGATGACATCCTGATTGCTGGTGACGATTTGGATGTCGTTAATGCACTACAACAATTTGCACTATTACCGGCGTTTTTTCCCGGCGCAAGCATTAAACGCCGGGAAAAGTATAACTTTTACCGACGAAAAAGTTGTTTTCGCCGGGAAAAAACTGATTTTTTCCGGCGCCATATTATCGCCGGCAAAAGGCCGTTTTTTTCAGGCGATTTATTTTTTTCGCCGACAAAGGTAATTGCTCTTCCAGACAAAGATTAGTTTTTTGCCGGCGCATTTGTTTTTTCGCCGGCAAAGTTATTATTTTTCCCGGCATTCAACCCACTTCGCCGGCAAATGTCCTCCGTTCGTGCCTTCATTTGGGGCATCGCGTTTATTTGGGTTAGTTGTTTTATAATTAGTTTTGTCGACGCACTATTTGCGCCGGGATTGTTATCATAAAACAAACCATCTGCTTATACCTAAAAGAAAACAAAAAACGAGCATTCTGCATCTCCCTCCTGCATAAACAAAAAATTGCAACTCCCTCCTCTCTCTGCATCTCCCTCATTTCAAACCCGCTGCATCTCCCTCCTCTCTCTGCATCTCCCTCTCCTTCGGTTGGTGGCCAATCTCGCCTCGTCCAGCCCATCTCGCAGCGCCCATTTCCCTCATCTCTCTGCATCTCCCTCCCTCTCGGTCCCTGGCCCATCTCGCCTATTCCATCTCCCTCATCTCTCTGCATCTCCCTCCCCTTCGGTTGGTGACCAATCTTGCCTCGTCCAGCCCATCTCGCAGCGCCCATCTCCCTCATCTCTCTGCATCTCCCTCCCTCTCGGTCCCGGCCCATCTCGCCTCTTCCATCTCCCTCATCTCTCTACATCTCCCTCCCTCTCGGTCCCTGGCCCATCTCGCCTCGTCTAGCGCCCATCTCTGTCTCGTCCAGCCATCTCTCTGACCCATCTCTCTCGTCCGCCATTCTCGAATGGGGCCTTAAGCGAATTGGGGCTTGAAGGACAGAACACATTGGTGGCGATTTTCACCTCTGTGCCTCTCTCATCTCCCTTGGCATCTCTCTCTCACGCTCACGGTCTCCCTCGCCAGTGCATCCTCTCCTTCCCTCTCTCGCAACCGGACTGACACTCAAAGGTAATGGCTCTGCCTCATCTTCATTGCATTGCTTCTTTTCTTTTTTTCCTACCTCTTTGGTTGCCTCATGTTCATTATTGGTGGTGTTTACTTGTTGATCTGTTTTATCTGGAATGTCTTTCTAAATGCCTAAAGTATGTATAGAGTTGCTGGCTGTTCGATGGATTTCTGTGTTGCTAGGAGAATATATTCCACAAGTTATCTGTGCACTGCCTTCACCTTTATCTGTTTTATCACGTTTATCCACAACTTTCTGTGTTGCTAGGCTTCATTATCAGAACTTTGTTTTTAAGCTGTTAATGTTGTGGATGCTCTCAGATTTGGAAAATAATTAAAAAAAACAAATTTGTCAGATCTGTACATCTGCTAGATTGGGGTAGTGTTTCTGAGATATGGTTCATGGGGCTCTGTATATGGAGGTTGTTCTCAAAATACCGAGATTGGAAGATATTAGACATCAAATTTTTTTTTTTTTGCAAATATTATATTCTTAATGATCTAATAATTAAATACTGATTGTGAAGAGCTAGGATGTTGCAGTTTAGAGAACTTGCACAATACACTTTATTAGTTTATACTTGCCTGAGCCCACCACATCAACACTTGGTGAACCATCACTATCAGTCATGAAGCATATAGGTAATGGATGAACAACATAGTGGACATTTGTTGTTTCTTGTAGTTTAAGTGGCATGGGCATTGAAAGTCCTCGGGATCCTAACCCTAGAGGGGGGGGGGGTGAATAGGGTGAGCTACAATTGTGACCAATTTAGACCAATTTTAATTTCTAAAACAAAACTAGTCACATGTGATGATAAACAAACAAAATGCGGAAGCTAATAAATAATCACCACAAATGCAAGCACCACAACACCAAGGTTTATAGTGGTTCGGCCTCAATGCCTACGTCCACTACCGGCTTGTGATCCAATCACCCCACCGGATTTTCACTATTTATGCTTTTTACTAGGCTAAGCAATAACCCTTACAATGTTGTTTTTCTAGGCTAAACAACAACCTCTCAATGTGCTTTTCTAGGCTAAGCAATAACCTTTACAAAATGCTTTTCTTAGGCTAAGCAATAACCTTACAAGATGCTTTTCTTAGGCTAAGCAATAACCTTTACAAATAAAGATTTCTCTAAGAAAGTGTCTTCACAAAAGACCACTCTAAGAGATACAAATTAAGCTCAATTGATTTGCCTCTACATAGGCTAATATGAAAGTTTAATTCAAATTACAAACATACACTAAAACAAGTTAAAGTGTGTGCACAAGTGTATGAATGCTTAACTTCAATCAATTTCTACAATGAAGCTCCTAAATGAATGCATGATGCATTTTAAAATCAAAGCTTATAAAATGATGATTGAAGATAAAACTAATCACATAAAAGATTCAAACAACTTTGAAGAAATGAAACAAACAAGTTGTATGAATATTAAAGTCTAAGAATACATGTGATTAGGATAAGAGAGTTTGCAAACTAATCTAATTTACCAAGGAGGATGTTGAGTTTGCAAATCAACTCTTTAAAGGCTTGAAATCATGCATAAATGAAAATACAAAGGATTTGAACATGCATGGATTTCATTTGAATGGAAATCAAAATAACTATAAAGATGTACCTTTTAAAAACTCATGAGTTTGATTTCCAAATAGCCCTCTAGCCTTTCCAACTTCTTCCCCTTTCCTTGGCTCCAAAATGGTCTCAAAAGTTCATAGTTCAAGCCTTGAAAAAGGTTGGAAATGAATGGACTTTATAGCCAAAAAGTTGCCAACGGCTAGTCCTCGGTCGACCGGCAAAGGGGTCTCGGTCGACCGGGATCACACAACGGGCAAAAAAATGACCGTTTGAAAAACTGCTTTTAGCGGCGGACACAGAAACCGCCGCTAAAAGTGGTTTTTCCGCCGCTAAAGGTCCTGTTTTCCCAAAAATGTATTTTTCTAAAGTAATTTTGGTTGGGAATTTTTTGGGCCATTAAACCAAGTTAGAATACATGTTTTAAGACATTCTAAGATGTTTAAAAACATGAAACACCCAAAGCCTAAAATGATTCAAAAGATTAAAACCAAAGGCTAGCTTGATTTGACAAAACTCTTTTCAAATGAAAATGCATACAAAAATTATTCTTTTTGTGAAGAATGTATGCAAGGCTCAAACCTAAATTCTCAACATGATTTTCCAAACATAATGCACAAAGAATTAGGTTTTCAAAAGAGTTTGGGTTCTAAAACTAATGCATCCAAGTTTAGAACCAAAACATGCATAAAACAAAAACTTTTCCAAATCTTAAAAGCTATGCATGTATAAAACAAGATTTCAAGATATTTTAAATCAATGCATGTGTGAAATATCAAATGATGCTAAAGTGCAAATGCATCCATCAAATTGCAAATTACTAAATCCCTAACAATCTCCCCCTTTGCAATTTGATGGCAACTTACTCATCATTGATATTTCACACTAACTTTTCAGCTCCCCCTAAGCTGGACAAGTCTTGAAATCTTCTTGGAGGCTCCTTCTCTTAGCTTGGGCTCTTGGGCTCTTTTCTTCAATCTTCTTGATGCTTGGTGCTTTATCATTCTTCAAGCTTTCTTTCCATCTTCCTCTCTTTAGCCAAGCATCTTCTTTAGCTCCAAGCTTTCTTTCTTCTATTAGCTCTCCCCCTTTGACCATGCCTCTTTCTCTCCCTTTGGTAAGATATGCATTCTCTCCCTTTGTAGAAGATCATACACAACTCTCTCCTTAGGAAGCTTGGACATTCTCTTCACCCTTCTTGAGAACTTGAATTCTTTCTCTCCCTTTGATGGATAGGAGATCTTCGAGTACTTGAACTCTCGAACTCTCTCCCCCTTTGACATTAAATTGCAAAGGTACCTACACACATGAAACAAGGAAAATACCTTTAGAAGCACCTGTTAACAAATGAAATCGAAAATGAAATACATAACAGGCTATCATGTATGGAAGTTATCTCTAAGGGTCTAAAGGCAATCCAAGGGTGAATTTGATCAAACTAATACATCCTATGAAGGTTTACACTCCCCTCAATCCATTCTCTTCTTTTGTCAAGATTTTGACAAGATATAACTATTAGATTCAAGAAGTAGATGGTTTATCCAAGTGAGGGTCAACTTCAAGGAAAGGATTAGATTCATTTAACTATAAGGCTCATATGATCAAATTACCAAAAGAGAGCAAGGTCTAATGAGAAAAAGCAATCATGGATATCAATTGGAAAAACAAAGAGTACCAATTGAGATTTAAGGATATGACTATTAAATCAATCACTCTAAAATGGATTTAAAAGTATAACTATTATGAGAAATCCAAATTAGAGCTATCCATGATGCATGGGGTAAACTAAACATAGCATCAATCAATATAACTTATGAAAATTATATGCTATGTAAGTTTTGAAATCATTTCATTCAAACAATAAATATGACTAATAATGTGCAAGAATGAGTGAAATGAATTTCAATCATGAAGCCAACCTCAAATAATAACCAACCAATATTATTAACACATAAACATGGTGGTCATGAGATTTACCTATTAGAGCAAAAGAGGTGGCAATCATGAACATTATGATGCTACTGGTGTGTGACATGGAACAATCATATTACTTATCAAGTTCAATCCAATGCACACAAGGTCTATCACATACACAAGATAAGATATCAATTGGATTATGAAATCAATGGAAAGTTATACCAAATGAAACCAATTGAATATGATAACATGATTAATAGCAAGGATGTGACAAACTTCCATCAAGCATCATTAGTGCATATTCATCACTTATATAGATATAACTATAGAGCATAGTGATGAACAATGGTAAATTGCAATGCAAAAGAATATGACTTGGTAAGGCATGCAATTTCCAAAGTGTCAAAATCATATGAATTCAACATCTAAGATATCCATCAAACATATAGAAATATGAGGAAAGAGTTTCAAAGAGTTTCATATGATTAAGAACACTATTATGAAGTTGAAACATGTATAAGGATGACACCAATAGAATCTACATGAATCAACATCATAACCATCCAAAAAGATATGACTAGAAGGCATAGAGGATGGATTTGGGTTCTAGTATGGTTTCTACAAATATAACTAAGATCACAACCATACATGGAACCAATAGTCATTTGCATATAAAAAGAATGTAAACAAATAAGCAAGGATGCAAACAACATTCATTTCCATTTCTAAGATAATGAAACCAAAGGAAAAGGAAATGAGAACATGGAACATGCTTATAAGATTATAACTAATGAGGTTATAGAGCATTTCCAATCAAACAATCTTCAAATCATTTTGATAAACAAAATCCAACAATGAGCATAAAAGAATGATTTTGAAGATCAATTTTCAACATTGTATTTTAAAAGATATAACTTAATTGAAACACATACAAGTTGATTTTTCAAAACAATGTTCTCCATATAAAAGTATAACTTAGAAATCCATGGAAAACTTAAGTTGATTCAAATCATTTGTTCAAATAATATTACTATGACATCTACACAAATGATTTTGCAACTACAATTGATCATGAATAAATTAGCTATGAAAGCTTTTTTTTTTTTTTTAAAAACATAATCAATTAATCATGTAAAGAAATGCAATGCAAGACATATGTGTGCAAAAAGCAAATCAAACATGATGAAATTATAATCAAGAGATTTTGAAAACCATGATGTGTAACTTAGAATGGTGTATGAAAACAAAATCAATTGATCATAAAGAAACAATGCATTTTATGAAATGTAACTAAGAAAGAACCAAAATGCAAAGCAACATGACCAACAAAAGGATTTGACTATAAAGAATAGGTTGGTCAATGAGGTTCAAGACCCTAAGGTTTGTCTAGGTAAATAACTTTAGGAATCCACCTAAGGTCTTGGGAGGGTTGAACTTTGAGGTCTATTTTGGACTTCTCACCAACTATAGGAGATTTAACTTGATAAATTTTCAATTTGAACTTATCACCATGATATTTAGATTTGACTAAATTTAGATTAGAATGGTGATTTGTCTTTTGGAGTTGGTGAGTTTGTTTCTTAGGGGATTGTTTCTCTTTTCTTTTCTTCTTATTTTCTCCCTTTACTTGACTTTTGAATTTTAGATTTAACTTAGTAACTTTCTTCAAAAGTTCTTTCATGGGTTGATATAAGGGAGATAGATTGAGAAGCTTTTTGTTCTTAGATTCTTTCAAGCTTGGTTTAACTTGTTTAAGCTTTTTAGAATCTTCCTTGGATTTTAGTGTCTTACCCTTCAAGTATGATTTTACTTTCTTTGGTTCAAAGATGGGATTAGACACATTGCTTCTTCTTAGTTTGCACTCAAACCTAAAGTGTCCTTCATTGCCACAATAATCACATTTTGTTTTAGGCAAGTGACAAAGAGTGCTAGAGAAAGAGGACTCACCTTTCACAAATGTGTTGGTGAATTTAGGGTCATAAGACATATTCCTATTAAATCCAATACCCGTCCTATCTCCATGAGGTTTACCCAATTTAAATAATTTTTCAAATCTATCTTCACTTTGGGTAAACTTGCACTCATACTTTTGTTTATATCCTTCAAGTTGAGTGACTTTGGTTATAAGGATTGAATTTTCATTTTTTACTTTTGAAAGTTCATTTTCAATTTCCTTATAATTGATTAGCTCTTCATTGGCAAGTTTTAATTCAAGCTTTAGTTCATTAACAACATTAGATCCAAGTTCTAAAGTTTTTAAATTACTTTGAGCATTAGACAAATTTTCATTGGAAATTGTCAACTTGGATTTTAAATAGTTAATGTTTTCATCTTGTCTTTTAATTGTATCTCTTAGGTTCAAATTTTCATTTTTAAGCTCATCACAATTTATCTTAATCTCATTTAATTCATCTTGAGCATTAGATAAATTTTCCTTAGAGATAGTCAATTTAGATTCAAGATTGTTAAAGTCTTTACCTTGCCTTTGTAATTGATCTCTTAGTTTTAGATTTTCCTTATTGACATTTTCATAACCCATCTTTAATTCTTTTAGTTCATCTTGAATGTTGGATAGGTTATTTAAAGAGATCATGAACTTAGAGTCTAGACATTTTATTACTTCTTCTTTCTCTCTAAGTTCATCTTTTGAAGAGGCTAGCTCTTTGTTTAGTCTATTTGATTCTTCTTTTAGACTTTTATTTCTCTTATCAAGCTTTGAAGATAATGTATATAATTCATTATAGGCTTGTTGAAGATCATCTTCATCATACTCATTTTCTTCCTCTTTTGAGTCAAATTGATATTCATTTAAGTGAGGGTTTGAATCTCCAATAGAAGGAAGAATGAAGGGTCTAGAAGAATCTACAAAGTCTAGCATAGTGGAGTCCATTCTAATGATTTTCAAATAAGCACTACTCTAGGGTTTTAACTCTAGGTTTTTACACCTAATCAAGATACACTAGATCCTAATATAGAGCACGAGGCTCTGATACCAATTGAAAGTCCTCGGGATCCTAACCCTAGAGGGGGGGGTGAATAGGGTGAGCTACAATTGTGACCAATTTAGACCAATTTTAATTTCTAAAACAAAACTAGTCACATGTGATGATAAACAAACAAAATGCGGAAGCTAATAAATAATCACCACAAATGCAAGCACCACAACACCAAGGTTTATAGTGGTTCGGCCTCAATGCCTACATCCACTACCGGCTTGTGATCCAATCACCCCACCGGATTTTCACTATTTATGCTTTTTACTAGGCTAAGCAATAACCCTTACAATGTTGTTTTTCTAGGCTAAACAACAACCTCTCAATGTGCTTTTCTAGGCTAAGCAATAACCTTTACAAAATGCTTTTCTTAGGCTAAGCAATAACCTTACAAGATGCTTTTCTTAGGCTAAGCAATAACCTTTACAAATAAAGATTTCTCTAAGAAAGTGTCTTCACAAAAGACCACTCTAAGAGATACAAATTAAGCTCAATTGATTTGCCTCTACATAGGCTAATATGAAAGTTTAATTCAAATTACAAACATACACTAAAACAAGTTAAAGTGTGTGCACAAGTGTATGAATGCTTAACTTCAATCAATTTCTACAATGAAGCTCCTAAATGAATGCATGATGCATTTTAAAATCAAAGCTTATAAAATGATGATTGAAGATAAAACTAATCACATAAAAGATTCAAACAACTTTGAAGAAATGAAACAAACAAGTTGTATGAATGTTAAAGTCTAAGAATACATGTGATTAGGATAAGAGAGTTTGCAAACTAATCTAATTTACCAAGGAGGATGTTGAGTTTGCAAATCAACTCTTTAAAGGCTTGAAATCATGCATAAATGAAAATACAAAGGATTTGAACATGCATGGATTTCATTTGAATGGAAATCAAAATAACTATAAAGATGTACCTTTTAAAAACTCATGAGTTTGATTTCCAAATAGCCCTCTAGCCTTTCCAACTTCTTCCCCTTTCCTTGGCTCCAAAATGGTCTCAAAAGTTCATAGTTCAAGCCTTGAAAAAGGTTGGAAATGAATGGACTTTATAGCCAAAAAGTTGCAAACGGCTAGTCCTCGGTCGACCGGCAAAGGGGTCTCGGTCGACCGGGATCACACAACGGGCAAAAAAATGACCGTTTGAAAAACTGCTTTTAGCGGCGGACACAGAAACCGCCGCTAAAAGTGGTTTTTCCGCCGCTAAAGGTCCTGTTTTCCCAAAAATGTATTTTTCTAAAGTAATTTTGGTTGGGAATTTTTTGGGCCATTAAACCAAGTTAGAATACATGTTTTAAGACATTCTAAGATGTTTAAAAACATAAAACACCCAAAGCCTAAAATGATTCAAAAGATTAAAACCAAAGGCTAGCTTGATTTGACAAAACTCTTTTCAAATGAAAATGCATACAAAAATTATTCTTTTTGTGAAGAATGTATGCAAGGCTCAAACCTAAATTCTCAACATGATTTTCCAAACATAATGCACAAAGAATTAGGTTTTCAAAAGAGTTTGGGTTCTAAAACTAATGCATCCAAGTTTAGAACCAAAACATGCATAAAACAAAAACTTTTCCAAATCTTAAAAGCTATGCATGTATAAAACAAGATTTCAAGATATTTTAAATCAATGCATGTGTGAAATATCAAATGATGCTAAAGTGCAAATGCATCCATCAAATTGCAAATTACTAAATCCCTAACAGGCATAGGTATGTCTTTTTGGAGTGTAAAGATATGGAATCAAATAGTGGTTGAAGTCAAGATTCGAGATAAAGGATATGGGTGAGGCTAAATATGTACTGGGCATAAAGATCACCCATGACCGGCCGAATCGGTTATTGACTTTGTCACTGGAATCCTATTTGGAAACTGTGTTAAAACGATTTGATATGATGATGTGCAAGCCAGTCGATACTCCCATTAGCAAAAGTGAAAAATTTCCAGCAAATAAGGGCCCACGACTGAGGAAGATAAGGCAATAATGCGGG
Source organism: Cinnamomum chago (assembly GCA_038049695.1). Classification (NCBI taxonomy): domain Eukaryota; kingdom Viridiplantae; phylum Streptophyta; class Magnoliopsida; order Laurales; family Lauraceae; genus Cinnamomum; species Cinnamomum chago. The sequence goes on from CP142460.1 coordinate 34,691,202, forward strand.
GCAAGCCTTATGCTCAGGTTGTGGGAAGCATCATGTATGCTATGCTATGCACAAGACCGGATGTTGCATTCACCGTGGGTCTCGTGAGTAGATTCCTAAGTAACCTTGGATTATCTCATTGGTATGCGGTTAAGAGGATTTTATGGTACATCAAAGGCACCTTGAAGTTGCAACTATGTTATCAAGGTGATGACCTGAAATTGCGTGGTTATTCCGATGCGGATTGAGCCGGTGACTTAGACAAAAGAAAGTCAACCACAGGCTATGTGTATACTCTGGGGGGAGGTGCAATCTCTTGGGGTACCAAGAAACAGACCTCAACGGCCATGTCTACAGCCGAGGCAGAGTATATAGCATGTAGTTCCGCAGTTCAGGAGGCTGTCTGGTTAAGAAACTTTTTATGTGGTATTGATTTAATCAGTGAGGATCAGCTTGTCCCAATGAATGTAGATAGTACGTCTGCCATCTCAATGGCGACTGAGCCAAAATTAATTTAACAACAAATCAAAGCATGTTGAGATAAAATATCATTTTGTCCAGGAGAACGCTGAGAATGGAGACATTGAAATTTCTTATTTACCTTCTAAGGAATTGATGGCTGATGCTCTCACCAAACCGTTGCCTGCGGAAGAATTTGCTAGGCATGTGTGTTAGGGATTTTGTATTTACAATTTGATGGATGCATTTTCACTTTAGCATCATTTGAATTTTCACACATGCATTGTTTTAGAAAATCTTGAAATCTGGTTTTATACATGCATTGGATTTTAGACTTGTAGAATTAATGATTTATGCATGTTTTGTTTTTAATCTTGGATGCATTTGTTTTAGAATCCAAACTCTTTTGAAAACCTAATTCTTTGTGCATTACTTTTGAGAAATCAAATTGAGGATTTAGGTTTGTGCCTTGCATACATTCATCATTTTTGTATGCATTTGTTTTTTAAAAGAGTTTTATCAAATCAAGCAAGCCATTGGTTTTATAATTTCAAATCTTTTTTGGCTTTTTATGTTTCATGTTTTAAAACCCTTAGAATGATTTAAAACATGTTTTTAAGCTTGATTTAATGGCCCAAAAAATTCCCAACCAAAAATACTTTGAAAAATGGATTTTAGGGAATTTTGGTCCCGGGCCAGAAACGCAGTGTACCAGGTCGACCGAGCCAGGCCAGGTCGATCGGGTACACTACCGTTGGCCATTTTACAAACGGTCACTTTTTTTACCGTTGTGAAGGCCAGGTCGACCGGGGGTCATGGGGTCGACCGGGGAAACTACCCGTTGGACTGTTTTTTCCTATAAAGTCCATTCTATTCCATCCTTTTTGGAGGCTTGATTCATGAACTTTTGAGACCATTTTGGAGCCAAAGAAAGGGGATGAAGTTGGAAAGGCTAGTTATTTTGATTTCCATTCAAATGAATTCCATGCATGTTCAAATCTTTTGTATTTACATAAATGCATGATTTCTAGCCTTTAAAGAGTTGTTTTGCAAACTCAATATCATCTTTGGTAAATTAGATTGGTTTGCAAACTCTCTTAACTAAATCACATGCATTCTTAGATTTTAATATTCATACAACTTGTATTAGCTTATTTCTTTAAGTTGTTTGAATCTTTCATGTGATTAGTATTAATCTTCAATCATCATTTTCTAAGCTTTGATTTTAAAATGCCTCAAGCATTCATTTAGGGGCTTCATTGTAGAAATTGATTGAAGTAAAACATTCATACACTTGTGCACACACTTTAGCTTGTTTTAGTGTATGTTTGTAATTTGTTTTACACTTTCATATTAGCCTATTTAGAGGCAATTCAATTGTGCTTAAATTGTATCTCTTAGAGTGATCTTTTGTGAAGACACCTTCTTAGAGAAATCTTTTTCTTTGTAAAGGTTATTGCTTAGCCTAAGAAAAGCATTGTGTAAAGGTTATTGCTTAGCCTAAGAAAAGCATCTTGTAAAGGTTATTGCTTTGCCTAGAAAAGCACATTGAGAGGTTGTTGTTTAGCCTAGAAAAACAACATTGTAAGGGTTATTACTTAGCCTATTAAAAAGCATAAATAGTGGAAATCCGGTGGGGTGATTGGATCACAAGCCGGTAGTGGACGTAGGCATTGAGGCCGAACCACTATAAACCTTTGTGTTGTGGTGTATGCTTGTGGTGATTGTTTTTATTAGCTTCCGCATCTTGTTTGATAAATCATCACATGTGACTAGTTTATCTTAAAGAATTAAAATTGGTCTAAATTGGTCATATTTGTAGCACACCCTATTCACACCCCCCCCCCCCCCCTCTAGGGTTAGGATCCCAGGACTTTCAATTGGTATCAGAGCCTCGTGCTCTATTTTAGAATCAAGTGTTTGGAACTCTTGATTAGGTGTAAAAACCTAGAGTCAAAACCCTAGAGTTGTGCTTATATGAAAATCATTAGGATGGATTCCACTATGATAGATAGTTTAGATTCTTTTGTAGATTCTCCTAGACCCCTCATTCTTCCTTCTATTAGAGATTCAAACCCTCAATTAAATGAATCTCAATTTGATTCAAAAGAGGAAGAAAATGATTATAATGAAGATGACCTTCAACAAGCCTTTGAAGAATTATATGAATTATCCTTAAAGCTTGAGAAGAAAAATCAAAAGTTAAGAGAAGAATCTATAAATCTAAACAAACAATTAGTTTCTTCAAAAGATGAACTTAGAGAAAAAGAAGAAGTAATAAAATGTTTGGACTCTAAGTTCATGATCTCTTTAAATAACTTATCCAATATCAAAGATGAACAAAATGAGATTAAGATAAGTTATGATGATCTTAAAAAGGAAAATTTAAACCTAAGAGATCAATTAAAAAGGCAAGACAAAGACTTTATCAATTTAGAATCCAAGTTGACAATGTCCATCGAAAACATGACTAATGTTCAAAATAAGTTAAAAACCTTAGAACTTGGATCTAAAGTTGTTAATGAACTAAAACTTGAATTAAAACTTGCCAATGAAGAGCTAAGCAACTATAAGGAAATTGAAAATGAACTTTCAAAAGTCAAAAATGAAAATTCAATTCTTATAACCAAAGTCACTCAACTTGAAGGGTATAAACAAAAGTATGAGTGCAAGTTTACCCAAAGTGAAGAGAGACTTGAAAAATTATTCAAATTGGGTAAACCTCATGGAGATAGGACGGGTCTTGGTTTCAATAAGTATACTTCACATGACCCTAAATTCACCAACACTTTTGTGAAAGGTGAGTCCTCTTTCTCTAGCACTCTCTCTCAAATGTCCAAAACAAAATGTCATTATTGTGGTAAAGAAGGACATTTCAAATTTGAGTGCAAATTAAGGAAAAGTCATATGTCTAAACCCATCTTTGAACCTAAGAAAGTTAAATCTAATTCTATGAAGGGTAAGACTTTGAATTCCAAGGAAGACTCTAAGAAGTTCAAACAAGTTAAAACATTTCAAAAAGAGTCATCCAAGATAGATTTTAAAAAGACTAATAATCAAAATAAATCTATCAAAAAGAAACTTCTCACTTTACCTCCTTTAACCTTAGAAATGAAAGAATTCTTGAAAAAGGTTGAAAAGTTAAAAAGGCGAAAAGAGGGAGGAAAAGCTAAAAGAAATGAGAAGAATAAAAAGAAAATAAATCAATCCCCTATGAAACAAACACACCAACTTTCTAGGACTAATCATCAATCTAAAATAGTCAAACCTCAAAGATTTGATGTTAAGTCTAAAAGAATTCAATCTCTATCTCCTTTAGTTGGTGGAATTTCCAAAATAGTCTCCAAAGCTCAAGACCTTAGGTGGATTCCTAAAGTTAGATACTTAGACAAACCTTAATGCCTTGAACCTTCTTGACCAACCTATTCTTTATAGTTAAATCATTTTGTTGGTCATGTTGCATTTGCATTTTGTTCTTTCTTAGTTACATTTCTTAAAATGCATTGTTTCTTTATGATCAATTGATTTTGTCTTCATGCACCATTTTAGTTACATATCATAGTTTTCAAAATCTTTTGATTATAATTTCATCATGTTAGATTTGCTTTTTGCACTCATTGAGTTACATGACTTGCATTGCATTTCTTTACATGATCAATTGATTGTGATTTCAAATGCTTTCATAGCTAGATTATTCGTGATCAATTGTTGTTGAATCATTTGTGTAGATGTCTTGGTAAGATTATTTGAACAAATGATTTGAATCTATTTAAGTTTTTCCATGGATTTCTAAGTTATACTTTTATATGGAAAACCATTGTTTTGAAAAATAAACTTGTATGTGTTTCATTTAAGTTATATCTTTTAAAATACAATGTTGAAAATTGATCTTCAAAATCATTCTTTTTATGCTCATTGTTGGATTTTTTTTATCAAAATGATTTGAAGATTGTTTGAATGGAAATGCTCTATAACATCATTAGTTATAATCATCTAAGCATGTTCCATGTTCTCATTTCCTTTCCTTTTGGCTTCATCATCTTAGAATTGGAAATGAATGTTGTTTGCATCTTTGCTTATTTAGTTATTCTTTTTATATGCAAATGACAATTGGTTCCATGTATGGTTGTGATCTTAGTTATACTTAAAGATACCATACTAGAACTCTCAAATCCATCCTCTATGCCTTCTAGTCATTTCTTTTTGGATGGTTATGATGTTGATTCATGTGAATTCTCTAAGTGATGTCATCCTTATACATGTTTCAACTTCATAGTAGTGAACTTGATCATATGAAACTCTTTGAAACTCATTCCTCATATTTCTATATGTTTGATGGATATCTTAGATGTTGAATTCATATGATTTAGTCACTTTGAAAAATTGCATGCTTTCCCAAGTCATAACCTTTAGCATTGCAATTTACCTTGTTCATCACTATGCTCATTAGTCATATCATTATAAGTGATGAATATCCATTTATGTTGCTTGATGGAATTTTGTGTTTGTCACATCCTTGCTATTAATCATGTTGTAATATTCAATTGGTTTCATTTTGTATAATTTTCCATTGATTTCATATCCAATTGATGTCTTATCTTGTGTATGTGATAGACGTCCTTGTGTACATTGGATTGATCTTGCTAGTTATATGTTTTCATTCCATGTCACATTCCATTAGCATCATAATTTTCATGATTGCCTCCTCTCTTGCTCTTATTGGTATATCTCATGATCACCATGTTTATGTATTCATAATCTTGGGTGGTTATTAGTTGAGGTTGGCTTCATGTTTGAATTTCATTTCACTCATCTTGCACTTTAATAGTCATATTTAATGATTGAATGAAATGATTTCAAAAACTTTCATAGCATATGATTTTCATAGTTAAATTATTTGATGCTATGTTTAATAAACCCCATTTCATCATGGATAGCTCTAATTTGGATTTTTTCCTAATAGTTATATTTTTAAATCCATTTTAGAGTGATTGTATTAATAGACTTATCTTTAAATCTCAATTGGTATTCTTTGTTTTTCCAATTGGTATCCATGATTGCTTTTCTCATTAGACCTTGCTTTCTTTTGGTAATTTGATCATATTGAGCCTTATAGTTAAATGAATCTAATCCTTTCCTTGAAGTTGACCCTCAATTGGTAAAACCATCTTCTTCTTGAACCAAATAGTTATATCTATGTCAAAAGTTTGACAAATGGAGAGAATGGATTGAGGGGGAGTGTAAACCTTCATAGGAAGTATTAGTTTTGATCAAATTGACCCTTGGATTGCCTTTGAACCCTTAGAGTTTACTTCCATACATGATAACTTGTTATGTATTTCATTTTCGATTTCTTTTGTTAATAGGTGTTACTAAAAGGTATGTGCCTTATTTCATGTGTGTAGGTACCTTTGCAATTTAATGTCAAAGGGGGAGAGAGCATTCAAGTTCTCAAAAGGGTGAAGAGAATGTCCAAGCTTCCTAAAGGGAGATTTTGTATGATCTTCTACAGGGAGAGAGAATACATACCTTGCCAAAGGGAGAGAGAGGCATGGTCAAAGGGAGAGAGCTAATAGAAGAAAGAAAGCTTGGAGCTAAAGAAGATGCTTGGCTAAAGAAAGAAAGATTGAAGAATGATCAAGCACCAAGCATCATGAAGAATGAAGAAAGGAACCAAGAGTCCAAGCTAAGAGAAGAAGCATCCAAGAAGATTTCAAGACTTGTCCAGCTTAGGGGGAGCTGAAGACTTGGTGTGTAATTTCAGTGATGAGTAAGTTGCCATCAAATTGCAAAGGGGGAGATTGTTAGGGATTTTGTATTTGCAATTTGATGGATGCATTTTCACTTTAGCATCATTTGAATTTTCACACATGCATTGTTTTAGAAAATCTTGAAATCTGGTTTTATACATGCATTGGATTTTAGACTTGTAGAATTAATGATTTATGCATGTTTTGTTTTTAATCTTGGATGCATTTGTTTTAGAATCCAAACTCTTTTGAAAACCTAATTCTTTGTGCATTACTTTTGAGAAATCAAATTGAGGATTTAGGTTTGTGCCTTGCATACATTCATCATTTTCAGAATCATTTTTGTATGCATTTGTTTTTTAAAAGAGTTTTATCAAATCAAGCAAGCCATTAGTTTTATAATTTCAAATCTTTTTTGGCTTTTTATGTTTCATGTTTTAAAACCCTTAGAATGATTTAAAACATGTTTTTAAGCTTGATTTAATGGCCCAACAAATTCCCAACCAAAAATACTTTGAAAAATGGATTTTAGGGAATTTTGGTCCCGGGCCAGAAACGCAGTGTACCAGGTCAACCGAGCCAGGCCAGGTTGATCGGGTACACTACCGTTGGCCATTTTACAAACGGTCACTTTTTTTACCGTTGTGAAGGCCAGGTCGACCGGGGGTCATGGGGTCGACCGGGGAAACTAGCCGTCGGACTGTTTTTTCCTATAAAGTCCATTCTATTCCATCCTTTTTGGAGGCTTGATTCATGAACTTTTGAGACCATTTTGGAGCCAAAGAAAGGGGATGAAGTTGGAAAGGCTAGAGGGCTTTTTGGAAATCAAATGCTTGAGTTTTTAAAAGGTACATCTTACTAGTTATTTTGATTTCCATTCAAATGAATTCCATGCATGTTCAAATCTTTTGTATTTACATAAATGCATGATTTCTAGCCTTTAAAGAGTTGTTTTGCAAACTCAATATCATCTTTGGTAAATTAGATTGGTTTGCAAACTCTCTTAACTAAATCACATGCATTCTTAGATTTTAATATTCATACAACTTATGTTAGCTTATTTCTTTAAGTTGTTTGAATCTTTCATGTGATTAGTATTAATCTTCAATCATCATTTTCTAAGCTTTGATTTTAAAATGCATCAAGCATTCATTTAGGAGCTTCATTGTAAAAATTGATTGAAGTAAAACATTCATACACTTGTGCACACACTTTAGCTTGTTTTAGTGTATGTTTGTAATTTGTTTTACACTTTCATATTAGCCTATTTAGAGGCAATTCAATTGTGCTTAAATTGTATCTCTTAGAGTGATCTTTTGTGAAGACACCTTCTTAGAGAAATCTTTTTCTTTGTAAAGGTTATTGCTTAGCCTAAGAAAAGCATTGTGTAAAGGTTATTGCTTAGCCTAAGAAAAGCATCTTGTAAAGGTTATTGCTTAGCCTAGAAAAGCACATTGAGAGGTTGTTGTTTAGCCTAGAAAAACAACATTGTAAGGGTTATTGCTTAGCCTATTGAAAAGCATAAATAGTGGAAATCCGGTGGGGTGATTGGATCACAAGCCGGTAGTGGACGTAGGCATTGAGGCCGAACCACTATAAAGCTTTGTGTTGTGGTGTATGCTTGTGGTGATTGTTTTTATTAGCTTCCGCATCTTGTTTGATAAATCATCACATGTGACTAGTTTATCTTAAAGAATTAAAATTGGTCTAAATTTGTCATATTTGTAGCACACCCTATTCACCCCCCCCCCCTCTAGGGTTAGGATCCCAGGACTTTCAATGTGATGTGCATGGGACTCAAATACATTTGATGTACATTGTCACGCTTGTCAACCATGGCATTTGTGCCAAGTGGGAGATTGTTGGAAAATTGTGTGGCCCGACTGCCATGGGGCCCACGCCAAATCGAGCCTGGCGGTTTGCCGCGGATGAACTCCCAACAAGTCTTGATCTGGTTGAGTCGAATAAGGATCAAACTCTAGGTGGTAGAGTTTGGATCGAGTTCAGACTCCCGGTTTGGCAGATTTCCCACGCCGGTCAAGAGATGTGGGATTCCAGGAGAGGTAGAATCCGGATAGAGATGTAACTCTGAGGGATTGCTCTATTTAAGGGAGATGGGAACCCTTGCTTCTGATCATCCAAAGATCTGAGAGTATTCATAGCGAGTTCGTAGGTTTGCTTCATACCGGAAAGCACAAGGTTCTCGGCGCTGGGATTGGCAACTTCTTTCTTGTACTCCTAAAAACACTTCTATGTTTTGTTTCTTTTTTTTCGAAAACTCAAAACATTGGGCATTTATTTATTTTGTCTCTTTTTATATTATATTGTTTCCGTCTGAAAGAGAAAAATATATTCTGAGGAAAAAAATGACTAAACCGGAAAATCCTTAATCCATCATCCACCTAATGTAGATTGTTTCTGTCTTTTGAGTTTAGAATGATTTCTATGATGAGTTCTTAGTGTAAGACCCCGACTCGAGTGAACCCGATTAGTACTAATTAAGTTGCGTGTTAGTGCTAAGCTTGATTAGTGACTTTGGCTAAGTTGGGTTTGGAATAGCTTTGATTCTAGTTTTGGGGAGTTTTGGTTGTCTTGTGATTAGTGGGACCCTTTGGGGGTTCCTTTTCATGACATTGCATTTGCTTGAGGATTTATCGGAGATTTTTACATTCATGGTTTTAATCCCGTTTTATTGGTATTGTTACTCCCTACAACTTTCATGTTGATCCCGTGTCCATTTGAGATCCCGAAACCCGATTTCATAGCCTTGAGGGCAAAACAGTCATTGCACATAAAATCTATAACCAAAACTTGATATTCCCGAAACCCGCGAAACATATACTTTTTGGAAACTAGATATTTCGACGATCATTTCTTCCTTCTTCGTCGAATCCATCCGAGGTCCCGAAAGAGATGATTCCAGCCAAACTACCTTCTTTAGTTGTGGGACCCAACCCCATTTGTTAACAAAGGGAAACTCAACCCTTCATTCATTCCATTTCTTGTTCCAGCACAACTTTTGAACCTAGGGTTTTCTCTTGCTTTTCTCTTCTTCTTCTTGCTTCTCCATCTCTAATCCACACCAATCTTGCACAACTTGAGAAATGGAACTCACCACCCTCTTCCTCATCTAGCAAGCTTCACTTTGATATCTTGTGTAGAGGAACCCATCAACCTTGAGACTCCCTTTGAGATAGCTCTTTTCATTTGAAGGTCATCCAAGTAAGTAATCCCTTTCATCTTCTAGATTTGTTGTCCCCTAGCCTTTGATGAGCTCCATGTGCATTATGGGTAGTTCTATCCTTTTCATTCTTTCTTGACCCATTTTAGGGTTTGTTTTGGGGGGTTTTTATTGTAGCTTGGAAGTGAGCTTGAGAAGTGATTAGAGGCTTGATTTGTGGCTAGCTTGGACATATGGCAAGTGAATGATTGGGTGTTTTAAGTTTTAAATGATTGGTGAAACATTTATGGATTTTCATGTTTTCATTAATATGTTTATGGTTGAAATAAATGTTCTTGATGGAGTATTAAAGGATGCATTTATGGTCATAAAGACATGTTAGCTCATAGCAATTAATGTCTTCTTGTTTTGTCTTGAATATGTATATTGTGTGAAATGGTTTCCTTCTCCTCTTTGCTTGTATGGAATGTGATATGGATGGAGGAGAATGTGATGGATGTGGTTGGAGATTTGAGGTCATTTGAATGGAGATTTATACTCCTCATTTGATGTATGAAAGTGGTTAAGAAGGGGTTGTGTCACGCCCCCGAACCGAAACCTCGGGGGCGGGAATGGGATTAAGCATAAATGTATTTTACTTCTCCCAGGATCCGCGTGTGTGAAGACAACACATTCTGAATATTTTGCGGAAGCATTTGTGGCGTTGCGACCCGAAGTCCGTGGCCATCGGATTCCGCGTCGCACTCAACCTTTAGCACATAGCTATTATATCAAGAATCATATCAGACTAGAGTAACCATCACAATAAATTACAGAGCTGACAGTAACAGGATATTACATTCCCAAATATGTTCAAGTTACAATTATCAATGTACATTAATTAAGAATCCCAAGAAAAAGGCTAATAAAAGCCATACAACAATAAGCTATAAACTACTACCCAAAAGTGACGTAGCTCCGATGTCAAGCTCAATGTCTACATGACATAGCCGACAGAACAACCTGCAAAACATGGCTCCACAGCCAACTCAAGCACTCAACTCGGGACGAAGAAATCTGAACCTGAGTACCAAAAGTAGTGGGTCAGACACGACGGTCTGGCAGGTGGATGAAAAGATAACAAATATACTGAAGAATAAAACATAAGATAAATCATGATACTCGATCAAATGCTGCATATAATTAAACGGGTGCAAAAGTCGGGAATCTCGGGGAAAACCTGTATTCATTTCAAGCATGGGTAAAACATGAATATCTAATAAAACATGTGTTCGTTTACATCAACTATAATCATAGATATTTGACAATCGGGTGTTCGTCTAAAACATGTATAAATATAGCGGTATGGCAAAACAACGTTCATTTGAAACTTAAGTAAAAACATAAGTATACAACAAACTCAGTATTCATAGCAGTCTAGCAAAACCAATGCCCATTTGAAACCTATGTAGAAATACGGATATTTAACAAATCGGGTGTTCATTTAAACAGGTGTAACCAAAGAAATCTGACAAAACTAGTGTTCATTTAAACATATTTCAACGCATGGATATTTAACAAACCGGATCTCATTTAAAACAGGTATAAACGTAGGGATCTGGCAAACAAGTGTCATTTGAAACATATTTCAAAGCATGGATATTTAACAATCGGGTAATCATTTAAAACAGGTATAAACATGGAAATCTCACAAGCCAAATGTCATTTAAAACAAAGCACGGATATTTAACAATTCGGGTAATCATTTAAAATAGGTATAAACATGGGAATCTCATAAGCCAAATGTCATTTAAAACAAAGCACGGATATTTAACAATTCGGGTAATCATTTAAAACAGGTATAAACATGGGAATCTCACAAGCCAAATGTCATTTAAAACAAAGCACGGATATTTAACAATTCGGGTAATCATTTAAAACATGTGTAATCACATAAATCTAGTAAAACCATCGATCGTGTGAAACATATGTAAAAGCATGGGTATTCGCCCAACCGGCATTCATTTAAAACATGTGCGGTACAAGGAACAGAAGGCAATATAGTAATAACTGAATTTACATTGGAGAATATTAACACTTGTTTAAATAACAACTTTCATAAAGGAAACGAATCATTTATCGGAAAGCAAGTAAGCATTATAAAACATGTCGGGTATCCAAGGAATCGGGAACTGGCAAGATGGCAATCACAAGAAGCTAAGTCCTCTATCACCGAAGTGACAAGAGTATAACGGGACGTTGGTCTCAATCACACAAGGTGAGGAGACTCAACGCAAATCATATATACAATATAAATATACGGGAACGGGACCACGGTAGCGAACCGGGTATCGGGACGGGACCACGGTAATAACCGGGTATCGGGATCCAAACTGCAGCTGGCGGGACGGGAGAGGGATTTCCAAGTCGGTGGATCAAACCGACAAGGTATCCAAGCTTAGTGATGCCGACTCATAGGTCAAATAACAAAGCGGGGCATATGCAAGTAAATCAAGTACAATAAATAAATGGGTAAAACGGGGGTGCTCAAGGGCATACTGTCACTTCATATCGGGCAATACATTTCGGGACAAATAACTGTTACTAGTGTAACTTCAATGCTTTCGGGAAAACAAGTCATGTGATGCAAATCTCGGGAAAAGAGGTGAAACAATGAACTATAACAATTCCGAGAAAATATTGATTTCAAGATCTATTTAAGTGAATAGGGGTCCCGTATGTCAATTATAGTCATCATTTGGTACTCCTTGAGTTTGAAGACATTCCGGGCTCCTTATGCACTTTTCGATTTTCCAAACTTAAAATGAGCTTATGGGTAGTACTAGATGTTACAATAGAAAAGAATCAAGATTATAGACGGTCCATCCTAGGCATGACATTAATCCAGAAACATCGAGCAACCTATTCAGTCACCGAAAGGAATAGAATTCGCGATAACCAAGGGAAAGACTTGTGTTTAGATATAAAGAAGATATCGCGTTGTTCCATCCCGTTCAAGATTGAAATGGATTGAACTTCGATGCCACCGAACCAACCGTGAGGCGTGTCGGCTCAAGACATTCTCACACATGGTCCAAACAGTCCAAAGAGGGTAGCCAGGGTCCCACCTAAAACCAAGAATTAGTGCCTAGATCATCACCATTCTTTTTTTTTAGTTCTCTAGTCTTAGAGACCTTAGATTAGGGTATAATTGGCCTTAACACTAAGGTATATACCCTTAGGACTCATAGAAAGCCCAAAGGCTTCCAAAAAAGAACAATATCAAATTTCACTCGGTCCGATCGATCGGCCGAAATTCTGTCCCAGTGCATTAAAACAGTTCAACATTATCCCAACGTGGCCTATGCCGGGCAGACCGCATCGCTCGAGCGAGTCGAAGAGTTCGCTCGAGCGAACTCATCGGTCGAGCGGTTATTTAAATGCGTTCGAGCGACCAAGCTATTGGAAATGCCCGAATCCTTTCCTGGACAGGTCGCTCGAGCGAAGTGTCATGGTCGCTCGAGCGAACGGTCCAGAAATGGATTCCGGACCAGTTCAACTGTCCTCTTTCTCTTCCTTTCCTTCCAACACATAAACCACTAACATTTTTATTCCATATTCACTTAAAATCCTCATTAAAACTCCAATGAAAAATTAACTTTAAACACCTCTTTCTTCCCATTTAACAAAAAACCAAACCAAAGGAAAGAATCTCCAATGTATACAAAGGTCCAATTGAGCCAAAAATCTATGGATAAACAAAGTCTATTGATCACATTTCCATCACAATAGATGATTTAACAAAACTCATTAAATGAGTATCAACTTCAAGTCAATGTAACTAATAAACATAACCATGGATGGCCAAACCAATCCTATTCCTTATAAAACCATATGAGCAAACTTGACCAAATGAAATGCATACCTCTCCAAGAGATTAACAAGATAGAAACAACCATTAATATACAAATTTCGAAATCCATATATAAGTGACAAGGAGCATATGTGCAAGCATGTATCCAATGATCAAGAACAAGAAATAAACTTAGGGTTTTCTCATAAAACTTTGATAACATTAAAACCATCCATTCATCCACTTGCCTTGGGTTCCAATCTAGCAAATCAAGCTCCTAATCACCTCTCAAGCTCAAGATCCACAATCTCTACAAAAACCCCCAAAACAAACCCTAAAATGGGTTAAACCATGAAATGACAAGGAAACCTTTCAATAATCAAGGTGGAGCTTCTCTAAGGCTAGAAGATTACAAATCTAGAAGATGAAGAAGAACACTTACTTGCAAGGTCCTCTAATGGACAAGGTAAGCTCAAAGGAAGTCTTGTGATGGAGGGTTCTCTTCACAAATGGTATCAATGGAAAGCTTGCAAGATGAGGAAGAGGTTGGTGATCTCCATTTCTTGATTGATGAACTATTGGTGTGGCTTGGAGATGAAGAAGCAAGAAGAAGAGAAGCACAAGGAACCCTAGGTTCAGCTGGCTGTGCTGGAAAAATGGGGAATGGGATGCAATGAAGGGGGTGGGTTCTCTTATGTTAACAAAGGAGGTTGGGTCCCACAACTTAAGAGACTAGTTTGGCTGAAATCATCTAATTCGGGACCTCGGATGAATTCGACGAAGAAGGAAGAAATGATCGTCGAAATATCTAGTTTCCAAAAAGTATATGTTTCATGGGTTTCGGGAATATCAAGTTTTGGGTACAAATTTGGTGTGCAAAGACTGTTTTGCCCTCAAGGCCAAGAAATCGGGTTTCGGGTTCTCAAATGGATACGGGATCAACATGAAAGTTGTAGGATTCCTCAAGATGAATGCAACGGGCCAAAAACACAATACGAAACAAATCGGGAAAATCTCACAAGTAAATGCAAAGCCGAAAAGGGAACCCCCAAAGGGCCCCACAAGCTACCAAAGCACTCAAAAGCCCAAAACTAGAAGAAAAACCATTCTAGCTCACAAACTCAACCCAACAAATACTAATCCCACTAAAAGAAACTAATCCACAAATAAAACAACACTAATCCAAGAGATTAGGGGTCGGGTTCTCACAGGTTGTAAAAAGGAAGAGTTATTGTGGAGCTGAACTGGTCCGAGTTCAGGTTATGGACAGTTCGCTCAAGCGACCATGACACTTCGCTCGAGCGACCTGTCCAGGAAAGGGTTCGGAGCATTCCAGTAGCTTGGTCGCTCGAGCGGACCCCTGGTCGCTCGAGCGGACATTCCAGAACTCATTCCAGAGAGTCGTTCGTTCGAACGCATTTAAATATTCACTTGACCCAATGAGTTCGTTCGAGCGACCTCAACTTCGCTCGAGCGAACCCACCCAGACAACCATCTCAGCGAGCGACTCGCTCGAGCGAACCCTCCAGTCCGCTCGAGCGATGCGGTTCATCTGGCATAAGCTATGTTTGGGACAATGTTCGGCTGTTTCGATGGTTGGGTCTATTCTCTGGGAACCCCTCCATGTCAAGGAGATTTATTAAGCATTGTATGAGGCCATTTAAGGAAGAAACCATATCACAAAGATTTCATTCGAAGTTTTGAAACATCAAGGTGCATAAGGAGCCCGGAATGTCTTCTAACTCAAGGAGTACCAAGTCTTTATTATAATCAACATACGGGACCCCTATACACTAAATAAATCTTGAAACCAGTATTTTACCCGAAATGGTTATAGTTCATTGTTTCACTTCATTCCAAGATTTATATTATATGATTTGTTTTCCCGAAAGCATGATAGTTACACTAGTAACAATTATTTGTCCCGAAATGTATTGCCCGACCTGAAATGACAGTGTGCCCTTGAGCACCCCCGTATTGCTCGTTTATTTATTGTACTTGATTTACTCGCATATGTCTCGATTTGTTATTTGTCCTATGAGTCGGCATCACTAAGCTTGGATACCTTGTCGGTTTGATCCACCGACTTGGAGATCCCTCTCCCGTCTCGCCAGCTGTAGTTTGGATCCCGATACCCGGTCTATTACCGTGGTCCCGTCCCGATACCCAGTTCGCTACCTTGGTCCCGTCCCGTAATTTATATTGTACATATGATTGCGTTGAATCTCCTCACCTTGTGTGACTGAGATCAACATCCCGTTATACTGTTGTCACTCTAGTGATAGAGGACTTAGCTTTATGTGATTGTCATCTTGTTAGTTCCCGATTCCTTGGTTACCTAATATGTTTTACCTTACTTACCTGTTTTCTAACAAATGATTTATCTACTTTATGAGAGTTCTTGTTGAAACAGATTTCTATGCTTTTCAAGGTATTTCCTTTGTTATTATATATTGTTGTATCTTTCATTCTCTTGCCAGACCGTCGTGTCTGACCCATTTGCTTTGGTACTCAGGTCCCGTTGCCGGTTTCCTTGAGGAGGAGCCGGAGGAGGCGGTAGGTGAGCCGCAACCTCTAGTCGAGTGGCGTGCTGACGATGTCATGTAGACATCGGGTTGCTAAGAGAGGCGTAACATTTTGGAGGAAAACTATTTAACCATTCTTTGGGTTATTGTTTTGTTTATATTGTCCTTTTGTTGGCCTCTAATTTTTGGAATTGTAACTAATGATCTTTTGTTAAACTTTAACTACTTTTGGGGAACATGCTATAAATTGTTGCTCATTCTGATACAGTATTTGATACTTGATGTTAATGTTTTCATGACTAGAGATAGTCTGATTATTTGATTTGCTACATGCTTCCGCACTTAATAGAAATGTTCATTTAAGGTTGTGATATCCTCACCGCGGACATTTGTGGGAAATTAAATAAAATGTATGTTGCTATTAAACTGATATGGATCATCCTATCATTTAGTGTCCCGATCCCAGATCCCCGGTCCGGGGTCGCGACACTTAGTAAGCTAGAATCTTATTAGTGCTTAATTTATCTTTTTAGAATTCCAGATGAATCTTCAGATTCTACCTTAATCATTATTCCATCATGAAATTTGAAAATTTAGATCTTTTTTGCCATACATGTGTTCCTCTCACGTCCTATTAAAAATGTGAGCTCCATCCTTGAATTAGAGAATGCAAATGCTTGAATAGATTTTCTATGTTGAAAAGGTAACCATGAAAATTTAAGTTTTTCCCAGAATGCAGATAATGAAAAAATCCATTTTTTTATATTTATCTTTAGTTAGATACATGAGTGGGCCACATGAAGTGTCGGCTTGGTTGGATTTGTTAGCAAATGGATTGTCACTTTATTGGATTTGTAGAATTCCTGGTTTTTAGTTATTGCTATCAAATTGTGTTAAATCTAACCTGATTGTCGTTTAATTTAAGGCGCTTTTAGCATTTTTCTCTTCAGCTTGGTGTTACTAAATCAAAGAGTTCCGACGTTTCAGGATATTTCATTACCAAACTCAAATGGATATGTCGCAAAGCAATTAATGGGACATGCTGTTATGGGCTGAGGGAAATGAATCAATGGTGAAATTTGAAGTTTGTTTAGGAAGGTGTTGATCTATGTCATGGGTGTACTTTTAGCTATTTTGAAGAAAGAAACGACGATTTCTTTGCTCATGTATCTTCTCATTTTTATTGATTATATACTTGTGAAGATTTGCTAGGTGATATCATCAACATAGATAATTGACTCTATAGGCTAGAACTTTTGCTCCTCCTTTTATTTTGACTTCCATTTTGTTTTGTTTTGTTTTTTTTTTAGTTCTTTTGTCATGTTGGTTGTTTCCTACATTAGGTGGATGCAAATTAACTTTTCTTTTCCAAAATCTGAAGGTAATAAGTAACTCTTGATTTTTTTCGATACGATTTCTTATTTTAGGCCTTTGAATGATAAATACTATGGTATATATTAAATTTTCTAAAAGAATCTATAATGTTTTTCACTATCTAATATTGTGTGTTAGGTTGCCTATGCTAAGCACGAGGGCTTTTCGCTAGTTTGAAAGTGACGAGCAAGCAGTCCCATCTATCTGTGTTCAAATTCAAATCAATTCTCTTTCAAAAAAAAAAAAAAAGATAATTGCAATCAAAGAAGGAGTTCAAGATAGAGAAGAACTGAAGTGAAAAAAAAAAAACACTATATATAGGAGCCCATTGGGGATGTCCCAAGCATGCTCTCTCTCTAATAGGCTTGGACATCCCTCCCCTCTTCGTCTCTTCCCTCTCTTCTAGATCTATGTCTAGTTCTCCACCTTTTTTTTTTTTTTTCTAAGGTAGCTTTGGGCCTTGTCCAAGCAATTTAACTAAGTAAAAGTTGTAAAAGAATGATGCAATTAATAAAAGATCCTCTCAAGTTTTTTTCAATGGTTGGCTAGACTAATGATTAAGGTTGAGGATGAAGCTAAGTATCTTTCTCTTATTTCATTAAGTTATTTTCTTCTTGTTCCTTGATTATGTTTTAATGTCCAGTAGATCTATCTTCATACTAGTAGGTGAATTCCGTATCGTATTTCTCAAAAGTAAAATCTAACTTTTGATTATCTATACTTAGGTTTGTTAGGCCATGCTTAGAAATGTGTTTTCTTTGAAGGATTATACCTGTGTTTGATAGCTAATGCTTAAATGATTTTATTTCTTTTTAAGCGAAGAAGGTCTTGGCCTTCATAATCATTATTTGAAAAAAAAAAAACAAAAGAAAAAAAAAGGACTTCTAAAGTTAATTATCAAGATGCATTAACTTGGTCTTGATTTAAAAGAAGAAAAAAAAGAGGAAATTGGATTAAGATTTTTTTTTTTTTATTTCGCTCCATGTGGGTTCAACCCATATTTGCCACTATCACAAGAGGGCAGCCGTGCACTTCCCGTGCATCCACCCGCATTCCAGGTCGCACATTCTCCCTTTTCCTCATTTTTTTCTTTCTTTCGTTCATGAGGCTTAAAATTTATCTTTTGAAGAAGACGAAGATGATGATGAAGGTGTGATTTATTTTTGTGATCTAAGGAAGAAGGTAGAGTTGTATCTCTTTTACTAGTTCTATGGATGGACATGGTTATCAAGGTGCAGTCTTTTAATTGTTTTATTATTTTCATCATGTATGTTTTTGAAATTTCATATATATTTTTTTCCGGATACATCATATGCTTAGTTACATCTAGTGATGAAAATAACCCCAAGGGGTTGGCCGAGTGGTCAGGACTACGGTTCATCCCTTTTCCGGAGTTAGAGGTCTTGGTATCGGCCCCCAGTTCCCCCTTCTTCAGGAATAAAAGATTGAGTCTACTAGTGCTACCACCTTGGGGCCACATGGATGTTTAACCATCCGATAGCAAAAATAAATAAATAAATAATTAATTAATTAATTAGTGATGAAAATAAGTATTTTGGAGCTTATATGAGGATAATATCTCTCACTTTAACAATTTTGAAATTGTGCTCATCCTTATGGGAAGAACCTAAGCCATATGTATTTCTAATCCTTAGGGGTAACGGATCCGGTTTTCTTAGATTTCAATTATCCACATTTTGATTTTTATTTTTTCCAATTGTTTTTTTTTATTTTTCTTATTGTGGTTGCAGCATCATAGTATTAGAATATGATTTTTAGCATAAGGTTTTTAGTTTAATCATTTTTAATGGTTTGTAATTAATTTAATTTTAGAATTTATAGATTTTGTCTAGAATTGTTTAGATTTTCTAGCACAGGTACAAGTTAGGCATTGTTTGGTATCTCTACTCTTTTTTTAATAGACCCATCAAAATAGAGTCATTAAGAAAAATTTATAAAAAAAAGAGGCTATAATCAAAAGAAGTGTTTGGTAATGAAAGGATCTATGTTAAATATGCCTTTTAATATCAATGGCTGAAAGTTTTTAACAAATCTCTTGAGAACCACAAGGTATATCAAGCCTTGAAAATTGACCCTATGACTGTGTTCAGCCTTCCAAAAATATCTAACGGTTTGGATCTTGTGTTTGAGGCCCACATAATCAAGGAAATTGCATCCAATAACTCACTTTTTTTTAACATATCTTGAGATTGGTGATGATCCAACGGCTGAAATTTGGTCTCATGGCCGTGTCTGATATTGTGAATATTTTCAACAGTTCGGATCTTGATTCACACTCCCAAGAATAAAAAAAAAAGAAAGAAAAACGTTACTACTCATGGACAAATCCAATATTGAGCATAATACATCAATGACTGATATTGTTTTGCAAATATCTCGAGATCCACAAGGTGTCAAGTCTTGAAATCTAATCGTATCGCTGTTTTCAGTCTTCCAAAAAGATCTAACGATTTGGATCTTTTGTTTGGGGCCCACACATTCTAGAAAGTTCCATCGAATTGCCCGTGTTGCTTTGCACATCTTGAGATTGGTGATGATCCAACGGCTGAAATTTGGTCCCATAGCCGTGTGTGATCTTGTGAACATTCTCACCTCTTTGGATCTTGATTTACCTTCTTAGATGTTGAAAAAAAAAAAAGGGATTGGGGAGTGAATGGCCAAGAACACTTGTCATCTGCCTCTATTTTCCCCCTCTACTTTCTACATGCATCTAATGCTGGGCTATGGAAAATAGGGGCACATCCTCTAATTCTCTACACCATTTAGAGGCTGCTAAACGCCTTTATTTTCAAAATCTCTACCCGATTTAGAGATTTCGAGAAATATAGACAAAAATAGTGATGCAAAATAGGGCCTTAGTCTTTTCTCGCTCCATTTGGATCGACCCGTTCTCGGTTTATTACTACATTGCAACCCTACACTTGGGGTGAGCAAATACGGTCGTTCACAATATTTTTTGTATTTTGTAATATTTTCTACGGTTTTGTCATTTTGATGTCATCTAGAGCTAGATGGAGGAGTTGTAAAAATGTAATGTAACCACCACAAAGTTAGAACATTTGATCGCATATAAAATAAATTTAATGAATGAGCAATACAATTCTGTATGCAAAATCATTCTTTTTCATATTTTATTTTATGTATTTCAATATCACTATGTAAAAAAGTGGAAAGAGGGTCCCACATGTTGGTTTTACAGAGTGCTTTGGGCCGTCATCTTTTGTTGACTGATTATTAATTTTCCGAACTGGCCATAATAGTGGGTAATGCGAAATGAAAAAAAACATAAATAAAAAAAATTCCCTCCCATTAGGGTTGCTCAAGGGCCGGGCCGGGCCAGCCAAAGGCCTATCTAGGCCCAACCTGCTTTGGGATGGGCTTGGATAAAGTGATGGAAAGCCCAAAATCCGGCCCAGCCCGGTCCGACCCAATTCAGATAAAAAATGCATGTAATTTAATTTAATTAGCTTAAACAATTACTTGAATAATGCCCAGTTCGGCCCGGCACGGCCGATTGATTAAATGGATGGGCTTGCCCTGACTTTACGGCCCGTACCTGGGCCTGTGTTTTTAGACTCGGGCCGGGCCTTAATACGACTTAGCAAGGGGCATTCACATATCTCATACCCGAAAGCTCCCAAACCCTTCTCTTTCCCCCCTCTCCCCACTCTCTCCCTCTGTCCCCATCCCTTGTCACCGGCGGATAACCACGTGGACGGGCCACCTCTTCCACCGCCCCTGCCTTCTTACCCAGCGCCACCGACCGAGCAAAACCCGGATCTTCTGCGATTTGTGAGCACGGCCTGAATCCTCTGGCTCTCGGTGATCGTAAGCGCTTGTTCCTTGCATTTCCTCTTATACTTCTCATTTTATTTTCATTTGAAGTTTTGCCTTTTATGCACAACCCAACAACACCTCCTACCTCCAATAAATGGATAGAATATATTGAACATTAACATATATCTATCTATCATCTTCTTAGAGGTCTAAATCCAAAATATGAGTTCGTTTTTGACTTGTGAATCTCTGCCCCTCATCGTATACTAATCAAAACATAAAAAAGCCCTCCTTCAAGCCCCCTCACTCACTCACACTTGTTCGTCCACAGAAAGAGAATTAGAAGAAGAAGAAAATGGCGGACGTGGTGCAGTACCGACTGGAGCGCATGACAGACGAGCTGGACGAGCTAGAGAGCAGAGGCCTCTTCTCGCGTCGAGAGATTTCAGAAATCGTCAAGAAAAGGCGTCAATTCGAGTACCGCCTGAAGCGTAAGCACCCACTGAAGCAGGACTACCTCTCCTATATTGAGTACGAGTTCCACCTCGACGCCTTCCGCAAGCTCCGCAAGAAGTCCATCTCCAACTCCAAGAAATGGAAGAATTCCATCTCCGATTCCGCCTGCATCTGCCGCATCCTCCGCATCTACCGTGAAGCTGTCCTCCATTATAAAGGCGACGTAGACCTCTGGTTTCGATACCTCGAGTTCTGTCGAAGTTGCGGACATGGAAGAATGAAGGAGGTTTTATCAACTTTTCTTTCTTTCTCTTCAATGCTGTTTAGATTGGTATTGGTTTTGAATTTGGTTAATTGGTTCTGGTTTTTTTTTTGTTTGGGTTTGTTACATTGGGTCAATATGTTTATGGTTTCTCTAATTTTGTACTTCATATGGTTGGATTGGGCGCATTGGAGGGCTGGCTGGATTGTTTACTTTCTATTGTGTGTCTGGGAAATGCGGGTCTCTGGTTTTGATAGCTTGAGTTGTGTGGAGATCTAGGTTCAGGGCCTTTCTGATATTTCTGAAAGTGGTAAAAGTGAAGAAACAAAGGAGAACATCCAAAAATGACCATCTAATATTCTCCACTTTAATGGAAAATGAATCAAGGGGGGATGACAAATGAATACCCAGCTATCATCCTAGCAAATCAAATCCTCCAGTAGTCAAAGTCCCATCTACATCTGCTCCTTATATTCTTCACCCATTACCTCTTTATTAATCCTACTGATGCAGCCCATTTGACAATGAATTCCTATGTATTTGATTCTATGCAAATAATTGGGCCCTTAGTTCCTTGTTCGTCTATTCAATATAGGTTACACTTGCATTGACATGAGTTTGGTTAATGGCTTCTGTTTTTGTATTGCATTTGTTGCACTGACTGAATATGTTTCTGGGTTTTTCGTCTTATACTTAAAATGAGTTAATTGACTGCACTTCGCGTTGAAAATTTGTAGGAATCCATAGTAAAGTGGTTTCGAATGAAACAGTATTAAAATGGTGACAGTTGGAGGATATAATGTGAAGATGTAGATGGTTGCTTCATGTTACTAGGATTTGATTTACTAGGTGATGTTTGTGTACTTCTGTCCTGCCAAAGAGGGCTCATTTGATGGAACTTTGTGGATCTTCACCTTTATGTCTTCAATTTTAGACCCTCTGATAGGAAGACACTACTGGGAATCACTTAGAGTTCGGTACCAATCAAACAGACAGGCCCTGTGTGAAAAATGATGAAAACCCTATGGTTATGTTAGTGTGGATAATTTTCTTTGAAAATGAAAATGGTTTCTGAGTGAGAATGTTTTACCGAGGTAAAAGCATTTTCCATAATTGTCGTGGAAAACAGCTTTACACCCCACACAGGGAGAGCCATTTTCTGTTCTCATATACGAGGAAAAATGAGTAGAAAATGAAGCTGAAGACTTCATTCTGCACAATTTCAGGTTTCATTGTTAGTTGCAGCAGAAACACTTTCCATGGTGAAATGCATTTCTACCTCGGGTGAGATGGCAAAAGATGGTTCTCTATCTCTTGCGTTCGGATATGCTTTAAAAAATTGTGGAAAATGCTTTCACCTCAGAAAATGTGAAACCATAGAAAATGTTAACACATAAAAAATGCTCCCTTGTGGAGAGTTATAATTTTCCATGGAAAATGCTATGCACAAATGCAACCTAATTATAGTGGAGTTTCAATTTGAAAATCATTGGGAAAGGTAACACCGTTTAATGGATGTAAGGTTAATAGCAAGGATACCTTTGAAAGGTCCCTCAATAATTAGAGAACCATTTGGACATAAGTTAGGGACACCCTGAAAGTTTTCTGTTAATATATGTATTGCTACATTTTCCCATTAAATTCATTGATTATGGTTTTCTTCCAGGTAATGGTTCAAGCACTTAGGTTTCATCCGAAGGTTCCTGGCCTTTGGATTTATGCTGCAGCATGGGAGTTTGATCACAACCTAAATGCTAGGGCTGCACGTGCTCTCATGCAGAATGGTTTGAAGGCTTGCCCGGAATCAGAGGATCTTTGGGTGGAGTATCTCCGGATGGAGCTCACATATCTAAAGAAGTTGAAAGCTCGAAAGGTTGCTCTTGGAGAAGTTCAGGGGACCTCGGCCCAATATTCCAGAAATGGAGACGATGGAGAATGGAAAAAGGAAAACACGAATTTATTTGTGTCTCTTAATGGAGATGATGGCGAACGAGAAAAAGAAAACAAGGATTTATTCACGTCTCTTCAGGAAGATAGTGGGCAAGTGGATGGGTTGGATGCCCAAGAAGGCATTATGGAGAACGCAGATGCATATGAGGAGCAGGGTTTGATGTTTTTTCGAACCATTTATAGTGGTGCAATTGAGGCTATTCCATCAAGTATGAGCCTGCACAAAAGATTTTTGGAGATTTTAGATGAGGCAGACTTAGCATTTTCAGAAGAATTGAAGGAAGAGGTAATGAGCAATATCCAGAAAGATTTCTTCAAGGATGAGGATTATTGGGACTGGCATGCCAGACTCAAAATACTTGGCTGTAAAAAGGGAAAAGAGATGTTGGGGAATATTGTGCTGAGCGAATTGAATGAAGCAGTTAAGGTAAGCGTTTGCTTGACTTAATACGTTGTTCGATCTTTATATCATGTAACATGCAAAATTTCCTGCACTGGAAGCCACTGTCATCCATGCTGCTATATAAGTTTTAAGTAAGCTCAATGAGGATGCTAGAACACAACCTAAATTACTTTGCAAGCCTATTGCATAACTTCTCAGTTTCTTTAATTAATGACACGATAATGTCTTTCAAGAATATTGGAAAAGTTTTGCTAGTTGAACAAACCTTCTGCTGGTTTTCTGTTGATTTTCATAATCGTTAACATACTTTGCCATTAAAAGAAAATACTAAGTTTTGCTTGTCTTCACTGACAAATGTCTGTTTTTCCTTGGTTATCATTAGAAGCATGATATTGAATTAGTCTTCGACAATTGATGGAGGACAGACCCATGGTCCCCATGGGTTGACCCGCCTTTGGGCCTAGCCCACCTATCTTTATCCTATTTTTAGTTATTTTATTAGAAGTTGTGTTTTTTTAAAGATTTATGTCTTTTAGTTGAACGTTTTAATCTTGGCCGTCAAGTGTGTTTAGATGGTTAGGATTAGTTTTAGGTTTCTATTTTCTTTTATATATATATATATTTATAAGATTGTAAATCCTTTTGACTCCTTAACTAATGATTAATGAAACTTTATTGGGTGATTTTGGGGCGCCCCAAGTTCTCCCTTCTTCCTCACCCGTGAAGGGGAGTTTGGCGTGAGGCTGGTTTTCAGGTGAAAGCTTGACCCATTCATTCCACCCTCCATTTCTAGTCCCTCTATCTCTACCCGCTCCACATCATTTGGTATTAGAGTCGAAGATCGATCCATCCCGGATTCGAGATTCGGCAACCCATCATCCCTCTCAGATCCAACACCCTCATTCCTACGGATTCAAAATCTACACAGTCATACCAACATATTGTTGATGCAGGACAAACCCATGGTCCCCATCAGTTGACCCGCCTTTGGGCCCAGCCCACCTATCTTTATCCTATTTCTTGTTATTTTATTAGAAGTTGTTTTTTTTTTTTTTTTTTTTTAACTTATGTCCTTTAGTTGGATGTTTTAATCTTGGCCGTCAAGTGTGTTTAGATGGTCAAGATTAGTTCTAGGTTTCTATTTTCTTATATATATGATTGTAAAGTTGTTTGGCTCCTTAGCTAATGATTAATGAAACTTTATCGAGTGATTTTGTGGTGTTCCAAGTTTTCTTTTCTTCCTCGCCCACGACGGGGAGTTTGGTGTAAGGCCAATTTTCAGGCGAAAGCTTGACCTATCCCTTTCCATCCTCCATCTTTGCTTTCCCCGCATTTGGTACCTCCTCTATCTCTACCCACCTCGCATCTAGTACCCTGCTCCACATCAACAACTTGGTGCTTTAGAAACTCTCATGCCGGTTGTGAAATACAACTATGTTCCCATTCCACCAAAAATCATTCACCACATTGTTCATCTTACCTAATTTGGTTTCCGGTTGTGAATCACTCGACCATCTACTGAACCTAATTTGGGATTTTTCTGAAATTTCCAAAATACCCTCAATATTTTTCAAAATTCCAACTTGTTTCTCTAAGGCATTGAATTGGGTCCGAATGCTCTCAAAACTTCGCCAAACTCCTTGAATGCTATTCTAACGTGTAAACCGAGGTAATTAACATATGAACATGCTTACAACTAATTAAACACAGTAGTTAGGGGTCGGGGTCTTACATGACATATATGCACTTGTGCACAAATTTTGGATGTTTCTTTGAAGGGAATTTTCTTGCATGCTTGGGCTCTATTTGTTGTGTTATTGTTGTCCGGCGTTCGCCCTTTTCTATTGGATTTATCTTATCAAAATAAGAACAAATATCTATTTCTAACTAATTAGCTGCTCATATCACCGGTCTATTTTAATGCAATGAAGTGCAATTTACTTACATTTGGTGCCTGTGTTTAGGTTTATGATGAATCTTTGAATGCTTTGCCTTCCACCAAGATGTTTTCCCTGTATGCAAGGTTTTGGCTGGATCTCATTGATTCTAAACCGGGAGGCCTTGAAAGTTCAGGTTTTGTTAATATTGCTGATCATGGTGCAGAGTTCACATCAAACCTGTTGAGAGTTTATGAAAAAGCAGAAGCCAGAGGATGCCTTACTGATGATCTTGCTCACCAATATGTTTCATTTTACTTGAAATTGGATAGAATAGATGAGGCCAGAAATTTAGCCAAAAAGCTCTGTGATGGAAAATTTTCAGGGGTAGCAAAGTTATGGGTCTTAAGGGCTTCAATTGAGATGAAATGCGCCACTAGTAAATCTGCTTCAGTGATCAAGAATGACTTGCAGTCACTCTTTGAAATCCTAAGGAAGGCATTGTCAAAAGTAGCAGTTCCAGAAGCTGAAAGCCTATGGTTTATGGTATGCTACTATATGCCTCATTTATTAATTGTTCTCTGATGATGCCGGATCTTCTTTTACCATCTTTATTTATAGGTATTAGACCAAGATCTTAGCTTCTATAATTTTCCATAGAGTAATAATCTCGGTCTCGGTCGCGGTATCGGCCGGGCCGAAAAACCGGTATGATATTGGTATTGGTCGCGGATATCGGTCCGTCGCGGTCGTCGCGGTGTGAATTGTTTTTTAATCCAAAAAAATTCGCAAAAATATTAAAAAAATCAAGAATATTAGAAAATGCTGGAAAACAATATTTTTTTCATTAGTAACAACAATAAATTAAAATCTCAGTCACCTTAAGTTATGAGTCCTGTCTGTGTCGCAGTTCGCTGTCTTCTCCAGTATTTCATATAATGCAACCATTATTGATGCTCATGATCAATTTATTAGTGTAAAATATAAGAAAATAAAGATAACATAATAATTATCTATACATTATTAATAAGCTATTAGTATTTATTATTTAGTATCATCAATACTCAACCAATTTTTTTTTACAAGTAGAATTAAAAAAAAAAACCATTTTTTACACCCAAATTCATGTTTATAAGTAGATCTAGCATGAAAGTGTGTAGATCTAAGTGAATAACACAAAACAAACCCAAAAATGACATGCCAATGATCGTTTCATTCATTTCTATGATTTATCTAAAAATAAAAAATAAAAAACACATAATAGTAAAAATAAGGAAGTTAATTTGATTTTCTCTTACTAAATAAAATGATTTCTTCAAAAAATAGTATTGGAAGTTGGAAATATATAAGAGAATGAGCTATGGAGACATGGTTGCTCTAAGGAGATGAGCGAAGAGGAGAAGAAGATGGAAAAATAGGAAAAAAAATACAAAAAATCAAGGTTTTTGAACATTACTTCATCTCAGCCGATATTTTCAAAATATCAGCCGAGATATCCGCAATATCGGCCGAGATATAAGTAAAACCGATATTTTGACCAGATCGGCCGATATTGGCCGATATTTTGCCGAACTCGTATCGCAGCAAAATATCGTCGCGGTATCGGCCGATACCGGTTCATATCGGCCGATATGAACCGGTATCTGCCGAGATTTTAAACCATGGTCTTAAGGGCTTCAATTGAGATGAAATGCGCCACTAGTAAATCTGCTTCAGTGATCAAGAATGACTTGCAATCACTCTTTGAAATCCTAAGGAAGGCATTGTCAAAAGTAATAGTTCCAGAAGCCGAAAGCCTATGGTTTATGGTATGCTACTATATGCCTCATTTATTAATTGTTCTCTGATGATGCCGGACCTTCTTTTACCATCTTTATTTATAGGTATTAGACCAAGATCTTAGCTTCTATAATTTTCCATAGAGTAATACAACATAAAAATCCTGTCATTCTAAGATTCTGAAGCTGTCCTCTAGGGCTCGTTTGACAATTTACTAGGTTAGTAAAAGTAATGTAAAGCCTCCATTTTTCAGACAAGGGGTCACATCAAAAGTACACATCTTCAAAATTCCCTGCTTAAAAAAAAAGTAAAAAACCAACCTCCCTTCTCCACCAAATGACAAAAAAACCTGCTTTTTACACAAAAAGTCAAAAAGATTCCCTACTAATCCACTATAGAAAAAATACCATCATAACCCCCTTATATTTTATTCCCTCTTGATTTGATACTTTACATCACTTTTACTTTAATAGTAAATTGACAAACTGGCCCTTAACTTGATCATGCTAACTTGTCTTTTGAAAACTGGGATTTTTTCACTGTCGGTTTGTATATAGGCAGTAAAGTTTCTGTGAAATTCATGGTTTTAATGTTTGCTTTTCCGGGAAAAAAAATTGAATATCTTGGTAATGGAACCCAATGGGCTGGCTAGCAGTGGGCCTATTTTTTGGCCCTCCTTTTGTAGGTCTTGTTCCTGTGGCTGCATCAGTCGGTATTGTAGCTATCATGTGGTGTGCATATGTATTTGATTGGTAACATGATTGGAACCTACAACCTCAAGGTCTTTATAGTGAGCCCCTTCCGCTGTACCAGGGGCTCTAGTCATGTAGCACATATCAAATGTGTGTGTGTGTGTATATATATGTGCATCCTTCCCTCACCATATGGCGAGGGACAAACTCAATGGGGCCCACCTAGGGCCCCATTGATCATTGTACTTAGGGGGGATGGAAAGAGTCATATGAGATGAGACCATATATCGAGTTTGTGGTCAATCCCAAGTCTTTAACCCCTTCATCCGTAACTCACAAATTTAACGGCTTTATATTAAAGGATAATTTTGAACCTCAATTCAATTCCAATCCAATTGGATTAATGAAAACTCAATTGATCCATTGTAGTTTAGGGGATTCCATGTGTGTGGATGATTTGGATGAGTCATAAAGTGGCCCCAATATATTGTCCCTCACCATAATGTGGTGAGGGATAGATGCACATGAATATTTCCTATATATATATATTTAAGTTGTTGGCATTGGATATGGATATGAGGGCCCCCACCTTATCTCTCATAGTAAGGTGAGAGCATCTCTCATAGGAGCATCTCCCTCTATATATATAATATATATATATATATATATATGAGAGGGGCTCTCCTAAGCTGCAGCTTATGTTATCCTAAGCTGAAATAGTCTGCAAAATCATCTCTATCGTAAACTGCCTCAAATCATCGTCTCCAAAATCAAGATAAATCCAATTAGAACTGGATTTTCTAGTTCCATCATGCCAAAAACAGAGATAATCGACCTTGATTTGTGGGACCAGTACTGTTTTAGCTTAGGATAACAAAAGCTGCAGCTTAGGAGAGCTCTGCTCTATATATATTGTTGTTTTTCCGTTGTCCATCGTGTAATGTCACACCTGGGGCCCTACCCCTAGTCGCCAGGGTGGTTACTTTTCTAAGCACGATGGCTGTTTTCTACTTATACCAACCAGCTCTCAAGCCTCAGCTTCCTTAAGGGGACTTTGATGTCCCTTTCCAATTAAATCCATGCATCTTTAACTATTTATATGTGGCATAACATTTACATGAAATCTAAGTTCCATGCCATCACATGCCCATTTAACTAAAAGTTAGGGTATGTTTCCATATAATTCTTTTGTCTGACTCTTTAGTTAATCAGAAATATCTAGAGGTGGAAAACGGGTCGGGTCAACTATGTGTCCAAAGTTGGGACTACAGCCTGTTTCCCAAACGGGTCAGATTTTTCAACCCACATCCGTGGCGGGTCAAGTCAACTCGACCCTATCTGTCTTGACCCCCAATCGTACACTAGGTTTGGGTCCGTTGGAGAGAGAGAGAGAGAGAGAGAGAGAGAGAGAGAGAGAGAGAGAGAGAGAGAGAGAGAGAGAGAGCACATGCATTTGTATTGCTGAGAGGGGATTTGCGATGCATATATACTATAGAGAGAATTTTAACTATGTTTCCTATCCCAAAATCGCCCAAAATGCATAGATCTCCTTGCTCCAATCTCAAATGCTAGGGAAACTACTCAAAACAACCAAAATGCACAGATCTCCTACCTCCTATCTCCAATGTTAGAGAACCAACCCATTTCTCCTTTCCTCATGCTGTTCCTCCACCAACCAGATCCACCAAACCCTCGCATCAAATTTTTTTCCTTTGTTGTGAATCTGCGTGCCCTCTTCTTTTTGTTCATTTCGATAGATGATCTGTGAAAGGGGTGAGAGAAATTGAAAAAGAACGGGTCAACCTGATCCGCTTTTATACAGGTCATGAAAACCTGACCTATGACCACCTGTATATTTTGCGTGTTGAGTTCAACAGGTCAAAACTGGGTCGGGCTAGGGTCTGTTAATGGGTTGGGTCAAGTATTAACGCCCATAGATATGCCGGAACGAAAGAAGATTAAATCAGATTTGTTATGTCATCATCTTATTGACAGAATCCTCTATTAGGTCTTAAATCCTAAGGACTGAATCCTAAGGAGAAAGATTCGTATCTATGCAACAAATCCCAATTAAATGTGAATCTTAAGATTCAGGTGTGAGTTTTAAAAATGCAATACTTGTTTTATCGAATCTCACAATTCAGGGAATTTTTCTAAGGGAGAATGACCTCAGTTGGATGGTTTATATTATTTATATTTTACTTTCTTTCTTTTTAATTTTTTTTATTTTAAAAGGTTATCTAGTGATTAACAAAATCTCGAAAAATTTGTTTTTTTTCGATTTTGGGGAGGATTTAGAAACAAATAAGAAACGGACATGTTTCTAAATGTTCGACTGTGTGCATGGGTCTTGTCTTGCATTCAATTTTTGTTTAAATTTCTTTGGTTTTTTTTTCATGAAGGTTTTTTTTTTTTTAGGAGTCATCACCATGTAAGGTTGAAGATTTGCGTTTTCATCATCATCATTGTCGTCGTCATCGTCAGAGCCTTGTCCCAACTATGGTGGAGCACAGGTTCATGAATTCTGTTTCTCCATTCCGATCTATTATGGGCCAAATCCATAGATAGGTTGCACTTCTTCATATTTAACCTTACTACAATCCATTTCCTCTTCAGCCTACCCCTTTTCCTTAGTGGGCCATCAACTTTCATAGAAAGACTTTTCTTCACTGAGACCCTTTTATGGGGATCCAAATGAGCCCCTTAATGGCTTCGATTGGCCATCTAAGCAAGCCCAAAAGGATCAAATTGATCCAAATGGGCCACCAATAATGGACTGCATGTTATCAGACTTGAGCCCACGTGAATTTGGCCCAAACTTCGCCCAAAATGCATTCAACCAGGCTAAGCTGGCCACCTATGGCTAGGTGGCAGTCCACAACATGTGGCTGGCTGGTCCATTAGGATTAGATGTGGAGCCCTATAACGCTAACAATTAGGGCCCGTTTGGCAATTTACTAGGCTAGTAAAAGTAATGCAAAGCCTCCATTTTTCAGACAAAAAAGTACACATCTTCAAAATTCCCTCATCCTTAAAAAAAAAAAAGAAGCAAAAAAGCAACCTCTTTTCTCCACTAAATGACAAAAAGACCCCACTTTTTGCAGAAAAATGTCAAAAAGATTCCCTACCAATCCACTGAAGAAAATACCATCATAACCTCATATTTTATTTTCTATTGATTGATGCTTTACATCACTTTTACTTTAATAGTAAATTGCCAAACGGGCCCTTGGGGATGCTCAGATTTGTCATAAAACAAACAGGTTCTAAATTTTTGGAGCGTTTTCCCTATTTGGTCTCTTTATTATAAAAGGATAAGGATTCTTTAAGTTGGCAATTAGTTACAAAGATCTACAAGAGACATATTTCATGCAAGTGATGCTCATATTCCTACAAAGGAGGAACGTCTAAGTTGGTGGAGTTATTGTTATCAGAATCCTACAATTCGTATTCTAAATCTTGAATCCTATCCCGAACTCTAAAGGAAAATAATTCGTATCTATGCTATGAATCCCATTTACAGATGAGTATGAGGATTTAGGTGTGAATCTTACGATTCGATACTCGATTCATCGAATCTTACTATTCAAGCGATTCAGTCGACCAAGAATAACAAGAATCAATAAGTTAATATTAATAATCTTTAACTTTTTTTCTTTCTTTTCAGATATGTACTTTTAAAAGGTTATTTAGTAGTGAATGAAACGTCCAAACCTCTTTAGAATTTTTGCGGCTTTGAGGGAGGTTTTATAGATGAATAAAGAATATGCATTTGATTAAAGTGTTCAACTATAGGTATGAGGCTTATCTATATTTTCTCGTTTTTTTCTTAATCTTTTTTGGGTCTTTTCTTTATTAGTACTTTCTTAACTTCAAGAGATATCCTAATGTGTAAAATTGATGATTTGGATTTAATTTTTACTTTTACATTTTGATTTAATGATAACAAAAAATAAGTATATATTGATGCCCTAAATTTTTTTAACTATTTACACATTATTTATTATATATTAATATATATATAGCATGATGGTTTTGATATGATTGTATGATAGAATTAATTGTATTTATACTACTTTGATTGGGAAAATGGATGGACTATGAATAACTACTCCTACTTTTTTTTTTCCTTTTTAATTTATAATTAATTTTCATTTTTTAGAAAAAGAAAATTTATGCGTGTTCGAGATTTATTTTAGATTCGGGGCTTTATTTTATTTTGTAAAAAGGTTATATATTGCTAGTGTATGGGATGTCCATCCCTAAGTTATGTTCAATTATATATATCTTTAATAAAATTGCTTTGTTTGCAATTCTCTACCTTCTCCGTTGGTTTGAGTTTCTCCCAAAGGATTAAAGATAGTAGATATCTATGGTGGGTTTGTGTGATCCACGCGGTAAATGAATCTCTACTTTTCTCCTTATTTGAGTGGATTTTCCTATTGATTGAAAAAATTAGGGTATTTTGGGCTCATAGGTGATTGGATGTGGCTTCCATTAATTGCGGTAATTGGTATCAGACCCAAAAGTTTGTTATCATTGTTTGATTTCAATTATCTATTTTTATGATACCTCTCCATAAAGTCCTTGGTTGTAGGCATAACGTTGAGGATGATGTTCATAACCCTCATGTCACAACCCGAAACCGGATTACCGAAACTATCCGATCTCGGGACATGAGTTAAGAAATTAAGCACTGTGTACAGTTCTTCCCAGGATCTGCGGCGTGAATGAGGATAATAAAGTTCCATCACAAACATGAATATTTTTGCGGAAGGTCACGTGGCCTTACGACCTGAAGTCCGTGGCCCTTAGATTCCGTGTCGCAACCCAATGCTTAACAAATGCTCACTATGAGATAATACGTCATCGGACTAGAAAATCATACACCACAAGATACAGAGTAAAGCAGTGCCCAGGGTATTTCATGGCCCAATATGTTCAAGTTACAATAAAAGTATATTAATTACAACCCAAGAATAAAATGCCAACAAATGCCAGTACAAAAAAGTAAACTAAAGCACAAGATACCCCCCAGATGTTACATGATCTCAAGGCAAGACTGGATGTCTAATTGACACCAACAACACAATTCTCACCTAAGCACTACAGCTCCACAGCCACCTTTGCAAGCACTTCCTACCTACCTAGGATAATCCTACTACACCAAGTGTAGCCAGGTTATGAAAACCTGGCAAGCAGTTCAAAATAAATAACAATATATGTATATCAAATATGAAATAAAGACAAGTACAGGTTAGCAGTATTACAATGAAAGTAGTCATGCTTGAATAGTAAAACAATGGCATAAGGATCAAATTAAAGACAATATAACATGTATGAAAGTTACTATAACTGGCGTAATACAATCCTGGCAACCCACGTCGGCTAAATTCTCTCAACTGCATGGCGTGGATACAGGAGTGCCGAGGAGGGAGCTTGAACTAAAAAGGTCCAACCCATGCAGCTGCGCGGCGGAACCATGGGGAGGCAAAAGCCCAACTTACACGACGGATACAAGACTGCCGGTAATGGGGTGGAAATTGGAAACTAACTGCAGTAGTGTAAATCAGTCTAAGCCCCAAAGACAGTCGGGGCCAACTGTCACGTCCCCCCGAACCCGATTAGAGAATAAACCGGATCCGTGGAGTGAAATTTAGGGCTAATTAAAAATTTTGCCCTTTAGGCCCAAGGATCGTAAGTCCGCTGTGAGGATATTGCGTTTCAAACTTCAAGTAATATAAAACTGCGGAATTCATACAATTTGAGGCATAATAAATTTCAAAGCAATGAATAACAAATCTCATTAATAGTTAAAGTTGCACAAAGAAATAATAAAACTAATCAAGGAATTAAAGTATTAACAAAGGCCATCCCAATAAGGCAATAACCAAGGCCTTTAAAACACTAAAGAAGTCAATAGTGTGAAAGGTTCAATGAGAGATAATAAATGAAGAAATAAAATCTAGGGAAGTCCCGATGAATCGCTCTCGTGCCGGGAATGATGACGCTACTCTACGTCATCGGCACGCCACTCTCGCTCCTCTGCTGGTAGGATCTCCTCACCGGCCTGCTCCTCGTAGTAGTACTCACCTGAGGAGTCTGCACACCAAGGAACAACGACATGTTGAGCAATAGATAAGCAAGATATAAATAATCATGACATGCATCAAGTATAAGAGTAATGACATGTATGATAATCAAGAGAATACAAGGAATCGAAGCTAGGCATAAAGCATGAATAAATAACTAGGAAGAATAATAGAAAATCCTAACATACTAACAATAACCACTGTCCAAACAATGCAATGCAAGAATCAAGAGGGAGACTCCGAGGATGTCCAAGCCACCTCCCAGGGTACCAGTGACAATCCTACCCGGACTACTGATACTAAAGTCCGGCTCCAGGGGGATCCAAGCTCCCGGTCCTGGGAATGGTAGCACGGTCCAAGCCCGCTCCCAACTATTCAACGCCATGGACGCCGTCCAAAGCCGACTGCCCACCTCGATGTCCGAGTAACCGGCCCATCAATAATACCCCAAACTGCAGATGGCTATGACATGCAAATAATAATAAAGTGGTGTTGACACGAGATTAGATCAAGACAAGCAAGTCTGGCTAGCTCAATATACAAGACATGTTCGTAGGGATTATCTCATTTAAGTCAATACAAGACAAATCCAATCACATGATAATCCCTTCAGTCTAACCAGTCATGTTTATCAATTACATAACACGGGGTCCTAAGGCACACTCTAAGTCAGGTCCAAGTCCTAATTCTACAAGGGATTATGTTTCATAATTAATTAGGTGTATTATGCCAAGAGAGTGTATAATGTGCAATTACAACGTATACAATTAAACAAGTCAATGAGGAATTACAAGCCAAGCCTAGGCAAGTAGTATCATCCATGTATCCTACATGTTCTAACGGAGTACGTGTGGAATTGGATCAACGATGCTTCTAAGGAAAGCCCTTGGTGTACAATCATATTAAGCATCCATTAATTCAGTTCCATACGCATTCGGTTACCCCATGTTTAATACACGAATACCTAAACACCTAATCGAAACATACCAAGCCACGTGCTTCGATTTCAACTCCCATTATGGTCATGTGGGAGTAAGTTCATGGTTTCCAACATCTAAGGCCCAAACCAAAGTTACTGGTCTCATTTCCAATAAAATATAGGCTGGGCCAATAATCTGAGTATTTACATCACTTCCCGACCTCCGATCATGATGAAACCAGAACCATTGGATTCTACATCTCAAGGGCTTTCCAACGGTATATAATATGTAGAAATCCGACGGACGGATTAAAAGTTACAAGTGTTTTAAGTTTTTTCCAAAAGTTGTCAGAAATTACAAAATTACCAGATGCGATCGATCGGACAAATTTCAGTCCGATCGATCGGTCTGCAGGTCTGATCGATTGGCACTGTAGACCTGACCCCGAAAATGCGTTTTTCTCTTCTTTTTCCTGCAGAAAACGAGCCTCCATGCTCCCCAATCATCACAATTACCATTCCCATCCATTCTATCAAATTAAAAACATCAAAAGGGGTACCAATTTAACAATTAATCCAATCCATACCACAAATCTAACCTAACATGTAATCCAAAATCAATATCATCACCATGCTTGGTTTTAGGGAAATCTAACAAGGTAATCATTACAATCAATGGAGAAACATACACACATGCTTAATTTATAAATTGCAAATCTACTTGCCTCAACCAAGAAGATGATTAGAAATTGGAAAAGCTTGAGGAGGAGCTTTCTACTACGAAAACCACAATCTAACCCGCTCAAAAGTAATGTAGAACACCGAGAAGAAGAAAGAAAGGAAAAAGATCAAGATTCTACCTACTCTAAGCAAAAGAGAAGACGAAAGGGAACGTTGATAATGGGAAAAGGCTTACCAACTAGTATCAATGGAGAGAGGAGATCGAGAGGAAGAAGATGTGCGGTCCTGATCGCGGAGGTGATCTCTCCTGGGTAGAGTTCTGGGCTTGAGAAGAGAAGAGGAAAAAGAAGAAGAGGCTACTGTAGCTCTCGTTCGTTGCAGAGATGAATAAGAGATTAGGGCTAATCCCTGATTAAGAAGAGAGGGGAGGGAAAAAGATGGATTTGCCCTTAAGTGGGTCCGGTGAAAGAATGGGCCACTTGAAGGGTTTCTGATTGTCGGATCGCGATAAGCCAAGAGACAAAAATGATCAGCGCGATGAGATCTTTTCAACGAACCCAAAATCACGGTGATAGGAATTCTTCCGGAAAAACACTCAATTTTCCCAAAATTGCAAACTACCCCCCTGATAGGATCAAACGAACTCGAAATCGAACGAAACTTCGTAGACACTATTCTAATACTAAAAGAAACTCACTCAAGGCCTAATCCCACTTAAATATCTAACAATACAATTAATTATAATAATAATAAAATAAACGGGTCAACGGGCCTGCTATTGGGCCCAATTGACCCAGTAAGGTCGTGGACCTTACACCAACTTTCTGGGGACCAAAGCTCAGTGGTGCTGACTCAAAGGGTCAAGTAAACTAGATTGGTCATATCGTGTCATGTCTAGTCATATCGTGTCATGTCTAGAAAGGAATTACTCCACAGGCTGGCATGTTAGGACAATAACTTGAATTCTGGAGGAGTAGCCCTCATGTATCATGTGCTGGAAAAACATACTTGAAAACAAGGTAAGTTGGTAAGACTAGGGATACTGGACATCCAAGTTGATGAACTTGACTGAACTGGTCTAGCAAGCTCGATTCTGGGTGGACAAAAGGGCTAAGGGTTTGGGGACAGTTGGGCAGCATTTCGGCATGAGATGGTCCAACCCAAATGGGTAAAAGAATAGAGATGGATCTGAGTGATTGGACGGGGTAGGGCAGTTGAACGCTCGCACGCCGAACCAAAACACTCCAACGTGGATTTGGTCACTAGGGAGGAGCAGGGCAGAGAATGCACGCTAACTCCTAACGTGACCAACATAAGTCAAATCTCTTAGGGCTGGTTCATGTGATAAGAAAAAGGGTATAAGAGTGATGTGCACACTTTGTGCATGCGTGTAAAAGGAATGGACCTGGCATAATGATTTATAGACATTCAAGGAAGCCATTACAATCGTAGTTATCAGAATCCTACGATTCGTATCCCGAATCTT
The DNA here is from genome assembly GCA_038049695.1 of Cinnamomum chago. NCBI lineage: Eukaryota > Viridiplantae > Streptophyta > Magnoliopsida > Laurales > Lauraceae > Cinnamomum > Cinnamomum chago. The sequence continues at coordinate 34,728,697 of CP142460.1, forward strand.
AAGGAAAACGATTTGTATCTATGTAATGAATCCCATTTACAAATGAATCTTAGGATTCAGGTGTGAATCCTACGATTCGATACTCGTTTAATTGAATCTTACGATTCAAGCGATTTGATTAAGTGAGAATGACAAGCTAATATTAATAACCTTTTACCTTTTTTTTTTCTTTATTCTCTCTTTCTTTTATCGCTTGTATTTTTAAAAGGTTATTTAGTAGTTAACGAAACATCGTAAGAATTTCTTACGGCTTTGATAAGGTTTTAAAGATGAAAAAAGAACATGCATTTAACTAAAGCATTCGACTGTACGTATGGTGCTTGTTTATATCTTCTTCTTTTCTTAATCTATTTTGGTTTTTTTTCTTCATGAACACTTTCTTAACTTTAAGAGATATCCTATCGTGTAAGATTGACAGCTTGGATTTTATTTTATTTTTATATTTTGATTTAAAGATAATAAAAAATATATATTGATATTTTAAACTTATTTAACTATTTACACATTATTTATTTCAGATATAATAATAATAATATATGTCATGATGTTGATATTATTCTATGATAGACTTACTTGTTATTATATTTATACAACTATAAATGGACAAATGGATGGTTATGAATAATTAATTTTTTTTCTTTTAATTTTTAATTTTTTTTCTTTTTTTATTAGAAAAATAAAAAATCCTACGATTCACGATACGATTCGTGATTCAATTATATTCATGGGTATGAACGATTTGCGATACGATTCCGATTTTGAAAACTATGATTGCAATGACCAAGCTAGGTTTTGGATCGCCTTTCGCATGCCAACACAATACTATTCGACCCTATGCATCCCAATGATGACATCATCATGGTATCGAGTTCCTTAGTTCTTCCAATGGTGGGGTGACATTCACGATCATTAGTTGCATACACTTGATTAGGATTGCCGGTACTTGTTTCCAGACAATGCCCGGGGTGTATGACAGCTCACCCACACACCCACGTGGTCTAGAACATGAGTCCAAGGCAAAAGTGAAGGGTCCCACCTATGTTCTAAGGTTCAAGCATGAGAACCCATGGCCTTTTGGTGCACTAATCGTTCAATTAGTGTGGCATTTGATGGCCTAAAGGTGTTTAAAAAGGTTTTGAAAATCATTGGAGAAAGTTAGAAAAGGTTCGGATCAGTTTGAAGGTCAATAGAGCACCCCCCAGTTGTGAAACAGTATAACTGTGCATCATAACCGGGTTGGAATACAGGCACAACCGGGGAAAATTCTCAGTGTTCCCGGTCGACCAAGGTCTTACCTAGTCGACCTGGAACAAAAGGTGCATGGTACAACCGGGGAAATACCCTGTTGTCTTGGTCGACCGAGATACGACCGAGCACACTGTTTGACACACTTCCGGGGACTTCCGGAAGTACTGTACAGGTGACTTCCAGGGCTCTGTTTTGGGGGTGTTTTCTATAAAAAATCAAGGGGGTTCTTTCATAACTTTTGGGAAAACAAATTACATGAAATCTAGCACCAATTTAAGACATAATTGAGCTGATTTTAAAGAGGAAAGCTAGCATGGAATTCATGGACATGAGCCATATAGAATGCTATATGCAAGGAATTTAAGTTGAACTTTCTTGCCTTGGTCTCCAAGTACTACAACCCACTTCTAATCTTCCAAAATCAACCTCTAAACACTCCCACAGTGGCTGGAAATCTCTCCTCCAAAACCCCAAAAATCCTACACAAAAAGCCCTAAAAATCACAACTTAAGAAATACTTGGAATCACCTCATGCATGTTGGAATATGGGGACTAAAGAGGGTCCTAATCAACATACTAGAAGATGGGAGGAGTGGAGAACCTGTAGCACCTCCGATTGGAGTGATTTCAATGGTGGAAGGGGCTGCCAACACGGAAGTTGCCCAAAAATGGGTTCTTTGGAGAGTAGATGATGAAAGGAGTCTGATGGTGACATTCGTTTTCCAAGCTGCGGAGATTTGCTCTTGATTCCAAGAAGAAGAAAGCAAGAAGAAGGATCTCGCAGCTGAGCTGCTGGTTGCATAGAATGAAATGGGAGAAGGAAGAAAACTGATGGGGTGGACTAATATAAGTGCGTGGAAAGTGGGCCTCACGACTTAAGTAAATGTGCGGGTCTGGAACTCAGTCTTCTGGACCTCGGATGGAAAAAGTCAAAGAATGAAACGCATCTGAAATTAAATTCTCTTTCTAATGAGCACAAGTTTGACATGTTTCGAGGGTCCGAAGAAAAAGTCAACTATTTGGTCAAAGGGATTTGATTTATGACGAAATTGGACAATTGAGGGGGTCTCGAGGCCTCATGGATTTGAGTTGAATACGAAAGATGTTGGGAACGTTTATACCGATCTAAAGAGCTCAAAATCACAATTTTACAGAATTTACGAGTAAACCCCCCCATTTTCTCGAAATTACACAGGTCCTCTAAGGCATCAAACTAGGTTCGAAGGCTTTCAAAACTCCCCAAAGCTATTGAAAAGCTATACTAATACTCAAACCAAGTTAATTAGCTTCTAATCCGACTTAGTGAACTAACCACACACTTAATTAGCACTAATCGTAGAGATTTGGGGTCGGGGTCTTACACCTCATGACCCACAAATCTGAAAACTCAGATTCTAGGTAGGCAAGTTGAGAACCTGACTCGGCATTTGAATCAAATTGAATCCTGAGATTAGTTGTTTGATGAGTTGGCCTATGAATGTGATGACAACTATTCATTTGTGGTGATGATTATATGATGGATCATACGATCTTGTTATTGAGCCGATTTATGATGATGAGTCGAATGAAGATTGTGATGAGGAACTTGCTAAATTGATTTGGGATGTATATAAAGATGATGATGATACCCGCGATCATCTTTGATAGATCTTAAGATAAATATTGTTGTTAAAATCATTTTTGATGAGCATCAAGATTATGAAAAAGTAATTTCAATTATTAATGATGAGAAGATTAAGCTATTGGATGGAGTAGATGTGGAAGACAACACTTTGGAGGGTGCCACTCTGACTGTTGCTTTATTGGAGGGTGCAAGTCTGGCAGATGTTAATATGGATGGTTTGGATGTCATCAATTGTACATTTGATCTATAGATGTCAAACCGGACAGTGACAGATTATGTTGATCCTTTCTTGCAATTAATCCAATGGCAAGATAGAAGTCGATCTTCTGAATCGAGTCATTACAGATTCCCACATTTTCAGCCGTAGCTAAAAGATCCAGAAATTTATGTGAATGAGTTGCAGTGGAAGCAAGTGGAACCGAGTGAATGGTGGACACAGGTTTGAGATCGGTTCTTTTTTAAGTGGGGGAGTTTGATGCAGAAGCATAGAGTGCAAATTTCATGGATCCTGTAGTTGATCAGGCCTTTGATTACATGAATCGATTTGATCGATCACATGGATTTTGAACCATCTTAATCCGGGCCCAATGAAGAAAAGGGCTTACACCAAATTTTGAATGGCTAAGATGAAATGAAATGGGTCATAGATTTGAAGCTAAATATAATGTATTTTATGGGTATCCAAATCAGCCCCTTAGGGGTCTGATTGGCCATCTAACCAAGCACAAAAGGATCCTATTGATTTATACAGGCCACCACTAAATGGACTGCATGTTAGCAGACTTGAGCCCACTTGAACCTGGCCCAAACTATGCCTAGAATGCATGCTACCAGGCCTAAGTTGGTTGCCTATGGCTGGGTGGCAGTCCACAACATGTGGCTGGTCCATTAGGATAAGACGTGGAGGATCATAAAGCTAATAATTAGGGATGCTCATATTTTTCATGAAACAAATGTTTCTAAATTTTTGGAGTCATACATACCCTATCATATGATTTGTATCAGCTGAATCAATAGCCCATTAGACATTGTCTTCAGTTTTCATGAAACAAATGTTTCTAAATTTTTGGAGCCTTTTCCCTATTTGGTATCTTTATTAAAGAAGGATAAGGATTCTTTAAGTTGGCAATTAGTTACAAAGATCTACAATAGGCATATTTCAAGCAAGTGATGCTCATAAGGAACGTCCAAGTTGGTGGAGTGCTTCCAACAACACCTCTTTCTTTTTAAGTCTTGGGCTATGGAAATTCTTTCAATTTGGTTTTTTCCTCTCATATTTTTAGGACTTTATGAGTGGTTGGGATTTTTTTTTGGGAAAATTTCAAAATAGGGCTCAAGTTTTTTTCAGATTTCAAATTAGGACAAAATAAACTCATTTCAAATCAGAACATTGGATTTTCTGGTGGCTTTTTCCTCTATATTTTTTGGACTACCCAAAATGCCCTAAACCCCTTTCTTCCTCCCTTCTCCCTCCCAAATTTACTTCACCTACCCATAAACAGAAATCGGTAGAAGGGGAGTAGTAATAGCGCCCAACTCTATGAACGGGCCTGATAGCATATTGAGTGGCCACAGGTGGGCCCACACCATAGTAGCCGTTGACACTCAACCTTTCCAAACCAACTTGCCCCTGCACCCCATCTCTTCTGTATTGCTCCCACATCACTCCACCATCATCTCTGCTTCCTCTCCACATCCACCATCTGCACATAGGCTGGTGGTGGAATGCTCAGCGATGCCTCAAATGGGTCTCGCCCCACTGCATGAACCACCCCATCTGATGTTGGCAATGTTAGGACCGGCATCTTCCCCGGTGCTGACAGCACAACACTGCTGGCGCTCCCTCTACTCATCTGGGCAACCGGTAGCTTGATAGCGCCTTGATCATACATTCCACTCAACAGTAGAGGGTGTCTCTGGATAAAATAAAAATCCGATGGTGGTTGGGAGGAAGAAGGGTATAGGGCATTTTGGGTAGTTTAAAAAATACAGAGGAAAAAGTCATCAAAAAATTCAATTTCTCGTCCATTATCCTTATTTGAAATGTAAATTTAAAACTTAAGTCCTGATTTAAAATGTGAGTTTTATTTTGTCCTTATTTGAAATTTGGGAAAAACTTGAGCCCTATTTTGAAATTTTCCCTTTTTTTTAAAGATTTTTTTTGGAGTTGAGCAATCGTTGCAGATAATTGAATAACATTTTCCATTAATTCTACAACGGTTTCTATCAGTTCCTCCATAGTCGTGGATGAAGACTCCACTTCTACCTTATGAACCACCATATTTATTTTTTAATGCAATCTTAAAAAAAAATTGACCGATTTGATGGGTAGATTTGCTCTTCACGAATGTGTAGGCGAAACTGGATTTGAAATCGGAGCTTGAAAGGCTTTTTAATCATGAAATCACACTTTGACCGTTGATATGGTCAAATGCTATTGATTGTAATTCCTGTGCTAATGTCACACGTACTCTGCTCCTGCACTATAGTTCAAAGCAGTTAATCCTTGATTGGGTCATACCTAACCCACTATGGACCTGGGCCCTAAGCCTGGGCCCTAAGCGAACCCACTTAGGCTCGCAAATTGACTCGTCTGGCATGTGTCAAGAAACACGTGAAGCCCTCTTCCTATGGTCTTGGTCTTTGTGTTTGAAGAGGAAGAAAATGAGTGAATTCCTTTTCTTTTGGTTATCGTTCCTTCAGAGGAAGAGGAGAGTGGTCCGGCGCTTCGATTGTGCTTGACGAAGAGAAGAGAAGGAACTGCAGCTTTCCGGAGATTTGCGTCACTTACACGACACACCTCGGTGATGGCAGGTTGTGGTGGTTGCTCGTTGTGTGATGAGGAGGGCATAGTGGCTGGAGATGACAAAGTTGGGTAGATGCCAGGATCAAAATAGCGGTTGCGGCAGGCGTAGTGGTCAGTGGCCAAAACGCTACGTAGCGGTTGCGGTGATACGTAGTGGTGTAGCGATGTGAATTTTTTAAATGGTTAAATTTTTTTGAATCTTGTATAGCAAACAATATTGTATTTCTTTAGTGATTTGAAACCATATAAGGGTAGAGATAACTTTAGGAAAGACTAATGAGGAGAAGAAATAGGAAAAACAGTGTTTAAAATTAAAATTACTTGGCTCTATTAGGTTTTAGACCGTAGCCCCGTTATTTTCAAAATAGCGTAGCGGCCTCGACTGCTACGGCCGATGCAGCGTAGCGGCCACTATTTTGAACCATGGGTAGATGGCTTCGCGGGTGGTGCTTGTGCACAGGTGTTGGGTGTGCCTACTCTATTTTTGTCTTTTCTTTTTTCTTTCTTTTTTTGGATTTTGTGGCAACGATGGAGAAGGGTTTTGGTAGTCTATGTTTAGATTTGATGGGGAATGGGTTTTTGGACGAGGGTGGACTACGGATGGGTGGAGACGGTGGATGGGTTGGTGGAGGTGGGGATTCAGTTTGGTGGTTTGGGGTTGCAACGGGTTTCGACGGGTTCGGGGATAGGGATCGATGGTGATGGAGCTACGGTAGCGATGGAAGGGATTAAGGATGGATGGATAGCCTCCGATTTGATTAAGGATAGATGGATAGGCTCCGATCAAAGATTGAAGCGATGTGGATCTTCGCTTTAATACCAACTGATCCAGACCGCAGGGTTAGGGCTTATGTGGGTGCCGAAGCACGTGTTCATAGATACTTCAAACACATCTCTGCAGAGACTTCAACACGAAGGATGCACCTCCAAGGGATAAAAAAAACCCACAATAATTCTATTCAATAATCGAAGTCTAAGAAATAAATTACTACAATGTAATGTAAATAGGAAAATCAAACTTAGGGCCTAAGAAAACCTAATTAAACTAGGAAACTAAATAATATTGGAAACATAATCCTAATTACATTTCTTTAAATAAAATTAGAAACTAATAACTATTTATATATATGAAAGTGACTGATTTTAATTGAAATCAACCTTAATCCATTTTGACTCCCATTCAATTTTGACCTTTTTAAAAACATCTGAATGCCGAGTCTCCCTTTATTACACAGAATTGCTCTTGCAAAAGAAAAAAAAGGCTAAATCCCAATTTCTCCTCTCCGAGCCACATCAACCTCAATGTTTGTCCTTCACTCTCTTTAATACAATGTATAAATCAGCCATAACATTTCTCCTTCAATCTATTTAATACAATAAATCAGCCACAACTTTTTTCCTTCATGCTCTTTAATACAATAGTTACTTCACAGTCATCACCTTTAAATTCAAGGGATCATCAGGTTACGTAAGGTTATTTAATTTTTTTTATATATTTTGATATATAGAATAAATTTTAATGATAATAGATAACAATTTTTTTTAATTTAATTTTTCTTTCTCTTAAAATCCTAAGGTTTAATATCATTGTAAAAAAAAATAAAAAATCTTAAGGTTTAATTTATTTCCATTTTTTTGGCCCGAGCTTTGTTGCTAGTAATTATTGAATTAAAAAAAATCCTAAATCTACTTGCTGGGCCCCACATTTGGGTCATCTGTTCTGCAACACATCCCTCAATTTTTTTAGACAATTGCAACTAGCCGCCAATCAACCTTTTGGTTCCCCATAAACTAAATTACAACTATCCACCAAAGTAACTTTTGTGGAGGGAGGAGTTGCCGTGACAATAACAATAAAAGAAGTCTTAAATCCAAGAGCCTCAAATCCACACAAAATGATATAAAATCAAGTCAACTGATTTTAATGCAGAATTTAACTGCAACCTATTTAACCATCTAGGGAGAGAATCAGTTTTTCTGACAACATTAGGGCCTGTTTGGCATTGTACGTATGTTATTCCCAGTTTTGTGCTGAGATTGGGTTGTGCTGACACCATGCTGTGCAGAACTTGTTTGGCAACGTTATATTAAATTGTTCTGTTGAGATTATGCCATGTGGAACTTGTTTGGTAACATTAAATAGTGTTGACATTATTCTGTCTAGAACCTTTAAGAACCTAACATCTGCTTGGCTCAGTATAATTGCCCTCTTGATCCCAACCTTCCAATTAAGGACTCATATGTCATAAAATTAAGAACTTTGATCATTGAAAGAGATGAAGCTCACTCTTACCTTCTATGTATTCAAAGACCACTCCAACAATCATGATGGCCACATGGTTGTGCCACAACCATGTTTGTACAAGGACTGGAGATTCTAAAAATTAAAAAGCTACGCCACTGTGAGTTCCACAACCACCCCGAAAACATGAAAACCCCCTTCTTGGATCATCCATGCCCAACTTTGAAATCTTCTACATAAACCTTCACACCCTCTGTTTCAAGGCCAACACCAACATCACAACACCCATCCATGCTCTATGGACCCACTTGGGTTTGGGGGTGTGTGGAGAGAGGGAGAGGATAACACTACAATGAGACCTTGAAGATGTCAAGTGGAGTGACATTATGCGTTTCTGTATGGTCTTATTAGACGATTATGCTAAAGGGAGAGGAGACGACCCAAACCACCACCTTCTGTCCTCCACATACACACCAACTAATGGCCCTAACCATTTTCTTATTGTTTCTTCTTTCTCCTTTTCCTTATTCTTTTTTCTTCTCTTCTTCTTCGACTCTCTGTCACTATGCATCTTCCTCAATCTCTCCCTTTCTCTTTCACTCACGACCTCTGCACCATTGCCACCATAGTGGACTTTTTTTATTCTTTTTTGTTTCCATTTTTTCCTTCCTTTTCTCCTCTCCTTTTTTTTTCTTCTCTTCCATTTTTTTTTTCTTTTCTCTTCTTACTATCTTTCTCTCCACCTCAACCCCAAAGCAATCCAGCCTCTAACCACTTGCCATTCCCCACACTGGCAATCAACCCACCGATCAAAGTTGCTGGAGAAATGCAAGCGATGGGGCTTAGGGTGAGAGAGAGATTGAAGAGTTGCAGAGGGCAATGTTCGTGCGGCTATTAGGGAGAGGCAGAGATGAGAAGGGTCGTTGGATCTATGAGGTTGGGGAAGAGAGTTTGGAGAGAGAGAGAGAAGGGGGTTGCCGATGAGACTTTTTCGATAACTCCTTGTGTGCCACGGAGTTGTACCTTTAAAAAAAATAAATCGTTTCGCAGATCTTATGCCATTCGCGCGATTCTGAAAATCGTTCCACAGAGTCAAATTTAAAAACCAACAATTAACCACTACCAAACACGTTTTCTACTCTGGCATCCCATGGGAACTGGAGAACATCCCAATGGTACGATGCCAAACAGGCCCTTACCTTTTTCACATTCACAACCCAATGCTGATCATGCAATCCTGGTCACTGTCTTGGCTGTAGCACAAAATCGGAAACATAAACTCAAAAGAGCTCCACTTCCGCTTCACTTACATCAAAAGATCCAGCCAACAACAAAACTGATGTAAACAGCATCAGGCATCCAGACCGCATGCTTCCATAGGCTATGAGCATCATTACTTCAGATGGTTCCTTCTGTAGCCTTCCTCAAGTTTTTGGGATGAGACCAGTAAGCATTCAGTCCAAGAACAAAAGCAGACCAGCAGGCAGATGGACTGCAGAGCAGTCGGCTTCGGTGCAGATCTGCAGTCGACTTCAGATTTTGAAGAAAGAGAACACAGGAAAGGAAAAGGAAAGGGATAGAGAAGAAGAGAGAGAAGAGTAAGAAGGGCAAAGAAGGAAGTAGAGGCAAGTGACAAAAGGTGACGAAGGAAAGGAGAGATGGAAGAGAAAGAAGGGCGATGAAGGGAGGAGAGATAGGCGAGGAAGGTTAATGGCCCTGGGCCAAACCTTGTTCTGATATGGATTTGCGCCTGCAGGGAAAAGAAAGGAAAGAGATGTGGATGTACAAGAAAGCTCTAGTCGAGTAGTCATGGATTTGCTCATATCATTAATAATACTAGTCTTAAGTTTACATTAATATATATATATATATATATATATTAATAACGGAGGGTGTCCCAGCCCTTTGGGCCGGACTAATCCCTACGGGCCCGGGGGGGAGCCGGGTAAATCCCGTGGCCCCTAATGAAGGGTAAAATACATTCTCCTATGACAGACGTAAAGATGAAAGAAACATCCTAGCAATCATAACTGTAGATCTAGCAGTAGTGTTTGACTTCCATATTATAAAGAGACAATCTAAAACTATCGTTCTGTGAAGTGAAATATTTATATTAGGGTAATAATTTCATTATTGCTTAATATTGAGCTGTTTCTAATCATATGCTTAATATTATTTTTAAACTTTGTATGAGAAACTTAACCATTATTACTCTTGTTTTTCTTTCATTTTCTACTTGTGCAGGCCATCAAATATTTTTCAAATAATAAAGAATACTTTGAGAAGCTGATGCAAAATTTTATGATTTTCATGGCAAGAGTCGGTGGCACTGAGAGCAACTCTTCAGTTGCTTTTGCCATTGTGAATTGGGTTCTTGAGAGACATGGAATACAACATGCAAGAGAAATTTATAACCGGTATGCTGCAATATCATTATTTTTTAGATTTATATCACTAATAAGTAATAATCTATGCTTGATGCGTAGTTTTCGTTTGAAAATGACTGAGTCGAGTAACCCGAGTATCATTTCAAACCAGTTTCTATAGAAAGGGACTTTAACACATTATTCTCTCCTTATTTTCTTGTTGACGAGGCCTTGCAGATCTTTTACACTGATTTTAGAAGATCAGAACCACGTTTTTTGTGCTGTTCATCTGATTGAATGAAAAAAAAAAACGACAAAACTTATTGATACTTAAATTCATTCAGACTAACTAAAAACTTGATGATGATCATCATCATCATTGAGGCCTTGTACCAATTATGTTGGGGTCAGCTACATGAATCCTAATTTTACATTTTGGTCTATCCTGAGCCAAATACTCAGATAGGTTCCACTTATTTAAATTTATCCTCACTACTTATATTCATGTCCTCTTTAGCCTATTCCCTTTTCTTGGTGGGCCATCTACCAGTATAGAAAAACTTTTCGTCAACGATGCTGTTCTTCTTGTCTTGCATTGGACATGTCCAAACTATCTCAAACGATTCAATTGTAATTTGTCTCCGATTAATGTTACCCCAAAATGCTACCGAATGCGCTCATTTATGATTCTGTCTTTCCTAGTTTTACCACACATCCATCTCAAACCTACATCCATCTCAAACCTTCTCATATGTGTTACATTCATTTTGTGCATGTGTTGCTTCCTAATTTGCCAACATTCTGCTTCATAGGTTATAGCTTATCTAATTGCAATCTGATAAAACTTTTCCCTTCAATATTTCTGTGACATAAGTTTTTTTAAATTTTATTTAAAGAGTTGTATAAGGATTAGGTTATCAATTTTATTAGGATTTTTATTTTATTTCCCAAGTTAGATTATTAGGTTTCTTAGCCACCAAGTTTTCTCTTATTTTTATCTCATTGTACAGAATGGAATTTGAGAGAGCTGATTAATAGAATTTGGGCTTTATCCCTAAGGTGTGTCCTCATTATTGTCTTTGCGTAGACGTGTTGAAGTGTTTGCGGACACGTGCTTCAGCACTGTAGTGTGCTTCGGCACTCTCCCGCAAGCTCTAACCCTAGGGCCTACATCACTCACTTGTGTCTCCACAAGTATTTCTCACACTAGTTACCCCACTCTTACATTTCTTTGTTGATGCTAGTACAACCTCTTGGGACAGTCCTTTTATCTAAGATCCACAAAATCAAGTCTCTTGGTACCTTGTCATAGGCTCTTTCTAAATCGATGAAGACCATAAGAAGATTTTTTTTTTTTTTCTTCTTTCGGTATTTTTTCCATTAATTTTCAAGGTAAGAAGGTAGCTGCAGTCATTGTACTAACTAGAACATGATGATGTCTTAAAATTAATAAAAAAACATTTATTTTCAAGGTGAGAAGGTGATGTAGGCCTTCGGGTTAGGGCTTGCGTGGAGTGCTGAAGCACCGTGTCCACAGACATCTGAATACGTCTCCGTAGAGACCTCAACACGAGGACGCACCTCTTCTAGGATAAAAACCCATGTATCTATTCCAATTATCTGAAGTTTGAGATTTTCATCTCTACAATGTACTATAAGTCTATAAACAAGAAAAGTAAACTTAGGGCCTAAGCAAACTTAATCCAATAATGAAAACTACCCTAATTACAATTAGAAATATGCTAACTAATAATTAGGAAAAATAAAAGGAAACAAAATAAAAATATCTCCAACTGGGCGGGACCACTTATGGCATGTATGGCCTGTTTTATATAATTCCCCCCAGGTTGAAAGAAGAGTTTTACCTCAAACTTGAGTCGTCTTCATGTTGCCTCTGTATACATGTACATGAAGCACTTTTGTGGCATAGGCCCTTGATCTCTTCTTTGGTGATTCTGGTTTCTTCGGATGGAGTGTAACTTACTTTTCACCGCGCATGAATGTGTACGTGTTGTTGCACATCCCATGAGTGCCATTCTTGTCATACATCCATGGGCAGCCTAATAAGATATCACCATTATATATTGGGAGCACATTGTGCCAAACTGTATCTTCATAATCTTCACCAATGGTAAATTTGATTTGGCATATATGTCGCACCAGTACTTCATCACCTGTCATTAGCCACTTGAGACGATTATTATGTTGTGGTTGGTTTGTTGTTTGTGTGTTTGTAGTTGTGGTTGTTTGGGGCGCCGGGGTGTGGGGGGGTTTCTTTCTGGTTTTCTCATGTGCTCATTCCTATTTCTATCGAGGTTGCGAATTTATGTCATCTAACATAATGAGGAAAGAGAGTCCTTTTATTATTATTATTATTATTATTATTTATATTATTAGTTTTTTCTTTTGGTCAAAGAGTCCTTTTTTTTATTAACTCCAAGCTTCAATTTTAGCATGTGCTTCCATGTTTAGCAAAGAAGAAATGAGATGAAGCTAAAGTAAAGTTGCCAAGATGTGAATGCTACGATGGATAAGCTGATTTGTTGGATAGGTCAGAATTAGGATGAGGGCATAAAGTAAACATATGGGCAAACTTGCACCATCATCAACAAAACCTTGTCCCATCAATCTGGGGTTGGTACAAGTATCTTCAATAAATTGAACATCAAGGATTATCACTAAGATTGTTTGGCCATGTGCACAAGCCTGAATTAGTCCCTGTGTGCTGTGTTTACTAGAAGAATGGGGAGTTCTGGAAAGACCTTGGGTGAAGCAGCAAGGATGGAACTGGGAAGAGTGGATTTATTAAGAGCATGGCCTCGACTAGGTTTGAGTGTAAAGGCAAAACTCACGAAAGTGATTGAACTAATTGGGTTTATGACATGAACATGGTGACGAGCTTGTTTGCTGTCCTTTGCACACATCTACTGATAGACTGAGAGTTAGTTCCCTTCTGTTTTACCACAAAGAAGAAGAAGTCTCATTTACCAAGCATATAGTTTCCAAATTTTGTTACTTTCTTATCATAAGCTTTTTCCATGCCTATCACAAATAGTATTATGTGGTTTTTTTAGTGGAATTTCCAAGTTGTCTCCCTTTAAATGATTCTGAGGAAAAATTATCATTCGCCGGCCTGCCTGTGACCCTCTATTGTGGATTTCAAAGTAATCGTGTGCACTTTTTACTGCCTCTGATTAGATTCATCTGGCCTTTGTTCTCTGGATATAATTTTATATTTCTGTCTAGCTCTTGTAATCCAAAGTCTCCTGGTTTTTTTTTTTTTTTTTTTCTGATAACCACTCCTGGTTTTGATACCATTCTGTTGTTTTCTACAAACATCCCAAGGCACCAACAATATCATTTGCCTTCTGTGAGGACTCTTTAATACATTCCTTTCACCACCTCTTTAATATACTTGCTTGTGGTTAAGTGGTGTTGGCACCTTGATATCATACACATGCCCAGGGATTGATCCATGGAGATCCCTCACAACCTTGACTGTTTTGAATTTTGATGCCATTTTACCTTATTTCCTATGTTATGCGAGTTCGCTCTTTTTTCAGCCCATTTGGCAGACTTGTCCAGCTCTTCTAAATGGTAGGTTACCTCTACAATTTTTCCAATGACTTCATTCCATACCATTTGTTTAAAAAGGATCATCATTTCAAGCTTGGAGTCGGTGAATGGACAATTAACAATATTGAGATACCATCTCCATCTCTTTCTTGATTTCTGGTGAAGGTTCAATATGACTCCATTTTACAATACCAATAATAAGGTGAACTGTTGAAAGTATTGCAGGTTCCAACATTGCCATGGTCTTTCTCAGTTTCATTGCCATGGTCTTTCTCAGTTTCATTTGAAGTATCAGTATCAAAACATTCCAAGGATCTTTCTCAGTTTCACAGCTGCTGTCCTAGTAAAATGATTGGGAAAAGCAGAAACCTTGCAGTATTCTGGCCATAAAAATACCATCAAAGCCTTGTCCCAACTTTGGGAACAAGGCTTTGATGATTAATATAGAGGCATGATCCAGTGCGTGCCTCACTGTGGGGCCCCACCTGGGCTGATCTGAAGATCTAGGTGGGTCCTTCCTTCTTGCCAAGTTTGGGGTCCACCTGACCTAACCCCTTCATCAAAGGCCCACAGCGTCTTTAGGAAGAAAAACGTGCAGTTGATCATGGGGCCCAGTCCATTCTGATGGGTGCAAACCCATGGATCCAGTGTATTTAAGAGGCGTCCCTATTTTTGGTCCATTCAGATGGACCGATTAGTGCGCCCCCCTGTCAGGTGTGCTCCTGATCATCCATCTATATATGTGAGACTTATCGGGTGCTGAAAGGATGATCCTGTGCGAACTCTTGCTATAACGAGGTCAGCAGATTCCACCTTTTGATATCAAAGGAAGGGCATAACTTGGATGCCTGTAAAAAATTACGTCCATTGTTCCTAACCCTCAGAGAGCCTGCAAAAGAATGGCTATTTTATAAATTTTGGTGCAATTTTTGGTTGTTTGAGGCTTTGAGTGGATCATTTACATTAATCCAAATAGTGTGCGATATTTCTTGGCCCTAGCGCATCTTATAGCTTACAGTGTATGACAGTTGCTGCTTCATTTGGCGTGGAATGCTTATATAAATGTTTCACGGGGCAAAAACTAATTAGGTGGATCTCCTTATTATTAATATATACAAGAGCATGTACACTGCAATATAATGGCATGTTGTGCTCCCCCAAAAATAAAGCTTTCTTACATTCTAGTGTGCTTTTGCTTTGAGTGCAGGATTTTGGCTTTGCCTCATCCTAGCCTTGCAACTTACAGACAGTGCATAGAGCTGGAATCAAATCTTGCAATGGCGGGTGATGACAAATGCATTGCAAATGCACGCAAACTGTATGATTCCGCTCTCAGCATTTACAAGGATAATGTAGGATTATGGCAAGAATATCTATCTTTGGAGATGAAGGTGAAGTTCTTGGACTACATTTCAAATCTCAATAGATGTTGATTTAAACTATAGTAATCTCTGTTCAAGTTAAAAAATTGCTAATGATCTATATCATTGAATTTCACAGGTTGGGACATCTGATACAGCTAATGCAGTCTATTGGCGTTCGCGGAAGACCATCAGAGATGGGATTCAAATGATAGAGCCTTGAAAATTTTGGGGAATATCACTTATTCCATTTCAATTTTGAAAAAAATACCGTGTGTCTATTTAAGGGAAACTAATTTAATGAAATGAAATTTCTAGCTGAGTTTATTTTAATTCTTTTCGATAAACATTGTTTAGGATTACAACATTGTCTTACACTTACATTGATTTTTCTAGAAGCTCAAAATGCGAAGGAAACTCATGTGTCTATGACAAAGCAACTACCTATTGAAATACAAATTGTTGCAGTGTTTGTGGCGCCCAATAGTTCATTAATCATAAGAAAATCTGTGCAGTTGGATTTGCTAGCTGAGCTATCCGATCAAATATTTTAGGAAATGGACAATCAAAGTGGGAATTTTGCTTACAATGGGACAACTAATATCCAATGTACTTGTTCTTTTTAAGATCACTAGATCCTGAAACCCTTGTGTTTGGCAGACAAGTGAGCCTAACAAATTTTTCTATTGAGAGAGGTTGGGGTAGATTTGTAATTTTGGGTAAATGGGTAGTTTTTACTTATAAGAGTAGGTTTTCTAAACTAGGATTGGGTTAAATCTTTATTTTACGCTAATGTGATTAAGATTCCTTTTAAAGTATAAATAGGTATTCTATTATCGTTATAATTTGGTTTCGTAGTTTGGGTAGCAATAGTTAATTGTACTCCTTTAGTCCATTAGCTATTTTCATTAAGTATAACTTAGTATCAGAGCTAGATTTAAGTAACGTCTAGAGTTAAGAGAGGTTTTTTGTTTCTGTTTTCCTCTTTTCTTTTCTTTTTTTTTTTTTTTTGGTCTTTCAAATGTGTTCGACTAAAGAGCTATGATGTAAAGATACTTCAAAATGGGTGACTATCGTGTCGTATCTTATTTGATACTTCACTCTCTAAATGGAAAATCCGTGTCTCTGCTATGTCCATAACGTGTTCCTGCTGTATATGGGCATTAGAGCAAACGGCTCTAAAAGATAGGTTTAGATAGGTTTAGCAAGGTTCTTCGTCAAAGTTTGTAAGTCCCAGCCCCTGTTCGTGCAGCAAAGGCCTTTAAAAGGTTCCAATGAGATCACCTTCTTCCCTTGGATTTTCTCCATCAATCCAGTCGCTGCACGGTAGCCTGAATCGGCCATTAGGTGAGACTCTGACCATCAGAGTGAATTCGTCCCAGTTCTCTTCCTCTTTCTGTACACAAAAGGGTGGAACTTTTCTGCTGCAATGACTGATTATTGGGCTTGGACTACACGAGGTGAAGCTCAGGTTAAATAATTGAGGGTTTATGTGGATGTTCAATTATATATTTATAGAAGCTACACTAAGGAGCTCATCTTATGGATTTGTCAACTGCTCATCCTCAAAGGCCCGTTTGTTTGCGATGGAATTTAAAATTATGAAATTTAAAAAGCATTTCTAAAATTTGTTAAAATTTAATAAATAGATGGAGGTTCAATAGATGACAATCAACTAATCAACCTTTTATTAAAATGTCATCCTAGTTTATCATTTTCCACCCCTTTAATTAATTTCGTTTACAAAGGTTGATTATACGATTTTTTATTTAATGGATCATACCTCTATATCTTGAATTTTATACATTTATAGGAATATTTACTATGCCACAATCTTCTATACCACCATTACGTTTGCTCTCAACATATTAAAACACAAGATTTTGTGATTGTCCAATGAGAAAAAGATAATCACTACCTGAACAATGGGATTTTTTCAAATCTTGTTAATAGTTTTCCAGCTAGCATGCCTCGATAAAAGAAATCGCGGACATGCTATAAGCATATTGAAGTGACTAGACAAGGGCGACCGAACAAGACGTTGATATGATGTATACAATTATACATAGGGAGCATCTAAACACAGATGGAATTCTACTGGATGCAGATGCGTGGATTTTCATGTTTGCCAGTTGTTGAAATTTTTTTATTTGATTTTAAGGTATCATTCATGAATCATGAGTCTTGTCATGTTATCAATCAATTCATGAAATCGTATCAATCAATTTACTGTGTAGCATGATGCATCACACACATTAGATCTCCATCACACACATTAGAAAATACCAGAGATGCTGGATTCATGTTAGCACTAGAGATGCTGGAGCAGATTGCTTGTCGGAGAAAGATCAGAGGTGGGTCACTGTTCCGAGAACCAGAGAAGGGATCAGAATGGAGTAGATCCATGATCTCTGGTGGACCACTGGAAGTTGCAGAGGATCCTGTTGCAGAATGAAAAGTGCAAGGATCCGTGCAGAGAGAGATCTCAATGCAATCTCAAGGTGGGGCCATGAAGAGGGCGAAGGAGATGGTTCAGATCTAATCGGTGTTGCAGAAACCGATGCGGAAGATCAGAGAAGGAGATTGAAGTTGATCTCCTTGGAGCCACATACTATTGCAGAGAAGAAGATTCTGGTGCAGAGAGATCAGAGGTAGACCGCATCAGTTGGTTTCTGTGTTTGCGAGATTGGATAAGATCTTGCGGGAGGCACAGATGCTGGCGCAGGACAAGGGAGCTGATCGGAGATCCGTGTAGGGTCTAAGATATTGGCTCTTTGATCTCTGCTAATAGAGCTGTGGGGATCTCGAGGTGGGCCGCAGAATGCAAGATCGGACCTTGATTTGATCTTCTGTGGGTCGTTGCAGAGGAAGGGGAAGACAACAGGGCATTGTCTTCCCTGTTAACGAGCCACCGAAGAGGAAGAAGAACGGAAGTGGGCCGCCGGTCCCATGATGTCTTTGTTGTTAGACCCCGACCCAGACTAATGCGATTAGTGTGCGATTAGTATGTGTTTAGTCCTAAGTGGGTTTAGTGGTCGTTGGGTTAGAAGTAATTCGTTTAGTCTTGGACATAACTTTGGGAATTTTGAGAACGTTTAGTATTAGTCAAACACACTCAGGAAGGCTTGAGTGCTCGTGTAAGCTTGGGAGGATCGTATCGGTTTCTGTGTGATTGTGATTTTGATTTCATTTGAATGATTTTTCTATGTGTTACAACTTTCGTCTTAAGCACATTCATGTTTGAAGCCCAAAAACCCATGTTTTGGCCCAAAGGGGGTAAAATTGTCTTTTATGCACAAATCTGGACACAATTTTCGAGATCTCAAAACCATGTCAAAAATATACTTTTTGGCAAATAGATATTTCGAAGATCGTTTTATCCTTCTTCGTCGAAGTCATCCGAGGCCCACAAGATCGTGTTTTGGTCACTTCAAGGTTCATGTTAATTGGGGCCCATTGTATTCACTTAAGCCCCATCTCCCTCTCTTTTCATTCACTTTACCAAATCTCTGCAATTTCTTGAGCTAGGGCTGAAATCCCTCTTTTTCCTTCCATCTTCCTCATCTTGCATGATCTAGCTAGAGGACTCCAAAGAAAATTCTAGGGTCATCATCTTCTTCATCCCCTTGCAAGCTTTCTATTGGTATAAGTTTCTTGGAACTTCTTGTGGGAGAAGCTCTTCATTTCCTTCCTTCCCAATTGATTGACCATTTCTAGGTAAGAGCTTCAACCCATATTCTTCATTGAGTCCTTTTAGTTCTTAAAGATCATGTTTTTCATGTTTACAAACCCTTTTGTTAAAATGGGTTCTTTGTTTCCGTTTTGATTGAGTTTTGAGTGGATTCTCTTGGGTTTTCTTGTAGTGTTGGATTAGCTTGAGTGAAGTGCTTGAGAGAATTGTTAGCATTGGGCAAGGCAAGTAATCTCTCTAGGAAATGATGCATGTGTATTTTGATTTCATTGTATTTTTGAAATTGTGCATTAAACTTGTTTACAAGCTTCATGGTTATGTTTTCATTGGATTTGGATGCTTAAAATTGTGATAAATGAACCCTTGGTGAGCATGACGGCTCAAGGGATTGTATGTGATTGATGGATGAGAAGGAGGGGAAAAATGTAATGGAAGATGTGCAAGAGAAAGGCAGTTTCTGCACTCTGCGAGTTCAGGCAGAAGCTGGTCTGCTCGAGCGACCCTTGGATCCGCTCGAGCGACCAAGCCTCTGTTTGGTCCGAGCGCAGACAGAGAGCTGTCCACTCGAGCGACCCTATTGTTCGCTCGAGCGAACTGCCCTCTGTATAATCTGAAGCAAGACAGAGAGCTGTCCGTTCGAGCGCACCTTATATCCGCTCGAGCGAACTGTCTCGCTCGAGCGAAGTGTCATCACCTTATAAAGTTCGCTCGAGCGAACCTGCCAGATTCAGGAAGGAGAATTATTTCATTTCTGTATTTTCTTGAAGGTTAAAAAACTAGACTATGTTAAGGGTTTTGACTTGACATTGTGTAAGTGGAACTTCGAAATGCAACTCAACCTCGGGGACACCAATTCTTGTACATTCCGACATTCGGAGTCCCAATTCCACAAAGGTCAATTAGCAGCCTTAACACATGCTTGTCAGATTTCGTGTGTGAATTCCGTTTTGGTACGATAAGTACCATCGTGTACTAGTTTTGGATTTCAAGTATAAGCTTGTTTTGAAGAATTGTTTCAAGAAAAAAGGGATCACTTCCTAAGCGTGTTATGCATATTAATTATGCCTTGCTAGTCGTGTTCATCGTTTTTTGATAAGTGATTTCCCCCTTTTTATCTCGACATGTTTTGATAGTGTTTCACGTATTTTGTGCATTCATGAATTAAGTAAACACCACTGAGCTTGGACTGCCCTTTCAGTTTGATCCACTGTCTGGGGGTCCTTAAACATGTGAACTGTCTGCAGACTGGTCGTGTATTTATTACACATCGTGCGTGTCCGGTTCTGCGGCCGGAATTCCCGTCTTTGTGGGAAATCGTGTCGTGCTTATATTATGTATATCGTGCTTGTCGTGCGTGCTTGCTCTTTTCATTATATAAATGATAGAGAAAGGATGGGCTCTTTGTGGATTGTAACTATTCATGATATATTATGTACTCATGCTAGTTTGTTTTAGTATCTCAGCTTCGTAGGTATTCTCGAAAATGTATCTCAGTCATTGTAGTATTTTAAATCAGGGAATTGCTTATATGTTTTCTAAAACATTTATTGTTTCATGCTTACACCTAAATTGATTACCTGCCAAACCGTTGTGTTTGACCCTTGTTTGTTGGTGCCCAGGTGCAGGAGACGTTGCCTTTGAGGAGGAGCGTCAGGAGGAGGCTTGTGAGCCAACCCCTGTTAGAGAGTGGCAGCCCGACGATGTCATCTAGACGTCGGGCGGGTTCTTGAGTCTCGTCATCATTTTGTTTGTGGTTTCCTTTATTATTTTGGAGAAGTGTATTGGCCTCTGTTGGCCTCTTATGGGTTGTAACAAAAACTTAACTTACTTTCGTGTTAGTCTTATAACTTGAACTATGTTGGGAATGCCATGTTACTCCTTTCTTTTGATACTATGCCTTGTTATTATATTTGTCAGCACTTAAAGATTTATTAGTGCTTATCTTGATGTGTTTTGCTATACGCTTCCACATACTTGATCGTGTGAGTCAGATTCCGCGTGTCGTTGGGAATCCTCACCGCGGGAACCTGTGGGAAAGTATATCTCCGATGTACACAACGCACGTCGCGGGCCCGGGATCCGTTCCAGGGTCGCGACATTTGCTGCTTCCCCGGAGTCGAAGAAGAAGTCGCAGCAGGCGCTGCGTTTCTGTCACTGCAGAAAGAGCTTCTAGCTTGCCCACCGCTGCTGGAGAAGAAGGCGGTTACCAGAGGAGCTTGTCGCTGCTGCTGCGACCTTGCGTGTCGCCGTAGAAGGTGGATCCCTGAGCCATGCCACGGACGAAGGAGAAGCAGCAGTGCTGCTCTCCTGTTCTGCCAGAAACTGAGAGGAAGAACCCATATAAACAAGCTCCATCTCGGCGGTTTTGCTGGAAGACCACATGGTGACGGTGATTATAAAAGTGGGCCACTTGTCTTGTGATTGTCCATTTATTTGAACTGTGAAGGCACGTGGGAAGAGAAAGGCTTGTGATAGCCTTTGTTTAAGACAAAATCAAAAAGTCAAAAAAAGAAACTGTTGATGGGACATTGTCTCTACTTTTGCTACAGCAGGGTGACCCCCCTCTTCCCATTTCGACCGAGACTCACACAACATTTAATGCAAAAGGACATCACAATCACATCATTTGCATTCAGAAAATTCCCATATGTGTTTAGAATTATTCTTATACATAAGCCAAGTGTTGGAAAGTTGAATATTTTAGTTTTATCATGACATAAATTTTTTATTTTTCATGGCTTTATCTTGGATCTAGTAATCATGGAGATCCATAAATCCATAATAGAGAAGTGTTGACGGTTACCTGTATCTAAGTTGTAATTGTCCTAATCTTTTGGATTTTAATCCAAAAATTTCATGCCAAGACTATATATTTGCATTAGAAATAGAAAGAAAGATGTAGTAAATAAAATGTGTCCAAAAGTAAGGTGGAGGAATTTGAAAGGAGAAAGAGCAACAGTATTTAAGGATAAAGTGATTGAGGGAGAACGAAATTTTGAGAGAGAAACTACAATGATCTCGAATCAAATGGCTAGCAGTTTTAGTGAGTTAAGAAAGGAGTGCCTGGAGAGTGAAAAAAAAAAAGTTCAAAGCATATGGTTAGCTATGTACTAGGTTAAGAACAAGAGAAAGAGAGATGAATATTTTTAAGCTTGCAAAAATAAGGAAAAGGAAAAAGTAGAGACTTATATCATGTCAAATGTATTAAGAACAATGACCAAAATGTTCTAGTGAATGGCAAAGATATAAAAAAAAGGTGGAGGGGATATTTTAGCAAACTTTTAAATGAAGACTATATAAGAGACATGAGAACAAGAGAGGATACTTCGTTATCACAACATACTTTTTTCCGCAACATTAGGGTGGTGGAAGTTTGGAAAGCATTGAAACAAATGAAGATAGAAATTGGTACGAGTCCATATGACGTTCTAATAGAGGCTTGAAAATACTTAAAAGAAGTTGGGAGATTTGGTTAACTCGGCTATTCAATAAGCTATTAATGACAAAGAAAATACGGGATGCATGGAGAAGTATTGTAATGCCTATATATAAGAATAAGGGAAATATTCAAAACTGTACCAACTATCATAGATTAAATATTATTAGTCATACTATGAAGCTATGTGAGACTAATGGAGCAACGATTTAGGCAGAAGACCGAGATATTTGAAAATCAATTTGCTTTTATGCCAAAGAGATCAACTATGAAAGCTATCTTTTTACTTAGGCAATTAATGGAAAAATATTGAGCGAAGAGGAAAAGTCTGCATATGGTCTTCATCAATCTATAAAAACCCTATGACATGGTATGTAGAGATTTAATTTGGTGGGTTTAAATAAAAGGAGTGTTTCAAGAGGTTATATTAAAATTATTAAAGGTTACGAGTGTTAAAACTACCTATGGAGAGACATGTAAGTTCCTACTAACTATTGGTTTGCATCCCGGGTCAGTCCTAAGCCCTTTTCTCTTTGCAGTAATCATAGATGAGTTAACTATTCATATTCAAGCGGAGTTACCCTGGTGTATGTTGTTTGTAGGTGATATAGTGTTTGTGGATTACTCCGCCAATTTTTTCTACTGTTGGTCCAAGCCCGAGTAAAGGCGGAGGGTTGCGTTTGGTAGATTGAAAGCCAGCGTAAAATCTTGTCACAACCCAAACTTGAATTCTAAAACAACAACATTTTGAGATCATGTTAGGGTGTTCCCCGCTTTAAGTGATGTATTGCATCGTCACCTGATTACAGTGGAAAGTGGGCAAGGGCTACCGCACCATTTTGAACAAGCGCGGCTAAAGAAGTTAGTCAAACAACAGTAAATGAAGAAGAAGATATGACTTGCTACTTGGAATATAGAAACCTTGACGGGAAAAACATGTAGTTAGTTGAGATAATGAAAAGAAGAAGAATTAGTGTAGCTTGTCTATAGGAGACAAATCAAAAGGGGGGATAAAGCTAAGGAGCTCGATGATGGTTATAAACTTTTTTATGCTGCAAAGAAAACACAAGAAATTAAGTAAGTATAGTTTCACATAAGGATTTGAAAGAGAAAATTATGGGGGTAAAGAGATTGGTTGATAGAATTATAGCAATTAAACTAGTGTTAGAGGAAGACCTAATTCATATCATTAGTGCATATATGCTCCCAAGGAGGATTAGATGTAAGTGTCAAGAGCCGATTTTGGGAGGAGATGAATGGTTTACTATGAGAGACTCCAACTAGTGAAAAGATATTCCTACAAGGGGACTAAAATGACATATAGAAAATGATAATAGAGGATATGAGAGTGCATGGAGGAAAGGATTTGGACAAAGAATGAGTTTGGAGACACTATATTGGATTTTGCATTAGTATTTGACCTTGTAATAGCAAACACTTGCTTAAAAAAGAGAAAGGAGCATTTAATTACTTATAAAAGTGGAATTTGCAAGAGCCAAATAGACTTTTTTCTAGTTAGAAAATATGATCAATTGTATTGTAAAGATTGTAAGGTTATTCCGGAAGAGAGTTTGTGTAGGTCGTAGATGCAGCGGAAGCAAGATCTTTAAGAGTTGGCTGCTACAAATGAGGTAAGGACTGCGTCGGCTCGAATCAGGTACTAGATGTGGAGATATGTAATTGTCTACAAGAGATCAGTCACATGGGATTCACTCTTCAAGATCCAAGGGCAAGGATGGACACCCTGAATGTAGAACATGATGATGGAGAATAGTAGAACTAGTGGAAGATGTACTGTTGAAAGTTGGTGCTAACTATTATTCTAATGTCTATATATAGCCCTTTGGCTAATGGGTGATAAGATTTCCATTCAGATTCGAATTGAGAGATAATAGGTTGGATCAAACTCTTTTAATTCGAATTTAAATGGAGATATGATAAGGATAGAGAGTTGGATAAAACTCAAACTATTCTTATCCTTATCACCATGAGATTCCTTGTGAGGGTTGTATCTTTATGAGTGGAGTCCATGCACATGTAAATACAAGTGGGCCCCATCACAAATGCCAACATCTCCCACTCGCACCGAACAAGTTTCATCCTATTAGATTACTAATTTCCATCATCAATTTCCACAAAGTAAAAATGGACCTGAAGAGTGGGACCTCCACGATGCCTATTCACACAGAGAATGTATACTAAGTCGCCATCTGACTAGAATACACCAACTCACTGACACATCAGTCTGCCCTAGACACTCGCATGACCACACCAAATTCGATATCGACTCATACCCTTGAGTCGTGTTCAACCTACATACGTGCTTTATTTAACTTATTGAGTAAAAAAAAACTATTTACAAACATTTCTTTTTATAAAATATGATATTTAAATTATATATATAATTTAAAATTGTTTGTCTTAAGATTTTCAAAATACTCGATATAGCCCGGGCTGATAAGTATCATAAGCACGTATAAACTAGAGTGTGATGTCAAGGGGTCTTCCCATGGACTTACGAGGGTCAGAATCAACCAAGAAGCTTTCCTAGCACGGCGGCTCGTAGGTGTTGGAAGTAGGTGGGCCTCGTGGATAGGTTTTCAAAACTTTTTGACCCACTTGACTCAGGGATCAACTATCCAGAAGGCTATAACCCAATCCAGGATGCAATTCCTCATTCTCATCAATCATGTACAACAATATAACCTATCTAGAAAATAGAAATCAGCAACTACATGCAACAAAATAATCTACAACAAGTAGAGAAGCAGATTATACCTTTGGAGCCCGGTAGTGCTCTAATCGAGGAGAAGACAACCAACTAGAACAAGAACTTTTCTTGAAGCAATAAAAATCTCCAAGACCTTGTTGTCTTCCACGCTATGACCCTCTATCAGATCTCTTTTCTCAAGAAGATGTGTGGGATTTCCAAGAGAAAACCTTACTAGAAACTCTAAGGAACTAGAAGGCAACTAAAAGAGAGAGAAGAGAAGAAAATTGTGCAACACTTGCACAAATAAAGTGGGTTGGGCGTGCACTCTTATGGCTGGACGTCCAAGGGGTGTATTCCCCTTTTAAATAGCCCTCAAGTCTCCTCTCTTATCTCTCTTACTAATTTGTATTAGAAGTCACAATTCCACACAAATTAGTAGCTTACTATTACCACTATTAGAATTCCCACTTTAAATAGAAATAGTCACTTTCTAATTCCTTCCGTTTAGAGTTTAAATAAGAATAGAATCTTTCTAATACTTGGGCTAGCGAGGGGACTACTAGGGATTCCTTAGAAAGCTGACTCCAACTGGGACACGCGACCCCACATCTCATGTGTAATCCGGGCCCACAGTTAATTGCAAATAACACCACTATATAAATGCAATTGCACTCTAGTCTTAGGAATAAATTATAATGAAGACCCTAAACTTCCCAATTACCACAAGTAGGCCCCTCTATCATTATCCATGGATCAATTGGAATAAATCTGTCCCATCCAATCTTAGATCCACATCTTATTATCCTTGAGCCCCAATTAATTACAGTGATAATCAGTACCATCCAATTAACTCTTAATCGAGATGGGTGCGCATTTACTAATGATAAATCCATTAATTGGCACAAGGGGATAATGTAGATAGATTCCATCTTGATCATTGCATGTTCCTACAGTCCTACTACCACGTACCTAAGACACCGAGGTGTTGACCTACAGTTGGCCTCACTCATTGGTGACTCAAAGCAAATGAATAGACAGAAACTTGAGTTCATTAATGTCTCAGGATTGAGAGCCTATTGCTAGGGAATTATGAGAGCAGTCCTTAAATCGAGACAGTATTTCATAAGGTGCTTCTCATGGTCCTTCAATACATCCAATGTACAAGCACTATGATCCAAAATCTTACATTCTGATGATAGAGACAGATCACACTATCTCATAGTGATCAAAGTGCTGCAACCTTGTCAGATGAGATGCCCAGTCTCATCACTGGTTGTGAAGATATTTTTAAGTATAAGATTTGTGACAAATATCTCCCGTATGTGGATCTCATCCATAAACATATATCACATCTAATATACTAATGGGACCCGGTTCATCTCATGAACCATTAGGTCATATGTATTGGCCATGTGCATTAAGTAATAAATCACCATTCATCTCATGAAAGGAAAAAGCATGATTATATTGATAAATAAAGACATTAATCAATTTATTACATCAATTGTGGATTGAGACCATACAATCTAACAGTAGGCTCCTATGTTGCCGTGGCACAACCGCAGCTAAAGTACCCGATCTCATCTTTTCAACGTAGAGGTTGGTATAAGGGCACAAGAGCATCAAGAATTGGTTCACACAATAACCAACTCCAAGCTCAACAGTCACCTATGGGACTAACTGTCACGCCCCCAAACCGGTTTAATAAAAGCCATACAATAACAAGTTAATAACCACTACCCTTATTTGACGCAACTCCGATGTCAAGCTCAATGTTTACATGACATAGCTGATGACATAGCTGACAAAACAACCTGCAACTCATGGCTCCACAGCCAACAAAAGCACTCATCTCGGGATGAAGGAGTCTGGACCTGAGTACCAAAATAGTGGGTCAGACATGATGGTCTGGTAGGTGGATGAAAAGATAATAAATGTGCTGAAAAATAAAGCATGTGATAATTCATATTATCTGATCGAAGGCTGCATATAATTAAAATTGGTGGAAAATCATAGATCTCTGACAAAACATGTATTCATTTAAAGCATGAGTAAAACATGGATATTTGACAAATTGGGTGTTCCTTTAAAGCATGTGTAAACATAGAGATCTGGCAAAATAAGTGGTCATTTAAAACATATGTAAAAGCATGGATATTTGACAAATCGGGTATTCATTTAAAGCATTTAAGTGCACTAAGGAACATGAAACAATATAACAATAGTTGAATTTGCCTTGGAAAACATTAAAACCTGTTTAAATAATAAATTTCATGAAAGAGGATGCATTATCTGTTAGAAAAACACATGTGCAGTATAAAACATGAAAGGTACCAAGGAAACAGGAAACTGGCAAGATGGCAACCATACTTAGCTAAATCCTCCATCACTAATGTGATGAGAGCACGCTAGAGGCGTTGGTCTCGGACACTCGAGGTGACGAGAACCAACTAAATATATATATACATATAGCTAGACAAGACCACGGCAGCGGAACCGGGTAACGGGATAAGCAAGATCCAGACTGCAGCTGGCAGGAACAAGATGGGGACGCCAAGTCGGTGGATCAAGCCGACAAGGTTGTCCAAGCTTAGTGGTGCCGACTTATAGGTTACAAGTGAGAAATCAAGACATATACATATATATATATATATACAGGAAGGTGTGTAACACCTTAGCAGGCGAGACATGGTGCACATAGGCACATAAATCACGTTCATGTCTGGTCATGCATATACAGCTAGCAGGACACTTAAAAGTGTATAGTTCAGGATTTCTGGAACATGCTAGTAAAAATCACGTGAAAACAGGCGAGTGTATATGAAATCCAAGTACACGAAAACACAAGAAAGGTTTCCACAAGATACCGGACTATGCATTGAGGATTTAAGATTTAAATCAAGGTGTATAAGGTACCATATGTCAGTTTGTCACTGGTTTGGTACTCATAAGATTTAGGACATTCCAAGGAACCTATACACATTGATAATTCGAGAGTCCTCAACATATTTCTGGGGTGAGATTTCTCCTCTAAAAGTTCCCAAATAGTCCTTCCTAACCATCCCATAAACATAGGGTTCAAAACAATTTTTCTTTCTTCTCAATCTCCAAGAATTACTGGGAGGTCAGTCACTATGGCGGCTAGCCGACCTGGCCGACTGGTCACCGCCCTTGCAGAACCAGAAATTCACCTTACTGATATGCTGACCGCCCAGTCAGCGGGCAGTTCAGTTTTGGACTGTTTTCAGCCCCTTTTTCCTCCAAAACATTTCTCCTATAATCCATCTCAATCACTGCAATAAAATGAGCTCAAAAGCTCCTTCAATACATCATTCAACACTTCCATTCTCATCATTTCACATTTTTCCCTTCACTTCCTTTCCATTCACACTCAATCACAAGAGAGAGAAAACCATCTTATATGAAAACCATTTGCAACTTTGACAACATAATGCATGCATTTCCAAGATATGAACAAGAGAGAAATAGACTCATTAATAAGTACATTTCGAAATCAATATTAATCATAGCAAAAGACAAGTATTAAAATCATCAAAACCATTAATGAAATCAAGCTTTTCTCACAAAACATGTCAATAATCAAAACAATCCATTCATCCACTTGCTTTGGGTCCAAGCTAGCAAATCAAGCCTCTAATCACACTCTTAAGCTCAAATCACCAATCTACACAAAACCCCCAAATACAACCCATTACAAACCCTAAATAGTCAAAACAATGAAATAGAAAGAGAGGACTTTCAATAAAGGAGATGGAGCTTCTCTAGGGTCACAATAATACATATCTAGAAGATGGAGAAGATTGCTTACTTAGAAGGTCCTCTAATGGCAAGAGTTAGCTCAAGGAGAGTCTCAAAGTTGGTGGATTTCTCTTCTAATGACATCCATGGAAAGCTTGAAAAGTGGGGAAGAAGAAGATGAAACCCGTTTCTCTATTTGACAAAGGTTGGTGGTGGATTAAGGAGGAAGAAAACAAGAAGAAGAAGGGGAAAGAAAAACCCTAGGTTGCTGCCAATTTTTGTGCTGGAAAAGGAGAAGGGGAAAGAAGGGATGGGTTCCCCTTTTATAGAAAATGAAGGTGGGTCCCACAACTAACATGACTTGTCGGGCTAGAAACATGTTTCTCGGGGTCTCGGATGAGTTCGACGAAGAAGGAAGAAATGATCGTCGAAATATCTAGTTTCCAAAAATTATATATTTTATGGGTTTTTGAGATATTGAAAATAGTGTCCAGATTTTCATGTAAAAAGACTGTTTTGCCCCTAACATTGGAAAAGTAGAGTTTTGGGGTCTCGAACGGGACCAGATCAACACGAAAGTTGTAGAGAATGACGAGATAAGTCAAACAAAGCCAAAATGGGAATTTTTGGGAATCATGAAGAATCTCTCAAAGCTGATCACATAAAACAAGTAGGACCCTACAGTCACTGCCTAGGTTCACTGGTTCTCAAAACTCCCCAAAACTAGTGAAAAACCATTCTAACTCACCAACTCAACCAAACAAACACTAATCCCACTTAGAGAAACTAATCCACAAATAAAATAATGCTAATCCAGAAAATTAGGGGTCGGGGTCTCACACTAACTCTCGCACAGCAAACATGATTCTAGGGTATTATCCCATTGCTCGTAGGTAGGTCCTTAAACACGCATGTCTGTAGACACGCGTCGCAGTGTGAAAATGCATTAGCTCCACAACTAAGCCCATGCTGATATTGCACCGATTCACTACTGCGCAAGTAGATCGTCACAAACACAACCACGCTGGGTTTCTTAAACAGGCTATCCGACTTACTAGGGTGGGATTTGTCCGACGACTAAAGCTAGGTCTCATTTAGTCTTGTGATCCACATCACCCCCAATGCACACAAGCCTGAGCCGGCATTCCATACATTTGTACGCACCAATAAGATCCATATTGGCCTAATCAACACATCATACAAATGCAGGCACATCATCCTATCAGTCACTCAGACATCAAGGGCGGTCTTTATCCGTGCGAGTGGATGACCTCACCTGTTTGGTGCCACGTGTACATCTAATACACACCCTTATTGTGTATGTTGCCAATGTAAAGTATATGCATGGGTGAAGAAATATAACACGCATATAACTACAAAAAAAATTATTTTTTGTTTATTAAAATAAGTCCAATAGACTCCCACTGAATAAGAGGATTACATATATTGCATTCCCATACGCATAACATGAATAACGAATAGTTTTCGCGCCAAGGGTTTTGTAAGACCCCGTCCCGAGTGACTTCGATTAGTATTAATTAAGTTGTATTTTAGTTCTAAGCGTGTTTAGTAGATTTTGGTTAGGTTGGGCTTGGAATAGCTTTTGGAATAGTTTTGGGGAGTTTTGATTGCTTTGTGATTAGTGGGGCCCTTTGGGGGTTCTTTCGTTATGACCTTGCATGCGCTTGAGGATTTATCGGAGATTTTGCATTTACTATTTTATTTGTATTATTAACCCCTATAACTTTCATGTTGATCCCGTCCCCGTTCGAGATCCCGAAACCCGATTTCATAGCCTTGAGGGCAAAATAGTCATTGTACACTAAATCTGTACCCAAAACTTGATATTCCCGAAACCCGCGAAACATATATTTTTTGAAAACTAGATATTTTGACGATCACTTTTCTCTTCTTCGTCGAATTCATTAGAAGCCCCGAAAGCCAAGATTTCAGCCCTTGAATGCCTTAAGTAGTGGGACCCATTCCCATTTGCTTATATAAGGAGAACCCATCTTCCTCATTTCCTTTTTCCAGCACAAAAGGCAGCCTAGGGTTTCTTGCAACCTTTCTCTTCTTTTTCTTGCTCTTGCCTCCCATCACCAAATCCACCACCAACCTTG
Source organism: Cinnamomum chago (assembly GCA_038049695.1). Lineage (NCBI taxonomy): Eukaryota > Viridiplantae > Streptophyta > Magnoliopsida > Laurales > Lauraceae > Cinnamomum > Cinnamomum chago. The sequence goes on from CP142460.1 coordinate 34,759,639, forward strand.
CACAAATTGAGAGGTTGAGATCATCATCTTCTTCCTCATCACTATAGCCCTCTATTGATACCATTGCTAGAGAAAACCCTCCATTCCAAGATCTTCTTTGAGCTCACCTTACCCATTTGGAGAACCTATAAGTAAGCTACCTCCCCCATCTCTTAGATTTTTGTTTCTTTGATCTTAAAGAAGTCCCATTCTCATTATTGTTAGGTTTCCCTTTCTATTTCATTGTTTGACCATTTTAGGGTTTGTTTTTGGGGATTTTGTTCATAGCTTGGATCTTTGGCTTGGAAGAGTATTAGAGCTTGATTTCCTTGATTAGAAGACCCAAGCCAAGTGGATGAGTTAATATTATGAGCTTTCAATGGTTTTCATGAGGAATGTGGTTGATTTGTCATTTCCATTCATATTTATTAGCTTGCATTGATTTTGAAATAAATGCTTTGAATGAACCTTGCTAAATCATTTATTGTTTTTGGAAACCTATTGGTTTGGTACTTGTTGTCTTTTGGATATATTTTAAATGAATGTTTGTGATTTGGTTTTTCTTTCCTCTTGTGGTTGTTGTGGTTAAGAAGGAGATGATGGAATGAACACATATTGGAGTTGTGGAGAAGTGTAGATAGAGGAATTGGAAGAGCTTTTAGCTCAATTTTACTACAGGGATTAAATGGAAGTGAGAAGAGCGGTTTGAGGAGGAAAAATGGCTCAAATTTGAACATAGTGGGTGTTTCCCGCCCTTGGCGGTCAGCCAGCAGTCACCTGTTGGCTAGCCATCTGGTGATTGGCAACTAACCGCCAGCTAGCCGAACAATCACGGTTACTTTTCCAAAGAGCAACATTTTCCTCCTGAAAGCACGGTCAGCCTCACGGTTAGCAAGCGGCTAGCCGCCTAACCCATCGGCGGCTAACCGCCAGCCAACCGATCCATTTTGGTTACTTCTCCAGAGAGTAACATTTTCCATCTGAAAGTACGGTCAGCCTCACGGTTAGCAAGCGGCTAACCGCCTAACCCATAGGCGGCTAACCACCAGCTAACCGAACCATTTCGGTTACATTTCCAGTAACCTGTCTTTCTGTCAGGCCAACCGCGGTTAGCTGCGTGGTCAGCCAGCGGCTAGCCGCCTAACCCAACGATGCTAACCACCATCTGACCGCTAGGTAACCAAAATCACCCAGACAACCATTCCAGAGAGTTCGCTCGAGCGATGAGCTTTGTCGGTCAAAGGCTATGTTTGGGACAATGATGAACTATTTAAACGTTTTGGGACTATTCATTGAGAACCCTCTATGTCAAGGAGATTTACTAAGCAATGTATGAGGCCATTTGAGAAAGAAACCATATCACGAAGATGTCATTTGAAGTTTTGAAAATTCAAAGTGTATAAGGAGCCTGAGATGTCCCCAAACTCAAGGAGTACCAATTTATTATTAGATCGACATACGGGATCCCTATTCACTTCAAATAAATCTTGAACCCGATACTTTACCCAAAATTTCAATTGTTTATTGTACTTTATCGATCCCGAGATTTATACTACATGCCTTGTTTTCCCGAAAGCATTGAAGTACACTTACAATGGTTACTTATCTTGAAGTGCATTGCACCACATGAAACGACAGTGTGCCCTTGAGCACCCCCGTCCTGCACGGTTGCTTATTTGTACTTGATTTACTTGCACATGTCTCAATTTGTTATTTGACTTATTAGTCGGCACCATTAAGCTTGGATAACCCTGTTGGTCTGATCCACCGACTTGGAGATCCCCCTCTTGTCCCGCCAGCTATAGTTTCGATCCCGCTATCCGGTTATTACCGTGGTCTTGTCCCGATGCCGCAGATTGCTACTGTGGTTCCCGATGCCCGGCTCGCTACCGTGCTCATGTATAGTATATGTATATGTATTTATAAGATCCACTGTTTCTCCTCACCTCGAGTGACTGAGATCAGTGCCTAGTTATTACTCTGTCACTTTAGTGATAGAGGACTTAGCTTCGTGTGGTTGCCATCTTGCTTGTTTTTCCCATTTCCTTGGTTACCTTACATGTTTTACAATGCCTACTTGTACTTGAATAAATGTTTTATCTCGTTTATAGAAATTGTTATTTAAACAGGTTTAAATGCTTTTGAAGGTAAATTCATTTATTATCATATTGTCATTGTATTTTACCCATTTGCCAAACCGTCGTGTTTGACCCACTTTTTGGTACTCAGGTCCCGTTGTTGGTTATCCCGAGGAGGAGCACGAGGAGGCGGTCAGAGAACCGTAGCAGTTAGTTGAGTGGCACGCCGATGATGTCATTTAGACATTCAGTTGTCTCGAGATGCGATTCATTTTGGGAGTTTGTGGATAACACATTCTTTTGGGGATTATACTTTGAGATGTATTGGCCTTTGTTGGCCTCTATTTTTGGGAATGTAATTAAATGATCTTTGTATAAACTTTAACTTACTTTTGGGTAACATGCTAATGATCATTGCTCATTCTGATACGGTACTATACTTGTGTTATTATCTTTATGATTAGAGATGGATTGAATATTTGATTTGCTACACGCTTCCGCACTTAATATAAATGTTCATATATGGTTGTGATATCCTCACCGCGGACACCTGTGGGAAATTAAATAAATGTATGGCATTAAACCAATGTGGTATCATCATTAGTGTCCCGATCCCGGATTAGTCCTTCGGGCCCGGTCCGGGGTCGCGACAGGTTTGGTCATCGGGTCAGCAATCATTTCCAAAGATGGCACATGAGATATTGCTATCTCTTTTGCTTCTACTTGTTCACGGATAAAATGCCACTTTCGTTTGATATGTTTTGCCCTCTGATGAAGCTGGGGGTCTTTTACTAAGCATATAGTAGTTGTGCTATCTGTTCTCAATGGAATGGGATCACGGGCAATGGATACAAGTCTCAAATCCAACAGAAAACGGTGAATCCATACGGCCTCCATGGCTGCTAGTGCGCAAGCAACATATTCAGCCTCCGTGGTCGACATGACCGTACACTCCTGCTTCTTACTGGACCATGAAATGGCTCCCTCGCCCAATAAGAACACATATCCCGATGTGGTTTTACCATCGTCTGGATCATCCGAAAAGGATGTGTCACTGTATGCCAATAAACTCAAGCCACCACCGTGATAGCAAAGCATCATATCTTTTGTGCCCTTTAAATATCGGAAGATTCGTTTGACGACATTCCAATGAGCAATACCTGGGTTACTTTGAAATTGACTAACCAACCTAACTGCATAGCAAATATCGGGGCGTGTGCACAACATAGCATACATTAAACTTCCTACATCGCTGGCATAGGGTATGGAAGCCATTCCTTTTGTTTCAGCATCGGTTTGAGGACATTGCAAAACGCTTAATTTGCAACCCGTATCAATCGGGGTCTCAACGGGACTAGCATTGGCCATTCTAAATTTCTCTTAAATTTTCTCAATGTAAGTGGTTTGAGACAGGCCAAGAATGCGTTTTGTACGATTCCAAGTAATTTTAACCCCCAAAAGGAACTCAGCCTCACCCAAATCTTTCATTTCAAAAACAGTTGACAACCAAGTTTTGGTCTCAATTAAAAATCCAATATTATTGCAAGCCAAAAGAATATTATCAACGTAAAGGGATAGCAACACAAATTTATGTTTAGATCGCTTAAAATGATCTTCGTAGCACATGGAGAAACCATTTGACATGATTGTATTATGAAACTTTTTGTACCATTGTCTCGAGGATTGTTTAAGGCCATAGATAGATTTATGGAGTTTACGAACTTTATCCTCATTGCCTTTTTCCACATATCCTATCGGTTGTTTCATGTATATTTCTTCCTCAAGATCACCATTTAAAAAAGCGGTCTTAACATCCATCTGGTGTAGTTCTAAATCCATGTGGGCCACAATAGATAAGATCATGCGGACAGAAGAAAATCTCACCACAGGGGAGAAAGTTTCTTCATAATCCACACCTTCTTTCTATGTGAACCCCTTAGCCATAAGCCTAGCTTTAAGTTTGTCAATGGATCCGTCGGCTTTTCTCTTAATTTTCAAAACCCATTTATTTGTAATGGCTTTCCTATCCTTGGGAAGATCCACAAGATTCCATACATGGTTCTTACGCATAGAGCTGATCTCATCATTCATCGCAAGCATCCATTCCTTCGAGTTTACCGATTCCATTGCTTCTTGATAAGAACGTGGTTCGTCCTCGTTAGCTGCAATATATGCATAAGAAGTTCCCTCAATTTCAAAATACTTCTTTGGAATTAATCCACGAGAAGAGCGACGAAGGGCATCATGATCACTCCCACTTGCCTGTGACTCCATAGGATCTCTCCCACTAAAACCAGCAAGTGGTGTTGGCTCTCCTTCGCAGGAGAAGTCATCCATTTCAAAGAGTTCAATGGACACCCTTGTCTTCTTCTTTTCAGGATATTGAAACTCGAAGAAATCTACGTCATGGGATTCTGTTTCAATTAATCTGCCATTGACATCCTCATGAACTAGAACGTATCCTTTTGACAATTCAGAGTATCTCACAAAGATACTTGGAATCATCTTACGCTCCAATTTATTAGGATGTGGAATAAGGACATGCCCTAAAGAACCCCAAGGGTGTAGGTCTCCCAAGGTAGGTTTTCTACCGGTCCACAACTCATACGGAGTCTTTGGAACAGACTTAGAAGGAACTCTATTTAATATATAAGCTGCAGTTAATAATGCATCTCCCCAAAAGGAGACAGGTAAGTTCGCATGAGCCATCATTGATCTAACCATGTCTAATAGGGTCCTATTTCGTCTTTCCGTAACTCCGTTTTGTTGTGGGGTGTAGGCCATAGTCAGTTGATGAGAAATTCCATTTTCCATACAAAAACTTTTAAAAATCTCCGAAATGTATTCTCCACCTCGATTTGTCCTGAGGGTCTTGATGTTTTTGTCAAACTTATTTTGAACTTCTTTTGTAAAAATATTGAAAAAAATCAATTGCCTCATTTTTGTGGGAAATAAAAAAAACACACGACCATAACGAGAGTAATCATCAATGAAAGTAATAAAATAACGAGTTCCTTGTCTATTAGCCACGTTCACTGGTCCACAAATGTTAGAGTGGATGATTTCAAGGGTGGCCTTGGATCTTTCGGCCTTTGGAAAAGGTTTTCTTGTTGCTTTGCCTGTCACACAAGATTCACATGTGGGCAACAACACTTGTGTGAGAGATCCAAGCAGTCCTTCCCTAGCCAATCGGATCATCCGATCTTTCCCTATGTCGCCCAATCGAGCATGCCACTTAATAGATTTGGAACTTGTGTCATGCACCATAAATGAATCAGAAAATCTAACAATAGAATTATTGGAATCCAAAACATATAAGTCTCCTACAATAAAACCACATGCATAAATAGAACTATTTTTTCTGATGGAAACTCTATCCATAGTAAAACGAAAATCAAAACCGTCCCTCGCGAGTCGGCAAACAGAGATGAGATTCCGCCTCATGCCAGGTACAAAAAGCGTCTCATGGAGCACCATAGTTTTTCCTGTAGACGTAGGAGGAAAATAATCACTAATTCCCAATATGTCTTCTGAAGAATTATTTCCCATGTAGAGCTTGTTGCAACCGACATCTATTGACTGGAACTCCCAAAAACCACTCCTATCCTTTGTCATGTGCTTGGTTACCCCTGAATCAATTATCCATCCATTAGAACTTTCATCCACACAAAGTGCTTCGGAGCAAACCAAAGAGAGTGACAAAGGTAGGGTGGTTACCGTATTTCGCTTGGGGCAAGTTTTAGCGATGTGGCCAAGTTCCTGACATTTATAGCATTTGGTTTTGGCTAAGTCTCTTGGCTTGTTACGCTTCCGATGCTTCTTTTGGTGTTTTTAGGTGCATGCTGGTCCTGTTTAGGCTTCTTCTTGCGGTCTGCCCCATTTGGAAAAGTTTCATTTTGAAACTTACGTTTACATTTGGTCCCCTTAGTCCCGGACCCTGATATAGGCTGTTATTTTGCAAATAATGCTTGTCCAGCGATCTCTACTTGAACTCTTTGGGCTGCGAGCTCGAGATGGCGACAATGATCCTTAAAAGTTTTGACTGCCTTAGAGTGGGTCAAAATTTATTTTATTGTGCGCCAAGAATCAGGTAAAGATCGCAAGACTGCAATGATCTTTTGGTCCTCAGTTAGTATATTTCTTGCCCTTGCAAGATCTGTAATCATTTGACTCATTTTGCGAAGGTGGTCCCTGAGGTTTACACCTGGGGCCATCCTATATGCATCAAATTCCATGGTCATAACATGGGTCTTACTGGCGGTAATTTCACCATATTCTGATTTCAAGGCATCCCACATTTCCTTAGCTGTACCGTAGGTTTCATAAGTGGGAACCAATTCAAAATGCATACTACTCAACATAATGTTGTGAGCAGTCCGATTATCTTTACCCATTTCTCAAAATCATTCAATGCAGGCATGAGTGCAGCATCATTTGCTAATTCAGGTCGGGTCTTAATTGATTCCAAGGTATACGTGACCTCTTGTTCATCGAACAAGTAAATCATGGTCTAGTACCACTCACTACAAGAAATTTAGGCTGTTGTGACGAAATCTGATGACAATTTTTTTTTTTGTCTTAAAAGAACACCCAAAGGGGACGAAATATAAATTTTGTCGTCTGTTTTCATTTTTTTCAAAAGTATAGGAGACAAAAATAAAATTTCGTCTACAAAAATATGGTGCCAACTTGTTTTGTGTTGGCGCCAATTATTTTAGCTCATTAGAGACGAAAATTGTTGTCACAAAATATAATTTTTTTTTGTGACAAACGTAATTCGTCACCAATAAGGATAAGTCATGGAAGACGAACATATTTCGTCACCAAAATAAGGCGCCAATTTCATTTGCTTTGGTGTAGATTATTTTAGCTCATTGGAGACGAACATTTTTGTCACAAAATATAATTTGTTTTTGTGACGAACTTAATTCGTCACTAATAAGGATAAGTTATGGAAGACGAAAATATTTCGTCACTAGAATAAGGTGCCAATTTCATTTGCGGGCGCGAATTATTTTAGCTCATTGGAGACGAAAATTCTTGTCACAAAATATAATTTGTTTTTGCGACGAACGTAATTCGTCACCAATAAAGATAAGTTATAGACAACGAACATATTTCGTCACCAAAATAAGACGCCAATTTCATTTGCTTTGGCGCGAATTATTTTAGCTCATTGGAGATGAAAATTTTTGTCACAAAATATAATTTGTTTTTGTGACGAACATAATTCGTCACAATTAAGGATAAGTTATGGAAGATGAAAATATTTGGTCACCAAAATAAGGCGTCAATTTCATTTCGGTGGCACGAATTTCGTTCGCACTTGAGCCTATTCCTCTCTTACAAGTATTGCTTTGGAAAAGCCTTTAAAATGACTAAAATGGGCCCCCCAAGGCCCTAACGTCCATCCCCCCCCCACCCCACCCCAATCCAATGCCCCTTTTCCAAAACTCATTTCCCCCTTTGTCCCTCCATATTTCCCGGTCTCTCTTTTCCAAAACCCTTTTCCCTCTTTTCCAAAACCCTTTTCCAGAATAGGAGAGAAGAACCCTTTTCCCCATTTTCCAAAACCCTTTTCCAACATCTCCCACCCATCGTCTCAAGCAGCAGCCCCATGGCCCATTGGCCCCCATCAATCATCATCACCCTCCATCAACACACGCAGTGCAGACCCATCCCTGATCAGTGATCCTTCTCATCTCTACTTCTCTCAGTCTCTCTCGCCTAGAATTCCCAGACGCAGCCACCATCACCAATCACCATCATCTGTGCCCATCATCCTCCATCCAGGAGTCCGCCACCGCTAGGTACACCTACCTCTCTTAGTCTCTGCTACTGTGAGAACTTGGTCCGGGCGGTACCCTTAACCACGGGGCGTAGCATGTCAACCACGGGCTTCAAACGGTGAGTCTCCGTTAGCCCGCATCAGAAATATCCAAGTCCTGACATTGGGCTTATAAGTCAAACCCCGTATTAACTTAGCATGAGGCTTTTTAAAACCATGCGTCCCCGGAAATCGTAAGAACTCCGAAGTTAAGCGTGCTCGAGCGGGAGCAGTATTAGGATGGGTGACCTCCTGGGAAGTCCTCGCGCGTGCACGTGGGCCAAAGCGGACAATTTCATGCTGAGTTGGGCGGGGCTGTGACAGTTGGTATCAGAGCCGATGACGACTCTATTTCTAGTGGGGGAGAATGTGAGATCTTGGTCCGGCCGGTACCCTTAACAACTGGGCGTAGCGTGTCAATCACAAGCTTCAAACGGCGAGTCTACGATAGCCCGCATCGGAAATATCCAAGTCCTGACCATGGGCTTATAAGTTAAACCCCGTATTAACTTAGCATGAGGCTTTTTAAAACAGTGCGGCCCCGGAAATCGTAAGAACTCCAAAGTTAAGTGTGCTCGGGCGGGAGCAGTACTAGGATGGGTGACCTCCTGGGAAGTCCTCGCACGTTGGGCGGGGCTGTGACAGCTGGTATCAGAGCTGAGGACGGCTCTATTTCTAGTGGGGGAGAATGTGAGATCTTGGTCTGGGCGGTATTCTTAATCGCGGGGCGTAGCGTGTCAACCACCGGCTTCAAACGATGAGTCTCCGTTAGCCCGCATCGGAAATATCGAAGTCTTGAGTATGACTTATAAGTCAAACCCCATATTAACTTAGTATGAAGTCTTATAAAATCATGTGGCTCCAAAAAACGTAAGAACTCTAAAGTTAAGCGTGCTCAGGCGGGAGCAGTGTTACGATGGGTGATCTCCTGGGAAGTCCTTAAGTTGTTCACTGGGAAGTCCTTAAGTTGGGAGGGGTAAATGCGATAAAAATTTTTCGTCTCTATTTCTTATATTTATGACAAAATATTTTTGTCTCTAATTTTTTCCTTTAATGACAAAATATTTTGTCACTAATTACTTACAAGTATGTTTCCAATATAGTGTATTGGAGACGAAAAAAAATTACTTGTTTCCAACAGAGTGTATTGGAGACAAAAAAAATGGTCACAAATTTATCTTTTTCAATGACGAATTTTTTTTCGTCTCCAATACCTTTTAGCGACAAGGCTTTGGCAACAAAACGGGTGACGAAAATTTTTCGTCTCAATTAGTTTTGGTGACGAAATATGTACATTTTGAGACAAATTTGTGTCGTCCTTAAACCCCAAATTTCTTGTAATGACTTATCATAGTTATTACCATCTAACTTATCTCCCTTATTAAGGTCAGCAATGATATTTTTGGAAGCCATCACTGAAAAAGAAATAAGATAAAAAAAATATAATGATCAATGAATGCACAACATTGGCAAGGCACACATACGTATTGATTGCCCTTTTTGTAGTGAAAACCCTTCATGCCTAGGGCTAATTCAGGGCAGTCAAAAACAATTATCGTAATTACATGGATGATTTGATAGCATTATGCAATCTAATACTTTAATGCAATTATAAAGATGCAAAAGGAGTACAACAAATAACAAATTCTTTTTTTGGATGATGTGAATCCTTTTTAATAGGGAAAATTGTTGTAAATAGTTTATTATCCCCCGCATATCTTAGGGTCCACAAAGAAATGCTCAACTGGTTGAAGATTGCACCTAAGCCTCCAATTCGGTCTTATGAAATCAAATCAATCAAGTGAGCCCTCAGGAAAGTGGTGGGGTCACAATGGTCCCGCTTAAAAACCACTTTCCTCGAACATAGACTGTCTCCATTTAGTGGGACAAGGCTTTTCTTGGAATCGACTCGATCAAAGATCGCAATTGGTTCAACTCGGTGGTCTTCGTCCTATTAAGCTTGAAAAACAAGGGACTACCCATAAACACTATAATATGGCCCAAAAAAAATGTGGATCTAAATAATGCTATGTAAAATGAAGAAATCCCATCATGAACAGATAACATGATACATAGATTTATTGCACAAAACATAGGTTGGAGTAAGTATATGCACCATAGCCACTCAATCCATCATAGCAAATTTGATTAATAAATTATTAACATGGAAACACAAAAAAAATTAATCAATGTATTGTCTACTTGGCCTTAATGCCATTTGGGCCAGAACCAAGTCCTAATTGGCCAACTGCTGCCAGACATCTTGTTTTCTCAAATATAGTTCATTATATATATATATATATATATATATATATATATATGACTGGCAAGTAGGTCTCGGAACTCACATGTTCAACAAGAAGACAAACTAATAAAAGTTCTATCTATAGAACATGATTGACTTTGTGTGCATTTCCTATGCATAATGCACAACATATATATATATATATATATATATATATATATATATATATATATATATATATATATGCATGATGGCATAATGGGCATTTAGAAGAAATTAAAAGAAACGAAAATTATAATAATGTACAGTCCTCAACCCATACAAGTATCTGGTGGCCACACTATTAGGAGTATTTTCATCGTCAGCACTCTATTGCATTATCACGCATTGAGGCTGAGAATGGTGGCCTACCACCTGATAAAGGATTGATATCAAATAGGGCCCACAAGGCCACAACCCTTAAAAGGTGGTGCACACCACCATTTGATCACTCACTGACAGATAATAACATAATGGAGATCTAATACTTGAGACCAATTTAGATTCCACTATGGAGGCCCACCCATATATCTGTTGCCCCACAAATGGTCCGCAGACAGTAATATCAACATGGTCACGCATGATGGTATCAATATCAACATGGGTCACGCATGATGGTATCGATATCAACATGGGTTCGGGCCTCAGGTCTCAACAGGGACCGGTTAGACCAAGCCTGCCTTAGAACGAGCATTTTTTTTTTATTACCAGAAAAAGCTGAGCCTGTTAGAATACGGTCTTTTTTTTTTTTTTTTAAGTTTTCAGTCTGGCTGTTTTGGGCTGGTTTTAGGCCGTATGCTAACAACAGGCTCACCTAGGTCTATTGGACCACCTGCCCAATATGGCTTACTTTCAAGCCTTGCCCTTATTCGTTGTCCATAATCCATTTGCTGTTGGATTCAATTCAGCTTGGGATGAGCATTCTGAGGTCTATATATTATTTTGATGTCTATCAATCCACGTCAGATCATGCCAATCCCACGGTTTAAAAAAAATCATCAAAATGGCTAGCAAGTTAGATGGCCAGCATAGTTTATATCATTAAAAAAATCATCAAATGGCCAGTACGTTAGATGGCAAGCACGGTTTATATAAAAAAAATATCAAATTTTCTACACAATCTAATATTATTGCCAAGGTTTCGGGTTACCTGATTCGCAACCAAAATGAATCCAATCCTCACGTAAGCACGCCAATAAAGCTTTGATACCAATGTAGGTCGTAGATACAGCGGAAGCAGGATTTTTAAGAGCTGGCTGCTACAAACGCGGTAAGGACTGCGTCGGCTCGAATTAGGCACTAGATGTGGAGATCTATGACTGTCTACAAGAGATCAGTCACATGTGATTCACTTTTCAAGATCCAAGGGCAAGGATGGACACCCTGGATGTAGAAGATGATGATGGAGAATAGTAGATCTAGTGAAAGTTGTATTGTTGAAAGTTGGTGCTAACTATTATTCTAATGTCTAAATATAGCCTTTTGGCTAATGGGTGATAAGATTTCCATTCAGATTCGAATTGAGAGATGATAAGGTTAATAGGTTGGATCAAATTCTTTCAATTCGAATTTAAATGGAGATATGATAAAGATAGAGAGTTGGATAAAACTCAAACTATTCTTATCCTTACCCCCATGAGGTTCCTTGTGAGGGGTGTATCTTTGTGAGTGGGGTCCACGCACATGTAAACACAAGTGGGCCCCATTACAAATGCCAATAGTTTGAGCACACCATAGGTTAATAGTATTAGATACTTGCATTAGAAAATAAAGAGGAGTAGTAAATAAAATGTACCCTACAACAAGATGGAGAGATTTGAAAGGAGAAATAACAACAATATTTAAGAGTAAAGTGATTGTGGATGGAGATTAAGATTTTGAGGGAGAAACAACAGTGATGTGAAAAAAAAGACTAATTGTATTAGAAAGGCAAGAAAGAAGTTCTTAGAGAGTCCAAAGGGAAATGACACTTTAATAAAGAAACATGGTATTGGAGTATAGAGATTCATGAAGTTGTTCGAGAGGAGATGTTATAAAGTTTGGCATGGTATAGGAATATAGAAAACTATGAAATGTAGAAGAAGGTAAAGAAAAAAGTTAAGAAAGTAGTAAGTGATGCAAAGTATAAAGCATATGATGACCTATATAATAGGTTTGGAACAAAAGAAGGAGAGAAGAATCTTTTTAAGTTTGCAAAAATAAGAAAAATGAAAAGTAGGGACTCAGATCATGTTGAATTTATAGATTAAAAGATTCTAGTGAAGGACAATGATATCAAAGAAAGGTGGATGAAATATTTTAGTATTCTTTTAAATGAAGACTATATGGGAGGCATAAGAACAAAAGAGGATACTTCATTAATAAGACATACTTTTTTTTGTAGAATGAGGGTGGTGGAAGTGAGGAAAGCATTAAAACAAATGAAGACAAGAAATGCTACGGCTCCTAATGAAATCTCGATTAAGGCTTGAAAATGCTTAGGAGAAGCTTGGGAGGTTAGCTAGACTCTTCAATAAAATATTAATGACAAAAAAAAAAAAAAAAAGCTGGATGAATGGAAAAGAAGTGTTGTAGTACCTGTTAGACCCCGACCCAGACCAAGTCGATTTGTGTGCAATTAGTATGTGTTTAGTCCTAAGTGGGTTTAGTTGTCGTTGGGTTAGAAGTAATTAGCTTTAGTCTTGGACATAGCTTTGGGAATTTTGAGAACGTTTAGTATTAGCCAGACACACTCAGGAAGGCCTGAGTGCACGTGTAAGCTTGGGAGGATCGTATCGGTTTCCGTGTGATTGTGATCTTGATTTCATTTGAATGATTTTTCTATGTGTTACAACTTTCGTTTTAAGCACATTCATGTTTGAAGCCCAAAAACCCATGTTTTGGCCCAAAGAGGGTAAAATTGTCTTTTATGCACAAATCTGGACACAATTTTCGAGATCTCCAAACCATGTCAAAAATATATTTTTTGGAAACTAGATATTTCGAGGATCGTTTTATCCTTCTTCGTCGAAGTCATTCGAGGCCCACAAGATCATGTTTTCGTCGTTTCAAGGTTCAAGCTAATTGGGGCCCATTAGCATCACTTAAGCCCCGTCTCCCTCTCTTTTCATTCACTTTACCAAATCTCTGCAACTTTCTTAACCTAGGGTTGAAAAATCCATTTCTCCTTTCCATCTTCCTCACCTTGCATGATCTAGCTAGAGATCTCCAAATAGAATTCCAAGACCATCATTTTCTTTCTCTCCTTGCAAGCTTTCTATTGGTACAAATTTCTTGGAGTTTCTTGTGGGACAAGCTCTTCATTTTCTTCCTCCTCTCTTGTTTGACCTTCTCTAGGTAAGCGCTTCAACCCATGCTTTTCATAAAGTCTTTTTAGTTCCTTAAAGATCTTGTTTTCCATGTTACAAACCCTTTTGGTGAAATGAGTTTCTTGTTTTCAAGATTGAGTGAGTTTTGTGTGGTTTTCTTGGGTTTTTGTAGTTCTTTGGATTGGCTTGAGTGAAGTGCTTGGAGAGGAGTGTTTAGCATTTGGGCAAGGCAAGTAATCTCTAAAGGACCATTGTGCATGTGTCTTTTAAGCTTCATTGTTGTTTTTGAAATTTTGCATATGAATATGTTTATAAGCTTCATGATCATGTTTTCCTTAGATTGAATGTTTGAAATGGGGAAAAATGTGTGTTTTGTCCCTTGGAGAGCATGTAGGCTCAGGGAGTGCAAGTGGAATGAGAAACAAGAAGAAGGGAAGAAGGAAATGTAAAAATCTGAACTGGACTGCATTTCCCGTGCAGTTCGGTTAGCCGTCGGTCGGCTGGCGGCTAGCCGAAATCCTCATTTCGGTTAACCGCGAGCTGACCGAGCTCAGTGGTTCCCTTTCCAGAAGCTGACATCTCGATAGTGGGTCTCGCTCAGCTGGACGGTTAGCATGCGGCTAACCGCCATACCCCATGTCGGCTAACCGCTGGCCAACCGCACGTTGTCGGTTCCTTTTCCCGAGAGCTACATTTCAGACTGGATTTCCCGCGGTCAGCCCTACGGTCAGCTTACGGCTAACCGCCAAGTCCCAGTTCGGCTAACCGCAAGCTAACCGCAGTCAGTTCGGTTCCTTTTCCAGAGGGCTGTGTTGGACTTGGATTTCCAGCGGTCAGCATGTTGGTCAGCTGGCGGCTAGCCGCCAGACCCTAGTTCGGCTAGCCGACACCTGACTGCGAGGTGACCGAAATTGACAAATTTCCTGTTTTGAAGAGTCTTTGCAAGAATGAAAACTAGAACATGTTAAGTGGCCTTTAGCCTGATATTATGCACTTGAAACCCGAGATGTCCTTTGAACTTCTAGGGCACCAATTCTATTTTAATTCCAACATCTGGGCTTCGGCTGCACAACGATCAACCAAAGGTCCTTGCATGAACTTGATAGGCTTTGTATTCGTACTTTGGTTTCGATATATTGAATATCATCGTGTACTCATTTTGAAATTAAGTACAAGCTCGTTTTGAAGTTGTGTTTCAAGAAAAAGGGGATCACTTCCTAAGCGTGTTATGCATATTAATTATGCCCTTGCTAGTTGAAAGTCCTTGGGATCCTAACCCTAGAGGGGGGGGGGGGGGTGAATAGGGTGAGCTACAACTATGACCAATTTAGATCAATTTTAACTTTTTAAAGCAAACTAGTCACATGTGATGATTAACCATACAATATGCGGAAGCTAATAAAAGAATCACCACAAATGCAAGCACCACAACACCAAGATTTATAGTGGTTCGGCCTCAATGCCTACGTCCACTACCGGCTTGTGATCCAATCACCCCACCGGATTTCCACTATGTATGCTTTTTACTAGGCTAAGCAATAACCCTTACAATGTTGTTTTTCTAGGCTAAACAACAACCTCTCAATGTGCTTTTATAGGCTAAGCAATAACCTTTACAAAATGCTTTTCTTAGGCTAAGCAATAACCTTACAAGATGCTTTTCTTAGGCTAAGCAATAACCTTTACAAATAGAGATTTCTCTAAGAAGGTGTCTTTCCAAAAGATCACTCTAAGAGATTACAATTTAAGCTCAAATGAAATTGCCTCTTGAATAGGCTAATATGAAAGTTTAATACAAATTACAAACATACACTCAATTAAGCTAAAGTGTGTGCACAAGTGTATGAGTGTGTTTCTTCAATCAATTTCAACAAAGAAGCTCTTAAATGAATGCATGATGCATTTTAAAATCAAAGCTTATAAAATGGTGATTGAAGAGAAAACTAATCACATAAAAGTTTCAAACAACTTTGAAGAAATGAGACAAACAAGTTGTATGAATGATAAAGACTAAGAACACATGTGATTAGGACAAGAGAGTTTGCAAACCAATCTAATTTACCAAGAAAGATATTGAGTTTGCAAAACAACTCTTTAAGGGCTTGAAATCATGCATAAATGAAAATACAAAGGATTTGAACATGCATGGATTTCATTTGAATGGAAATCAAAATAACTATAAAGGTGTACCTTTTAAAAACTCATGAGTTTGATTTCCAAATAGCCCTCTAGCCTTTCCAACTTCTTCCCCTTTCTTTGGCTCCAAAATGGTCTCAAAGGTTCAAGTATCAAGCCTTGAAAAAGGTTGGAAATGAATGGACTTTATAGCCAAAAAGTTGCCAACGGCTAGTAGTAGGTCGACCTACATACAGGGGCAGGTCGACCTACCACACACAACGGTAAAAAAACTGACCGTTGGAGCTTTCTGGACCCAGTGGTCCTGCAGAGAGGTAGGTCGACCGTTGGAGCTTTCGGAGTTAAGCGTGCTCGGGCCGGAGCAGTACCGAGATGGGTGACCACCCGAGAAGTTATCGCACACGAATGTGGGCCAAAGCGGGCAATATCATGTTGAGTTGGGTGGGATTGTAACAATTGGTATTAGATCCCATGACGGATCTATTTCCGGTGGGGGAGGGTGTGAGAACTCGATGTCACGACCCCAAAATTAGGAGTTGATTAAAGAGCCGTGATTCTAGGGATTACTGTAGCATAATCTTCGTTAATCCCTAGGATCTGCACAGGTGATGATACAATGTCCATCACCGTCATGGAATGTTTAGCGGAAACTTGCATTGTGGTGCAACCTAAAGTTCGAAGCTCATTCACTTGCCTCCTATGGCACTGTAACCGCCACCTCAGAAAAACCACACTAGGCACAGGTCGGGAAACCATACCACAACACTAAGTGTAGACTATGAAAGTCCTCGGATCCTAACCCTAGAGGGGGGGGGGGGGTGAATAGGCTGAGCTACAATTGTGACCAATATAGACCAATTTTAACTTCTTAACAAAAATTAGTTACATGTGATGATTAACCAAACAATATGCGGAAGCTAATATAAACAATCACCACAAAAGCAAGCACCACTACACAAATGTTTATAGTGGTTCGGCCTCAATGCCTACGTCCACTACCGGCTTGTGATCCAATCACCCCACCGGATTTTCACTACTTATGCTTTTTTTACTAGGCTAAGCAATAACCCTTACAATGTTGTTTTTCTAGGCTAAACAACAACCTCTCAATGTGCTTTTCTAGGCTAACCAATAACCTTTACAAGATGCTTTTCTAGGCTAAGCAGTAACCTTTACACAATGCTTTTGTTAGGCTAAGCAATAACCTTTACAAATAAAAATTTCTCTAAGAAAGTGTCTTCACAAAAGATCACTCTAAGAGATACAATTTAAGCACAATGTATTTGCCTCTAAAATAGGCCAATATGAAAGTGAATAACAAACTCACACAAACACTATATGAATGCAAATGTGTACGCTCATGATGTGTGTGTGTGATAATTTCAATCAAGTTTAAAAAGAAGGCTCAATTAATATGTTGCTTAAAGCAATTCAAAGTTTGAAGCTCATAAAAGATTTGATTGAAGTCTAATGCAAATCACATGTATGATAAACAACTTGTTAATGATATGAAAATCAAAGATTCACAAGTTGTATGAAAATGACTAACTTAGTATATGTGATGCATGTTCAATGTTGTTTTCAAAACGAGATAAATTTAACTAAGGTTTAAATGAATGAAAACAACAAAAGATGTTTCAACCAAGTAAATGAATCATGCTAGAAAAGAAATCAAAGATTTAGGCTAAGCATGATTAAGGAAGATTTATAAACAACTTGGATTGAAAACAAAGTGAAGAATCCAATCTTAATTAGATCAAAGATTAAGAGAAGAATGAATTCATCACATCATAGTTATCATGCTAAAAATCATTTACCAATAATTTAAACAAAGCATATAACCTATGATTAAGAGAGGTAGAGCTTACTTAGAGATTTAACTTCATTAATCCAAGCTTTAGCTCTCCAAATGACTCTTTGGTCTCTCTTAGTTCATCCCCTTTTCTTTGTCTCAAAGCTCTTCAAAAGAGTCTTCAAAATCTCCAACTTTTGAAAAGGAATGAACTTCAATTTATACTCAAAAAGTTGAGTTCTGCGAGTGCCCGGTCGACCTGGTAACAGGGTCCGGTCGACCAGGCTATAAACGGTCATAAAAGTGACCGTTGGAAGAGCAACGGCTCTTTGCCCCAGTCAACCTGCACAGTGTGGTGGGTCGACCAGGTCCCCTGGGCCGGTCGACCGGCCACATGGCAGATTGACCCCCTGGGACCAAAATCCCTAACTTTTGCATGGTTGAAGGTTTTTCTTGGAGGGGATTTTTGGGCCATTAAATCAAGTTTGGAAACATGTTTTAAATCAAACTAAGATGTTTAAAAACATGAAACACAACAAGCCTAAAATGATTCGAAACTTTAAAAACAATGGCTAGCTTGATTTGATAAAACTCTTTTCTAAAACAAATTGCATCCAAGTATAAAAACAAAACATGCATAAAACACGATTTCTAAAAGACTTAAAACCAATGCATGTGAAAATCAAGATGTCAAGATTTTCTAAATCAATGCAAGTGTGTGTAAATCAAATGATGCTAATATGAAAATGCATCCATCAAATTGCAATGTACAAAATTCCTAACAATCTCCCCCTTTGCAATTTGATGGCAACTTACTCATCATTGAATTAACACACCAAGTCTTCAGCTCCCCCTAAGCTGGACAAGTCTTGAAATCTTCTTGGATGCTCCTCTTAGCTTGGGCTCTTTTCTTCATTCTTCTTGATGCTTGGAGCTTGATCATTCTTCAAGCTTTCTCTTCTTCTTTCCTTCTCTAGCCAAGCATCTTCTTTAGCTCCCAAGCTTTCTTTCTTCTATTTGCTCTCCCCCTTTGACCATGCCTCTCTCTCTCTCTCTCTCCCTTTGGCAAGATATGCATTCTCTCCCCTTGTAGAAGATCATACAAAATCTCCCCTTAGGAAGCTTGGACATTCTCTTCACCTTTAGAGAACTTGAATGCTCTCTCTCCCTTTGCCATTAAATTGCAAAGATACCTACACACATGAAACAAGGAAAATACCTTTTAGTAGCACCTGTTAACAAAATAAATCGAAAATGAAATACATAACAGGTTATCATGCATGGTAGTTATCTCTAAGGATTCAAAGTCAATCAAAGGGTCAATTTGATCAAAACTAATACTTCCTATGAAGATTTACACTCCCCCTCAATCCATTCTCTCCTTTTGTCAAACATTTGACATAGATATAACTATTTGGTTCAAGAAGAAGATGGTTTTACCAATTGAGGAATAACTTCAAGAGAAAGATTAGATTCATTTAACTAATGAGCTCAATATGATCAAATTACCAAAAGAAGGCAAGGTCTAATGAGAAAAGCAATCATGGATACCAATTGGAAAAACAAAGAATACCAATTGAGATTCAAAGATAAGTATATTAAAAACAATCACTCTAAAATGGATTTAAAAATATACCTATTAGGAAAAATCCAAATTAGAGCTATCCATGATGAAATGAGGTTTATTAATCATAACATCAATTAATTTAACTTATGAAAATCATATGCTATGTAAGTTTTGAAATCATTTCATTCAATCAAAAAATATGACTATTAATGTGCAAGAATGAGTGAAATGAAATTCAACCATAAAGCCAACCTCAACTAATAACCAACCAAGATTATGAATACATAAACATGGTGGTCATGAAATATACCTATATGAGCAAGAGAGGTGGCAAACATGAAAACTATGATGCTAATGGAGTGTAACATGGAACAAATATATTACTATTAAGTTCAATCCAATGTACACAAGGTCTATCACATACACAAGATAAGACATCAATTGGATATGAAATCAATGGAAAATTATACCAAATGAAACCAATTGAATATGACAACATGATTAATAGCAAGGATGTGACAAACACAAAATTCCATCAAGCAACATAAATGGATATTCATCACTTATAATGATATGACTAATGAGCATAGTGATGAACAAGGTAAATTGCAATGCTAAAGGATATAATCTTGGAAATGTCACGCCCCCGAACCGAAACCTCGGGGGCGGGAGATGGGATTAAGCATAATTGTATTTTACTTCTCCCAGGATCCGCGTGTGTGAAGACAACACATTCTGAATATTTTGCGGAAGCATTTGTGGTGTTGCGACCCGAAGTCCGTGGCCATCGGATTCCGCGTCGCACTCAACCTTTAGCGTATAGCTATTGTATCAAGAATCATATCAGACTGGAGTAACCATCACAATAAATTACAGAGCTGACAGTAACAGGATACTGCATTCCCAAATATGTTCAGGTTACAATTATCAATGTACATTAATTAAGAATCCCAAGAAAAAGGCTAACAAAAGCCATACAACAAGAAGCTATAAACCACTACCCAAAAGTGACGTAGCTCCGATGTCAAGCTCAATGTCTACATGACATAGCCGACAAACTAACCTGCAAAGCATGGCTCTACAGCCAACAAAGGCACTCAACTCGGGGCGAAGAAATCTGAACCTGAGTACCAAAAGTAGTGGGTCAGACACGACGGTCTGGCAGGTGGATGAAAAGATAACAAATATACTGAAGAATAAAACATAAGATACATCATGCTATTCGATCAAATGCTACATATAATTAAACGGGTGCAAAGTCGGGAATCTCGGGGAAAACTTGTATTCATTTCAAGCACGGGTAAAACATGAACATCTAATAAAACATGTGTTCGTTTGCATCATCTATAATCTTAGATATTTGACAATCGGGTGTTCGTCTAAAACATGTA